>FR997728.1:15695000-17034500 GCA_905475445.1 Ochropleura plecta | reverse complement strand
TGACGCCGTTTTATCGACCTTATGAGGTTTTTGGAAATATAAACCTCAAACTTATCGTATGAAACAGCCGCTGTGACTTATTTTTAATAACAAAATTGAATGCTGTAAATTGATGAAAATTATTGAATTTCATGACAATTCGCGTCACCCCACCGATTCAGCTGACGTATCATGTGTCAAAATCCTGTCGTGCAGAGTGGTTAAACCAGCGTGGTCGGCAGTTTAAGTTCCTAAATCTCGATTTAGTGTACGTGGAATGCTCGTTGTCATTTTAATTTTGTGCATTCTTACCGAGTCATAATCCATTTTGATAGTTGATACTATGATATTTGATTGATACTATGTTGATATAATGGATACGTTTTTTATTCAAGTGATACCGATGATGATCTACTATCTGACGATGACAAAATGCTAGTTCAATCCCTTGATTCCCCATTTTTCTCGCGAAACGTCAACAAGAGAAGTGATTTAATACAAGGTTTGCGTGATGACGAATTTAAGAAGACATTTGCATACATTATTTCTCTATTACTAAAATTAGCCGCTCGTGATCTTTTCATCTTTCAAATAAAATAAACTACCACAACAACGAAACCAGGATAAAAAAAAACATCCGGTAAAACTGGCAATATTTATGAAATTAAACATCAGATTTGATATTTGACAAGTTCAGTCACGTTGCTTTCTGACAAAAAAGTTTAAAATGCACAAAAAATCCACACCACATGTTAAAACCGATACGCAATGGAACGAATGAATGGAATGGAACGTGCTAAACTAGATTTAGTTAAGTCGAGCAGATATTAACACGTGCAAGACCCATCTAATATAGTTTAAGTTAAGTCGAGCTTAATGTGTAATGCGAGCTTAGTAAAGTCTAGTTTTAAGTGCAGATGGTGCAAGCCGCCCTTAGTTACTATTCTCTTCCTGTTGTCACACACTATTGTCTACGTTTCTTTCTTCATGTTTCCTCTCGCAGGCCTGCTGGTAGAAATTTATTAAGAAATAAGCTGTGCCTTTGTACTCTTTGTTTTTTATGATGTTTTCCTGTGTTTTCTCTTGTGTGTACATAAATTATTAAATAAATAAAAATATTTTGTAACAGTGTCTCGATGTCGTCATAGCTCTTATATTTTAGCCAGTGTATTAAAGTATTTTTAATTTCAACTCGATACCTCCACGCGTTCATGAGAAAAAGGGTGTTGTCAGACAGACGAAAAATAAAGTGATCCTATAAGGGTTCCGTATTTTCTTTTTGAGGTACGGAACCCTAAAAATGGCTTCTATAAACCTATGTGATTGTGTTTAATTGAATTAAACTCAATCCGTTAACTTGAGAATACTTGTACAATTAACCCTAAAATGACGCAGCAATCGTAGAGCAAAGATTGAATATGCGTGGGCCATCCTTCGGTCGACGAGTAAAGGTTGTGGGGTAAAAAGGAACTTCTTATTGATTGCCTTACGTCTGGACCCTCTTTAATAATGAACGGACTGAGCGAATGTATATTTTAAGACGGTTGAAGTTTTCGTTTAGTCACAGTTTGGGATAGATTTTTGGAACGTAGGAGTCATAAATCAAGGTTGTATTATATTAGTTTAAAATCGATGAATGACATTGAGTGGCAGTGATGGAGAATGAAAAACACTTACCTATTATAACAACAATAAAAGCTTACAAGTCCCGTTGATGAACTAATATGGCAATGTTCTTCTTTAGACAATAATAATACATTATTATTTACACTAAAAACGGGGTATTTACCATTATTATTAATCCTGAGTTTCCGATATTTCGGCGATGTTGCAAACGCCATGATCACGGATCATGCTTAGCTTAGCTTAGCTTAGCTAAGCTGTATGCCCCATGAATGTTATTGCACCTTTTTTACACTTTATATTAGTACCTGTATAATTTTTTATTTTGGCTTTTCCAATCCAGTAAGGATTGAAAAAGTCAAAATGAAAAATTATCCTTACTAATATTATAAAAGCGCCCAAATAGTTAAAGCGATTTTGATGAATTTTGGTACAGAGATAGTTGAGACGAGCGTTGAGATAGGCTATATTTTTAGAGAAAGTGGGAAGAAAGGGTAAATAGCTTTGCTATTACAATAAATAAGGCGCAAGGGCAAAAGCTACAGGTAGCAGGTACCTGCAAATCAGGAGCGGTTACCCCGAATTTAACACGAGCGAAGCCGCGGGCAAAAGCTAGTACTTGAATAAAAGTCGTTCAATGTATATCCAGAAGTCCAAAGAATATCAATGACAATAGTTTCAGCCAGTTACGTCTGAAAAATGTGTAACAACTGCTCTCGCGTTGGAATACTCGGTAACTTCAATTTATCAGGACACTGGGGTCAGGTGCTCGATGTTCGGAACGAAATATTGATAGGAATCCAGTAGCAGTTGGTTGAACCAGACATGAAGTTAGTTTTGCTTGGAGAATTTATTTACATAAGCAACGTAGGTAAGATCATTCCTGTTATTCCCCGAAGGGGTAGGACGAAGTGTACTATAGTATAGCTTAATTTGGACGGCATATTTGGCGTAGTGGCTGAGCCGTCGACTGCTGCGGTACGTGTGGTGGGTTCGATTCCCGCACGGAACAAATATTTGTAGGACCTACAGATCGTTGTTTCGGGTCTAGTTGTTTGTGTATGTGAGTTTAAATGTTTGTAAACGCACCCACGATACAGGAGGAATTCCTAGTGTGGGGCAGCGTTTTTTTTTATTATGTTGTTTTGGTAATAGGAGGTACGGCTGAACCGTCGCTACGATTGTTGACTATCGAGTGGTTTTAAAAAAAATACGATTTAAGTTAAGGCTTTAACATTTTATTTTGTAACGGTGAGGCTAACTCTTATAAATGAGATAACATTACTAAAAAAAACAAAACAACATGTAGAAAATGACAATCATATACTCAAGTGAGCAGAGTTCGCATGGCTAAATAGGCATTTTTAAAGTTAGCCAACGTTAGGGTCCGGGGTTGCGGGTTGTGCGAAAGAGATACCGCGGGCCCGGAACGTAATGGGCATAAGAAGAAGAAACAAAAACATGCGTAGAAGGAACATGGGTGGGTTTTAGTCAGTACAAGTCTGACACTCCCCCCGCTCCGCCCAGAGCGGGGGAAGTTATTTGATGCTTTCTAATCCGGAAAAAAAAGCCAACGTTAGGGCGTGAGAAAGAAGAAAATAACGTCCACCCAGAGCGGGAGAAGTTATTCGATGACTTCCCATCGTCAAAAAAAAAACGAGTTATCAAAATTTCAAGGAAGTGAACGAATCAAAAATATTCATTGCTTTCTACAATAAAATAAACCGGCCAGCAAGAAAAATTAAACTTAACGTAAAAGGTACCTTCCAAAACCAGGTTTAAGGGTATTTATCCGCAAACATAGGAAATGAATTAAAATTTCTTCGCATGTAGTCGATAAATGGGTAACTGCAAACAAAAGAAATTACATTGCTTGCCTTGAGACGGTCAACGACATTTGAAAGTGGTGTTGCAAGTCTGAATCGAAAGTGAAACTGCACTCACTTTTACATCTACCGCGTAACTCGAGTGAATGCATTGGAGATTGCAGTTTGAAATACGTCAGTGTGCTTAGCATTATTTTATGTAATTAATTAGGTTAATGTCTGCATGAAGTGAAAGCATTTTTCTCTGACCGGTTTGGATGCGTTTCAGATATTTTTTTCTAAATAGCTTATCTAGTGCAGTGACGACTTGATTTAAATGACATTTAGTTAAATGTCATTTAAAACATATATAGATAATTAACATATAGAGATAATTGTTCCGGGTCCAGCTGTATGTATATGAGTTCAAATGTTTGTAAACACACCCACGATACAGGAGCATTCCTAGTGTGGAGCAATCTTCTTTTAAAGGAAAAAAAAACGCTAACTGATAGATTAATTTTGATACGAAAAGTCAAAGTACTTTTGCATATGTCTGGGCATTGTTTAAACAAGTGGAATAACTGAACAAATCATATGAGCACAATAAAATATAATCTGTAGGATAAAATTATGAATAACGTTACAATTCGTAAACTGTCACCAAGTGACAATGCATAATTATAATATTAACTAATGCATATTACTATGAATTTAACGTGACTCATATTGTTATTCTACTTTAACTCTGCTACAGGGATCATTTTAGGCCTTCTGTTTGAACAGTAATGCAAAGCAGAAAGCATTTAAACGTCAGGCTCTTTGATTCTCCGCAAACAAAGATTTTCTCATCTACTTTTATGATAATTTAACAATCGATAACAAGACAAGACTTAGGTGTCCATTTTGTTGCTACAAACTGGACTAAACAACTCCAAATAATTCACTAAAATTTAGTTTGTCCCTGTCAAACGACGTTTTCTCTTCTGAAATTGATTAAGGTGACACAACTTAACCATATTTATTTATTTATTTAAACTTCATGTACAATAGTGGTACATAGGCGGACGTAATGCCATAAGGCATTCTCTACCAGTCAACCTTTGGGTAAAATACGATAACATTGTGATAGGGTACAAAAATATATATCTAAAACTATTTGTTTATGAAAACATATATATTTATACGGATACTTATACACATATACATATCAAATAAACTAATAAATACAATTAAAAAATAAATAAAAACGAGAACTTTAACAGTAATTACTATGACTTTTAATTGGTAGACGGACCTAAATAGTGGTTACGAACTTTTCTTTTAAAGGTAAGTTTACTTTCAGCTTTTTTAATGCCAAAGGGTAGCGCGTTCCAGAGCTTTATTGTTGAAATTGCGTATGATTTGGACATAAAACCGGTGCGGTGTAATGGAACTTGGAGGAGTAGATTTTCGGAAGCCCGAAGGTTACGGCTGTGAGAACTGCCCAACACTTTAAAATAACTTTTTAAATAATCAGGAGCATACGGATCATTCAAGATAGAGTACAGCATACAGAGAGATCTGAGGGACCTCCTGAGACGTATAGGCAGCCATTTAAGCTGAGTACGGAAGGAAGAGATGTGATCATATTTACGAAGGCCAAACACAAAGCGAATGCAATTGTTAAGAAGACGATCCAATTTATTGAGAAGTTCCTGGGATAGATCAGAATAACAAACATCACCATAGTCGATAATGGGAAGCACAAGAGACTGTACCAAAATGAGTTTAGTGATAGATGGGAGAAAGTGCTTAAATCTATAGAGAGACCGCAGCGAGAGAGTGACTTTCTGGCTCACTTGAGCCACGTGCTCGTGTGTATATTATAGTTTGACAGCATTAATGATAGTTTAGTCACTCAATTTAGAAAAAATGGCAATCTCGCTATTCTGAAATTGACGCTTGTTACCAAAATTAGTGGTTGTCAGGCGAAATTGACTGATTGCTAATAGACTATCTTTAATCGCGCCTAAAATGGTGTGCATTACAATAAGATGTGATTAGATATGTCATTTTAATATTAGTCTAGTTTAATCTAGTGGTTTATAAGAATCAGCACCATTATAAAATTGTAGATTGGTATCTCGAAAAGAGCTTTGTCAACCTCATTCGTAACTTATCGCCGTTAATTATTGACGTAATGCTATTTTTCCTTACTATATCTCTATTTTTATTTCTAAAGCATTTTAATGTCATTGTTTGCTTGCTAATTGTTACTATAGTTTTTTTTCAAATGTATTGTTATATTTGCATTGCAAGTGCTAATTAAGAGACGAACAAAGATGGCCAAGAGTGTGTAGCACAGGTCAAATTATAAAATGTGTAAAAAAAGTGTGAGCATATGTAACACGCACGTCTAGTGGTTACAAACTACTTAGCATAAGCTTCTGTCATCGTGGGTTGGACACCCAGGACAGCCAAGGTGTGTCATCATCATCTGCCTAGCCTTTTCCCAACTATGTTGGGGTCGGCTTCCAGTCTTACCCGATGCAGCTGAATATCAGTATTTTACATAGAGCGACTGCTTATCTGACACCCACAACCCAGTTAGTACCTACTGGGTAATACGATGTCCCTTAATAAGACTGGTTGTCAGACTTTAGAGACACTGACTACCTGTAACGACTGTCAAAGATCTATAATTGACAGCCGGGACCAACAGCTTAACGTGATTTCCGACGCACGGAGGAAACTGCGCAAGAGGCAAGCGCGGATTAACATAAAGATCGACCCGAGCGGCTGCTATTATTGAGCCACGAGCTCCTCAGCCAAGGTGTGTTATGGGTTTTTCAATCAGAAATTTCTCAGCAGCAACCACGAAGGTGGGCGGTTGATGACAATAGACTCGCTTGCTATTGGTGAGACTTATACATCATTGGAAAAATATTCTGCCGAATCCTTAAGGGGAACATCACTTTTGGGGTTGCGGGTTGTTCCGGGGTTGCGGGTTGTTCGAAAGAGATACCGCGGCCCCGGAACATAAAGGGCAATAGAAGGAACATGGGTGGGTTTTAGTCAGTACAAGTCTGACACTCTCCTCCGTTCCGCCCAGAGTGGGGGAAGTTATTTGATGATTTCCCACCCCAACAAAAAATACAAAAAGGGGAGCATCACTTATGTAGCGATATATTGTGTGAAAAAAAATACTAGGTAAAACGATGACATTTTGGAATTTATCCACAAAAAATTAAATCAAGTTTTGTTAAATGTATCTTATTTGATAGCATTTATGTTGCACTAGCTTTCACCCGCGATTTCGTCCGCGTAGCATAGTTACTTTGGGCTAACGCTAACTTAAACCAGCGTGATGGTCGAAAAAAAAATATCTTTCCCTCCTCTTTACTTCCCTCTTTCCCTATATCACTTTTTAAAAATAGCCTATGTACGCTTCCAGGGCCTCAACTATCTCTGTACCAAAATTCATCAAAATCGGTTTAGCCATTTAGGCGTGAAGACGTAACAAACAAACGAACTCACTTTCGCTTTTATAATATTAATAAGGATATATTTTTTAGTTCTAAAACACATAAAATAATATGTATATTATACAAAAATAACAGGAAATCAACATGAACTAAATTAAACCGGTCGATTATACACTACATAGGACTTGTTTCATAAAATTTTAGTACCTATTTGCATAATTATACATAAAAATGTATTAAATATTTCTAAATCATCACTATTCTATGCTATAATAAAAAAAACATAATAATCAGCATTCTAGCCGGCAGTGCATGATTTTGATTTAGAAATAAAACAAAAAATCGTTTGTTACAAAAAACACGAATTGTTTGACGAGCGTTTTATTAACTTATAAAATAACCTGTGTTACAACACAGTTTAATGTGATAAACGTAAAATACACGTATGTAAGTTTCTTTATATTTTAACCTAAGAAATACTTTGTTATATTAACTAATATTAAATTACCCTCCTTTGCGGCGCGCAGTCGGGTAAAAAGCGAAAATAAGTGAGTTAGTTTGTTTGTTACGTCTTCATGTCTAAATGGCTATAAATACAGCATCCAATGTTGCTTAGCCTGGGGTAAAGAATGATGTATGGGCTTAAGTCAGTACAAGTCTGGCTCTCCTCTTCACTCCGCCTAGAGCAGAGGAAGTTATTTAATGATTTTCCATTCGAAAAAAGGCTGGTTTGCGAGAACAGGATATCTAAAAATGATAATAAATATCCTTGAACTTACCAAGCCCAGTCAAATGTTTAGGTGCTTTGTTGAATTGAGGAAAAAGCAGATAACTCGTTATGTGATTAAATAGATACTTATCTTATTAATTATGCAAAATGGCTGCAATTTATTTAACAGACACAAATATTTAATTTTCCTTATTGCCCTTAAGGAAATTTCATTTCCCGACGTCATAAAATGTGAATTTAAATAGCACGAAAATTCATTAAAAGAACGGCCTACTGGTTTTTTTATTAAATTAAATTGTAACGCCATTTGCTGAAAGACTTTTATTTAATTTTACTTTCGGAAGGTCCATTTTGAAGCTGCGTTCAAATTCGCAAAGGAAACGACTTTGTAAACATAAGCAACTTGAGAGGTAAGAACAATAGTTCCTTAGCTTTATCAAGCAAGATGTTTACTAAAAGCGATAAAATGTAAGCTTTTTTTTGCTGTAGAGCAAATACATTCAAATATTTAGTAGTGGGACAAGACGGAACTAAACGGGGAAATGTCGTGAGGATTTTTTTTTATTATGAATGTGAATGGGTATAGCCAAAGAAACGACGTGCAAGTTTTTTATTTTATTTTGTCCCATGTATGCATGTGTTTGTAAATATTTGTGCTGCTTTGAATGTTTAATGTTTTAGGTTTTTTTTTAGTGTGATCGTCGTAATTTGCGACAATTAAATGTTTTTTCTTTCTTTCTAATGCCAAAGAAACGATGGATACTGTGTGAGGGATGATATTGCAAGAAAGGTGGTGTCTGGTGAAGTGACGAGTATGGAAGAAAAAGACATGCTGCGATCTCAAATAACTTGAGATAAGGGCAGGAGAATGATGACAATGAGACGGGATAAGACGAACAAAATCGTAACGCGCGTCGCCCACACGACCAGCAGTCGAGGCGCAGTCGGGGCGCGGGCGCGTTAGGCGCGTCGCCCACACGACATTTGTAAAGAAAATCTCGTTGCGGCGTGCCTCTTATGTGCCTGCGCCTCAACTGCACCTCAACTGTTGATCTTGTGGGCGACGCGCCTAATGCGCCCGCGCCTCGATTGCGCCTCGACGAAGAATATAAAAAATGCTGTTGTTCTTTGTCTAACTATACGTTGTTATAATAATAATTAATTATAAAAAAAAAACCGGCCAAGTGTGACTCGGACTCATGCATCGAGGGTTCCGTAATAACATAAACGACCATATATTTTGTATACCTATTTTATATTTTGTAGTACATGATTTTATTTATTTTATTTTATTTATTTGGCTCACCATCAATTGAATACACAGTACAAGATTAAGAAATACATCGAATAAAACTTATAGATTAGTACCAATCTCTTACCAGGTATCATGCATTAAATTCAACTCAATACAGACCGTTTTTTTCTTTTGACGTACAGAACCTTAAAAATGTCAAAAAATGCGTTTGATAATAACAAGCTTCTACCTTAAACCGAGTGAAAACAAAAAAAAAAGCTTTGTGTTTCACCAAAGCTTTGATGTATGCATTTGGCGTAAACACTTTGTGACGTGTTTTTCGTTTTTATGGTAAAAAAATAAACCTAAAAGTTAACCAAGCATTTTTACGCTTCAATTTTGTAAGTTTTTTTTTTTAACTTTTGTCATGTTTTTATTCTGCTCCATATACCTTATTATTATATTTGCGTCTCGTGGCTATTATATCTTAAACAACGTATAGTTCATTACAGCTATAGCCATTAATATAGTTAAAGCTTCAACGATCTCCAGCGAAGCGGCAAGCCTCCTTGCCGGATTGCCACCGTGGGATATAACCTCGTGGGATACGTGTCCGTGGGATATATTTACTCAAAATACAAATACAATACAAATTTACATAATATATATCCGTTCGCGTGTTTTACGTACATACGACTGTACGAGCGAGTTAAGTGCCCCACGCGCAATAGTACACCCAGGTGTACGAGAGTGACTTGCACCGATTGGCTATTTTTTCTGTGACGTATACTTTCATGTTGCAACCCGATCTTTATTTGATTGAACAGAATAGTTCATTCGCTTTCTATTAAAATATTTTCCATTGGCAATATCGATACATGGAATGAAGAAGATTGAAAAAAATAAAGTGATCCGCCATTCAGCTATCTGTCAGTTTTCGAGCCATTGTTGCGTGTGGTTGCGTGCGGACTAAAATCATGTTTCCAATTAGAAAACGGAGAGTAATCTTATAAGATTTATATAGAATTACTGAGAAATAAGTGTAGATTACGTTGCAAGTGTTTGTTTTTGGAAAAGTAATAAATTTGCCAGTGAAAAAGTGTCGAAACTTGTGAAGACGCGTATTTTTTTCCGTCATGGCCGTCGTATTTCGACTTGTTTTAGTGCAAAATTTATCTCGAAATGCTTTAAAATCTACATAAGTTGTTAGTTTATTTACCTATGAACATAATAAAGTTACTACAAAGTGATATAATTCCATATTGTTATCATTATCGTTGTTGAAAGAAAATAAACCGGTAAAAATGGCGCCAAAGTCGTAAACATTGCCCATAGTACGGACAGCGGATATGCGGCAAGAATGGCGGCTTTTTGTTGAGTTGCGGAAAAAGTGATTGTGTCGTGTAATTATTGTGTTTTGATGTGATATGAGAAATATTGTTTTTGCGTAAATGTATGGGCTATCGTATTCAAGTGTTTTTTTCGAGAATATGTGTGTGGTTTTGGTGTAATGTGAGAAAGTTCAAGGTCATGTGGAAGAAAATTTGCAAAATGCAAATTTATCTCGTCGCTACGAAGTCAGGTCAGTTTCATTTATTTATAATCTTACACAGTTCGATAGGAAAACTAATGGGCTTTCCGGGAAGGTATAATTTATTGCATATAATTATCAATATAACCACGAAATTTGCGTTTTTCTCAACGTCAAACCAAAAAAAAAAAAAAAAAAAAGCCTCGACACGCGAGGCCTCTTGGGTGAATATTCGCGAGCGTTCGAGAGGATATAGTATTTATAGCCACCTTTTTTGAACGTATGCCTTTTTTAACGATATTATTTTTTGTTTATTTTATATTGACTTTTTTTACGTTATTATATTTTGTTTATGACTAGTCTTTGAATTTAATTTGTTTTCTGCCAGACACTGAAAAACTGTAATGTCTGCAAAGTATCTCAAATTTGGATTTCTTAATCCTGGCTCACTTGGCACTCACCATGATGAGTTTGTCGCCGCATTGGAACATCATGATGTCAGTATTATGGCAATAAATGAGACCTGGCTTAGGACCAATGAAGAGGGACGCGCCCCTGTCGTAGCGGGGTATCGGCTACGACACGTTCCGCGGCCGGTGAGCGTGCGCGGCGGCCGCGGCGGTGGCGTTGGTTTTTATATCAAGCGCGGGATAAAGGTGCGTACCCATTCGCACCCAGTTGACCCTCTTCATCAGGCGGTTGAACAAATGTGGCTTGTCCTGACTACAAATAGCATAAAGATAGCTATCGGAACAGCGTACAGGCCACCATGGATGGACGTTGATTTGTTTTTGGACGCTCTAACCTGTTCAATAAATTCCTTGGCATCTTGTAAGCACACCGTTCTCCTAGGTGATTTTAATATTAATTGTTTGCAACAAACGGACTCTAAAACAGTAAAATTAAATATTTTTCTACAAAGTCTCGATCTCAGTCAACTAGTGCCATCTGCTACTCATTTTGCTTCTACTAGCGAGACTCTTATAGACCTAGTATGTACTGATGCAAAGGCTCAAAACGTTGAAGTAAACTGGATAAGTGCGCTTGGCGCGCATGCTTTTATTACTGCTGTTTTTTATTTTAAAAAGGAGAAAGTACCACCAATTATTATAACTCGTAGAAATCTGAAACATATACCGATGGAGAACTTTAAGGAGGACTTATGCTCAGTGGATTGGTTAGCGGCAGCTGAGTCAGGTGAGGTAAACACCATGGTAGCTGATCTCAACTCTTGTGTCTCTGCACTTTTCGATAAGTATGCTCCTCGTAGGACTCAGGTTATAAGAGAGAGGTCGTATCCTTGGATAACGGATAACATCAAGCATATGATGTGTCTGCGAAATCAAGCACAAGTCCGAAGCAAAAACACAGTTTCCGATAGTAAAATATTGTATTACAAGGAGCTTAAAACCCTAGTTAACAAGTCAATTTATTATGAAAGAGTTGCTTATTTTAAATTTAACATTAACAGCAAAATACATCATCCCAAAATTCTATGGAAAAATCTAAAATCTACTTTACTACCCTTTAAAAGTGTGGCTGAGCTACCCTCTCATTTTAGTGACCCAGATAAGATTAATTCACACTTTTTAAATGTACCAGGAGACAATGTGGCACCAGTATCATGTCTGGCTTACTACGAATCTCATAGTTTCAATGACGGAGTTTTTTCTATTAAGACTGTAGACCAATCTGATATTATCAAGATTTTGTCTAAGCTAAAATCGAATGCAGAGGGCTTTGACCATATTACGCTTGATATGTTTCTTTTAACTCTCCCTCATACCTTAGATATTCTTACTTCCATTATTAATACTTCTATTACTACTTCAACCTTTCCTGATCTTTGGAAAATTGCCGTGGTGCGTCCTATTCCTAAAGTCACGAACCCGAGTACCCTTAAGGACTTAAGGCCTATTAGTATTTTACCATTGCTGTCAAAGGTACTGGAAAAAGTAGTGAATGCCCAGCTAACTACATACTTGGAGCAAAATAATATCCTTCCAGAAGCGCAATCAGGTTTTAGGAGGGGTCATAGTACCGCAACAGCTCTGTTAGATGTTACAGACAATATACTGACAGCTCAGGATGAGGGATGTTGTACTTTGTTAGTTTTACTGGACTTTTCCCGCGCCTTTGATGCAATTAATTTATCTCTTTTGCGTTCAAAGATGGCATATTATGGTTTTGACGCGCCTACAATTGCATGGTTCGCCAGTTATTTGAGCAATCGTAAGCAACTTGTTGAGATTCGTGATGCCAATGGATGTAGTATCCGCTCTAATATAACTCCAGTGGTTAAGGGTGTTCCACAAGGATCAATTCTCGGCCCTCCGATGTTTACTCTCTATAGTGCTGATGTTGTAAATGTTTTGAAAAACTGTAAATTTCATATCTATGCTGACGATATACAATTATACCTTTCTTTTAAGCCGGAAGATTATGTAGCTGCTGTAAAACTAGTGAACGAGGATTTGGCAAGGATTGTTGACTGGTCGAAACAAAACTCCCTGCTGCTTAACCCGGTTAAGACAAAATTTGTGCTTTTTGGTTCCAAGGGTCAACTTGATAAAATTAACAGTGATCATGCAAACGTAACTGTGATGGGCCAGTTTATCGAGCGTGTGTATGAGGCGAGAAGTCTGGGTCTGGTTATGGACCAAGGATTACATTTTGAGGCTCATGTTGCAAGTTGTGTAAAAAATTGTTTTTACCGTTTAAAAGTTTTATACCAAATGCGCCCGTATTTAAGTGAAGAACTACGTGTTCAGCTCGTTGAAAGTCTGGTTCTTGCCAAGTTAAATTATGCCGATACCGTTGTTGGTCCTCGACTTCTCGCACGTACTGCAAGACTGGTCCAAAGGGTTCAGAACGCTTGCGCGCGGTTTTGTTTTAATGTACCACCAAGGAACCACGTTACACCATTTCTTAACAAACACAATATTTTGAAAATGAAATCGCGTCGGAAGTTGCATCTGGCCTGTCTTCTCTTCGGCGTAATAAAGTATAAATCTCCGTCATACCTGTACTCGAAGCTTACGTGGATAAATAGTCACAGGCAGCACAAAGCTAGGCGTTGTGCCCAGCAGCTGGCTACCCCACATCATCGAACTGCGGCCTTTCGTGGAAGTTTTCGATACGCAGCCTCCAAATGTTGGAATAATATTCCCCCTCCGATTAGAGACCTAAACAATGTTAACACATTTAGGATTACTCTTAAGAAATTTATTCTCAATTCGCAAATACAATTTAATGACATTAATGTTGACGAATCATTTATATAATTCAATCAAATATTTTATAATTTAAGTATATTTTGTTTGTTTGTATAAGTATGTTCAATTTTAATCTAATTTTCGAAATCGAATCCTATCTACAATTTTTATCTAATTTGCTAATTCAAATTCAATCTCCAATTTTAAATATGAATATCTAAATATCTTCAATGTTGTTTTATTAATTATTAGTAATGGTAATTTAGTATCAGCCACTCACCTTAGAGTTATGTTCCGAATTCTAGGTAATTAGTGGGGGTAGGTAAGCTCGTAAAATGTGATGCTCCGGAGCTCCGGACTCCGGCTGCGTCTGTGTCGCCATAAGCAGTGTGGTTCACTTGCACTGAACTTATTTGTTTATTTTAGGCTGACTCCATAAACAAATATTATTTTAATTTAATTTATTTTTTGTTATCTTCTCTTAATTTCTACACTAATTGAGTCCTTGTGTTTTATACGTAATTAATATTATTTACTTCTTCAATGCAATGTATTTCTGTTGACTTTTGTCCAAGGTGTCGGTAGGCTTATTGCCGCTTCAGACGGAATGACAAAAGATTGGGCGTCTTGTTGGCGCGTCAGCCTCCTATTGGTCGACTGATGCGCCACGTCGTCGGAGCGTTGCTTTCTTTAAATAAAGAATGAAGTTAGCGGTAATGTTTTCAGATCCACACTATTCTATTTATCTTTTATTATTATTACTTATTTACAACATAATTATATCGTTATTCACATTTATATTATTATTATTTTATCACTAAGTACCTACTTACTTATTTATTTGTACTTGTTGCCATCGTCCGTGTGTCACTGCGGGTGCCAACTGAAAACCAGCGTTGGGTGTCTGACGCCTAGCATATGCTGAGTTGGTAACCCTTTCGGTATGGGCACGCTCAGCGCAACCTTGTCCATGTTTTTCCGTTCTGTGTACCTTTTTTTCTTTTTGCTGCTGTGTTGTGTCTGTTTCGAATAAATATTTTTCTATTCTATTCTATTCTATTCTATATGCAGGCGAAAGTACTCGCGCGCCTGTACAAGGAGCGTGCGGAAGCACTACACCAGGGGGAATCTCCGCAGCCGCGAGAACGGACGGACCTCCGTGCCCTCGTAGAGGCGATCGGCGGCGATCGAAGGAGGTGGCGGTTGAGGGAGACAACCTCAAAATAACCCAGCCGCTGCGGGAGACGTTCCGGGCAAATTTAAAATAAATAGCTTATCATTTTAAATTACCATTTTGAAATATGAATTATTCAACTATTTTTTTTAATTGAAACAAAAAGTCTAGGTAAATCTAAGAGATTTAAAAAAATCTTATTGACTACTAGCTTTTGCCCGCGGTTTCGTTCGCGCTAAATTCAGGGTAACACAGTTCCAAATTCCTGATTTGCAGGTATCCTGCTACCTGTAGTTTTTGCCCTGGCGCCTTAATATTTATTGTAATAGCAAAACTAAGTTTCCCTTTTCTTCCCTCATTTCTCAATTTAAGTCCCTCATATACCTACCCATTTTTTTTTAAATAGCTTATGTCCGTCTCCAGGGTCTCAACTATCTCTGTACCAAAATGCATCAAAATCCGTTTAGCCATGTAGGCGTGAAGACGTAACAAACAAACAAACTCACTTTCGCTTTTATAATATTAGTAAGGATTATAACATATCATTACTAAGGTGGCTGTCGTAGCTTAATTTTAAACAGCGTATAAGAATATATCCTAAAATGCATATCTTCACCTCAGCCAAACGATGTGCACAAGCTTTTTTCCAAAGAGAGCATATTATTTTCGGCAATAGTCGTCGAGATTCTTCAAGATATACGACCTACATTACCGGTCGTGTTCCATAAGACGTATAGCTAGCATCCTGGATACCTTCTGAACATTTTGCAGCGGTCCCCGAATGGGCCAACCGTTTTGTTTTTATTACGCTTTGAAAAAAAACGTGAATTTTGACCTACATATTGATTGAGTCTGAAATATTCAGCGTTAGATTTTTACCACGCTCCCGTTGGTAGTAGCGTGATGTAGTGCCAATGTTATTTTCTATTAATGCAGCTTCCTACAAGTGAAAATAGAGTTAAAATCGGTCCAGCAGTTTTGGAGCTTATTCAATACAAACAATCAAACAAATCTTTTCTCTATAAAATATCTATTATTATAATTATATATATTACTAGCTGGCGCCAGCGGCTTTGCCCACGTGATATCGAAAACTATGTGTTATTCTAGACCATAATCTACCTCTGTGCTAAATTTCATCAAGATCCGTTCAGACGTTTTGACGTGAAAGAGTAACAAACATCCATATATCTATGCATCCTCACAAACATTCGCATTTATTATATTAGTAGGATAAATATATTAGTATAGTTCTACGTACAAATGTTATTGTACTTTTTACTCAAAGTTAATGTCTGCTCTAGTATTAAACTTTGTTTTGCTCTATTCATTTTTAAATATATTAGTAGGTATAGTTCTACGTACAAATGTTATTGTACTTTTTACTCAAAGTTAATGTCTGCTCTAGTATTAAACTTTGTTTTGCTCTATTCATTTTTAAATATATTAGTATAGTTCTACGTACAAATGTTATTGTACTTTTTACTCAAAGTTAATGTCTGCTCTAGTATTAAACTTTGTTTTGCTCTATTCATTTTTAAATATATTAGTATAGTTCTACGTACAAATGTTATTGTACTTTTTACTCAAAGTTAATGTCTGCTCTAGTATTAAACTTTGTTTTGCTCTATTCATTTTTAAAATGTCGATTACCTAAACAGACCTTGTAAGCTTTTGCTAAAGTGCTAATCAAAAACCTGTACCATTTCGTATGTAAAACAGACTTCTTATTATGTTCTAGAAAAACCGGACACATAAGACTATTTCGGGTTTTTTACATTATGTGGCATTAAACAAAACTATTGGAATAATAAATGGAGTATTCGAAAAAACAACTACACTTCGCCTACAAAGATTTGAAGAAAAAAGACTTATTATTATGTTCTAGAAAAACCGGAATATAAGATTATTTCGGGGTTTTTACATTATGTGGCATCAAACAAAGCTATTGGAATATTAATTGAAGTATTCGAAAAAACAACTACACTTTGCATACAAAGATTTAATTAGCAGACAAAGTTACACGATACCGGTAAGTATTTAAATTTAATGACGATAAAATAAAACATGATATTAGCTTAATTTTAATTTTAGGGTTAAGCAAATCAAAAGGATCACTTGTTGTCTGTCTGTCTATCAAGCCGTTAAAAATCAACGCACTAAGTCAAATTTGGCTGTATAACTCGCAAGTATGTACGGAACCCGAATTAATAGACTCGTACTTGGCCGCAACTCGCCTGATGTGAGGCGATGATGTGGTCTAGGGTGGAGCACACATGTAATCGATTCACTGGAATTTTAAACATTTATAATGATCAGGGAACAGGAGCCGGGAGTAAAATCTATAGAATGATGGTTCGCACGTTCGCAATTTAAAAATAATGAAAAAACAATGCTGTGTGTCTAACGGCTGCGCCAACTATGCCTTTTAAATATGGCTTTTCAAGTATGTTACTATAGTTAAACGTTTTGTTTTAATGGATAAGTATTGATACTTTTTGCATTTGAGAAACACTATTAAAAAATAAAAAAACATTGCCTTTGACGTTCTCTTTTTTGGTTTCCTTTTTTTTTGAGGATGGAAATCAACAAATAACTTTCCCCGCTGTGGGCGGAGCGGAGAGGGGATTGTCAGACTTGTACTGACTAAACGTACGACTTTAACCCGCAACCCCGGCAGGCGTCCTGTCGGGGTTGCGGGTTGTTCGAAAGAGATACCGCGGCCCCGGAACATAAAAGGCAATAGAAGGAACATGGGTGGGTTTTAGTCAGTAAAAGTCCGACACGCCCCCCCGCTCCGCCCAGAGCGAGGAAGTTATTTGATGATTTCCCACCCAAAAAAAAAACCCCGGCAGGCGTTGACCCTGGCAAGCCCCTTTGAATTTTTGGTTCCCTTAAACATTATTTTTGGTGTGCCAGTCATAATTATTGGTTCATGTAGATTTTTTTTAAATGTTTTCTTTACGTTCAAAAATTACAAAACATCGTGCAGTTTCTAAGCTGATCTCTAAGATGATAATTTCACTTAATACCTCGCCTATCTGTACTGCTCATTATCCATGAAAGAAAATTGTACGAAACTATCTACTTTCTAAAAGAGATCGTTATCTGCATCTGCGGACCGCAGACAACATCAGACTTTCATATCGGCTTTCACAATTCAACTAAGGTTTTTCTCCGACTCAAAACTTTCAACCTAAATCAAACTAAATTAGCTATGAACTTTTGACCCTACTCTGTATCCAACTCATGTTCTGTATACGGAATTATTTCCTTATTATTATGTAACGTTTCACCATGCCACTATTACTTGAAGTGTAGGCAGAATTGTAATTACTTTTCTCTTGTTCCAGATTAAACAAATCCCGACTGGGCTGATTTTAAAAGTCCAACCTGAAAAATTTCAATAAAATCCACCCTTCTAATTGATCGAACGTAAACCTTAGACACAGCAATCGCACTTGCAAACGAACAACAATGACATAATACTAATAAATCTTTTTTATAAAAAATATTAAAGAAGAGTATGGGTGAATATCCCACGCGCTAATTTTACGTGTCCACGTTGAGAATCATGGTGTAAAATGATGGGATATTTCTTAATTTTTTTTCTAGTAAACTACTTAACTTATTCCACTTAGGGCCACAATTTTTTTTTTAAATAGGCTTACCTATGGAGGATAGGAAAAATTAATAACTTTAAAATTCAAGTTTGGTGGCTTGTCCTAGCTCCATTTTTTGATATAAATCTATTTACCAAAGTAACAATTAAAAGTAAAGTAAAAAACAAATTATTTCATTGGTAAATGCATATGACACACTATCTAAATCATATTATAAAATTGATGTTAAAAGCACAGGATACTCGATTCAAGTTTGTCCTAGCAAAAATCATAATTTTGGTAGCACTTTTTCAATTTACATTATCATGAAGATTCGCGCGTGTGCGATCAATCGCTTTTTATGTTCTGTTTTTCTCAGTCGTGTGCAGGAAGTGGTGCGTAACAGGTGTGTGCTTAGTGCTGTAATTGCTCGCCAAAAAAAAAGTATCTTTCTTGGGTCGAACACATGAGGTTTATCGATCGACATTTTTTTTTTAAACTTTGCCCCACACTAGGAATTTTTCCTGTTTCGTGGGTGCGTTAATAAAAAATTAAACTCACATACACAAATAGCCAGACACGAAACAACTACCTGTAAGTCATACAAATATTTGTTCCGTGCGGGGAGGCGAACCCGCGACACGCAGCGCAGCAGTCGATCGCTCAGCCTCTGCACCAACATTGCCGTCAGACTAATATCTAACCAATTTAACGCATACACTGATTTTAATGGTTTGGAAGAGATCCGTTCTATTAATTGTTGATAAGTTTCTTTCATAAGAACGCGATCCTGGTTACAAGATCAAGTGATGTCTGTTATAATTTTTTAAGTTACTCTTAATAAGCCCTTTCATTTGATACCCATATTGTATAAATGCATTAAAAATAACTATTTCGCCATCTTACGTAGACCGCCATATTGTACCTAATTAGAATGACGTCACATAACATGTCGTGCATTGTCATCCAAAGTTAACGTGTATACAAAATTTCAGCTCAATCGATTGAAGATATCTACTTCAAAATTGATTTTAAAGAATCCACCGTAACATACATACATATTTTGCAAGTTAAATAAAAGCTTTTAAAAATATATTGTCATCAGAACGAAAAGTGTGAGCAAAATTTGAGTTAAATTGGTTTTCGGCACTGGTTCATAGTTTTGTTGCATGATTTGACTAATACGTACTAAGTATGCAAGTAAAATAAAAGCTTATAAAACATGTTTGTGCTCGGTGAACCAATTCATAATGTGCAAAAACTTTTGATTATACCTGTTTGTTTTGCTACAAGAGAGTTTTTATCTACATGCATTGAAATCCACAACGCTAATTGTACACACAACCTTCATGTACCCTGTTTTTCCTAGTTTTTTTTTAATGTAATATTGTTTTATTCTATTCTATCTTACCAAAATAAAATGCAAGGAAACTAAATACACGGTTTTTTGCACAGACAATCTCTAAGATTTAGAATAAATAAGACATTTTTTGTCTGAAAATTGAAGCTGTGAAACCGAGGCCCTGACCTCAAAGAGAAACTGGCATTATTCGATCAAATCCGGTAAGATCGGAATAAAAAAAAACAAACCCAAATCAATCAGCAAGTCCAAGATACGTATTTTATTGCTCTTGTAGGATACTAGCTGTACTCCGCGGTTTCACTCGCTAATTCTCTGTTAGTATGTGAAGTTAATTGTAAAACCAAATGATTTTAAAAGAGCAACTATGGAGTTTTTTGTCGGTTCTTCTCCATAGGAAACGACCAACTTGAACATAGGTTCAAGTTGGTCGTTTTATTTTTTGATTTTGGTCCGTGGATAAACTAAGATGATAACATACCAAGTTCTCTCCTTGTTTCATCGTCATCATTAGTAGAAAGAAGTGTCTGACAACAAGTGTTACCAAGGTGTTACTTAAGGGTATCGTATCCTAGCTCACCGTCCGTCCGTCGATTGACGACAGGCCGTGTCGACGGCGCGTTTGTGTTTCACGTACGCCTCAAAGCGATGTCAGCAAAGCAGAGGGGCTTGCCAGAGCCTCCGCCTGCCGGGGTGGCGGGTTGTTCGAAAGAGATACCGCGGCTCCGGAACGTAAAAGGCAATAGAAGGAACATGGGTGGGTTTTAGTCAGTACAAGTCTGATATGCCCCCCCGCTCCGCCCAGAGCGGGGGAAGTCATTTGATGATTTCTCACCCGAAAAAAAAAGGGTATCGTATCCGGGGTTGTTCGAAAAAATTACTACGGCCCCGGAACATAAAAGGCAAAAGAAGGAACATGAAATTGATTGAAACAAACAAACTTTTTTGCTTTATTGTAATATATTTTAAATATACTATCTTTCTGCGTAATTACATTCTTTGTTGTTTCATTTTAACTTTACGATGTCACCCGGATAAGGAATGATCTAAATTGGAATAAAAGACGGAGTTTTGTGCTGTTCACTGCTTCTTCTAATGGTTGTGAGTAGTAATGCTGGAGTCATCTCCCAGGAGACCTAGTGGCCTCCTGGGTTCGATCCGCAGGTGGGGCATTTTTTTTAGAATTTCTCAGAAATAGCTGGTGCTTAAATTTTTGCAACATGTCTGGTAAAATGTGCGTATAGATACTGTAAAATTTGTTTTACAGTATCTATACGCACATTTTACCCCAGCCCAGGCTGGTTTTTGCTATGACGTTCCAATACTCAGGACGTTTAAATAATTAAAAGAATAGACTAGAGAATGGAATGGCGTAATTCTTGTGTGAGATGTCTTAATGAAATATGATTTAAAATATAATATTAAAAGTTTTTCATGCGCTTTCATTGTTGTACTTTGCAGCTCCTCTACGAAATTGTCGACACGGTTGGAGCAGTCTCTGAGCTATCGACTGCTGCGTTGCGTATCGCGGGTTCGATCCTGCGGGGTTCGAACCGGAACAAATATGAAGGAAATAATAAGGTAATGTTTTAAAAAAAATACTATAAGGTATACCTCTGCCACCTCCGTCAATTCCAGTGATTGCTGTCGTGATATTATTTATTTTTGATGATCTTTAGATACAAAAGATCAGCCTGCTGTTTGATAACAGAAAAATGGAATATTCACTTAACGTTACCGAATTTATAAATGGAAATCGAAAATTTTAAGTCGTTGAATAGATTTAATAATGAAACAAAAAAAATGCTATTAAAGTCGAGAATTCAATTATTCGATTTTAGAAAACTTGTTTTTTTCTTATAATTAAACAATTTATGCTCATATAAATTCTTATAATTATAATCTAAATTCAAACCGAATTGTCGAAGTCATATTGTCAGTGATTGCTCCGGTGTAAACAGTGATATTGACTGAATTAATTATGTGAGATTTGAAGGAAACCGTAACATATTTGAAGGGCAGAGGGGTCTGCTGGGGTTGCGGGTTGTTGAAAGAGATATTGCGGCCCCGGAACATAAAGGGCAATAAAAGGAACAGGGATGGGTTTTAGTCAGTAAAAATCTGACACTGCTCCGACTCCGTCCAGAGCGGGGTAAAGTATTTGATGATTTCTAGACCGAAAATAAAGCATGATTGTGAAAAGGTAAAAGTTAAAAGCTGAATCTAATTTCACAATCAAAACTGAATATACATATTCGAGTAGATGATCAACTTAATACCATATTCGAAACTAAAGATTTTCGTACTCCATTTTCATTCACTTCCCAGATCAATCTCCCGAAAAGATTTGTTTCATGTCAAAAGAAGGCTATGTAAAAAATATTGGCAAGTTGGCAACGGAGCCAATATTAAGGATATACCAAAGGAAACGGGTGTTTCACGGTTTGGGCAGAACAAATTACACCAATTTCCATTTTGTTGCGTTTCTTGCGTCTTCGTTTTGCCATTTGCGGCGATTGATGACGTGTTACTTATTTCGGTATACTATGTCTATTTGTCAAGTTGAATGGCCACATAAATTTGGGTACTGAGTGTGTTAAGAATGGTGTTTATGAACTGTACGGGGCTGCAAGCTTTTAATCATCATCTGCCTAGCCTTTTCCCAACTATGTTGGGGTCGGCTTCCAGTTTTACAGGATGCAGCTGAATATAAGTATTTTATATGGAGCGACAGCCTATCTGACCTCCACAACCCAGTTAGTACTGGGTAATACGATGTCCCTTGATAAGACTGGTTGTCAGACTTTAGAGACACTGACTACCTGTAACGACTGTCAAAGATCTACAATTGACAGCTGGGACCAACAGTTTAACGTGCTTAAACTCGGTATGTAACTGGTGGTCACCCATCCACAGACCAACCTAGGCAAGCGCGGCTTAACCTAAAGATCGTTCAATCAAAAATACTGTGGCCAATTCAAGTTTTGAATATTTTATGCCAAATTCTCATAAATAAAAAACATTTTAAGTGCTTGTTTAAATACCTATTATGTTTAAAAAAAACCCGTCTGATCCGAAAAGGGCATTTATAGAATAAAAAAAATATAAATAAAATCTTAGTTTTAGTATCTACATTTTTATTTTATTGTTAATTAAGACCTTTTTTACTCGCTATCCCAAAAAATATATATAAATACTCGACGATACTTATCTTGATACCTAAAAATGGACAGGGTTTTTTAACATCCAAACTATAATATTTTATGTAAATCTTTTTTTGATTCTTTCGTAAGTTACCTTTTCACGGCTAAACGGCTGATCGGATCGTAATGAAATTTGCCAAGAACATAGATTTTAGCTTGGCAAAGGACATAGGCTATATATTATTTCGCTAATTAGTACTTTAGAGATCAAAATCAAAGTCATTTATTTCAAGTAGGCCAGTTACAGGCACTTTTGAACTGTCGAAACATTGACAACAATAAAAATGAAGCTACAGTCCCAGTCACAAGGCATAATAACTGTGAAAGTACTGTAGTTGCCCATTCCAAAACGTAGATCTCTATGGAGAAGAATGGGCAAGAAACTTCATGGACACTCTTTTAAATCAGAATAGTGTTACAAAACCTTGGTTACATCATTCGTGTTAATTTGGTAAACTATGACAGTGAGTAATATTGTGTTATGTCCTGATTCTTCAAGTGAAAATAGCGGTAATTTTTTTTGTTTTTCGTAAAGATCGTTTTACTTTATTTTAGTTCCTTAAACTTAATGTTTGATTTAGGTAATTGTTTCTACTTAATATTAAAAATGCGAATGTTTGTGAGGATTCATGGATGTATGTTACTTTTTCACGTCAAAACGGAGGATTTATTTTAGATTATTATGGTTTGGAAACGCGAGCGAAGCCGCTGGTGCCAGCTAGTAAAGAAATAATCTAAATTATCGACTAACTAAATGACATCTACATTGTTGATTTGTTGAGGCGCTTACCTGATCGATATACTTTCACTCTACTCTTTTGTCAGCCACATTCATATTTGATTTAATAAGCTTAAAAAGTTTCAAATTTATATACTTACGGCAGACAACCATCAGCTACCCATGCGTCAAGTTCGTGAACGGGCGCTGTCAGTTGGGACTGGCCATGTCTTAGCTGCCACGGTTGATTTTAATTTATTTATTTCTGAATTTTTATTTTTGCTTTTATCGTGGACGCTTTTCTGCATCGTTTTATGTATATTTATAATCTCAACGTAAGTGATGTTACCATGATCTTGTAAAAATGTTATGATTAAAAAGAGTGTCCTTGGAGTTTTGTGCCCATCCTTCTCCATAGCGATCAACGTTTTGGAAAAGGGCAACTATAGTATTTTCATAAGTTATTATACCTTGTGACATTCTAAAGGTAGTAATGGTCTTGAAATAAATGCTTTAAGTTTTGAGTTCAGTAGTTTTAATTATGCATAAACTTGAGTGAAACTGTTCAGCAAGAATATAGTTAAAAACTGAAGTCTAGACATTGATTAATTAACAAAATATCCATAAACTTTGCACACTTCTATTTCCATATTTTACCGTCCTTGTAAGATCACCAATGTACCAAAGTTCCTCAACATTTTGAGAAACTAATTAAAATCTTGCCACTTTAAATTGTACCACGTTGATTCAAGAAATTCCAATTTGAAAACCTCAACTTGTTAAGAATTGGGTGGAATTAATTAGGATCCGTTTTGTTGAAATTAGTCTGTGGAATATTCGAGAAAAGGTCCGTCTGCCGTATTACTTCATTGCAACGGAAATTTTTATTTACGATTAGCATCTTTGAGGAGGCGCGGAAAAAGAGGTCCACGGTAGGAATTTACTCCTTTGAATTATTCCTATTCCGTGCTGTACGTGGCCGATTCCATTTTCAATTTTATTTGGGACTTTAAATTACTATGTTGCCACTTGAGAGAAAGAAAAAAAATGGCACTTGATACCAGGAAAAAAAGGAAAAACTTGGATGAAAAAACGGTCAAGCAAAGCCAGTGGAATCAAGCAACGTTTCTTTTATTTGGCAGCATTTTAGTAATAATACTTTGCATAAGGCCAGCTTTATAATTTTCATAAGTTAACTTAAAATCAAAACATCACCTAAGATAAGATGTTGTGACGGAGGTTTCACTCATTTTCTGCCAAATAGCTTATTGCCAACAATTGGGCGCATTTTGGATTCTGTAACTCATACCGAGAATTTTGTGGTGGTACCCAATATTAAGAATTATTTTGTATGGCACCACTGATTTATTATAAACTAGTTTTTGCCCGCGACTTCGCTCGCGTTAAATTCGGGCTAACACAGTTCCCCTCTCCTGATTTGCAGCTACCTGGAACCTGTAGTTTTTGCCCTTGCGCCTTATTCATTGTAATAGCAAAGCTAAGTTTTCCCTTATCTTTCTTCTTTCTCCCTCACATCCCACTTTTTTTGAAAAAAAAAATGGCCTATGTCCGTCTCCTGGTTCCTAACTATTAACTACTCTGTACCAAAATTCATCAAAATCGGTTAAGTCATTAAAGCGTGAAGAGGTAAGAAACAAAGTCACTTTCGTTTTTATAATATTAGTAAGGATGGCCCAATGACATTAAGAAGCTACCTATTCATCTATTTAAAAATAAATTATTTTAATTCCTAGCCTAAAAATGTTATTATAATATAAAAGACTACTTTTAAGATAATAATATTGTATTTAAATAATAGTAGGTAATATGTAACAATTAAATAGCATGACATTATTATTTTAACTAATAAGTTAAAATAATAATGTCATGCTATTTAATAGTTCATTCAATTTTTTAAATGTGTAATGTAAATGACTATTGTATGTTATTTTTTAATAAGAAAATAATCTCATACGAATAGACAATAATATAATTAATTATGTGCACGCCTCGGTAGGTTAATGTTACTTATGAACCTTTTGTAGCATCAATTTAACTACAAAAAAGAGTGTAAAATAAATGAATTATATTGTATATTAATAATAATAATAAATTAATTATGTAAAATTGTTGGTTAACCTGTAATTGGCAACTGAATAAGTCCAATACTGTGCAATTTTTATTTTTCAAGATATTTTTATACAGAAGCTGTTGGTAACCTTTTTAATAAATAAATAAATGAATTCGATTTGATTTGATTTGATCACTTAACTAGACCTGTGAATTGAACCTGAGACCTCATGAAGTGGTTACTAAACTTATTTTTATTTCTAAAGCAACATAAAAGCTAACTCGAAATATCCAGACGAGACTTTGAATGACTGGTAGACTTTTTTACAGCGGTGTTGCCAACGGTATATTTTTTTGCAAATGATTGTTTCTGATCGAGACTTAGGTATTATTTTGCACAGTTAGGTTGAAAACACCGTTACAATCATTGATATTGACATGTTTCTGAGTTATCATTTCGGTATAACATAATCAGTATCTAGGCATGTTTTTTTCTGCCATAAATTACTAAATGCAAATACAAATATTGGTCTTGAGCATTTCTTGTCCCGAAATTCTGACAACCAGTCTTACTTAGCGCTATGTCAACGCCTCTTAAAACTTTTCAAAGATATGTTTTTTTTTTATTTTTCTGGTCAAAATTGTGACCACAATGAAGCAAAAAAGAAAATACAAATAAAAATTAAGTTAGTCAATATTCCTGTTAGCTAAAACAGTTCATTAAACGCTACTTGACAGGATCGGTTCGAGAGGACTTGTTACTGCTCGAGATTCGCTTAAGTTTGATGATAGTTTTATTGTCATCAGTAAATATTTAGGAAAACACACAAATAAACAAGGAATATTGAGCAGATTCGGAATGAATTTGTTTAATAAAAGAGCGCGACAGAGGTTCATTAAGGTTGCCAGGCCTGTTTAGTGTCATTTTTAGTATAATTCTGACTTCCTTTTTAGGCTAATGCTTCCAAAAGGTAATTCACTTTAAAAAAAAAACAAGTTCAGTGACTACTTAACTAGATTTTTGTTGTTTTAAGCGTGAAGAGGTAACAAACAAACAAACAAACTCACTTTCGCTTTTATAATATTAGTAAGGATTATAAAAAAAATATATTATATTTTTTTTAATGGCTAAACCAATTTTGATAAATTTTGGTACAGAGATAGTTGGGAACCAGGAGACGGACATAGGCTAATTTAGGCTAAAAAAAGTGGGATGTGAGGGAGAAAGAGGGAAGAAAAGGGAAAACTTAGCGTTGCAAATCAATAAGGCGCAAGGTTAACTGTGTGACCCCGAATTTAACGCGAGCGAAGCCGCGGGCAAAAGCTAGTAATAATATAATTGTGGGAAGTAAGTTATACAAAGGTGTGTGTGTGTGTCTGTGTGTGTGTGTGGGGGGGGGGGATATAGAATTTGTGACATAAGATGAAGACTAAAAGTGGCACCGTTAACTAAAAAGTTGTGTAGTAATCAGTTATCGTGGAATGGTCATGATTGTGATGCGATATTATAATTAACACTTGAAACGGAATATTTACCATTTTTGTTATTTGTATCGAGTTTCCGATGTTTCGGCGATGTTGCAAACGCCATGATCACGGATGAACTTCTACGGATGAGTTCATCCGTGATCATGGCGTTTAAAAAATGTCGGTAAATTTCCCGTTTCAGTTTAAAGACTTATAATGCGATATTATTTGGGGTATGAATGTGGATAGTTATAAGAGTAGAGGAAGACCAAATAAACGATGTACCGACGAATTGTGTGACGGATAATATGGCTAAAAGGGGTTGACTGGTGACATGATGAGTTATAGAAAATATGTAGCTGTGTGTGTTGACCTCAAATATATTTGGGTAAGAGCATTAAAATCATGATAACCTTGGGTACTCCACGTGTAAGATCAAGTTCGTTAGCTATTTTTGTATGTAACAAATAATCAAAGACGCGTGTGAAAACGCGCAATAGACCTGATTATTTATTTATTTTATTTTATTATTTTTTGGATGGCTTACAGCTAACAAGACAAAAGTTATAGTAAGGTTATCATCGAAAAGTCATATACAAGCCTGTGGAGGCTTGCGTGAGTTTGCTGACATGGGATCTGGAGGCGGTAGTCCTCGCGCGCCTGTTCGTGTGGCGCGCGGAAGCACTACACCGGGGGAACCTCCTTCTTGTGAACGGTGAGCAATTAGAAGTTCACCGTCCGTAACATAGGTGGGTTTTAGTCAGTACAATACACTGACACTCCACCCAGAGCGGAGGAAGTTATTTGATGGTTTCCAATCCGCAAAAAAAAAGCCTCCACAGTTTACTTTACAGTTGTAAAGTATTGTTGTTCAAATCATTACCCATAATATTAGAAACACATTACAAGAATAAATTAATATTTAGTTACAAGGTAAAGAACTAAATATTATATGAAAATAATAACTTTCATTAGTGGCAGTATTTGAAACTTATAGGTTACTAGCTTTCGCCCGCGGCTTCGCTCGCGTTAAATTCGGTATAACACACCAAACAGACTTGCAGTTTTTGCTCTTGCGCCTGATAGATTTGTAATAGCAACGCTAAGTTTTCTCTTTTCTTCCCTCGTTCTCCCTCATATCCCACTTTTTTTTAATAAAAGTTAGCCTATATCCGTCTCCTGGTTCCCAACTATCTCTGTACCAAAATTCATCAAAATCGGTTTAGCCATTAAAGCGTGAAGAGGTAACAAACAAACAAACAAACAAACAAACAAACAAACAAACAAACTCACTTTCGCTTTTATAATATTAGTAAGGATTTATAAGCACTGCACTGATTGGCTCCACCTTTTGATCTTGAACTTGTTCTTGATTCGAAGTTATTCTGATACGGTACTAATCCTCTATTTACAAGGCGTTCATCTGTACTTATTTATTTTGCAGCACAATTTTGTGGTCACATGGTAGCTCCATTCAGCATTCGTTATAACCGTATGAACATTGGATTTTAGATGTATGATCTCAAATTTTAACTAATCAATCGTGACTGTTGCGGCAAACCATCTAAACTCCATATTGTTTATACCGAAATTCCATAGAGTTTCATTGAAAGAAACCCAAACGACGCGAGCTATGCGCTTACTTTAATAAAGCTACAGTCCATACCAAGGAATCAACTAAGAAGATACGATGACAACGAGGAGGATTCATAGCCCTCTCAATTTTAGAGGCAGACAACCTGACTCCAAGTTTAAAATCCTAATAATATTATAAAATTTATATTTAATGTGAATGTTTGTGAGGTTGGATGTATGGATGTTTGTTACTCTTTCACAAAATGGCTGAACGAATCTTGATGGAAAATGGCGGAGAGGTAGGTTATGGTCTGGAATAACACATAGATTTGTTTTTTCGATGTGAAGCCTGCTAAAATTAGGGCGCGCCACAATAGTGGCGGTAAGTCCCCTCTTTGAGGAGTGGCTGGAGAGGCGTCATAGCGTCCTCACCTACCGCCTGACGCAGGTCCTCACCGGACTCGGAAGTTTCGGGAGGTTTCTGCACATAATCGGGCGGGAGGAAACGCCCGGGTGCCACCATTGTGACGATCGCCCGGAGGACACGGTGGAGCACACAGTGGCAGTCAGCCCAGCTTGTTCGGAGCACCGCCGTGCCCTCGTAGAGGCGATCGGCGGCGGCGATCTCTCGCATCCGGCCCTGGTTCAGTCCATGGTCCGGAGCGAGAGGGAATGGGAAGCGGTTACCTCCTTCTGCGTAGCAGTAATGCTAATGAAGGAGGAGGCCGGGCGTTTGAGGTAGAGAACCTTAAACCAACCCAGCCGCCGCGGGAGACGCTCCGGGCGCCGGGCGCCGCGACACGACTCCTGGCCACCGTGGATGCGGGCCTGTGGACGGTGAGCAATGGGTAGCTCACCGTCCGTTCGTCTATTGACGACAGGCCGTGTCGACGGCGCGTTCGTGTTTCACGCGCGCCTCAAAGATATGTCAGCAAAGCAGAGGGGCTTGCCAGAGCCTCCGCCTGCCGGGGTTGCGGGTTGTTCGAAAGAGATACCGCGGCCCCGGAACGTAAAGGGCAATAGAAGGAACATGGGTGGGTTTTAGTCAGTAAAAGTCTCACACGCCCCCCCGCTCCGCCCAGAGCGGGGGAAGTTATTAGATGATTTCCCACCCAAAAAAAAAACCAGCTAGTATTTCATAAACTACTCAAGCAAAACAAATAAATTTGACATGGGATCTTGAATTGACGGGGAAATCGCGTAACAAAACACAAAAAATAATAAAAAAAAAAACAGTCGAATTGATAAACACCTCCTTTCTGGAGAAGTCGGTTCGATACAGATTAATCGCTGTAATAAATGGAAAAGGAGAGTGTTGCAATATTTTAATTCATTTCCTGCTCCTAACGATTTTTTCAAAAACATTTCATAGTTCCACGTAACAAAGGTTGCAATTACATTGCAATAGAACAACAATAGTGTCGCTTTAACAACCTGGGATTAAAATGACCCATTATAGGATTCCAATCTTTTAATAACCCATACTTAAATCTCTGAGAGTGTTCATTAAAATCTTTTAGTTTTTTATGGTAATTTGCGAAACGGAACAGTTACAAAGTCACTGTGGTCATAGTCATAGGGCGATTTTAAAATACACAGGGATTCAAAAGGAAATGACAAAGTTAGATAAACCACGTTATGTGGTAACTGTATAACATAATTACAGAAGAAAACACAGTCCCCTTTCCTGATTTGCAGGTACCTGCTAACTGTAGTTTTTGCCATTTATTGTAATAGCAATGCTAAGTTTTCCCTTTTCTTCCCTCTTTCTCCCTCATACATCAATCTTTTTTTTTAAATTGCCTATGTCGTCTCCAAGTCAGGCCTTCCGTTAGCCATTTAGACGTAAAGACGTAACAAACAAACTCACTTTCGCTTTTATACCTAATATTAGTAAGGATTCGATAAAAAAAACGGTCAAGTGCGAGTCGTAAGGTCGAGCGCTAACTAATCAAAGTATCGAACATTGCTCTAACGAAAGAAAACTGTTTTGAAGGACACACTGTAACTTAACTGTTACCGTTGAAAAACTGTCGTCGCCATACATCGACAGATCGCGGTTTGTTTACCTACTGCAATTAAGTTTGTAATGTTTTTTTTTATTTGTCTACAAATTTACGGTTTTTGGGTTTTATGACATTGCTTTTTGCCAGATATCATGATTATAGGCAAATATCATGATTATACGCATTTTTAAGAGGCAAAAGGAATCTTCTGTAATGGGAAGCATTACAGAAGATTCCTTTTGCCTCTTAAAAATGCGACATGAACGGCCATATTTTTTGATTGCGTTGATTTTTTTACAGCTCCAAGGAGCTACAGACTTGAGTATGTTTATGGAATTAAATCCACCTCGATACCTTCACACTATCATGAGAAATAGGGTGTCGACTGACAAATAGTTAGACAAACGAACAACAAAGTAAAAAAAAACAAGTGCAAAGATCAAAGTTTTTATGAAGACAATAATTGCCATTCATCTAACGTAGGTATATCAATCTATTAAACTGACAATTAATTTAAACTGCAAAAAGTCATTTAATATCTGTTGCTTGAATTTGACCTTTGCATCTTGGAGTTTGACACGAGAGTTTCTTTAATAATTTTTTTTTCTAGAATTCTCACGAACGAATAACGGCAAAAAGCATAATTAATATGGCAGCAGATCAAGACCGGCAGTCAACTCCCGGCTCCGAGTCATGATAAGACTGGACGTCAAACTTTCGGGTCAATGACTAGTTGTTACAACTGTCAAAAATTTGGAATATCAGCTGGGACCAATAGCTTCATGTACACACGACGGGCAGGTCAATCTATTCTAAACTATTATAACCTGATCTCTCTATGACGGATCGCACACCGTAGCTTAGTAGAGAGATCGGGTTTTGTATAGGTTGATGTGCCGTCGTGTGTACTTTCCGAGGCAGTATTTATTAAAACATATATAATATACTAGCTTTCGCCCGCGGCTTCGCTCGCGTTAAATTCGGTATAACACACCAAGCAGACCTGCAGTTTTTGCTCTTGCGCCTGATTGATTTGTAATAGCAACGCTAAGTTTTCCCTTTTTTTCCCTCTTTCTCCCTCACATCCCACTTTTTTCAAAAAAAAGTTAGCCTATGTCCGTCTCCTGGTTCCCAACTATCTCTGTACCAAAATTCATCAAAATCGGTTTAGCCATTAAAGCGTGAAGAGGTAACAAACAAACAAACAAACAAATAAACAAACAAACAAACTCACTTTCGCTTTTATAATATTAGTAAGGATAGTAAGGATTATTACGACAATGTCAATTTATTAACTTACATGTCCAAAATCTTTGATTGATAATAATTATAAATTAATAATACATAATAAATACCTTTTGTAATGTTGTTGTGTATGTCTTGATAATAATTATAAATTAACAATATATTTGTAATAAAGTTTGTGTATGTCTATTCCAAATATAGATATTGAATCCCAACTTACTTTTGTAACGTAAAGGTATTACCACTCCATACCAAATACTGCTACACCCAATTTTCCAGCCAGACTATATCTACAAACACTAACAAATAAATTAACAATCACTACATAGTATAAAACAAAGTCGCTTTCTCTGTCCCTATGTCCCTTTGTATGCTTAAATCTTTAAAACTACGCAACGGATTTTGATGCGGTTTTTAGTAATAGATAGAGTGATTCTTAAGGAAGGTTTTAGTATATAATTTGTTAAGTTTTTGTATTTATTTCTGTGTACATTAACTATATTTGTTGAAGATGTCGGCAAAAAGTATGCTGTCTGGGAGCTTTCAACGAAAACGCTGCCTAAACCCTTTAAGATATAACAAAATAATGTATAGTGTAATTGTGTATCTTATATAGGTCCACAGAAAAGTCAGCGGTGACATATGTCTATATCTTAAGGATAACATACTATATCCATTTTAATACTTTAACAAATGGGCAATTATAAAGCGCTAACTTGGAAAGCTATTTACACAAATACAGTATTAATCCTTATCATTTTAAATAGGTTGGTTGGCATGAACATTTCATGAAGATTATTTTTTTCTTTTACATCATGTAGATTAAATAAATACTTTAGGAGATATAGCAAAATCAAAATAACGCGCAACAAAATTAATTTCATGTCGCCGTGACTAGGCTGGCCCGCTCGGGCGCGGTGTAGGGAACAAGTCGCTCATCGCTGAGTGCGCGACCCGAACACGGGCAGACGCGTGAGCACAGAGTACGTTGAGTTGACACGTTTCTTACAAACTAAATTCAAATCCTTTATTTGTGAACATATAGGTACAATAAGATCTAATTACATAAAATGTAAAAAAACATAGGTTTTATGAAGTTTCATAATACATAGGTACCTATTAGTTAGCTTCGTACCATTACCTATGGACGGACGGACAGCGAAGACTTAGTAATAGAGTTTTTACCCATTGGGGACGTAACCTCAAAAATGAGACATACCTACCTAATTTTATTTATACTTCGATTTTGTTATTTTTGCTATAGGCTGCTTTTTATCAACACACCGCGCGGGCGAAGCCGCGGGCGGAAGCTAGTACATAATAAATACCTTTTGTAGTGTTGTTGTGTTTGTCTATTCAAGATATACTCGTAGATATTGAAGCCCAACTTACTATTGTAAAGTAAAGGTACTAACACTCCAGATACTGTTACACCAAATTTTCCAGCCAGACATTATCTACTAACACACTAACAAACAAACAAACATAAATAAGAGAGCGACATCAAAAATAAACGTGTAGATAGTAGAATGGCGGCGCGAACACACAGAATCTCTGTCACGTCCGGAGTATATATCGGCCGGATCTGGATAGCTTTGCCGAATATCGCATATTCCTCCGGCTGCCGCGAAACTGCCAAATTGCATATCGATATACACGGAGTACGAAGATGTATTGCCGCTAGAAGCGTCAGGTTTTGGATACGGTATCCGATTTCGATACGACTCATTTCACCTTAATGTGTTGAATGAGTTTTATAGGAATAAACTTTTATGCGTCGACACTTGCACAAACGGACTTCTGTGCAAAAGATACTTGAGCAAATGGCCTGTATGATATGGGGTGCTAAGACATGGGATACTTTTTGACTCTGGTAGTTTTTTCTCGCGGGATAGGTTCCGACCTCCAAATTGGAGCGAAGTTGCAAGCAAAAGTTAGTTCCCTATAGTTTTTTCAATAACTTTTCTGTTCGGGTCGATAGTACATTTTATTGATGTCTTTGTTATATTTGTTTAAGTTCGGAATTAAACGTAATTTTAATTGAAATGTGGTAATAGTATCTATTGTTAGGAGTTTCTTTTCTCTGGAGCCTTTTTTTAAATATTGTAGTAGATGTTTTTTTTTTAATTCTTGCTAAAAATGTGAATTGTATGTATGGAAAATAAATAAAAGAAAATAAATTGAAATGCATATTTTATCCCCGCTCTAACTGTTTGTGTTTGGTAAACAGGAAAAAAGCATTCCATGGTTGTTAACTGTTATGTTGGTTACTTAATACCTACGTTAGTTTTTTTTTGAAGATGGAAAGTCATCAAATAACGATTTAAGGCGTAGTGTAGCGTAGGCAGAGGCGTAGAACAGTTTTACGTCAAATATCTACGCAGGGACCTACAAGAGCGTAAATGCGTATGTTGTCTTATATTTTTAGGGATATTCGCAAAAATCAAATGACTTTCCCCGCTCTGGGCGGAGCGCGGAGGAGTTACCTATGTAGTTTGAGGTAGATCAAGATCGATTAGGGTTTGTAGTTGTTTACAATATTGTAAACAACTACAAATTTCCGTTGCTTAACCCAAACAAACTCAAACTTGATTAATTTAATCAGACTCCTTCGGGCCAATACGGAAATAATTGAACTCGTGACCTCGAATATAGGAAGGAGATTCTACCACAAGCCCTCATATTTTAAACATATAGTATTATTGCAACTCAGATCGTCATTATCCTACTAATATTACAAATGCGAACGTTTGTAAAGATGGATAGGTGGATGGATAGATGTATGGATGTTTGTTACTCTTTTAAGTCAAAACGGCTGAACGGATCATAAAGAAAAGGCAAAAGGTAGTCTCAAAAAATTTGGAATACGGGCAAATAATTAATCACAGGGCTTCGTAAATATTAGTCATTCCAAGGACTTTGACCCATCTGTTTTTATAATTTAAATATCACTTCTAGGGCTTATACTTCTGTGTAAACGCTGAACGCATTCGGATGTGACTACCGTCAGCAACGGTAGGTTTTATTAATTTTTGTACACGTAACGAGGTGCAAACTGTACCGGGCTTGCCTCGGATTTATACTACGAATTGATTTTTATTCTTGTTATCTGAATGTACCTATGTGTACTATCAGCTACGGGTGTTAATTAATTAAATTTACAAATTTAATGTGATCTTACAATGTAAGAACATAATGATAAAAATTTAACTCTATGACACAAGATATAGAAGTTTTGTTTAATAATAATACCAGCCTATTATTGGTTCGCCGCGATCATGCGGAAGCGATGCGCTTCCATGATGGCGCGCTTGCGCTCGTCCTCCAATGGCATCCTGAATGTGTTTTCAGATCGGTGGGACTCTCCCTCTTACAAAGGTGGATAAGTGTACAGACACACTTATCCATATAACGAGTGTAATACTTGTGATATAAATTTAATTGTAATACTAACATTAGGCTAAGTTACTTTACTACTAACAATATATGGATTTATCCGAAATAAATTATTTAAATTATAGTCCAAAGGCCTCGTCTTACACAGAAAAACGATCATTGTTCACCACGCTTGCTCAAGACGGGTTGGCGATTACAGGCTTATAATAATTATAAGTCCTGGTGTTCACAGTATTTTACTTCACCAACGTCTATGATGTTTATGATAAACTTAGAAAAGTACATAAGAAGTTAAAAACTCTGGGCCATTATGACGATATTAAGAAGTTTTGTTTACACATTAATATTTTAAAGATAAGAAATTTGGTGCCCCACGAAGTTTTTTTTAATTGTACAGCTTTTCGTTTATTTTTTGGTATTGTTTGGTACTCCTCTTTTTTTTGAAGATGGTTAAATGCTGCAGTCTAAATCAACATATTGTTTGCACTTTGACATTAAATTAGCATACAATGGATACATTAGTGATTCGCAAAATAATGAACTTTAAAATTATGTTACTGTTTATCATTTTCATTTATCATTTTCATTCTGCAAATGAAATGTACGTATATTTTCAGTCTAAAGATTATAGTATTTATTCGCTTAAGTGCATGATGTATCAATATTGATTTAGTATTAGACGACAATGTTGCACTAGGATAAATAATTAAAGTAGGTCACTGATCGTTAAAATTGTCTGACAGACAAGCATAGATAAAACTTATACTTCTTTTTATTATTATTTTTGAAACTTTGCCCTCCATACTAGGATTTTTCCTGTATCGTGGGTGCATTTACAAACATTTACAGTCACATACACAAACAACCAGACCCGAAACAACTACCTGTAGGTCATACAAATATTAGTTCCGTGCGGGAATCGAACCTGCGACAGACTAGGTGACCATTCCGGCTGTCAATGAAAACATTAAGGAAATTTCGATTAATTAAAATAAAATATTCCTATTAAAGAAATATTTAAAATATTTCTATATTAGAAATATTTCTATATTAGAAATATTTTATAGGAAAAGGAAAAAAAAATCATTTGTTGCAAATTACGACGAGCACACAAAATAACAAAAAAATAAACATTAAACATGCAAAGCATCAAAAACATTTACAAATCGAACATTACTTGCATCGAAATTTTGATGAAACTTCACAATAATATAGTTTACATATCAGAATAACACATAGGCTACAATTCATAAAGATATATTATATTCTATTACCACGCGCAGCTGGTATAATTACAATCTTTAATTATGAACTGGGGTCTAAAATGACCGTGTAACATTTTTATAGGATGAACTAGCTTTTGCCCGCGGCTTCGCTCGCGTTAAATTAGGGGTAACACAGTTCCCCTTACTCCTTATTGATTTGTAATAGCAACGCTAAGTCTTCCCTCTTTCTCCCTCACATCCCACTTTTTTGAAAAAAAGGCCTATGTCCGTCTCCTGGTTCCCAATTATCTCTGTACCAAAATTCATCAAAATCGGTTTAGCCATTAAAGCGTGAAGAGGTAACAAACAAACAAACTCACTTTCGCTTTTATAATATTAGTAAGGATTACGTTAAAATGGTTACAGATGCAGTTAATATTGTAAATTGTCACCTCTGAACACTTTAGAACTTCATTTGTAAGAATACAAAAGTGAAACAAAAATGACAGTTCTACAGAAGTCAGTGACCTGAGGAAAATCGTGACAAAGATGGAGATTTTATTGGCAACAAACTTTACCTCAGTGCAACTACATTCCAGATCTTTTATAAGGTAAATAAAGAGATTATAACAAGCCTGTTTTCTGCTAGATTATATTACAACATTTGAGTATTTACAACATTTTTGCACGATTTATTTACGTACCAGAGAATCACTTTAAAGATAGTAAAATTGCGCTAGATCCGAAACACAAAAGGCAGCACATACAGTCGGTAAAAGTCTGACACTGATCGCATTTTACTAAATGAAAAATGAAAATGAAATGAAAAATGTTTATTCAGTCTCAAAAGTTACATGCTATAAATGAGTTGAGACAGCCCCAGTAAGTAATTAAAAATACTTGTGTTGGGGTTGACTCGCTACTTCCCTTATTTAATACAGTATTGAGACTAAATTAATTAGAAAATTATACAATATGAAACAAAACCCAGCCAAAAATCAAAGCTGGTAAAAACATTTAATTGTTATAATCTTAAGGAACTTATTCTAAGCATGCGTGATTGTGTGTGTTAGTGTGTGTGCGTGTGAGTGAGTGTATGCGTGTTTTTTAGTATATAATTATGTATGTGTGTGTCAAGTCAGCAAATTCGTACTAGAATGTGCTCAGTTTCATCATACGTTAGAGTTTTTAGCCATTCAGTTATAACTTTCTTACATTCATACAAGACTTTAGGATGAAATTGTAGTTTAGCATTTATTTTGTTATAAATATATGCAGATTGTGTTACGTACTGTCGTCTTGCAAAAATCGAACGAACCATTGCGGAGTGGGCCACAATATCACTCCGTCTTCTATCCCGGCTGGCAGAATTAAATGGAATAGATTTATGTAGATATAGGGTCACATTTAACAAATATAATTGTCTTACTGATAACAATCCACTTGTTCTGTATAAGTTAACTGTGGGGTATCTATATGGCTTGAAGTACATCACTTTTATTAGAGACCGCTGGGCTCTTTCCAGCTCAATAAATTTTGTTTTTATGGCACCTCCCCAGACTGGAATGCAGTATGTAATCACTGATTGAGCTAATGCAATATAAACATTATTGAGTATTACGGGAGACAACACATGGCGTAGTGTCTTGAAAATCCATATCAAATTCCTTACACGTGACATAATAGTATTAATATGTGAGTGCCATGACAGACATTCGTCAATAATTATGCCTAAGTATCTTGTAGAGGGAACTTTTTTATAATTTGACAGTTACACTTTTGTATATACCGTTCCGCACACTCATGTATCGCAATCTCAAAATCAGGACCTGGTTTAGATCTTTGACTCGGAGAAAAACAGATATAGTTTGTTTTTGAAATGTTAAGAGTCAGCAAATTAGCTTTTAACCAGTCTAGTATAACGGTGAGTCCACGTTCAGCATTCTGGCGTACGGATTCCCAAGTTTCTCCGTGGTAAACAACAGCTGTATCGTCCGCATAGGAGAAGATTTTCCCTCCACTGCTCAGCAGGTTACACAGTTCATTAATGTACACCAGGAACAGCGTTGGGCCTAACACACTCCCTTGTGGCACACCAAAAATAACATTTTCTTCTTCACTATGTAGGTTTCCTATTTTAACTTGTTGAGTCCTACCGCGGAGATAGCTGTCAAAAAGACATAGAGCTGTACCTCTTATACCTATCGCCACTACTTATTAGAAATTGATTTGTCCTAACCTACGAAAGCCTCCCTTAGTACAGACCTATAATTACTTTGTAAAACACATTTTAAAGCTCTGCATTATATTATTTTAATTTTATCCTTTTTTGCAATTCATTAAATAACTCCCCGCGCTGCGCCACGAGCGGTTATTAAATAACTAGCTTTCACCCGCGTTAAATTCGGGATAAGACAGTTTCCCTTTCCTGATTTACAGGTACCTGCCACCTGTAATTTTTGCCCTAGCGCCTTATTTATTGTAATAGCAATGCTAAGTTTTCCCTTTTTTCCCTCTTTCTCCCTCATGTTTCACTCTTTTAAAAAAATAACCTATGTCCGTCTCCGGGACTATCTCTGTACCAAAATTCATCAAAATCGGTTAAGCCATTTAGGCGTGAAGAGGTAACAAACAAACAAGTAAACAAACTCAATTTCGCTTTTATAATATTAGTAAGGATTTACTATCCGCCAAAAAAGGCTGCTTTTGAAAATCTAAAAAGTTCTTGAGAATCCAACTGAGGAGTTTGCATATGCAGTTATATCTCTGGTAAACAGTACATCAACAAGACATTTCAATTTAAAAAAATGCGTTTCGTCCAAACATGAGACATAAACGGCCATATCTTTGGACTTGGTAATTTTACAGGGTAAATTTTTTCACAGCTCCAAAAGACATACTTTAATGTTTTAATTTCAAATCGATAGCTCCATGCACACCTCAGATAAAAGGTCTCAAGAACTTTTATCAAAGAGATCTAAGATCTAAAAAGAGACAGACGGACTAAAAGTCAAAAAGGGCTCCGTTTTTTCCTTTTCGATTGGAAACCCTAAAAATCTATCAGTTAGTTGTTTTAAAGGTTTCCTAATATACTTGAACTAGTATAAGCGTGTAAATGTTTACTAATAACAAATGGAGTGAGACCGTCACGCACTATATCTATACATGCGTGCCAAATAAATATTTTGTTTCGTTATTAGATCACATAGATAAACAATCATTATCCACCTAGGCTTTTCCCAACTATGTCGGGGTCAGTATCATTCAGTTATTCAGCAACCGGATGCTGCTAAATACCTGTATATAACATGAAATGTCTGCCTATCTGACCTCCAAAACATATGTAATTAGTACAGAGTAATGCGATTCCACTTTGTTAGACGAGTTGCTAGACTTTCAGGATACAAACTACCTTTTTTTTACGTGTGGTAATCCTCCACGGATGTCCTCTACCATGGCGGAGGGGTCTGTCAGACTCCTACTGACTAAAACCACACGGTGTTCCTTCTCGTCACTTCTGGCTGGGGTGCGGGGACGCAATCGCACTCTACATAATCACACGGTTTCCTTGCGGCAAGCCCTTTCTCAGGTAAAGGGAGGAGTGAGCTACTCCTCTCCCTGTCATTCTATATGAGAGGCGCGCGGCAACACCTGGCCACCAACGACCTGCATCGACTGTCAAAGATCTACAAATGACAGCCGGGACATCAAACCGTTGTGACCTGCATTCCGAAACACGCAGACAACTCGGTATGTAACGGGTGGTACTAGCCGTGTTGACGGCGCGTTATGGTTTCACACGCACTTCAAAAAGATGTCAGCAAAGCAGATGGGCCTGCTAAGGCCACCGCCTACCGGGGTTGCAGGTTGTTCGAAAGAGATACCTACCGTAGCCCCGAAGCATAAAGGGCAAAAAAACGAACATGGGTGGTTTTTAGTCAGTAACAGTCTGTCGCTCTGCTTTGCTCCGCCCAGAGCGGGGGCAATTATTTGACTATTTCCTATCCACAAAAAAATGGGTGGTAGTAATCCACGGATCAAACTAGCCAAGCGCAGTTTTAACCTGAACTTTATCTAGAGGGGCTGTTTTTATTTGGCCACGAGCTCTCACATGAACAATATTATCATAATAAATACATATTAAAAATGTTGTTGTTTAAACAACGATTCGTTACAACAACAATACGGTGTTTAATGTTTGCACTGTTGTATGGATTTCCGTATGAAGTTGTTTTGATAACATCATTACTAACAGTGTCTTGTTACTGATACATACTGTGGATCTTATTACCGGTGCAGTAAGTACGCTTTTCAGATTGGATATCATCAAATAACTTCCCCCGCTCTGGGTGGAGTGGGGAGGGAGTGTCAGACTTGTACTGACTAAAACCCACCTGTGTTCCTACTTTTGCTTTTATATTCCGGGGCTGGTATCTTTTTCGAATAGCCCGCAACCCCGGCAGTAAGTACGCTTTAATTCAAAGAAGGGTTCCGTACCTCACAAAGGAACAACGGAATCTAGGATCAGTTTGTTGCCCGTCTGTCTTCAGATATTTTATCTCAAGAACACGTGGACGATTCCAGTTAAAATTACATGGGCAGTGGCCCACACAAACTCAAATCTTTTGAGAATTAACTCTCTAAGTTTATTCAGTTAACAATAGTGAGATCAAGCCCTTTGCCCTCCGGTACAGTTTTAATGAGTAAGTTTTCTAATCTATGATAATTAAAATTAATTCATACCAGAGTAAAGTATACCTGTTAAGGTTAAAAGAGCCACTTTAGCACAAGGCAAAAGTCATTACAATTACCATTGTATTTTCTTTTTTACAATTACAGTTATATTTATGCAGCGATAGCCTTTGATGTTGGACAGACAATTCATAGGTCTCGAGTTCGAATCCAAGACCTCTGGGTATTCTGATTTATCTGCGTATTGTATAATTATCACTTTCTTAGGTAAAGGAAAACATTGTGACAAAATCTGCAGGCCTGCGTCCTGCATTTTTTTTTCGGATGGGACATCGTCAAATAACTTCTGTCGCTCTAGGCAGAGCAAAAGGGGGAGTTCCAGATAACCCATCTTAGTTCCTTCTTTTGCACTTTGTGTTCCGGGGCCACAGTATCTCTTTCAAACAACTCGTAATTCCAGCAGGCAGTGTCCCTGGTAGGCCCCTCAATTTTGCTGACATTTATCCGAAATAAATTATTTAAATTATAGTCCAAAGGCCTCGTCTTACACAGAAAAACGATCATTGTTCACCACGCTTGCTCAAGACGGGTTGGCGATTACAGGCTTATAATAATTATAAGTCCTGGTGTTCACAGTATTTTACTTCACCAACGTCTATGATGTTTATGATAAACTTAGAAAAGTACATAAGAAGTTAAAAACTCTGGGCCATTATGACGATATTAAGAAGTTTTGTTTACACATTAATATTTTAAAGATAAGAAATTTGGTGCCCCACGAAGTTTTTTTTAATTGTACAGCTTTTCGTTTATTTTTTGGTATTGTTTGGTACTCCTCTTTTTTTTGAAGATGGTTAAATGCTGCAGTCTAAATCAACATATTGTTTGCACTTTGACATTAAATTAGCATACAATGGATACATTAGTGATTCGCAAAATAATGAACTTTAAAATTATGTTACTGTTTATCATTTTCATTTATCATTTTCATTCTGCAAATGAAATGTACGTATATTTTCAGTCTAAAGATTATAGTATTTATTCGCTTAAGTGCATGATGTATCAATATTGATTTAGTATTAGACGACAATGTTGCACTAGGATAAATAATTAAAGTAGGTCACTGATCGTTAAAATTGTCTGACAGACAAGCATAGATAAAACTTATACTTCTTTTTATTATTATTTTTGAAACTTTGCCCTCCATACTAGGATTTTTCCTGTATCGTGGGTGCATTTACAAACATTTACAGTCACATACACAAACAACCAGACCCGAAACAACTACCTGTAGGTCATACAAATATTAGTTCCGTGCGGGAATCGAACCTGCGACAGACTAGGTGACCATTCCGGCTGTCAATGAAAACATTAAGGAAATTTCGATTAATTAAAATAAAATATTCCTATTAAAGAAATATTTAAAATATTTCTATATTAGAAATATTTCTATATTAGAAATATTTTATAGGAAAAGGAAAAAAAAATCATTTGTTGCAAATTACGACGAGCACACAAAATAACAAAAAAATAAACATTAAACATGCAAAGCATCAAAAACATTTACAAATCGAACATTACTTGCATCGAAATTTTGATGAAACTTCACAATAATATAGTTTACATATCAGAATAACACATAGGCTACAATTCATAAAGATATATTATATTCTATTACCACGCGCAGCTGGTATAATTACAATCTTTAATTATGAACTGGGGTCTAAAATGACCGTGTAACATTTTTATAGGATGAACTAGCTTTTGCCCGCGGCTTCGCTCGCGTTAAATTAGGGGTAACACAGTTCCCCTTACTCCTTATTGATTTGTAATAGCAACGCTAAGTCTTCCCTCTTTCTCCCTCACATCCCACTTTTTTGAAAAAAAGGCCTATGTCCGTCTCCTGGTTCCCAATTATCTCTGTACCAAAATTCATCAAAATCGGTTTAGCCATTAAAGCGTGAAGAGGTAACAAACAAACAAACTCACTTTCGCTTTTATAATATTAGTAAGGATTACGTTAAAATGGTTACAGATGCAGTTAATATTGTAAATTGTCACCTCTGAACACTTTAGAACTTCATTTGTAAGAATACAAAAGTGAAACAAAAATGACAGTTCTACAGAAGTCAGTGACCTGAGGAAAATCGTGACAAAGATGGAGATTTTATTGGCAACAAACTTTACCTCAGTGCAACTACATTCCAGATCTTTTATAAGGTAAATAAAGAGATTATAACAAGCCTGTTTTCTGCTAGATTATATTACAACATTTGAGTATTTACAACATTTTTGCACGATTTATTTACGTACCAGAGAATCACTTTAAAGATAGTAAAATTGCGCTAGATCCGAAACACAAAAGGCAGCACATACAGTCGGTAAAAGTCTGACACTGATCGCATTTTACTAAATGAAAAATGAAAATGAAATGAAAAATGTTTATTCAGTCTCAAAAGTTACATGCTATAAATGAGTTGAGACAGCCCCAGTAAGTAATTAAAAATACTTGTGTTGGGGTTGACTCGCTACTTCCCTTATTTAATACAGTATTGAGACTAAATTAATTAGAAAATTATACAATATGAAACAAAACCCAGCCAAAAATCAAAGCTGGTAAAAACATTTAATTGTTATAATCTTAAGGAACTTATTCTAAGCATGCGTGATTGTGTGTGTTAGTGTGTGTGCGTGTGAGTGAGTGTATGCGTGTTTTTTAGTATATAATTATGTATGTGTGTGTCAAGTCAGCAAATTCGTACTAGAATGTGCTCAGTTTCATCATACGTTAGAGTTTTTAGCCATTCAGTTATAACTTTCTTACATTCATACAAGACTTTAGGATGAAATTGTAGTTTAGCATTTATTTTGTTATAAATATATGCAGATTGTGTTACGTACTGTCGTCTTGCAAAAATCGAACGAACCATTGCGGAGTGGGCCACAATATCACTCCGTCTTCTATCCCGGCTGGCAGAATTAAATGGAATAGATTTATGTAGATATAGGGTCACATTTAACAAATATAATTGTCTTACTGATAACAATCCACTTGTTCTGTATAAGTTAACTGTGGGGTATCTATATGGCTTGAAGTACATCACTTTTATTAGAGACCGCTGGGCTCTTTCCAGCTCAATAAATTTTGTTTTTATGGCACCTCCCCAGACTGGAATGCAGTATGTAATCACTGATTGAGCTAATGCAATATAAACATTATTGAGTATTACGGGAGACAACACATGGCGTAGTGTCTTGAAAATCCATATCAAATTCCTTACACGTGACATAATAGTATTAATATGTGAGTGCCATGACAGACATTCGTCAATAATTATGCCTAAGTATCTTGTAGAGGGAACTTTTTTATAATTTGACAGTTACACTTTTGTATATACCGTTCCGCACACTCATGTATCGCAATCTCAAAATCAGGACCTGGTTTAGATCTTTGACTCGGAGAAAAACAGATATAGTTTGTTTTTGAAATGTTAAGAGTCAGCAAATTAGCTTTTAACCAGTCTAGTATAACGGTGAGTCCACGTTCAGCATTCTGGCGTACGGATTCCCAAGTTTCTCCGTGGTAAACAACAGCTGTATCGTCCGCATAGGAGAAGATTTTCCCTCCACTGCTCAGCAGGTTACACAGTTCATTAATGTACACCAGGAACAGCGTTGGGCCTAACACACTCCCTTGTGGCACACCAAAAATAACATTTTCTTCTTCACTATGTAGGTTTCCTATTTTAACTTGTTGAGTCCTACCGCGGAGATAGCTGTCAAAAAGACATAGAGCTGTACCTCTTATACCTATCGCCACTACTTATTAGAAATTGATTTGTCCTAACCTACGAAAGCCTCCCTTAGTACAGACCTATAATTACTTTGTAAAACACATTTTAAAGCTCTGCATTATATTATTTTAATTTTATCCTTTTTTGCAATTCATTAAATAACTCCCCGCGCTGCGCCACGAGCGGTTATTAAATAACTAGCTTTCACCCGCGTTAAATTCGGGATAAGACAGTTTCCCTTTCCTGATTTACAGGTACCTGCCACCTGTAATTTTTGCCCTAGCGCCTTATTTATTGTAATAGCAATGCTAAGTTTTCCCTTTTTTCCCTCTTTCTCCCTCATGTTTCACTCTTTTAAAAAAATAACCTATGTCCGTCTCCGGGACTATCTCTGTACCAAAATTCATCAAAATCGGTTAAGCCATTTAGGCGTGAAGAGGTAACAAACAAACAAGTAAACAAACTCAATTTCGCTTTTATAATATTAGTAAGGATTTACTATCCGCCAAAAAAGGCTGCTTTTGAAAATCTAAAAAGTTCTTGAGAATCCAACTGAGGAGTTTGCATATGCAGTTATATCTCTGGTAAACAGTACATCAACAAGACATTTCAATTTAAAAAAATGCGTTTCGTCCAAACATGAGACATAAACGGCCATATCTTTGGACTTGGTAATTTTACAGGGTAAATTTTTTCACAGCTCCAAAAGACATACTTTAATGTTTTAATTTCAAATCGATAGCTCCATGCACACCTCAGATAAAAGGTCTCAAGAACTTTTATCAAAGAGATCTAAGATCTAAAAAGAGACAGACGGACTAAAAGTCAAAAAGGGCTCCGTTTTTTCCTTTTCGATTGGAAACCCTAAAAATCTATCAGTTAGTTGTTTTAAAGGTTTCCTAATATACTTGAACTAGTATAAGCGTGTAAATGTTTACTAATAACAAATGGAGTGAGACCGTCACGCACTATATCTATACATGCGTGCCAAATAAATATTTTGTTTCGTTATTAGATCACATAGATAAACAATCATTATCCACCTAGGCTTTTCCCAACTATGTCGGGGTCAGTATCATTCAGTTATTCAGCAACCGGATGCTGCTAAATACCTGTATATAACATGAAATGTCTGCCTATCTGACCTCCAAAACATATGTAATTAGTACAGAGTAATGCGATTCCACTTTGTTAGACGAGTTGCTAGACTTTCAGGATACAAACTACCTTTTTTTTACGTGTGGTAATCCTCCACGGATGTCCTCTACCATGGCGGAGGGGTCTGTCAGACTCCTACTGACTAAAACCACACGGTGTTCCTTCTCGTCACTTCTGGCTGGGGTGCGGGGACGCAATCGCACTCTACATAATCACACGGTTTCCTTGCGGCAAGCCCTTTCTCAGGTAAAGGGAGGAGTGAGCTACTCCTCTCCCTGTCATTCTATATGAGAGGCGCGCGGCAACACCTGGCCACCAACGACCTGCATCGACTGTCAAAGATCTACAAATGACAGCCGGGACATCAAACCGTTGTGACCTGCATTCCGAAACACGCAGACAACTCGGTATGTAACGGGTGGTACTAGCCGTGTTGACGGCGCGTTATGGTTTCACACGCACTTCAAAAAGATGTCAGCAAAGCAGATGGGCCTGCTAAGGCCACCGCCTACCGGGGTTGCAGGTTGTTCGAAAGAGATACCTACCGTAGCCCCGAAGCATAAAGGGCAAAAAAACGAACATGGGTGGTTTTTAGTCAGTAACAGTCTGTCGCTCTGCTTTGCTCCGCCCAGAGCGGGGGCAATTATTTGACTATTTCCTATCCACAAAAAAATGGGTGGTAGTAATCCACGGATCAAACTAGCCAAGCGCAGTTTTAACCTGAACTTTATCTAGAGGGGCTGTTTTTATTTGGCCACGAGCTCTCACATGAACAATATTATCATAATAAATACATATTAAAAATGTTGTTGTTTAAACAACGATTCGTTACAACAACAATACGGTGTTTAATGTTTGCACTGTTGTATGGATTTCCGTATGAAGTTGTTTTGATAACATCATTACTAACAGTGTCTTGTTACTGATACATACTGTGGATCTTATTACCGGTGCAGTAAGTACGCTTTTCAGATTGGATATCATCAAATAACTTCCCCCGCTCTGGGTGGAGTGGGGAGGGAGTGTCAGACTTGTACTGACTAAAACCCACCTGTGTTCCTACTTTTGCTTTTATATTCCGGGGCTGGTATCTTTTTCGAATAGCCCGCAACCCCGGCAGTAAGTACGCTTTAATTCAAAGAAGGGTTCCGTACCTCACAAAGGAACAACGGAATCTAGGATCAGTTTGTTGCCCGTCTGTCTTCAGATATTTTATCTCAAGAACACGTGGACGATTCCAGTTAAAATTACATGGGCAGTGGCCCACACAAACTCAAATCTTTTGAGAATTAACTCTCTAAGTTTATTCAGTTAACAATAGTGAGATCAAGCCCTTTGCCCTCCGGTACAGTTTTAATGAGTAAGTTTTCTAATCTATGATAATTAAAATTAATTCATACCAGAGTAAAGTATACCTGTTAAGGTTAAAAGAGCCACTTTAGCACAAGGCAAAAGTCATTACAATTACCATTGTATTTTCTTTTTTACAATTACAGTTATATTTATGCAGCGATAGCCTTTGATGTTGGACAGACAATTCATAGGTCTCGAGTTCGAATCCAAGACCTCTGGGTATTCTGATTTATCTGCGTATTGTATAATTATCACTTTCTTAGGTAAAGGAAAACATTGTGACAAAATCTGCAGGCCTGCGTCCTGCATTTTTTTTTCGGATGGGACATCGTCAAATAACTTCTGTCGCTCTAGGCAGAGCAAAAGGGGGAGTTCCAGATAACCCATCTTAGTTCCTTCTTTTGCACTTTGTGTTCCGGGGCCACAGTATCTCTTTCAAACAACTCGTAATTCCAGCAGGCAGTGTCCCTGGTAGGCCCCTCAATTTTGCTGACATTTGTTTTAGGCGCGCATAGAACACGAAGGTGCGTCAATAGACGAACGGATGGTAAGCTATTCATTGCCCACCATCCACAGACCCGCGTCTATGGTGGCCCATCTCGTTTGCTCCGGTCCATGGAATGTTCATGGTCGGACGCGAGAAGACGCCGCCGCCGATCGCTTCCACGAGGACATAGCAGTGCTTCGCCCAAGCGGGGCAGTGCCAGTGTGAAACTCGGGGGTTTTCTTCCGTCCGATTATGTACAGGAACCTCCCAAAACTTCAGTGTCTCGTGTAGACATACGTTAGAAGGTAGGTTAGAACGCCGTGGCGCTGCTACAGCCTCGCTTCATAGAGGAGACTTAACCAGGATGCCTAAGAGATATTTCTTGACGGTAAAATTAAGTCGGAGGCACAAAAACTCTCATAAAAGGCTGTTAGGCATTTACTACACGATGAAGTAGAGTAGAAGTATATTATACTATCTGACGCCCGCGGCTTCGCTGGCGTTATATAAAATAAAATATCCTATGTGTTATTCCAGACTATAATCTACCTCAGTGCCAAATCTCATCAAGACCCGTGCAGCCGTTTTGACATGAAAGAATAACACAAATATTCACATTTAGAATATTAGTAGGATTTTTACTTCTAAACAGTGTCCTGTTAATTAACCAAAGCGATATTCTTTCATTTATTTCGTCTCATTTTTATTAAAGTGCATAGAATTGGCGAGTAGCCGACAACTGAAGTGCCGAAAGCCGAACAAATACATTCAAAGACTTACGCGTAAAGGCAATTGGGAAACTTTATTCATTAGTTATCGTCAAGTACTTAAAGTTGAAAGTTGCTATTGTTGGTAAAGGGTATAGTATTAAGGGGGCCTTTTGTTACTTTGGTGATCAGGGTACAAAGAAAAATATGGGGATGCTTGTTTAGTTACAGAAGTTTCGTAAGTATGATAAATAATTGGAGGTCAAATGACTTATGGTAGCGAAAATCTACAAAGTGTCGGATATCTCGGATATCCTAAGTAATTATGATCAACTACCTGCGGTCCGCGGATTTACCCACGTAAATTGGGATAAAATGTAGCCTATGTGATGCAGGGTATAAGCTACCTTGCCGAAGAAGCTATGGCAGCAAAAGGGGGAGGGAGACAACTTCCAATGTACCTTCCCGCACCCGAAGATCTTGGCTCAGGAGGAGGGCCGACAATGCCTTCCCCCATAAAATAGACTGCTGGCAATGGACTTGGGGAAGTCTGTTGTCCAAGCAAATAGACCAGTTTGTGGAAGTGGTCCTACTTGGCGCAGCCGTGAAACACAATACTAATCTTCTTTTGTGTTAACATTTATTTTTATTTTTTTTTCTAATTAAATTTTAGGTTTTTATTTTATTTCCTATCTTTGTTTAAAGGAGCACGCATTTGTGAATGTGCAATGTGCTAAATAAACATAAATTTCTTTCTTTCTTTGGTCTACTTTTATATTTTCCATTCATACTTTAAAACTTTCCTCATGACATTTTCCTCATTCCTCCGTACATGTCCATACCAAACCACACAATTTACCACACAACTGTATAAACCCAATTGTTAGTTTTATATGTAACTAGATTTTGCCCGCGGCTTCGCTCGCGTTAAATTCGGAGTAACACAGTTCCACTTTCCTGATTTGCAGGTACCTGCTACCTGCAGTTTTTGCTCTTGCGCCTTATTGATTTGTAATAGCAACGCTAAGTTTTCCCTTTTCTTCCTTCTTTCTCCCTCGCATCCCACTTTTTTTTTAAATATAGCCTATGTCCGTCTCCTGGTTCCCAACTTTCTCTGTACCAAAATTCATCTTAATCGGTTTAGCCATTAAAGCGTGAAGAGGTAACAAACAAACAAACTCACTTTCGCTTTTATAATATTAGTAAGGAAGTAAGGATGGTCAATTTCAATCAAACTTAAATTGTTTATATGTCCTGCCGGGGTTGCGGGTTCTTCGAAAGAGATACCGCGGCTCCGGAACGTAAAGGGCTATAGAAGGAACATGATGGTTTTTAGTCAGAACAAGTCTGACATTCCCCCCGCTCCGCCCAGAGCGCGAAGCGAAGTTATTTGATGATTTCCCGACCGCAAAAAAAAATGTTTAATGTAGTGCTAACAAGTAAAGCCATTGCGAACTCAAATGTTTGTTTTAAGTTTTTTTATATAAATATATAGATGTAGGCAAATAACCTGTAATTGACTAGGTCACGGTCTCTTAGTTAACAGTATAACTATGCGCACACGCAGTTCTCGCTTATCTAGCCTCTATTATTCTAAAATAGTCCTATTATGGATGTAGAGATTGCGTCTATCTTGCTCATTTTATAAATGCGGAATGTATGTTAGGAAGTGTGTTACTCTATACGCTAGAACTACTGAATAGATTTTGATGAAATGTTTCACAAATAAATTGTTTTACCTAGAATAACACATATGATAAGACTTTTACTCCCGGTGTTAAGGTCCCATGAAACAATTGCCGATTAAGTAAGCTATAAAGTCTAAACTATTATCCATATTAATATTATAAAAAGATTGTGAGGTGGTAGGGAAGAAATCTCTGGATTTACTAAACCGATTTTGAAAATTCTTTTACGAGTAGAAAACTAGGTTATTTGTGATTATTGTAGAGTATAGAACATTGCGCTGCAATACTCAGGGACTGAGCAGCGGTTGAAATCTTTGGGCAATTTCGGGCCTGTTGGTCTAGTGGTTAGTGGCCCTGACTGCTAAGCCGGAGGTCGTGGGTTCGATTCCTACTCAGGACAAACTTTGTGTGATGAGCATGATTGTTTGTTCTGTGTCTGGGTGTGATTTATCTATAAGTATGTATTTATAAATTATATAAGTATGTATATCAGTTGTCTGGTTACCATAACACAAGCTCTGCTTAGCTTGGGATCAGATAGCCGTGTGTGAGTTGTCCCAAGATAAAAAAAAAAAAAAAAAAAAAAAAATTAGTGTTTTATATTTTCGTTGTTCTACCTCTATCTTTCCATCCATCAATATTGAGACTCATCACTCCTTGTGAGATTGGTCTGTGGTCTGTGCCTCAAGATATTATTTTAGTCGCAACTTTGGCATACTATATAAGTATGTCTGTCTAGTCAACCGCAACCAGTTAACCAGAACGGAGCGGTTGCTCGTAATGGTAAACCTTGACATTGTTTTTTTTATACCTACTTATTTAATTTTTTGATATTTTTCTTTAATTTATTATCAAAGCAGGTACAGGTGCAGGTAACTTAAGCAATTCAATGTCATGTCAAAGGTTCGAATCATTGTCTGCCGCCATGCGAGAGCTTTATGGAACCGAGAATTTATTTGTGATATTCTCTCACTTAGCACTTCACTTCACTTTGAAAAAAAAAAATAGAGGCCAAATTAATTACAAGTCGAATGCAATCACAATATGATCTAATATGTGTTAGGTTTCGTTTTAGGGCTTGTACACAAAACTGCGATGCGACGTCGCATCGTAAAAATCAACGAGCTCGCACAACGCATCGCAAGCACTTGCGTATCTTTTTCCTATATCTTCTAAGTAATAACAGAAGAGCGCACTTTAGTACGGGTTACAGTCGTTGAAGGAATGGTCAGAAGGCGTGGAAGTGAGACGCCTTGCCACACGAAGTCGCATCGCAGTAATTGGTGTCGCAGTTTACTGCTATACAAATTTTCATCGCACCTATTCGCAGTATTGTGTATAATCCCTTTAACAATGTTTATGATATCTATGCTATGCTTCGCTGATTCCGATGAAACAAAACTAGCAGTTTCATGTATTTGTTTCCGTTCCATTTCAAGTGTGTTCCATTTCAATGAATGGAAGGTTTTTAGTAGTCGAGTATGTAAATAGGTTAATGCGTGTTCTGTCACGTTTGATCGCCTATGTATTAAAAATAGTAAATTCTTTCATTCACATGTAACAGACAATTCGCAGTTGACCCATAGTTGACAAGCTCGTGGCTTTATAATAAAAGCCGCTTGGAACGATTTTCAGGTGAAGCCACGTTTGCCTAGATTAGTCGTAGTAGACGTGGATGGGTGACTTATAAACTATATACCGAGTTTCCTAGGTAGTTGGTCCCGACAGTTTGGACAGTCATAAAATATGAGATACTAATTCTACCTAGTTTTGCTTTTACTAAATTTATTTAATGTTTTTATACACTAATTTAGTTTCTAGTTAATGTTGTAGGATCTCAGTTAGTTAGATTTCCATGGTTCCCTATTTTCATAGTACCCTTGGGTCACGGAAAGTGTCAACAACAAGTGGTACAAAGATAGCTTTTAACCTGGATTAATTAATTGGACTTCTATTTTGGTCCACACAAACGAAGTTGCAGGTAGAAGCTAGTTCACTATATTTGATGACACAAAATATTTAAGATCTACTAACTAAAATCTCCAAATTTAGCTGATGATTTAATTTTGCCTTTGATTAATACAAAATTTTTCGTACTTTGATAAAGAAAGCCTTTGAACAAATCTATTTCAATTAAACGCATGATATTTTGTTTGTGAATTTTATTTGTGGAACAAAACCACAACGAAACAATTCACTGGTCAGCATATTTTAATATTAAAGTGATTATTTTGAGGTTTTGAATGAATGATTAAACTATCAATAATATGCGTAAATTGGATAGAAAATTATGGTTTTATTATAATTTTGATTTCTCTTCTTATAATGACGAGAATTATAACAACGAATATATTTACTAGTTGTTTTAATTCTTGTATTTTTTTATTTTTTGTTTACCAAATACAGAGTGAAGAGGACACCAATTACGGTAACTTAGTACATTATTTAAAAATCCCTACATAGAATTTTTTATTAATTAAATTTAAAAAGTAATTCAAAAAAAAAAAAAGAAACCGGCGGACACAGAGGGTTCCGTACAAACTTGCTACATAAATGGCCATATCTTTTGATCGAGTTGACTAAGAGGGTTGGTTCTTTTACAACTCCAAGAGACTGCAAACTTGAGAATTCGGTTTTAATTTCAACTCGATGCCTCTACGCGTTTCCGAGATAAAGATGCTTGTCACAGACAGACAGACAAACGAACAACAAAGTGATCCAATAAGGGTTCCATTTGCGCAGGTGTTTTCTGCAAATTAACAATACCAAAGTGGTTAAAATGATTAGAACAGCTAATTTATTTTTTCATTATCTATGAAAAAATATCTTTGAATGATGTACTAAATTAATACGATGTAAACGATGTTTGGCATTATTCATCACGTCTATCAACACTTAGTGTTGAGTGCGTAACATTGAGTTTTACCGCAAAACGTGGATCTTCACACAAAAAAAATGCCTAGAGTACAACGTGGATCTTCACACAAAAAAAAATTCTTGGAGTACCTACTTAGTATTGCACAAAATAAATGGTCTTCGTGAAGGCTTAGTTATTTTTCGTTTTAAATAACTTCACCCCACACTAGAAATTTCTCCTGTATCTTGGTGCGTTTGCTAACATTTAAACTCACATAAACAAACAGCCAAACCCGAAACAACTACCTGTTATAGGTCATACACATATTTGTTCAATGCGGGGATCGAACCCGCAACACGTACCGCTACCGTCCATCGTTTAGCCACTGCGCCAACCGTGCCTACACCTGTTCGCACCTAGTTTATAATACTACTAGCTTTTGCCCGCGGCTTCGCTCGCGTTAAATTCGGGGTAACACAGTTGCGCCTTATTGATTTGTAATAGCAACGCTAAGTTTTCCCTTTTCTTCCCTCTTTCTCCCTCAAATCCCACGATTTAAAAAAATAGCCTATGTCCGTCTCCTGGCTCCCAATTATCTCTGAACCTAAATTAATCAAAATCGGTTTAGCCATTAAAACGGGAAGAGGTAACAAACAAACAAACTCACTTTCGCTTTTATAATATTAGTAAGGATGCTTTGATTTGAAATCGAAAACTAGTAACATGCTATTACAAAACTAAAAAAATCAGCCCCTGAAAACTTATGAAAAACACATAAATTCCCTTCACAATAAATTCCAGTAAAGATTACGATGAAAGAAGTTTCCTTTGGGATCGGTGGAAAGTTTTCGTATGAATCTCACACAAGGGTGCAATCTAAGGTGAGCAGAGTCAGAAATAGTTTCTGTCTTTTTATTGTGAAGACGTGACCGTAGAAAATTTAAGAAGTTAGTCCTAAGTTTTGTATAAGTCATGGTCTTACTTATGTGCATATTGTATTTACGTAAGTGGCTAAGCGATTGACTGCTGCGTAGCATGTCGCGGGTTTGATGCCCGCACGGAACAAATATAATATATGTATGACCTAGAGATGATAGTGTGTGTGAGTTTTAATTTTTCCTTTATGAATTTCTCATGTATTTTTTGCGTTTTATATAGCTTAGTTTTTCATTGTTTCATAGTGTTTATTGAAAAAATACTTTTTGTTCTGTTATATATTTTTTTCATAAGTGTATTAAAAATGTCGTTTGATTCACGTGGGGATTTGTCGCAGCTGTTTTCGGCTCAGTAAAGCATCGCTTAAACAAATAGGTACAAGAAGGCTAATAAACAACACATTATAATAAATTAGCGGGCACCAGCGGCTTCGCCCGCGTGAAATCGAAAAACAAATATCCTTTGTGTTATTCCAGACCATAATCCACCTCTTTGCCAAATTTAATCAATATCCGATCAGTCGTTTTGACGTGAAAGAGTATCAAACATCCAATACATCCATCCATCTTCACAAACATTCGCATTTATCCTTATTAATATTATAAAAGCGAAAGTGAGTTTGTTGGTTTGTTACCTCTTCACGCTTTTTATTGGCTAAACCATTTTGATGAATTTTGGTACAGAGATAGTTGGGAACCAGGAGACGGACAACAGCTATTTTTTTTAAAGTGGGGTATGAGGGAGAACGAGGGAAGAAAAGGGAAAACTTAACGTTGCTATTACAAATCAATAAGGCGCAAGAGCAAAAACTGCAGGTAGCAGGTACTGTGTTATACCGAATTTAACGCGAGCGAAGCCACGGGCAAAAGCTAGTAATATTATATGGTAAGATGATCAATATAATAGATAAAGAAAATGATGCTGTTTTCGAAAATGAAGTTACAGAAGGATTTGGTAAATGGAATTCTGGTAGAAGTGAAAATATCAAAATTGACGTCTCGGCAGGCTGCATAGTATGTTCGACATATCCCTGCAGTAGGATTATATTATAAACTAGCTTCCGCCCGCGGCTTCGCCCGCGTGGTGTGTTGATAAAAAGCAGCCTATAGCAAAAATAACAAAATCGAAGTATAATTAAAATTAGGTACGTCTCATTTTTAAGGTTACGTCCCCAATGGATAAAAACTCTATTAATAAGTCTTCGCTGTCCGTCCGTCCATAGGTAATGGTACGGATCTAACTAATAGGTATGTATTATGAAACTTCATAAAACCTATGTTTTATTACATTTTATGTAATTAGATCTTATTGTACCTATATGTTCACAAATAAAGGATTTGAATTTAGTTTGTAAGGAACGTGTCAACTCAACGTACTCTGTGCTCACGCGTCTGCCCGTGTTCGGGTCGCGCACTCAGCGATGAGCGACTTGTTCCCTACACCGCGCCCGAGCGGGCCAGCCTAGTCACGGCGACATGAAATTAATTTTGTTGCGCGTTATTTTGATTTTGCTATATCTCCTAAAGTATTTATTTAATCTGCATGATGTGAAAGGAAAAAATAATCTTCATGAAATGTTCATGCCAACCAACCTATTTAAAATGATAAGGATTAATACTGTATTTGTGTAAATAGCTTTCCAAGTTAGCGCTTTATAATTGCCCATTTGTTAAAGTATTAAAATGGATATAGTATGTTATCCTTAAGATATAGACATATGTCACCGCTGACTTTTCTGTGGACGTATATAAGATACACAATTACACCATACATTATTTTGTTATATCTTAAAGGGTTTAGGCAGCGTTTTCGTTGAAAGCTCCCAGACAGCATACTTTTTGTCGACATCTTCAACAAATATAGTTAATGTACACAGAAATAAATACAAAAACTTAACAAATTATATACTAAAACCTTCCTTAAGAATCACTCTATCTATTACTAAAAACCGCATCAAAATCCGTTGCGTAGTTTTAAAGATTTAAGCATACAAAGGGACATAGGGACAGAGAAAGCGACTTTGTTTTATACTATGTAGTGAAGTCGATAATATTGTGATTATTCTTAACAAAAAAATTGAAAGAACAAAGTATTTTTGTCTAAAACACCGAATTAATTTATTATCGGTAATAAAGTTAATTCGCAAGGACTCAAATGACGCACGACTTTTTGGACAAGTTATTATCAGGTGCAAAAAACAAGCTTTTTGTTGGTTTATTATAGTTTTTGTAAATACATACCAAAAGCATAGACCAAATCGCTAAAGACGTTTAAGTATGAAGGAGTCACAAACACACCCATACAAACTTTCGTCTGTATAATATTTGTGAATGATATTAGACCGCGAATTGACACATTGATAAATAAATAATTGTCAAAATAACGCCATCATTGTCTGGCTTTGGTGATCTATTATCGAGTACTATTCCAGTAAGGCTCACTACAACGCAAGTACTTAATTACAACACTAAAACGTAACTTAATTCTAGGTTCGGTTTTCCGCCCAAACCATGCGACCGATCGATGGGTCGCTGCTGCACATTTGTGGTTGCGACCACAGACTGTTCCATTATGACATGTTAATTTTTAATCACCGACTAGTGTATAGGTTGGTTGTGTATTCATTTTGAAAATGTTGAGCTGGATTAAAAGTATAAAGTAGGGGGTAAAAAAGGCGTCTCGACGGCGCGTTAGGCTAAGCGCGCACCGCGATAATTTTTTTTTTAATGCGAAATAAAATCGCTAACTACAATATTAAAAATACAAACGATTTATTTTCGCAATGCGCGGATTGTAGTGTATTTCTGTGGTTCACAGATTTGCGATATTTTTTCGCAACGATTTTTTATCGTAGTGCGCGCTCGCCCTTAGTGTTCCACACGCGCCTCAAAGAGATGTCAGCAAAGCGGAGGGGCCTGCCAGGGCCACCGCCTGCCGGTGTTGCGGGTTGTTCGAAAGAGATACTGCGGCCCCGGAACACAAAGTGCAAAAGTATGAACATGGATGGTTTTAGTATGTAAAAGCATGTCGCTTCGCCCAGAGCGGGGGACAAATAATGATGAACCACTTTCAGAAGTGCAGTGCAGAGCAAATTAAAAGTTAAACATATTTATTGGTAAAACTTAATTTACACAATCTGTTTCAGTCCATTCCTTTTTTTTTTCAAATTATGAATAAAAAAATGCACGCAATCCTTACTTAATATTATAAAAGCGAAAGTGAGTTTGTTTGTTTGTTTGTTACGTCTTTACGCCTACATGGCTAAACGGATTTTGATGAATTTTGGTACAGAAATAGTTGGGACCCTTGAGACGGATATAGGATAATATCTAAAAAAAAATTGTGATAAGGGGGAGAAAGGAAGAAAAAATTGGAGAGAAAGATATTTTTTTTTTCGATCATCACGCTGGTTAAAGTTGGCGTTAGCCCAAACTATTGATGCCACGTGGACGAAGTCACGGGCGGAAGCTAGTAAATTATAAAATGTTATAATAAAAAAAAAACGCTTAATACGTTGAAGTATACAAAATAATTAATATAATTAATTCATTATCAACTGCCTAGCCTAATCTCATCTATTTTTGCATCCGCGTTTATATTATAGTTAATAACAGCTGGAATTATCATACCACTGCTTTATTCTTTATTATTATTTTTTTGGTCATTAACTTTAAAACTTGTGTTAACAATATTATTAATATATTTTAGAAGCGGATATAACAAATGAGATCATTAGCAGATGGTATGAAATTAACAAAATCTTTAAAATGTCAGGCATGCAAAATTGATTCAAATAGATGTGCAATTTGTCATTTAGACACGTCATGTCTAAATGACAAATTGCACATCTACCATCCAATTTGTCTCACCAACAAACTTGATGAAATGTTTTTAAATCTTTTAAATTTAAATCATTATGTCTGTCGTACTAAAGGACAGCGAGTACATTAATCATTGCAGGAAATATTATTATCTATTATTATTCATTTATTTCAAGTAACAATAATGACAGAGAACAGAACATTTTGACGGGCCTGTTGGTCTAGTGGTTAGTGGCCCTGACTGCTGAGCCGGAGGTCGTGGGTTCGATTCCCACCCAGGACAAACTTTGTGTGATGAGCATGATTGTTTGTTCTGTGTCTGGGTGTGATTTATCTATAATATGTATGTATTTATAAATTATATAAGTATGTATATCAGTTGTCTGGTTACCATAACACAAGCTCTGCTTAGCTTGGGATCAGATAGCCGTGTGTGAGTTGTCCCAAGATATTTATTTATTTATTTTATTAATTCATTAGACTCATTTTAGGTAACACAAAACACAAGAATTCCAATAATTTCAATTAAATAGAATAATGTCAGAAAACAATAAAATTACAACAAACAAACAAATTACGCAACACAATAAATTAAATTATTAATATTTAAAATAAAATGCAATCAATTATAATTAGAATAAATGTCAGCAGATTCAAATTTCATAATAAAAAAGTCAATTTAATTTCGTCAAGTAAAAATAAGTAAATAACATAATCATACCGATATTGACAAGATAAACGCACTCACTGTCAATAGGACAGGGAACGGGTTACAGGACAGATGTTGGATCCTGAGTATGGTAAGCAATTGATATTTTTTAAACCAAGCATCCCTACCTATCCATGTCGGCTGCGAGGGTTGAAAAAAAAAACAAAATAGTTCTTTTTAGAGTTCAATTTCTCAAAAGGAAAAAACGGAACCCTTATTGGATCACTTTATTGTCTATCTGTCTGCCTGTCAAGACCTTAATCTCGGGAACGCATGGAGGTATAAAGTTGAAATTAAAATCATAAACGCAAATCTGTGCTGTGAAAAACATCAACTCTCTCACAGTCTTCACAGTCAAAATATATGGCGTTTATGGCGCAAATTTGCACAGAACCTTCGATGCGCGAGGTTGACTCACTTTTGGCCGGTTTTTCTTTTAAACACTACGATTTTCACCTGTTTCTTGGGTAAATTACATTTTAACCCACATACAGAAACAGTCTGACCCGAAACAATTACATGTAGGTCATACAAATATTTGTCCCATACGGGGATAGAACCCGCGATACGCAGCGCAACAGTGTTTCGCTTACCCACTGTGACAACCGTACCGTCATCGTCACCGTTATTTCTTTGATAAATATATCAAATAACTTGATTTTTCATATTTTTTGAACGAACTGACTGCTGTTCATTTTATTAACGAAATACTTACTGTAACATTTTGTAAAAAATAATTGATTAGCTTTTTTATTATTACTACTCTGTTTACATAAAACAAAATCAGTTTGTTGATTTACGAAACATATTGTTTTTAACCGATGTTTTTGAAGTAAACACACTTAAAAGGTTTAGAAACAAACGGAAACTTCAAATCTTGTTTGGATACATAGAATTAATGAACTACACGTGTCGTGTATCCGAACGCGATTTGAAATTATTATTATTTTTAATGTTAGATATAATAGTAGGTACTATGTTTAAAATAATTACCATAGCCTGCCTGTAAAACTTAATTAAGTTCTAGGTCATTATCGTTTTCTAATACAAAGATAACTTGCAAATAATCTAGAAGACCTTGAACTGTTTCTATTTATAAAATTGGGCGATCAATATTGCGTCTAAATTTGGTTTCTGTCGAAAAGTAGCTTTTTGGTCAGACTCCTACCTCTATATATAAACGCATGTGTGTGTGTGAAGATGAATCCTACTTATATATTTATTATATTATATCCTACTAATATTATAATATTATGAATGCGAATGTTTGTGAGGATGTATGAATGTTTGTACCTCTTTCACGTCAAAACGGCTGAACGGATCTTGATGAAATTTGGCACAGAGGTAGATAATAGTCTACAATAACACATAGGATACTTTAATTAGATATCACGTGGGCGAAACCGCGGGTGCCAGCTAGTATTACGATAAAATATTATTTTGACGTTGAATATAGCAAAATTGCCATCGAAATTGAATATAAAAAGACAAAATCAAATTATAGCCGATTTGATCCTCATGTCATCACTTTTTCCTTTTTAAGAAATATAAAAAAAGTTATTTTGCGCTGTCTAAAAATGGTACTTCTGACATTGGTTTTGGCACAAAACAGTTGTTTTAAATATACAATGACATTTAATAATTAGATGTTGGTAGATTCAGATCTTTTATTTTAAATAACTTACTATACTTAGTGTACTAAATAGCTTTTGAATATTAGGTTAAAAAATACAATTATTACGAAATCTTTGTCATGCTGATATTATGTATGTATAAAAACCAATTTTAAAACGTAAGTTCTTAAAAAAACGTCTCCTTTCTCTGGAGTTCTGACTGCCGGTAGCTTGAACCCTGTTCCAATACCGGTTGGCTACTTTTTTATTTGTGTTTTTAAAAGTTTTTTGTTGTATGTACACACGGCGGCACATCAACCATACTATTTGCGGATGACACAACAATAATGCTTAAAAGTGACACAAACAAAAATTTTGAAAATGAAATCATCCAGGCGTTAGACAATGCTATCAATTGGCTCGAAAAAAATAATTTGAAAGTAAATATGACTAAAACAAATATTATACAATTTCAGACATTCAATTCAAACATAGATAAACTCGATATTCATTATAAAGACTCTCACTTGACAACTGTCGACAATTGTGTATTTTTAGGTATAACGATAGACAAAAATTGCAACTGGAAAGCACATATAGATAAAATTGTTACAAAAATAGATCGTTTTATATATGTCTTAAAAAGAATCAGGCAAACGGTAAACTATGACACTGCAAAACTGGCTTACCATGGTTATGTATCATCCATACTTAGATACGGTATTATAATATGGGGTAACTCAGTAGATTTTGACAGAGCTTTTAAAGCCCAAAAAAAATGTATTCGAGCTATTTGTGGAGCTCACTTCTTAGACAGCTGTAAGCCATTATTTCAAAAACTTAAAGTTATACCTTTGCCATGTTTATATATTTTCGAAATATGTATTTTTGTTAAGAAAAACTACAGTTTATTTGAACCTAATATAGACAGGCCTAATAGCCGAACACGGCACAAAGACAGACTTCGGCTGCCACCAATAAAATTGCAACTATTTAAGAAAAATGTATACTGTATGTCAATAATTATTTACAACCATTTACCAAATAATTTACAAGAGCTACCACTGAGGATTTTTAAAAAAATACTCTTCAATCTGTTACTAATAAAGAGATATTATACCGTTAAGGACTATTTAGAAGATAAGTCAATACAAGATGTAATTTGCAATATAGACTGATTAAATTGACATACGAACTGTAAATATATTTGCACGCCATATTATGGCAGGATATGCTGAAAACAATTAACTGTAACACCTTATGTACCATATTCTAGCAAATAAATACTTTTGATTTGATTTGATTTGAACCTAAACAAAACCATTTTACCTGATCTCTCTACAACGGTGTGCGATCCGCAGTGTTTAGAATAGGTTGACCCGCCGTCGTGTGTACATTTTAATAAGAAATATGTGTAAAACTGAATAAACGAAAATAAAAACATGTACAGGTATCAAAAGAAGGAAAGGACTAGAAGGACAGGAAAAGTTCCCAGACTGCTGGCGAATGTAAGTTGTGAAGAGCTGATGAATATAGTCGCACTTAACTATTCGACTATGTTTTAAGTAGTACTGGTTTCTGGCCAAGGATTCAATGCCCCGGAAAACGTGTTCGTAGTTACTTTGACTTCTGAGTGAAGCTTAGAATGACGTCAATCATGAACGTAAAATGTTAATTTGAAATCAATAACTCTGCTTTATAAATTACTAGCTTTTGCCCGCGGCTTTGCTCGCGTTTAATTCGGGGTAACACAGTTCCACTTTCCTGATTGCAAGTACCTGCTACCTGTAGTTTTTGCCCTAGCACCTTATTTATTGTAATAGTGATGCTAAGTTTTCCTGTTTCTTCCCTCTTTCTCCCTCATTATCTCAATCTTTAAAAAAAAATAGCCTATGTCCGTCTCCAGGGTCCCAACTGTCTCTGTACCAAAATTAACCAAAATCGGTTTAGCCATTTAGGCTTGAAGAGGTAACAAACAAACAAACTCACTTTCGCTTTTATAATAAATACTAGCTTTTACCCGCGGCTTCGCCCGCGTTTATTTAAGAATAATATTTTTAGTTGGATAATAAATGTGAGTAACAGCACAAAATTATGGTCGAGTTAGATGGGCAGAAAAGAAATACATTATGTATACGGCAAGAGCGGCCACTCAATGGGTGCCAGGAGATGGACGGTGTCGCGCGGCGAGGCTGTGTCGGCACCCGCAAGAGATGGCGTGATGACTCAGACGTGATACCACAAGGGCTGGTTCAGGACAGCATGAGAAAAGAAGTGGGACAGCGTGGGCCAGGAAAAAAAAACAACTCCGCTAGTCCTTGACCGCTACAATTATGGATACAAAACAGAGCATTATTTGAGGACACTATTGTACACTATATTCATTGTCCTTCCATCAGGTGCTAATAAATACAAATTTCGGGCACCGGACACTCGCGAACATGCTACATACCGCTGCCCATGGGAAAACCATGGCTTTTCCAAATGCACGCCTGCTACCTGTAGTGTTTTCCCTTGAGCTTTATTAATTGTTATAGCAAAGTTAAGTTTTACTGGGAACTGCAGTCTTTTGAATTGGAACGGTAAGTCCGTGGGAATTATTGGTATTCGAGGTATGAACACACTTTCTCCTTTTCCCATACCTGTTAAAATAGTAGCGCCTATTATATTTTGCCCTAATTGTGTGATACGAAGCCTCGTCCCGTTACATAATCTAGGTGCATCAATATTTCGCATAAGCATAACTGGTACACCTAATTTTAATTGAAGTTTATGCGAAGGCACACCTGACAATTCAAGCGAATTTAAAAATTCAGCGGGGTAGGAAGTGCTCTGTTCTGTATCCATAATTGTATCAATTCACAAATACTCCCTTATTACTCCCTGCACCTCTTTTAAAATGTCCTGGTTAATTTGATTGACACTATCATTTTTTGGTGCAAGAATTGCTCTTGCGCATAACCATTGATCACAATTCATATTTTGTTGTAAGTCCGGGTAAACTTTAGCTATGAGGTCCATCGTTCTCTACCAAATTACAGAATTCTTCTGTGAGCACAATCATACCTTCGGCATCTGTATCCAAACGTCCATCGCCAATTTTTAAAAGTGTCTCTGCATAATGTCCAGAATGTACGTCATTATAAAGATGCACCCGCATATTTGTTGTTAGGCAAATTTTTTTAACTTTTGCCCATAAGCTTGAGGACTTGAGACAGGCCTTGATCTCATCTGCAGGTGTGCCTCTCTGAATCACTGGTAGAGTTTGTCGGAAATCACCAGCCAGCAAAACTACCATTCCTCCCATGATATCGGTACTGTCTCGTAAGTCCTGAAGTGATCGATTTAACGCCTCTATAGCTTTTTTATGAGACATCGTGCTTTCATCCCATACTAAGAGTTTACACTGCCGTAGCATCATACCCCGAGAGCTGTTTTTGCTGAAATTTGCAGATGGGTGACTCTTCCTGTGCAAGGTTTAATGGCAATTTTAGAACGGAATGTGCAGTGCGGCAACCATTCAGTAATGTAGCGGCTATACCAGAGGAAGCCACGGCGACAGCTATATTTTGGTCTTTTCTTATGAAAGCCAGTAATATGTTCAGTAAAAACGTTTTCCCAGTTCCTCCAGGGGCATCGAGAAAGAAGAGAGCGCCATTACCTGAATCCACTTGATGTAACACTTGTTGAAATACATAACTTTGTTCTGGAAGCATTTGGGGAACTAACTCAATTACTTGCTCTTGCAACGCTGTGAAATTATAGTTTAATTCGCGAGCAATTTCATCGCTTAAGTCCCTTCATCTGAACGCCGTCGAGGACTTACCATTCCAAAATCTTGTAACTTCTTCCCAGTCATTGTCATCACCTTGTTTTCAATATTTATCAGAGCTTCATTGTATGTGTTTTCATTTAAAGTTATGTCTACATGGACTTGTTGCAGACGTCGTAAAATATCTTCCGCCATGTATTCTTTGACTTATCCCACAGCGTTTGGGGATTGGAAAGGCCGCATGATGATATCAGGGTTGCGTAAAGTTCTCTTATTTTGTCTGTGGTCAGTGGTTGTCGTTCTCTAACAAATGTAGAGTCTTGCATGCATCTCTAAAAGTTTCACATTCGCGACCGTTGTCATTTTTAAGGTCTTTAACCCTTTAGTTCGCAAGGAAACAAAATCTGTATTTTTGCGGTTTTTTTTAGTTTATCTGTATCTAAATGGTGTATACATGTACAAAAAAATAAATAAAAAAATCAAGTTTGTGTAATCTTTGGAAAAACATACGTTAAAAATACTCAACGTTGCGATGTATTGAGAGAATTAGGTGGTAAAATGAACGTTGAGTATTTTCAACGTTGCGATGTATTGAGAGAATTAGGTGGTAAAATGAACGTTGAGTATTTTCAACGTTGCGATGTATGTAGGTTTGTGAAATTTTAATAAAATAAACACTTATTCACAATTATCATGCATTTATTATAAAAAAATACAATTAAAAAAGACATAAAAAGGACAATCAGTCGTGAATATTATAAAAATGAACGATAAATCACCTAGGATTAGGACAAATTACCTAATCACCTTACTGTAACACATGATAGTTATAAAAACAGTTCCTTTTGGATACAAAACAAAGTCGTAAGTTACATTTTGTACAATTTACATTTGTATAGCCCGTTTTACAGAACTTGCAACGCCCATAGGATAAAAATGTAGGCCAGTGTCCCGTGTTGTCATACCTGACCGAATCAGGAGGTCTTGGAGCACTAGGAGTTTGTATGTGCTGCTTAGCGTTGTCCACTTTTTCATTCGTTTGCCTAATTCGGTTTTTGTGCAACAGTTCATTTACAATTTGAATTCTAAACTTTTTCAAACTAAGACATTTTTTTGCATTTGGGCTTTCCCTTCTGTATAATAACCAGGCATTGTTTACGCATATGTCAAGAGTTTGGGAGAAAATCGCCATGTACCATCTTTTGGTTTTGAAAGCAGATCTGTACAATGCAATCAGCATATCTGCCAAATCTACACCGCCCATGTGAGCGTTATATTCTTTTACTATTCGAGGACAGTTCACTTCAATCTTGGCTTTACTTTCTTTGCTGTATCTTTGAATTTTCCCCAACGGATAAGAGTCAACAAATGAACTTGCTAGCGTGACCACCTTGTTATCCAACCATTTTACAACGGCTATTTTATTATTATTGCAGACGACCTGTTTACTGGTACCTCGATCTTTCTTGGACAATTGCTTGTCAGTCAACATTTTAGTTTGACATCCTCGCAAGCGATTGGCTTTTATCGTTCCAAGGCTGAAAATACCGTACTCTTCCCGTAAATGGTGAATTAACTCTAAAGAAGTAAAAAAGTTATTAAAGTATACTGTTGCCGGCTTCGCTTCTATTGACTTACAGAGCGCCAAAACAACTTTCGCCCCAAGACCTAAACTATTTTCATAGTCCGTGAAAGTGCTATGCCGAAAGGTGTCTTCCCCAGCGTAAGGAAGGAAATCGTATACTAGTCCAGATACACCAGCTCTCACAAATATTTTAAACCCCCATTTTTTGGGTTTTTTCGGTAAGTATTGACGTCTACTGCCTGCCCTAGTACCTTTATAGGGTACCATCATCTCGTCAATACTGTATCTACCTTCTTCCTTAAGTTTTAGGCAATTGCGTCTCACCATTTCTAAAAGTGGCCGGACTTTAAAATAGCGATCATCATTCATGTCCAAGTTGTCCACAAAATGAAGATATTTTCTGATTTTTTCATACATTTTGACCGGCATGATATCTGCGATCAGGGGATATCTTAATTCGCGACTCCAATAATCCTTATATGATGGCATTTGTACTACGCCCATCATAAGAGTTATGGCTAAAAAATCCCGTATATTATCGTTAGAGATATTTGCGCATTTGGCAGCATTATTTTGTACTGAATATAAGTTCGTATGATCTGTAATCAAATTGATAACATCTTCTGAAAAAAAATTGTAAAAGTAGTCTAAAGGGGACATCGTACTTGAATCAATCGGAACTTCAAGTACAGTTGGTTCTATATGTGCTGCGTGTCTAAATTTACCAGTTTTCCATTTGAATAACAACGGTTTTCTCACATACTTTTTTGTTTTCTTAGCAACAATTTTGGGTGTTGTATTCGCTCGCCTCTTGGAGCGTGTCTCTGGAGATATTGTAGAAATTTGTGGGGATAAGAGAGATGAAACTTGAGGTGATAAAATAGACGAAACTTGAGGTGATAAAATAGACGAAACTGACTGGAGAACTGGAAGTTGATGTGATGTTTTATCTGGAGGGAACATGTTATTCATGACGGGTGTTAATGGAACAGTTTCTTCATCGGATAAGAAAGGCGTGGGAGACTCATTTCTAGAACTATCAAGGTCCAAGTCATTTAGTGATGAAGGGTATGACCTGGGTTCGGAACTAGAATAACAGTTTTCACGTTCTTTCGTCCTGTGTTCAAATATAACTTCATCGTCAGTACTAGTACTGCTACTATCTGATGGAGCATTCTCTGGAGGAACTAGTGCCATAATTTTGCGTGTTCTTTGCCATATTGGCTTAATCTGAAGCAAGCAAAAAAAACATGCAAACCACACCCATAGCATGACAAAACACCAATAAATAAAATAAAGCAAGACAAAACACCAATATATAAAATAAAATGTTAATATAAATACATGCTAAATAAATTATTAGCAAAGTCGCAATGTTGAACATGCTCAACATGCATTTTACGAAGTACTTTACTGATTACCTCGCAACGTTGAGAATATTCAACATATCACTTTATGAACTCTGTGCTCGCAAGTTAGTCAATAAAATGTAGTTATTTGTAATCATAATAATAAAATAGCTTTCTAAAAATAAAAACCGATGTCCACTATCAGAAAAATCTCTCAAAAATATTTTTTATAGAATAAAATTACCTTTAATCCGCGGAGTCGCTGCGACCGTGACGCCATTTTGCACAACACTGACGTAAAATGCGTTCCAACATGTCAAACTTTTTCTTTTGACAATAGCGTTTAGTTATTCATTGTGGGCATTTAATAAAAACTTATAAAAAGTAACTCATTTTTGATCAACATTTTTTTAAAGTGAACGTTGAGCCGGCTTGTCGTTGCGAGCTAAAGGGTTAAAGCTAGTTGGGCCTCGAACGTGATGCAGCAACATTCGAAGACAAAAGCACTCAAAGTTCGTGACGTGGACGGTGTAGACACGACCCAGGGCGTCCGATGATTTAACTCCTGGCCAATTTGCAACGGGTGTACCTTGCAAGCGGCGTTTCCACTCCTTCTTGGAGGTGTTCCATGTATAGTAACGGGGGACTTCGGAATACAATAACGTTTTTGCGAAAGTATCTGTTTGGCAGAGCTGGAAAAAGGCAGTTAAGGTGGTTATAGGAGGTGATGAAATTCTGTCCTGAAAATTATTAACGTTAAAAAAACACGCTGTCCATTTTCTAAGTGTACGGCTAGATGGGTAACAGCCGGATGTCTTTCGTGCAAAAGAAAACCTAGGAGCCGCCATACTACCTCATTGCTACTAACATATCGCCCTGCTTGATATGTCTGTACTACATTGAGAGGCTGCGCTGAACCTTCATTACGCAAATTGAATATCGCCTGATCGCTCCCTTTATTAATATATTTGCAAATATATTTAATAGCGCGAACAGAGTTGCAGGCTTCTACATTTATGTGGGCATTAAAAATTTTACATAAAATGGGCCAATATGGCACAACCCAGCTATTATCAAAAGTTTGGACCATACCACTGCGAGCCTGAATGGTAACACTTCTGCCACCATCCTCAGGTGCTCTCCGTCTGTACAAAGGGTAACCCTTATCGTTGTGCACAGTTTAACAGCTCTCGAGGAATTTTTTTGGTACATTTTCCATTTTTCATGCAAGGCGATGCTGGATTTTGTTTCTGACTATGGTATCGTACAAATCCTTATCTATTTCGGGATCCGGAATCTCGGCGCTTATTATATTATCTATTTGGTTGGGGCACAGCTTTTCTTTCAACCAAATAAGAATGTGCACATGTGGCAGCCCTCATTTCTGCCAATCAATGGAATACATGTGGCATTGGACGTCTCCAAATAATTTCCCTCGTGTAATAATATTCATCAGTTTTTGAACTTTCAAACGAAATACACGCGCAACTATATCATGCCGGTCAGTACTTCTTTGGCCAGGCATAAACTCTTCTGCTATTTCCTTCCATGAAGGATTGCAGGTGAAAGTTATAAAGAGGTCAGGCCTGCCGTAAGTGCGCACATAGACGAAAGCGTCTTGTGTGTATTCATGTAGATAGCGGGGACTGTTCACAAAAGTACAGGGAAGAATAACCATTCGGCCTAAATCGTTCGGGTTTATATCACCATCCGTGCTGATCGCATTTTGTAGATGAATGTAATTATCTGCTCGCAGTTTTTTCTGGTTTAAAGATATATAACGAAGCCGTTCACTCTCTACTTTGACGTACACATCTACTAAAAATTGGTGGAATAGCTGTCTTGATCGTGGAAGGCGGTTAAAATCATTTTCTCGAATCATAATGTGATAAGCGTGAAAATCCATGCAAGAAACTTTTTTGTTGGGAACGGGCTGTATTGTAGTGGGATTAATGACTGGAATATCAAAATGATATCCAGCCTGACCCTTGCTAAAAATCAATGGGTACTGCAAAGCATCATAGAACTTATGAGTATCAGCGACGTGTGTAAGTGTATTATCGTGTGCTCGTAATACTATGTCTCGGGAAGAGAACTGGTCGCCGCTCACTACGGCAGCTACTCCGTTAATAGTCGGTGCATTATAGCGCCTATTATGTTCGCCACGTGGAGTCCGATCAGCATGGATGACTACTTTATAATCTTCTTGAGGCCAGTTTTCTATTGCGGTTTTAAATGTATTTATTAAGATGTTGTGGTTATGTAACATTCTTTGAATTTTTAATACAGTTTCCCTTTCAAGTCCCTGAATGTATTGGCAACGACGGTTCACTTCATTTTCTTCATTACCCATGAAGTAAACTTGTAAGAATTTATGCTGTTGATTATCTGTAGGGAAAAGAGAACCAATTCGATGGTATATCTGACCTTGTACAGTAAAGGTTGGTGAAAACCCAGGCATTCTTACCTCCTTATCTACTCCAAAAGATGTCATTTGGAAACATGAGTTATACTTTCTTATTCTATTTAAAAAGCGTCGTGATTCTTCTTATAATAATATATAAATATATAGAATATATATATATATAGAGTTTTTAGAGGTTCTTCTGGTTCACCAAGTAAAGGAAGGAAAACTTTGCCATTACAAAACTTGCATTTATTATTCATCAAACCAACAACAATTAAAGAATGAGTTTTGTAATCAATTTAAGGATCATATTGAAACTTAGAAAAATTAAAGACAGACCAAGCGTTACGCACAAAAGTTCGTCGGCGTTCGGTTTGCATTTCTGAATGAGCAGTTCTTCTCGCCTGCGACTCTTCTGGAGTTTCTAAGGCTCTAATGGCTGCCTGCCGTTGAGCTTGTTCTTCTAAACGCAACTGTGTTTGAAGGGACGTTTCACTCATTCTCAAATTTCTCTGACGTTCGGCTTGTTCCTCCAAACGCAATTGTGTTTGAAGAGACGTTTCACCCATTCTCAAAGCTGTCTGACGTTCAGCTTGTTCCGCCAGACGCGATCGGGTTTGAAGAGACGTTTCACCCATTCTCAAAGCTGTCTGACGTTCAGCTTGTTCCGCCAAACTTCGCCCTTAAAATGTGAATTTTCATATATAATTTGTAAATTGACGTTTCTTATCCCCGTTTCTATTCCATTTTAGGGATAGTCTGCAAAATAAAACAAATATGCAGTCTGTACGAACTTTATTGATTTGTTCAAAGTAAATCGGACAACGCAATTAGTTTCGCATAAAAATTCACCCCTCTCCCCCATCCTTTCGAAAAGTAGCCTATAACCATCTCCAAGGTTTCATCTATCTCTGTACTAAAATTCACCAAAATAGGTTCAGCGGTTTGGGAGTGAAAGCGTAACAAACAAACGTCGAACTCTAGAAGCAATCGGATAACGCAATAAGAAGTTTCTCCCGTTTTCTTCCCTCTTTCTCCCCCATTTCTCACTTTAAAAAAAAGGTTTCGCCCGCGGCTTCGCTCGCGTTAAATTCGGTATAACACACCAAGCAGACCTGCAGTTTTTTCTCTTGCGCCTGACTGATTTGTAATAGCAACGCAAAGTTTTCCCATTTCTTCCCTCGTTCTCCCTCATATCCCACTTTTTTTTAATAAAAATTAGCCTATGTCCGTCTCCTGGTTCCCAACTATCTCTGTACCAAAATTCATCAAAATCGGTTTAGCCATTAAAGCGTGAAGAGGTAACAAACAAACAAACAAACTCACTTTCGCTTTTATAATATTAGTAAGGATTAGTAAGGATAATGGGCCAAAATAATAATTGGCCAAAGTTATTTTATTTGTGTGCGGAAAGTTCCCAGGAGAGGTTAAGAAACCTTTTTAATACCTACAAATATAATACAAAGGTTTTTTATCTTATCCTCGTGGCTGTTTGTGTATGTGAGTTTAAATGTTTGTAAACGCTCCAACGATACAGGAGAAATTCCAAGTAGGGGCAACGTAATTAAAAAAAAAACGTTATCCTGATCAGCTGATGTAATGAATCGTTGATCGCCTTCTAATCCGGTACGGTTGGCACAATGGCTGAGTGATTGACTGCTGCGTTACGTGTCGTGGGTTTGATTCCCGTCCGGAACCAATATTTGTATGGCATATACATGTTTCGGGTCTAACTGTTCATGATGTGTGTGAGTTTAAATGTTTGTAAACATTCAAAATGATGGTCAATCTTGTGGGCCTTGATAGTAGCCTCCAGCCAGGGCAAAAACTAAGCGACTACAGGCCAAGGGCACCCCCTGTCGGGTACGAGCCTCAGCTTAGGGCATGATCAGAAGGGAAGGCAATGAAATTTTATAGCTTACAGTCAAAGAACAGTCAGTCAGTCTTATTATCATTTCCAAACCATTGATTTATATCGTTCAGATGCAAAGATGATTCAATAAAACACGAAACCTGACTACTAATAATATTGACATAAATTTAAGATGAATTTGTTTTGACATCTCAATTAACTGATGCATTGTATTGGTTTTATATAAGCCAACAGGAAATGAAGATCTACATTATACTCATAATATGTAGTATCATAATATCCTGCTTAAATAATTATAATTTGACGGCACGGTTGGCGCAGTGGCTGAGCGTTGACTGCTGCGCTGTGTGTCGCGGGTTCGATTCTCACACGGAACAAATATTTCTTTGGCCTACAAATAGTTGCTTCGGGTCTGGCTGTTTGTGTATGTGAGTTTAAATGTTTGTAAACGCACCCACGATGCATAGAAAATTCCTAGTATTACAGGGGAAATCCCTAGTATTACAGGGGAAACTCGTAACGTTTCTTAAAAAAAAGTACCTACTAGCTTTATGCTATGACTTCCTCTACATTGAAAAAACATATTGCAGCATTTCATCAGTAAAAGTATTTCGAAATTATCGTCATTATTATCCGTTTGCTCTTTTTTTTCGGATGAAAAATCTTCACATAACTTCCCTCGCTTTGAGCGGAGCAAGGGCGGAACAACTAAAACCCATCCATGTTCTTTATTTTGCCCTTACTGTTCCAGGGCTGCGGTATCTCATTCAAACATCCCGAAATCCCGGCAGGATCCTTCTGCCTTTGTCCCATATTATCTTGGCTCGGCGCAACACGTTTTTTTCCACTCTCCCCTGTCAATCGTCACTCTATCATTCACTCCTTTTACCTTCGTTTCCTTAATAATCGATCCATCTTTTTAGGGTTCCGTAGCTTTAAAGAAAAAACTAAACCCTTTTAGGATTAATATATTGTCCGTCTGTCAAAACTGTTTGTTTTATTTTTTTTTATTCATTTAACTATATAAAATATTTATGTATGCTGCTTTGACTTCTGTACGTTTTACTCATGGGTTAATCACTGAAAACCAGCACTGCGCTGTGGGCACCCATGGCACAGCATCATGCTGAGTGGTGACCTACCTGTCGCAGTCACGACGTGCAAACTATTTTTATTTTGTCCCTTAAATGTATTTGTAAATGTTTGTGATACTTTGCATGTTTAATGTTTATTATTTTTGTTATTTTGTGTGCTCTTCGTAATTTGCGACTAGTTTTTTTCTTTCTTTCAACCTGTCAAGACCCTTTAACTAGGGAACACGTGGAGGTATTGAGTTGAAATTAAAACCATATACTTATGTCTGTGGTCTCTTGGAGCTGTGAAATCTGAACCTTTTAGTCTACTCGGTCAAAAGATATGGCCGTTTATGTCGCAAGTTTGTCTTTTGGACTGACTAGCACTTGCCCGGGTTTTTTTTTATAATCTCCTCTCTCTTCATAAATGAACATTATATCCAGCACAGTCACGTGTGCTGCATCCCTGCTCATCACATGTCCATACTAAGACAGACGAATGCGTCTCATATTTTCTATGACAGCCGCCATTTTAAACTTCCTTCTATTTATAATTAACACTAGAAACGGGAAATTTACCATATTTGTTATTTGTTTCGAGTGTCCGATATTTCGGCGATGTTGCAAACGCCATGATCACGGATGAACTGAAGTTATTGCGGGCGGATGGTTCTCATTATTTCAAGTGTTTTTTTAAAAAAAAAAAACGTTGCTCCTACTAGGATTTTTTTCTGTATCGTGGGTGCGTTTACAAACATTTACAAACACAACTGCGTTCGTGCGTTTACAAACACAACTCACATACACAAACAGCTAGATCCGAAACAACTACCTGTAGGTCATACAGATACTTGTTCCTTGCGGGGATCGAACCCGCGAGAGGCAGCGCAGCAGTCGATCGCTCAGCCACTGCGCCAAAATGCGTGTCGTCAAATTATAATGTTAGTAACCATATCAGTTTAAAAAACTTTCCTTCCATTTGCTCATTGCTTATTTGATCCATTTTGGTCACTCCACTCATCCATTTCAAAATGAAATGGCATTTTATAATGTAATTTAAAGAATATATCATACATCCCTTTCAAACGTAACCTAGTATTTAGGTTTATAAAAGTAAAACACAATTTCTTAGGAAATTTAAATGGAGTCAAATATTCCCGAAATAAAAACATTTAAATTTCAATAACACAAACATACCTCCATGTGAGTTAACACTGTAGTTTACATCTTCAAAAACGATGTGCACCGGTGGTCGCTTAGCCATGCGGTTCAGGGCTTTCAGAGTAGATCCGGCTCTTTCCAACGCAGCTGGGGTCCAGTGACTTTCCTGTCCCTCCTCCACCACAGGGTTGGGGTGGGACGATGGGGCAGCATGGGCCAACGCTGCCCCCACAATGGCTTTACGAACTAACGGTACGGCTGCCATTTTTGGAAAAAACTTCACACTATTGTATCATGTAGTTTGGCACTAATTGTAAACTCACTTTTTGAGGAAAAATTAAAAAAAAATACTGAAAACTTTTAATTATTTGCGAAAAAAAAATAGGTACTCTTTCAGTATATTAGCTTAAAAATCACAAAAAAATGCAAAAAACAAAACTTGTAATATTTAAAAAAAAATCTCGTATCTACTTTTGATATCAGCATAATATTCCGCAATTAATTCATTCATGAAAAATTAAATTTCGATATAAACTTCGTGACCGCTGCGCAGGAGTCGCGATACGGTTCGCGCGTGCGCAGTTCAGCAGTGGCGTCGCACTACTGATTGTGAACAGTGGCTTTAACAGATTATGAAAATGCAATTAAGCTAAATGACAAAGTGATGAGAGTTACCTATCAATTAGGATTAATTATTTATAAATCGTCTCCAATATTTTTTATTATTTTTTCCTCTTCACCTATTTAGGGTCAATTAATGATAGTATGATCTGGGTTATTATGAGGCGTCTGCTATTAAGAATAGTACTGCCTTGTTGGTCTAGGGTTGCAAGTGATATATATATATATAAGCAATATTATTGTGAAGTTTCATCAAAATCCATTTAGTAATTTTTCTGTGACCAGCAGAAGAGCACCAAACATACTTACATACATCCTCACCAACTTTCGGTTTTATAATGTTACTAGGATATATGGGAAAGGTTGCGAGTTTATAGGTAGTTGATAATTATGTCAGATCCTGTTGATGTTTATTTTTGTATTGTTTAATAAGAAGCCGAAAGTGCATAGATGTCTCGGAAATTGATATCGAAATCATGTCGATATCGTGAGTTTAAACTGTGACTATTTGAATGATTTAGTTTAAGGGTTTTTCAACATGAAATTCAAATTTAAATCGATTTATTGTTTGAAACATTAGTTCTTATAATTAAAAATTTGCTTACTGTAATATACCTTTAAGGTTTACAATATTTAATGCGTCTTTCAATATTTGTTTAACATTAAAATCCTTACTAATATTATAAAAGCGAAAGTGGGTTTGTTTGTTTCTTTGTTACATCTTCACGCTTTAATGGCTAAACCGATTTTGATGAATTTTCAAAAGCTAGTCATCAAATAACTTCTCACGCTCTGGGTGGAGAGGGGGGCAGCGCCAGACTTGTACTGACTAAAATACCCACCTATGTTCCTTCTATTGCCTTTTATGTTCCGGGGCCGCGATATCTCTTTCGAACAAACCGCAACCGCAGCCGTCGGGGGCCTTGGCAGGCCCCTCTGCTTTGCTGACATCTCTTTGAGGCGTGTGTGGAACACTAACGCGCCATAGACACGGCCTGTCGTCAAAATACGGACGGACGGTGAGTTAAGCAATCACGCTGTGTTTCAAAACTCCTATGAATTAGCGCATCTTGTTTGTGTATAATAACTGTGATTACAGATTTCATCTTTATGTTAAAATAGGCATAAACAACGTCACTCTTACGTCAATTGCAAACATGAGTCAGCGTCATAATTACATATCTACTCATACATAACGGAAATAAATAAACAACTATATAAATAGCCTCTTTTAATTTCTGTTGTGTTCTGAAAATAATAACAACAATATTTTAGGCGAGTTTCCTCCGTGCCTTGGAAAGTGCGTTAAGCTGTTTATCCCGGCTGACATTAGTAGATCTTTGGCGGTCGTTACGGGTAGTCAGTGTCCCGAAAATCTGACAACCAGTCTTACGAAGGGGTATCGTGTTACCCACTACCAGGTTGTGGAGCTCAGAATAGATAGTCGATCCATGTAAAATACTGTTATTCAGCTGCATCCGTTTAGACTGAAAGCCGACCCCAAGAAAGTTAGAAAAAGGCTTTTCTGGCTTTGTCGAAAAACTGGTCCTAAAAGACTACTGAAAAATAATATAGACTAACTTACAAAATAATCGATAATGTCATCTTTTGGGGACTTTATATCTGCGATAGTCAATAGTTGCATTTTAAATCCATAGCAAATTCAGTAATCCAATCCTTTTATGTGTGGCAACTGCAAAGGAGCTCGTAGCTTAATAATAACAGTCGCTCGGATTGCTCTTTAGTTAAAGCAACACTTCTGAAATCTTGAGACATACACCGCCCAAATGACCGTTACAAATGTATGTGATGTGTCTAAATGTCTATGGGTCAATCTAACTTCTACGTTAAAAAAGTAACGCAGAAGTTAATCAATTTTTTTTCTTAGTTTGATATATTTTGTGTTAATTCCTGTATTGTGTCTTTTGTTGCATTAAATAAATAAATATCTTAAAATAAATAAATATCTTGGGACAACTCACACACGGCTACCTGATCCCAAGTTAAGCAGAGCTTGTGTTATGGTAACCAGACAACTGATATACATACTTATTTAATTTTATAAATACATACATATTATAGATAAATCACACCCAGACACAGAACAAACAATCATGCTCATCACACAAAGTTTGTCCTGGGTGGGAATCGAACCCACGACCTCCGGCTCAGCAGTCAGGGCCACTAACCACTAGACCAACAGGCCCGTCAAATAAATGATTTATCTATCTATAATAATAATAATAATAGCCTTTATTCAGATCAACTTACATTTTTTGTATAATACATTTGCCTAATCTAAGTCTAACATTTTCCGTTTATCCAATTTCTGTAGATCTGTTTGCCAATCAGCAAAGGCCTCCTCCAACCTTTTCCATTCTACTCTTTCCTGCGCCACTCTGTTCCACGTTACTCCTGCTACTACCCTGATATCGTTGTCCCACCTTTTCTGTGGTCTGCCTCTCTTCCTCTTACCTTCTCTAGGATACCAACTTGTTATTTTCTTACTCCATTTATCATGTCCTCTTATCATGTGCCCTGCCCATCTCCATTTGAGTCTTCTGATTTTCTGCGTTATGTCTATGGTTTTTGTTTTTTTCCTAATGAAATGGTTTCTCAGTTTGTCTGATTTTTTAACATTCAGCATGCTTCTTTCCATAGCGTATTGGCATATCTATCTAAATACAGACTAAATACAGAACAGACGAATACAGGAACCGGCAAGTAGATAGACTACTTGCCGGTTCCTGGATACTTCATACGGAAATCCATTTAAAAGTGCAAACAATCAACATCATAACAACTTGTAGTTACAAATCATTGTTTAAACAACATCTTTCATTATTTATTATGATAATATTGTTTAATAATGTGGAGATGCTCGTGGTTAAAGAAAAATAGCCGCGCGGTTTACTTTAAACGCATAGCAAATGAAGTAACTTCCTATCCTTTAAAGTAAATAAAAACAGCCGCGCGGATGGAACTTTAGTTTAAGGCGCAGATAAACGACTTTTAATGATTTTTTATTGAACATCACGTCTAAACTTGTAGTCTTATTTCTTTGAAAAAAAAAAAATGTTATACTAGACAATTTTATTCATAATTTGATATGTGAAAATGTGAAATTATATTTTAATAACATAGTGTAATTAATTTGTAAAGTATTGTCTAACGTGGACAAAAAAACGACAATTTACGCAAAAACTATGGGGCGTATTTACATGAAACTTTAATCATATAAAAGACAATTTAATGACCCATATTTTAGCATACGGTTTTTATTTGCATTGTGTTTGATAAATCAAGGTGGGTTTGTTTTTTCGAATAATCTTGGTGCGCGTTGAAGCGGGGCTCTGGCGGGCGACGGGCGGCAGTGTATGGCTGACTACTGTCACGGTTAATGTCGCCTTAAGCCACGTTTGACAAGTCTGTTCCATGTTTAGGTACTCACTGGTTACATATCAAGATTCTTCAAGCCTCGAAAAGTACTTAGATTAAGCCATTGATCCCGGCTGTTATTTGATAATCTTTGACAGTCGTTAAAGTTTGTGGTAATCGGTGGCCTGAAATTCTCACCAGCAGTTTTATCAAGGAGTATTGCATTACGTGTAATACGGTACTCACTAATACTCAGGTCTGTCATTCCCATTCAACCTTCACAACCCAGTTAGTACCGTGGTACGTCCTTGTGGGAAGTCCAATAATTCATGTAAAATACATAGCTGCATCCTGGTGGACTGCAAGTCGAACCCAACATGGTTTTGAAAAGGCTAAGCAGATGATAATGTCTAGCATTTGTTGGTACCAATATTGTTTTCAGGATCTTTACGTCATACGACTAGCACATTATGTTAATCTAAATCTCAACAGAACGGCGTACCTAAAGATACAAAAGATACCTCGACCCCGGAACATAAAGGTCAAAATAATGAACATAGATGTGTTTTAGTCAGTAAAAGGCTGACATTTACCCCAGCTACGCCCAGAGCGGGGCAAGTTATTTGATAATTTTCCATCCGAAGAAAAATGCGGCAAAATTTTGAATCCGAATTGTGACATTTTGTTTCGCAATAAACGAGGAAAGATAATTATACCCAATTTGCATTCATCTTTTATAATGTGTTGCTTTATCGCAAAAACCTCTTCTAGCCAATCTTTAAGCCAAAACTTGTTATTTTTATTCATCGTATCTAAATAGAAGAACCCGTTTAGGTATACTTTTGTAATCATACTCTACTGATTTAATAAATGCGATAGTGTGTGAGTGTGTATAGATTTTTGTTACTCTGCCACGACAAACTGAATGGATTTTGATGATATTTCTCATACAGGCTGTGTACACACGACGACAGATCAACCTATACAAAACCAGTTTATGCGGATCTCTCATTGTACTTGAAATCTATGGTGTACGATCCGTTGTTGAGAGAGCAGCATAAACTGGTTTTGTATAGGTTGATGTGTCATCGTGTGTACAACCACAGCTTATTTGTTAAAAGGCTACTTTCAATCCCGGTGCTAAGTTCTCTTGGGATAAATATCGACGTCTACGCATGCGTGGCCGCTGGCAACAGATAGTTTTTTTTCGGCATTGGGTAATCTTCAAATAAGTTTCTCTTGGGAGTGTCAGACTTTTACTGACTAAAACCCACTCATGTTCCTTCTGTTGCCCTTTATATTCTGGGCCACGGCACCTGTCTGGAACAACCCAAGAAAGTTATTTGATAATTTGCCATCCGCAAAAAAAGGCTTAAATAACCAAATTTGTTTATTTGGATCTTAGCACCAAGCAATTTACGTCTGGTCCTTATCTTATAAATCATAAGCTCTTCACCCGATTGTATACCTATATTATAATGGTAATAAATACGATATTAAATTAAATCATCGTAGGTATCGTTTCAAACTGATCTTGAAGAGGTCATAATAATATAATCGCCAACGAGATATACAACTAAACCAGATTTTTTGTGTGAAACTTCTTTAGAATCGTTGTGATTTCAAACCGGATGCAACGGAAAAAACGACAGGTAAGAGACACAAATACAAAAATGTGTAGGATGAAGCCGGCAAAGAATGAGACAGAAATATGCATACTATTTTATATTATCGGTCTCTCCTCTAAAGCCTTACGATAAGTTCTAAATTTCCGCAACTAATATGTTTTTTAACAATACATTCGTGCATTTGAAGTCTTTATGCCTTTGAGTTAAGGTCACAATTTCTTTAAATAAAATATATTTTTACCTTGTTAAGACGCGGTGGACATAATTTCAATTAGATGAAAGATTTTTTAGTGAAAAATTAACACATAAATAATGACGGAAATCGTTTCAATTTGTGTCGTATTTTAGTTATCACTAGCTTTTGCCCGCGGCTTCGCTCGCGTTAAATTCGGTAGCGCCTTATTGATTTGTAATAGCAACGCTAAGTTTTCCCGTTTCTTTCCCCTTTCTCCCTCATATCACACTCTTTTAAAAAAAAGTAATAGCCTATGTCCGGAAAGTCCCATTAAAATCGGTTTAGTAGATTCTGAGATTCAATTTCCTGCCTGCCCCCTAAGTTCATCGGCGTGATTATTTATATCCCAGTTTACTCTCCAGGTGATACTGAGTCAAATAAAAAAAGTCCCGTCAAAATCGGTCCAGTAGATTCTGAGATTAGCCCGGACAAACAGACAGACAGACAGACAGACAGACAGACAGACAAAATTTTTAAAAATTGTTGTTTTGGCTTCTATTACGGTAATTAAGACCCCCTGTAACAATTTTTCATAAAAATCTTCAATGTACAGAAATCGATCTTTTACAGTCTTATTATATGTATATAGATAAGCCTCTTGTATCATTTGTTGAAACTGAAAATATGGAACTTGAGCAATAAATTATGTAACATATATGTTAAATAAAGTATAAAATATCTTTTAAAATTAATCAAAATACTTTCATTTTAAACAAATAATCTTTGTAATTATCCTACCCTTGTTATATATATTCATCTCATTCTTTTGTCGATTTACTGAAGTTTCACTTATATCGTGTGTGAATCGCACACTCACCTTTTTGTTATTTTTGTATTGAAATGCTCAGTAATCATAATGCAGCTTTTTAACTTAACAACAGTTTTTTTTATTCGTTTCCTGAAAAAAAACTTGAGAGGTGTCAAGGGACACCCGGATGGAACGAAGTTATTATTTATTATTTACAAAAAACCTGTATACACTCAACAAAAATAATCTTCGCGACACCACACTGTTCAATGCGAAATTTCTATTTCGCATTTGTTTTATTTGAGTTTCGTCTTTCTAGCCGAAACGAAAATAACTGGCTTTCTTTCTATGAGATAGAGAGAGAGACAGAGAAACACGCGCACGCCGCACGGCTTACACTGCAAAAAGTGTCGTTACAACTTTTGGTCTTATTTTTTTCCGTCTAGCCCCCTTTCGCAACGCGCGATAAGGAACTTACATAGTTCCAAAATGTTTTATAGTTGTCTTAGTTTACATCTAGGTTTAGACATGTCTTATTATGTTATGTTACTTATTTCCAAACTAATTAAAGTTTAAATAGCTCATGATATTTTACTTGTTCATTAGTTTGTTACGTCCAAGATGTCCGTCTAATCCGGTTTGACGACTTCGTGCTTCACAGAAAATCTCCTACTCATAGGTCGTTTATATAATTTGTTATTATCTAGTTTTTAGATAAAGCACAAAGACATTTAAAAATAATATTAAAAATCAACTGATAGAATAAACGTATTATTAACATACATAATGAAATTTACATAAAATAAAATCAGTGCAGTCTTAGTCGGGGGACCGCTCTAATTTATTAGCCTATCGTTAGAAGCACACATTAAGATGTCCTCAATCCCATTGTCATTGGGGGTTAAAATTATTGTTTATATTATTTTTTATTATTTGTGATAGAGTATAAAGTTAAAATATAAAATACGGATTTTGTGATTAGGTAGGAATAATTAATTTGATTTAGGTAAGTATTTTTGAAGGTAAAAAGCGGTCCCCCGACACGACAAAATTTAATCAAAAATTTCATACGTACGGTCAACAGCAGGCCAAGATAACCATTTGCAGTTCAAAATTAGCGGTTATGCCTCCGACATAAAGGTGGCACAAAGTCCCGAGTAGATTGTCTGACATGCTTTAGTTGGTACTTACGTAGTGTTAAAAGTTATTTTTTTTTGCTTTTTATAGGGTCGGGGGTGTTTTTAAATTTTTAATTTAATTTTTTGTTTCATGCTTCTTGAAGGAACTCCTTAATTTTTCATTCTTTCATTTAATTTCTTCTATTTTTCTTGCCATTTAAGGGTAATTTTGTGTTTTATTTTTAAATTTTGGTCATTCTAGATTTTCAGCAAAAATCTAATTCGGTTTATCCGCCACATCCCATTTTCAGCATCAGGTCCTCGTCAATTAGAAATATGAAGAGAACTAGTCAAGACAAATTCAACCAGCCCAAACTCGATGGATTTACTAAAAGGTAGACCAGGTTTACGTTTCTCGAGCCCTATTGTCAGAGCAGCTCCGAGGTTCCAGATTTCCAGCATCAGGTCCTCATCAATTAGAAACATAAAGAGAACTAGTTAAGATAAATCCAACGAGCCCAAACTCGATGGGTTTACTAAAAAGCAGTCCAGGGTTACGTCTCCTATCTTCGAGCCCTAACAGCAGACCAGCTCAGTGGTACCAGAAGACATTAATGTTTTAAATGTCAGATCCTACATATGCTCGCAAGTAAACTGAGCGTGGAACATTCCTATCGCACCTAACAAACGACCTAATGACCTTGAAGACCTGAACCGATTTCCACCAAACATAGCTAAGAACACTCTCGACTGATATACCTTTCAAACAAAAAAACCCGCATTAAAATCGGATCAATCGTTTGGGAGCTACGATGCCACAGACAAACACTTACACATTTACACACACACATACACAGACACGTCAAACTTATAACCCCCCGTCGTTTTAGCGTCTGGGGTTAATTATAACCCCCCATCGTTTTAGCGTCGGGGGTTAAAAAGGAGAATGAGCATGACGGCACGTTAGTGTTCCACGCGCGCCTCAAAGAGATGTCAGCAAAGCAGAGGGGCCTAACAGGGCCACCGCCTGCCGGGGTTCCGGGTTGTTCGAAAGATATATTCCGGCCTCGGAACAATTGTTTGTGATGTTTCTTAGGGTGGGTTTTAGTCAGTATAAGTCTGACATTCCCCCCTGCTCCGCCCAGAGCGGGGGAAGTTATTTGATGATTTCCCACCCGAAAAAGAAAGGATACTTTTCAGCCTATGTAGGTATATAATCTTTGTTAATATATACATATATACTAGCTCAGGTCGCCTTATCACTTAGGGGTTTGAAAGACAGATAGAAACAAATTCTGAGACTTCAAAATATGCATAAAAAATCATAAGAATCGGTCGAACCGTTTCGGAGGTATGGGAACGACATTGTGACACGAGAATCCTTACTAATATTATAGAAGCGAAAGTGAGTTTGTTTGTTTGTTACGTCTTTACGCCTAAATGGCAACACCGATTTTGATAAATTTTGGTACATAGACAGTCGGGACTCTGGAGTCAGACATAGGCTATTTTAAAAAAAGTGAAATATGAGGGAGAAAGAGGGAAGAAAAGGGAAAACTTAGCTTTGCTATTACAATAAATAATGCGCAGGCGCAAAAAACTACAGGTGGCAGGTACCTGCAAATCAGGAAAAGGGAACTGTGCCCCGAATTTAACGCGAGCGAAGCCGCGGACCAAAGCTGGTTTTATTTTTTAGAAGAATAAAATAATATCTTCGTCATTTAATATAATAAAATTCTTTGGCAAACAAGCCAAGAAAAACAAATGACTGATGATTACATGTTTATTAGAATATTATACAAACACATAAATTGTCAACACAATACCTCCATATAAATGAGAGCATTATTATACACATATTATTATTTATATGAAAACGCCATAAATCCATTAACACTTGTATAAATGGATAAATACTGACAATGTGATAACGTTACTCGTTCACCTTGAAACAGAAGTCGGTGTATTAAATACGTAGAGACAATTATTTACGAAGCCTTCTATTTTCTTAAAGATGTATTAAGTAGTTAAGGGCTGGGATATGGTGTTCATAAATATAAAACATATATTTAGTAAAAAGTCTTCCTTACAACTATCATCACTATCAATCAATTTTGTCTGTAATTGGCTCTGTGTTAATTATACAATAACTAGCTTCCACCCGTGACGTCCGCGTTCCGTTCGTCCGCGTGGCATAACTTCTTTGGTATAACGTTTCTTCTCTCTTTCTCCCTCTTTTCTCACTTTTCTTAGCCTATATCCGTCTCCAGGGTCCCAACTATCTCTGTACCTAACTTCATACAAATCGGTTTGGGTCATTTAGGCATGAAGACGTAACAGACAAACTCACTTTCTCTTTTTAGGGTTCCGTAGTCAACTAGGAACCATTATAGTTTCGCCATGTCTGTCTGTCCATCCATCCGTCCGTCCGTCCTCGCTTAATCTCTGTGTCCGTTAGCACTAGAAAGCTGAAATTTGGTACCAATATGTATATCAATCACGCCGACAAAGTGGTAAAATAAAAATTGGAAAAAATTTTTTATTAGGGTAGCCACCCTATATGTAAAGTGGGAAGTGTTTTTTTTTAATTTAAACCTTAACGTGTGATATATTGTTGGAAAGGTATTTAAAAATGAATAGGGGTTTACTAAAATCATTTTTTGATAATGTCAATAATTTCGGAAATAATCGCTCCAAAAGTAAAAAACAATGTGTCCCCCCCCCCTCTAACTTTTGAACCATAAGTTTAGAAAATATGAAAAAAATCTGAAAAGTAGAACTTTATAAGGACTTTCTAGGAAAATTATTTTGAACTTGATTGACACAACAGTTTTTGTACAAAAAAGACAAAAAGTTGTACAAAATAATTTCTGGACTAAGTTTGTAGTATAATCGTATATGCAACCATTTTTTTTTAACTTCGTTTACATATTTTATTATCCTGAACGTATCTTTTTTCAAACAAAAAAAGAATTATTGAAATCGGTTCTCGCAATCCAAAATTTCCACCGAAAACTTCTTGCACGTCTTTGTATTAATAAAATTAGTAACCCAATTCCCCGAGAGATGGCGCTGTAGGTACTTATTACATTGGATCGGGTATTACCGAATTGTTCGGTTGGTCTCTCCTTGGCATTGGCGGTATCTTATAACTACATAAAACTTCTATCAAGAACATGCTAAGGCAATTTAGAACAAAACTAAAATTCATTTTTTTAACACCATCAAAATGTTAAGGTAAAAACCAGTTCATAAATGGTTCGATAGATGGCGTTGCGTAATGACGTAATTTTTTTAAAAGTCGATGTTAAGATTTTCCGTGCTTTCATGACCTACCGTGGTAAAGAACACTTATTGTGACGGACGGGAAACTACGGAACCCTACACTGAGCGTGGCCTGACACGCTCTTTGCCGGTTTTTTAGTATTAGTAAGAATATAGTAAGGATTATTATCTTTTTATAGCCGCCGGTTCTCCTATTTTTTAATAAATTATTGGTTTGTTATATCTAATGCGAAAGAAATATTTATTAGTCTAACCTTATCCTCATGTATTTGGAGTTAGTGCAGTATTTCTGCTTTTTAGGACGCTGTAGCGTGGTCTGCGTACCTCAAACAAATGATGTAGCATTAGGAATTTCATGTAATATAAGCAGTATTTGGGAAAATATATAAATTATTCTATACTAGCTGGCGCCCGCGGCTTCGCCCGCGTAATATCGGAAAAAATCTTATGTGTTATTCCAGACTAAAATCTACCTCTGTGCCAAATTTCATCAAGATCCGTCAAGCCGTTTTGACGTGAAAGAGTAACAAACATCCATACATCCATCCTCACTCAAACATTCGCATTTATAATATTATAAGTAGGACTAACTGTGGTCTCCTTCTCACTTAGGCGTTTGAAATATATATAGATAGTGGCCAATTTTCAAACTTACTGAATATGCACAAAAATTTCATAGGAATCGGTCGAGCCGTTTTGGACGAGTATGGGAACGAACATTGTGACACGAGAATTTTATATATTAGAAGATAAATTAAAATTTAATTTCAGTTCCAGGTCGTTTTAATTATGTTTAGTTTCTGTTGATGGCATTAATTAAACAAATCAAAATCACGACAAAATAAAAACAATTATTATATCATAGTATAACCTTCACAAAAGATCTTAGACCTTCGTAGAGGTCAACATCATTGTGGGAAAAATAAATTTATGCATTTTTATCTTTTGATTATAATAATCCTATAAAACCTTTTTGGAGGTCACACTTAACAAACTTGTGAAGAAATCACGTTTCGATAGATAATATAGTATTATTAAAAGCGAGTCAATCCAAAAACTAGTCTAACCAAAGAGCTTGTGTAGATCAGGCATGTTCTTTATTTTGCAATATTTTGCGATCATCACGCGAGTGAAGCCGCGGGTGCCAGCTAGTTATTATTTTTTTTAGTAACTCGACAACTCATTTTTCAAACTAACCATGCATGTCCGTTGATGTTGTATACGTCCTGCACAGTTCATAACTTGCTTGACTTAGAACTTACGTGAAATTACAGGATGTCTTGGTAACCCTTAGTTGTGTCCGACTTTTCTTTTTTGTATCTTTAAAACGCCTTTTTTTAAATACATTTAGATATAAAAAACGAGAAAATAATGAAATAATCACAACAGTAAAATGAAAACTTTCTTGCAATGTGTTTGTCATAGAATTGGCATATTTATAGATTTTTTTTCTTTATTTATTTTTACACATTTTAAAATTAAAATTAATCGTTTAAAGCGGTTCAAAAAAATCTTTAAAAACAATTATATCTATATTCCTAATAACCAACCCAACAACTCCAATAATTTTGTAATCTTTTTCACAAACACATATGCGATGAAACCGCAATTACTTTAGCACTTACCATACCAAAACATGAAAAAAGGGTGGAAAGAAAACCTTGAAGAAAAACCTTTTGATTTAGTACCGGAACACAAGGCAAACATCGTAAATTATCAAATCAAAGAGTAAGATAAAAATACATTTAACAAAGAAAATCGTGTGATTTCAGACGGTGCTTTCCAGTCTTAAGTTGTGCAACACTCTGTTTTGTGGTAAATGGTCCTTAGGGAGAGAAATGAGTGGGCAAAAGGAAACAACCGCTCTCGAATACCCCTGGAAATGTTTTAAGATTATTGTGAAAAATTTCTGGGGAAAAAAATTAGTTCGTTATGCCCATAATTTGTAAAAAAACCGACTTTAAAAAACAAACTAAAAAGTGGAATATAACTTAACTAGGTAGGTACTTGAAGTCATACTCTTGTTTCTTTTGTTGACGTTTTTGCAACCGACTTCCAGAAGTAAAGTAATTTTCGACTTTTTTGGAGATGAGCTTCATGTGTGGTATTATTAAGGTGATTTTTGCCTAAATCACATATGTAATATATTGGAATCCTGGACTCAATCCTGGATTCCAATATATTACATGAGAATTTTCCGTACACAATCTGAAATCAGCACTACATCCTTACTAATATTATAGAAGTGAGTTTGTTTATATATTTGTTTGTAACGTCTTCACGCCTAAATGGCTAAACCGATTTTAATGATTTTTTGTACAGAAATAGTCCCAACTATCTCTGTGGACGGACATAGGCTATTTTTTTGAAAGTGAGATAAGGAGAAGAAAGAGGGAAGAAAAGGGGAGAGAAAGATATTTTTTTTCGATCATCACGCGGGTTAAAACAAACACAAAGTAACTATTCCACGCGGACAAATCGCAGGCGAAAGCTTGTTGTATTATAAAAGCTTAACTCCTATCCATAAATAAAATAACAGATCTACCTAATTTCTTGCTCCGGTCAGAGTGCACAATACCGTTAGACCGTTACCTATAAACTGGACAACCACTTAACTTTTTTATAGCGAACGTTCGTACAAAGACACGGTTTTATGACCGACATACCTTACCGTTACGTGACGTGTTGTAAAACTAAAATGGAACGTTCAAGGTTGTAAGGGAATTGTAATGATAAGCAGTTATTATGGATTTTATATTTTGACTAGCTTCCGCCCGCGCCTTCGTCCGCGTGGCATAGTTAATTCGGACTAACGCTAACTTTAACCCGCGTGATGATCGAAAAATAAATATCTTTCTCTCCCCTTTTCTTCCCTTTTTCTCCCCTTTTCTCTCTTTTTTAGCCTAAAATAGCCTATGTCCGTATCCAGGGTCCCAACTATCTCTGTACCGAAATTCATCAAAATCGGTTCAGCCATTTAGGCGTGAAGACGTAACAAACAAACAAACTCACTTTCGCCTTCCTCTCCCTCTCCATCCATCAACATTTGTATCTCACATCAACATTTTAGTGACTTCTGTCTTACTTAAACAAAAACATTTATTGCATCTTTGAGTACTTTAAATATGTATTCATTTATTACCGAACTACTCGATAATCTAACCGCCTTAGAGTCAGTACTAATGAAATGGTCATTAAGACCAAGTTGACAAGGACGTTTCTATTTTGGTACAACTTCCCGTTCCATTTAATAGTCAAGTTTGACTTTGAACTCTATTTAAAGAATGTTTATTTCATGTTAAAATCAATGACGGTGATTTCCTATAAATTGTTTATTGTATATTTCGGATGTATAAAAAAAAGTTAAATCTATGGTTTTGTTGATCAGTTAACGTCAGTTTTTGTAAAAAAAAGGGAACCGAATTGTGATTAACCGCATGTTGTTTGTAAGTCATCAACGCCATCAAAATCATTATTTTCATTTATTACCGAACTACTCGATAATCTAACCGCCTTAGGTACTTATTTAAAATTATTAGACAAAAAATTGAAATAATGTATATTTATTTAAAATTATTAATCTTCGTTGTTTTAATCATTTAAAGAAGTGCCGTAACAGTGGCAGAGGAATTAACTGCTACGGTGACCATTAATGTTTGTAAACGCACCCAAGAAACGGGAAAAACTCTATTTTTTTTTTTAAAAAGACAAACTTTTTTTTTATAAACGTGGCCCTACTATAAGAATTTCTCCTGAATCGTTGGTGCGTTTATAAATATTTGAACATACACAAGCAGACCAGACCCGAAACAACTCCCTCTAGGTCATACAAATATTTGTTCCGCGCTGGAATCGAACCCAAGACACGCAGCGCAGCAGTCGATAGCTCAGCCACTGGGCCAGCCGTGCCGTTAAAATTTAGTTTAAGACGTATAAAATAATATGGTAGGTAGGCAGGTCTTTGTCGGTTTGATAAGGTTTAAATAGGATTACATTTAAAAGCAAATTCTGAGGCTTCTAGGATTTAAAGGGCAAACCCAAATATCAAGTCGCATAATTCCACGTTTCTGATATTTATTACCTTCCTAGTTATGTTATTGCTTACTAAATGACCATCTATATCTATCAGCTAGTACACTACTAGTAGCACTTACTCGCAAAACCATAATTTTCCTGCTCTTGTTCCATTCTATTTAGGGTCGGCGCAACACGTTTTCTTCTTCCATTCTCACACGTAACGGCATCATTTAATCCTTTCTCCTTCATATAATCATTCCGTATACAATCTTTCCATCTATTCATTGGCCTTCCTCTCCTTTTCCATCCATCAACATTCATATCTATCGCGGCAAAACTACCAGCTTAATATAAACAAGGATTGCATAATACTGAAACTGTTTGGAAGCGGTCACTAAGTCCCAAGCCACCGGTTCACTAAGATCTAAATTACTATTACGCCACATTATTAAATTTGTACAGAGGAACAACTATAATTTGAGTTTACCAGTTCCAGTTTGTAATGGTAGTGTTGATTACAAAGTGCTACTGGTAATAAACAGTGCTTTTCATCTGAAGTGGAGCTAAAGCTAAGGTTTTTTTGTAATAAGAATTGTGTCGTCTTTTGTTTTTGTTCAGTCACTGACAGAAAACTAAAGCGCTGACACCAGGTTAGGTACTAACAACACAAAACAAAAAAATGCGATGATTTAAAAAAATCTGAGTTCTAAAATGGCCGCTTAATTAAAATCATAACAGATTAATAATATGAATTACTTTATCATTCATGAAATGTTCACAAAGGGACGATTCACAATATTAGTAACTGCAAGTCACTCAAGTCTGGCCCTTTTGTGCTGTGAAAAATCAACCCTTTAAATCTACGCAGTCATCAAAGTATATGGCCGTTTATGTTGCAAGTTTCTACGGAATCCTCGAGCGTTTTTTAGTTTTTTTTTTTTTCAAAACATATTCTATCTTTATAATCTTAAATAACCGACTTATAATCTCAAGAACCCCTGTAATAACCGTTCATGCTGTTGATAAAAAGGGACAAAAGGACAGTGACAAGAAGACCCCTGATAAACCCACTTCGGCCGCCTTTTACAGTACCCATGGGATACACAAGGGTTTCCTGTAACAACTAATCAACAATGTTGTTTGTGTAGAAAAGGTTTTTATTGCCATGATAATATAGAAGTTGAAATAATATGATTACTGCAATTTGTATGCGTATTCTTTTTGAGTTACAGAACCTTATAAAAATGGATCGATTGTGTAAGGAAACGAAGGAAAAAAGGATGAATAATAGCGTGATAATTGACAGGGGAAAATGAAAAATAAAACCGTGTTGCACCGACCCCAAATAACATGGGACAATGGCTGAAGGATCCTGCCGGTGTTGCGGGCTGTTCGAAAGATATACCGCGACCCCGGAACAAAAAAGGCAATTGAAGGAACATGGATGGGTTTTAGTCAGTACAAGTCTGACGCCTCGCCCAGAGCGGGAGAAGTTTTTCATGATTACCGATACAAAAAAAAAACTGTAAGGTAATCATGTCAAAAAAACCAGGCAAGTGCAAGTTGGACTGGAATACCGAGGATTACGCATTAACTTGCAACATAACCAGCCATATCTTTTGACTGCGTAGACTTAGAGATATGATTTTTCCACAAAACGAAGGGACCAAAGACTTGAGTAGGTATATGTTATTCATTTCAACTCGATACTTTTACGCGTTACCCAGATAAAAGGCCTTGCCAGGCAGACGGACAACCTGCCGGGGTTGCGGGTTGTTCGAAAGAGATACCGCGGCCCCGGAACGTAAAGGGCAATAGAAGGAACATGGGTTAGTTTTAGTCAGTAAAAGTCTGATACTCCCCTCCGCTCCGCCTAGAGCGGGGCAAGTTATTTGATGATTTCACACCCCCCAAAAAAAAGGCAGACGGACAACAGAATGATCCAATAAGGGTTCCGTGTTTTCTTTTCGAGGTACGGAACTCTAAAAATATCTTTGTCCGTCTGTATGTTTCTACAAATGTCTGCAAAGGCTGAACCAATTTTGAGAAAACTTTTAACTGGCAGATAGCTGATGTTTGAAAACTTCCATGTTGCGAGATAATATCATAAATAATTGCCTTTGCAGACGCAAAGGCTGAACCAATTTTGAGAAAAATTTTAACTGGCAGATAGCTGATGTTTGAAAACTTCCATGTTGCGAGATAATATCATAAATAATTGCAAAAGCATTTTCTATACAATATAATCTTCGTACTCATATACATTCGAAACCTTTTCTACTTCTGTCCTTCATAACTTATTGCCAAAACAAAACACTGTAAAAATCCAAGTATTTTTTTTTTCACAATCTGTATTACTGTCGTAAAGTGTCTCTGTTTATGTTATGCCCGATAATGGTATTAGACAGTTTATGTAAATGACTGGGGAGCTTCTCTTGGGAAATAAACGCGTTGGGAACTGTGGGTGATGCTTGTATTTGCTTGCTTATGTTTATGACTTGAGTGTTATATATAGTACTAGCTGGCGCACGCGGCTTCGCCCGCGTGATATCGAAAAAAAAGGTATCCTATGTGCTATTCCGGACCATAATCTACCTCTGTGCCAAATTTCAGTGAGATCCGTTCAGCCTTTTTGACGTGAAAGAGTAACAAACATCCATCCAACCATCCATCTATCCTCACAAACATTCGCATTTATAATAAAACAGTAGGACTAGCTGCGCCCCGCGGTTTCACTCGCGTCGTAATAGAATATACAATATATCTTTATGAATTGTAGCCTATGTGATATTCTGACGTATAAGCTATATTATTGTAAAGGTTCATGAAATTCCAATAAGTAGTTTTTGCGTGAAAGAGTAATAAATATCCACACATCCATCATTCTGAAATTTTGTGATGAGAGATTTGGTTAATTAGTAACGGTTAGCAAAAATATGGGTGTGGTTTCACAGTGACTACATTTGCTGATTTATTTGCTAATCTTGTGTAGTGTAAGCGATAAATAAGGCTGCATATAAAATTTGTTTGTGTTTAAGCTAATTAAGGATACGAAAGAATTGTGTTTTGGTACAAACTCAAGGAATTTGTTTTATAGTAAACAAATGGTATTCAGTGGTATTTTGTAAAACAGATTCTAAAGTAGTATCTGATTGTTTTTCTATAATAACATTGACCTGTTTTCGAAACCTTTTTATTATTATTATGACTGTTTTAGATCCAAATAAGCATTGAATAAAACTGAAAATGCAGTAGCACTTACACAAATCACTTTTATCACAAAATATTCTTGATTTACATCTAGTTTAATAGTATGTAAACAACATTATTCTTAGACTGGGAAGGAATCTACATATACTGCGTTCGCGATTTAGTTTCTAAACCTGAACTCAAAAGTGTGATTTAGGAAGAATCACCTTTATAATAGCCACTCATGAAGCTCATCATTTGCAAATCTTTCTGACATCGACTTAATCACACTAGCATACACTGACTTTTATTTAAATGGGAAAAACAGTCTGTAATTGTTAATAAGTGCTTCAAATTGACTACTTACTGTTTTTATTGTCTCTAGGCTAGGCGGAGCGGGGAGGAGTGTCAGATTTTTTCAGGCTAAAACACGCACAACATGTTCCTTTTTTTGCCCTTTTTGTTTCGGCCGAAGTGTCTCTTTCGAACAACCCACAACCCCAGCAGAATCGAGTGGAAGCTAAAAGGTTAATTAGATGATGATGCTATTTGCATTATTTTAAATACCGCAAAGATTTGTTTCAATTACAAAATGTAACTGCGTCACTTTTTTCTGATCAATTGTTAGTAATTCCTCTTCAGTCGACTTATAAAACTCGCTATAAACTTTCGTCTTCAAGGTTTATAATCAAAGTTACCGCTGTCACCATTAACAAATTTTAATGGAAGGTCATTCAATAGTACAAAGTATAAAATATTGGTAAACAAGCTTAAGAAAACTTGAAAAGATGTCAACAGCATTGCATAATCGTAGCGGGTTTCCGTATTTCCTCATTTAAGAGGAAAATATAGCCATTGGTTTCCCTCTCTGAAATAAGGCAAAATTGAGTTTGGAAAGTACCTCCTAGGGAAATAGAGATTAAGAAGATGTTTCCGTGTGATATATTAGGATTTTTGTACTGTATTCATGAAGGTCTTGTTAACATTTCAAGAAAAAATCCTTCATTAAACAAAGCTAACATACGACACGGTTGGCGAAGTGGCTAAGCGGTTGACTGCGCTACGTGTCGCAGGTTCGATGCCCGCACGGAACAAATATTTGTATGTCCTACAAACAATTGTTTCGGGTCTGGTTGTGTATGAGAGTTTAAATGTTTGAAATCGCACCCACGATACAGGAGAAATTCCTAGAATTGGGCAATGTTAATTTGAAAATAAATATAATATCACGCTCATAATCTTTGAGAGGTTAGTCAAGGGTCTTACAGGACAATAGTCTTTTGCTTGACAATCAAATCAAATGCTATATAAATACTAGTCAATGTGGATCAATTTCGTAATTAGGGTTCCGTACATCAAATGGAAAAACGGAACCCTTTGCTGTCCGTATGTGTGTCTGTCTGTCAAGACTCTTTATCTTAGGAACGCGTGGAGGTATCGAGTTGAAACTAAAATTAAAACTATAAACTCAGCTCTATAGCCCCTTTGTGCTGTGTAAAAATCAACCCTCTAAGTCAACGCAGTCAAAACATATGGCTATTTATATCGCAAGTTTGTACGGAATCCTCGGTGCACGAGTCTAACTCGACCTTTATTTTTTTTCGTGTGGGAAATCATCAAATGACTTCCCTCGCTCTTCATGTCAGACTTTTACTGACTAAAACCCACCCACGTTCCTTCTGTTGCCCTTTACGTTCCGGGGCCGCGATATCTCTTTCGAACAACCCGCAACCCCGGCAGGCGGAGGCCCTGGCAAGCCCCTCTGCTTTGTAAACTCTCTTTGAGGCGCGCGTGTAACACGAACGCGCCGTCGACACGGCCTATCGTCAATAGTCGGACGGACGGTCAGCTACCCATTGCTCACCGTCCACAGGCCCGCATCTACGGTGGCCGGGAGTCGTCTCGCGGCGCCCGGCGCCCGGGGTCTAACTCGACCTTGGCCGGTTTTTTTAGCTAAATACCTTTCTTTGTTTTAGTCTTCCAGCAAATAACTTCATCTTCATAACTCATCAAAAAAGTCATATGTATTAATGACGACTAAGGTCAGTGGGAATGTACACAACGCCTGTAAGAAAAACCAAAGCAAAGTCGCAGTAATGCAACTTTGCGCCAGCAACAAAATAGAGCTTTATCACTTATGCAAACACTATAACAGCTGTGACTAAACACCGCAATAAAGAATTCTTTCTTGCGGTGTTTTGTTCGGAGACTTGACAGTTAAAATTATGCTGTGCTGCTTTTTATAATAAAATTAAAGGCAATGTCCAAAATGGCCCCGTCAAATAAAGAGTATCGGGATACAAGATAATTAATTGTCTTTTTTATTATGTAAGTTACAAATACTTCTATAACACGGATTAGCTGTAAGCCAAAATGTTCATTTTATAGTATTTTACTCGACTAATAACTTCCGCCAGCATATATAAATCCTAATATTATAAATGCGTATGTTTGTGAGGATGGATGTATGGATGTTTGTTACTCTTTCACGTCAAAACAAATGAACGGATCTTGATGAAATTCGGCACAGAGGTAGATTATAATCTGGAATAACACATAACCTTTATTTTCGACATCACGTGACCGAAGCCGCGGGCGCAGCTAATAAAATCATAAATTAATTTGAGTAATGATAAAGAGTAGAATACATCATTTTCGATGCTTTTGGCTGCAGGGCCAACAATGTATGGGCGCAGAACGATGTCCTTTTATAATGTGTGTACAGACCACTTACACCAATAGAAACTGTTAAATTTAGCTTTTAGTGGTATTTTGCAATGAAACTATCACTAATATGGAGTGGCGTATTAACTTTAGCTCGCTAATAGCGTGTGGCGCCAAACCACAAATTAACTAGTTCAAAACTATGAGTATATTCAAAATGTTGAAATTCATTATTTAATATCCTTGAAGTGCTATTTATATGGGTTTGAAACTAGAAAACGCTAGTCTGAGGATGAATTAATATACTTGATATTATTGTTTCATCTTTTTTGCCTCATTGGTTAAACTTAACTCGGGAATCGAATCCAGTACCTCTTCGTACTGGATTCGATTCCCGAATTAAGCAAAATAGTGTGATATTTGAGGCAAAGGCATAAGATTAAAACAATACATCTTTAATACGCCAGGGTGGGTCACCAGGCTCTAGCTGGGGTTGCGGGTTGTTCGAAAGAGATACCGCGGCCCCGAAACGTTATGGGCAAAAGAAGGAACATGGAAGGGTTTTAGTCAGTATAAGTCTGACGTCTGACAGATCCCCCACTCCGCTTTTTGATGATATCTCATCTATTATTATATTCCTTTATTCACTTTACTTCTTAAAATTATATTTTTAAATATTTCTTAGAAAATAAATTAGTAAAAAAAACATTTAAAATATAAAAATAGGTTTCCGCCGGTAACGGGAGCAGGGTTCAAGCTACCGGTGGTTAGGGCTCCAAAGCCCAAGACGTATCGAGGAGTACTGCCTTCTGAATCAGGCCCTCGATCCAACCACCTAAGGAGAGCTTCTACAGATGTTCGTTGAGGCTCTTGGCAATTAAGCCATTGGCCGTTACGACAATCGGCACAATGATAGCCGAGTTCACATTCCACATGTCGACAACCTCTTGTGCCAAGTCAAAATATTTTAGTTGTTTCTCTTTCTCAGCTTTTACGAGGTTCTCATCATGTGGGATGGTAACATCGATTATTAAGTTAGGTTAATGTGTAAAATGTTGTTTGTGTTCACATTTCATTTTCAATTTTTAGTCTGGAATAATACGTAAGGACTTGTAATTTGAATTGCAGCTCAAAAATATACTTAATAAAAAATAAACCATAGACAACAGGTTTATTTTTTATTAAGTATATTTTTGAGCTGTAAGTCTTCCATGCTGTAATAAATAAATAAATCTGCAAAAAAAAAAGGATTGGCTTATTATAAGGTTAATCCTTTTCTAAGTCTAAAAGAGATTAACCCTATTATTAGCAGAGATAAGTGACCCAAAGGCACTTATCTAACACCATTACATTTAACAACACAAAACCTTTTGTAAAATTTATTATTCCATTATCTAGAAAGGTCTAATACTGATCAAGTTATATCCAGGATAGGCAGTGGGACCACTAAATTGGTCTCAAACCGGTTCCTAATCTACTAACCGGGTTCAGTACGTCGTTTCCTAAATTAAATTTAAACTTGTTACTGTCTATAATACTATGTGAGTTGAGGTTTAGTTAGGTCTATTAAGTTTGCTAAAAGGTATATTATGCTATCGATATTGATATTGACTGAAAATTATAGATAGTATTGGTTTTCTCCGGAGTCATAGTTTCTTGGAAAATATTATTTGTGAGAGGAATCATTTTGGGGATAGTAAACAACATTCTGTAGATTATTAGAAAAGGACAAGCGGCAATTTGTTTCCGAAGTATTTAATATTTTTCTAATGACATAATTAGGCAAAAAACAATGATAGGCAATATCATTGTTTTTTTTTAGTAAATAATGTTTATTTTGCGAGTAAGTTTCCACAAACACTTTTACACGCTTTAAAAAAAAAAACTAGATTTGCCTGGTATGTCGTACCCGACTACTCTGAGAAGAATCACCCGAAACAAACTCAGAGGTCATAGTCTCTTTTAACCGTATAGTTCGGTACGGACCCCTTCGGGGGCTCGACATTCAAACCTTCGCTGGCTCGGTACTGGCCCCGAAAGGGGTCGAACATTTAAGTCATATGACCTCCTCATTATTTTTGTAAATATTTTATTTTCTGGTTAAAAAATAATATGGGTGTGCATTCATTATGATAGTAGAATAAAAATCTCATATGTAAACGTCGTTAGAAGTTCTTTAATTATTGAGCAAGTTTCTTAATTAACCTTTATAAAATCCATGTGCGTAAATTACGATCATAGCCATTTTGATTACAGTGTAGGTCGACGCTAAAAATCATAAAAAAAATGGTTTTCGGACATATAAGCTCCACATGTTGGGCATGATTAACGTGTCCTTTTATTACGTGAAGAAATCATTCGTAATTGAACTTAAATTAGCAGTGGTAATGATACATTTTGAAATCTAAAGTCGAAGTTTCGCGCCAATCGTGCGTGTTTACATTTTTCATTCCACATTATATCACACGGACGCGAATAGATTCTATAACAAATGAGACAAATATCATTGCAAATATTATAAATAACATGAACATGCCCAGATTTTATCGTAATTTGCAATAATAGGACCATTAACACGTAATATTCATAACCACTACTAAATTCACTTTCTAAAATGACGTCCATTTTTTTTTTTTTTTGTTGTGATGTGTAAATGCGATTATTTCAATCGATTATTTTCTTGTAAATCAATCAACTCGAATAATTAAATTAAGGAATATCAGAAATTGATAGATGAAAATAAGAATAATTTTGCAATACGTGTAAAATACCTTAAATATTGATAATAATATTTTTTAAGCCACTAAAACCGACAAACAGTAGAAACTGATCTATGGCTAAATTCGCGCCAATTTTATTTTCAGATAAAAATTCAAATAAGGAATGCGCTCGCTGTTCGAATTTATATTAAAATGTTTATTTGCTATTTTATTAATAATTTGGTTTTGTACCTACTATTTGAATGTGAATTGCAAATAGAAATAAATAAGGTTGAATATAGAACGCCCCAATTATGATCTTGGTAGGCACAGTAAAAAAATCAGCCAAGATAAGTTATATTTGTTTGACAAAATTGTTTGTAGTTTGGTTGGATTGGTTATTCGGAAAGCGGTTTCATTCTTTCCTAAAACATGGCTCGTAGGCCAAAGTGTTCTTGTAGTGGAAGCCTTGGGGTAAAAATGGCCTAGAGGAAGACCACAATTGAGATGGAAACACGACATCAAGAAAACTCCAGGTTTAAAATGGACCCATTTTGAACCTGGAGTTTTCTTGATGTCGTGTACCGGGGTTTTTTTTTTGGGGTGGGAAATCATCCAATAACTTCCCCCGCTCTAGGCGAAGCGGGGGGGAGTGTCAGACTTTTACTGACTAATATCCACCGATCGATGTTCCTTCTTTTACTCGGGGCCGCGGTATCTCTTTCGAACAACCCGCAATCCCGGCAGGACCCTACCGGGGTTGCGGGTCTGACACTCCCCCACGCTCCGCCCAGAGCGGGGGAAGTAAGGCGCCACGGCATCCTTCGGGAAAGTTTCGGGAGGTTCCTGCACATCATCGGGCGGGAGGAAACACCCAGGTGTCACCAATGTGACTATCACCCGGAGGACACGTTGGAGCACACAGGCAGTCTGCTCTTTTGAGCGGAGCACCGCTCTGTCCCGGAGGAGATGGTGCTATTTGAAGGAGAGAACCTCAAAACAAGCCAGTCACCGCGGGAGACGCTACAGGCGTCGGGCACCGCGAGACGACACCTGGCCACCATAGACGTGGGTCTGTGGACGGTGAGCAATGAGTAGCTCACCGTCCATCCGTCTGGTGACGACAGGCCGAAGCAATGGCACGTTCGTGTTCCACGCGCGTCTCAAGAAGATATCAGCAAAGCAAAAAGGTTTTTGTTAAAAGTTTAACAGGAGCGGATATTTGATGATTTCCCATCGAAGTGGCGCATGACTGGTATAAATGGCGGAATTTAAAGGAGGCCTTTCAGGAATTTAAAGAAGGCAAAAGTTGTTGAGAAAATGAGAGATACACTATTTAAAAATACTTTTTAGGGTTCCGTACCTCATTATAAATAACAGAACCCAAATATTCAAATCTGTGGTCCCTTGGAGCTGTGAAAAAAACAACCCTCCAAGTCTACGTAGAAAAGATATGACCGTTTATGTCGTCAGTTTGTACGGAACCCTTAGTGCGTGAGTGCGATTCGCATTTAGCCGGTCTGTTTTTAATAGGCTGACCCGCTTACTGCTACGCAAAGGTCTCCTTATTTATACCTTTCTAATTTTTTTATTCAACCGCTACTTTTAAGTGTCAATATTTTAGAGCCCCAATGTGTACTTGTGTACGGAGTCCCTGTCTGTCTAAAACAAGGCTCTACTGCGGAGGCATGGCTTTCTAGGTTTTGCGGTACGGTATGGTTGTGCCAGGCTGGGCTGCCTACTACCTACAGAATTAGCATGACCTACAAAATTGCCCGCCATTTTCATTTATCGTCATTCAAGAAAACAGTCAAAATCTTTTACCGCGAAACCGTTTGACAGCAAAAATGTACCTCAAATCTGGGCGCATAACAAAATAATTATAGCATAATAAAAAAGCACGTGACAAAATGTTGTTGCCTTTCTTTTATTATCGATATCATAGATATTTGTACAACTATAATATCTATAGTAGAATATTATGCCACCTCCATAGGTAAATTCCTCAATGGTCCCAAAACTTTTTTTAAAGTTTACTCTATTACGATTATCGATTAGGTTGAATGCAACTTTTTAATCGTAATGATGAAACTTAGTTTTACGGGCAGCACTAAGAAATGTCATATTGTAACACATTTTGTAGTATTTTTTGTCGAGATTTGTATCGTGTTTTTTTATTAATTTAAATGTAAAATAGCAAAAATAAGAATGCAGATGGAATGTCACTGTATTTATTTTAGATTTTCGATCTTATTATCAAATGGTTATCTTGTGTATGTAGGGGAGAGGTGTGTCAATAGTAACAAAAAAAAAACAATCCTTAATAATATTTTAATTAAAAATCACAGCACGATAATTTTTGGTCACAGTATAGTTTAGTTATCTAATTATAAAATCAAATACAGAAAATAACAAAAAAAACAACAAAATTCTAGAAAATGGCACTTAATGAGATCAACTCATAGTGTTACAATTGCTGCACCAAGAGAGTCAATTGTAACAGCAATGAAAGTCTATTGTAACATACAGAAATTGTTAACAATAAATCTAACAAAATAAAAAATAATGGAACCAAAGTAAAGCTGACTCGCAGTTTTGCAAGATTGCAATAATTCTAGTTCCTGTTCTGTTGAAAATACTTTATTATTTAGGGCATATCCAGTTCAAGCTTCAATATATTATTTTTCTAGAGGTACCGTGCCACGCAATGTCTTCCGAGGTCGTTCATAAACCGTTTTGTAAGATTTCTGAAAATAAAAAGGTACTATTAAATAATAATTAACTAATTTGAAAAAGCAGATTGTCAAATATAACATGTTACAATTGCCTCTACTTGTTTTGTTACTTTTGCACCACTCCCGCCATTTTGCAATGAAGACTTATTTAACAAAAATATAATTATGGTAAATTTAAACAACTTACATACCTTCACGTATAGATTGGATGATAACTTAACCGGAAAACAACACCACACATTGTAAAACTGTTTTATATAATTAAAATGACAAAAACTGTGCCGAAAAAAAAAATTACTCAACTTGCTGTATCTCAAACAGTCATCTACTGAGAGCATACGCGCAAATTGTTTTACTTGCAAGTTCGATCGGTAAAACAGGACCAAATAAAGATTCGAATACCGCCAAGAGCCACCGCTATTCGTCAATAGATGTCGGGAAAAATCATATGTTACAATTGCCTCCCTGTTACTATTGACACACCTCTCCCCTACATTATTTCCAGCGTTTTTTAAGTACCTAATTTTTGGAAGGGTGTAGTAATATGTATTTTAGACACATTTTGCAATAGATTGACGCCGTTTTATCGACCTTATGAGGTTTTTGGAAATATAAACCTCAAACTTATCGTATGAAACAGCCGCTGTGATTTATTTTTAGTTGCAAAATTTGATGCTGTAAATTGACGAAAATTCTGGAATTTCATGACAATTCGCGTCACCCCACCGATTCAGCTGATGTGTCATGTGTCAAAATCCTGTCGTGCAGAGTGGTTAAGGTCCAGACAAAAATCTTGGTCAGCTTACATGAAGATTAAGCAGATTAGTGTCTGAAATGGTCTTTTTAAGAAAGCACCACACAGATTGAGTGAACCTGTTCAGTCAGTGTAAGCATTTGTCAGTCATCGTGTAGCTCGACTCATTACTTAAGGAGCTCAACAACATACGTATTTAAACACATATATATATATATATATATATGTAGTGTAGTTTAACTTGAAAATAGCATGGAAATTTCAAAGCTGCATAAAAGGAGTCTGTCAAAGAGAGCATTGGCTTCTTGTCAGAACAAAAGATAGTGATGTAACTTTACTATCACAGACTGAGTTTCCTCCGTGTCTCAGAGAGCACTTAAAGCCGTTGGTTCGCCTGCCGAGGTTGCGGGTTGTTCGAAAGAGATACCGCGGCCCCGGACCATAAAGGGCAATAAAAGAAACATGAGTAGGTTTAGTCAGTACAAGTCTGATACTCTTCCCTGCTCCGCCCAGAGCGGGGGAAGTTATTTGATGACTAGTGCAATATTGAACCTTATGTACAGACGCCTGCATATCAAGCTACCCGAAACTGTCAATTTTTCCCAATGAACCTTGAACCTAATACTTTAGAAATAAAGTCGAAAGTCTATCAAAGAAATCTGACAAATTGTAGTAGCTTGATGTGCAGGCGTCTGTACTTCAACTTCTATGGGGTAGATGTTTGTTTATAGATGTGCCTTCGTTAATAACGCTTGACACAAGTCCAATATAATTATATATTTTTTTAGAAAACCACACGGAAGGAACACCTTCTCATCACTTCTAGTTGAGGTGGAGAGACACAATCACTCTAGTTACGGTTTTCTTGCGGCTAACCCCAGGTAACGTGAACTACTCCTTGCTTTGTCATTCTGCTGAGACGCGACGGCAACTCGAGACTATTTATTTAATGCACAATGTACAAATAGTACACGCTAGGCTTATAACCTTCCTAATAACTAATGAGTACATGACCGTGTTAGGGCGCAGCAAAAAGTTTTAAAACGAATAAAATTGTATTGCAGAATCTAGGATCACGTATGGTAGGAACTTTCACAATATTTTATTAATTAAACTTATATCTAGGCATGAACAACATGAACAATATTCATTAAACTTATATCTAACCTTAAACATTTAGAACACAATTTGCTAGGTCAATGGACTTCCCCAAGTCCATTGCCAGCAAGCAATTTATAAGGGGTGGAAGAGAGAGCATTGTCAGGTCCCCTCCTGCAGGCGAATACATACGTAAGCTAACTGGATCCGTCACAGAAAGGGGATTGTTTAATCAAAGCAGTTGCCTTTGCTGTGCACACTGTGTATCAGAACGTTGTAGTGATATTTGCAGGTCAGTATGAACATCAAGTATGAACAACTTTCCGGATTTTATTGAATCAAATCAACCTATGCTATTGGGTCGCGTAGGTATTGAAGTTTAGTATGGGATAGCTGATTCATTTGGACGAATACGATGTGCGTCCCACGGTGGTGGTTGTTAAATTTGATGGCGGTGTGGCTATCAAATTTACCTATTCCATCTCGTCATACCTTCACGCGTGACATATTATGCTGATTAATTATGTGTAAACACGGTATCATCATCATCTGCCTAGCCTTTTCCCAACTATGTTGGGGTCGGCTAACCGGAAACAGCTGAATATTAGTATTTTACATGGAGCGACTGCCTGTCTGACCTCCACAACCCAGTTAATAATGGGTAATACGATACCCCTTAAGACTGGTTGTCAGACTTTCGGAACACTGACTACCTGTAACGACTGTCAAAGATCTACAAATGACAGCCGGGACCAACGGCTTAACGTGTTTTCCGAGGCACGGAGGAAACTCGGTATGTAACGGGTGGTCACCCATCCACAGACCAACCTAGGCAAGCGCGGCTTAACCTAAAGATCGACCCGAACGGCTACTATTTATGTAGCCACGAGCTCCTCAAACACGGTATCATACGGTATCACGGTAACCCCAAAAATAAATACCGTGATTATTAAACACGGGATCATAATCACGATATTTTTTTAGGGTTTCGTACCTAAATAGAACCCATATAGAATCACTTTGTTGTCCTCCTGTCTGTCAAGACCCTTTACCTCGGGAACAAGGTATCTAGTTAAAATTAAAGCAATTTACTCAACCTGTGGTCTCTTGGAGCTGTGAAAAATCAACCCTCTGAATTTAAACAATCAAAAGATATGGCCGTTTATATCGCAAGTATGTACCTACACATGACGGCAGGTAAACCTATTCAAACTATTAAAACCTGATCTCTCTACTACGGATCACACACCGTAGTAGAGAGATCAGGTTAAAATGGTTTTGTATAGGTTGATGTGCCGTAGTGTGTACGCGAGTGCGATTTAGACTCGGACTTGACCAGTTTTTGAAAATCGTTATCACTAACACTTAAAGTTATTTACATCGTAAAGTTATCCGAAAACTATACTGTCTCTCTCATCTACAACAAAACAAAACAGCTTTTATTGAATTAGTTGTTTAAAATTTTACAGAGCGCAAAGTTAAAACCCCACATTGGAACAAAAGACAAAGGAACTTTTGGCTGCTACATTTTAATTACATAGAGCAATAGTCTTAAAATTAGGTAGGCAGTACCTAAGGTCGGTCTGGCGGCAAAGTGAAGGCGAAATGAAAGCGACCAAGAAAATGCGGGTAGATGGAAATTAATATTCTCATTGGTGAAAATGTTTCTCGTTATTTTCTTTCATGTTAACTATGTAGCTTTGTCGTCAAAGGTTAAAATTATTTATGAAAGGTATTTTTTAATAAATTATGGCTTTTTATAGAAATCTAATATTGCTTCTTTCAATTAAAGATTAACTTTTAGAATGCTGTTGATAAGATTTTGTTCTAAACTGTGTGGGTTTTGAATTAGAATTGAATGAACAAGTTTTATTTTGATCTAGATTCAAAAGGTTTGCTTTGTGTTCTTTTATTGTTTGATCTTGTGAGCAAGCATCCATATAGACGTAGAGAGAATAAAAATATGTTTTATAGACAGATACATCATAAACTACCTAAGCAATAATTATACCTAATTATTGGGTTGTTTTATTTTAGTTTTTGTCTATTTGATTTATTTTCTATAATTTTTTATTAATTTAAGTATTTAAAACATTTATGTATGCAGTTTTGACTTCCGTACGTTTTACTCACGGGTTGACCACTGAAAACCAGCGCTGTGCTGTGGGCTCCCATGGCACAGCATCATGGTGAGTGGTGACCTACCTGTGGCAGTCACGACGTGCAAGCTATTTTTATTTTGTCCCATACCTATATGTATTTGTAAATGTTTGTGATAAGTACTTTGCATGTTGAATGTTTATTTTATTTTTTTCTGTTATTTTGTTGCTCGTCGTAATTTGCGACTAATAAATGTTTTTTCTTTCTTCTTTCTTTCTTCTTTCAATATAATAAAAATGATATGGGACCACCAGGGAAACATACCCTATCAAACAAAAAAATAATTTTGCAAATCGGTCCACGCGTCTTTGAGTAATCGGTGAACATACATAAAAAAAACGAACCGACGAATTCAGAACCTCTTTTTTTTTAGTCGGTAAAAAATCTTTGAATGCTTCTTATTTTTTCAGACTCGCCCCACATTAGATAAGATTTAATAATAGAACAGGCGAATGTGTACTATTGAGAACACTTCTGCCTTAGTCTTTGGGGATTACAGCCGTGATGTTATGTGTGTATTACAAAGTTACGGTTATAGTACAGAACTCAAGTTTGATTGTCCCTTGCGGATGATCCTATACAAACATGGTTATTTGTTACAGCTCCCCGAGGGTTCAATCCCATGGATATTGTAACTTGTCACAATTTAATGGCAGATCCGTTTAATCTGGTATGTTGTTAGTAGTGAATAGAATACAAACATTATGAAATTTTCCTATTTATTAAAAACTAGCTTTTGCCCGCGGCTTCGCTCGCGTTAATTTCGGGGTAACACAGTTCCCCTTGCGCCTTATTGATTTGTAATGGCAACGCTAAGTTTTCCCTTTTCTTCCCTCTTTCTCTCTCACATCCCACTTTAAAAAAAAAGCCTATGTCCGTCTCCTGGTTCCCAACTATCTTTGTACCAAAATTCATCAAAATCGGTGTAGCCATTAAAGCGTGAAGAGGTAACAAACAAACTCACTTTCGCTTTTATAATATTAGTAAGGATAAATTAGAGGGAGCAAGGATTGAGCAAGAGGTTTCGGGTTGTTTGAAAGAGATACCGTGGCCCCGGATCGTAATTTGCAAAAGAAGGAACATGGGTGGGTTTTTGTCCCTATCATTCCCTCGCTTTAGAACGGGGAAAGTTATTTGATGATTTCCCACCCGCAAGAGCGGGATTTTTCTCCTGTTGAATAATTGAATAAAGAAGGAGTAATTGGCGACACAGTTGACGCAGTGGCTGAGCGATGGACTGCTGCGCTGCTGCACCGCACGGAAAAAATATTTGTGTGGCTTACAGATAGTTGTTCCGGGTCTGGTTGTTTGTGCATGTGAGTTTAAATGTTTGTAAACGCACCCACGATACAGGAGAAATTCCTAGTGTGGGGCAACGTTTTAAAATGCAAAAAAAAATGTTTATCATTGTATTTACCACTTTATATTTAACGTTACCTATAAAGCATTGTATTAAAGTCAACAAAAATAAAAATAAAAACCAGCCAAGGGCGAGTCAAACTCGGGTACCAAGGGTTTTGTAAAAACTTGCGACATAAACTAAACGGTTTTAATTTCAACTCGATACCTCCACGCGTTTCCGAGATTAAGGGTCTTGACACACAGACGGACATCAAAGTGATCCTATAAGGATTCCGTTCCTTTCTATTGAGGTACGGATCCATGTAATCTCTTTTAAAATAAAATGACAATGGTGAAGGTTGTTTATTTATTTTGTAAAACATTAAGTTTAAATGTTTGTTTTCAATTTCAGATTCCAAGAAAATTGCTACTGAAAACGAACTTAAAACACAACCAAAGGGAAAACAAAATCTACACACAATACACAATAGTCTTATTGGCGTAGACATTTTCATCCAGGGATACCTTCATTTGTGTATAAAACATCGACGTTACAAGATAATATAAAGGTTTTTTACAGATTTCCCAAGAGATACGGGCCTACGTATTTACATATAAACTTGTATGGTAGAAATAGGATTACTTACCAGTGAACAAACTGCGGGTATCTGCTTCAACTATTGACAATCAGCTATTAGAATATCAAAAGATAGAATAGAATCCTACTAATATTATAAATGCGATTTTTTGTTAGGATGGATGGATGTATATGGTGTCTGTTACTCTTTCACGTCAAAACCGCTGAACGGATCTTGATGAAATTTGGCACAGAGGTAGATTATAGTAGGAATGAAACATAGGATATTTTTTAAGCTATTGCATAGCTTCTATCGCGGGCCTTGAGCGCGGGGACCGAATCCAGAAATTCCGTAACGAAAAAAAACCTGACGCTCCCCACTCCGACGGGCACGGAGGTGTGGCTTGAAGGCCGTGCATTGTCTAACGTCGTTTACACAATACGGTCAGTTATTTCAATGTTCTAATAGCGTGTTTGGTAGAGAATCGGATAGTCAATCGACATTACGCTGGATCAAACCCAAGGTCTTGTTTTTCTTTTTGCGACTTCTTTTCACTGGAAGTACTTTTTGAATATTATATTTAGTTTTTTATTTTTTTATTTCTTGTCTAAGTTGATAAAAAATGATTCTTTTTGCGACTTCTTTTCATTGGAAGTACTTTTTAAATATTTTATTTAGATTGTTTTTATTTATTGCATAAGTTGATAAAAAATGCTATGCAATAGCTTTACCGCGGCAGTCCCCGAGTGCCACACGTATTTTTTTTTTGGATATCTCGCGGGCATAGCCACGGGCGCCAGCTAGTATTATATACTTTATTGCACACCAAAAGTTGAAACACTACTGTTTTACAGGAATTGCTAACTCTATGATTGAAATGGCGGTCTTATTGCTGATAGCGATATCTTCCAGACAACCTTAGGATAGACTGTACGAATATAGAACCGTAACGGGGGCCAAATATTTTGTAGTTGAAAGCCAAATGGAATGAGAGATAGAGTTATTCAATCGCTCTGAAATCCATTTTGAATAAAAACGTATATTTTTCTTGAAAAAAAAAATATATATTTAATATTTTTTAGGAGTTAACAAAGTCAGATTGAGGTATACATCTGTAAATCCCACTATAAAAAAGAGTTTATAGAATCAACTAGCATCTTTTTATCATTTATTTTCGCCGATTACTCAGTTATTACTGGGCCGATTTAGGTGTTTTTTTTGTCATTTTGTAGAAGAAACCCGCTTGGTGGTCGTATATTTTTTTTTAACTTTGCTTTGATATTTCATGAGTAATCATCTTCCGTATGCATTTTTTAGCTTTGTCATGTAGATGATGTGTTTAGAAGCTGTAGTTACAAACGTTAAACTGATAGTTGACAAGAATTAGTGTGAGGAACCACAACTAACATTGTCTGCGGAGGGACACTGATCTCTAAGATACAGGTTCTCACTAGTTGAGAGGTCAGGATTTTAATGTTTTTTTTTTGTTAATTAGGTATAAGTCTCTTAACCCAATCATGTTAAACTTTACCTTCTATTTAGATGTAAGCTTTAGTCAAATAAAGGTTTTTATTATTATTTTTATAACTAAAAAGCGTATGTATTTTTTATGTCTTAAATTTCGGAATTTGGGGTCAAAAAGTCAATGTAACAAACAAAAGTCAACCGAATCCCGAAAGTAAAATTATTTTTTAGCACTGTTTGTTCTGGAATAAACTCAAGTAGAATAGAAAAAAAATGGATCCCGTAGATCACGACTTAAAGTTTCTAAATAAGACCCCAAAATATTAATTGCTACAATTTCCCCGCTACCAAAATGAAAATACATAAGACTATTTTCACACCCCAGTGACTAGGGTAACCGACAAACGAAATAGCTTGCGCCATCTGGTAACATCGTAAATAAAACGGTTTTATCATGTGAAACCAGTGAACTATAGACAGCCGAGACTTTAGAGAATACTCCACTAAATTACATACATCGAAAAAACGAAATGGAAAAGCGTGAAAAAACTTTTGGGAAATAAATGAATTGAATAATGGATTATTTGTCTCCTTATCGTTAGAGTAAGTAATGGAAAAGAAACTTTGAGGATTAAGCAAAAGAGTCGGTTTGTGTGTGGCTGTGCTGTGGTTTTTTTTGGGGGAAGTAGGAAGGCGGGGCTTGTGTGTGAATCCATCACTAGATCTTCTTTTTTTTAATATATTATCGCCAATTGTGTTGTTGTACAAGAATATGCTATAACGATGGCCGTTTTGTTTCAGGCAGACCGGGGCTGTTTCAACGGAAAAGGATTAACAATTTCAAGATCCATTATTCAGATAAAATTCAAAGCAACTGCCGAACGCATAATTATGCGATTCATAGGACAGGAAAACACACTTGATCTACCTATATTTCTTGTATCTTAATCGGCAGTATATCTACAATTCGTCTACAAAACTAAGTCTATCACAATCAATTATATTTTAATTCATTAACTTTGACAAAACTCCTATTCAATTACCTTCAACCTAATTCAAACCTTAACTTAATCTAAATTAACTCGAAATTTTAATAACACTACCCGTTATATTAGATTGGTAGTTTGAATACGAAGCTCATTGGTTGTAAAATGCTTTGTTTACGCCAGCGCCATCTGGCGGCAAGAGCTAACAATTGCCACTAAGCAGTTATGTGCGAGAATTGGGTATCTTTGATATTGATATTGTTGGTAAATGTATCTTTCGATACTGGTATGGTAATTTCGAACAGTGTGTTAGAGGCTTGTTCAGGCATTTGCTTGAAGTGTTACTACAAATACGAACCAACTTATTAACTTTATATAATTTTGTATGTTTAAGGACAGTATTTAGAAAGAAATCTTAATCATGGTCTTGAGAAAAACTCGGTTTCAACTTAAGGCCATGCTCTTAAGATGTTTCTTAATTCATAAATCTTAATTATGGTCTTGAGAAAAACTCGGTTTCAACTTAAGACCATGCTCTTAAGATGTTTCTTAATTCATAAATACAGTATTAAGATCATCTCAGCTCTATACTCAGTCGCACCACATTTGATACGAATTCATAGACAGTTTGAAATGTGATCTCTATTTTGTTACAGATAGCATATCTGTCATATTGATGCTTAAAAGGCCGAACGAGCAGATGGTCTTAAAATAAGGTCTTCCATGTCTTGAGACCATCTTATCGATAGAACCGATATATAAATCAGAAGTCATCTCACTTGAAAATCGAGTCGCTAACCGGGTTTGAAAATCTCAAATGCGTTCTTACGACCGGGTTTCAGAGGTGAGATTTGTTTCTATATACTGCCCTTATACATTACATATATTTTAAAATAAAAGAAATAATTATTAATCTTTTATGTATTTATTCTTTAACATGTTTTTTTTATAATTATTTTCTAGTATCCTTTTTCCTCGTGCTCTATTTATGTTTATTAAAATACCAACCCGTGACTTTGACGCCGTGGAAATCAGAAATTATCTTACAAAAACATTTTACTGGAACAAAGTTTCTATTTTACGTCCTAACCCAGTTCATCTGTTTAAAATTTCAATTCAAATATTCAACGAAATCCTTTCAGCTCCTGCATAGGAAGACAACAGACAGACAGAGTTATTATAGAGTGATATAATGGTCTGGCTCAAATAGTTTGGTAAAACGATAAAGTTTGCTTCACCGCAAGGTTCCTTTATTAACCGTATGGGATTATCCTGGGCCATTGTGTAGGCACCATTAACCATGGTGTAGCAAACCCATTGTCCTTACAATGTTATCTTTATGAAGGAGTGGCTTGATTTATTAAAGTGGTTATTCGCGTGAAGAGGTAGTCGTGTGTGTTGTTTGAAGTTTCTTGAACATGATCCGAATTTGATGAAATCTGTGTTTGATGTAGAGTTATGGATAGATTTTAACGAGCAGTGGCGATCTTGGGTGTTAATGATCACGAAAAGTCTGCTTGCTTCTGGAACCCACCGTGGTTCCAGAAGCAAGCAGACTTTTAGAAACCTAGTTGAAATAGGCTTGTATGAAACACAAATAACCTTGAAGGTCCAAGTGAAGCCACAGTCAGACACCATAGAATATAGATTATAAATTAATAACTTGTGGGACAAATAAACAAAACCGGCCAATAGCAAGACAGACTCGCGAACCGGGGGTTTCGTAAAAACTTGCGACATAAACAGCTATATCATTTGATTGCGCAGATTTAGAGAGTTGATTCTTTTGCTAATACAGAGGAACTACATACTTGAGTATAAAATTTTAATTTCAACTCGATATCTCTACACGTTACAGAGATAAAGGGTCTTCACAAACAGAGAGACAGACCGACAGACGCACAACAAAGGGTTCCAATAAAGGTTCCGTTTTTTCCATTTAAGGTACGAAACTCTGAAAACAATAAGTAATCGCTTTAAAATGTAATAATTTATCGATAATTTTGCTGGGCTGTAAAAAAGATGGATGAAAAACGATTGCATGTAGCGGAGATGAGAATGTTGAGATGGATGTGTGGAGTGACAAGAATGGATAAAGTAAGGAATGAATATATTCGAGGAAGTTTGAAAGTTGCGCCTGTTACAGAAAAAATTAAAGGGAGTCGTTTGTCTTGGTATTGACATGTAATGAGGAGGAATGAAGGACATGTGACTAAAAGAGTGAAGGATCTGAATGTTGATGGACGGAGAGCGAGAGGAAGGCCAAAGAAAATATGGATGGATTGTGTAAGGAATGATATGAAGGAGAAAGGAGTAATTGATGCCGTGACGTCTGATAGGGGAGAATGGAAGAAGAAAACGTGTTGCGCCGACCCCAAATAGAATGGGACAAGGGCAGGAAAATGATGATGAATTTATCGATAATTTTACTAGGTTAAGAAATTACAAAAGCAAAGCCATAAATTGCAAGAATTTCAACACCGTTGTAGAAAACATTCATTGTTGTTTCCAACGAGAAAATGTATTCTTCAAACGATACAACCTCGTTGGGCTGTAACTCATGTCTAGATATTTTCCTGCGATAGTAAAAAGTATATAGATCACTCCGTTTCTACCAGTTCATGACAAAAAAACTATAGCATTCTGTTGCAGGTGCGAGTAAATGGAAATGCTTTTAAGATTTTTCCACTCGATTTTGTAACACTAGGTCAAAACTCAATAGAGAATATGCATTATATATATGTTTGTAATAAAATTTTACTTTTATTAAGAAATAATAGTAATGATAACCTAAGAAAAGTCTTAAATGATTATTTCAACTACTTCTTATCGCACGGCCATGATGTGACGTCATTTAGCACAATTAACCTTTTTAACTAAATTTATAGCTCTTAATAAAAATTTTGAGAGAGTTTCCGTTCCGTTTCACCAAAAACATGCAACATAAAATATGTAATATAAGTGCTGTATTATTAAATACTAGCTGGCGACCACGGTTTCGCCCGCGTGATTTCGAAAAATGATGTCCTATGTGTTATTCCAAGCCATAATCTACCTCTGCCAAATTTCATCAAGATCCGTTCAGTTGTTTTGACGTGAAAGAGTCACGAACATTCGTATTTATAATATAGTAAATATAAAAAGTGTACATTGTTTAATGTTACATGGCAAAGCATTAAAAATGCATTGTTTGTATAACATCTATTGGTGTTTTTTCTAGGAGAAGTACCTAAACTTCTATTTTGAATAAAATTTGTATCTAACTAGCTGATACTTGTGAGCTTATCGACGTGCCCTTGGTGTATGTATGTATAGTATTAAACAACAATGAATTGTGAATGAAACTTTAGTAATGTTGCAACCATGACGTGTATTTTTGTAATCATACCTTTTTAAGAACGTCGTGGTAATATCATCAAGTAAGATTGCTTTGTACAAAAATCTGAGTTAGACATCAATTTCACATTCAATTTTGGCAACGGCATCTTCATAAAACACCATAAAAATATGAACGTGACGGGATCGCTCAGGAGCTTATTTAACATGAAGCTAGCCGGGGGTAAAACGGCGGCAGGATGACGACTGGAGCAGAGTGGGGACGCAGGTTCTTCTTGGGAAATAAAAGATCTTCTTAGTTTCGTCGTGTATTATTTCCTCTGGATACTCAATTCGGAATGCCCTACCATAAAAAATGGCCCTCTTTTTATACCCTAATTTGGTTTGCGCCTGACCAATCAGAGTGTTACAATTTTGCACACGGCACTAATGCCCAAACCTCTGACCAATCAGGCGCAAGGGACCCTTTTGTCCACAAAAAACCTACTGTGGCCATTTTCCACGGCAAGACCTCTATTTACATTATTTATTTCCCTAATATTTATCTTAATCTATTTACAAAAATCTGCGTATTTCTATCATTAATTACACCTTAAAATTACAAAAATACAAAACGGTTCTCTTTACGGTAAAGTTTCTCTATACCTAAGCTTATACTATAAGTGGCGCCTCTGGTGGCAATAAAAAACAACACAATAACACATTTATTAGAACTTATATACACTAAGACTTATATACTTTACGACTTATATACTCTATAACTTATGTACTAAAATAACGTATAATTACATGTTGTCCGTTCGGGCGTCTGTCGTGCACATTCTCCCGCCGTCGCCACGCCGCGACTCCGTTGGTAGCACGACGATCTTCCTGCTGGGACGACGTAGAACGTGGCCGCTGCTGGTGGTGACGTCCACTACTCGTACCTCTCCGTCGTTTCCTGGATACACTTGCGTGACGCGTCCCCGTGGCCATACGTTGCGTGGTAGGTTGCTGTCGCAGATGATGACTAGGTCACCCATTTTAGGTTGGGTGCCGGTGCTGCTGGGCTCCCGCCGGTGTTGCAGTAGGGGTAGGTACTCCTTGACCCATCTTCTCCAGAACATGTCAGCCAAGGTCTGGGCTCGCTTCCATTGCTGGCGAGCTGTCACGTCGTTTTCTTCAAAGTGGCCAGGTACCGGAACATGGGAATTCGGCCCGATGAGTATGTGGTTCGGGGTCAGCGCTTCTGGTTCCAGGTGGTCGACAGACACGTGGGTCAACGGGCGTGAGTTCACCGTGTTTTCGACTTCGGTGAGCAGTGTTGTCAGTGTCTCGTCGCTCGGGTATTTTTCAGTGAGTGTGACGCGCAGTGCTTCTTTCACGGAGCGCACCATCCTTTCCCAGGTGCCTCCCATGAATGGCGCTGAGGGTGGGATGTACTTCCACTTGATGCGGTGACACGTAGTCTCGTGGTGTAGAGCTTCGAGTGCTGCCTCGCCGAGTTCCTTGTCAGCTGCTTTGAAGCAGGTGGCGTTGTCGCTCCATATTTCCTTGGGGCATCCTCTTCTGGCCATGAACCTTCTTAGTGCTGATATGGCTGAGTCAGCACTAAGTGTGTGGGCGATTTCTATGTGGATTGCCCTGGAAGTCATACATGTGAAGAGTGCTCCGTACCTCTTCTCTCGGTGGCGGGCGACTGTGACCTCGATTGGCCCGAAATAATCGAGTCCGGTAAAGGAGAATGGTCGTGCGTGGTGTGCTAGGCGCGCCGCTGGTAGGTTGCCCGTGAGGGGCATCGATGGCTTCGCTCTTCTTATGCGACACGGTAGGCAGCTCTTCACTGTGTTTCTTACTGCGGGGCGTATTTTTAAAATCCATAGTCGCTGTCGTAATTCATTTACGACCATTTCCACGCCGCCGTGATGTAACTTTTCATGTACATAGGCTATGTACAAGCGTGTGTAGGTATGTTTACCTTCCAATATTGGGGGATTGGAGGTGTCTTCTTCTATGTCTCTGGCCGCGGTCACTCTTCCTTTCAGACGTACGATACCTTCGTTGTCGATGTACACACTGAACTGGCTTAGTCGGTCGTTGTGGCCGGGCGCGTTTCCTTTTGTTATGCGATCGATCTCGGCCGCGAAGCTATTCTTTTGACTCGCCTTTATCCACAGTAGTTCCGCCCTTGCTAGGTAGGTGGCGGGTAACTCGCGGTATTGCTTGATGTGGTTGGGCGAGCTTATTATTGCTCGCGTCGGGGTTGGTGCCCTTTTGTTGACACGCCAATCGGGGTCGTTGACCCTGTTTTTCGTTGTGCGTTTTCTATTTGCTGCGACTGTGTTTCGGCTGGGTCGGCAGAGGTCGATGAACTGTAGTACTCTCGCCGTTGTTCTGATGAGTCGATTCCACTTGGAGAATTTTTCTATGTGTGGAAGTGGAACTTGACTGCCGATGTTCTTCAGTTGTTGCAGGTTACATTTTTCTCTTTCTTCCCCGGTGTCGTATTGCACAGCTTTTTCTTCTTTTGGCCATTGAGACTCCGGGTTTTTCAGGAATGGAGGACCTTGAAACCATCTATGAGTAGTCGTGAAGTTGTCCGGCGTTTCTCTTGTGGCGTCGTCCGCTACGTTGTCCTTAGAAGAGAGCCATCTCCACTCGTTTTTCTTGGTGGTTTCTTCTATTTCAGCGAGTCGGTGAGCCACGAATGACTTGTAGGTACGTGGTTCTGAGCGGATCCACACTAGTGCTGTGCGTGAATCGCTCCAGTACGTCTGGCTTGCTGTCTCGTACTCGTGTTCTTCCTTCACTGTCTGTGCGAGGCGCGCACCTAGTAAGGCGGCCTGTAGCTCGAGCCTGGGCACGGACACAGGTTTTAATGGTGTGACCCGGCTCTTTGCAGCTGCCAGGGCGACGTGTACACTGCCGTCGGCTCGTTCTGTTCTCCAGTATACTGCTGCTGCGTACGCCTGTTCGCTCGCGTCGACAAAGGTGTGTAGCTGTCTTGAGACACTGGGTTCGACGTCATAACACCGCGGTATTCTCAGCTGTTTTATTACGCTGAGTGACGTCATCCACTTTTTCCACCTATCTTCTAATTCTGTAGGTATTGTTTCGTCCCAGTCGGTCTTGTAGCTCCAAGTGTCTTGAAATATTCTCTTGGCCGGGGTGGTGATTGGTGATATCAACCCCAGTGGGTCGAAGAGTGCCATTATGATGCTCAGGGCTTCTCGCTTCGTGGGAGAGCGCCTGTTTTCTTTGACTTCTGCTGGTATCTTCATAGTGTTGGTGTTGAACCCGATGTGATCTTCTTTCACGTGCCAGAGCAGCCCGAGTGTCTTCTCTGTTTCCGTGCCACCTAGGTTTACTGTGGCTGACTTGTCTTGCTCTGGTAGGCCGAAGTCTTCGATGGTTCTTACGTCGTTTGAGGTCCACCCATTTAATATGAACCCTGCCTTCTTGTGAATGAGATCGACTGCCTTTGTTGTTTGTTGCGCTTCCGTAATGGTGGGGAAGCTCTGTAGGTAGTCATCCATGTAGTGATTCTTGTGTATTGCAGCTGCTGCTTCTGGGTAGAGGGCTGCAAACTCACTTGCGTTCTTATTCTTGATATATAGAGCGGTGCACGGTGATGACGTGGATCCGAATATGACTGATGTCATGCGATATTCTTCCGGTTTGCCCTCCCGCCGTTCGCCTCTCCACAGGAATCTGAGGGCGTCTCTGTCTTCTGGCCTGACTTTCACCTGCATGAACATTTCTTTTATGTCTCCGCTGACGGCGTATGCGTGTTGTCTGAATCGCATAATCACCCCAGGTAGAGATTGCAGCAGGTCTGGCCCTGGAAGCAGCATGTCGTTCAGACACATGCCGGTGGCTTTTGCTGACGCGTCGTGAACCAGTCGAGGTGGCTTGTGCGGCTTCGCCGGGTTAATGACCGGGAAGTGAGGCAGGTACCACGTCTTCCCCTTTGGTGCTGGAACGGGTGCTTGCTCTGCATAACCGGATCGGAATAGGTTGTCTATTCGCTCTTCGTATTTTCTTTTCAGATCTTCATCTTTATCTAGCTTCTTTTCTAATGAACGCAGGCGTCGCTCGGCTTCTTCGTAGTTGTTTGGTATCTGGAAGTTCTTCTCTTTCCATAGCAGGCCGGTTTCGAATCTTCCGTCAGGTAGCCTCTTGCTTGTTTCTTCTAAGATCTGAATGGCCTTCTGTTCAGGATCTTCTTTCGGTTTCTTTGGCTCGATGCATAAGGATTCGAGTTTGAAGTAATTCTTGATTGTTTCTTCGATCGGTTGTTCATCTTCTTTTTCTTTGAGTTTCCCACAGAATGCTACGGTGGCTGTGAGTGAGCTGTGACAGCCATGGAGGACCCAGCCCAGTTGCGTGAGAGAGGCAACTGGCTGGTCACGACGTCCGGTGCGTAGTTTTCTTGATACTATGAGGTGCCAATTGTCTTGACCAATTAACACTTTAGGTGAGGCTCGTTGATAGGCGATCTGATCTTTGATGTCGATCAGGTGTTCGCAGTCTTCCAGGTGGCGATCGTACACCGTCTCCGGTGTGAAGTTCAGTCTCTCCACGGTGCGCGCGGCTTCTATCTTGTGTTCTTCTTCCGCGTACTTTCCCCTTATGCTGAGGTTAATGACTTTGCTGCTGTCATGCTTCACTTCGTTGCCGATGCCTTGGACCCACATAGTGTTGGTGGGTCCGTCGGCTCCGATGACGTCAGCTATCGACGCGTCGACCAGGGTGACTGTGCTTCCCTCGTCCAGCAGTGCATACGTTTCAATGCTGGTGTGTGGCCCCTTTAGTATGACGGGGGCGATCTTCAAGTATGCACGCCGGCGATCACATGGCTTGACTGTGGATGTGACCTCTACTGCTGGTGCTGTTGTCTCCTTGGCGGGGTCGCTCGACGTATCTTGATTCTTCTCATGATGCAATAGCTTGTGATGTTTCATGGTGCAGCCGTGTTTTCCACACGGTGGAGCTCTGCACTGTAGTCGGCGATGTTTGCTTCGAAGACAGCGGTAGCACATGTTGTTCTTCTTTGCGACCTCCCATCTTGAGTTTGTATCGAGGTCAATGAACTGCTGGCAGTCAGGTAGTTTGTGATTCTGTTTGCACTGCGGGCAGTGTTCGTCCGATGTTCTCTTCTCTGTAGCGAAGGTGCGTTCTGTTCTTCTGTTCTTTTGCTCTTTTCCCGTGGAGTCGTCGTAGGTTGACTCCGGGAGAGCGTAGGCGCCGCACTTGTCTGCTTCTTCATTTAAAAACATGGAGATCTTCTTTAATTCAGGCGTATCTTCTTTCTTCTTCGTGACGTAGTCGTACCACTTGCTTTTTAATATAGGAGTGAGCTTCTCGATTACTATTCGTGCCATCTCGGGACTGTGAAGGTATTGTGTCTTCCTTAGTGCTTCAATGGTGCCCACGATGTTCGTCACTCGACCGGCGAAGATGCACAGATCTCTAGGGTTATCTGTGACCCGGTTCAGTGACTTGAGCTTCTCCATCTCGACGTGGATGAGTGCTTCTGGTCTTCCAAATCTTCTCTGCAGGGCATCGATGACAACTTCTGGATCTGGTTGGCTTACTATTAAACAGCCGACCGCTTCCTTTGCAGTTCCCCGTAGGCTTCGACGTATACGCGCTAAGTTTTCTGTTCTTGTGAAGTACTTCAATGTTTCTTCATATGCCGTCTTGAAACCGAGCCATTCTGTACAGTTTCCATTGAAGAGCGGTAATTCTTGAATGTACTTCGGTGGTTCCCTTGTGCTTCGTACCGCTTGAGAGAGAGCGGCGGCGAGGGTATTTACGTCAATTAGTGGTTGACGTGTATCTTCTTGTGTTGTTACTTCAACGGGGTCTTCTTTCTTCTTTTCTTCTTGCGTTGGCTGTAGTCGACTCGCTTCAGGTTCTTTTAACCACGTGCTTATGCGGACTGAAGCTAGGTCGTCTTCCAACTCTTCTTCATCTTCTGACGTGTCTGATTCCGCTTGAAGACGCTGGACCCGTGCTTGTTGTAACTCCATTTCGGCCTTTGCTTGTTCGAGCTTTAGTTCGGCCAGTCTTTCTTTAGCTTTTAATTCTGCTAATTGTTTCTTTCGCGTCATTCCGGAGTATTTTGACCGGGCGTCCGTAGGTTTCAACGTGCGCTGCGATGTTTCTTCTCTGTGGGACGCGGCGCTCGTGTCTTCTGTTTCAGTCGTAGTGGTGGTTTTCCCCGTGGCGGTCGACCTGCTAGTTCCGCTGCTAGTGCCCGACGAGTCGGTAGCGGTGTTCGACGTGCCGTTGGTCGAGGAGTTCCCTGGCGTGGCCTCTTCTATGGCCGCAGGTGTTCTTAACTCTTCTTGCCGGAGTTTCTTTCGTTCCCCGTCTTGACTTCTTGTTAAAACCATTTTTCTTGATGCTGGCTGACGATCCGGCTATCGAAGGACCATTAATGAACGTGACGGGATCGCTCAGGAGCTTATTTAACATGAAGCTAGCCGGGGGTAAAACGGCGGCAGGATGACGACTGGAGCAGAGTGGGGACGCAGGTTCTTCTTGGGAAATAAAAGATCTTCTTAGTTTCGTCGTGTATTATTTCCTCTGGATACTCAATTCGGAATTCCCTTCCATATTTTTTTTTTTTTTTTTTTTTTTTTTTTTTAGGTTGGGCCACTCGCAGTTCAACTCTCTTGAGTTGTTATACTGCTTAACCGGACTATCCTGTGTGACCTCAATAAATTAAGGCCCCCAGCCAGGCTACAAAACTACTAGTATGCTAAGTGCTCGCTCGCTAAGGGCACCCCCTGTGGGGTACGGACCTCGGCTTAGGGCGTCACTGAGGGAGGGCAACAAAGGTGGCTGGGTCGATTAATTAGGGACTTTAGGATTTACTGCTCAGCATCGCGGGCTGGCTTGTAGACCAAGGGACGGTTTCGTTACTGGGGGTTTCGCGACGGGCCTCGGCGGCGAGGTCGGAAAACGGATCGCGGTCTGTACTTGTATTTACGAATGGTGCTTGTTTCCCTACTGCTTTCCTGCAGGATTGTAGTGGGGTCATCAGGTGTGATGAGGGTATGCCTTGGTCGGCGAATTTTCCCTATCCTAGTGGGAGTATAGCGGGTTGCCCCTACTATGAGACTGTTGGGGTGCTTTTCAGCTGCATCGAAGAAACGCTTCGTGAGGCGTTTCATCGTTTGGGCTATTGTCGGGATTTTAAGATCGACATGTAGTCGTTCATTCCTCAAGAACCAGGGGGCTCCCACGGCCTTTCGGAGAAAACGGTTTTGGAGGGTTTGCATCCTGTGGATTCGGGACGGGTTGACGTGCGCGAACACGGGGCACGCGTACGTCATGATTGGTCGAATGCACGCTATGTATATACGCAGCTTGCACTTCAGTGACAATTTGCTGCGTGCATTCAACAGGTAGTGGAGTCTGCCTAGAGCGAAAGCGGCGCGCGAACGCACCGTCTTTATGTGCTCTCCGAAGTTGAGGCGGTTATCCAGGATAACACCGAGGTATTTGGCTCGCTTCTCCCAAGGGATCGGCTTGCCGAACATGGTGATCGGATCGGGGTTGGGGGGGGCGGGTCTGCCCGGTAGGTGGAAGAGTACCGCCTGGCTCTTGTCGGGATTAACTTCAATTCTCCACTTCCGGAACCAGTCACCTAGGGTGTCTGCGGAGGTTTGGAGGGCCTGTGAGATGGTTTCTAGGCTGCGGCCGGAGTGGTATATGGCCGTGTCGTCAGCGAATAGAGCTAACTCAGCCATGTTCTGTCTCGGAATGTCGCTGGTGTACAGCGTGAACGCGAGGGGGGAGAGCACTGAGCCCTGAGGGACTCCTGCTCTGAGCGGACGGGGAGAAGAAAGCGCACCTTCGATACGGTATCGAAAGGTGCGGTTTGACAAAAAGTCCCGTAAGATGAGCACGAGACGATCTGGCACACCGAGACGATATAACTTGTATATCAGTCCGTTGTGCCAGACCTTGTCAAAAGCTTTCGCTATATCGAAGAACAGGGCACCAGTCCTCAGGCCGCGTTGGTAGCGGGCGCTGATGTGTTCGACTATACGGTGCACCTGTTGGACACAAGAGTGACGGGCTCTAAAACCGAATTGTTCTTTTGGGATTAGACTCTTTGCCTCGGCGTAGTCTTTGAGACGCTTATAAATAAGCCTCTCGTAGATTTTGCCGATGACGTTGAGGAGGCTGATGGGGCGGTAGCTGCTAGGAAGGTTCCTACGCTTACCTGGCTTGGGGATTCCTATGACTGTGGCTTCTTTCCACGTCTGAGGGAACATGTTGTGCGTCAGAGCGCTATTGAAGATAGCGGTCATCAGCATAATGAGGGGGGCGGGGAACATCTTAAACACCTTATTGGTGATTCCGTCCGAGCCGGGGGCCTTTCTGGGTTTTAGACCTTTGATGATGTCGTGCACCTCATCGGCAGTGATGGGGGGCAGAGGGTCATCAGGGTCCTCGTTGGGAGGGAGGGAGGCTCTGCGTTCGACCTCGGCGTCCACCTCAGCGAGGTGAGCCGGGTCTACTGGCTGCAGGCTAGGTGTGCATTGAGCCTCTAAGCTGTCGGCTAGGCACTCAGCTTTGTCTTCGTCGTCGAATGCGACGGTATTATCAGGACGGGTGAGGGGGGGCGTGTTTGAGACCTCAGGGTTGCGTAGTTTCCTCTGAAGTTCCCAAAAGGCTTGATGTGTCGGTTCGAGGTCATCGAGCATCTTTTCCCAACTACTGTCACGCAGCTCCTTGATGCGTTTACTTACTTTACGCTGTAAGTATCGCCAGTGAGCCTTGTTACTGTTGCAGGGAAAGGATCTGTACGCCCTGAGGGCCGCGTTCTTCTCGGTCACGAGCTCACGCACATCGTCCGGGAGTCTCCAACGACGATCGCTCGTCGCTGGGGTCTCCCTTGAACACTCGTTCAGGACGACCTGCACGTGATCCGTGAGCAAGCTGATCGCGGCCTCTGCTTGGGCGACAGTCTCGATTTTCTCTGGGATTTGGTCTAAGTGGTGGGACTCGGTGGATTTCAGCATTTCGCTTACTTTCCCCCAGTCCGTGGTCACTTTGGTAACGGGTTGGAAGGGGTCTACTCGGCCCGATCTAGGAGCTAGCTCAAAGATCACTGGGCGATGGTCGGAGTCGAGCTCGTCTACGCTCTCCATCGATTGCAAACGTAAGTTTACATTCTTCAGGAGTGCGATGTCAAGCACGTCCGGCCTATAGCTTGGTGTCGAGGGGTAATGCGTGGGATGCATTGGGGCAATGATGTCGAAATTTAGTGGACTACTAAGGTCAAATAGAACTTTGCCTCTGGGATTTGTCGTGTGACAATTCCAGGACGTGTGTTTGGCGTTGAGGTCCCCTGCCAAAAGGACAGAGTCACTCAGGCCGAAGATTGCGGAGAGGTCGCTCCTAAGATGGGCGTTCATCTCCGAAGAGCTTGCATTGGAAGCGCTTGGCGGTGGGAGGTAAGCTGAGACGATCGTGATCGGCTGATGGCCTGTCATACCCAGCCGACAGATTGAGACTTCGAGGTGGGTAAGGGAAGGTGGATCCACAGGGATGCAGTGAAAGGAATTCCTATAGTAGATAAGAGTTCCACCACCGTGACAGCGAGACCTGTCATTGCGCACTACTCTGTAGTTTGCAATTTTAGGGTCCCGTCTGTGCGGTTTTAGGAAGGTCTCTTGGACCAGAAGGATATCTATCTGGTGGTCGCGTAAGAAAGTTGCGACCTCATCACGCTGGCCATTTAGGCTGTTCGCGTTGAATGTCCCTACCTTTAGGGCTTTCGGTTTTAACCTTTTAGCCGGATAGAGCATTACGGCTGGAAGTGGGGGAGGTTGTAGATCGCGTTAATAACGTCTTCGAATTCGACGAGGACGCTATTAATTAGGATGCAATCGCCACCGGTGGCGATTATGGCATCGGAGAGTTCTCTTGCCCTTTGGGTGTTGAAAACACCCAGGGTGCTGGTGATGACCCGGGCAGGGTCGAACCTCCTCTCAGATTTGGATCCCAAGTTCTGGGGGGGGGTGGTGGGGGTCGCTGCTGGAGCAGGGACCGTCAGTGACTTCACCGGCTGGGGGGTGGGCATGAGCCCGGGGGTTGGGTTGGGGGGCGCCTGGGAGGACCGCAGGGCTGGGAAGTGGGCTGCGTGGTTGAGCGCAGTCCAAGGGCTGGGTCGCTGGGGAGCGAGAATCTCCGGCAGCTGGCTGGAGAGGGAAGGGCATTCCCTCTGCTGGCGGGCAGAAGCCCGTTTTGCCAGCTTTGGAGCTGACGATTTTGGGGCTTTTGGGCAGCCCCTATAGTTGGCCGGGTGGCCAGACTCGCCGCACAGCACGCAGCTGGGAGGCTCCGTGCAGAGTGCGCGGTCTTTTGGCCGAAGGCAGTCGGCTGTGCCGTGGTCTCCCAGGCACTTTACACATCGAGGCCTGCCGAAGCAGTTCGACTGTGCGTGGCCATAGAGCTGGCATCGGTGGCACTGACCCACGATGCCGCTCTTGCGAGGCTTTTCAACTGTGAGCCCTGACAGCCCACAGATCCTCGAGACTTGGAAAATGGGATTTCTCCCCGTGGTGGGTTCGACCACCACTAGTATCATGTTATAGGGGTTACCCCCTTTTCGGTGCATGCGGTGGACCGCGATGACCGGTATGGCCTGTGACTCAAGGTCACTTTGGATTTCCTCAGTGGAAATCTCTAGTGGTATGTTTTTGACCACCACTCTGGTCGGTTTTGACTCCTGAAGGGAGTAGGTGTGGTAAGGCACACCCTTTTCGGTGAGGAGCTTATTCAGCTCTCTGAATACGGTAGGCGAAGCTACCTGTACTTTTATGCCCTGCTGTACAGCACGGGCATTGGTATAATATATGTTCCTATCGGAACAATCTTTAGAGATCTTTGTCCACAGGCCCTTGTCGTGTATGAACACGGGCGGGGGGGACTTGGTCTTGGGGGCCGCGGTGGCCTGGGTGGTGGTGGCCATCGGGCTGTCAGGGCGGCTTGAGGGGCCCTGGGTTTGCGCGACGGGGCGCGAGGCCTTCTTGGCCTGGATGGGGGTTGCGGGGGGTGAGCCCGCTAGATGCTTCTTAGCCTTAGAGGCTAAGGTCTTGGAAGACTTTTTCTTCCTCTTCCCCTGGACGAGTTGGAACTCGTCCGAGGAGGAGGAAGAGCGGTCGCTCTCGGCGTCCGAGTTCTCGGCCGAGAGCATTTCTGCGTCCGGCCGGGGGGTGAGGGGCCCTCTTTTTATACCCTAATTTGGTTTGCGCCTGACCAATCAGAGTGTTACAATTTTGCACACGGCACTAATGCCCAAACCTCTGACCAATCAGGCGCAAGGGACCCTTTTGTCCACAAAAAACCTACTGTGGCCATTTTCCACGGCAAGACCTCTATTTACATTATTTATTTCCCTAATATTTATCTTAATCTATTTACAAAAATCTGCGTATTTCTATCATTAATTACACCTTAAAATTACAAAAATACAAAACGGTTCTCTTTACGGTAAAGTTTCTCTATACCTAAGCTTATACTATAAGTGGCGCCTCTGGTGGCAATAAAAAACAACACAATAACACATTTATTAGAACTTATATACACTAAGACTTATATACTTTACGACTTATATACTCTATAACTTATGTACTAAAATAACGTATAATTACATGTTGTCCGTTCGGGCGTCTGTCGTGCACAAAATATAAGTAGTAGGATACTCAAAATAAACGGCGTTTGCATTGTTATTATTTTATCATGAGAAACTGCAAATCATTTTCGGAGGCGTCGAGCCAATATCAATAAAACCTTATGCCCTTGAACTTGTGCTTCATATTCCGTTTTGTAATAAGTAGACGTAAGGACCATTATACTACCGCGGCCGGGGAACATAAAGGGTAAAAGAAAGAACATGGGTGAGTTTTAGTCAGTAAAAGTCTAACACACTCCCCACGCTCCGTCCAGAGCTCGGGAAGTTATTTGGTGATTTCCCGTCCGCAAAAAAAATACATGAAAAAAGAAAACTCTTACCTATAGTGGATATGAGAAGTTTTTCTATCAGAAGTTATGTTTTAGTACCTGCCAACATAGTAGGTACTTAGTTTTTTGTATAAGTAAATATACACACATCAAAAGTATCTAGGGATCAACATATATTTTTGCAATAACTTTTCTCCTGATTGATATTAATTAAAATTTTCTTTAAGGATTCATCAAATAAAGTGTTTTCGTTTGTCACAGTAACGATAAACCAAGTCACCTTTGCATTAATAAAGAAATTTGCCATTTTCCTAATAAAGGGATTTTTGACATTTGAACCACTAACATTAAAGTTCGAAAAAAAGACTGAAATAACAGTTTTCTTTAAAATTTTATTGGGTAACTTAAACAATTAATAATCCGTGTTTCTACCGCGAACACTAACAACACAAGAACATCGGTTTGGCATACTCAAAATGAGTTCATCCAAATCACGCTGTGGAATGGCCGCCCATGTTCGTTGCAACAACAAAAAAAGGTCTTCTTGCGACTGGATACCCTCCATATTCGGCAGAGCTCTTCTCTGTAGCATATCCCATGCATGCTCAATCGGGTTCAAGTCTGGCGACTGAGCAGGCCAGGGCAGGACATTGATGTTAGCTGCGGCGAGAGTCTGTCTTACAACTCTTGCGGTGTGCGGTCGTGCATTATCATGCATTAACTGAAATAAGGGACCGATTTGCACTTGTAGAGGAACGATGACGTCTGATACAATCGTCTCAGCATAAATTTGAGCGTTGAGGTTGCCTCTGATCCAAATCAACTCAGTTCTTCCGCCGATCCAAATACCCGCCCATACCATGATGGTTCCACCACTATAAGGATGGACTTCCTGGCAGGATTTTAATCGCTGTTGGCGTCCAGGGGTTCTCCAGTGTCGTATACGTCTTGTATCCGGTCTCATACCAAAACGAGACTCATCAGAAAAGCACACGAAACGCCATTGTTCTTCTGCCCAATTTCTGTGTTCAAGAGCCCATTGATATCGAATCCTACGATTGTGCATTGCTATAGGTGGTACCCGTAGCGGTCTTCGGGAATGAAGGTTCACTTCATGCAAGCGGTTTCTGGCTGTTTGGTCGCTAATTAAGTTCCCTGAAGAGTGATGAAGCCTCACGGCTAACATCATGGCGGTTATTGTTGGAGCTCTTCGAGTTAAGATTTGAATGTATCGGTCTTGTCTCCGTGTGGTGCAGCGATACCGTCCTCCATGGCGCTCAGCCACGGTACCAGTGCTTCGGTAACGTGTCCAAAGTCGACTGATAACACTCTGACTTGTATGAGCTAAAGCTACAGTACGTTGCCGGGAACCAGCTTCTATCATTCCCACGGCTCTGAGCATTTCTTCCCTGCTTAAATGACGTCGCCGCTCCATAATAACGTTGGTTTTAATCAGTAGTAGGGAAACAGTAGCACTAATAATGTCTTCAATGCGTTGTATGTTTTTATAGGGAAAATATTGACAGCTTATTTTCATCTTTTACTCGAATTTGATTGAGAGTTCCTGATTCAAATTATGAAATGCACCAAAAAGGATCCATATAAATTTATAAAATCATAAATTTATTACAAAGCCACATCTCAATCTCAAGAAATCCGCATAAAAATGCTTGATCCCTAGACACTTTTGATGTGTGTAGTTTCAGACTGAAACGCTATAAGATAGGGACTATTTTATATTTTCCCACAGGTATAGTGTTAATTTTTCGCATCAAAATAGATCTTGTAGGTTCAACTTACCGAGAGCTATATTATATTTGATGGTACACACGGTTGGCGCAGTGGCTGAGCGATCGACTGCTGCGCTGTGTGTCGCGGGTTCGATCCCCGCACGGAACAAATATTTGTGTGACCTATAGGTAGTTGTTTCGGGTCTGGTTGTTTGTGTATATGAGCTTAAATGTTTGTAAACGCATACACGATACAGGAGAAATCCCATCCTAGTGTGGGGAAATGTTCCTTAAAAATTTAATATATAAAATTCTAGTGTCACAATGTTCGTTCCCATACTCCTCTGAAACGGCTCGACCGATTCTTATGAATTTTTATGCATATTCAGTAAGTCCGAGATTCGGCTACTATCTATTTTTCATACTCCTAAGTGAGCAGCAGGTAAAACCCCTGGGCACAGCTAGTAAATAAATAAAATAATATTAAACATTCTCTTTCCCGACTCTATTTAATGACCCAGAAAAAACCTCCCCATTTACCTACAAAAATATAACTTCATTCAGTTTCACAGACGACGTGTGTTTTAATATCACACCCTGTATATTTATAGGTCCTATAAATTGCAGACACTTAACACACTTTCCCTCTAAAAGGCATGTATTTCGGAACATTCTCCGGAGGTCATAAAAATGTTTAGCTAGGTACTAAAATATGCTTTTAATAATGGTCCTAAGGTTTGGCTATTAATCCTGGTCCTTCGGGCTGGATGAAAAAAATTACAGGGTGTAATCATAGTGATTTATGGTAACATAAGTCTTGGTTACATTTATTATACTGTTAGATAAATTTGACTATTTAAAGGCAGGTTTTTGAACAAAGTTACACTTGTAATGAATATCCTGATTAATCGTTCCTTGATTTTGATGTTTGACCTTTAAGTATTGACGTGAAGTTTCACAGGTACCGCGTGGTCTTCAAGTTCTTGCTCGAGCGTCTTATTCGGTTCACTTTTAGTAGCAAAATGGACAATGACTGAGGAGCTTATGTCGCTGTAGTATTCATTGAAATATTGACAGGAACCTGTCAGGCTCCTCGTTTATTGTTGCCATATGAAATGTTTTGGTAGTTTTTCTTTTTGTTTAATAATTTTGTTATATAAAATGGCAGATGAGTTATTATTCTTTAATATAGCCCAAATATGTAATTAAATTTCGGTGCGCTGACTTCCATTAATTTACGTATATCATTTTTTTTCCAGTTGTAGGTTTTATGTTTTTTTTTTTACAGAAAAAGGTTCTGAGGAATCTAAATGATAAGAGCTTGTTCTTCGTAGGATAACTAAAGTATGCCAACCTTTTTACTTAGGGGTATAAAAAACAGATTACGACTGACTCTCAACCCTGCCAAAAATATGGATAAAATTTCATAAATATCGGTCAAGCCGTTTTGGAGGAGTATGGCAACTAAACCTGTCCATGAGAATTTTATATATATAAGATGGAGTAACAAATTATTATACGATGACATAATTTTTATTTTGTTTGCTAAACACCATTTTACATTTTTTTATCGTTTTAAATTTTAACTGTAAGTGAAAAAAAATCCACCTAAAAGCGATGCTATTCTTTTGAAGATAACATGTAATCCATCTCAAAGTATTGCCATTCTTAAATACCGTTCCTGAAGCTAGCAACACCCAAGTCAGGTGCGGTTCGGTTTCCAACTGGAACCGAACATTCCACAAATACTAACAAACTTCTAACAAACCAAATGTTACTTGTTTACTTCGAAAGTAAATGTGTATTTCTAAGCAGTTTAGAATTTGCTCCCAAATGGATTTTGGTTTGAATTATCGTACTGTTGTAATACGCTTTATGATTTTGAAACTAGGAATGTTTATTTTATTAATTTATGAGATAAAATTATTAGTATTTACAATTGAAACTGAAATATTTAGTCATGTAGATACTCGACGGGAAGCCAAATTATATAAGGAATACAATGTCTATGAAGACTTAAAATGGGACCATTGTACTCATCAGCACATTTGTTGTAATTGTAAATAAATTACAGAAAATAACTGATGACTTTTTTGGGACAGCAGGGTTAGTCCTACCGGGCCTGTAAGCAATAGGTAGCTCACCGTCCGTCCGTCTATTGACGACAGGCCGTGTCGATGGCGTGTTAGTGTTTCACGCGCGCCTCTAAGAGATGTCAGCAAAGCAGAGGGGCTTGCTAGAGCCTCCGCCTGCCGGGGTTGCGGGTTGTTCGAAAGAGATACCGCGGCCCCGGAACGGTAGTCAGTAAAAGTCTGACACTGCCCCCGCTCCGCCCAAAGCTGGGGAAGTTATTTGATGATTTGCCACCCCAAAAAAAAGGGTTGGTCCCATTATTAAAGCCTTTGGTAAAACCTTTTCCCGCTTTTCGAGTATTTGGATATGAGCGCAAAATTATATTTAGCTAGGAAATAACTCGCTCAAATCTATGGCAACTTACAACGCTGACTGAAAACATCTAAGACTTCAGCAACATTGTTGTTTTTAAACTCAACCAGTTTCAATTTACAAAATGAAATATTCTTCTTGAACTGATTTTCCTATGGCAGTGTTTTCAAACGGCATTTTTCTCTGGAGCTATGCTTTTTGCATAAATTTGAATATATGACACGCTCGCATTCGGTTTATTGCCAACGACTCCCTGTTTATTCTGTAGAGCCATCGTCAATTTTTGAGCTAACTGGGTAGTTTATGATCGTGTTTGGTTCGCTGTTGTCTCAAAGAATCGATTAATCATAAGTATTATATAGATTGAGTAAAGTATATAATTTTTAATTGAAAATAGTGATGGCTAATGAAAATGCCTGACATCGAACCATGTCGTGGCTCTAAACAAAAAATAAATGAAGGCACTTTGTTTTTTTGTATTAAATGACTATTATTATACTAGCTTTTGCCCGTGGCATCGCTCGCGTTAAATTTTTGGTAACACAGTGTCCCTTTCTTGATTTGCAGGTACCTGCCACCTGCAGGTTTTGCCCTTGCGCCTTATTGATTTGTGATAGCAAAACTAAGTTTTCCCTTTACTTCCCTCTTTCTCCCTCATATCCCACTTTTTTTTAAATTAACCTATGTCCGTCTTCCGGGTCCCAACTATCTCTGTACCAAAATTCATCAAAATCGGTTTAGCTACTAAGGCGTGAAGAGGCAACAAACTTACTTTCGCTTTTATAATATTAGTAAGGATTTCTTTTCAAATTCGAACTGTAGCAGCAGTCTCGGAGTAAAATAGCAGTGACATACGAACAGACAGACAAACAGACGCACAAAGCGAACAAGGGTTCCGTTTTAGCCATTTGTCTACGGATCCCTCAAAACGTCGTGAGGAAACCAACTTCCTACATAGAATAAATAAAAAAAGTGTGTGCGTCAGCTCCGACGCACGACTGGAGTTTACTCCTTAAGTACAAAAAGAAAATATATCACTGACGGACGAAAATTTTCATAAAGCGCCATCTAGTAATATTCAACTGTACGTGTCATTCATCAGTAGATTTTACACCTCACATTTTTCTCATACCGGGCGCCCATATATGAAAATCGATTCTGGAGTAAACTCCAAAAATAAGACATTTTATGTCCTAACTTTATTTTGTTCGTTGTGGATTATAGCCTGGTATATATATATATGAATAGAGAAATGGCCTATGTCCCAGAACTTGGAGCGTTATTTACTCTAAAATCTAAGCACCTTCATTTTTTTCTTTAATTATTTTTTTCGATGACATAAGCCATTACGCCATGTTTTCTATTTCTCAGCAAGAGTAGAACCAGAACATATTTTACAAATTAAGTTTTTTTTAACGTTGTCCCTCACTTGGAATTCCTCCTGTATCGTAGGTGCGTTTACAAATATTGAAACTCACATACACAAACAGCTAAACCCGAAATAGCTATTTGTAGGCCATACAAATATTTGTTCCGTGCGGGAATCAAACCCGCGACACGTAGCGCAGCAGTCAATCGTTCAGCCACTGCGCCAACCGTGTCGTCAATTATATACATCATCTCCTTCTAATTTTCCTTCTACTTACATCATTCACCTGCAAACTCACATCATCATTACTCTGCCATCATAGCACATCACATTATATTAAAGGCGCACATTATGTAAATATATCTTCAGGATCATCCATTGTAGGGAGATGGCCCGTGTCCCGTAATGGACATCTCAGTGTGGATATTGATGTATGCAGTATAATACATATAATTTACGTTTTGCCTGCATTTACGCACGGAGGCTCTTGAATTAGAAGATTGATGAATGGGAAGATGATTAATCTTGTCGGGATTTCGGGGTAGCAATACCTGAATATTCCTTCAATTTTGACATCCATAGGGATGTCAAATCATTCGTTTAGGAATATAATATTTCCTTCATTTAAAAAAGACTATATTTATAGGACTAGATGTGCCCGGCAATTTCGCTGGCTGTTTATAAATCTTCTTGTTGTGTGATGTTCCAACAATAAAATTACTTTTTCTAAAACTTTTCAGTTTTATTTATTTTTACATAATTTAATTTAGTTTGCTGCACAAAATTTATAGTTGAGTTTAGATTAAGAAATCACGCATATTATAACGCTTGTGCCTCTCAATTCCCAGACGGTTTTCGCCATTTAATCTTCAGTACTTACTGTTTTAAATGTAATGGAAAAAATTTATGGAACTGCGGTAAAAACAACAAATCCAACCAATTCATATCGTACACGTTAAGTATTCCTCCGTTCTTGAGAGAAAACTTCAACCCAGCTTATTCAATTAAAAAACTATAACAAAGTAGAATAAGACGTTATTCGTCCAAGTTTTTCCATTTTCCTGGAAAAAAAGGGTGTAATTTTTCACAAAGATATAGAGCATGCTCCGTTTACGTGATGAATTTATTTTCGCTTGGCATCTAAACAGCTGAATGCATTTTGATAAAATGAGAATATGTGCTTAGGTTTCACAAGTGCAGCTGACTACGATATATTGTTCTCGAAACGATGGTGAAACTAGAAGGATTTTGTAGAATTAATGTTTGACTCTAAAAATAAATGGTTATTAATTTTCCTTACACATAAGAACCATTTCTGTCAACAGCTAAATATAATAAATCTGTCAATTTTAAAACTAAGTTAACAATAATATATTCCTTAAATTTGACGGCACGGTTGGCGCAGTGGCTGAGCGATTGACTGCTGCGCTGCGTGTCGCGGGTTCGATTCCCGCACGGAACAAATATTTGTATGACCTGCAAATAGTTGTTTAGGGTCTGGGTGTTTGTGCATGTGAATTTAAATGTTTGTAAACGCACCCACGATACAGGAGAAATTCCTAGTGTGGGGCAACGTTTTTTTTTAAACTAAAAAAAAAAAAGTGTATTTAAATTTTCAGAAACAAAAATTGCTGAGTTCACCTCAATAATGGTGTGCTTTTTTCCGGATGGGATATCATTAAATAACATCCCCCGCTCTGTGTGAAGCGGAGGGGAGGGACAGACTTTTACCGACTGAAGAGCACTCATGTTCCTTCTATTGCCCTTTATGTTCCGTGGCCGCGGTATCTCCTTCAAACAACCCGCAACCCCGAGTAATGGTGATCTGAAAGTGTAACTTTGTTTATCCGTCCATCTATCTGTTACTTACGATTATTTACTTCAAAACGTCTGCAGGAATAACGATGAAAATAAACATGCATGAAGAGCATGCCTTAGGTACATTTTATTTCAAGAGTAGCAGTTAGTATTCCAAGTTCCTGAGGAATAATTACCGACCTCTGAGTGGGCAAGGCATAATAAGCGGAAGCTATTAGTCAAAATATAATATCCTATAAGCTTAGGTTTAATAATAATGTACACGTTTATTCTATTTAAATGCATCCACAATAAATGAAAATCTTTAAATATGTAATATTTATGTATTCTGTTTTGACTTCCGTGTGTTTTACTCACGGGTTGATCACTGAAAACCAGCGCTGCTGTAGGCTCCCATAGCACAGCATCATGCTGAGTGGTGACCTACCTGTCGCAGTCACGACGTGCAAGCTATTTTGTTGTTTTTTTTTTGTTATTTTGTGTGCTCATGGAAATTTGCGACAAATAAATACTTTTTCTTTCTTTTCTGTCTTTCTACATATTTTATTAAGACGGCCAAACAATAAGCCCATCAGAGTGCTACCCACTCATTGATAAATCGGACTTCAGTTAAAGAGCCTTCTTTATATAAACATGTTCACCTCTTTTTGCGTACCTTTTAAATATTTAATAAACAAAACCTTTCCCTCGAAGTTGGGTAAAAAGTATAATATTACTGAATACGGTAAGTTTTTGCTATAAGTGGTACTATCAACCCTATCGGTACAAAACAAAGTGTGTACTAGACACAAGTGAGGTACAAAACAGTAATTTTTTTCAAAGCGGTCGTGACTGAAGTTTTTTGTTTAACGCATTATGATCGTCACAAATATCATTAACTAGTACACACGACGACACATCAACCTATACAAAACCAGTTTATGCTGCTCTCTCAACAACGGATCGTACACCATAGATTTAAAGTACAATGAGAGATCCGCATAAACTGGTTTTGTATAGGTTGATCTGTCGTCGTGTGTACCATAGAATAAATAGGCTTAGAGCGGCAGTAGTAACAAGCGAACTAAAACAATTTGAAGTTTGCATTTTGGGGCTACCTATGACTTGAAGATACAATTGTTTACGTTTCTGTAGATGGGGAACATTAGGTAGCTCAACGTCCATCCGTGTAGTGACGACCGCTCCTACCGCTTCGCCCAGAGGAAGTTATTCGATATATTCTAATCCCCGGAACTAAAGGGCGAAAGTAGGAACATTGATACGTTTTAGTCCGTAAAAGTCTGACACTCCTACCGCTTCGCCCAGAGCGAAGGAAGTTATTTGAACTTTAAAGTTATGTAGTGGGGATCGAGCCCATTGGCCTAACAACTGGGCAATATTACAGACTCCGCAGTTGCTATAAAAAAAAACCTGATAGTAAAACCCAATTACAATTTGCCCTATCCGTGAATCAAAACTTTGACGACACGGTTGGCGCAGTGGCTTGTTCTGGGTCTGGTTGTTTGTGCATGTGAGTTTAAATGTTTGTAAACGCACCCACTATACAGGAGAAATTCCTAGTGTAGGGCAATTTAAAAAAAAAAAACTAATAACTCATATTCAGCAACACTAGACCAATGAGGTTTGAATAAAATTACCCTAAGACAACAACCGTCTCCAAGCGCTACCGGTAATTTCGTATTCAATCTACACTACCAATACACAAGCTTGACATTACGGTTATAATCCAAATAGATTAAGCAGTGCACCGATCAGTCACTAACATTTTGACAGTTTGACGACAAGATTGGCGCGGTGGTTTAGCGATCGACTGCTGCGCTGCGTGTCGCGGGTTCGATCCCCGCACGGGACAAATATTTGTATGGCCTACAGATAATTGTTCCGGGTCTGGCTGTTTGTGTATGTGAGTTTAAATGTTTGTAAAAGCACCCATGATATAGGAGAAATTTCTAGTTTAGGGGAACGTTAAAAAAAGAAACTAGTTATATTTAGTTCCTTGTTTTTCCGAGCAGCTATTGATACAATTTCCGATCGAAAAACTCAATAACACTCCACCAGAGAATACGAAATAACCTACTAAATGATAAATTTTCCACAAGGGAGTTTACTCAGTTGTAAATAAAGTTAAATTACTGTCCACAGTTATTCACCGGTTCAAAACAGATGCATTATAAATTAATCTGTTAATACGCATTGAGTTAATGTTATTAAAATTTTAATTATACAATGCTAATAATGCACTTTCATTAGTGTGATCAAATGTGAATTTATGTATTTGTTGATTTAACTTTGGAAATTAGTATTTTAATTATCTTTAGTACTCAAAATACTGGTAATTAGTTGCATCCAATAACACTGGATGCTGGCTCCTGCATAGCTGGAAAAGGCTAAGCAGGTGGTGATTAATCATCTTTAGTATAGATTAATCCGTGAATGGATAACCACTTTTTTACCGACTTCAAAAAAAGGAAGTGGTTCTCTATTTGTCGGAATCTTTTTTTTTCATGTACATATGTTCACCGTTTACTCAAAGACGCCTGGACCTATTTACAAAATTTTATGTTAGATTTTATTATTTAAATTGCTTTGGTAGTTTATGAGTTATCGTATTTAATACATTTTTTTTCTTTATGTCTTTAAGGATGATCTGCCAATCTTTTTGTAACAATAGAAAATTATTATAAAAAAAATGTGATATATAATTAAACCATAACTAAATTAGCTGAAGAAAAACGGCTTCTAAAAAAAACAGTGGAAAATAACTTTACTTCTTCTTAATTCGATAGCAAAAAAGTCAACGAAAACCACAAAACTCACCAACTTCCGGAAATAATGTAATTTTTTAATTTTATTTTTTGGATGTCGGTTTAATTTATACATGCCGAGATTTATACATGCCGAGATTTATACATGCCGAGATTTCTCCGTTCCTCAAAAAGCACGTTGTACGCGGCTATCATTTCACATTATTGTCAGATCTTTGACAATCGTTACAAGCAGTTAGTGGTCCGGAAGTCTGACAGCCAGTCTTTCTTAGAAAGGACTCTCATATAACGCAGTCCTAACTAGGTTTTGAAAGTCATATTGGCAGTCGCTCCATGTAGAATACTGGTATTCGGTTGCATCTGATGAGACTGGAAACCTACCCCAACATAATCCTGCCCGGGTTGAGGGTTGTTTAAAAGAGATATAGAAACCCACAAATGTTCATGAACATTTGTGGGTTTTAGTCAGTGAAAGTCTGACACTCCGCCCCCCAGAGCGACGGAAGTTATTCGATGATTTCCCATCCGTAAAGAAAAACCCACAACATGGTTGGGAGTAGCCTTAGAAGACGATGGTCTGCCAAGGATCTGACTGAGCCATCGCTCAGTTCCAAATAGGGTAGCTGTTTTTAATGGATGTGAAATATTACCTTGTCACATCACAAACGATCGCTTGTGGAAAAACAGTGTCAAATCCTTACTAATATTATAAAAGCGAAAGTGAGTTTGTTTGTTACCTCTTCACGCTTTAATGGCTAAACCGATTTTGATGAATTTTGGTACAGAGATAGTTGGGAACCAGGAGACGGACATAGGCTAATATTTTTTTAAAAAAAGTGGGATGTGAGGGAGAAAGAGGGAAGAAACGGGAAAACTTAGCGTTGCTTTTACAAATCAATAAGGCGCTACCGAATTTAACGCGAGCGAAGCCGCGGGCAAAAGCTAGTGAACTCATAAATTTGATCTCCTCTTGAAAAACAGAACCTTTTTCAAAGGTGATGTTGGAACTTACACAGTACTAGAATGGGACTTTTGTAGGAAATACAGTATTAATCACGTGCCCCTCATTAGAAATTTCTCCTGTATCGTGGGTGCGTTTACAAACATATACACAAATAGCCAGACCCGAAACAACTACCTGTAGGTCATGCAAATATTTGCTCCGTGCGGGGATCGAACCAGCGACACGCAGCGCAGCAGTCAATCGCTCAGAAATAGCTTCAAAATGCATACAAGATTCAAGTCTAAACAGAACCGGTATTGATATTCCATGTCTGACAAATAACCGCTTAACTTCTGTAATGCAGAAGCGTTGCGGGCGTGATAAAATATCTTATTTATGTGCTAGCCTTTGCTATAGACTAAGAATGCACAGAAGCGTAATAAAAATGTATTAAAAAAATAACCTTACTTAATATTATAAAAGCGAAAGTGGGTTTTGTTTGTTACCTCTTCACGCCTTAATGACTAAACCGATTTTGATGAATTTTGGTACAGAGATAGTTGGGATCCAGGAGACGGATATAGGCTAGGTATTTTTTTTGAAAAAGGTGGGATATGAGGGAGAAAGAGGGAAGCAAAGGGAAAACTTAGCTTTGCTATTACAAATCCATAAGGCGCTAGGGCAAAAACTACAGGTAACTGCAAGTCAGGAAAGGGGAACTGTGTTACCCCGAATTTAACGCGGGCGAAGCCGCGGGCAAAAGCTAGTATTTATATATATGTTAGTTTGTTACTTCCTAACGTTTTTAATTAAGAATTTAAACACGGATAGACCACATGGATGGCTCTATAACACAAGAGTGTGGTGTAAACGTCATTTTAGGGTTTAGTGCCTCAAATGAAAAACGGACCTCATAGGATCACTTTGTTGTCCATGTGTCTGTCAAGACCCTTTATCTTGGGAACGTGTCAAGGTATCCAGTTAAAATGAAATCTACAATTCTCAAATCTGTGGTCCCTTGCAGTTTTATAAAAAAAAAACAATCCTCCGAATAGGAAGATATGGCCGCAGTACGGAACCATCGATGCGCAAACCCGACTCACACTAGGCCGGCTTTGTTCAATTAACAATACAAATTATCTTACAAAATTTTCGTTACATTGTTTGCAACAAACACTTTCAGTATCATACTTTAATGTTACATAATAATTATTTTTTTAATTAACGATAATTCTAGCTAAGCCCCGCAGTTGAACCCGCGTAGACCGGGATAAAAAGTAGCTTATGTGTATATCCAGGGCTTAGGCTATCAACATACCAAATCTCATCCAAATCCAGTAAGCCGTTTGAGCGTGAAGGATTACCAATCAAATACACATAGAAGATCAGATGTAAAACAAATATTTTTAATTTTAAAATTGACGTAACATTTTCTCCGTGCACTCATACATCTGGTTAATCCTTACTAATATTATAAAAGCGAAAGTGAGTTTGTTTGTTTGTTACGTCTTCACGCCTAAATGGCAGAACCGATTTTGATGGTACAGAGATAGTTGGTAATACCCTAAATAATGAAAAATGTTTATTAAGTAACTTAAATAACTTATGCTAATTACATTGTAGACGGACATTAGGCTTTTTAAAAGTGAGAAATGAGGGAGAATGAGAGAAGAAAAGGGAAACTTAGCTTTGCTATTACAATAAATAAGGCGCAAGGGCAAAAACTACAGGTAGCATGTACCTGCAAATCAGGAAAAGGGAACTGTGTTACCCTAATTTTGCCCCGCGGGCAAAAGCTAGTGTCAAATAAATTACAAATTATCCCACACGAATTTTCACTCATTGTAACTGGGAAAAAAAAAATTGGCCGTTTTAAGATGACTAAAATTACACGTTGTATCTATATGCATAAGCTTTTGAATATATGACCACACATACATTTAGTTCAAGTAATAAAAATGTGTGCTATTTATGTAAAGGTTGGATAAGCAGATTGGTCTGCTAATATACAAAAGTGTCGCATCTCCACGTTTTAGTTATGCTGTGTCCACACTGCACAGCCACCTATTCACCGCTTTGATACCCGTTCCTTGCTATTTTTCTCAGCGTAGAGGTACGAAGTAAATATCGGGCACAGTTTAACTTGTCTGAGGGGAAATTGGCCGTGTTTAAGTTTTCGATTTTAGTATGTTTACAATGGTTCTGAGGTAGTGTAGTGTCAATTTAGCTTAAACAAGGGGTTTATTCTAGTAGGGAAGTTTAGCGTTTCAGGCTCTGCCTATTTAGAGGGTTTTTTTTGGAATGGAAAATAAAATGACTTCTCCCGCTATAGACAGAGCGAAAGGGAGTACCAAACTTGTACTGACTGAAACCCATCCATGTTATTTCTGTTGCCTTTTGTGTTCCACGGCTGTTAGCGCTGTGATGACTGCTTGCGGTCTTGAGGTCAGGTGATAGTGAAATAATACTATTCTGCTAAGTAATACATCTGTAATCTTTACTTTACAATTTAAAATAAACATGGCTGATGCTTGAGTGCGCTGCTGGCGCGTGCGACGAGCGTGGATTCGCTCCGGCGCACGGGCAGCGACTGGTCTGCGTGGTGGGGCGCCCGGGCGGCGCGCCCGCGCGGCCATAGAGTTTGCATGGCTACGCGAGCGCACGGCAGGCTGAAGTCCCGGTGATAGTGCCGGGGCCGTAACAACGGCTGCGGTATACTTTTCAAACAACCCGCAACCCCGGCAGGCAGTGGCCACATTATCGCATGGTTGACAACTCTTTGAGGCGCGCGTGGAACATGAACGCATCATCGCGGCATGTCTTCACTATACGATGAGCGGGTACAAACCCGCGTCTACGGTGGCCAAGAGTCGTCTCGCGGCACTGGACGCCCGAAACGACTCCTGCGGTAGCTGGGTTTGTATGAGGATCTATTTGGAAGGCTATATTGATATACCCGTAGAATGTTCTTGCTGATTTGGGATATTTGGTTAATCGTAGCAATAAAATACAGGCAAATGCCATTCATTCATCCATCTTTATGCCAGACATAACTTTAAACTAAAATCAAGTTCCAAATTCAACATGATTTTAAATTCAAAAGAAGAAAGTTATGAAACGTCACAGCTAGTTCAAAACGATCTTATTTCAAACGAAGAAAGATTCAAATGAACCTCAAAGTAGAACTTGAAGTGCGATAGATTTTCAAAAGCTGTTCGAGAACTTTCCGATCCACATATGCTGAGTTGGCTTTAAGAGATCTGTTTAACAACTTATATTTCCATTGATGTGGAACTTTTCATATTTGAGAAGAACTTTTGTTCTTTTGTCTTTTGATAGTACTAATCAATTGGAATATGAATCTTCATTTTATGCCTTGTTAGTATAGTGGGCGCATTCGCGACGGCTTAGCTCCGGATCCTGGATTCAACCCCCAGGTCGGGTAAAGTGTTATTGTGTATTTTTGCAGAAATTTTTCAGTAAATAAAAATTTAAAACGCTTATTATTGAACAATTTTGGTTATACAATTTTACAAAAAGAAACGAAGATAGCTGCAAAACTTCTAAGAATAAGTACTAAGTAAGATACGGCGGCGCAGCTATCAACGTCCAGCTCCATACAACAATAATTTTAAATACAGTTTGTTCCAGACTTCGAGTTCTAGGAAATACTAATTAAATAGAAAAACATAGGTACTAAGATTAAAAATAAAAATTTAATAAAAAGACACTGGTTTTCCATGATCTAGTAGCTTTCAAAGAATCTGCTTCTTTTGTCGTTGCCCACACTTAGAATTTCTCCTGTATCGTGGATACATTTACAAACAATTAAACTCACATGCACAAACAGCCAGACCAGAAACAATTGTTTGCAGGCTATATAAATATTTGTTCCGTGCGGGAATCGAACCCGCGACACGCAGCGCAGCAGCGAATCGTTCAGTCACAGTGCCAACCGAGCCGTCAATTTCAAAATTTCGCACTCTGCCTTTTTTGTCATGTCGAGGTCTAGTTTTATGAGCTTTTTATTGTTTTTCAGAATAAAAAACTGTGTTAAAAAGAGAAATAAAAAAAGAATAATGTTTAAGAAATATAAAAAAGTTTTAGTAGTGTCTTTAATAGCAGACCAGCAAAGCTAAAAAAAACAAAGCTATTTTAAACCCGGAACACACTCAAATGCAACTCCCATCGAACAAAAATAAAATGAACAACAAAATCCTCAGCTATTCTACCCCTACCTTTTTCGCATTCTTTTCCAATCGACAGTTTGTCGCGAGTCTATCACAAAGCAAATAAACAAGCTTGGCAAACTCCTGAAATCGCATTGTTCACAAAACGAGTTGGAATGTTGTCAACGATTTGAGATAAAGCCTTCAAACTTTATGTTACGTACTTATTCCGGCTTATAGGTACTGTTAACTGTATAGGTTTTGTTTACAAGTTTTGCTATAGTTTTAGTTTATTTAAACTGTTACTTACCTACGGAATATCGTTTGTGATTTTTTATTAGTGTGAGCGATATTTTAAGCGCCAAAAGTAATTTCGGGTTTTCAGTGTTGACCTTAAAAATGGTTGATAATTCTGTGACTGGCGAACAGAAAGAAATACTTCTCTACTCATCATCTGCATCGCCTTTTCCCAACTATGTTGAGGTTGGCTTCCAGTCTAACCAGATGCAGGTGAATTTCAGTATTTTACTTGGAGCGACTATCTATTTGACCTCTACAACCCAGCCTGTGGAATTCGAAAACTTGGTAAGACTGGTTATCAGACTTTAAGGCATTGACTATCTGTAATAACTGTCAAAGCTGTACAAATGACCAACAGCTTAACGTGCTTTCCGAGGTACGGAGGATACTCGATATGATCCGGGTGATTACTCATCCACAGATCAACCTAGGCAACCGTGGCTTAACCTAAAGATCGATTCGAGCGGCTACTACTATTTAGCCACGTGTTTCTTCTTCAGTTCTCAGCTACTGAGTTTAATAATAGGTATTTTCTCTTATGACGGAATTTAATCGAAAAATAAATATTTTGAAAAAATATTTAAAAAATTGATTTTTGTTCATTTGTATACATTTTTTTTATATTTCTTAAAATAACATGTAAACAAACAGTAGTCCGCCGGTATCGGGAGCAGGGTCCAAGCTACCGGTGGTTAGGGCTCCAGAGACAGGAACCTCGTCACAATGCGGGGCGTATGGAGGAGTACTGCCTTCTGAATCAGGCAATTGATCCAATCGAGAGCTTCAACAGATGGTCGTCGAAGCTCTTGGCCATCAGACCATTGGCTGTTACGTCAATCGGCACAATGATAGCCTAGTTCACATTCCACATCTCGACAACTTCGTGTGCCATGTTAAGTTATTTTAGTTGTAATACCTACAAGTATTTTTTTTTTACTCACACTAGGAATTTCTCCTAGTTTTTTTTTTCTCCTAGAACGCTAAAATGTTTGTAAGCGCACTCACGATACCGTGGGTGAGCTTACAAACATTTAAACTCACATACACAAACAGCCAGACCCGAAATAACGAAGCAAGTCATACAAATACTTGTTCCGTGCGGGAATGGAACCCGCGACACACAGCGCAGCAGTCGATCGCTCAGCCACTGAACCAACCGTACCGTCAAAGCGTTGTATGTAGTACATACCTAATTTACATATCTGGTTATTATGTCACTTATGTACCGTTATTATATCAAATTAATTGAGTTCCCTTAATGCATTATTGTATAATGTGCCTAATAATAATTTAATCGAATTGCATCGCATTTAATCAAATTGTTAGTAATCAGTCGTTGTTGATTGGTTTGTCCTAATAGGTTGATATATGATGTTCACTTTTAATAGCTTACTAATATCTTACTTTTAATATTATAAACGTGAATGTTTGTGAAGATGGATGTATGTATGGATGTTTGTTACTCTTTCACGTCAAAACGGCTAAAAGGATCTTGATGAAATTTGGCACAAAGGTAGATAGATTATGGTCTGGAATAACACATAATATACTTTTTTTTCGATATCACGCGGGCGTATGCGTGGGCGCCAGCTATCTAACTAATATTATGTTACACTTTCACGTCAAAACGGCTGAACGGACCTTGATGAAATTTGGCACAAAGGTAGATTATGGTCTGGAATAACACATAGGACATTTTTTATCGATATCACGCAAGGGAAGCCGCTGGCGCCAGTTAGTGAAAATATATATGTGTGTTCTCTTGTTTATTTTATTGAAATTTCTGTCAAACTTGTCACAATACCAGTTGCAGTCAGAGTATTTTAAGCTGCTAGCTGTATTTTTAGGGTTCCTTCCATTAAAAGGAAAAAAAGGAACCCTTATAGGAACACTCTGTTGTCCGTCTATTTGTCAAGACCCTTTAACTTGGGAACGCGAGGACTGGAGGCATAGAGTTGAAAATACCAAATACTCAATTAGCTAGCTTTTGCCCTCGGCTTCGCTCGCGTTAAATTCGGGGTAACACAGTTCCCCTTGCGCCTTATTGATTTGTAATAGCAACGCTAAGTTTTCCCTTTTCTTCCCTCTTTCTCCCTCACATCCGACTTTAAAAAAAAAAACAAATATGCCTATGTCCTTCTCCTGGTTCCTAACTATCTCTGTACCAAAATTCATCAAAATCGGTGTAGCCATTAAAGCGTGAAGAGGTAACAAACAAACTCACTTTCGCTTTTATTATATATACATAGTAAGGATGTATTGAAGCTGTGTAAAAGTCAACCATCTCAGTGTACGCTGTCAAAAAATATGGCCGTTTTTGTCGTAAGTTTGTAGGGAACCCTTGGTGAGCTAGTCTGTGATGTAAATCATCATCTGCCTAGCCTTTTCCCAACTATGTTGGGGTCGGCTTCCAGTCTAACCGGATGCAGCTGAATATCAGTATTTTATATGGAGCGACTGCCTATCTAACCTCCACAACCCAGTTAGTACTGGGTAATACGATACCCCTTGGTAAGACTGGTTGTCAGACTTTCGGGACACTGACTACCGTAACGACTGTCAAAGATCTACAAAATGACAGCCGGGACCAACGGCTTAACGTGCTTTCCGAGGCACGGAGGAAACTCGGTATGTAACGGGTGGTCACCCATCCACAGACCAACCTAGGCAAGCGCGGCTTAACCTAAAGATCGACCCGAGCGGCAGCTATTATTTAGTCTATGATATTAAGAAAATGATAAATCTGAAAGTAATTCTGTTTGGTTGTACGTATGTTTGTATGTATGTTATCTCTTTACGACTAATATTTTGATCGGATTTTGATTAAATTTGGCAAGGAAATATATAAATATATGTTTGTTTGTTGGTTGGTATATTAGTATGTACGTATGTTGTCTTTTCACAAATACTGCTGATAGGATCGTTATGAAATTGGCCATGGAAATAGTTTTTAACCTGAAAAAGTACATTTAATTACTACGCTAATCACTTGAGAGGGGTGAGCAAGAGCATCATTGCCTCAAATGTTTGAACTGACGACTGTCAGGAATGGCCTTGCCTTCGCGAACTTAATGCGTACAAAGTCGTGGCTAACAGCTAGTTGTTAAATAAATCAAAGTCGAACGGAGTCAATTCAAATTGCCGTTAACACGCTACAAAAATCATCTAATGGTTGTTAACTAATAAGTTATCTCCTCCCCCCCCCCCCGACCCTTTCCTCGATCCAACCCGCGTCGCTGAGCCAGTAAATCAAAATCATACTCCAAATAATTGAACTCAGTTCCAGCCACTCGTACCCTTAGCGTGTAGTCGCTTAATATATATATAAGTCTTTTGCCCCTAGCTGGAGGCCTTAACTTCAAGGCACCCACAGGATAGTTCGGTTGAGCAGTTAACAACCTCACAACTTATGAGTCATAAGTTAACCAGCGAGAAGCAATTAAAAAAAAATGACGTTGAAAACGGTTAATACTAATATGTCATCCCTAAAATACGGGCACTTGAAATATCCTTTAAAACAGCAACAAAACAATGACAAATATCGGTAAAAGCATACAGAATTTTACTGAGTATGTATGCTTCAAAACACATTCACAAAATCAGCTTTTCACAAGTAACTCTTCAACTACTAATTTAATCAACTGACGACATTTCTGTTCTTCTCAAAGAATGCAGCCTTACAAACGTCCATTTTGTCTCTCGTAATATATTCAGCGACTATGATCCTTCATAAATAAGTGGGTTCGTCTGAATACCACCTTGAGAGCCCTGTGCAAGACTACTGGCACATGAAATGCCATATAATATTCATTCGCTTATTCCTGGAGTTCCTCAAATGTATCTTGTTCTGCGAATTTCGCTAGTCGGGATGTCGTTTGTGAGGGTATAATGAATAGAAGTCAATATTGTGGCAAGCAATGAAAGGTACTCCAATTGGTGGTTATTTTCAGTGAGACAGCACGTTCTTGTTTTACGCGTTATTCAAAGAGATGTCTGCAAAGCCTCTGTAGACATCTGTCTTTGCAGACATCTCTTTGAATAACGTGCAGTAGCCTGGCAGGGCTACTGCATGCTGGGGTTGCAGGTTCGAACAAAGCTCCGGAACACAAAGAGCAAAAAGAGGAAAATGGATGGGTTTTACTCAGAAGGTAAAATCCTAACACTCCCTTCCGCTCCGCCAAGAGGTAAAAATTATTCGACGAGAAATCATCAAAATTTACATTCCATCAAAAAAAAAAATCTTTACAGTGAACATTGTTACAGACATCTTAAATTTATCGAACAGACATTGTGAACGGATAAGTTCCCTGGCTCCCAAACTAGGTTTTCACCTGTGACTTGGGAGACAGTGTACCTCCATTAAAAACTCATATTATTCAAAGCTTCAAGGAAACCGAAAATGTAATGAAAAATGGGTAGTTATTAATTAATTTTACGACTATTTTAAATTCGAAAATTTAGATGAATGAATGTACGTGTGACATAAACAGTCATATATTTTGATTGCATAGACTTAAAAGGTTGATTTTTAACAGCACAAAGGGACCACAGAGTTGAGTATATAGTTTAATTTCAACTCGATATCTCCACGCCTTCCCAAGATAAAGGGTCTTGACAGACAGACGGTCAACAAAGTGATCCTATAAGGATTCCATTTTTTTCTTTTGAGGTACGAAACCCCTAAAATAAATTTTATGCATCTGGTGATTTTCTCATCCTTACTAATATTATAAAAGCGAAAGTGAGTTTGTTTGTTACCTCTTCACGCTTTAATGGTTGCACCGATTTTGATGAATTTTGGTACAGAGATAGTTGGGAACCAGGAGACGGACATAGGCAAATTTTTATTTTAAAAAAGTGGGATATGAGGGAGAAAGAGGGAAGGAAAGGGAAAACTTAGCGTTGCTATTACAAATCAATAAGGCGCAAGGGGAACTGTGTGACCCCGAATTTAACGCGAGCAAAGCCGCGGGCAAAAGCTAGTACACTATAAATCGGCATACGATACGTTTTCCAAGTAATCGTACAGACGTTTTCTGTTCCGTTTGTTTACATTTTTACTATGTACTGTTGAACTGAAGTATACAGATTCACTAGGTATGCGTTCTAATTAGAACCATGTTTGTTCCTAATAAACTCAGCACATTACTAAGGTACCGACTGACTACTGTTGACGTTGAGTTTCTAACTTCAATGTCACGTCATTAAGAATTAATGTCACCTATGTGACTGAATACATAATTTTAGCTTTGTAGAAATGTGGTTTCTGTACCTAAGTGAAATTATTCGTGGTTTGATTTCATAATAAGTTAGTTCTGTTTCTAATAAATATGTTACCTAACTAATAAGCCCTTACTTATACTGAAACAATAGTAGAGTGAGATAAGGGGGAGAAAAAGGGAAGAAAATGGGAAAGAAGATATTTTTTTCGATCATGCGGGTTAAAGTTACTATGCCAAAGTAACTATGCCACGCGGACGAAGCTGCGGGCGGAAGTTATTAATACTATTTATTACATATGACTTAAACATAACTGGCTAAATGTAGGTGTTCTATTAGTCACAACTCTGCCCTTCCCTTCCAGGATTACCAGCGTGATATTGTGTTACAAACCCAATAGCGTGAAAAAGTCCTCAACTTACTTTATCCTTCTTCACTGGTGACAGAAAAACCGTAGGTGAATCGTAAAAGTTTTAGCAGCCTGTTTTGTGTTATGCCTCGTATTATTAACACAATAATAATTCAGTTCAGAATAATTTATCATCCTAAGCCAATAACTAGAATCTCACCTTAGTTCACACCCGTGAGATTCTAAAAATACCAGGTACAAACCTGAGAAAACTAAAGTTTAAAACCACAATAATAATAAACAGGACTCAAACAGAACTGGACGCCTTGGATAGGAAGGTCCGTACATTGTTAACGGCATTTCGTATGCATCACCCACGTTCCTCGGTTATGAGACTGTATATCCCGCGGAGTTGTGAAGGTCGAGGCTTTTTAAATGCCAAGACTCTCCACAATCGTGAGATATTCAGTCTCAGGGTATATTTCCTAGAAGCTGACGTGAGAATGCATCGGGATGTGGTTGCAGTGGACAAAGGTCCCACCCCGCTCTCCTTGGCTAAAGAGAACTGGCGCAAACCTGTAGTGCTTGACACTAACGACCGCAAGGAGGTATGGCAGAGTAAGGAGCTTCACGGACGCTTTTTCCGGACCCTACATGGATCCGATGTAGATCAATCAGCGTCCGTAGCCTGGCTACGTTCGGGGATCTTTTTGGAGAAACCGAAGGTTTTGTCTGTGCAATCATGGATGAAGTTATGATGACAAATAACTACCGGAGGTTTATTGTGAAGGACGGCACGGTTGACATATGTCGGGCATGCCACCGTCCGGGTGAATCAATTCGACACATTATCTCCGGTTGTTCTCGTCTAGCTAACGGAGAGTACTTGCATAGACACAACCTTGTAGCCAGGATTATCCATCAGCAACTTGCTCTAAAATATAACCTTGTGGAATCGGAAGTGCCGTACTACTGGTATGAGCCCGACCCAGTTCTCGAACATGGCAATATCACATTGTACTGGGATCGATCCATCATCACTGACAGGACTATTGTTGCCAACAAGCCTGATAAAGTGGTGGTGGATCGATCAGAGCGGCGCGCAATGATTGTTGACATAACAGTCCCGCATGATGAGAACCTCGTGAAAGCCGAGAAAGATAAGCAAATCAAGTATATTGACTTGGCTCGCGAGGTTGTCGACATGTGGGATGTAGACTCAGCGATCATTGTGCCGATAGTCATATCTGACAATGGCTTAATTGCCAAGAGCCTCGACCAATACCTGAGGGGGCTCTCGTTAGGCAGCTGGATCAAGGGCTTGATGCAGAAAGCGGTACTCCTGGACACGGCTCGTATTGTTAGGAGGTTCCTTTCTCTGGAGCCTGTAGCTTGGACCCTGTTCCCGATACCGGTGGGCTACTATTTTAATATTTTTAATTTTTTTTTTTGTTTTTGATAAGAAATATGTAAAAATATAAAAAAAATGTATGTAAATAAATAAGTGACAATAATAAAACATTTATTTTCAGGCATCTTAGGCCCATAGATAAATACCTTACAGACAAACATATATGTATATAGCTAATACAATTCACTAAACAACTATGTTAGTAGCACTTCACTGCACTATGTCACTGTGCGTTGATGTAATAGGTTAGTTTCCAGGGTCAAAGTAATTATTAGTCCATCTTTTAGATTATTCAAAAAAAAGGCACACGTATTTTTTTACTTCTAAATTAGACCAAAAATTACAAAGATATAACCCATTAAAGTTACGTGTGACGTTACTCGTTAGACGGACCAATCTTTTTTTTAAACTTTTTCTCGAAACTAGCCTAAGAAAACAGGTTAAAAAGCCTTCTTGTTAGTAATAACACTTCATATTGAACACAAAGTAACATTATCTGTGAGAAAAATCGGTTTACAAGTATACCAAGCTTAACTTCAAAACTTTTGAAGCACACCAAAGGACCACCCCGATGAATAAAAATACGTATAAGAGTCTCAACTCGATCCAAGTTGGCAGACAAGCTTACTTCTAACTTAAAAATACAATATTTCCTCACCAACTTTATTTTGCGGTGGATATCCAAAATGAACAAGTTTTACAAGAACAGTCTGCGAAGGTAATAAACTTTTCGAATTTTGAAAATTAAATCCGTGGTCTCGGCATCAAAAGGAATGTTGGCCACCTGAAATCCAAGAAGGTTTTAATCATAAAAACTTATTGCTGAACCACTCTTGTAATTATGATTAAAATTTGTTTCCTTCAAATTGCTTACGTCGGTTACCAAAAGAGAATCGAGTACCTATTTTCAATTCATTTTTTTTTAATAATTTATTTAACCCTTAATCAGATTTACCAACAGTTGTTACAGATATTATATAAATAGGAACATACAAATTATTGTGTCTTAAGTCTCACTGTACAACTAATTTCAGGCAAACACCACATGCAAAGTGCTCTCTGTAGTTAACAAATTAACTTTTAAAATTCGGTGTACTTATCTTAACTTATTTAATTCTAAATAATTAAAAAAATACGTATACTAATGACGACTGACAAACGTCAATATTACAACAAAATTAATCGATTTTAAGTACATTTATTCGATTTGTTTGTGCAAGGTCCACAGATTAAATCACACCGCGAAAATTAATTTTATAAATAATTCAGTAATGCAACGAGAATTTGTCTACCCAAATGAAAATTCAGGGAGGTGAGGAGTGACACGATTGCAATTATTATATAATTTAATATTCATCAAGTAATTTTCAGGTTTGCCGTATATTAATAAAAGTTTAATCTATAATTAATGGAAATGTGAAGTTTGGTGCGATGTGAATGATTTTAACTTAAAAATTAGTGAATGACAACAGAAATACTTATGAAATTAATTTTGCTTCCAAATTAACAAAACACATCTTGTGATTGTCTTAATATCACATAAACTAGAACTGATATGGCTTCGTACCCACGTGTAATAGGTATGTGTTAAATAATTGATTGCACTGAAATTATATCAAGAACAAGGTAGAGGTTGTCTTGGAGTTGATTAGTATTGGATAACGGACCAAATAAAGGATTCCCTTAGTGTTATACTTGTGTGTTTTGTGTAATATTCACTTACTTACGATATTTTTTTTGTCTAAAACGTCTACAATTTTGCACTGAAACATTTTTGATGAAACGATTGGCGCAGTGGCTGAGCTATCGACTGCTGTGCTGCGTGTCGCGGTTTCGATCCCCGCACGGTACAAATATTTGTATGGTCTAAACACGAACAGCCACCCCCGAAACAACTACCTTGTTTCGGGGGTGGCTGTTCGTGTTTGTGAGTTGAAATGTTTGTAAACGCACCCACGATACAAGAGAAATTCCAAGTGTGAACAGAGTTTAAAAAAAAACTAAGAACCCTTTCGTAAGAAAAACTAAACAAGCATTTTCTTCACCTGAAGAAATGTCGTTTTTATTCCGTAAATACTCGGGAAGAGAAAACCGACACAAACTAAATTGAGTTAATGAAACAGAACAGGTGGAAACTTGCTTTGCAAAACGAAAACACTGTTCTGTAAACATCGAAGTAATGATGGTTTTGTACTGTTTTCTCTGTAAACCCTTACAGAGAAAACAGTAGGCTATTTTCGACTTTCCACAACTAGAAAAAAAAAACAGATGACAAGACTTTATTTTTCTTTTAAAAAACGTACGTAGTATCGTGGATGCGTTCAAATACACAAACAGCCAGACCCGAAACTATTATCTGTAGGCCATACAAATAATTGTTCCATGCGGAAATCCAATCACTGCGCCAAACGTGTCGTCAAAATTGTTTCAGTGCTGAATTGTAGATGTTTTAGACACAAAAATATTATAAGTAAATATTACAAATTACCGTCAAAGAGTTGAGTTACAAATGTAAAATATGTCATTGCAGTATTTAGTGGTATTCAGAATCGCTGAGACTGTGCAATCCTCTCTATTCTGTGCTCCACTCTTCTCTAATCTCTGCTCTACTATCTTCTCGAAGTCACTGTCTTTGTTATGCTAATAGCATTTTGATTACTAAGGATTTTTTTTGGTTGGGAAATCATCAAATAAGTTCTCCCACTCTAGGCAAAGCGAAAGGAAGTGTCAGACTTGTACTGACTTAAACCCATGTTCCTTCTTTTGCTCTTTGTTTTACGGGGCCGGTATTTCTTTCGAACAACCCGCAGCCCTGGCAGGCAGTGGCCCTGACGGGACCTTCAGATTTCTGGACATCTCTTTGAGGCGCGTGTGGAACGGCCTGTCGTCGCTAGACGGACGGACAGGCCCCCGCCTACGGAGGTCGGAAGTCGTCTCGTGGCTCCCGATGCCTGGAGCGTCTCCCGCGGCTGGGATGGTTTTAGTTTCTCTTCCTCATTAGTTACGTTTGTGGACCGAATATCATTGACAATTTTACATATCTATGGATGGTATTCAGTGTGCTTGTTGTAAACTCATAGTAGGGCCACTGTACTCAAAGATCAAAATTGTATTTCCCTCGTGAAGACCAACCACCATTACCACTCTTCCAGGCTTATCGGATGCAGCCTAAATACCAATATTTTACATGGAGTGACTGCATATCTGCTCTCCACAACCCAGTTAGTACTGGATAATACAACACTCCTTGGTAAGACTGGCTGTCAAGCCTTCAGGCCACTTACTTTGTAACGACTGTGAAACATCTACAACTGACAGCCGGGACCAACGGATTAACATGTTGTTCGAGGCACGTCGGGAGCGAAAGCTAGGCAAGCGTGGCTTAACCTAAAGATTGATCCGAGCGCCTGTTATTACTTAGCCATGAGAGAAGAGAACATAGACGAGAAGCCGAACATACCTTAAAAGTAAATAACTTTAATTCCCAGCACTCTTCCCGGACGAGGGACTTGTAAAAGTGTTTGCACTAAACTAATTAATGATTTCGTTTCATTGTTTCTTTAGCTTAGGGGCGAGTGGAGTGCAAACCGTGTTAGCATTGACTGTATTTTATTGGAAGATTTTGTTCTAGTTTCTACAGTTTTGTGCACAAAAGTTTATTTTAAACTAGCTCAATTCGATAAGTTCCGACAATCAGCGTTCGGTCTCGTTTACATTGTTAGCGATTTATTTTCATAATACCTTTTTTTCAGTTTTACTCGCGGGGATGAAAAGTAACTTGTGTGTTAATCCAGTGTATAGGTTATCTACGTACCACATTTCATCTAAATCCGTTCAACCATTAATTTAAGTGTTAAAGAGTAACAAACATACAAGCTTAAAAAAGTGTTAAGTATACCTACAAAAAAAATGGGCTCAAATTGCGACATAAAGACCACTTTTGACAGCGCATATTTAGAGGGTTGATTTTTTCACAGAACAAAAAGATCACAGAGTTTAGTTGGTTTTAATTTCATTTCGATACCTCTACGCGTTCCCGTGATAAAGGTTTTTGACAGACAACAAACTGATTCAATAAGGGTATCCTTTTGTTTTTGATTTTGAGGTACGGAACCCTAATTACACAAACTATCTTATCTTGTAAACGAACCTTGAAATAAATACATTTCCTCAACCCATATTGTGTTTTGCGAAATTATTTCGAAATCCTGATATGAGCTTATACTACACGAACATCTTTTGTGTATTACAACGTGTATTACACGAACATCTTTTTAAATTTCCATTTCATAAATAGAATTCCGAAAATAAACTTGTTCATAAGAATTTGTATCCCCTCGATATTTATATGGCAGTTGTTCAGCAGCAAACAAAGCGGCATTTAAATGTATCTGTTGTACAATGAGGAAGTTTTACAATGTTTAATAATTGTTGTCAACGTCACACTTTCAGTAGTTTCATCAGACTGCATCTTCCTGAATTTCTCATCTAAAGAAAAGCTACTTCAAGAAGACTCCACTCGAAATAAATGCTCAGTAAAACTTTAATATTCGAAATGTTTCACTAGGATCTTAGCTTCTGTTTAAATATGAACACCAAAACGCTATTACACGCTGTTTTATTTTATACCTCAGTGGCAAATAAAGTTAAATCCACGCATTTCTTCTGCGCAAATAACCGGAGTGTTTTGAATAGTACATTCCAAATGTATGCTATACAGTAAAATTATGTACATACACTATTCCACCGTATAATAGAACAAGGGATAATAGAAATAGGAAAATTTCTATTATAATATGAACATACCTTTCAGGGAATAGAAAACTCAGTTTTGGCATATCGGCGTATCGTTGGTAGAAACTACTTACGTTATATCGAATTTGAAATATGCCAAGATTTTGTATTTGAGAATTTTAAATTCTTTCGATGTATGAAGGAAATTTCGTTTCGCTACGGATGAATTTTTAGTAGGAAGGAATATGTTCAATCCAGAGGTTAAGAATTTGCTTCTCATGAAGAGGTTGTGGGTTCAAATTTCGGGAAGTTCAAATGTTACTTTTTAATACATACTAGCTGGCGCCCGCGGCTTCGCCTGCGTGATGATCGAAAAAAAGTATCCTACGTGTTATTCCAGACTATAATGTAACTTTGTTCCAATTTTATCAAGATCCGCTTAGCTGTTTTGACGTGAAAGAGTAACAAACATCCATACATCCATCCTCACATTTATTCGAATTTTTAATTTTAATATACACTCTTTTGCAAAAAAGACGGGCACCTAAGGAAATTTAAGTTCTAAGGTCGATTTGAGTTAATTAAATGAAATTTATTTCTTTGACGTAGTCTGTATACTTATAATCATGTAAATTAATGCGCGTGAAGTGAATTCGGGCAATTAAAAAAAAAAAAACGATGGATTCTTTAAAACCGATGTACACGCCCAAACAATAAGAAGTAGTCGGCAATAAAGACAAGTTTTTTTTTACTTTTTTTAATTAAATAAAGTTACAAATGTAAAAACCTAATAACGAGTGTGACCTCCTCTTGCCAAAATCACAGCTTGAATTCTTCTGGGCATGCTTTCCACGATGTTTTTAATAACGTTTTGAGGAATACGTTCCCACTCTTCTGCAATGACTCTTTTTAGCTCCCTGATGTTTTGTGGAGCAGGTTGCACTGATCTTACCCGTCTCTTTAGAACATCCCAGACATGCTCAATTGGATTGAGGTCAGGACTTCGAGCTCACCAATCTAAACGACGGATCCCAACTTCTTGCATGTACGCTTCCACGTCGCCAGAACGGTGCGGGCGAGCATTGTCGTCCATAAAAATGGAATCTTCCCCAAGTGCAGTCAATGTGGGTTGTGCATATGGAATTAGGACTTCCATTATGTACCGGTGTGCATTTAATGGTCGATTTTCTATGAAAACTAACTCCGTACGCTCCGTCAAATTAATTGCTGCCCAAAACATAACGGAGCCTCCGCCATAAGGAGTGATTTCTTCGAAACACACTTCCGCATAGTGTTCCCGTGGTCTTCGCAGCAGTCGTCGGCGTCGGTCCTCTCCACACAAAGAGATTCTAGCTTCATCAGAAAACAATACTTTATTCCAGTCCTCCAGAGTCCATGAAGCACAGTTCCGAGCAAATGTTAGCTATTCTTCATTGTCCCTCTCACCGCACTGACTTCATTCACCGATCATTCTTCGTCCAGGCTATTTCATTATGGAATGTGCTTCCCCAGGAAATCAGGATGGCAACCAACTGTTTTTATCTTTTAAACATAAAGTTAGTGAATTTCTTCGTAAAAAGTCGGCAGTTTCGTCACACCGTTAATGTTTTTCCCCATTGTTGGTCATTTTATTTTGTATATCTGTGTATTTATCTTTGATAAAAATTTATAGTATTTTATTTTATATATAGTATTTTATATATCCATAAAACTTATAATTAATTATTTTATTTCTTATTTACACCTACCACTGTTTGTCTCTGCAACACCTGAAGGTTGACTGGTAGAAAATGCCTTTGGCATTAAGTTCGCCTCTGTACTTTGTGCTTGAAGTGTTAAATAAATCCAACACGTGGCGTAAAAGCCAGTCGCTTAACCAGTGCGCCAACCGTGCTGTCAATTAATATGATTGGTTGATGGAAAAGAAAGGATCATAATATCAAATACATGGTTACTAAAAAAGTTTTATTGCATTAATATACAGATGCATCACCAAACAGCTGAAGACAAACAACTGCCCTAAACATCATCAATTTCTCAAAATTACAATAGCTATTTCATCATACTAGGACTTCCTTGCAGCGTGGTTATAAGCAACACAAATCTCACACAAAACTAACAACTAACATCGGTACAACTATCGTCTACGCAAATATTGGTTCCGCACAGCTATAAGCAACTATAATTGCCAACAACCAAACTCAAACATAATTCAATCCTACAAATCGATTTTCCACAAACGGAACCCTTGACGGACGTCAAGATAAGCGTAAAATAGACGCCTGTCTGTCGCCTACATCACGCCATATTGGGGCTATTGAAGGATTTATTGAGCAATAGATAATTCTCGTCGTTGTTAACTTTATGGCTATCGAGTGTGTTGCAATTTTCTTTTTTTTTATGAAACTTTTTGATGTTCTGATGTTGCGTTGTTGCCAGGACCTTTTTATCATGATCTTGATGAAACAAAAGTGCTGAATTAAAGGGTATTTAAAAAGTTTCAAAACAGGTAAAACAGCAATACTATTTTTGAGTCTTTTTGCTTAATATTCTGACGTATTTTCAAGTTTCTGCAAATAAAAAATTTAAAAACACCCCCGACCCAAAAAAAGTACGCAACCCTATAAAAAGCAAAAAAATAACTTTTAACACTACGTAAGTACCAACTAAAGCATGTCAGACTATCTACTCGGGACTTTGTGCCACCTTTATGTCGGAGGCATAACCGCTAATTTTGAACTGCAAATGGTTATCTTGGCCTGCTGTTGACCGTACGTATGAAATTTTTGATTAAATTTTGTCGTGTCGGGGGACCGCTCTAATTTATTAGCCTAACGTTAGAAGCACACATTAAGAAGTCCTCAATCCCATTGTAATTTTTCATACATTTTTTTTGAGTCGTTCCTAAGAATGGGGGTTAAAATTATTGTTTATCATTTATTTAGATAGAGTATAAGTTTTTTTTTTGATTTCGTTACTTACGTTAACATTTTCGTTGTAATTTAAATATTATTTTGTATACTTATATTCTTTTTCTTTACAAGTAAATCTTGTGAGTCGTACTATTCGTCTGTTTTAATATTTTGTCCAGTGTTATTGTATCATTTAGTGTAGTTGTGTACATATTTAGTTTTAAAATACGAATTTTGTGATTAGGTAGGAATCATTTGATTTAGGTAAGTATTTTTGAAGGTAAAAAGCGGTCCCCCGACACGACAAAATTTAATCAAAAATTTCATACGTACGGTCAACAGCAGGCCAAGATAACCATTTGCAGTTCAAAATTAGCGGTTATGCCTCCGACATAAAGGTGGCACAAAGTCCCGAGTAGATAGTCTGACATGCTTTAGTTGGTACTTACGTAGTGTTAAAAGTTATTTTTTTGCTTTTTATAGGGTTGCGTACTTTTTTTGGGTCGGGGGTGTTTTTAAATTTTTAATTTAATTTTTTATTTCATGCTTTTTGAAGGAGCTCCTTAATTTTTCATTCTTTTATTTAATTTCTTTTATGTTTCTTGCCATTTAAAGGTAATTTTGTGTTTTATTTTTAAATTTTGGTCATTCTAGATTTTCAGCAAAAATATAAATCGGTTTATCCGTTTCATTCCGGCATTCCAGGGTTTCATCCGCCACATCCCATTTCCAGCATCAGGTCCTCGTCAATTAGAAACATAAAGAGAACTAGTTAAGACAAATCCAACGAGCCCAAACTCGAGGGGTTTACTAAAAGGCAGTCCAGGGTTACGTTTCCTACCTTCGAGCCCTATCACCAGACCAGCTCAGAGGTTCCAGATTTCCAGCATCAGGTCCTCGTCAATTAGAAACATAAAGAGAACTAGTTAAGACAAATTCAACGAGCCCAAACTCGATGGGTTTACTAAAAGGCAGTCCAGGGTTACGTTTCCTACCTTCGAGCCCTATCACCAGACCAGCTCAGAGGTTCCAGATTTCCATGATCAGGTCCTCGTCAATTAGAAACATAAAGAGAACTAGTCAAGACAAATTCAACGAGCCCAAACTCGATGGGTTTACTAAAAGGCAGTCCAGGGTTACGTTTCCTACCTTCGAGCCCTATCACCAGACCAGCTCAGAGGTTCCAGATTTCCAGCATCAGGTCCTCGTCAATTAAAAACATAAAGAGAACTAGTTAAGACAAATTCAACGAGCCCAAACTCGATGGGTTTACTAAAAGGCAGTCCAGGGTTACGTTTCCTACCTTCGAGCCCTATCACCAGACCAGCTCGGAGGTTCCAGATTTCCAGCATCAGGTCCTCGTCAATTAGAAACATAAAGAGAACTAGTCAAGACAAATTCAACGAGCCCAAACTCGAAGGGTTTACTAAAAGGCAGTCCAGGGTTACGTTTCCTACCTTCGAGCCCTATTACCAGACCAGCTCAGAGGTTCCAGATTTCCAGCATCAGGTCCTCGTCAATTAGAAAAATAAAGAGAACTAGTTAAGACAAATTCAACGAGCCCAAACTCGATGAGTTTACTAAAAGGGAGTCCAGGGTTACGTCTCCTATCTTCGAGCCCTAACAGCAGACCAGCTCAGTGGTTCCAGAAGACATCAATGTTTCAAATGTCAAATCCTACATATGCTCGCAAGTAAACTGGGCGTGGAACATTCCTATTTAATTACACTCAACAAACGACCTGATGACCTTGAAGACCTGAACCGATTTCCACCAAACATAGCTAAGAACACTCTCGACTGATATACCTTTCAAACAAAAAAAACCGCATTAAAATCGGATCATCCGTTTGGGAGCTACGATGCCACAGACAGACACATACACATTTACACACATACACAGACACGTCAAACTTATAACACCCCGTCGTTTTAGCGTCGGGGGTTAAAAATAGGAAAAATTCTTCAAAAAAAATAGTACAGAACAAAAGGTACTTTAACAAAATTGCAGCTTGCAGCTTTCTCTTCAGGGTCATGTCACCGTTTCCATATCATATAGATGGATCAATTTCTAAACGAATGATCTGGCAATTATTATTAAAATAATTAAACCACTTATACGGAGGTTACAGCCTGCCTGTATAGTATACTAGGTTTTGCCCGAGCTTTGCTCGCGTTAAATTAAAGGTAACACAGTTTCCCTTTACTGATTTGCAGGTACCTGCTACCTGTAGTTTTTGCCCTTGCGGCTTATTAATTGTAATAGCAAAGCTAAGTTTTCTCCTTTCTTCCCTCGTTCTCCCTCATATCTCACTTTTTTTTAATAAAAATTAGCCTTTGTCCGTCTCCTGGTTCCCAACTATATCTGTACCAAAATTCATCAAAATCGGTTTAGCCATTAAAGCGTGAAGAGGTAACAAACAAACAAACTCACTTTCGCTTTTATAATATTAAGTAAGGATTAAATCTCTTTGCACACGTGTCACCTGAATATTCAAACTACAAGTTAAAGAAAACTGATTCACATTTCATCCTACACTCAAAGCAACTTCATTAAACCACAGACAACCTTGAATGGAAACTTTTCACTTGAACTATTCATGTGGGCAGTAAAGTGACCCTCGTACTTAAGTGTTCAGCCAATCAAGATGCATGAATACTTTCTTTTGTTGAAAGTTCAATGACTGGCTGTTGCATGAGATTGATTACGTAAATTTATCAATTCGAGCTTCTCAAGTTCAAAGGACGACGCGGTTGGCGCAGTGGCTGAGCGATCGACTGCTGCGCTGCGTGTCGCGGGTTCGATCCCCGCACGGAACAAATATTGTATGGCCTAGAGATAGTTGTTTCGGGTTTGGCTGTACACAAACATTTAAACTCATATACACAAGTATGTGAGTTTAAATGTTTGTAAACGCACCCAGGATACAGGAGAAATCCTAGAAAAAAAAGGGATTGAAATAGCAATTATCTCCAACGAGTGAGAAAAATGGTGATTTGTGGTTAATTGATTATTTTTAATTATTGTTAAGAAGAAATGTTTTATTTTTGTCGAGAAAACGTTATGCCGATGTTGGTCCCGACAGTCATTCATAACTCTAAACTGACATTATAATCTTAGCTGTCCTGCGAGGTTTTACCCGCGTGTTAGGTCACAGCCCCGCTACCGAGAGTAGTAGCATGATGGTCGTGTAGATGGTCATCTAGCCTATCACACTCAGTAAAATATAGCTTTCTACAATTAGAAAGCTATATTTTTATTAAAGAATTTTTAGATCGGTTCAGTACTTTCAGAGCTTATTCAATACAAACAAACAATCAAATCTTTCCACTTTATAATATCTTACTTATTAATTTTTATTTTATATTTTGTTTTATAATATTATAAATGCGAATGTTTGTGAGCATGTAAGGATGGATGTATGGATGTTTGTTACTCTTCCACGTCAAAACGGCTGAAAGGATCTTGATAAAATTTGACACAGAGGTAGATTATGGCCTTCAATAACACATGGGTACTTTTTATTCGATATCACGCGGGCGAAGCCGCGGGTGCCAGCTAGTTAAAAATATTAGTGAGGTGAATAACAGTCTGGACCAATGGAATAATTAAATACACACAAACTCACGCGTTTTTTCGGTAGTAATCTATTTTCATACTCCTAAGTGATAAGGGTCTACAGAAGGGGACTTGAAGCGAGGGTGAAACCGCCGAGCACAGCTAGTGTTATTATAATAATCATTATGACTATTTCGATTTTTACGCGTCGATATAACTCTTTTCAGATGGACTTAACAACGTCGTTCTCATAAAATAAATGGCTTCGTCTATTCAGTTTTGAACATTGTTCTTTGTACTTGTGTAAGCACTCAGGTTCTGTTCTCAAGTTCTGCTTTTTAGGGTCCCGTACCTCACAAGAAAAAACCAGTACTCTAACAGTTCACTTAGTTGTCTGTCAAGACCCTTAATCTCGGAAACGCGTGGAGATATCAAGTTGAATTTTACACCATTTACTATTTCTTTTTTAATTGTAATGTCTCCAGTAATTAACACTAACAATCAATTTCATTTGAAAATACCCGTAAAGGAAATGGCCTGAAAATTTTACATTTTGTATTGTATAATTTATACGCAAACCTGAACATTAAGTAGAAAATGAATAATAGGACAATAACACAACAGTCTTGATACAATAATAAATTACGTTAGGGTCGCCCCTAATCCTATAGTTTATGACCAAGATAGTTTAGGCTGTGGTTGTTAAATGGCCGAAAACAGAAGATTTTGATAAATTATCAATTTTGATTTTGATGAATTTTGGTACAGAGATAGTTGGGACCCTGGAGACGGACATAGGCTAACTTTTTCATAAAAAAAGTGAGAAATGAGGGAGAAAGGGGGAAGAAAAGGTAAAAATTAGCGTTGCTATTACAAATCAATAAGGCGCAAGGGGAACTGTTACCCCGAATTTAACGCGAGCGAAGCCGCGGGCAAAAGCTAGTAATATTATAAAAGCGAAAGTGAGTTTGTTTGTTTGTTACGTCTTTACGCCTAAATGGCTAAACCGACTTTGATGAATTTTGGCACAGAGATAGTTGAAACCTCGGAGACGGACATAGGCTTTTTTTTATAAAAAAGTGATAAATGAGGGAGAAAGAGGGAAGAAAAGGGAAAACTTAGCTTTGCTATTACGATAAATAAGGCGTAAGGGCAAAAACTACAGGTAGCAGGTACCTGCAAATCAGGAAAGTGGAACTGTGTTACCCCGAATTTAACGCGACTGAAGCCGCGGGCAAAAGCTAAATAATAAGCTAAATTATAAATAAAGTAAGAAATTTGTTTTTTTTTATTATTCTTTATTCAAAGGGCAGTAACACTGCTTCGTCCACTTAAAAGTCAATAGTTATTTGTATACAACTAATTATTTTGTAATACCAAATGATCGTGACAGTTTCATAGGCTCTACAAAAGACGGAAGACAGTGCCTAATTATACTTTTTTATAGGGTAGTTAGAGCCTAACCTTGTGTCACATTTTCATATCACCCACAGAACTTTGACCTAGATTAACTAGCTCTCAGACATGTTGGTTTTTGTTTCTTAAACTAACTCCACCGCCACGGGTGACGATCCTGGCCACTGAAGTACGGCTCTATGGATGGTGAGCAATGGGTTGCTCACTGGAGCAGGTTGGGGAAATGACAGACTATTACTGACTACAACCCACACATGTCCCTTCTTTTGTCCTTTATGTTTCAAGGCCGCGGTACCTCTTTCGTAAAACCTCTCTGCTTTGCTGACATCACTTTGAGAAACACGTTGTCGACACGGCTTGTCATCATTTGATTGACGGACGATGAGCTACAGATTGCTCACCGTCCACAGACCCACATTTACAATGACCGGGAGTTTTCTAGCGGCGGCGGCGCCTGTCGCCATAGGGTCACCAATGACGGCTGGGTTGGTTTGAGTTTCAAAAGTTACGCCTGTAGTATCAATTCTAGTCAAATTTCAGCCTAATCACACTAATATAGTTAATCCCTAAATATAATCACAAATAACCTTAAACTCTTGACCCATTGGACAACGGAGGCTTAACTGAACTATCCCTTCTCAATGAAAATTGACATGCAAATAAGCTCTAACCGTTATCGCGACGGTAACAATTAGACGAAGGTTTAGAATCGTTATAGAGGTTCTGAAAGTTATGATTATTGTGTTAGGAGTATTAATTTTATGCATATTAAACTTTATAGTTAGTGTCACAAAGACCAAGTATTTCCTATCAATTAATTGTGTGTAATGTTTCATAAATACTGGACGTAGGCTTTACAAATTTTCTTGAAACATTCACAGTTAAATTGTTAAGCTTCCACCTTTCAAAGGGGCCTGCCAAAGCTACCAGCTGTCAGGATTGCGGGTTGTTTGAAAGAGATACCGTGGCCCTGGAACGTAGAGGGCAATAGAAGGAAAATGGGTGGGTTTTAGTCAGAAAAATATTATATTCATTGCCGCCCAGAGCGGGGGAAGTTATTTGATGATTTCCTAAATATATACTTAAAAAAAAGCTTTCACCTTTCACAATGTCAGTTAGACAAAATATCACCCCTGTACTTCCGAAGGGTTATACAGCGGTGAATCTAAAAGTACATCCGCATTATATGTACAGAGCGATCGACTGCTGCGCTGCGTGTCACGGGTCCGATTCCGGCATGGAACAAATATTTGTGTGTCCTATAGATAGTTGTTCCGGGTCCGTTCCGGCTGTTTGTGTATGTGAGTGTTTGTTAACGCACCTACGATACAGGAGAAATTACTAGTGTGGGGCAACGTTTTTTAAAGAAAAAAACAAAGATATAACAATTTGAACAAACTGGAAATCGAACACAGGATTTCATGCTCATAGTATAAGACTGTAATGATATAAGTAAAACGTATTTTCTTTTCATATTATTTTATAAATTTTGGTAGCCACCGGCCAGTATTATTTATATTTTTTTGTATTAAATTTTTATTATTAGATTAAATAGGATAAGAGCAAGTTAGAATAATCGCGTGATTTTAAAACACGAACCTTATTAGAAGTTGTATGGTTCCGTTGATAGTCCCATTGTTTTTTTTAATAGAAATTTCCCTTATTTGTGAAAACTTTTATACGTTAATCTAAAATCTATACAACTGTATAAAACACCAATCTAATTATATTCTTCACACGAACGTGAAGTCGGCCATAAAACCCAGGGGTTTTTTTTACTATCCATTTACACGTAACATATCAATACTAGGTACTTCTGTATTATATTGGGGTTTTTATTAATTAACTGATGAACAATACTACATGTTATAGGTACTGTTTTATTTAAGAACTCAAGCTCTTTAAAGTGATTTACACTTCAGTAATAATGTGTTGAATGCACTTTACCTGGTGCACGTTTATCTTTTGTGAGTTAGGGTCATTGCGCATTGCATCGTATCATACTGACCAAGTATCTGACTTGTTCTGCTGTCAGGGGGTCATCGTCAGTTACGATTTACGGTCTACAAGTTTATCATTAACTAGCTTAGCTCACGGGATCGCCCGCATAGAATTGTGTATTATCCACAAGATTGTACAACTGGGATTGAAAAACCTGTGTTAGTCCAGGTTATAAACTATTTAAATCCGTGCAGTAGTTTTAACATGAACGAGTAACAAACATTTGTCCATCTATCTTTTTTCACAAACATTTGCATAATTATATAATTGTAGTAAAAAAAGAATTTACACGATAAAATATATTGTAGATATCTTTTATCGTGTAAATTCTTTTTTTTTGTTGTAAATTTAGCAGTGGGGTGACTATTGTTAGCTCTTATAATGGTATCGAGATCCTAGTAGATCGTTACAGTTCTTTCCTTTAGCCAATGGTTAATGAGCTATTTGCCTTTAAAGCCGTGAAATTGTGCCATTTGCCATTGAGCAAAAGTAGGAAAATTCTGAATAAAATAAGTTTGTGAAAGAAACTTTCGACGAAAATTGGTTTGAATAAGATTTGATTGACTGTAAGTTTTTGAGATGTGGGACTTTTTTGTAAAACTGCCGCAGTAACTTTGTTGTTGATGAACATACTTTGAGAAACAAACTAAGCTATGCTTTTTAGTGTCAAACATAAGAATAAGCGTTAAAATATTGTTTGGAGATATGGAATCCTGTGTAAGCGAGCCCGACTCACACTTGACTGGTTTTTAGTGTTCTGTTATCAATAGGAAAAAACGGAATCCTTATAGGATCATATTTTAGTCCGTCTGTGAATGTGTCCTTTATCTCGAGAACGTCTGAAGGTATCGAGTTGAAGTTAAACCTAGGTATATACAGTCTGTGGTCCCTTAGATCTATGGGTAAATCAACCTTACCACCTAACACAGTCAAAAGATATGGACGTTAATGAAGCAAGTTTGTACGGAACCTTCAGTGTGCATGTCCGACTCATCATCTGCCTAGCCTTTTCCCAACTATGTTGTGGTCGGCTTCCAGTCTAACCGGATGCAGCTGAATACCAGTATTCAACATGGAGCGACTGCCTATCTGACCTCCACAACCCAGTTAGTACTGGGTAATACGATACCCCTTGGTAAGACTGGTTGTCAGACTTTCGGAACACTGACTACCTGTAACGACTGTCAAAGATCTACAAATGACAGCCGGGACCAACGGCTTAACGTGCTTTTCGAGGCACGGAGGAAACTCGGTATGTAACGGGTGGTCACCCATCCACAGACCAACCTAGGCAAGCGCGGCTTAACCTAAAGATCGACCCGAGCGGCTACTATTTAATTAGCCACGAGCTCCTAAACGAGTGCATGTCCGACTGATGGTGTCAATAAAAATCTTAATCATAATTAAACATTAACTTTGATACGCGATTCGTTGACATACAGATATGCCCGTCAACGTTTGAGTGTAGACTCTATTAAGTAATGATACAGTGCAGTGGGCGAACACCTTTGGAGGCCTTAGTGCTTTGCCTTTAGTCAGACTTGTATAGGAGTTTACCTACAACGAAGTGGTAATTTCATTGAAAGGTATTGTATCTACTGGGATTTGTCTCAGAATGTATGCTCCAGGGTTTAGCTAGAAACGGCTATGACCTGTTTGTACAAGTGATTGTATCTGTCGTATTTATATCTTGTTCTGTGGTATCTATTCTTGTTAATGTTGTTCGCTTGATTATAAAAATACTAGCTTTTGCTCGCGGCTTCGCTCGCGTTTAATTCGGGGTAACACAGTTCCCTTTTTGCTGATTTGCAGGTACCTGCTACTTGTAGTTTTTGCCTTAGTGAATTATTTATTGTATTAGCAAAGCTAAGTTTTCCCTTTTCTCTTTCTCCCTCATTTCTCACTTTTTTTAAGAAAAAGTTAGCCCTATGTCCGTCTCTCTCTTGATGAATTTTGGCACAGAGATAGTTGGGACCCCCAACTATCTCTGTGCCAAAATTCATCAAAATCGGTTTAGCCATGTAGGGGTGAAGACGTAACAAACTTTTTTTTTTTTAAAGTGGGCTGTGAGGGAGAAAGAGCGAAGAAAAGGGAAAACTTAGCGTTGCTATTACAAATCAATAAGGCGCAAGGGGAACTGTGTTACCCCGAATTGAACGCGAGTGAAGCCGTGGGCAAAAGCTAGTATTTAATATATTAAAAATAATTATTTCAAAACTGTTTCTAGATAAAAAACTTAATCCCATATAAAAAGTATAGGTAGTAGGTATATGCTACAACAACAAATATTTTTGTTGAATTAAAAATTAACTTCAAGTTGATCATGATGAGCCAGAGGTTAAGTGCCTCGCCTTTCATGCATGAGGTTGTGTGTTCAAATCAGGACAACTACATACCAATGTGACTTTTTTATTTTATATTTACTTTTTTATCTTAGACATCACAGACAAAGACATATTATGTTAAATGGATATTGATAATTTAAATATAAATAAACACAAACAACGACTATAACAGTATGTTACTTAGACTAGCACATACTATTCATTAGTAGATTATGAAGACTTCCCATCTCCTTCTTGGCGTATCGACAGCAAAAAGTTCAAACATGTTTAGCCCAAAACTCAGCCACGCTTACTCCGCCGACAGATGCAGTACATAAATCATCAAGTGCGTAGGTGATCGGGCATGTGATGCGAGATGGAAAGCGGACCATTGTCTGTGGGAAGACGCTCGTATACGCCCATGAGATCTGAGCCAACCATGAACCACTATCTGTAAATATTGTCTTTGCTATGACCGACTTGACTATGACCGAATTGATTATGACCGACTTGACTAAGACCGACTTGACTATGACCGACTTGACTATGACCGACTTGACTATGACCGACTTGACTATGACCGACTTGACTATGACCGACTTGACTATGACCGACTTGACTATGACCGACTTGACTATGACCGACTTGACTATGACCGACTTGACTATGACCGACTTGACTATGACCGACTTGACTATGACCGACTTGACTATGACCGACTTGACTATGACCGACTTGACTATGACCGACTTGACTATGACCGACTTGACTATGACCGACTTGACTATGACCGACTTGACTATGACCGTCTTGCAATGTTCCCAGTCTGTTTAGAATACCCATGAAAAAATCGAAACCATTACGATAAACGCATTTTGGTAGAACTCAACTGAAAACAAGAGCGAGTCAGACACGCGCACCAAGGGTTCCGTACAAACTTGCAACAAAACAGCCATATTTTTGACTGCGTAAACTTGGGTACAGTCACAGCATAAAGGGATACAGACACAGTGTTGAGTATATGGTTTTAATTTCAACTCGATACCTTCACGCGTTCTCGAGATAAAGGGGCTTGTCAGACAGACATACGAACAACAAAGGGATTTTTTTAAAGGGTTTTTTTGAAGGGTTCCGTTATTTCCTTTTGAGGTACAAAACCCAAAAAAAATCACAGGGAAACAGACAGGACTTTACATAGCGTTACCATATAAATTGCCTTTCAATCGAATGCAATTAAAACCGTCATCTGTCACGTCAAGTACAGGCCAACACCCCGTAAATATACCGCTTCGGACAATCATTTACGATAGCAAAACACCTGAAAATGTATTTTTTAATTACCCTTGGAATGTTTAATTGAAAATATTTTCTTACATTTGTAATGTGAAAATAACAGGCGTGTTCAGGCCTTTAATAAATCCCTAAGCAACTGTCATAGCATCGTGTTGTTGCTATTTTAATTGCGCAGGCGTTTTAAACTGATTTAACATGTCAACCATCTATATTTATTTAAACTTCATGTACAATAGTGGTACATAGGCGGACTTAATGCCATAAGGCATTCTCTACCAGTCAACCTTTGGGTAAAATACGACAACATTGTGATATATAATGTCACTTTTCTTTTCTTACTTCGGAGCCGTCGACCCTGTAGCATCTATTTTATATAAAAATTGAAATTCGCATTTATTGGGACTTTGATTTGGTGTCAGTATATCCCCAAAGATATAACAAGGCGAAATTCTGTCGTATGTAGATACACCTCTGCTTAATTCTTTCGAGGAACACAGGCGTGATGGCGTAGTGTAATAAAAAAAATCCCTATTCCACTAATATTGGTTTTACAGGTGGGAAACCTAAGACCACAATTTCCACACCCAGAGACGCCACACAAACGCGAACGACACTATGTTGTTCGTTACTTGAACTTAAAACGTCGTCTTGTCTTCGTCAAAAAACTACGGTATTTTCACAAGTTATTATGCCTTGTGACTATAACTTCATCTTTTTGTTTTGACTTTCAAAAGTGCCTGTAGCGGTCTAAACCCTGTGCCCAAATGCAATGTATGGTCAATCATTAACAAGTTCCAAGTTACGACTCCAAAAACGGCACCAGTCATAAGTTATACAGAGACGGATAATAAATATGTTAAGTGTCGCCCTCTGAAATTCCGCCAAAGATCGACCAATTTAGTTGATTATCTTAATTTTGATTGTTTTGTTGTGTTTTTAATATTACTTTTAGGGTACCGTATCTCAAAATAAAAACCCTAAAGGATCACTTTGTTATCCGTCTGTCTGTTAGGCCTTTTATCTCGGGAACGCGTATCGTTATCGAGGGATCGAGTTGAAATTAAAACCATATACTTAAGCCTGTGGTTCTTTAATTGGGACTGAGAAAAAACATCCGGCTAAATATAGTTATTCAAAAAATATGGCAGTTTCTATCGCAAGCTTGTACGGAACCTTCCGCCCGCGCGGTTCTGACTGGCACTTGACCGGTTTTTTTTCCTAAATGGTACAGTAGCCGCTCAGTGGGAACTAAATCTCATATGTTTTTATTTTATTTTTGAAACCCTCGTCATTTTTGATAAAATATTTTCCCAAAAATTAAACCGAATGAATCCATAAGAACTCAAAGTTTAATTTACCAATAACAAAAAAGAAATGATTGCTAGGCACATTCTCGAAGAAAACCTGTAAATAAAACGAAACGAGTCTACTTCAACAACAGATTAACAAAACCACAAAGAAAGACGATTTAAAGGTTTAATCATCCCCTTTTTCCTTGAAAATGAATCCCGAGAATTATTAAACCCTTCTCTTTTGATTTGGCTAATAGCTCGAGAAAAAATACTGGCTGAGATACATTTCTCGAAAGAATTTCAGTTTGATTTGCTGCGAAAAGTATTGCCAGGAAAGAAAAGGAATAAATGAGTAGCAGATTGATTTTTTTGTATTTAAATTTTGCTTGAGAGTCGATAGATAGAGCAGAAAAAACGGTTCAAGGGTTTTTAATTATGTATCTGATTCTTCTTAAATAAGGGTCGGATGTCTTGCCATTTTGACTATTACCCAAAGAAAGTATAAATAAAGCTCGTGAATTGAACTATTTGTGCTATAAAAATACTTACGCCTACATAATAGGGTAGTTTCCAGGTTCAAAGTAATCACATTCTGTTTAGTCCATCTCTTTCATTATTAAAAAATAAGAGACACTCGTTGCGAATAATGCAGCAACGCGTGACGTAACTTTAATGGGCTATATCTTTGTCATTTTTATTCTAATTTAAAATAAAAAATACATGTCCCTTATTTTTTATTATCGTAATAGCCTATTAAATAGTAATATTGAAGTGGATCGAATATACGTATTAAAACGACCGATTTCCTTTTGACATTTCGTATGTTGACATACTCGGCACTTATACAATACTTTTTTTTTGGGGTGGGAAATCATCGAATAACTTCCCCCGCTCTGGGCGGAGCGGGGGGCATGTCAGACTTTTACTGACAAAAACCCACCCATGTCGCTTCTATTGCCCTTTATGTTCCGGGGCCGCGGTATCTCTTTCGTACAACCCATCCCCTTCGTGGTTATTTTTTTATAAACCACCCAGAAGTAGGAGCCCCGCGAAGCGGGGCTCCGTTGACCAAGCCCACCCTCGACCATGCAAAGAATATTTTAAGGTTTGGTTAAGTGCCATTTGAGTTAGGCTAGAACTGTGCCCATTAAACATGAATTTTAGGTCAAAAGAATAAATGCATAAAATTAGTGCATTTGAAAATTCGGTGAAATGAAATTTGTTCAAATGAAATTAGTTCAAATAAATAATTATGCAAAATAAAAATTTACCAATGAATTATTCGGTCAAATGAATAATTCTACGAAATGACTTTATTGCAACTAAAATTCGCCGAAGTGATTTTCGACGAAACATTGTTCGACCAAACAAGGGTGATCCCAAATTCAGAGATTGGTGTTTTGTATCTGTGGTGATTTGACGTTTATTTGTTTTGAGTTTTCATGAGTTAGTGGTAGTGTTCACATTTTAAATTATAGATTTTAAATTAATTTTAAAAATTCTAAATGTGCCGCTTGCTACAATATAAACGCATGGAATTTAAAACAATAAAGTTCTTTGATATTGCTTAAAAATAACTTAACGTCACGGTTGTTATCCCCAAAGAGTAAGGCAGATGTACCTAATAGTACACGGATATTTTGCCAGTTATGTTTAAGTCCCATGTAATCCTACTAATATTATAAATGCGAATGTTTATGAGGATAGATGGATGTATGGATGTTTGTTACTCTTTCACGTCATAACGGCTGAACGGATCTTGATGAAATTTGGCACAGAGGTAAGATATAGTCTGGAATAACACATAGAATAATATTTTTTTTTCGAAATCACGCGGGCGAAGCCGCGGGCGCCAGCTAGTAAATTAATATGTTTCACGACACGGTTGGCGCAGTGGCTGAGCGATCGACTGCTGCGCTGCATGTCGCGGGTCCGATCCCCGCACGGAACAAATATTTGTATGACCTACAGGTAGTTGTTTCGGATCTGGCTGTATATATACAGGGTTATTTGTACAACACCGGCAACGTCTCAGGACCATGTTACTAACATCATAATCAACAACTTTTGTTCTAGGACATTTAAACATTTATCATATTTTAGTTCATGAGATTTTCATACAAAAATAAAAATATTGAAATTGAACGCTCTAAATGTTACGAAATCTATGCGAAGCAAACGTACCTACAAGCGGCGGTGTAGGTATGTAGGTACAGCAAAATACGGAGTTGAAATGTGTTAGATAGGACAACGAAATCTTGAAGATTTGTTTTTGGTAAATGTATAAAATTTTGTAAAAAACCATAAAACAAAAGTTGTTGTTTATGATGATTGTAATACAGTCCTGCAAGTTGTCAGTGTTTTACAAATAACCCTGTATATGTATGAGTCTATAGTCATCATACGGCCACGGATCCTGCTTCCATGGCTGTTGCTAAGAAATTCCGGTTGAAAAATCTCAAAAACTCTTTTCTCGACCTTTGAATCGAACTTCATACCTTACTACTAGACCAACGAGACATTCTTGGAAATGTTGAGCAAGAAATATTGATTCTTTTAACTTAAAGTTAGATTGTTTATTTCATCCTACTAATATAATATTATAAGCGCGGAAGTTTCTATGGATGTATGGATGTTTGTTACTCATCCACGCAAAAACTACTGAATGGATTTTAATGAAACTTTACAATAATCTAGCTTACATATCAGAAAAACACATAGGCTGCAATTCATAAAGATATAGTTTATATTCTATCACCACGCGAATGAAAACACGGGTCGCAGCTAGTTTCTCATAACAAAACAACAACGAAAAATATTTTCCACAAAAATATAAAAGTGTACTTACCTATCTATTCTGTCTCCGGAAATCTACGGAGTCAAAAATAGGAAATTCTTCTCTGTGAATACGAAAACTGTACTCAGGAATGGTTTCCGTTGCATGCTCACATTCACTCTTATCTTTCACGACCTGAAAAGATATCTTTTAATGTCTTTCTGCCCCTTTTGAAACCGGTATCTTTTTGGAGTGGCTCGCTACTCTCTTGTCTGTAGAGCGGTGGATTTTATTATGTGTTTGGTATAAAATTCTGTTGGAGAAGAATGTAATCTTATCTCGTTCAGTGTAAATACTAGCTCTTGCCCGCAGCGTTGCTCACCGTAGAGTTCGGTAATTTGTTCCTCGGGATTGTGAAAATTATAATATGTTTTAATCCAGGTTTTAAAGAATCTGTGCGCTAAATTTTATCCAAATCCGTTAAGTAGTTTTTGTGTGAAAGTGTAATAAATGTACACACGATCTCACAAACAAACGGCTTTATGATATTAGTGTGATTTGGATAATAATATTACAAGCACATTGATTTAAATTACTGAAAGGAAAGAAAACTTTCTTTTGGCTCAACAATCCTTTTAACGGCTTTGGTTAGTAATTTCGTAATTTACAGGATTACTCCATCGGTCTCACGGTCGCTGAGCACGGGGTACTGGGTTCGATTTCCAAGTCGGGCATAAGTGTTATCGGGTTCTTCCAAATACATTAGAAATTTCACAGTACCACACACACACACACACATTCCACACTAGTAGTTTGACGGCTCGGTTGGCGCAGTGCCTGAGCGATCGGCTGTTGCGCTGCGTGTCGCAAGTTCGGTTCCCGCACAGAACAAACATTTGTATGGCCTACAAATAGTTGTTTCGGATTTGGCTGTTTGTGAATGTGAGTTTAAATGTTTGTAAACGCACCCACGATACAGGAGAAATTATTAGAGTAGAGCAACTTAAAAAAAATTGTACCGGCCCGGGGTTAAGAAGTTGGCGGTATATTTATTTATTTATTTATTTAACACTTCAAGCACAAAGTACAGAGGCGGACTTAATGCCATAGGCATTTTCTACCAGTCAACCTTCGGGTGATGCAGAGACAAACAGTGGTAGGTGTAAATAAGAAATAAAATAATTAAGGAATTATAAGTTTATACTATATAGATATATAAAATACTACAAATATAAAATAAAATACTATAAATATATATCGAAGTACAGATACACAAAATAAATATAATACCTATGTGCTTCGGAAAGCACGTTAAACCGTTGGTCCTGCGCCTGATTTCCCTCCGGTCGTGTCCGATTGCGCTCACATTGGACTTTGACAGTGAAAAAATAAGGTTTTAAGTGCTAAACGTAGGCAAAACTCAAGCTTTCCACTTTAATACATTCAATAGCAATAATTGTTAAAACGTTCCCAGATAATTGATTATGGGCCCTTACGAATAACCATCAAGGAAAACTGTGTGAACAATCAGTCGAAATCAATTACGAATGATCGTTGATCTCTGTCCAATCACTAAGGAAGGTCGAGGCGAATAGAGATATGTCACCTTCTATCCCTTAACCATACCGTTACATTACGGGCCATAATACCTCCCATATCCCTCCAATCAATTGATAAAGCAATTAATAAGGCCCGAGCCAAATTACCGGGCCAGGCCAATTAGTTAGGCGACCGCTATTTAGTTTTGGAAACGGCTATTACATTCCAAATAGAATTGTGCTCATTAACTACTATCAGTTCTGGTGTGAAATACTATTCTTGTGGTAAATTGGAGGTATTGAGGTGTCTATTGTTTTGTGGATCGGTTAATTATAGATAAGTACGAGGAATGTATGCTGTTGAAGGAACAAAAAAAAGTTGTTGCTCCTAATTTTCCTTGCTCAATTAGTGTAGAATTAGCTCGATATTACATTCCAAATAGTGTCCTCATTAACTACTATCAGTTGCCCCTCAAGTTAAAGGGGAAAATATACAAGTCTGTGATTAGACCTGTTGTACTGTATGGGTCAGAATGCTGGGCCGTAAAAAAGATGGATGAAAAACGATTGCATGTAGTGGAGATGAGAATGATGAGATGGATGTGTGGAGTGACAGGAATGGATAAAGTAAGGAATGAGTATATTAGAGGAAGTTTGAAAGTTGCGCCTGTTACAGAAAAAAATGAAAGGGAGTCGTTTGTCTTGGTATGGACATGTAATGAGGAGGGATGAAGCACATGTGACTAAAAGAGTGATGGATCTGAATGTTGATGGACGGAGAGCGAGAGGAAGGCCAAAGAAAAGATGGATGGATTGTGTAAGGAATGATGTGAAGGAGAAAGGAGTGAATGATGCCGTGACGTCTGAAAGGGGAGAATGGAAGAAGAAAACGCGTTGCGCCGACCCCAAATAGAATGGGACAAGGGCATGAAAATGATGATGAACTACTATCAGTTCTGGTGTGAAATCCTATAGTTGTGGTAAATTGGAGGTATTAAGGTGTCTATGGTTTTGTGAATCGGTTAATTATAGATATGAGGAATATATGCTGTTTAAGGAAGAAAAAGTTGTTGCTTCTAATTTTCCTTGCTCAATTAGTGTACAATTATCTCGATATCTTCGTGATTGCCTTGCCGGTCTAGTGGTAACAAGGACAACTACTAAGCATTAGGTTCTAGGTCCGATTTTTCCATCACAAATTTCGCGGTAGCAGCCACGGATCCTCGGAGTAATCAAAAATGTCAGTGTAATATTAAGTACATCTCCAGCTTAACTCTTTGGGGATATCAGGCGTTATGTTATGTCAAAAACAAAAATCAAAATTCATTTATTCAAATTAGGCTGATAATCAGCTCTTTTTGAACGTCACATAACAAGAGATAGTCCCACAAAAACACCCTGCCCTTTTCCTAGTGTTTTAGCTGAGAAGAAGTGGCGGAACAAATTTCCCATCAACACATCTCTCTGTCAAGTTAGAAGAACCAGATTTTATACAATTTTATTTATCACAAGGTAAATTTAAGAAATATTATGTTATCTTGATAATTATTATAGCAATGGTTTTGATTATTGATTGGTTGACTTAGTAGCCTTAAGGCGCGGTAACAAGCTAATCTTTAGGTATTCGCGGAAGTGAGGCTAGCTGCCTACTGGGCATGGTCTGACACAAGTACACGACAGTTTTGCATCGAAAGAATAGAAATAAGGTCGAAAATATTTCGGTGTTTGATTTTATTTGAATATCATGTCCGCCAAAAAAAAAAAAATTCTGTATTTGAAAAAATTTAGATAGGTATCTCTTTAGTCTATAACATTTCCTTTGTTATAGATATAAAAAATATGATGGTTGTCGCTGAAAAAATTGAGAATTTCGAGACGAAAAAATTTTTTTCGTGGTCTTTCTAAAAATTGAACACGGTATTTTTTTTTTGGCTAGTGGCACGTACAGATACGGCTAACTTTGCGACGAAAATCTAGACGTTTTAGGAAGAGTTTGCTTTGTACAGCGCCTTAAAACGTTGCTACTGGGAATGATTTCTCGCATTCTGGGTGGAGCGGGGCTGGTGGCGGGGACTTAAGCCCATCCATGTTTCTGCTTTTGCCTTTTGTATTCCAGGGCCGCGTTATCTCTTTCGAACAATCCGCTAACCTGGAAGGACCCGAGACTCCAGGTCCAGGTCTTACCTACTTGGTTAAAGTGTAAATGTGTTGTCCAATTAAGTATCTTTTGGTAGACTGGATAGATGCCCAGTTTATGGATATACCTATTCGCCACTATTATATAGTACTAAAAACATAACTGGTGAGATGTTGGTGTACTACAGATACACCTCTGTCTTACCCTCCGGGAAAAACATTAGTGGTGTAATGTTATATTAGATTTTTACACTTGCAACATTTTCTTATCCTACTAATATTATAATATTGTGAAAGTTTGTGAGTATGGATGTATGTTTGATCCTCTTTCACGAAAAAACTACTGAACGGATCTTGATGAAGTTTGGCACAGAGGTAGATAATAGTCTGGAATAACACATAGGATACTTTTTTATCATCACGCGGGCGAAGCCGCAGGGCGCAGCTAGTATTAAATATTTCTTACTAAAAACAAAAAAGCATTAAAAATATAAAAAAATAGTAGCCCATCGGTATCAGGAACAGGGTCCAAGCTACCGGCGGTCAGGACTCCAGAGAAGGAACCTCCTAACAATACGAGCCGTGTCCAAGAGTACCGCTTTCTGTATCAAGCCCTTGATCCAGCTGCCTAACGAGAGCTTCCTCAGGTGTTCGTCGAGGCTCTTGGCAATTAACCCGTTGCACGATTGTTTACAAAAATGTAGGGTAACAATGTAGGTAAACTTTGCACCCGTCGTAACACTTTGTCGCGCGAAGGTTTAAGCCATTGGCTGTAACAATTTTCGGCACAAAAATCGCTGAGTGCACATCCCACATGTCGACAACCTCACGAGCCAAGTGAATAAACTTGGTTTGTTTATCTTTTGTATTAATATTAATATTTTCACTACTATGATAAAAATTGTAAGCACTAATTGTAGTTTAAGAAAATGTTCACAAAATCAAAACCAGTCATTTTATTCAAATTAGGCTGATGATCAGCTCTTTTTGAACGTGAAATTACAAGAGACAGTCCCACAAAAACGCCCTACCCTTCGCCACTTCCTAGTGTTTAAGCTGGGAAGAAGAAATGGCGGTTCAAACTCCCCAGCAACACATCTGTCAAGTTAGAAGAGCCAGATTTTATACAATATTATTTATCACAAGGTAAATTTAAGAAATAATTAATTTCATTGTCACATGTATTATTGTCATATAGATAAATTGGTGTTTGCTAGCTGCAAACACCAATTATTTATATATAACAGCAATGTTATCCACTGTAAGTAATATTTGTGAAGTCCATTTTATGTCCGACCCAGATTTAGTTATAACCTAGGCAAGATGGATTGGAAATCTGAAGACAGAAATAGACTACATCTGAGATCTGAGTGAATTGGTTTTATTGAATGATGGCTTCATGGACGAGTCTTACAGAAATAGAATGATTTTTATTTAGAAGCTATGAACCACTTCACACTATGAACTGAATTGTAACGTTTGAAGCCACTCTACCAAATACCCACAGAAAATTTTATAGCTTCCTTGGAGCCACTGCACCGGATGCGTCATAACTTCATATATTTTTTAGTAGCTGAACAAGATCCCACAAAAGTGTGTCTTGCAATTTGGAGCTTTATAGATAAAATCCCGTATGGTTCAAATTGAAATAATCCCGAATCACAACTTTACTTATAACTTTGCGTTATTGACAATTATTATCACATGTCTATTAATAAGAAACGATAATTTGTTTGACGACACGGTTGGCGCAGTGGCTAAGCGTTTGACTGCTGCGCTACGTGTCGCGGGTTCGACCCCCGCAGGAAACAAATGTCTGTTATACAGATAGTTGTACCGGGTCTGATTGTTTTTGTATGTGAGTTTTATTGTTTGTAAACGCACACACAATACAATAGAATTTCCTAGTCTGGAGCAACTTTAAAAAAATCCTAATCAAATCCTTTCATTTGATACCCATATCATGGGAATATACAAGAAAAACTAGTCCTCCATCTTGCAGAGGCCGCCATTTTGGATTTAAATATATTTTACTTAGCTTAACATACATTGTTATACAAATAAACATGTAATATAAATTTATTCTTAATCGGAAACCGGGAACTTGGTCAATTTTTTTTTGACATAATTATGTTGACTATAGTTAAAGCTAATAAATGTGTATTATAATAGACTCAGAATCCGAGTCCCCGTACCAAAGACAATCTCTACAGATGGGGGATCATAGACAGCTCAGATCTCAAGTGTAAATGCGGCGGGTCTCCACAGACAATGGCCCGATTCCATCTTACTCTGCATGCCTTACCTGCCTCTGCATACCTACACACTTGACGATCTTATGGCATTAGAGAACAGACCTCACATAGCTGAATTTTGAGCCAGAAATAGTAAACTATAATTTACTAACAAAAAGCTAAGAAGAAAAACCGACCGAGCGAATTAGACTCGCGCACCGGGGGTTCCGTACAAATTTGCGATATAACCGGCTATATCTTACAGACAGTTTATGGTTTTAATTTTAACTCGATATCTCCACGTGTTCCCGAGATAAAGTGTATTGGCCGACAGACAGACGGACAACCAAGTGATTAAATAAGGTTTCCATTTCTTCCTTCTGAGATACGGAACCCTAAAAAAACAAATGAGTAACACCAAAATTGAGATAATATTACTTACGTGATGCTATGAAATACTTGCTCCAGGTAGTAGAATTTAAATTACATGAGACTTTTAGGAAATAATAACTCGTCGGTGCACACGAATTTTACTGTTTATTAAACTTTCTACGGTAACAAGTTTCGTGTTTTACTACCTACAAGTTTGGCCTGAAAAGCGGGTGTTTTCAGCACTTGTGAGTAGTTTTGAGGAAATTAAGTGTAAAAATAACTAACATCACGACGATAGCGGACGATTTATTCTTAAGCAACCCCATGATACCTAAAAGTAGTAGTACCTACTCCTTGATATGAAATCATTTTTAAAACGATGAACAAGGCATCTATAGTTATTTTTTGTCAAACAATATCATCTTCAGACCTGCGTCGTCCAAACGAAAATTACAATGTCAACAAGCAGATTGACGTCGATCTCATAATTAATCCACACAACCTGTGACATATTAGATTCATCAAATTTATGTCATCAGTACACACGTTACGAAATCTAATATCAGCCTTCGCATAAAAATTAAAACAATGTAACCCAACAAGAACATAAAAGTACGTCACGTCAAAAAGGAGTTAACATCTGTCATGCGACCCAACGCGTCCCGCGTAAAATTGAAAGCAATTAACTCCTTTGATTAAAAGACTGGAGCGAAAAGGCTACGTAGATGGCAAGAGTAATATCGCCAGACCCCGTCAGACCCACAGACTCAAAAATTTTCATTTCTAGTCGACTTCAGTCAAATCAAATCTGTTCGGTACGAGTAAAACAATTCCCTCCTCTTTGGTGAATGGAATCAGCTTTTTGATTTCGGAATTGTATTAAGTTTTGGGTGGTCGGCCGAAAGAAATTGCAGAGCGAAATGTTTGAGTTCAAACGAACGGGACCGCTTTTAGCAAGCGTCGAAGATATATTGGCGGATAGATGCGACCCTAGATATTTTTTATTGCTGTTTTTTGAACAATCCTGTACCTAGATGCCTTGGGAATTTGACTAACGTTACTGTTGGTGTCGATTTTGTTGTCACAAACTACACTAAAGCTACCCTTAAAATTATATGACAATAATTTTGTTTATTACTGTCAAACGACGTTTCTTATTCTGAATTTAGTTGAAGTGACACAACTTTCTAATTATATTATTATTTAATAGCATCTCTAATAATATTATAAAAGCGAAAGTGAGTTTGTTACTTTTCACGCCTAAATCGCTAAATCGATTTTGATGAATTTTGGTACAAAGATAGTTGAGACGTTGGAGACGGACATAGGCTAATTTTTTTTAATAAAAAAATGAGAAATGAGGGAGAAAGATGGAAGAAAAGAGAAGACTTGGCTTTGTTATTACAATAAATAAGGCGCAAGGGCAAAAACTATAGGTAGCAGGTAGCAGTAAAGGGGCACTGTTTAACCCGAATTTAACGCGAGCAAAGTCGCGGGCAAAAGCTAGTTAATAATAGTTAAGTTACTCAATTTAGAGGAAATCGCAAATGAAATTGACGTCTACACAAAAAATAGTGGTAGTCAAGCTAAATCTGACTTTCTTGAATTAACACGTTTACTGTGCTTGCCCCATCGGTGGGTCATACTGAGTAGCTCATCGTACGTTCATGACCCACGGGTGGGCATGAGTTGTTCGCCAATTGAAAGGCTCATAACCTCAAACACGTATGAGCTTAGAAACTTTTATCGGTTCACACGTGTGAACAATGAACTACCAAAAAATATTACGTGAAAACCGGAGGAACTTTTTTTAATAGAGTTGCCAGTGTTCGATTATCGAAAAGGAGGTAATTTTGGGATGTTTTGAATAAAAAGAAGACTTATTTTATTATATTTAATTTAATGGGAACTATTGAAACAATTAAGACAAAAAGATTTTGGCACGCTAGACACTCCATATCTGTTTTTTTAGTTTTTAGCTGCTGCGAGATCATACGTGTATGACCCACTGATGGGGCATGAAGTTACGAGATCATACGTGTTGACCCTCGGGTGTGACATGGGACAAAATTATTTTTTTAAATGAAAGGAGGTATATAAAATATAATAAAATGCTTTTATCATAGGTATTATTTTTATACCTAACGCAATATATTATCTACAATTTGCGATTGCACTTATAGGGTAGTCTCTCTCATCATAGCTGCACAGTGAACGTGTTAAATAGTGTCAAATAAAACAAGATGTGAGTAGGTATGTAATTTTAATCTTAGTCTAGTTTAACCCGATAATTTTTAGAATTGGCACTAATTGTAAAGTACTTTTTTAGAAACAAATTGTTTGACATTTCCAAAATTGAAAAATAAACGGATTTCTTTAAAACTCGGGCAAAATTAGCTACTTGACTAGGTAGGAATACTTTGCTGTAAAATACTGAAAGCAAATGATAAATATTCAAATTTGGTAACCCCAGTAGGGTATCACGGACCACGATGAATGAAAGACCCACTGCATAGTTTTATCAATAAAACACCGAAAGAAACGCACAAAGATAAGTGGCATATTTGTCCAAACAACAAACAAAGTCACGAACAAAACGCTAGCGTGTCAAGTTCACAATTTGATTATGGAAGTTTTTACGACGGACTATTATATCTTACAGCAGACATGCCGTATTCTTGGCAGTCATTTTGTGAGCATTTCATTATGTGGAGTTCACGATAAACGAAATGTGTTAGTCTCCTTTGTCTCATAAACGTTCTTGTAAAACTCGTTATTAATAAAGACGTAGAACACGGTTGTTTTGAGGGATACGCAGAATTTCTAAATAGGTATATGTTTTTCCTAATTAAAAAAAGTAGGAGGAACAGCAAGGAAGAAAGTTTTTTTTTCGTAATAAACATATTGTTTCGCCCTTTTACAAGAACGAAGTTTTCAACTTTTTTTTATTAGATAAAGATAAATATTATACCAGCTGGAAACCGTCTCATTGTAGGGTTTCATCTTAAACACAAATTATCCGGGGTGGCAAGTTGTAGGTTTTTCCGGGGTTCCAGGTTATTTGAAAGATAGAACATAAAGGGCAAAAGAAGAAACATGACTGTGTTTTAGTCAGTAAAAGTCTGACACTTCCCCCCGTTCCGCCCAGAGTGGGAAGTTATTTGATGAATTATCATCCGCAATAAATGCTAAAATAATGCGAAGTTCAAACTCATCATTTGCCCGTTCTTCTTCCATTCCCATTGCGGTCGGTAAAGAATATTTTCTTCTTCCACTCTCCTATGTCAGACGTCACGGCATCATTTACTCTTTTCCCCATTATATCATTCCTTACACAATCCATCTATCTTTTTTTGGCTCTCCTCTCCTCCTACATTCATCAAAATTCATATTCATTGCTTTTTTAGTCACATGCGCGATTATATGCGTTCTTTTTTTGCTTTTTTTTAGCGGATTTTAAATCATCAAATAACTTCCCCCATTCTGGGCGGAGCAGGGGGGAGTGTCAGACTTATACGCACTAAAACCCACCCATGTTCCTTCTATTGCCCGTTATGTTCCGGGGCCGCGGTATCTCTTTCGAACAACTGACGGGATTCTGATTTATTCAGCAGCAACGGAAAAATAAACTATTAATTTACTCTCACTTCTATTACCAATCAAAAATACACATTAACCTCTTTTTCTCAAGATTCGAATCCAGTTACATTCAACATAATATCAGAAACAAAATGGCGCTTCCTGTGCATAATTGCAATCTTTGAACTGACTGTGAAAGAGCACGCTTCAATGGGTCGGACATTTTGAAAGAATGTTTTAGAAAATAGTGGTAAGACAGATGCACAATACGGGGCGAGGAAATGGAAACACAGTTATTTATTTCAAGGTTTGTCGACAAGATGTAGTTTGGATAATTTGTCATTTATAATAAAATAAAGATGTTACTAAATATTTTTTAAAGTGCATGCTTGGGACTGCCAGGGCCACCGCCTGCTGGGGTTGCGGGTTGTTCGAAAGAGATATCGCGTCCCTGGAATATAATGCAATACGAGGAACATGAGTGGGTTCTAGTCATTAAAAGTCTGACAGTCCCCCCCGCTCCGCCCAGAGCGGGTGAAGTAATTTGAAAAATCCTATCCGCAAAAAAAAGTGAATATTTTCCTTTATGGGTGAGCCATTGTGCTCTTTAAGTCATAATACTTTGTTTTTTTTCTGTTTATGCCTGCGAAGGTTCCTGGTTCGTTAAATCTATATAATACTAGCTTGCGTCCGTGACTTCGTCCGCATGGCATAGTAACTTTACGCTAAGTTTAACCCGCGTGATGATCGAAAAAAAATATCTTTCTCTCTCCTTTTTCTCCCCCTTTCTCACTTTTTTAACCCCCGACGCTAAAACGACGGGGTGTTATAAGTTTGACGTGTCTGTGTGTGTGTGTAAATGTGTATGTGTCTGTCTGTGGCATCGTAGCTCCCAAACGGATGATCCGATTTTAATGCAGTTTTTTTTGTTTGAAAGGTATATCAGTCGAGAGTGTTCTTAGCTATGTTTGGTGGAAATCGGTTCAGGTCTTCAAGGTCATCAGGTCGTTTGTTAGGTGTGATAGGAATGTTCCACGCTCAGTTTACTCGCAAGCATATGTAGGATCTGAAATTTGAAACAATAATATCTTCTGGAACCACTGAGCTGGTCTGCTGTTAGGGCTCGAAGATAGGAGACGTAACCCTGGACTGCCTTTTAGTAAACCCATCGAGTTTGGGCTCGTTGAATTTGTCTTAACTAGTTCTCTTTATGTTTCTAATTGACGAGGACCTGGTGCTCGAAATCCGGAACCTCTGAGCTGGTCTGGTGATAGGGCTCGAAGGTAGGAAACGTAACCCTGGACTGCCTTTTTGTAAACCCATCGAGTTTGGGCTCGTTGAATTTGTCTTAACTAGTTCTCTTTATGTTTCTAATTGACGAGGACCTGGTGCTGGAAATCTGGAACCTCTGAGCTGGTCTGGTGATAGGGCTCGAAGGTAGGAAACGTAACCCTGGACTGCCTTTTAGTAAACCCATCGAGTTTGGGCTCGTTGAATTTGTCTTAACTAGTTCTCTTTATGTTTCTAATTGACGAGGACCTGGTGCTGGAAATCTGGAACCTCTGAGCTGGTCTGGTGATAGGGCTCGAAGGTAGGAAACGTAACCCTGGACTGCCTTTTTGTAAACCCATCGAGTTTGGGCTCGTTGGATTTGTCTTAACTAGTTCTCTTTATGTTTCTAATTGACGAGGACCTGAAGCTGGAAATGGGATGTGGCGAATGAAACGGATAAACCGATTTATATCTTTGCTGAAAATCTAGAAAGACCAAAATTTAAAAATAAAACACAAAATTACCCTTAAATGGCAAGAAAAATAAAAGAAATTAAATGAAAGAATGAAAAACTAAAGAGCTCCTTCAAAAAGCATGAAATAAAAAATGAAATTAAAAAATTTAAAAACACCCCCGACCCAAAAAAGTACGCAATTATTATGACAAAAGGTTAAAAATGCTAAACCCTATAAAAACAAAAAAAATAACTTTTGACACTACGTAAGTACCAACTAAAGCATGTCAGACTATCTACTCGGGACTTTGTGCCAGCTTTATGTCGGAGGCGTAACCGTTAATTTTAAACAGCAAATGGTTATCTTGGCCTGCTGTTGACCGTACGTATGAAATTTTTGATTAAATTTTGTCGTGTCGGGGGACCGCTTTTTACCTTCAAAAATACTTACCTAAATCAAATGATTCCTACCTAATCACAAAATTCGTATTTTAAAACTAAATATGTACACAACTACACTAAATGATACAATAATACTGGACAAAAAATTAAAACAGACGAATAGAACGACTCACAAGATTTACTTGTAAAGAAAGAAGAAGATAAGTAAACAAAATAATATTTAAATTATAACGAAAATGTTAACGTAAGTAACGAAATCAAAAAAAACTTTATAAGTACTCTATCTAAATAAATGATAAACAATAATTTTGACCCCCAATCTTACGAACGACTCAAAAAATTTGTATGAAAAATGACAATGGGATTGAGGACTTCTTAATGTGTGCTTCTAACGTTAGGCTAATAAATTAGAGCGGTCCCCCGACACGACAAAATTTAATCAAAAATTTCATACGTACGTAGTGTCAAAAGTTATTTTTTTTGTTTTTATAGGGTTTAGCATTTTTATATGACCGAGATATTTAGGACCTTGAAAACAACTTGAAACTTGGTCCCAACTATCTCTGTACCAAAATTCATCAAAATCGATTAGACCATTTAGGCGTGAAGACGTAACAAACAAGCAAACTCACTTTTGCTTTTATAATATCAGTTTACAAGACTTATTATTTTTATGTGTAAGTTTATAATAGGCACACACACATATTTCTCTAGTACTCTCTCACACACTATCGTCTACATTTCGTCCTCATATCTCCTCCGGCAGGTCTGCTGGCAGATTTTTTTTTAAGAAATAAGGAGTACCTTTGTACTCAATTTTTTTTCCTAATTGATCTAATATGTGTGCATAAATTGTAAAATAAATAATAAAACACTACTATTTACCCTCCATGCATACATCAAAATATTTCTCCGAAAATCTTAACTCAACCCTTTTCACAAACTGCCAGATTGTCAACATTTTCCCTCGAAAACCGGTAATATAAAGTAATCATATTTAAATCCGACATCCGAAGTACTGGTGCTCCAGGGATTACCACGACCGTACGTGTCACGTAATATTAAGCTTGTAAAATTCATGTTTTTAATAACCGCACGTTGAGGACCCCGATTTGCATAAGATGTGCGTGTGTGTTCGTGTAATGATACTGCTAGATTTATGCTTTTGGGGGAGAATGAGTTAAGGTTCATTAATTTTTGAGGGTTTTTTCCTCTGGTTTTATGAGACCCTTGCATGAAAAGATCGTCTTTACAAGATATTCAAGTAAAAATCTAACAAAGAAAACTCCAGATATTCAGTAAATACAGATATTATAAAAATATGAGGAAAAATAAATTGCTTCAGTTGGGAAAGTCATTAAAACGAAATGTTTAAATATACTATAGGAACAACATGCTCGGCTATAATTATATCGGTACTGAGAGTTAATAACAGTCATCGATAAATCCATAAATTTCTGAATTATTCCTTTATTGTTATAAATTAGATACTGGTTAACTAGTGAACTCGAGTTCACTAGTGTAGAAAGCTGTAGTTAGAAATTATCTCGCGGAAATATCTTACCGGGAAATACTCGTTTTACCATTTTAGGAGCTATGGTGCCACATATAGGCACCCAAATATAACTCCTAACTTATAACACCCCTCTGTTTTGGTCAAAGGTTTAGAAAAGTATACCATTTTTAACCCAACTGGGTTTAAAAAAAAATTGAAATCCGTTCGACCATTTTTTTGAAAACGTAGTTCCACGCTAGGAATTTCCTTCCCTTCCTGTATCAAATCAAAATCAAATCAAATTAAATAATTTATCGTTAACAAACATTTAAACTCACAGCCAGACCCGAAACAACTACTTTTGGTCATACAAATATTTATTTTTCCGTGCGGGGATCGAACCCGCAACATGTAGCGCAACAGTCGATCGTTAAGCCACTGCGCTAAGCACTGTGCCGACCATTAAGGCAGGAGAGACAAATAAACAAACGTATGTTTACATAACATCATGAAACCACAATAAAATGTCGACAAAAACTTTCCTTCTTCCCATTAACCATTTTCTCAGAACAAACTACACATTGAAAATGTACATCAGCTTTCATAAAGTAATCACTCTAGTGTAGAATTTCCGCCTTACCACTAAATGTTAATTGCTGAACCTCATTGCTTTCTAAGTAAACAACACTATTCACCCATTCCGCAATAAATATGGAAATCTTGAACCAACATATTCAATAACTCCTCGAATTCCCCCTTCCACATAGGTACGGCCATAGAATAAGGAATTAGTATAGAAGCGAACGCGATGGCCATATAGTAGTAGTGGGATGATAGTGTCTGTTACAAGACCGATGGCCGATGGAGCAAACGAAACGTACGTTTGACACCCCTAGCTAGGTGGAAAGAAAACTTTAAAAGATGACTGAAATGGACTGAATGCAAAAAAAGAGTACAAGGTATAGTGATCGCGGGTCTGTGGATGGTAAGCAATGGGTAGCTCATCGCGATGGCGCGTTTTTGATACGAAAAGTGTAATTTGCGTGTTATTCGAAAGAGATACCGCGGCCCCGGAACAGACAGGGCAAAAGAAACATGTGTTTAGTCAGTATAAGTCTGAAACTCCCTTCCACTCCGCCGAAGTTATTTTAAGGTTTGCTTTCCGAAATATTTTAATGAATACTTTATAATGACATCGGCTGATCTCATCCTGATTAACAAATTTAACTCAGGTCGATTTGTTGGACATACGTAGACACTCTAATGAACGCTAAATTGCGGTATTCCTTAAAGTCTTGACGTTATGAAACTGTGGTTTATTTCATAGATTTTAAGGGGATATTTAAATTCTTTACAATTAAAAACACTTAAATCATCACAGCCCGCTGATGACCATACGCCTCTTTAAAGCTATACTACAACACCTCGCCTTCCGCATCTGGTCTGAACAAACTTTTAAAGGTGATCCGTCTATCCAGCACTACTTCGCTACTACTATCGCATCCTTATTTTGTGTAAAAACTAGCCAATAATATCAAGGATTCATAGACTCTCAGTCACGGATATCGATTTCATGGCCGTGTATGACACATCACGTTCTTACTGATGGATGGAGATGTCTGGACATAACGATTAGTCATTTCGACGTATCGATACGCGTGTAATTCATAACTGGTAAGATTCGATGGAAGGTTATTCTGGTGTAAGTCGATGGAGCGAAGCGTTTCTAGTACGTTCGTTTGTTTCTTTGAACCGTGAGGCCTTGCACTTGATCTCCATTAGTAGCGAATTGCCGCCTTATTATCTGTCTTTGAAATTATGGGAAGAGAGGACTTGCGTCTGCGCAAGTACTCCAAATAAAAAAGTTGCAGTAGTTATTGTTGGTCTGAAATAAAAATCACGAAATAGTAACAACCTATGAATGCAATACAAAAATAACAGTGTAAATATTGTGCAAAACAATGTAGATTCGTAGACGCTTTATTGCCAATGTCGATTTCAAAAAGGGCAGTACAGTATGTGCAATTCTCGTTTCCATTGCTCGTACCGAAAAAGAATCTGATTACACTGCAAGTCCCAAAATACTCCGATAAAGTCTGATAAACGCGTGCCACATGCACGAGCTTCGAGTTCCGTTTCGAAGTAACAGAATTACGAATCGAATGATCCAGAATACACTCTCACGAAATCGGCAGAATAGGATAGGTATGAATAATTCAAAATTGTCGAATTGTAATGTGTGTTTATATTCGAACGTTTGAGTGTTGAGTTACTGATGAGGTGATGTAGCCATAACGTTGATGTGGGTCGGTGATTTGTTGGTTATTTTTGTGTTTATCTTTTTGGTGTTATACTTATAAGTTTGAAATATGTTACAAGCGTCATTCATTCTAAGTTTCAGAACTTTTTGTTACCAAACCAGTTTTAATTTTCAGGCGCGATTGTCTGTCGTTATCGAACGATTGTGTATGTTCATAGTACTGATATCAAATCCCTGACTTGACTGAAAATTTCATTTTTGTCTCTTATTAAATATTTATTCACTTTTAAATTATTTTGTGAAAATAAATAGCAGGTCAAGTAAAACACGTCAAATGAAACATTAAAATTCACAAAATTCAAAAGATTTTAAACATAACACTAACCATGATAGCTTATTGATTTAAACAACTGTTTTTGTCTATTTAGAGCCACGAAAGCCAATGAATAAACGTCTTAATGAATGTGCCAACAACGTTAAATTAGCTTATTTCTAATCTAAATGTAAGCACACAAGTGTAACTGAAATTTGAACACTAAAAGTAATGAATCGAGTCTCGAACCAGAATTAATATTGGAAAACTCATTTGGGTACGTCGGGTGGGTTGGGTAGATACCCTTTTCCCTGTAAATTCTGCTCCAATACACACAAAAACTTAGCCTATTTACTAATCACGTGTTATCTCGTGTGGAACGGCAGCAGTATAATTTTATGTTTCATTGTTTTAACTTTTTGGGGTAAAACGGGATCATGTTGGATTCTTCATGCTACATTGGGTAAACTTGAATATCAAGTACTTTGATTGGATTGATAATGCTGCAGGAATTTTAAATAAAACTAGCTGCGACCCGCGGTTTCACTCCCGTGTTGATAGAATTTACAATATACATCTTTATGAATTGGAGCCTATGTGTTATTCTGAAATGTAAGCTATATTATTGTAAAGTTTCATTAAAATCCATTTAGTAGTTTTTGCGTGAAAGAATAACAAACATCCATACAAACTTTCGCATTTATAATTTTAGTAGGATATATAAATAAAGTATAATTATATAGTCTGATAGGGGAGAATGGAAGAAGAAAACGTGTTGCGTCGACCCCAAATAGAATGGGACAGGGGCAGGAAAATGATGATGATGATGAAATGAGTAGGACTTATTATTTTTAAATCCTAGATTTAAATTATCTAGAAACGGAGTGGCTACTACTATTATGATGGCTATTAAGAAGCAAGGAAGAAGGAGACATGTTTCACCAAACCTGTTTTTGATGATGATAATGTAACTAAAATTAAGATCTTTCAGCTGACAGGTCATCTTTTCGTCATTAGACTAATTCAGTGCCTCTTTCTTAAAACCTTTTGTTGATCTAGTGGCCGCAAGCGGGAATCGAACTCAGGACCTTACGTTTAGCAGGAGGTAATTGGGTTTTTTCTATTAGGATTTTCTTTGTAGCACCCAAGGAGTCTGCATTCTTACCCAGCTGATGGCTATGAAATGTGGGGTACTTTGTGGTAAGCTTCAGGCTAACTTTACTCTTCAAGGATGATCCGGCTACTGGGTCTCGAGGTGGCACTGCACAAATCAGAGGCCATGGTCATGGCCACGGGAATACGCCACTGTCGGGATCCCAGCTAAAGTAAAGTAAAGGGCAGTAAAGGGCAATAGAAGGAACATGGGTGGGTTTTAGTCAGTACAAGTCTAACGCTCCTCCCCGCTCCGCCCAGAGCGGGGGAAGTTATTTGATGATTTCCCACCCGCAAAAAAACCCTTCAAGGATTACAAGGCGTGATGTTAGGTACTTTTTATGTTTTAGAAAGGTGAATAAACTAATTTAAAATGTCCGACTGTTTAAATGCCACTTAAAAAGTAGAAATTGAAACCATTATTGCCTCTAGTGTCACAAAAACGATAACGTTTCATTTTACAACAAAAACTAGACGACGCAGTTACCTCTTTAAAATAGCTTGAAACAATACCCACTCAACGGAGTCACTGAGTGTAAAGATAACTTCAACTGGAAGAAATAACTGCATTTCCGAAGTTTCGCAGCTGAAAAATGGTAGGAAAGTAATTTTTATTGCAAATATTCGTATAACGCTCATCGCATACGTATGCGCACGGGGGTTGCGGGTTTTTCGAAAGAGATACCGCGGCCCCAGAACATAAAGGGCAAAAGAAGGAACATGGGTGGATTTTAGTCAATAAAGGTCTGACACTCCCCCTCGCCCCGCCCAGAGCGGGGGAAGTTATTTGATGATTTCTCATCCGCAAAATCTATACTAATATTATAAAGCTGAAGAGTTTGTTTGTTTGTTTGTTTGAACGCGCTAAACTCAGGAAGTACTGGTTCGAATTGAAAAATTATTTTAGTGTTAGATAGTCCATTTTTTGAGGAAGGCTATAGGCTATATAACATCACGCTACGACCAACAGGTGCTGAGCAGCGTGGGTAAAACCGCGAGGAACAGCTAGTAAAATATACGTATACACACTAAACTTGACCACCTTTTCCTAGTAATATAATTTTATTTGGTTATCCATCTAGAACCTCTGATTCGCAGAGACGATGTTATCTGGATGCATACGTGAATGATAAGTGTATTCCTATTTGGGAAATAGAGAATAAGTGAGAGCATTTATTTCATGTAGACTATTACAGGCGCTTTTGAACGTCAAAAAACAAAATAATGTAGTACAGTCCCAGTTACAATGCACAAAAATTTGTGAAAGTACTGTAGTTGCCCATCCCAAATCGTTGATCTCTATGGGCAAGAATTTGCAAGAAACTCCATGGATACTCTTTTTAATCATAATTTTCTTCCAAGGTGATGATTACATCATCCATGTTGACATTATACAAATGCTAGCCGGCGCCCACGACTTTCCCTGCGTGATATTAAAAAAAATCTTATGTGTTATTCCAGACTATAATCTATTTCTGTGTCAAATTTCATCAAGATCCGTTCAGCCGTTTTGACGTGAAAGAGTAACAAATATCCATCCATCCTCACAAACATTCGCATTAATAATATTAGTAGGAAGGATGTGCGAACGATGTTGTTAAACGTGCACATTAAGAGCGTCCAGAGTAAAAAGCAAAAATGACAAAAAAAAAATTTGAAAGTTAAAGACTCGCGCACGCCATTAACTTCAAGTTGTTCCTAGTACGAGTACCCAACAACTACAGACCATCTTGAAAGAGGACTTTTGACCGACGACGTTTCCCAGGACGGTTACGATACGACACCACGCAGTAGACCACAACGCCGACGTTACATATATAGTTTTAGTATACAATAAGTATTTTAATAGGCATTGATTTATAATTGTCTAAAATTATGCTGTTTTCTATCTATAGGCTTCCGTTGCCTGAAAATAAAACAATAATACCTTTTTATGTATTTATATGTTATTGCATTTTGAAATATTTCATAAATGATAGGTATATAAAAAAAACATTTAAAAATACAAAAAGTCCGCCAGTATCGGAAGCAGGGTTCAAGCTACCGGTGGTTAGGGCTCCAGAGACAGAAACCTCCTCGAAATACGGGCCTTATCGAGGTATACTTACTGTCTTCTGTATCAAGCCCTTGATACAACCGCCTAAGGACCGTTTCGACAGATAGTCGTCGAGGCTCTTGATATTATTATAAGGATGTGCATAAGTGAATTATCACACTTATTGAAGCAAAATAGACTTGACCCTATCAAAAAGATCAGAGAGAGAGCAATATAGTAAAAAACACGTCATTCGCCTTGTTTTCGCTATGAACCAAATGTGATGGGCCCAAGTCAATTCAGCGTCAATAAGTTTGTTCACTGACGTATTCCAATTGTACCTTGCAGAAAGGCGTTCTATGGAAGTAGTGGTGAGCCAATTCAGTGATTGTACAGTCAGGGCCATCAATATATCTATTTCATAATAATATAAATTCCAAAATACTATGTTCGCATCGACATGACATTTTAATTAATACAATAGTGCTTTCATATTTGTGCACGTAACTGTACGTGTGCGTTGAGCTTAAATGAAAAATCTTCTGATATACCCTTTACTGAAAAAAAGTAGAAACCGTTGCGTTCGTCGAGCGTTGCTTTGTTTCAATTTCTTACCATTTTCAAAGAGCACTGTTATCAAATTTTTCAGTACATTTTTTCTTTTGTAAGAACGACAGCTGTGTTGCGACTGTTTTATGTGTTGTCGTTAGAATTGTTGGATTTTGATTAATTAGTCATCCATGAAGAGATAGGGGAATAAACAAGTATTGTCCTTTTTTGTGGCGGTAAATATATAAATGTTAAGTAATACTTCCCTATAAACCTACCTAACTTATCCTTGTCAACATTTTCTCATCTGAAATTTCAGCTAAACTCGATCGTAACCCGTAAGACTTACAGGCAACCGAAATCATAGTTGGTAAATCAATTCTATATACTCTGTACCTTCAAGTTTCATGCATAATTTAACGTCAAAACAAAATCATAACACAACACAAACAGGGTACCGTATACAACTACACAGTCAACATTTGCTACAGAGTGATATTATTAAATCACCCAACCCTGAGTATATTGCTATGTAGCCGAATATAATGACACTTGTTTTAACTTCTAAATATCTCCTCAAAGAGTAGGTACACAACGTACTTGTAACTTAGAGCCATATTAAGTCCCCACACCTTCATATAAACGGCTTTTAACCCTAGCTCCGAGGTAGCTCTTAAACAGCATTGCCGACCTATTATGCGGGGTCATATATCCTTTGGGCAATAGAATAGGCAGCAACTAACTGGTATACGATGGCCGTGGCTTTGGTTACATTAGCATACGCTTACATAAGCAACGTGAACGCAATGATTATTTACATAATTAGTAATACTGAAACTATGTCGTGACTGTTTGAGGGTTGATATTGAAGGGGTGTTTCAAGTTTTGCGTATGGTTGTGTTTTGACTTCTGTTCTAGCAAACTGGGTTAACGATAGATTGGTGTCTTTTTGTTTAACGCACGTAACATACAATTCATAAAGTAATATATCTTTCTAACCTCTTTCCAACCATGTTAGGGTCGGCTTCCAGTCTTACCGGATGGATCTGAGTGAAAATGAAAGTGATCTGAGTGAATCTCTAAGTCAAATACTTACCAACATTTGACTGATAATCTGACCTCAATTCAGTCTACCATTATTTTAAAGAGTCTAGTCCAATGAAAATGTATAGATTTATATTTTAATTCTAGGTACAACTTTTACTTACCCACAAAGTTACATAGCGTGAAGATAGTGTCAATATAATTAACACGCATGTTATTCCTTTGAGGCAGAGGAGAATAGAACACCCAAATTATGCCAGTTATGTTTTAGGGGTGAGCCAATTGCCATTAATCGGGCTAAAAGCAGAAACCATGACTGCTTGTAAAAAGAAAATTGATGAAACATTCATATCACATTACCGGATCTTTGATCAAACCAAAAACCTTATGCTCAGCTGTCGCGCTTGCTACCAGCAAGGCAGTCAGTTGTTATATTTAAAAACGGTTACTATTTCAACGTCAAAGGCCTTTGACGTTGAAGCGTGTGAAGAATAATAAATTGGCTGTTCAACACTCACAACCTTGTTTAGCCTAGCTTGGCCTTTAGCTTGGCCCTTATACTTTTGGTAGGTACAACATTTTTCAGGCGCTCCTAGGCGATTTGTCCAATTTAATATCTACACTGTAATACATAGCCGTAATTAATTTTCGCTGAAATAAACGCATTTAACCAAAAGCGTCAAATTGGGCATAAGTAAACTGATTTCAGATAAATAGTTTCGAAACTATTTATATATAAACTTTGCTTGTTGAAAAGGAAGCAGATACCTTTTTTTGATGATGGGTTATCATCGAGCAACTTCCCCCGCTGTGGTCGAGCGGGAGGGAGTGTCAGACTTTTACTGACTAAAACCCACCCATGTTCCTTCTTTTGCCCTTTATATTGTTGGGTCGCGGTATCTCTTTCGAATAACCCGCAACCCCGGCAGTCCCCTCTATACTAACAGGCCTAAGCTATATTCATCATTCATAAAATTCATCATTTGATGTTAAAAATGTTTGGGTTCACGTTATTGAAAGATTGAAGGTCAACGGGTGGATAGAAACACCCACTTTTAACTTTGAACTGAAATTCAGTACTGTATTATTTATGCAATTCAGTGGGCCGATGACGGAAAGTATTGTATTGAATATGCTACTTAAAAAGCTTATTCCAATCACGATTAACTTTGTTACGAATACGAAAAGTTTTGAAAGCGGTTGCTACGTGTCTGGATTTTAACAAATATTCATCATCATCATCATCTGACTAGCTTTTCCCCAATTATGTTAGAGTCGGCTTTCAGTCTTACTAGATGCAGCTAAATACCAGTATTTTACATGGAACGACACCTATCTAACCTCCAAAGCCCAGTTAGTACTGGGTAATACTATACCCCTTGATAAGACTGGTTGTCAGACTTTCGGAACACTGACTTCCTTTAACGACTGACAAAGATCTACAACTAATAACAACCGACACAAATGACAACCGGGATCAACAGCTTAACATGCTATCCGAGGCCAGGAGCAAACTCGGTATGTAACCGGTGGGCACCCATCCACTGAACAACCTAGGCAAGCGTGGCTTAACCTGAAGATCGACTCGAACGGCTGCTCTTGTTTAGCCAAATTATAAGTTTAAAGTAATTATTATATCGAACACCTAGTGAATGATTATTAATTTTTCAGGAGACAAAAAACGTAGTACTCTTTGTAGGATAAGACCCTAAAAAGTTTGCAATAAGTCACTGTATGTATATATTGTGTTATGTTCGATAGTCACGTATCACGTACGATGATCACCAAGCATTCGAATACAGGGGTAACTAAAATAACACGATTTATTGGTTGTCTCCGTTGAGATCTAGGGGTGTGCAATATGTAGTTATAAAAGAACACTTTCTCGTATTATTTTTAGCAAACCCTTTCATTTGATTCCTAATCATGGATAAGTATGCATAAAAAATAAACAATCCACCATCTTTGGGAGTACGGAATATTGGATTTAGAATGACGTTCCATAACTTTATACGCATTGTTATCTAAATTAAACATGGATACAAAATTTCCGCTCAATTGCAAACCGAAATGTTCACTTCAATTCTTTTTTACAAATATAACATATGTAGCTAATAAAAAGACACAGTATTCGAGCAAAAAAAATAACCCAATCATGGGTATGCATAAAACAAGAGCAAGTCAGACGAGCACCGAGGGTTCCGTACAAACTTGATACCTCCGCGGGTTCCCGAGTTAAAGGGTCTTGACAGACTGACGGACAACCAAATGATCCAATAAGGGTTCTGCTTTTTTCCTTTTGAGGTACGGACCTCTAAAAAGAAGTGGTCCGCCATCTTTGGAAGTTCAGATTATACTATATATTGGATTTAGAATGACGTCGCTTAACTTAATATTTGCGATTTTTTAACATATATGCGAAATTTCAGCACGATTGCAAATTGAAAACTGGGTTTTACTTCATTTTTTTTTAACAAAATTAGTTACAGATGTAGATAATAATACGAAAAAGACTCGTGTCTATACCTCAGGTAACCTACAAACATTATTTCTTCATGAACCCATATTTACCAAGAAAATAAGTAGAAAAAGAATTTTCTCTCCAAAATACTCACTCTTTCCTCCTAATACCCCAAACACTTCACAGGTGAGGTAATTTCCCTCAATGTTACCAAGAGAAATTACCCCTGTATTCTAAATCAAGGATACGTGTCTATTTATCTCTTTCTTAGTACCTATTACTGTTCTTAAGGCTACATATTACTTGTAATTGTGTGCTTAACACGAAGTTCGCTCGTTTACATAAATTGGAAGTGAAAATTTGTTTTTGATTTAGTATCGTTGTCTGTGTTCGACGAGAATAATTTTGGCTGGTGTTATGGCGATATGGAAAGTTTTTTTTGTCGATAAAGCTATAAAAAAAAGTAAGTACACGTAAAAAGTAAATCATGACAATGCTCACAGTTTGAGAAGGGTATCTTATAACTCATCTGCCTAGCCTTTTCCCAACTATGTTGGGGTCGGCTTCCAGTCTTACCGGATGCAGCTAAATACCAGTATTTTACATGGAGAGACTGCCTATCTGACCTCCATAAGAGGTATCGTATTACCCAGTACTAACTGGGAGTACTGGGTAATACGATACCTCTTGGTAAGATTGGTTGTCAGACTTTCGGGACACTGACTATCTGTAGCGACTGTCAAAGATCTACAAATGACAGCCAGGACCAACAGCTTAACGTGCTTTCCGAGGCACGGAGGAAACTCGGTATGTAACGGGTGGTCACCCATCCACAGACCATCATAGGCAAGCGCGGCTTAACCTAAAGTTCGACCTGAGCGGCTGCTATTATTTAGCCACGAGCTCCTCCGAAGGGTGTCTTATAACTGAAGGAAATTAATCCCGCATCCGTATTGTTTTACTATCCTTACTAATCTCATAAAAGTGAAAGTGAGTTTGTTTGTTACGTCTTCGCGCCTTAATGGCTAAACCGATTTTGATGAATTGTGGTACAGAGATAGTTGAGACCCTGGAGTCGGACATAGGCTATTTTTTTTTTTTAAAGTGGGAAATGGGGGAGAAAGAGGGAAGAAAAGGGAAAACTTAGCTTTGCTGTTACAATTAAATGGGCGCAAGGGCAAAAACTACAGGTAGCAGGTACCTGAAAATCAGGAAAAGGGAACTGTGTTACCCCGAATTTAGCGCGAACGAAGCCACGGGTAAAAGGTAGTTTTAAATATTTTTCTAACCTCAATCCAATGGGTGTTTATGACAGTAGGTAGATAAAATTAAATTATTTTTATTTCTCTCATTAAATTAATTTTACATACTATAAATAGACAAAAAATAATAATAAATAAATGTACAAGTATAAAATGGTAAAATAATTACAGGGCGTCAAAAATTTCGTCCGCAAGGCAGTCAACAGGAAAAGTGACCAGAAGGCTGGCAGCATTATCGCGTTGGGTGGCAATGCTAATTCCTTGCGCAAAAAACAGGTCAGCCGTAATAAACACCCATTGGATTGAGGTTAGAGTATTTTTCAGTCTGTATATTATTTTAAATCAAATGAAATCATCTTCATTGTGGATCATAGAAAAGTGGACATAATACAGCTAGCATCAATAAAAGATGTGTGAGTAGCAATGTCAAAACATAAAAAAGCTATTGCATAGCATTTTTTATCAACTTAAGCAATAAATAAAAACAATCTAAATAAAATATTTAAAAAGTACTTCCAATGAAAAGAAGTCGCAAAAAGAATTTTTTTTTATCAACTTAGACAATAAATAAAAAAATAAAAACACTATGTACAAGAATCACAATATCTATTTTTCCTTCAATAGTTCATGCAAATTATGGCCTTCTAAAACAAAATGGCGCTAACGCGAACCCACCCCTAAAGGTCATAGCGCAATAGGTCAGAATATAAACAGCCAGTCGTAATGAAAAATGTAATATAATCTCTCTCTCTCTCTCTCTCTCTCTAGACAATGCACGGCCTTCAAGCCACACCTCCGTGCCCGTCGGAGTGGGGAGCGTCATGATTTTCTTCGTTACGGAATTTCTGGATTCGGTCCCCGCGCTCAAGGCCCGTGATAGAAGCTATGCAATAGCTTAAAAATTGAATGTGCTAAAATGAAATTTTGATCTAAGATTAAAATTAGAAGTGTACTGTCGCATGAAATAAAATTACGGACTTATCTAATTGTTGGAGATAAAGGTTTTTATTTATATTTATATTTGTCCTTACTTGTAAGCTTCAACCAGTAATTGTGGGTCAACGTTTTTTTTAAATAATTTGGACAACCAATCACATCAGTTTGCTCCAGTAATTTCAATGAATAGGTAACTTTCAAGAATTTGCTATCATTATAGATATTTAAAACCAATGTCAGTTTCTGTTGAATAACGCTTAGATCAAACGTGACAGCAGAATTAGATTTCTAATCCCGTCTATGTAAATACATGTAGTGCGTAGGAACTCCTTGAAAACGCCAAATAACTCGATTCAACAGTTTTAGTAAGAATTTTTACACGTTTATTCTTTAACGTCTTTCTTATTATTTCTCTTAAGCACGGGGTCCTGCATGCGTTTCCTGGGTGGAGTAAAAAAAAAGAGATATTGGGACTTTTTTAAACGAATTCCTCAGTGACAGAACGTTTGGTAGTTGGTGGTATTATACCCCTGTACCTCGGAAAGCATATTAAGCCGTTGGTCTCTCTCGGGTCGTGTCGAATTGAGCACCCATCAAACTATGAGAGTGAAGGAACAGAGGGTGCACCTGTGTCTGCGAACACACTTATTGTAACATCTCCTGCGCAAATTTCCGCTAAGAGTCCTGTTATTATCTTTCAATCGCCATTTTCCTTTTCTTTCGCCATTTTCCATCAAATCGCAGTCCTGCAGGCCTACTATGACGTCATAAAGAAAAACAAATTCGACTGAGGCAAAGAGACAGAGCTATACAGGGTGTCTAGCACCATCTCTTTCACTCAGTGGAATAAGTTCTGCTTTAAGATGTCATAGTAGGCCTACTGTTCTAAAACATAACTTCTTACAGTTTAGAAATGCTCAACTAAATAGAATATTGAAGCACACATAAAAAATAGATTTTACAGTATTGCATGGTTTGCCCGCTTTGCTCACTAAGCGTGTTCATTGCTGTCATAATTTTGAGTGATATAGGTTACCAATATTGTTGAGAAGGTGGAAAGTTATTCGTCAGACAGTAAGTAATTGTGACTTATGCCTGACAAGGGCTGTCTACACGTGTCGGTCCGATTTCACTGTGTTCATAGCCACTCATCTCTACGAATTTAGTTTGTGGTTTTATACATTATGTTAGTAATGACACCGCTTTTGTCAGCGCCCGGTATTCCATCCATACAATTTTAACACTATAAGTCTTTAAACTGACATCGTTACTAACATTATTATTAACACTTGAAACGGGATATTTACCATGTTTGTTATTTGTATCGAGTTTCCGATATTTCGGCGATATTGCAAACATGGTAAATATCCCGTTTCAAGTGTCAATTATAATTTTTAAAACTATAAAATTGACTGAAAATTTTTGTTGTCGGTTGCCTTGATTTGGACATGTGATGCGGAGGAATGAGAAAAATACCGTGAGGAAAGTAGAACTAAAGTATGAATGTTAAGGAGTATATGAATAGAGAATAGGAGACCAAAGAACCAACGACCAACGATGAATAGTCTGTGTGCAGGATAATATTGCAAGAAATGAGGTGTCTAATGAAATAACAGAGAAGAAAATGTGGAAGAAGAAGACTGCACTGACCCTTAATAAAAGGACATCAGAAAAATGATAAATACTATACAAACATAGCCAGTATTTCACATTAAGCGAGTATTTTTGACAAAAGAATTATTTTTTTATTTTATTTATTTTATTTTTCAGACATATAATTATGTCCCACAGGGCAATCTTTGTGAAAAAGTCGAGTTTGTCCTATAATTATTACAAGCAGATAATGCGCATTTCTTTGAAATTATTTCTATCCCTCATAGTTATTCATTTTGATGTACTTACATTAGCTTTTGGCTCAGTTTTATTTACGCCTTGTATACACACATTTGCTACAAAAAACTGAATAAACTGAAAATACTCAGTTAGAATCACTCCTCTTTGTTAAACAGGATAACAATGGCCACACACAAAAACTTTGCAATCGGTATTATATTAGCAATTTCAAAAATGGAACAGAGCTCTCCTACTGCTTTAGAAATAATGGAAGACTGGCCATTTAGAAGCCTCTAAGAATTTAAAGCTCAACATTTATTCTTTTTCATTATATTTACACAGTTCCACGGCGTTTAGTTTTAATAAAATGTCGGGAAAATATAATGGGACGTTTTTAAAAGAGTATCTTTTGTTAGAGATGGCCTTTTGAAAGCTTTCGCTTAGTTTCGCTACGTTGTTAATCGAAGACTTGCTTTTTATATGAATCTTTCGGGGCACTCTAATATTCATTGGCCTGAATGTTTTACATATAAATGCAAAAATGTTTTTAGAGACTTTTTTGAGAACATTACCCACGCTATTTCTGTTGGATAGATATTTTCTTACGGTCTGATTAGCATCACAGAAATGTTCATTTTTCATTACTGAAAGTACAATTTCTCATAACAATATGTGATTATTATGCTTCTTAAAATTATTGCTTTTGAAGTGTCAAGATAGTTTTATCAAAAACAGCATCTGCTGCGCTGGGAGAAAGTCTCCGCGAAATGGCTGCTTCACGAATTCATCGTATTTACGTAACGTACCTAAATATTCAAAAGAAAGAAAAAAGTGTTTTAAGACTCGCACAGGCACACATAAACACAAAAAAGAAAATTAAAAACAAACAAAATTGAGACACTATTAAATAAAATGGACGCGTACCAGGCCTTTATCTCGGTATGTCGACTTTTAAACCGAAACACAATTATTTTACAGCATTAAAGTTCAAAATGTTAACAAACACAATCACTAATTTTCATAGATATGAAGATTTTGGGAAAGTTATGAAAATATTTTTAGATTTAAAATTGACGTATTTTACCTTATATTCCTGCCTCTAGTTCCTGAGATGATGAGAACTTAGATGACAATCTTTTTCTGTAACATCCATTTTATATTTTTAAGATCTTCTCCTGTATCGTGGGTGCATTTACAAACATTTATAGTCACATACACAAACAGCCAGACCCGAAACAACTATCTGTAGATCATACAAATATTTTTTCGGTGCAGGGATAGAACCCGCAACACCAAGCGTTGCAGTCGATCGCTCAGCCACTGCACCAACCGTGCCATCGAAACAACATAGACAAAAATTAGTCCAACGAGGTAACATCCATCTAAACAATCCCTGGGGTAAGTATTTTACACCTAATTTACTTTCGCAAGTACCCAGATAAAAGCAATAAATGTAGGTACGTTGAAATTTATTAGGACTACAATAAAAAATATTTTCACTGAAGATACTTAACGTGAATAATTAAGATCATAAATTCTTGTTTTAATTAAACTGAACTAATTTTACGTACTAATTCGTTAGACAAGAGCGTAGTTTTAATAATAAAATGCCTCTTAAGTGCGTGTCGAAATCCGTATTACACAGGTTTTAGTTAAGGATTTTTAGGTTGGTAATACCTACCTCGTGCATGAATTAACAAGAATCCATATTAAAATAATTAAATCGTTTATATCATAAAAATATTTTAAAAAATATAGTAGCACACAAAATACAAAAAAACAGGGTCACAAAAAAGTTGTACCCAGGACTATGTTATATTTTTTTTAAGATTTGAAAAGACTCCACTGACCGTGGACTCTTTTGCACATTCTTCTCTATGTGATCTACTAAGTTGAAATGGGCAACTACAGTCCATTCACAGTTATGCGTGTAGCTGGGCTATAGATAGACTTATCTTTGATGATGCAAAAATGTTTAATAAAGTGTGAATTAAATGCTTCGAAATTTAGTTTTACCATATGACAGGTCTCTGAACTATTCACCTATAGTTGTATTATGACTAATGGAATAAGTCCTTGTCTACACTGATCGCACTATACGAGTATGCTTGTGATTTTAAGCCCAGTGCTCACACGAGCGTTATAAATGCACGTAAGTTCGTCGTGTTTAAACAATACGAGTTTTGAACTTGCCTTAAAAAAACAAGCGAGAAATTCTTAATTAATTGGGTATCTATTTGAAATACACAAGGTTATCGATGCGCAATGTACTGTGTAATGTTTGTCGTAGGTTTTGTGAACCAATGATTGTTCAAATTAAATTAGAATCTGGCCAAAAAAATGGTGATATTATCGCTACTTTTTGCCCTTAGGTTTCTTTGTAAGCAGGTATAGGTATCGTATCAGACTGGATGTTTAGCAATAAAGATACAGACAGGAAATAAAAGAAGAATGGCCAAAGTAAGGAATGCCTATAATAGGGGGAGCTTGAAAGTTGCGCCTGTTACAGTTTTTTTTTAAAACGTTGCCTAGGAATTTCTCCTGTATCGTGGGTGCGTTTACAAACATTTAAACTCATACACATACAGCCAGACCCAAAACAACTATCTGCAGGTCATACAAATATTTGTTCCGTGCGGGAATCGAACCCGTGACATGCAGCGCAGCAGTCGATCGTTCAGCCACTGCGCCAACCGTGCCGTCTAATTTAAAGGGAGTCGTTTGTCTTGGTATAGACATCTAATAAGGATGGACGAACGCATGTGACAAAAAGAGTAATAGATATAAATGTGGATAGATGAAGGCCGAAGAAAAAATGTATGGATTGGGTAAGGAATGATATGAATGAGAAAGGATTAAATGATGCCGATGGAATTTTTTCATCAAAAAGAGAGAGAAAATAGTTTTTTACCAAAAAAAAAATTGTTTGGATTATAGCACCTTCGAAATAAATCTACAAAAGCCATTAAAACGGACATCCCTCACAAAATAATTTAAACCGTATTAATTCAATGCAAACAGTTTCAAACGGCGTGCATTCCCGGTAGTTATGCAAATAAAATAAGCGGGCCAAACCGGGGGATTTAGTAACCTTATGCTAATCAAATCCCGAGACTTTGCGGCTGCATACGTAGCTTTGGGAACTTCATGCATTTTCGGCGGTAGTTATGACTAATATGGGTGTGAAAATGTTGACTTGTAATGGTAGGGTTGTCACGCTGATCCCACTTTACAAAAGTTTTTGCTAACAAAATCTACAAATGACAGGGTTGTGATACTATGGAGGGTTAAATATCATACAAATGTCATGTCACGTCTGTTTTGCTCTGAAAGGTTAGGTTTAGACGATTCTTTATAGGTAACTAGCTTTTGCCCGCGGCTTCGCTCGCGTTAAATTGGGTAGAGCCTTATTGATTTGTAATAGCAACGCTAAGTTTTCCTGTTTCTTCCCTCTTTCTCCCCTCTTTCTCCCTTATATCACACCATTTAAAAAAAAGCCTATGCCCGTCTCCTGGTTCCTAACTATCTCTGTACCAAAATTCATCAAAATCGGTTTAGCCATTAAAGCGTGAAGAGGTAACAAACAAACAAACTCACTTTCGCTTTTATAATTTTAGTAAGGATGTATTTTACTATAAATTAGTTTAGTCCTATAAGTTCTTTTTTTAATACTTTTATTGTTTGCTGTCATTTATTTTATTTAACAATATTTGTACGTCTTTACGGCTAAACAAAGCGCCCACATATTTAAACCTTTATGAAAATACCTATGTTATCCATAAAAAAGTCTGATTCTAATTTTGACGATGGCTTAGTGATCGTGAGGTTCATGTTTGGTCCTCAGGTCGAGCTAAGGGGTTATTAGGCTTTACTGTGCCTCGCATTTTCGATAAAACCTTAACTAGTGAGAGGTAAAACAGTTTTTTTTACCAAGGTGAGGTCATGTACGGTCACGACCGCTGCAGGACGAGGGAAATAGATGCCAGCAAAGCCTGCCTGGGCCAGGGCCACCGCCGCAAAAAAGGAACATGGGTGGGTCTTAGTCAGTACAAGTCTGACACTTCCCCCGTTCCATCAAAAAGACAACATTGTAAAGAAAAGTACAGTCACGAGAAATATATTAGTTGGCTTTCTCGTGATAAAACAGATTCTACTTTGAGATGTGACCAAAGTGGTATGGTTTCTAAAAAAAATACTCTGTTCGTATAGGTACACGTATTTAAAACGTAGTTTTTAAAAGCAAAAAACTAAAACAAAACCGTTCATTTATAAAAAGCACGTATACAATAAAATAAAACATCTTAACAATCAATAGAGCACATTTGCTTATTTACCTGAACTAGGTTGGACCTGTGTTACAGGCTATAAAAAGCATTAATTAAAGTGATTTTCTCCTGTACTACATAATCCTTAGTAAATAACTTTTATAAGTTTCTGCGTGTTTATAAATTGCCCGTGACTGCACTGTCTTTTAGTATATAATTAAAGTTATTAAAAATAGTTAAGCAAGGAAAGCAAATTAAGCAAATTTCTAAATTGACGACACGGTTGGTGGAGTGGCTGAGCGATCGACTGCTGCGCTGCGTGTCGCGGGTTCGACCCACGGAACAAATATTTGTATGGCCTACAGATAGTTGTTTCGGGTCTGGCTGTTTTCCCATGTGAGATTGAATGTTTGTAAACGCACCTACGATACAGGAGAAAATTCCAAGTGTGAGGCAACGTTTATTATTTTTTTATTTTTTCACAATGGCTAGAGTAATATGCTGAATTCATGATAAATGCTTGCACGTCAATGTCTCTCACACAAAATTATAACGAAAATCTAAATTATACGTTCTTTGTACCTACAGTGATTTTTGGAATTACAACTTACATTATAAGCCTCAAAATATTCTAAAGCAACATGAAATCACTAACAACATATTGAAATATGAAACATGAATAGACTTACAGCACTATAAGCAGCTTTATGTAAACTCCTTTTACGAACCTTCATTATTTCGTGTGGGGTTCACAGCGGTCACTTAATTACCTACCTTCCTTTAGTAAGTGCTCTTTCTGACTTGGCAACTGCTGGCGACTATTAGTGGCCGACATTAGTGGTCAGTGGTTGAGATGTTTATGTAGCGCTTTAGTGGTACTATTTATTGTTTTGTTGCGAACTAATGATGCTGATTAAATTCAATTAAGCTTTCTGTGTCGTCATGCATTTTGTTGTAGCTTCTGTTGTAAACATTAATGGTTTTTAACTAAATTTACACTCTCACTTACGGAATAAAATTCATGATAGTTTACAATAATTACGGAAAATATCCCCGTGTAAATTTTATTGCTGGCTAGCTGGTGGACTTGACTTGGATGTTGTGTGGATTTCATCATCATACTCACTGCTGGCCTTGTTCCTCCCTTGGCTGAATATAGGCCTCTTCCTTTTTGTGGCATTCTTCACTTCCGCGAGTCTTACTTGTGAACTGGTGAATAATAAGAAGGACTTATAAATGAGGGAATTCCATTTTTTTCTTTAGTTTATTTATAAACGCTATCGTCTTTTGAGATTACTGTCGTGATAATGTGTATCAAGTCTTTTGCGTTAATTTTAGTTGTTTGATCCGCTATTATAAATTAGACTACATATACACTATCTCTCTCAAGACAGACATTTCTTGTAATGAGTTGTACGTGTACTGTCTTTTTTAGGGTTCCGTAACTCAAAAGAAAAAAACGGCACTCTTGTAGAATAATTTTATTGTTTTGTCCGTATGTCTGTCTGTCAAGACGCTAGCCCGACAACGCGTGGAGGTATCGAGTTGAAGTTAAAAGCATACACTCAAATTTGTAGTCCCTTGAAGCTGTGTAAAAATCAACCGTCTAAGTCGATGATTGCGTAATCAAAACATTTGTTATTTTTTTCTTTTTTTTTTTAAAAAAACATTGCCCCACTCTAGAATTTCTTTTGTATCGTGGGTGCGTTTACAAACATTTAAATTCACATACACAAACAGCCAGACCCGGAACAACTATCTGTAGGTCATACAAATTTTTGTTCCGTGCGGGGATCGAACCCGTGACATGCAGTGCAGCAGTCGATCGCTCAGCCACTGCGCCAACCGTTTCGAAACCCTCGGTGCGCGATTGTAAAGAATATACTGTATCGTACACCAAAATTGAAAAACAGATGTTATACAATATGTTTTTAGTTTGTATTTTGCATGCACGTCATGTCTTTGCAAAGTCTCCTGGCCACGACGCACTTAGCATTGAGCACCTACAGCATGCCGGACCGCACCTGACGAGAGTGTTGGCAATGTTTTTCTCGCTGTGTGTGTCCCACTCTTACCTGCCTGTTGACTTTATGAGAACAGTTGTAGTGCCTGTGGTTAAAAATAAAACAGGCGATTTAGCAGATAAAAATAACTACAGGCCTATATCGCTTGCTACGGTAGTGGCGAAAGTATTTGACGGTGTTCTTAACGCGCAGTTAAATAGGCATGTATCACTTCATAGTAACCAGTTTGGGTTTCGACCTAAATTATCCACAGAAAGTGCAATACTGTGTTTGAAGCATACCGTCAAGTATTACACGTCAAGGAAGACCCCTGTATACGCGTGCTTCCTCGATTTGTCCAAGGCGTTTGATCTGGTCTCGTACGATATCCTATGGGAAAAGTTGGAGACCACGGGGTTACCTCGTGGACTCATTGGCACGCTCCGGTATTGGTACGAGCATCAGGTCAACAGTGTCAGGTGGGCGGGGGCGATGTCGGATGATTATAGCATTGAGTGTGGCGTTAGGCAGGGCGGCCTGACCTCGCCCACATTGTTTAACCTATACATGAATGAGCTGATCGTCTCGCTCAGCAGTCAGCATGTCGGGTGCTATGTAGATGGAGTTTGTGTAAACAATTTGAGTTACGCGGACGACATGGTGCTGCTGAGCGCGTCGATTTGTGGGTTGAGGAGGCTACTCAGTGTGTGTACAGAATACGCGCGTGGTCATGGGTTAAAATATAATGAAAAAAAGAGCCAATACATGGTCTTTCAGGCCGTCGGTGTGTCGATCCCAATGAACATACCGGCTGTTCATATTGATGGTGTTCCACTTCAGAGAAGTGATAAATTTAAGTATTTAGGGCATTTTCTCACCGAGGACCTTAACGACCAGGCTGATATTGAGCGGGAGCGCAGGGCGCTGTCAGTAAGGGCCAATATGATAGCCCGTAGGTTTGCGCGGTGTTCTAGGGGGGTGAAGGTCACGCTATTCAGAGCGTTCTGCACATCCCTGTACTCGTGCGGCCTATGGGTTGACTATACTCAAAGGGCTTACAGTGCCCTCCGTGTCCAGTATAATAACGCGTTCCGGGCGGTGGTGGGGCTGCCCCGCTTCTGTAGCGCATCAGGGATGTTCGCGGAGGCGCGCACGGACTGTTTTCACTCCACAATGCGCAAGAGGTGCGCGTCCCTGGTGCGCAGGGTGTGGGCCAGCCCCAACGCCATTCTGGCAATGATCGCCGACAGGTTAGACTGTCCTTATGTCCGACATAGCTGTGCCAGACATGCCGCTGTTCACGTTCCCGTGAGGGAATTGTAGTTGTTATAGGAGTCGGTATGATTATATAAATTACTTATTTTGACTTGTACGAAATTGAATTGATGAAATTTGAATCTGCTGACATTTAAAATCTAGTTGTAATTTATTGCATTTTATTTTGATATTAATAGTTTAAATTTGTATGTTGTGTAATTGTTATTTGTTTGATGTAATTTTATTGTTTACTGACATTTAATTGAAATGCTTGTGTTTTGTGTTTAATGTTACTTAAAATGAGTCTGTGTTACTTGAAATAAATGAATAATAATAATAATTTGCGACTAATTAGTATTCTGCCTTTTTTATCATATTTTGCTGAAATCTTGTGACCACTAGTTGTGGCGTTACTTTGGCTCATGTACAAAAGCCCTTAAATCCGGTATTATGTTTATAGCCGCTTCATAACTTATTCGACGCTTAGAAGATCCATTAATGATGAGCATGTGGTAATGAGGAAATTTATATTCCAAGGTATTTTCAGGTGTTAACGTTCTGTTTATGACCTGAAAGGTAAAAATATACTTTTGTGTTAGATTTAAAATATTCACAAATAAAGCCAAGGCTTTTTCTCTCTTTTTCTCCTGGCTGGTATCATAATTTATCGGTTACAATATTTTCTATTTTTTTATTTGTTGTCAGCCAGTGGTGTAAAAAAGGTGGATGAAAAACGATTGCATGTAGCGGAGATGAGAATGTTGAGATGGATGTGTGGAGTGACAAGAATGGATAAAGTAAGGAATGAATATATTCGAGGAAGTTTGAAAGTTGCGCCTGTTACAGAAAAATTGAAAGGGAGTCGTTTGTCTTGGTATGGACATGTAATGAGGAGGGATGAAGGACATGTGACTAAAAGAGTGATGAATCTGAATGTTGATGGACGGAGAGCGAGAGGAAGGCCAAAGAAAAGATGGATGGATTGTGTAAGAAATGATATGAAGGAGAAAGGAGTAAATGATGCCGTGACGTCTGATAGGGGAGAATGGAAGAAGAAAACGTGTTGCGCCGACCCCAAATAGAATGGGACAAGGGCAGGAAAATGATGATGTCAGCCAGTGGTGTTTTTGAACTACACTCTTCTATTGTGTTGCTGGCTGTCTTGTCATTTTTATTTCTTTCAATTTTTTATCTTTGTTGACTGACTACGGCCTCTTTATCTTTTTAAATATCAAGGCTAAAGGGAAAAAAAATAATATTGTTCTTTATTTCGACGAACTCCTACAACTACCTACTCATTATGATGACTCATACCAAAAAGAAACGGTTGTTAAGGTTATTGTGCTTTGTTATAATAATTATTACAACAAAGCAAAATAACCTTAACAACCATTCTAATTTAATTATACTAGATCATTAACCCTTAACCACACTGACGTACGTATGTGGTACGTCACCCAAACGTTTTTTCGTTCAAAACTTCAGTTTGCGTGGGAATTTCTGCGCGTCATTTTTGGTAGTTTCCTAGTCGCCAGCGACGCGCATAGGCTGTGGAGAGCAAAATTCTACCATGTTCCTAAGCAGGTGAGTTTGACCACCCGACGTATGTGGTACGTAGCGTCAGTGTTTGTGTAACTTTTAAAAAAATCTTTATTTATGTTTGTCGCCAGATAAAATGTACCGCAAGCGCCTAAATTCTATTTCTGTGCCATTCACGTCTAAAATATCATGTGTTCAAGTAAATAGCGTCGACAGAGAAGAAATCTTGGCTTAACGAATCAGGTAAATCATCGGCGGATGAAAATGACTACATACAATCGGATCGCGGTGTGTCTTCCGAGGACGAATGTAGTCATGGTGAAGAGGCTTCTCGAGGATTTGAAACCATGTAAAACTATTATATGTATATGTTTTAAATTGAAACGTCGCAAAACCCATTACGGCTGTCTGACTTGTCGTAAACCGGTTTGTTTGCAGTCCTCGAAGCCGACCTGTAATAAGTGCCGTTAAAAAGTGCTTTATGTTAGGATTTACGGCAACTGTGATTTTTTTGTAATTATAACCGTCCTTAATTATTAATAAAACCAACAAAAGAAGTTCCTATGGTTAAAGAATATTTTTATGTTATTTTTTTGAAAATGTCTTTGTTCGTTTTGATTACCTTCATGGTTATTGATGAATAAATATTTTACTTTGGTTATTATGACCATCTTTTTTATTATTCCTGTTTCATTAGAATGTGTCTAAATAAATAAATTGCATTAATCATCACAGTTACACTTTATTGATGCATCAGAAGGTCCTACTTCTTTTTCCTATGAACGTCCAGCAAAGGACGTTAGAGGATTACGTCGCGCTCTAATGCCCCGTTCCATTAAACAAAAACGACTCGTTTTTTTAGTCTCATAGAACTTATGTCAAAATACAACTATCCGTAAGCAAAACGAGTCCTAGAACCACTGAATCCTAGGCCTCAGTCGTGGAGAAGCAAAATGCTTTTATATTCCCTTGTAGAGGTCGGTTCAAACCTTGGTCATACCAACATAATAATACAGGAACACGTTTCTCCTAAACAGATGGAAATGAGTCCAAAAAACGTTCCAGCTTCTTGTGTCTATCACAAAGGACACTGTCAATATTGTCCGTCAGACGATCAAAGAAACTGACCTCTGAGGGTATGGCATAAAGGAAAAGGCGTTGTCTGTTGTGACTTGTTCAAATTTACACTGCCGTGTCGTATGTTATTGCTTTCCGGATGGGTAGATAGCTACGTTTTAATTAACTTTGTTATCTTCTTACTGGATGTAATTTTTTTGCTGGTTAACATTTGTTTTGTTTTCTTATTTTGTTTTGTTAATGTAAAGAGCGTTTTCTTTTTTTGTTTTTTTTTTCTAACTTCTGAAGTACATGCAGCGTGCGTTGCAATAATATGAATTTAGACTTGCGATAGCTGCAGTTTAGGTGCTAGGAAGGAACTACTTTAGTGTTTAACAAAAGAGATTGAGATAAAAAATAAAAAATATACCAAGAGATCATGATTTAAGTTTGTAGAATTTGCGAGATTTAAAATTATATTTTACCAAAAGGTTGTTTTTGAAAAGCTTTAAAAGTAGTTTATATATCTTTACAAATAAAAGTCACCGTAAATCTATCACCAGTTTCTAAAGCAGAGAACTACTAAGAACCAAATTGAGATAAGTAGTTTTCCCGTAAATACATGCTTATTTGAATAAAACTTTTAGTTTGTCAATTTATACTGGAAGTTTGCAGCATTAATTTTAAATTCATGAGATGAAACTGTAATAGATGGGTGTTGTTCACAAAATATTCATTTATTTCGTAAATAATTAATGAGATGTTTGCTTCGCAGAAGGTTGAAAATATTTTAAAACTTTATCTACTTTATCTAACTTTATCTATATCGGCAACTATGTACTTACTTTAATTTTGAGTGTGGGTTTTATTAGTGTAACCTTTTCAGAAACCCACTCAGTGATTTTTAGTTTTGATATAGAGGCATGCTAAACTTTGAATGAAAGCCCAGTCTATATTGACGGCACGGTTGGCGCAGTGGCAGAGCGATCGACTGCTGCGCTGCGTGTCGCGGGTTCGATCCTCGCACGGAACAAATATTTGAATGACCTACAGATAGCTGTTTCGGTATGTGAGTTTAAATGTTTGCATGCGCACCCACAATACAAGGGTAATTCCTAAAGTGAAGCAAGTTTAAAAAAAAATTAGGCTTATATCCAAGCTCTTGGTTTTGGATATATATTAATATACCTATACCAAACACGGTACAAAGTTCAAGTCTTGTCCGGCGTGGAGTATTGATATCACCTTAGGATGGCTCAGCCAAATACCAATTATACGCCTTACGGCTGCGTGATCCTGCCGGGGTTGCGGGTTGTTCGAAAGAGATACCGCGGCTCCGGAACATAAAGGGCAATAGAAGGAACATGGGTGGGTTTTAGCCAATACAAGTCTGACAAACAGACAGAGACAGAGCGGGGGAGGTTATTTAATGATTTCCCAACTGCAAAAAAGGGCCGCGCGATTTTCAGTGTTTTACAGACTGTTTCACGATTCTCCAATCTTCAGTCGGAAATCAACACATTCGAAAGAAGCACTTCGCTGCATCATAATGCGTCCTGCCGAGGCACTCCTCGGCAGTACGCATTATGACACAGACAGGCAGGGAATTCCACTGAATTCCCTGCCTGTCTGTGTTCCCGAGGTCATGTAACCGGGATCTCTTCTGGGTTAGCTTGTCCTGACGTCAATGTCATCTCTACCCTTAGACAAAATTGCGGTCAAGAATGAGCTCAATTGCAATAAAAAAGGTAGGTAAGACTATTGTGTTACTTTCATCTATTGATGAAAGTCCTGAGGGAAAGAGACAGAGCTATACAGGGTGTCTAGCACCATCTCTTTCCCTCAGTGGAATAAGTTCTGCTTTAAGACGTCATGGTAGGCCTAAAGACCATGAAAGTGTAATTAACTTTTGTTCTGTGACTTTAAGAAATTCAAAGCTTCTTTTAAATTTTATAATATCAAATATGTTGATTAATAGATCGTATCAATTCCCTAAACAGTACTAGTTAAAACTCTAAGTGCAAAATTAGTACAGCATTGTAATCCAAAGTAGAAAGAGAGGGTGTGACCAAACGCGAGAGATCGTGCGCTTATTATGTTGCACCTTGTGTATATATATATATATAGTTTGTATATTATACCAACTATTTTTTTTCACACTTACCGCACTTACTTACCTACACTTTAAACACCATCCAAACTAAATAAAATAAACCACCGCTCACATCAAGTTAAGGTGCTTAATTAAGCGCAATAAATCAATTAGATGGAGAGTAATTAATTTTGGTTTAGAAAACGTGTCACCCTTCCACACGCGTCGGTTGACGAGTTTACCATTTTGTGGGTAACCTAATTTATTTAGTTTAAGTACTTGTGAAGAAGTTCGTAAATACATTGTGGTTTTGTGCAAATGTTTGACTTTTCTTAACCTCTCAAACACCGACATTATTTACGTCAACTATCCGTCAAGCACGGCCGGGCGGGCTCTTATCGTAAGCGTAATCTGATTTTAACCTTTAAGTACCGACATGCCATTTTAGTTACATAAGTACCGACGTGAGGTCTGCTAGACCGCTATAGCTTTAGTAAGGAAAACTTTCATATTACAAAATATTATTATTTTTTAAATGTGTCTATGTATTAATAATATATTTAGTTATTGTATAAATAAAGCAAAATAAAGAAGTTTTCATATTTATTACTTATTATTAACACGAACTTTAAAGTCTCCATATCTTTGAGAGAAAAAATGAACTCTTCGAAAAATGAACTTTTTTATTAAAATTTATCTATTGAGTAATTTATTTTTTAAGATATTTTTTTTCTTAAAGATTAATAACTAAGAAACCAGTTAAAATTAAAATTTAACAAAGAATTAACAGATTTTTTCGAAATTGCATACCATTTGTAGCATACAACACATCACAGTCTTCGTGATTGGACTTGAATACAAAAAAAGTACCAGAAAAGCATTTAGCTTAATTTCATCAATGTCATGCAACTTTGTTACATTTTTGAATGATGTTCTGTACTTTTGCAACTTTGAATTAGTCTACGTAAGATTTTTTTTATATATATATAGAATTATCAAAATACTTACGCTAAATGTTTAGAGCATCTTTTGGCCCAGCTTCAGATAGAGTTGAAGACGATGTTGCAGATGCAGCCACAATGTTGTGTCAAGTTGTGCACACACAGCTGGTTAAAAGATTGATTAAAACATTGATTAAAAGAAAAAAATAGTAAAACCTAGAAAAAGTTGTACCCAACAAGTTACGTAAGTACAGACCAGTGGTCTATCAGACCACGCGTAAACTTATACAATACATATCTCACCAGAAACACAAGCTCCGACACAGCCACACTCCAAGAACGCTGCCGGGCGACTACCTGAAGGGTACTCAAAAGCGCTGGGGGTTACGCCTTCTCTGTTAACAAATGAAACCACCCTATCCGAACGCTTCAGGTGTCTGTGAGACCACACATCGGTACTTAAAGGTTAAGACTTATCTTTACTACAAATACAGTTTTAAATCAGTCGAGGTTTACTGGCACGTTTTTGTACCACTGGGGCTCTAGAGGTTAAGAAAAAATATTTTGCATTCAGTTTTAGAACGGGAAGTAGGACGCAAGAGATCTTCAGAGGTAGACGGAGTGCAAGGGTGTCTTTGCTCAGGTGTGGGACAGAACAGGCTAGAAAAAAAACCACTGTTCTCCTGCGATTAACCCAATTTGATTGGGGTAGTAGTTGCATGTGTTTTTGTCGTTCCATGAGACTCTTTTATAAATTTTATCGAATACATTGTCAATCCATTGTTTGCTTGATCTTCCTTGTAAATATCTTATGCCTACTGTGTTTCCTTCTTTGTTTTTCGTATGTTGGTGTACAAACAAAATTTTCAGGGTGGTTTTCTTATATAAGGCAGTTGCCTATCGTTTATTTGCTTTAATATGTCTGCATTGGATCCGGTTCTAAGCACAAACAGTCAAATAGAGAAAAATAAGTTTATGATAGCAGTTAATAAAATATTTTGTATGTCAAGGCAAAACAGTATTATTGGTGGACGTTTCTCACCGACTGGGCTACACTTCGCGTGAACAGAAGGCTGTTTTTTTTTGGCCAAAGCATTGCTATTCAACGTGGTAAGTTCAGACTTTTACTGACTAAAACCCACCCATGTTCCTACTCTTGCCCTTTATGTGCCGGGGCCGCGGTATCTCTTTCGAACACTCTTTGAGGCGCGCGTGGAACACGAACGCGCCGTCGTCACTAGATGGATGGATGGTACGCTACCCATTGCTTACCGTTCACAAACCTGCAATTCAAACCCCCTTGAACTTAGTACAGAGATAACTGCTTATTCTTCAAGTTCTACACTTGAAAAATATAGTAGTCTTTATACAATGGACGTCAGCTGTTTGAAACTATTTAGCAAAACTAATAGCCCACCATAGGTCCTCGACCTAAAACAATGAAATGCATGATAGTCATTTCAACAGGCAGACACATTACTTACGCCCATTAATTTGTAAGTTTATTAGTCAGAGTTATACCAGTACACAAAGAACCCTTGTCTCGAAATGTATTTATTAGAAATAATGTTAATTAAGCAGAATTGCTTTAATGGTTTTAGTGAAGTGTACTCACGGAGAGTGGGGCTTCATTTCTTGGGTATTCACTCTTCATCGTTAAATTCAAAGTCCAATCATTTATTTATTTAAAAATAACCAACAAGACATACACCAACTTACATATTACGGCACGGTTGGCGCAGTGGCTGAGCAATCGACTTCTGCGCTGCGTGTCGGGGGTTCAATCCCCGCACGGAACAAATATTTGTATGACCTACAGGTAGTTGTTTCGGGTCTGGATGGTAGTGTATGCGAGTTTAAATGTTTGTAAACGCATACGATACAGGAAAAATTCCTAGTGTGGGGCAACGTTTTCTTTTTTTTCTTTTTGATTACATTTTGTGGTGTTGCCTTAATTAAAAGCTGCCACGGCATGCATTAAATGAAAGCATAGGAACAGATTGTAGATATTTGAATATTTGAGTACATAGGTAGACTGTATCATTGTTAATTCTGTCAATCTGTCATTGTTAAAGCTGAGTATGTTCAAACTGTTCAAATCTGATCAAACAGTTTTAACAAATAAAAAAAAATATAAATTCAAATAGAATTGATGTTATTCTTCATCTAATGTTATTATTGTTATATAACAGTATACAATTGTGTATTACAGCATTTTACTAGTAGGCAAAGGCATGGCAACACAAAAACTAAAATTTAAACAAATACTTAAAATATAAATTACCTTATATGTCAAGATTTTTTTTTATATCTTTTCTTGAGACAGCTGAATTGAGATACCGCGGTCCCGGAACATAAAACATGGGTGGGTTTGAGTCAGTACAAATCTGACACTTTATAATCCGGTCTATTAGACATTCGAAGCTACAATAATTTACAACAAGATAAAAAATTGGTGAAATCGTTCAAAATATAATTGTCAATAAAATTTGAAAGTTTCCCATGTTTGTATGGAAAAAAGTTATTTAAGGTCAAAGGTTAAAAAAATGTGTTTTTTTGCGATTTTACGCAAAACGGTTAGTTTTGTCATAAAAATCACTGTGATAAAAACTACTTAAATACTTTTTTCCTGAGATACAACGATTCAAACATTTTTATAAGTTGTAATCGTCATAATATGCATGAGCTCGCCTCGTATATGAATACATCCCCAGAGTTGTAATATATGTTTAAATATTTTTTATTGATCATTATAACTTACATTTATAAAGTAACTATAAGAATACCAGGTAGAAAGAAACCCAGGCCCTTAAGTTATACGCCATTATGACTTTAAGAGAACGTGGAACGTGATATGAAGACTTTAATTAATGCGAGTATCGAATGAATAGTTTGATTTTTTACATAATAATCATCATGATATTTTGAATCAAGCCTGGTATGATAAAAAGGAACCACAATTCAGAGTTCTGGACGCAGCTACATCTATCATTCGCGAAGATATTAAAACCGCAGTGTTTGATAATTCTGTCTACCCTCCACCAGGTCGTGCGACCTGGGTTGTATCTCAGGAAAAAAGTATTTAAGTAGTTTTTGTAGATAATTTTATGATCTAAATTTTTGTCACAGGGATTTTTGTGAAAAAACTTACCGTTTTGCGTAAAATCGCGAAAAACTAATTTTTTTCACCTTTGACCTTGAAAAACTTTTTTTCCATAAAGGGGAAACATGGGGAACTTTCAAATTATATTGACAATTTTGTTTTGAACGATTTCACCAATTTTCAGCTTGTTGTAAATTAATTCAGCTTCGCTCTTATTTTTTGTTCTAATTTGACCGGACTATTTAAGTATTGAAGTTCTATGTGATATGGAGATAGCTTATTACTTTATTGCTCTAATTAATAGTAATAAGCTCACCCCTGAGCTTGCAAGTCCTACTTTTTTTTTAATGGTGAAATTGAAGAAAATGTAGTTAGAAAATTTTGAGTATGTATGTGATAAGAGTTCGAGTAGAGGAAGAATTGAAAACAATGGAGGGACTGTATGAAGAATGGCATGGCAAGAAAAGAGGTGTCTGCTACGCTGCGTATCGCGGGTTCGATTCCCGCACGGAACAAATATTTGTATGACCTGCAGATAGTTGTTTCGAGTCTGGCTGTTTGTGTATGTGAGTTCAAATGTTTGTAAACGCACCCACGATACAGGAAAAAATCCTAGTGTGGGGAAACGTTAAAATATATATACATTCACCTGTCTTCTCGTATGCAAGAGACACCGACGCCATAAATATGATTTACGACTTTGCGTGGACTGGGACACCAAAAACTTTTTATTAGAAATTCACATTTTTTGAGTATTACAGACTAGTTCACGTCAGATAGTATCGGAAATATAGCCCACAGCTATCGGAGAAATGGGCCAGGCTACACGTCACTGCTATTATTATTATCGATACAAAATAAAAGGAATATCCAATAATAAGTATACAAATTATGCTTTCCCTATACGATGCTTTGATCACCCAAATTAAATATTACCTACAAACCTTCACTAGAACCGTTCCTGATTTAGCTGGAACCTCTAGATCCCTTGGCACACTACCCAAACATACACAAAGCCAAACGGAAAGCCGAAGATATTTATTTAGACCAGAACAAGATTACTACGACTAACCGCATCCGTATCTTGTGATAATTAAACGTTGTAGAACTAGCCTTAGAGCAAAGTTGTAACGTATTTGTAACCGACTTATTAAAACTGGTCAAGTGCAAGACGGACGCGCGCGAGGTTTCCATACCAACTTGCGACGTAAACGGCATTATCTTTTGATTGCGTAGACCAAGGGTAGCCGACTTGAAAACACCTAGGATCTACTTTTTACGGACGACGGTGCGATCGACCAATATGTATGCCATTATGTAGTATTTTTTAATTAAAAATCACACAATAGAATACGCGCAAACTTTTGGCGATTACTTTGCGCATCTGTGAGACGTATTTATTTTGTTTGCCTTGCCGTAATCGACTGGAGTAATAGCCGCGATCGACCGGTAGATCGCAATCGACTGTTTGGTCATCCCTGGCGTAGACTGTTAGTATACACTGACTGCAGTGTTGATTTTTTCACACCTCTAAAATTAACCAAATACTAGTTAAAATTAAAACCAATAACTCAAATACTAGGGATTTGAGTTATTAGTTTTAATTTTAACTCGACACCTCTACGTGTTTCCGAGATAAAGGGTCTTGACAGACAGACTGACAGACGGACAACGAAGTGATCCAATAAGGGTTTTGCTTTTTCCTTTTGAGTTTAAGAACTCTAAAAAGGAGGATGTTATTTACTGTGTTCCTTTTTTGTAATTTAAGCACGCCGATTTTTCCGTGATTACTAGTCCGATTTAAGTGATTCTTTATTTGGTAAAGTAGCTTGCGCTTTAGTTCCATATATTTTATTATCTTTGTGGATGATGTGTTAATACCCTCATTAAAATAACTTAATAATTTATTCAACTATTTTCTTTGAAAGTCGTTATTTCTTTTTTATGCTCTAAAGTTTTTATCAAAGAGTACTGTGTTAATTCCTACAGTGATCTCGTTGGGGGCAAAATTAGAGAGGACTAGACTGAGAAATTATAAGGTTGGTTTAAAATGAACTAGTTCCAGTAAAAGAAGACTCCCGATTACCTGATTACCTACCTAGTTGAAATAAATACATAATAGTCTCTATAGAATTAAAAAGCGTTTTGGGTTAACCAGGTCACTGTAACTATCCATGATAACATTTTGTATATTATTACGAAGTCCGAAAGACAGAAATGACGGTAAATAGGATCCCATCCTAATCCTAACTATCCTAACTAATATTATAAAAGCGAAAGTGAGTTTGTTTGTTACCTCTTCACGCTTTAATGGCTAAACCGATTTTTATGAATTTTGGTACAAAGATAGTTGGGAACCAGGAGACGGACATACCTAGGCTAATTTTTTTTAAAGTGGGATGTTAGGGAGAAAGAGGGAAGAAAAGGGAAAACTTAGCGTTGCTATTACAAATCAATAAGGCGCAAGGGGAACTGTGTTACCCCGAATTTAACGCGAGCGAAGCCGCGGGCAAAAACTAGTAATATATATGTATTTATTTAAAACGTTGCCGCATGCTAGAAAGATATATTGTGGGTGCGTTTACAAACATTTGAACTCACCTAAACAAATAGCTAGACCCGAAACAACTACCTGTAGGTCATACAGATATTTGTTCCGTGCGGGGATCGAACCCGCGACACGCAGCGCAGCAGTCGAATCGCTCAGCCACTGCACCAACCGTGCCACAATTTACCGCTAAAAACTACGATATAAGTATTATTTTCTAGGCAGCAACTACGTTATTTGATACTGTTAAAGCATTCGTGAATGCAAGGCACCGGTAGAGTGCCAAGCGTCCTATTTCAAGTCACGTCAACATCGTAAATTCACATCTTGTTCATACACGCCTATGTTTTGCAGAACAAGTTGACCTGCCCTCAACATGTCGCCGTTATGCACCGCGAAACATGCCTTGATCCAGGCGTGGCGTGCCAACTTTGCTAACTTACATAACCTTTTTTGCGAAATTGTTACGTACTACGACTAACTTTAGCCGCTCTATATCCAATCTAGGTAGATGTGGTTTAACTGACTCATCTTCCACATAATGTGAGTGTGGATCAACACAGGATAAGCAACACCTTCTTTCCAGTCCCGTCGTTTACATCTGATTGCACCCTCCAGGTACTGAATGGTGGAACGCCAGAACTGATCACTCTGGTACCAACGTACTTGTTGTTCAAAATTCGAGTCAAATGGTTTATTAAGATGCTCTAATATTTGTATGCTATTATATATGTATGTTTTTTAAATGTAGCTATTAATTTTGAAAAATGTTACACCATAGACTACCTACAGTAATGTCTCTCCACCTTTAAACCCATGCAAGGTCAAGTTGAAAAGATCGCTTTTAGCGATAAGACCGCCCATTGGGTTACCCTATTTATAAGTTGTTTACTGTTATTGTTGTAATTTGTATGGTGTACGTACATAATAACGAATATTCTATCTATCTATCTATATGGTAAAACATATAGGTTCACAACTCTAATTATAGGACCTTATATTATGTCATGTTTTTTACATAAATAAATATAATTCTATTCTATATTCTATTTTATCAAGAATAAGGAAGAAAATCATTGTTCGTATTTGTCTCATCTATCTTCTTCATTCTCATGGTAAGATGTGGAGACACGCAATAGTATGCTATCGTATAGAATTATTTTAACATGAGATGTGACAATTTTTGTTGTTGCGAATGGGAAATCATCAAATAGCTTTCCCCGCTCTGGGCGGAACAGAGCGCCAGAAGTTTACTGACTTAAACCCACTCATGTTCTTTGTAATGCCCTTTATGTTCCGGGCCGCGTAAGCGGTGGCCCTGGCAGGCCCCTCTGGTTTGCTGACATCTCTTTGGCCTCAAAGATATGTCAGCAACAACTTGCGGAACACAAACGCGCCGTCGACACGGCATCAAATGCGACCCTTATTTGCAAATAAAATAATTTGACTTTGAGTTTAACTACGACTGATCAAAGCAGCAAGGCAATTAATTACATTTCGAACATTCCTTGTTTCTTTTACACCCAGTCCGACGTACGTACTTTATTTTATTCCAAGCTTAACTTGACTCCAGACTGTTTAATGTTCATTTAACTTTAAAGCAGTATCTAAGAGAAAAATTTAAACTAATTTAATTAAACATTCGCCCGATCGCTATTGCTTTTTTACGGAATGAAGTCAGTGGAGCTTAGTACTTACCACGACCGTTTTGTACCAACAAGTTTCCTTAATTACGTAACATGCTGTATTATTTTAGATGGAATGCTTTTTCAACCCCTTTTTTGAGACTAATGAATCACTGCGGAATTAGTTACGAGAATTCTAGAACGTTTATCAATTAGAGTTTGTAATTTGAATTTATTTTGTTCTGGAAACTGTTAATGAGACAACTGTGAGTCAGGAAGAATAATTTAAATGGTACATCTTGGGTTTTTTTTTTCGATTTTTCTATGGAAATTTTAACTTGTAAATAATAATAATGCGCCATTTGCGTTTTGTAACAATATCCAGATTTAAAAGAGTGTCCATGTATTTTGCCTATTCTTCTCCATAGAGATCTACGTTATTATGCCTTGTGACTGGGACTGTAGCTTAATTTATTATTATTGTATCGACACGCTTCAAAAGTGCCTTTAACTGGCCTACTTGAAATTAAAACATTTGATTTGAAAGATAAACTAGTGGCTAAAGAGGATCTCTTGACTAAATAATAACAGCTGCACAAGTTGATCTTTGAGGTAAAGCTTCGCTTGCCAAGGTCGGTTTGTGGATGGGTGACCGACCATTACATAAGAGTTTCTTCCGTGCTTCATTACGGCTTACCGTGATTTACGTTAAGTGACCCGAAAGTGTGACAACCAGTCTTACCAAGAGGTACCGTATTACCCAGTACTAACGGGGTCATAGGAATAGATCTATTTATTCAGCTGCTTCCAGGAAGACTGGAAGCCACCCTAAGAAAATTGTAAAAAGGCTGGGCTGGTGATAATCTTATTTTTACAAAATTTTGATTTGAAGAAACTTATGGGCCTGAAAGCCAAGCATATCGCAGTTCCCTGCTGGATACCAACTTCTCTCAAACTGCACCACATCACTCTGTCCTCCACTTTTTGCATACAGTCTGCTATCCCCTTTAAAGATCGTTGATCATTCTTGCTGTGGGCGCCAATACTCTGTTCACACTTTAGGGCTGTTTGTTACTACAGCCGTCGACCCTTTGATTAACACGGTAATAGGGAACATTCTGAAATCAATTTAATTTTTAAAAAATAAATATTACTAAACGATCTGTGTAAGGTGGAAGGCACATCGACGCGCCTTATTTTTTCTACCATCCAACTGCATTCTCTAGTCATTCAGCAATCATGGCGCTTGCAACAGCGTCAAAATATCGGGAGCTTACAATAACTGTAGGTAAATCATGTAAGATATGACGATAGTGACTGTAATCAAAATCATAAATCTTTATTTATATCGACATCAATACGTAGTTATTCACATTACAATCTTATTATAGAAAAAGGTGTCTGAAGTAAATTAGTCATAAGCCACAGATTATCTCTTTTTATATACATATATATATATATATATATTTTATTATTTTCTCTCTCTCTCTTTTATTATCTTCTTCTTTTTTTTTTCCATGAAATTAGGTCAATCTATTAATATTCGGTAAAACAATGAAATAGACATTTAAACACAACTTACTGAAACAGTATGACATACTAAAAGTTCAAAACATGTATAACAGTAAAAACTTAACCATGTACATAGGTATTGACGGATGTGGCGGTATCTGGGCTGGCAAAGTATCTAGAAATAAAATCATCCCAGCTACACGACAAAATAGAAGAGGTACCTAAATAGTTCTAGAAGCCGAACGCTAGGAACCAAATTTATCATCCAAAACCTTCATATTAACGAACCAAATATTCAAATTTAAGGACTCACTCTCAATGGATCAGTATAATAAGGACTCAACGACGGATATACCGACATCATACAATGCTTCATACATTCAGCATTCGAGCTACGATAGGAATTTCATCTAAACGCTCCATCTATTTCTATATCTGTACATAGTTCTTTAATATTATTCAGGTGAGAATTCTAAGAAAATTGACAATGTCTTGAAAGAAATATTTATTAATTAATAGTTTTAAGGGATCATGGATCATTGATGTGAATTCAAGAGGATTTGAAGTCAATTAATAAAAGCCTTAAAATTAATCAGAACAAACTCTTTGACTTGTTCTGATTAATTTTGCGCTTTATCTTTGGAGTCCTTAATTTTATTTTTTTAACTAAGATGAGTTATTGCATTTATTTATAGATTACTCTTGTCTTCGTTTTGTGCGGTTTCACCAGCGTCTTTAGTTGCTGCCTGGCTCCCGTGGGTAGTAGCGTAATGTTGTATAGCCTGTATTGTTGTGTTACTTCCTGATAATGTAGCTTAATATTAGTGAAAAAAAAACGGTCCAGTATTTTTAGAGCCTATTTGATACAAACAAACAAATTTGCCTCTTTGTAATATCCTAAATATACATTATAAATATAGTATTATAGTATAGACAATGCTGGACTTGGGTAAAAGATAGGTTCAAAATAGAAACAAAACGTTTATCCTACTTTTAGTAATATTATAAATGCGAATGTTTGTGAGGATGGTTGGATGGATGTATGGATGTTTGTTACTCTTTCACGTCAAAACGGCTGAACGGATCTTGATGAAATTTGGCACAGAGACTATAGTCTGGAATAACACATAGGATACTTTTTTTGCGATAACATGCGGGCGAAGCCGCGGGTGCCAGCTAGTAATTAATAGTTCTACAATTTTCACGAGGCATTAACTATTAAAACTGCGGCTTTCATTATAAATCTCCATTGCGACAATTTCTAAATAAGCTTGAAAATAAACTACCCCGTTTAAATTAACCGTTATTTGAACAATAAGTTGAGTACAGCGCCCTCTATTGTGCTAATAGGGTGATTAAGTGAACAAAGCCTGAAGTTTTTCATTAGGGAACTGCCTAAAGCCATCAGCCAACAATGGTCCACTATCATTTTGTCCCCAACGTACAAAATTTTGTGAAATTTGCTTCATAATTGAATTGTTACTGCAGTTTTTGATGTCGGGCTAACTTTGGTAAACTTTGCTCTCATTAATGCGGATTTTGGTGGTGTAAATTATTGATAAATTGGTTTTCCGCTCGGAAGTTTTTGATTTACAGCGGGATTGTGGTCATGACCTTTGTTACGCATCAGTAGGCTTAGGTTTTTAGAAAAAAGGTACTCAATACTCAATATCTTTATTGCTTTACCATAATTTGTACATAAGTGGTAGTTTTTATAATATTGTGATCATTATGGACCCTGTGGCCCTGTAGGGCGCAGCAAATACACAGCATATACATATTCGATATAAAAAATATTCGACTTTCATTTGTCTTTTGTTTAATTGTCATCTAAAAAAGATTATTTAAAATTTCATACACTCGTTTTGAAATATACTATTCTATCGAATAAAATATTAAGTAATACGGGAAAGCAACAAATACATTATTAATTTGAAAAACTGATGACGTGGCAACAAAAACTCAAATTAACTGTACCTGACCCAGAAATTGATTTCAATGCCTATGCTATAATATAATACAAAATATGTAGAACAGCTTTTAGAACAGGTCCCTAAGCTACCACCAATTGCCTTTTAAACATACCAGCCTCGAAGACATAGAAAGTCCATGAATATTCATAAATATTTAGCCAGTCTCCGCAGTTGTACTTATTCACTGAAGTGTTTTATTCAAAGTATGTGACGACAAAAAAATAACAGTGAGATAAAAGCGACGCAACGTTAATTGAATTAGACACTTAATTACTGAACACTAAAGTTTAAAACTTTATTTTGAATAACACTAAAATTAAGACTCCCTACCTGAGTAGGGGTTTAATCTGTATTTTATACAGAGAAAGGGTTCTGAACATAATCATCTAAGTTAAAGTGTCGTGTCAAGACAAACCCCTTAATGCAATAATGAAAGCTCACCTACTCTTAATAAATGCAAAAGGTGGGGTGCTATAGCAAACGAGGGGTTGATTTTGAGGGTGTTGGTGACTCGTATTCAACCCTGGGTGAATCTTTTTTAATTTGTGTTTAGCGTATAATCTGGTGTCAGAGTTATTATGCTGGTCATGAGCCTCTGGCTTGGTTTGTGATAATTATACAAATTCTTACTAATATTATAAAAGCGAAAGTGAGTTTGTTTGTTTGTTACCTCTTCACGCCTTAATGGCTAAACCGATTTTGATGAATTTTGGTACAGAGATAGTTGGGACCCAGGAGACGGACATAGGCATTTTTTTTACGTGTGATGTGAGGGAGAAATAGGTAAGAAAAGGGAAAACTTAGCTTTGCTATAACAAATCAATAAGGCGCAAGGGAAAAAACTGCAGGTAGGAAGTACCTAAAAATCAAGAAAGGGGAACTGTGCTACTCCGAATTTAACGCGAGCGAAGCCGCGGGCAAAAGCTAGTAGCATATAAAAAAATACACGACAAAAAATCCTATTTTTCGTTCTATATTTTTAGGATTTCTTACCTCAAAAGGAAAAACAACGGAACCCTTATTGAATCACAGTTTTGACGTCTGTGTGTCTGTCAAGACTCTTTATCTCGGGAACGCGTGGAGGAATCGAGTGGAAATTAAAACCATAATTATACTGAAGTCTGTAGTCCTTTGGTGCTGTAAATAAATCAACCCTCTAAGTCTATGCAGTCAAAAGATAAGGCCGTTTATGTCACACATTTGTACGGAACCTTCGGTAAGCGAATCTTGGCCGGTTTTTTATATCTTTTTGACAAAATCGCTAAAACTTAAAAGTTTTAAAGTTTAATAAAGGCACCATCCCAGATTCTAGTCTCGTCTTTATTGTCTACACCAAAACGGAGATAAGAAACATTACATTGTAAGTTTCTATATCTACTTGTTACTGTAGCACCTCACCCTTAAACTGCAGAAGTAGTGGGGTAAATGTACCGTTTCGGGAACTTGCCTCGTTTGAGGCGATCCGGCCACAACGGTGGAAAGTTTTCGCATGACGTGTGTTGTTACCTCAATTGTTCGCTTCTTCCCTTCAAATTAAAGTTTCTGGTAGCTATTTACTGTAGTCAAGTACGGAATCTTTGTAATTGAGGTTTTGTTCTGTAGATATCAAATGGAAATTGGCCCTTGAGCTATATTGTGGTTAAGTATATATCTACGAGTAGTACGTTACACTTCTAATTAGGATGGAGGCTTGTCCCAGAAATTTCGGTTGTTCTAAAGAGACACAGCGGCCTCGGAATACAAGGGGCAATAGAAAGAATATAGATGACTTTTAGTCAAAATAAAAAAGTTTTAACACTCCCCTCCGCTCCAGCCAGAGCGGGGAAAGTTATTTGACGACTACAAGAAAAAGGCTCTAGAAATGTTAGCGTGACGATTTGGTTGCGTTGCTCACTGATTGGTCAGAGAAAGCAATAATTAATAACAAAATAAATGATCAGGATTGGAGTGTCTACATTTAAAAAAGTATTTTTTTTAAATATCAAAATATTTATGTACACTTTTTTTTTAATCTATGAAAAAGGGGCAGCGTGTAAGAAATGATAAAAAGGAAAAAAAAGTAAATGATGCCGTGACGTCTGACAGGGAAGAAGGGGAAGAAGAAAATGTGTTGCGCCGAGCCCACATAGAATGGGACAAGGGCAGGAAAATGGTGACTTTATGTTGATAATAAAACAGAATTCAAATGCGTCAATTAATTTTATTTCATCAAAAACTTTAATCGCTTACTGCTACCCTACCATGACGTCTTAAAGCAGAACTTATTCACAGAGCTATACAGGGTGTCTAGCACCATCTCTTTCCCTCAGTGGAATAAGTTCTGCTTTAAGATGTCATGGTAGGCCTACTGTTGTGTTCTTCGAGAAAAAAATTATGAATATAATTTCACACAGTCTGCCACAATAGGTTTAAGTTGGTTGCAGTCACCAAAGTCGTTCCATTCTTTACAGTGCTGTAATCAAAAACAATTAATTAATGACGTTGTTCATGTGACTTTGATATTTTTTTTTGTTTTTAAATTGCTTATTGTAACTGTACTAGCTTTTGTACGCGGTTTCAAAATTCCGGGTAACACAGTTCCCCTTTGCTGATTTGTAGGCACATGATAACTGTAGTTTTTGCCCTTGCGCCTTATTTATTGTAATAGCAAAGCTAAGTTTTCCCTTTTCTTCCCTATTTCTCCCTCATTTCTAACTTTAAAAAAATATTAAAGTATTTATAGACATAGGCTAATGCCTATGTCCGCCTATAAGGTCTAAACTATCCTGAGGTCCTGGGGCCCGGTGACCCGCGGCGACGACGACGGTGACGACGCTTTCGCGCTATCTTGAAGAAGGGTTTCTTCAAGATAGTGCGAAAGCGTCGTCCCAATTGGCAAGAATCGTACCATGACACGATGTGCTCTAGCCGTGCGATGAGAATAGCCAATAAAATATGTCTTTGTTCATGCGAATGTCTTGCGAGCCTCAATTAGGACACTTTTGACTAATGCATTTGTTTGAACTCAGTGCGGGATGAGAATGCATCAAGTCTTCGTACAATCACTTGCTAGTTAGATCAACACCTGACAGTCATTAAAGAAGAATGGACAAATTACTCACATTCAACATGTTCATGCCCATACAATGCTTCATTTTAATAAAATCACAGAATTCCGGGGGTCCATAATTTTCAAGGTCACCGTTGATACAATTTGTTTTTATGTCTGCCAATAGTTCTTTATCATCCATATCCTTGGTCAAGGTTTCTTCTAATTTCGTCTTGTCTAACTTATTATCATCTGTGACAATTCCTTTTTTTTTAGCCATACATAGGTCGTGTTCGCACTGAAAAATGTTGTAAATAATAATATCACGATTATTACATAACTAGCTAGCGCCCGCAGCTTCGCCCGCGTCACATCAAAAAAGTATCCTATGTAATATTCCAGACCATAATCTACCTGTGTGCCAAATTTCATCAAGATCCGTTCAGCTGTTTAGACGTGAAAGAGTAACAAACATCCATACATCCATCCATCCTCACAAACATTCGCATTTATAATATTAGTATGATATCACGCCTGTTATTCCCGAAGGGTTCGTAGATGTACCGTATTGAACATTCACATTTCACCAGCTATGTTTTAAGTCCCATGTTATAGGGTCGAGCTTTTGCTTTCGACTGGGCATAAATCCAGATGTGTCCAGACAGTCTGTGAGGCTGCTACTAAGAAATTCCTGATAGCAAAATCTAATAAGACTGCCAGACTTGGGAATCTAACCCAGGACCTTATGCTCAGCAGTTGCTTTTGCCACTGGTTGCGAAAGAAAACGATGAAACATTTGTATGTTTCATCGTTTTCTTTCGCCACCGATTTCCGAAGTATACTTATTTTCTTGTATTTAGTGTTAGTTTAGAAGTCGGTTTTACTGCGAAACTTTTTATTTCAGCCTTTTTTGTTATAGTATTTATGATCGAAACTCTCATAAATTCTAATATTACTAAAAAATATTAGCAGATCATTCACACACGGTACAAGAAAAATAAGTATAACTAGCTTTCGCCCGCGGCTTCACCCGCGTTAAATTCGGGATAAGACAGTTCCCCTTTCCTGATTTGCAGGTACCTGCCATCTGTAGTTTTTGCCCTAGCGCCTAATTTATTGTAATAGCAATGCTAAGTTTTCCCTTTTTCCCTCTTTCTCCCTCTTTTTCACTCTTTTATTTTAAAAAAAAGTAGCCTATGTCCGTCTCCAAGGTCCCAACTATATCTATACCAAAATATTCAAAAAGCAGTTTACTTACTTTGACTGGGTCCCTCGGCAAATCAAAGCATTCCTTGAATTCATCATTCTTCATTATTTTTTCCTTAACTTCAGCAGATTTCTTGCAACAACGCATGGAATGCTAGAAAAATACAGAATGCATAAAAAAGTTATTTGCGAAAAATTGCACATCAGTAGCTACATAAATAATTTGAACTACGAAAGTAACTCTTAGTGCTACGGAATAAAGTCACTGTATCAATGTCAAATTGTTACCATAGACTTGCTGCGGCTGGCTGTATTTTCTTTTAATTTGTTTCTACCAGTGCAAACAATATCAGAATTTAGCCATCTTTATATTTCGTTTATTGTAAGTACAAATACAGCTTCGATTTTTTTTTCTTCAAAATAATTATTAACTACCGGCCAAGTTGGGCTCACACATCGTTACTTGCAATAACGGCCATTATGACTGCGAAGATTAAGAGGGTTGATTTCACAGCCCTGACAGCCCGACCAACTTGAGTATATGATTTTAATTTGGATAATATTTTTGTGTTCACCAAAAATCTTAAGGTACATCTATGTATGCATTTCTAAAATATTGATCTTAAACCCGTTTAATTGTTTTACTATAATTAAACTACTCGGCCAACAAAATATGTTACATCAAACAAATTCCAAATTAACACCAAGATATAACACTGTTTTATTGTAGTGCGCTGCAAATATTCTATTGTAACAATAACTATTTTATTCTTCCCCGAAAAATACTGATCGTGCACCAAATATTCCTGAATGTTAAAAAAATGCGTAGGTTAGGTTAGGTTAAAACTGTGACCCCCTACGACTTTCATTAATAGAAAATGGATAAAGATATAACACTTTTTTATTGTAGTGCGCTGCAAATATTCTATTGTAACAATAACTATTGCAGTGCATTATCTGAAGTAAAACTAAAAAAATAAATGCTTGTTTTTAAAATTAGGTGTATTACTATTTTTACAAATTTGCAACAGTTTTTAAATAGATGCTCGTTATGACATATTTTAATTAACATATTTTGGTGCACATTCAGTTTAATTGGTGGAACACAGGCAAAATTAGGTAAATGAAATGGGAATAAATTGAAGTACTTTTAAATACCATCCTTTTAATTTTAACTCAATACCTTTACGCGTTCCCGAGATAAAGGGTTTTGACAAACATACAGGCGGACAACAAAGTGATAATATGGGTTCCTTTTTATTGAGGTACGGAACCCTAAAAAGGTCTAAATTAGGACTAAAACAAAGTACCATAATAATAATATGATAAATCTTTTCTCACACATTATCGTCAAATCAAATCAAAATTATTTATTTGCATAACACAGGTTTAGGAGATGTTACATAGTTTTTTTTTAGTTACACTGTATTACAACCTTATACGAGGTGTGCAAATATATTTACATCGTCTATGTATCTTTTTCATTTCTCCCTTCGCAGGTCTGCTGGCAGAAATTCCTTAGGAAATAAGCAGTACCAATGTACTCAAATATGATATTTATTTACCTGTGAAGTTTACTGTGAGTAAATAAATAAATACCGTATACATCCAACGATGAAAATAAGACACTGAGTCGTCAAAAACTGCTCCGCATCTTTATTAGATATCTTTAATATTACATGAAAAAACCGGCCAAGAGCGTGTCGGGCCACGCTCAGTGTAGAATCCGTAGTTTCCCGTCCGTCACAATAAGTGTTCCCACTTATGAGTTTAAAGGTGGAGGAGCGTGCAATGTTGCACGCTCCGCGGCAGGCGCTCCAACAGTTTTTGTACAAAAAAGACAAAAAGTTCTTACAATTATTAAAAATTTATTATTCTTATATTATTCTTATATTCTTATTAAAAATACAACTTTTTGTCTTTTTTGTACAAAAACTGTTGTGTCAATCAAGTTCAAAATAATTTTCATAGAAAGTCCTTATAAAGTTCTACTTTTCAGATTTTTTTCATATTTTCTAAACATATGGTTCAAAAGTTAGAGGGGGGGGGACACATTGTTTTTTACTTTTGGAGCGATTATTTCCGAAATTATTGACATTATCAAAAAATGATTTTAGTAAACCCCTATTCATTTTTAAATACCTTTCCAACAATATATCACACGTTAGGGTTGAAATTTAAAAAAAAATCACTTCCCACTTTACATATAGGGTGGCTACCCTAATAAAACATTTTTTTCCAATTTTTATTTTACCACTTTGTCGGCGTGATTGATATACATATTGGTACCAAATTTCAGCTTTCTAGTGCTAACGGTCACAGAGATTAAGCGAGGACGGACGGACGGACAGACAGACATGGCGAAACTATAAGGGTTCCTAGTTGACTACGGAACCCTAAAAAGAATCTATTCATTTGTATTGTCATTTACAAAGCAGAACTTAATCAGGAGTCTAACAATGGATTACTAGCTGTCCTGTCGGGGTTGCGGGTTGTTCGAAAGAGATACCGCGGCCCGAGTACATAAAAGGCAAAAGACAGAACATTAGTGGGTTTTAGTCAGTACAAGTCTGACACTCTCCCAAGTTCCGCCCAGGACTGGGGAAGTTATTTGATAGTTTCCCATTCGCAAAAAAAAAAGATTACTTGTTGTGTCCAGTGGTTTCATCCGCTGCTCAGGTTCTCTTCTCACTTAGGGGTATAAAAAATAGCTGTTGGCCGATACCCAGACCTACCTGATATGCACAGAAAATTTCATACAAATCGGTCCAGCCGTTTCGGAGGAACCGTCCGTTCCGTTTTACGATAATTTTATATATTAGAATCAATATACATGATTGTACATTCTCGAACTGATAACGTAACAATTATTATTTAAAGGTATTGAGATGTTGGCGTGTACTGTAAAAAGTTTGATAACATTGTTCAAACACAGTGCAAGCTGGTTTGCAAAAACATTCGGATACTCAAAGTTTTAAATTAAGAATTAAAAAGAATAGAAGGGCTTAGCCTTGTTTTTTCATTCTTGTGTGAGATGTACTGCTGAAAATATGATTTAAAATATAATTTTGAAAGTATTTTATAAGCTTTCATTCTAATAGACTTATTGCATATCCAGTACAGTACTTACTGGGTGATTGAAACGCCTACAATCGTTCTCGGTCACATCAGCTGCCTGAAAAATAAGCAAGTATTTTTTTTATTCTTTTCCTATCTCGTTTTGTTGGAATTTAGGTTTATTAAAAAAGGCAATAATATTATATAAGTATATTGACTTGGCTCGCGAGGTTGTCAACATGTGGGACGTGGACTCAGCGATCATTGTGCCGATAGTCGTTACAGCCAATGGCTTAATTGCCAAGAGCCTCGACCAACACCTGAGAAGACTCTCGTTAGGCAGCTGGATCAAGGGTTTGATACAGAAAGCGGTACTCCTGGACACGGCTCGTATTGTTAGGAGGTTCCTTTCTCTGGAGCCCTGACTGCCGGTAGCTTGAACCCTGTTCCCGATACCGGTGGGCTACTATTTTAAAATTTTTAAATGTTTTTTGTTTTTGCTAAGAAATATGTAAAAATATAAAAAATATGTAAGTACACAAATAAATAAATGATCATAATATTATTATTAAATTGGGATATAAAGATTTTTGCTTAAATTATGAACAAGATTGATTCTCTTGTATCATGGATGCGTTTACAATCATTTAAACTCAAACACATAAGTTTCTTTTGTGCAATGACCAAACCCACACGCACAGTAGTCAATCAGTGAGCCACTGAGCCAACCATGTCGTCAAAGTTACAGGCTAGACAAAACTAAAGAGCTCATCGCCCATCAAAGCTCGGCCAGAAATAATGTTATTATTTTGGTATGCATATTATGTAGTGTTTTTCAGACAAAATTTGACAAGTGAACATCAGATAGGGGTTGCAAAATATAAAAAAAAAAACATTTTAACAATCTGTCCCCAATAATATTAGCATTAATTATTGCTTGCAAAAAAGGCGAAAAGTACTAAGAATATTGTTTTTTTTGTAGACTAAAACAAATGGGGTTTTCATATTGCTTGTTTTTTATAATCATATTTATAAAGAACACTTAGTATTTTACAGTTTTCTGTTCTAAGTGTCACTTTTTTTCGTTTACTTTTAAAACTTTAAATATCTCCAAAAATATTCAATAAGCAAAACTTACCACAACCGTGAAGGCAACAATACCCAAAAACACAAGACGATACATGATGAACCAAATGTCTAGCACTGACACTGAAAAATATAATCATGAACATATATTTATACTTGGATAAATCTATAATTTATTGCCAGCGGTGTGTAACTACCAGAAAATTGTAGCACTCTATTGAGTAATAACAATCATTATTGTCACGTTTGTGTGAAAAAATGGAAAATTGGTCCGTCTCTATGTTTATGTAAACAATGGGTTTCTGATATAATAACTTAATAAAAAACATAATTTTTGTTTTAGTAATAAAAATAATCTGTCTCATTCCAAGCAATGATGACTACTTAAAAAAAAATTGGGTAAATTGTCATCTTGCTTCCTTATTTAAATGCTAAACGGCAGTAAAATACAACTTTGAAAAATGTTTTGGACATTTTAATTATATCATGTAGAAAAATTGTCTGTATTTACAAGTTTTTTTATTGTTGTTAGAAATCACACTAATATTTTTTTTTACATGTGAGTATGTTTGTTACTCCTTTGCTCTCAAACGTCGGGACAGATTTGGATAAAATTTGGCATGTAGCTTATGGCGATCCAGGGTATTCCGCGTGTGCCGTATACCGGGAAAGAAATAAACTACGTACCTATAAAAATACGTAGGCTATTTTTTATACCAGAATATGCAGGCGATACAGCGGGGCTCGGCTAGTAGTCCATTAATGAAAAATTAGATCCAGACTTTGAATGCCGATCTCATTAAGGCGTCATCTTATAAAAGAGCATTGACTGATTTTCCAAGTCGTTATTACGGCTGGCAATTTTATTCAAGCAAATCCAAACCGTAAAACTAGTTATTAAGATTTAATTTTGGATTGGAAATTCATCCGCATTTTATTACAATCAGCGGTTAACGTGGTTTTGATTGTCACTTCACATTCAAATTAGATGGTTGTTAGACCACTGTCGATTAGGGATGATGAACAATTGCTTTGAAATGAGTCAGTTGTCGTCAATAACAACGTAGATTCGTACCTACCTGTTCTAGGCAGTATTTAAATGAAATACAGTCATTTTACTACCTATGTAGTTGTGACGTTCTATTATGACTGGCATTGGACTGAAGAATTTGGCACAAGCAACATGCGACATTAATGGTGTAGACCTCTACAGCATTTAATTAGGTAAGAGCAGAGTGTTCAATGGTATTTTGAATAGGACTGGAATGTTTGAGAAAATTCGAATGCACCTTGAAAGAAAAATAATACTGAAATAACAGTTGAAGATCATGTTCTCGAAAAAAAAAACGCTTTATTTCTTTTAAATTCGCCTTCATGAACTGTGATTGTCAATAGATTGCCTTTTTGATTACCTTCTTAGTGCTCTTAATACAGAAAATCTGAAATAATGTAGTTCTACTTGTTTATTTTTATCAGTTGTGCGGATCTTGTACTGAGTTTAATCACGAAATATTAGCCAGAATCAAATAACAAAATATTTTTATTTCACAGAAGCCTACATGGGCACTTATAAAACATCGATAAAAGGTGCACGGTTCGGTAGAATAACCGGCCAAAAACTTTATGGTTACTTAACCAAATTATTTTAAAAGAGTAACCATGGAGTTTCGTGCCGGTTCTTCTCCATAGGAAACAACCAACCCGAACCGTGCACCTTTTCTCGACGTTTTATAAGTGCCCATTTAGGCCTATGTGAAATAAAAATATAATTATTAATTTTGTTTTTTTTTTAAATCATTTGGTTTAACAATTTGGTTGTTACAGAACATAAAATAAGATAAGAAGATAATAAAAGTTAACAAGCGTCAAGGAATCTACAAGGCCCACAATGTCCGCTCATTCACGAAGAATTGGTAAATAAGAATCTATACAAGAAATAGGAAAAATATTACAAAAGAAAAAACTATGAAACGAGTAACACAGCCGCAGCAATCAGTACCTACTGTGTTAATTCAGAACAAAGAATGTAAATATATATATATATTACTTTGCCCCACACTAGGAATTTCTCCTATATCGTGGGGCGTTTACAAATATTTAAGCTCACATACTCAAACAGACCCGGAACAACTACTACAATTACCTGTAGGTAATGCAAATAATAGTTCCATGCAGGGATCGAACCCGCGACACGCAGCGCAGCAGTCGATCGCTCAACCACTGCGTCAATAGTACCGTCGAAACAACGATTTGACAACTACTGACAGAGAATTGTTGTCAATAAGTTTTTAAAAATCATGAGAGTAATTTCAGCGTATTTTATTCATACTCATATCTTTATATGCATTCCATAATGTGTGGACATCTTCCAATGGGCTAGCCACAAATATAGGCCCTGTGGGGCACAGCAAAAAGTATTTAAACACATTTTTTTTTAATAATAACTTAATTGTAACATTATTTTATTGAGATCAGATAAATTAAACGAATGGTGTCCTAACCACTGGTAGCTTTGACCCCGCTCCCGATACCGGCGGACCACTATTTTAATATTTTAAATGTCTGTTTTAATATTTTATTTTTAAATAATCATTTAAAATTTAAAAATTAGAGGAAAATAAAGGAGCAATTTTAGTTTATTTTTAAAACTTAGGAACATGTTTTAAAAATAAATATTACCTAATTAAATTATAACACAAATATTATTGAGATCGGTTACAACAAAAGTTAAAACTGTAGGAGGATCACAAACAGACAGACTAAACAAACTTTGTGGTTTACACATCGCTGCATAACAAATGTAGGTAAGTTACATAAGTGGAATAGTAATTCTGTTGTAAACTTTATCGCGGCTTGATGGTTACCGCGCAAATTCGAATTAAGTGTATTAACTTCAAAATTCAGCTATACAAAGTCCGCCCGCTAATGCAGTCATAAAATCGTCAACAATGCAAGTGTCAGAGATGAAGGAACCAGGGTAGCTGGTTGTTAGAAAGAGATACCGCGGCCCCGGAACACAGACGGAACAATGGATGGGTTTTCCAGAGGGGCCTGCCAGGGCCACCTACTGCCGGGGTTGCAGGTTGTTCGCAAGACATACCGCGGCCCCAGAACATAAAGGACAATAGAAGGAACATGGGTGGGTTTTAGTCAGTACAAGATAGATAGATAGAATATTCTTTATTATGTACACCATACAAGTAACAAGAATAAAACTAGACAAACTTATAAATAGGGTAACACAATGGGCGGTCTTATCGCTAAAAGCGATCTTTTCAAGACAACCTTTACAAGTCACCTGTACAAGTCTGACACTTTCTGCTTTGCCCAGAGCGGGGCAAGTTATTTGATGACTAGCTTCCGCTCGCGACTTTATCCGCGTGGCATAGTTACTTTGAGCTCATGCTAACTTTAACCCGCGTGAGTGAGACACGCCCTATAAACACTTGAAATCTAATCCGTCTATGAACCTCAATCTGTTGAGATTTTTTTTTTTACAAATACCATGCATCCTCTGCGTCTTACTGATACCTTTAATTGTGTTCAGATTTACGTAAGATGTTCCGAGTCGCCTTTAAGTTTGATAAAAACTATACGTATGGATGAAAGAAGATGGATGGATGAGATTTACCTGGATTACGGTTTCTTCGAAAGAGATACCGGTCCCGGAACAAAAAGGGCAAAAGAAGGAACATGGGTGGGTTAGTCTGTAGAAATCTGACATGCCTCCCCCGCTCCGTCCAGAGCGAGGGAAGTTATTTGGTGATTACCCATCGACAAAAAAAGGATGATAGAAAAATAAGATTAAATCTTAGTAGGTATAATGCTAGACTCGGCGGCCAAAAGAACTTAAGTCAATTTTGTTTTGAAATTGACTTAAGTTCTTATGGCTTCCGAACAAAATTGACTTAAGTTCTTTTGGCCGCCGAGTCTAAATTATGATTCTCAGTATTATATGAAACGTGAGCAAAGTCGTGCGCAGTACGTAGTAACCTTGTTACCAAAGTAACATAATAATTGTTATTGACAGCTGTAGCTCACAGATTACATCTGACCATCAATGCATTGCATGTTTACAAATAAATACTGCACGATGCACCATCCCGTGATTCATTTGTTTATCCTAACTAATATTATAAAAGCGAAAGTGAGTTTGTTAGTTACCTCTTCACGCTTTAATGGCTAAACCGATTATGATGAATTTTGGTACAGAGATAGTTGGGAACCAGGAGACGGACATAGGATATTAAAAAAAGTAGGATATGAGGTAGAACGAGGGAAGAAAAGGGAAAACTTAGCGTTGCTATTACAAATCAATAAGGCGCAAGAGCAAAAACTGCAGGTAGCAGGTACTGTGTTATACCGAATTTAACGCGAGCGAAGCCGCGGGCAAAAGCTAGTATTTATATAAATCTGGTTTCAGGGATTCCCCATAGTATAACAGATAATGATAACTGCTCTTTCTCTTGGAGAAGCTCGTGGCTAAATAAATAGTAGCCGCTCGGGTCGATCTTAAGGTTAAGCCGCGCTTGCCTAGGTTGGTCTGTGGATGGGTGACCACCCGTTACATACCGAGTTTCCTCCGTGCCTCGGAAAGCACGTTAAGCCGTTGATCCCGGCTGTCATTTGTAGATCTTTGTCAGTCGTTACAGGTAGTCAGTGTTCCGAAAGTCTGACAACCAGTCTTACCAAGGGGTATCGTATTACCCAGTATTAACTGGGTTGTGGAGGTCAGATAGGCAGTCGCTCCATGTAAAATACTGATATTCAGCTGCATCCGGTTAGACTGGAAGCCGACCCCAACATAGTTGGGAAAAGGCTAGGCAGATGATGATAACTGCTCTTTCTGTTGGTTGATAGGTGTGTCATGCATAGAACTTGAAATCATATCCTACAAATATTATAAATGCGAATGTTTGTGAGGATGGATGGGTGGATGTATGATATAAGTATGATCATGTTTGTTACTCTTTCACGTCAAAACTGCTGAAAGGATCTTGATAAATTTTGGCACAGAGGTAGATTATGGTTTTTTTTTATGAATGGCATCTCGCAGTTCAACCAAGGAGGTTGTCGTCTGCTTAACCGGGCGAATCCTGTGGATGCCTTAAAATTTAAGACCTCCAGCCAGGGTGAAAAACTTACAAACTAAGCGACTACACGCTAAGGGCACCCCCTGTGGGGTACGAGAGAGGTAGATTATGGTGTGGTGGTGTACACATAAAATACTTTTTTTTTCGATATCACGTGGGTTAAGCCGCGAGGGCCAGCTATCTTACTAATATTTTGTTACTCTTTCACGTCAAAACGAATGAACGGATCTTGATGAAATTTAGCACAGAGGTAGGTTATGGTCTGAAATAACACATAGGATACTTTTTTTTCGAAACCAAGCGGGCAAAGCCGCGGGCGCCAGGTTATTTCTAATATGGCCAGCCACATTTAGAACACGATGAAGATATTTTTGATTGCCGAGTTAAAGTTCGAAGATAAGTTGATGGAAGATTGTTGTTATCCATTTACATGTTTATTTATTTGTATAAAAATTTAAAAAAAAAAAATCATAAAATAACATTTAAAAATATAAAAAAACAGTGGTCCACCGGTATCGGGAGCAGGGTCCAAGCTAACTGTGGTTAGGGCTTCAGAGAAAGGAACCTCCTCACAGTGCGGGCCGAATCGAGGAGTACCGCAGCCATTTACATCGTGATTATATAATACAACAGTTTATTCAGTAAAAATGAATTGGTTTAATAACGATTGCAATATTTACTTTGTTTACACAAAGATGTAGATGATTAACAATGCCATCCTACTTCCAACTAATATTATAAATGCGAAAGTTTGTGAGTATGGATGTATGTTTGATCCTCTTTCACGAAAAAACTACTAAACGGATCTTGATGAACTTTGGCACAGAGGTAGATTATTGTCTGATATAACCCATAGGATACTTATTTTATCATCACGCGGGCATAGCCAAGAATTAAGACTGCAAAGAAATTACTTGCTACTAATTATGCTAACCTAGAGTAGTAAAAATAAAAAAAACCGTAAATTCATTAAAATAAAAGAAAAGTATTTTTAATAAATTGAATTACAATAGAGATCAATCAACAAAACATATAATTATAAAAATAAGTTGCAGCTATACATTTTATGTAACACTAATGCTCAATGAAATTACTCTGAGTTGACTGTTGTTGTAACGTCAATAACAGAATAAATTAAAGCATTCCAGTTTCATTTAATTATATGTCTATCAATCCTTGTCCATTCACAGCACGGCATTTTCATCAGAAAATAGTTTTACCACATTCTTGTACTAATCCCTTATATTCTTTGCAGGCATCGTTGTCATTCCATTCTGGACAGTTCTAGAATAAAAAAATATATGAATAAAACACGTAGTAAATTTAGTTGTATTTATTATGAAAACAAAGCTTTAAAGATGAAAGAAATGTATTTAAGTTTCAGAGCTAAGCTTTGGAAGGCTTTTTGCAATCTGAATCGATCCCTTGTGAATGATGCGGGATTCCGCTGTTAGCAAAAACATATGGCGTACAGTCTCGAGCAACAATATATTAACACTTAGCAACTTTTGAAAGTGATTTTCTCTTGCTGTAGTGATAAAATAATCGTTTCAGAACAAGCGCAAAATTTTTAAATTCATATTATTTTGAAATATATGGGGGATCACATAATTACAATTGCTGTTTCTCGCGCAAAATCGCGTTTAAAGGACAATATCCAAAATGGCCGCGTGCAATGAAGAGTATCGGAATACACGATAATTAACTGTCTTTTTTACTATGTTAGTTGCAAATACTTCTGTAACATGGACTAGCTGTTTGCCAAAATGTCCATTTTATAGTATTTTACACAACTAATAACATCTGCCACCTACGCATAATGTTAAATATACCTGCTTGTGTTATATATTAATGTTGCACTAACATCAACTTAGGCATTAGAAACTATGCATAGGTACCTACTAATTGTCTAGAAAAGTATTAAAAATAGCTAAATAAATTATGATCTATGTACTACTCGGTGCTATGAAAAATCATACCTAATATTCGTTGTTATGGTTCAAATATAACTTCAAAATGAACGATTTTTAAATATTATATGTATTATGCAGCTAGTACGCTATAAAAATAAGATCGCAAAGGAGTTTACTAATGATAGAGAGTACAATACATCATTTTTCGATGCATTTGGCTTCAGGGCCAACAATGTATGGGCGCAGAGCAATGTCCTTTAAGAAAGTGATAAAGTTTATGCTCGTGACTGTACATATCCAACAGCGGATATGTTTCGGCTGATATTATTATCGTGATTACAAATAAGCTTAAGTCAAATAATGTACTTACTTTCAATGTTTGCGCGGTAATACAAAGCTTCATTTTGAAAAAGTCACAAAATTCTGGTGGTCCATACGGAACGAGGTCGCCATCAAAACATTTTGATTTTACATCTTTCAAAAGATTTGCGTCATATGCGAAGTCTTTATCAATCATTTCTTCTATTTTTTTCTTGTCTAGTTTATTGTCAGCGGTTGCTAAACCTTGCTTTTTAGCTAAACATAGATCGTGTTCACACTGAAACACAAAACAGGAAAATAAGCATAAAAAATAATTCATGACTTTGGTAGATATTAATAAGGTTCAAAATCGATTTTTTCTATATTTATAACAACTTCTAACGGGGAAAAGTAACCTACATTTTTCTCTAGGTAATAATAAATAATAAAAAAAATTATTAAGCTACAAATTCGACGCTATTATTTTCTTCGTAATTTTAGACTCTTTTTTTTTTTTTTTCGGGTGGGAAATCATCCAATGACTTCCCCCGCTCTGGGTGGAGCGGGGGGGCATGTCAGACTTGTACTGACTAAAACCCACCCATGTTCCTTCTTTTGCCCTTTACGTTCCGAGGCCGCGGTATCTCTTTCGAACAACCCGCAACCCCGGCAGGCGGAGGCTCTGGCAAGCCCCTCTGCTTTGCTGACTCTCTTTGAGGCGCGCGTGAAACACAAACGCGCCGTCGACACGGCCTGTCGTCAATCGACGGACGGACGGTGAACTACCCATTGCTCACCGCCCACAGGCCCGCATCTACGGTGGCCGGAAGTCGTCTCGCGGCGCCCGGCGCCCTGGGCGTCTTCCGCGGCGGCTGGGTTGGGCAGATGTTCTCTCCCTCAATCGCCCGGCCACCTCCTTTGCTAGCATTACTGCTTCGCAGAAGGTGGTGACCGCTTCCCATTCCCTCTCGCTCCGGACCATGGCCTGAACCAGGGCCGGACGCGAGAGATCGCCGCCGCCGATCGCCTCCACGAGGGCACGGCGGTGCTCCGCCCAAGCTGGGCAGACCGCCACTGTGTGCTCCACCGTGTCCTCAGGGCGATCGTCACAATGGTGACACCCGGGCGCTTTCTCCCGCCCGATGATGTGCAGGAACCTCCCGAAACTTCCGTGTCCGGTGAGGACCTGCGTCAGGCGGTAGGTGAGGACGCCATGACGCCTCTCCAGCCACTCCTCAAAGAGGGGACTTACCGCCGCTATTGTGGCGTGCCCTGCACGGGGTTGCGACAGTCGCTCTCTCCATGCCACCATGAGATCGCACCGGAGGTCTGCCCGCCGAGCGGCAACTTGCCGTGGCAGCGGGTTTTCCCCCCGGTGTAGTGCCTCCGCGCGCCACTCAAACAGGCGCGCGAGGACTATCGCCTCCAGATCCCACGGTGGCAGTCCGGCAAGGAGGCTCGCTGCCTCGCCGGAGATCGTGCGGTAGCCCCGGACAAGCCGTATGGCCACCACCTTTTGGGGCGCGTTCAGGTAGTGGGCGGCACGCCGCCCTAAAGAACGCGCCCATACCGGGGCCCCGTAAAGGGCCATGGACCGCACGACTCCGGCATAGAGCCTACGGCAGGAGGCGTTTGGCCCCCTCAGATTGGGCAGGAGCCGCTTGAAAGCAGCCCCCGTCCGCTCGAGCTTGGGAGCCAAACGTCGGAAATGTTCGACGAAGTTCCACCGGCTGTCGAGGACGATTCCCAGGTACTTCATCGTCGACCCGACGCCGATGCGAACCCCTCCTACCGTCAACTGGGATCCCGACGGTGGCGTGTTTCCGCGGCCATGAAAGACCATGGCCTCGGATTTGTGCAAGGCCACCTCGAGACCCAGTAGCCGGATCCTCTCCGCGACTATCGCAACCCCGCGTGTCATGTTGTCGGCCGCCGCCTGGTGCGACCCCCCCTGAGCCAGGACGAGCGTGTCGTCAGCGTAGCAAACTACGCTGACGCCGCTGGGGAGGTCGGCGCGCAGCACCCAGTCGTAACCGATGTCCCACAGGAGCGGCCCCAAGACCGATCCCTGTGGGACACCGCACGACATCTCTCGCCGGTTCCACTCTCCAGAGCGACCGGGGTATATGACGGCCCTGTCCGTCAGATATGCCCCGACCACACGACGAAGATAGGTCGGCATCCGATGGTATTGGAGTGCCTCCCTGATGCAGCCCCAAGGCATGGTGTTAAACGCGTTGGCGATGTCGAGAGACACCGCCACGACAACCCCACCCCTGGACACTGCAGCCCCCGTCGTGAGGGCTCTCACGCGCATGATGGCATCCACCGTAGAGCGCCCCTTGCGGAAACCATACTGGTGTTCCGCAAGATCCGGCCCCGTCCCCACAAGGTGCCCGACGAGGCGGTTTGCAATTACTCTTTCAAAGAGCTTGCCCACCTCGTCGAGCAGCACAATGGGCCGGAATGCGGACGGAGAGTCCGCAGGGCGCCCCGGCTTCTGTATGAGGACCAGTTTCCCCGTCTTCCACCGAAGTGGGAACTGGCCTCTCTCCAAGCACGCGCTTAGGAGCCCTAGTAGTCGGGGCCCGAGAGCCTCCAGGGCCAGGACCCAGGCTTTGCCATGCAAGCCATCGGGTCCCGGGGCGGTGTTTTTGGCTTTCAGCCTGCCCACCGCCGCTCTCAGATCTACCCCAGTCACCTCCGGAACGTCGTCGTCGTCAGTGTCCTCGTGGTCCGCTTGTGGCACCGCAAGCGGCGGAGCCATGGGCGGAGGAGCATGCTCCCCTCGCGAAGGGAACAGAGCGCTCACCACATCCTCAACTAGTTGGGGCCGGAGACTCTGCGTCAGCGGGGGGGCCCTGGTGCGGAGTTTATCCCGCACCATCTTGTACGGGCGCCCCTACGGATCCCCGTCCAGAGACTCCAGCATCTCCTCGCGGGCCAGATCCTTGGCCCGCAAGACACCTTCTAGGAGGGCGGTCTTCGCCGCTCTGTACCCCTCATACAGCTCCGCCTCGATGGCTGCCGCATCCGGTGCTCGAATGCGGAGCCTGCGGTGCCTGGCGTACAGGTGTCGCGCAGCGACGCATGCCTCTCGCAGTGCCGTCAGCTCGCGCGACCACCAGTACACCTGACGCCGGGCGCTTCCAGACCGGACTCGGGGCATTGCCACGTCACATATCTCAGACATGGCCTCCTGGAACCAGTCTGCCTCGTGGTTGGTGTCGGCAGGCCTGTCCGGTGATGACACCCAGGCCTGCACGATTGAGGCTTCCAGGAGGAATTTTAGACTCTTCAAACCAACTTAGTAAGTACATGATTGATGACAGAACTACAAATAATACTATATAATATCTAAAGCTGGAAGGAGGACACGCGGATTCGTGAGAGGTGGAAGGAGTGGAGGCCTCCCTCCTAGCCGCCTAGAAGTGGGACAGAGCAGGCCTAAAAATAACTTATAAATTGGAAAAATAATTACAGGGCTTCAAATTTGTTCACATTGCTTGTAATAAGGATAGTGCCCAAACGGCTGTGAACATTGCCACGTTGAAAGGTATTTACTTAATGGCAGCATTTTTGTTTATACTTAAAATTAATGATTTGCAAAAAGTTTAGACTAATCTACTTTGACTTCCCCAAGCACCTTTTTTTATTTAAGGGATGGGATATCGGAAGACAGAGACATGGAGATTCTTGCCCATTCTTCTCCATAGAGTTCAACGCTTTGGAATGGGCAACTACAGTACTTTCACCAGATATTATGTCTTGTGACCGGGACTGTAAGTTTAATATTTTGTTTTTATAACATACAAAAGTTTCTAAAATGGACCAACCTGGCCAGGCGCGGTTTAACCTGTTGAAAGACCCACTGCTGCTAATATTTAGCCAAAAGATCTACTTACAATATACTTACTAATATACAATATACTTACTAATGCTGGGTCCATATTGACTTGAAAACATTCCTTGAATTTCTCTGTCTCTAAGTGTTCCATCATAATGCCAGTAGCTTTCTTACAACAATGGATTGTTTTCTAGAACAAAACCATGCAATGGGTTAATTTCCAACAAAAAAAAAAACTAGTAAATTAGAATAAAAATGACAAAGATATAGTCCATTAAAGTTACGTGTGACGTCACGTGTTGCTGCATTTTTAGGAACACGTTACTTGAATGGGCTATATCTTTGTCATTTTTATTCTAATTTACTAGTAAAAAAATACGTGTCCCTTATTTTTGAATAATCTAAAAGACGGACTAAATAGAATGTAATTACTTTGACCCTGGAAACTACCCTATTATATAAGTAACTTGCTGTCTTGCGCGGTTTCAACCGGGTCTTAGTTGCAGCCCCGTTCCTGTGGGTAGTAGCGTAATGTAGCTTCCTATTAGTGAAAAAATGGTTCAAATCGGTCCAGTAGTTTTGGAGCCTATTTGATACAAACAAACAAAGAAGTCCTCTTTATAATATTATTATACATAGTATAGAAAAAAATATAATTGTAACATTTTTATATTAAAACAGAGTATGCCTTTTTTCTACTCACAGGATCAAATATCTTTTCACAGTCTCGCTTGTCCACAGCAGCCTGTAAATGAAAACGAAAAAATAAATTTAAAAAATGCGTAATTGTATCTAATACTTTGGACGACATGGTTGGCGCAGTGGCTGAGCGATCGACTGCTGCGCTGTGTGTAGCAGGTTCGATCCCCGCACGGAACTAATATTTGTATGACCTACAGATAGTTGTTCCCGGTCTGGGTGTTTGTGTATGTGAGTTTAAATGTTTGTAAACGCACCCACGATACAGGAGAAATTCTTAGTGTGGGGCAACGTTTTTTAAAAAAAAAACATAACACATTTTTAATATTTACAAACTAGTTTATTGTTTAGTAGCTGTTGCCCGCAGCTACCCGCATGGAGTTTGGTAATATTGTCCAAAGGATAAATCGTTGTACCAAAATAAAATAGTATTATACGTGTAACTCTATAAACTATCTATGTGCGAGTGACGAGATGTATCTCGTCTAAATCTGTTCAATAGTTTTTTCGTGACCGAGTAACAAACATCCAAACATTCTCACAAAGTTTCGTATTTATAAGATTACTAGTTGGCGCCCGTGGCTTCGCCCTCGTGATATCGAAAAAAAGTAACTTATGTGTTTTTCCAGACCATGATGTACCTCTGTGCCAAATTTCATCAAGATCCGTTCAGCCGTTTTACGTGAAAGAGTAACAAACATCCATACATCTATACATCCTCACAAACATTCGCATTTATAATATTAAATAATTTATTAAATTATTATAAGTTAAGTAGGATGTTTTGCGAGGTTTCAGCCGCGTCTTTGGTTACCGCCCCGCTCCTGTGCCTAGTTGCGTGATGTTCTATAGCCTATGTTACTAGGTGATGATGTAGATTTCTAGTGGCAAAATAATTTTTGAAATTGGTCCAGTAGATTTTGAGTTAATACGTTATGTACAAAAAAACTACGTACTCTTTATTATTGTGGAATCGTTGACTAGCTGCGCCCCGTAGTTTCACCCGCATAGACCGAGATAAAAAATATTTGTTTCTCCAGGGCATTTGCTATCCTACATAACAAATTTCATTCTTTAAATTCAATTCAAATTTTATACTATTTTGCTATTGGGGCTAGAAGGCTCCTCCTAGCCATAAACACACTTATATTATAAAGGCGAACGTTTGTATGTACAAACTTTCGCCTTTTTAATATAGGTGTGATTATACTACACACTTACATACTACTGCAAGCCAAAGATCTGACCTGGCTTGCGGATTGTTCAAAAGAATAATAATAATAATAAATTCATTTATTTCTCACCACAATATTAAAAGATTACATGGATATTGTTTTGTAACTAATTTAAAGAGAATATACCCAAAAACAACAACCCTCAAAGAGATAGAGCAAACCCCGGAACACAAAGGGCAAAAGAAGGAACATGACTGGGTTTAAGTAAAAGTCTGACACTCTCCCCTGCTCCGCCCAGAGTGTGGAAAGCTATTTAATGATGTCCCACATGAAAAAAAGGCAAACACCTCCTTCTTATTTTTATACACAACTAGCTTTTGCCCGCGGCTTTGCACGCGTTAAATTCGGTAAAACACAGTACCTGCTACCTGCAGTGTTTGCCCTTGCGCCTTATTGATTTTAATAGCAACACTAAGTTTTCCCTTTTCTTCCCTCTTTCTCACTCAACTCCCACTTAAAAAAAAATTGCCTATGTCTGTCTCCTGGTTCCCAACTATCTCTGTACCAAAATTCATCAAAATCGGTATAGCCATTAAAGCGTGAAGAGGTAACAAAGAAACAAACAAACTCACTTTCGCTTTAATAATATTACTACACAGCATGCGTTGCAATTAAATTTTTCTACCCAACCCTACTACCTACGTAACTTTATCGAATAGCAATAAAGTTCAGTTCATAGTTAGAAAACATTTAAATGGGGAAGAGAAAAGTGCTGTTTTTAGGGTTTTCCCGGCAATTATTCGATTTTTTCTCGCCGTAAAAACCATCCTTGGACTACAACGAATATTTAAAAAAATAATTGGTAAAATTGGTCCAGGCGTTGTTGAGTTATGGGCTTACCGACACATTTTGCGATTCATTTTTATATTATAGATACTAGTAACTAGTAAGGATAGTAAGGATTGTGTTTGTTAGTCAGTTCTTTATGTAGTAAACAAGCTCGTCCCACCATCTTAGCCTTGATCTGTTGCGATGAATGCCAGCAATGAGGAACCATTTAGTAGCTTCTTAAACATTGTCAATATACTTAAATCGTCTTAGAAACCAAAGTACATACCAGAGCTGTGACGACAAAAGTGCCAAAAATCACAAACCGATACATGCTCAATGAAATGCTCTACACTGAGACTGAAGGGTAAAATCGTGAGCACATATTTATACGATAAATTCATAATTTCTAGGGTTCCGTACCTTAAAAGGAAATAACAGAACCCTTATAGGATCACTTTGTTTTCCATCTGTCAACACTCTATATCTCGGGAACGCATAAAGGTATCAAATTGAAATGAAAACCATATACTCAAATCTATAGGACCTTAGAGCTGTGCTCAACGCTCGAAGTTTACGCAGTCAAAAAATATGGCCGTTTATGTCGCAAGTTTGTATAGAACCCTCGGTGTGCTAGTCTGACTCGCACTTGACCGGTTTTTTTATTTATTCATGGTGCTGCCTAAGTACCAGAAAATTGTAACACTTGTTAGCTATTGCAAAAATATTATCACGTTTACGTGATCATAAAAATGTGAATTGTTCCGTCAGCGTGTTTACCAGAATATTCCTATTATAATCATTATTATTCATATCTGTATAAACGTATTATATGGCATTTATTTGTCTTGTCATGTCATACATATTAGAAATAGCAGTTATTACGGTAAACACTTATTTTTATGTTAACCTTCGGCATACGAGGTGAAAAAAAATCCTCACCTATACAACGTGGGGTTAAATTAACCCCACAAGGGATTGCCTCTACTTTATGTATGCGCTAAGTGCAATAAGTTTGAATGAGTTTTTTTTATATAACTACATCACAAAGTTAATGAATAAAATAAAAAATGTATTAAATTAAACATTTATTATAAAAAAAAATAAAAATCACATAACCTTTCCGTGAATTTAACAAAATGATCTTAAGACAAAACAAAAAATTAACAAAAATATTTCTTAAAATTAATACAATTATTTTACTTATTATATAAAACTATATATATTTGGCTTTTTAAAAATAATCACAAATAGCACTTTATGGCTATATAAGGGAGATCATTCGTTATCTAAATCAGTACAATTTTGACACATCAAATTCGCATGTTCCTTACATATCGCGGCATTACATTTGAAACAACCGTTCATATAAATATGGTTCAAGATTATTTTCAGCATCTTCCACGTCCGTATCACTTGGAACTTCAGAAGCCTCGCTGATATGATCTGCTTCGTCGTCACTGCTAGGAAGAAAGTTTTCATCGTCCGACGAAGTATCATTTTCTTCCAATAAGGCCGCCGCAATACGATCATCCTGAAGGTTGTTAGACATATTAACTAGCTGAACCTATAATAAAAATAATAAAGTAGTAAAGTATATACTAATTGTAAGTGTAAATAACGAAAAACACAGAAGTAGGCACAAACTTTTTTTACGACGTCCCATACATCGTGGGGTTAAAAACGCCCGGGAACCACTTTGCGCGCGTGCACACACGACGCCGGCGCGCGCAATACTGATCCAACGCTGTGATTCGACGCGGCAATATTTAAACTCCAGCTACTGTGAAAATCAAGTTATTTGGTTGCGTTTAAATATACAATCAACGCAATTTAAAAGTGTTGGGGTTAAAATAACCCCACCTCGTATGCCGAAGGTTAAACTAGTTGGCGCCCGCGGCTTCGCACGCGGGATATCGAAAAAAAGGTTCCTATGTGTTATTCCAGACTATAATCTACCTCTGTGCCAAATTTCATCAAGATCCGTTCAGCCGTTTTGACGTGAAAGAGTAACAAACATCCAAACACTACATCGACCCTCACAAACATTCGCATTTATAATATTACAGTTCCCCTTTTCTGATTTGCAAGTACCTGCTACCTGTAGTTTTTGCCCTTGCGCCTTATTTATTGTAATAGCAATGCTAAGTTTTCCCTTTTCTTCCCCTTATTCTCCCTCATATCTCACTTAAAAAAATATAGCCTATGTCCGTCTCCAGGGTCTTAACTATCTCTGTTCCAAAATTCATCGAAATCGGTTCAGCCATTTAGGCGTGAAGACGTAACAAACTCACTTTCGCTTTTATAATATTAGTAAGGATATTAGTAGGATTTTTTTTTGGGGTGGGTAATCATCAAATAACTTCCACCGCCCTGGGCGGAGCGGGGGGGAGTGTCACACTTTTACTGACTAAAACCCACCCATGTTCCTTCTATTGCGCTTTGCGTTCCGGGGCCGCGGTATCTCTTTCGAACAACCCGCAACCCCGGCAGGCGGGGGCCCTGGCAAGCCCCTCTGCTTTGCTGACATCACTTTGAGGCGACACGACCTGTCGTCAATAGACGGACGAACGGTGAGCTACCCATTGCTCACCATCCACAGGCCCGCATCTACGGTGGCCGGGAGTCGTCTCGCGGCGCCCGTCGCCCGGGGCGTGTCCCGCGGCGGCTGGGTTGGTTTGAGGTTCTCTCCCTCAAACGCCCGGCCACCTCCTTCGCTAGCATGACTGCTTCGCAAGAGGAGGTGACCGCTTCCCAGTCCCTCTCGCTCCAAACCATGGACTGAACCAGGGCCGGACGCGAGAGATCGCCGCCGCCGATCGCTCCTACGAGGGTACGGCGGTGCTCCACCCAAGCTGGGCAGACCGCCACTGTGTGCTCCACCGTGTCCTCCGGGCGATCGTCACAATGGTGACACCCGGGCGATCGTCACAATGGTGACATGCGGGTGTTCCCTCCCGCCCGATTATGTGCAGGAACCTTCCGAAACTTTCGTGTCCGGGGAGGACCTGCGTCAGGCGGTAGGTGAGAATGCCATGACGCCTCTCCAGCCACTCCTCAAAGAGGGGACTCACCGCCACTATTGTGGCGTGCCCTATATTTGTAGGATAACATAACATCACAACAGAGTGAAAATGTGGGTGTACTATTAGGGGATACCCGAAGGGTGTACTTTAACATTTTGCCAGTTATTTTTAAGTCCCATATAGCAGGGATCAAGTATATTGCCATTACCCAGAGAGTGCATAAATTCACACTTTGTGGCTGTTAACTGAGAAATCCTTGATGGGGAAACCAAATAACATGTTGACATGGAAATCGAACCCAGTACATTATGCTCAGTAGGTTTTTCCCGATGGGAAATCGTGAAACAACTTCTGCGTCTTTTTTTGCGGATGGGAAATCATAAATTAACCCCCTCGCTCCGCCCAGAGCGGGGGAAGTTATTTGCTGGGTGTCAGACCTTGTACTGACTAAAACCCACCCATGTTCCTTCTATTGCCCTTTATGTTTCGGGGCCGGTATCTAACTTCTACGTCATCATCTGTTTATTTAATTAATTTAAATAATTAAATTTATTATAGCACAAGGCCATTTTGGACATTGTCCATTTAGGATGATTAGTTCAATGGTTTAGGCGTAAGAAGGGAAAAAAACAAACTTACTTCCGCGTTCTAAATATTGGTTAGAAAGCTATAATAAAACACAATTCAAATGCTCCAGTTTAATATAATCAATAATTTCCTTTGCTTTCTATACATTCACAGCCTCTTTGAGATACAATTTTACGTAATAAATTTCACACATTCTGCTACTAATCTCTTCACTTCCTGGCATTCGCCGTTTCCCTTCCATTCGACGCAGTGCTGTGATCAAAAAATAATATTAGAGAAGGTATTGGAATGTTGGATAATGGAAATAAAGTATGAAGACCGTAAATGTGGAATTGAGGAAATGAAATAAAATGCTGACGATAAAATATCTGGTGTAATATTAAGAACAATCATTGACATAAAATAAACGATATTTGAGAATATTACGCGAGTAATAACTGAAAGGTTAGGCAAAGATGTAGCTGGTCTATATTTCTAGTACATTTACATGTCTTAATTCACTTTTGATGTCCATGATATAATCAAATCAAATCATTTATTTCGGACATCGCCCATAGTTTGATTAGTATTAAAATGCTTAAAAACCTATGCTAGTAATCAATAACAGTAATATGTTGCATAGTATGCAGGATCAGTTAAACATTTCACACTCTCTAACTACAGCCCGCATTAATGCCTGCAAACCCTTTGAGACGACTTTGTCAGCAAATACATTCAGGAGTCTATTTAAAAAAAAAAGTTGCCCCACACTAGGAATTTCTCCTGTATCGTGGGTGCGTTTACAAACATTTAAACTCACATACACAAATAGCTAAACCCAAAACAACTATATGCAGGTCATACAAATAATTGTTCCGTGCGGGGATCAAACCCGCGACACACAGCGTAGCAGTCGATCGCTCAGCCACTGCGTCAACTGTGTCGTCTGATTAGTGCTGCCCGCACTCTGCGCAGCAAGGAGGCGGTTCTGTTGCGTATAATAGCATGAAAGCCATCAACACACCTTGCCAACATATACACTACAAAAACGGGACAGCCCCTCTCTCTCGCAAAGCACTGAGCTATCTTTGAGTATAGTGTAATATAGTGAGTATTTAGGAGGCCTATCTCTTGCCATCCACTGGGCATAAATCTAGACCTGCATCTGAGATAATCCTGATAGAAACCTCTAAGAGCACCCTACTCGATTCGAGAATTGAAACCAGAACCATGCAACTGTAACTAGAGCTAGAATTATCGTACACCACTTTTGAGAATGATTTAATGAGAAGCTCGTGTGGATCTTTAGGTTAAGCCGCGCTTGCCTAGGTTGGTCTGTGGATGGGTGACCACCCGTCACATACCGAGTTTCCTCCGTGCCTCGAAAAGCACGTTAAGCTATTGGTCCCAGCTGTCATTTTTACATCTTTGACAGTCGTTACAGATAGTCGGACAACCAGTCTTACAAAGAGGTTTCGTATAACCCAGTACTAACTGGGTTATGGAGGTCAGATAGGCAGTCGTTCCGTGTAAAATACTGGCATTCAGCTGCATCCGGTAAGACTGGAAGCCGACCCCAATATAGTTGGGAAAAGGCTAGGCAGATGATGACTTTGGAAAATGTTTTACTTACGTTGAGAATTTGCATAGAAACACAGTGCCTCATTTTCATAAAGTTGCAGTATTCTTGAGGTGCGTACTTATCAAATTTTCCATTCAGACATTCCGACTTTATATCCGCCAATAACTGTGGGTCAAAGCCAAAGTCTTTGGTCATAAGTACTTCTAATTTAGTCTTGTCTATTTTGTTATCATCTGTGGCAAAACCTTTCTTTTGAGCTATGCATATTTCACGTTCACACTGAAAAATTAAGGGAAAATATGGTGAATTCATGTAATTTAATTAACAGTTCTGCAATTTGTGCTTATAATTTGAATATTCTGTTTAAAATAATACGTATACTTACTGAAACTGGGTCCTTGGATACTTGAAAGCACTCACTTAGGTCATCTGTTATAATTACTTTATATATAGTGTCCGTTTCATTCTTGCAACATCGCATTGCATTCTAAAACAAAGATCTTTGAATAATTTAACTTCACACAAAAATCTTCCAACACCTTTTGACACTTACTGTACTCCTTACTGAAACATGGTTCACTTTAACGTGTAGATGTTGTGCAGTTTTTATCAATTATTTTTGTTCAAAACGTTAAGTGTGCTTTTTTCAGTACCTAGTTAACGTTAAAATTTTGAATGGCACGTGACTTTTAAGGCTTTTATGGTTAAATATTTTGTGGTACGAATCGCGTGACACAAAGTTCGGGATTTTGTTTTAATAATGCTGCAATAAGAAAAAAACCAGCCAAGTGCGAGTTGGACTTGCACACTGAGGGTTCTGTACAAACTTGTAGGTTAAATGAAAGTACTAAACATTATTTTAACAAAAAGATAAACTGTATTGAAGGACAAAATTAACTTTGCCGTTAGAAAACTGCTGTCCCCATACGAGGACATAGGTCGCAGTTAGTTTACCAACTGCAATTGAGTTTGTAATCAAATTTATTTTGTGCTGTATCTACAAATATTAATTTCGAAACTTTCCTCTTTTATGATATTCATTTTTGTTAAGTTTCATGATTCTGCGGTCAACGGGAAGTTTCCTATAGGTTTCAATTCCCTTTGCGATTTTAACGACCATATAATTATGTTAGAGTTAGAGACGGACAAAAATCCATTTCATTTTCACATATTTTGTGTGGTCCTAAAATAGCTTTCAAAAACCATTAATGGATTGTAGGATAACTTTTATCAACATTGATCTGAATAAAACCCATCCATGTTCCTTCTTTGGCCCTTTGTGTTCCGGGGTCGCATTTCTTTAGAACATTTCTGGGACCCCGGTAGGAAGGTAGGCTAAGTCTAAGCATGAGATTTAAAACGTAACTCAGTACGTTTGACTCAGATTATGTTCTGCATTTCTATCTTGCAATTGTTGCTTATGACTGTGACGGGGACGCTAAGTGATGTCCTACAATTTAAAATGAAGTAAGATATTATTTGTATACTTACAGGGTGAAAAACTCTACCACATAGTTTCTTGTCCATGACGTCAGTCTGTAATGAAAAAGGAGCATGTAATTATTGTTTTTGATGCCTTCTCAACAAGTGTGTCCTCGGCCAGAAGGGTTGGTTTAGATGAGTGATTTATCTGAATGTTAATAGATGGCGAGGGAAAGGAAGGCCCAAGAAAAAAATGATGGGTTGTGTAAGGAATGACATGAAGGAGAAAGGAGTAAGTGATGCCGTGACATCTGATAGGGAAGAATGAAAGAAGAAAACGTGTTGCGCCGACCCCAAATAGAATGGGACAAGGGCAGGAAATGATGATGTTTTAAATGAGTTAGATTTCTTAGTTAAGATTTAGCATGTGTAGGCTAGGTATGTATGCATGTATTTAAACACATTCATACATACTATAAATACATAAACATAAACTCAATAAATTTATGGGCTTTTAGTAGTATTATGAATTAAGTGTTTTCTTTGAGTTTGATGTTGTGCTATTTTTTTTTTCTTTTTTTTGCCAGTAATGTGTTCATACTATCTCTCTTTATATCTAAAAATCTGATTTTATAAGTGAAGTCTTGTTATTAGTGGACATTCTTACATATTTTAATCTATTTTGTTAGCTGTAAGTCTTCCATAGATGATAAATAAATAATAATATTTTAATAAGCTAAGTAGCAACACATTTCTTATAAAAAAAAAACACCTTACCAATGCAGTACCAACAGCAAAGCTAATAATAAAAAAACGATACATTTTGATCCAAATGTTGATATTGACAATGAAAATTAGTATCGTGTTCATGTATTTATATAAGTACAGACGGCAACCAATCAAGCTAAACAAACCAGGTTTTGCGGATCTCTCATTGTTCGGGAAATCTATAAAAAGCAAGGTCCTGATACACTGGGAATTTATAACTTGGTGTGTAGCCGCGTGTACTTGCATGGATGTATATATATTATTGACAGCGGTGTCTAAATACCAGAAAATTGTAGTACAGTAACAACCGAATGCTTAGTCTAAATGTGATAAATATAGAGATTTTCAGTCTGTGTATATAATAAGAGTAGACCGTATGACTAAATCGAAAAACCAAAAACCAGTTAAAGGCGAGTTGTAGGCGCACACAGAGGGTTTCGTAAACTAAATATGTGTTTAATAGTTTGGAAAAAATCCCATGTATCATCAAATCTTATTCAAACTAATTTTCTTTAAAAAAAAATGTACAGTTCTACAAAGCAAATCTTATTTCAGAATTTTCTCCCATTCCCTTTAGAAATTAGAAACATTATATTAAAACCCTTAAATTCAATTCTCAACACACTCATTTGACGACACAGTTTAGCGCAGTGGCTGAGCGATCGACTGCTACGCTTCGTTTCGCGGGCTCGATCCCTGCACAGAACAAATCTTTGTATGGCCTTGTTCCGGATCTGGCTCTTTGTGTATGTGAGTTTAAATGCTTGGTAACACACCCACGATACAGGAGCAGGTAATTTCTAGTATGTGGGGCAACATTAAATTAAAAAAAGAAAAAAAAACTGGGTTTTACTAATAGTTTCAAAATAAAATGGCAGTTATATACGAACAGACAGACAAACACCGAGCGTTTGAGGTTTGATCGTATCTCTTTCAAACAATCCGCAACCCCGGCAGGCGGAGGCTCTGGCAAGCCCCTCTGCTTTGATGACATCTTTTTGAGGCGCGCGTGAAACACAAACGCGTTCATTGCTTACTTTGCAAAACGTAAAATAAGATAAAATGTTAACAAAAGTCCACAATTTGTGTCTAAGAATCTACAAGGCCAACAATTTCCACTCATTCACAAAGAATTTGTAAAAAATAATCTAAACAAGGAATAAATAACACTTAACCGTACCTAGAAATCAAACCTAGGACCACCTCATTAACAGTAAAGCTTGTAACCACTAAACCACTAGAAAAATCTTAAATATAATAATGCTGGTATCATTTTTAATTGCCATACTCATTTGAAATTTCTTGACCAATTTATATGAAATTTTATTTGTTTTTTCGGTAGCTCAGCGGATCGGTCGTTATCAATTTTCATACGCTAAGTGATAAGGGTGGCTCTCTTCAGAAGGGGTTCAGAGCAGCGGGTGAAACCGCTGGGCAAGCTTGACTCTATATAAGTTAGTGTGATTCACTTCAGTTAAGTCTAAACATAATTTTATATACTACTAGCTGTCGCCCGCGTGATATCGAAAAAAAAAATCATGTGTGTTATTCCAGACTATAATCTACATATGTGCCAAATTTCATCAAGATCCGTTCAGCCGTTTTGAGGTGAAAGAGTAACAAACATCCATACATCCATCCATCCTAACAAACATTCGCATTTATAATATTATAGTAGAAAGATGCCCAAAAACTATCCACGCCCAACAGCTTCATTTATTTCACGGTACTTAGTTCAGGTAGATTTGAAAAATACATTGAATATCATACACATTATAATAGCAGAATTATTCGCCACTGACCTCACCATATTCCCAAATTTTCATATAATTGAAGTCGGAAGTATGAACTTAAATTCGACAATTTGAGATAAATCAAAAATGAATTCAATAGAAATAGGTTTCAAACATAATGATTTGATTGCTTACGAAATTGGACGACTAAATGCGGAGTCAATTGATATATAGAACTGTATATAACGAGAACTTATATATTGTAAACTATGAAACAGCTACCGGTTCGGCAAAGCACGACGGACGAATTGAAGGTTTCATTTTATCTATATGTTTTTTTGAAAAACGTCCACACTAGTATTTTTATATAAATACGAGCTATTGCCCGCGGCTTTGCTCGCGTTAAATTTGGGATAACACAGTTCCCCTTTCCTGATTTACAAGTACCTCCTACCTGTAGTTTTTGCCCTTGCGTCTTTTTTATTGTAATAGCAAAGCTAAGTTTTTCTTTTTCTCCCTCTTTCTCCGTCACATCTCACTTAAAAAAATAGCATATGTCCCTATCCAGGGTCCCAACTATCTCTGTACCAAAATTCATCAAAATCGGTTCAGCCATTTAGGCGTAAAGACGTAACAAACTCACTTTCGCTTTTATAATATTAGTAAGGATTAAAAAGAACACATACTATAAATAATAAATAAATATCTTGGGACAACTCACACACGGCTATCTGATCCCAAGCTAAGCAGAGCTTGTGTTATGGTAACCAGACAACTGATATACATACTTATATAATTTATAAATACATACATATTATAGATAAATCACACCCAGACACAGAACAAACAATCATGCTCATCACACAAAGTTTGTCCTGGGTGGGAATCGAACCCACGACCTCCGGCTCAGCAGTCAGGGCCACTAACCACTAGACCAACAGGCCCGTCAAGTCCTGTCCTCATCACGAAATCTCAGAAAGTAAAAGGTCTTATACTGTTTCGCTGCAGCATCGTGCATTAAATAATCCATTCCTTTTCATCTTTAACGCTACCGCGATTTACAATCATGATTGAATATTTTAGCTGCACCATGAACATCGTAGTCATAAATAAGGAATCAGTAATAACTGCTGTAAATTAAATAAATTTAGCCATTAAAAATTATTTGTCTATAAAAAATAAACATGCTGTTGTCAATAAAAAGATCGACTATCCATCTATTACCAGTACATCACTAAAAATGTATTGTTATCTCATATAGGTAACTTGCACGATGCTTAAGCAAAAACAGTGTGGGAAACTCAAATATGGCATAGGGGAGCGTTTTAGGATAAATGTATGTACTTACCAAGACGGGATTTTGCAAAAGGGTTGCAAAGTTTGTATGGGAAATCACAATTTCTTGACCGTTTTTTCTTGATTTGAAATTTTGAGAAGGCATTTTAAAAAAAAAAACATAGACTCTATAACATCATAATACTGGGTGAGGGATGTTTCGTTCTTCAAAAATAAATTCGAGTTTAGAATCGAGCAATATTAGTATAAGATTAAAAAAATCCTTGAGATGCAATATAATAAAACTTGCGCAGCCAAATAAAATTACGAATCACAAAATTGAAATAGTTATGTAAATAAATGGAGAATTATTCGATTTAACCAACCGCACAAAAGTCCAATTTAAATTCATCGGTTGAAAATATCGCGAAAAATATACTATACTTACTTAAATCCTTACTAATATTATAAAAGCAAAAGTGAGTTTGTTTGTTACGTCTTCACGCTTAAATGGCTAAACCGACTTTGATGAATTTTGGTACAGAGATAGTTGGGACCCTGGAGACGGACATAGGCAATTTTTTTTTAAAAAGAGTGAAAAATGAGGGAGAAAGAGGGAATAAAGGGAAAACTTAGCATTGCTATTACAATAAATAAGGCGCTAGGACCAATACTACAGATGGCAGGTACCTGCAAATCAGGAAAGGGGAACTGTCTTATCCCGAATTTAACGCGGGCGATGTCGCGGGCGAAAGCTAGTACATTAATATACCTTGACTTTACTTACAAATTGAAGGATATAATAAAAAAATAGAATTTTCAGCCTGCCTCCTTGTGATAAGGGAATGATGTCGTAAAATTCTGTGCCAGGAAATGAGGATATGACGTCATTCCTAAAATTATCCTAAGGTAGGCTAAATGATTTTAGTATAATTCGGTCTTACTGAAAACTCAGTTACATTATAAGGTGAAGGTTTCAGAATTTACGATATTCTGATTTGAAATCGATGTTGATAGAGCCGTTGATAATTTTATATACTCTTGCTTTTTGCAAAAGGTAAAGGTATAACTTAATTTTATAAAGTCCCTAGAAGTCGAGCAAGGAAAAATATTTCTACTAAAGGAAACTGTATTTTAGCACCATTACGTTTTGGGATTTGACTTCGTTTGGCTTTTACCAGTTTCATAAAAGTTGTAGTATATAATTATGCCTTTAATTAAATACTATAATCCTTACTAATACTATAAAAGCGAAAGTGAGTTTGTTTTTTTGTTTGTTACCTCTTCACGCTTTAATGGCTAAACCGATTTGGATGAATTTTGGTACAGAGATAGTGGTGTGAGAATTTTTATTAAAAAAAAGTGGGATATGAGGGAGCACGAGGGAAGCAAAGGGGAAAACTTAGCGTTGCTATTACAAATCAATCAGGCGCAAGAGCAAAAACTGCAGGTCTGCTTGGTGTGTTATACCGAATTAAACGCGAGCGAAGCCGCGGGCAAAAGCTAGTGTTATATAAAAACTAATTTAAAAAAAACTTACAGAAACTAACTTAAATAAATAAATTAAAAATTAGCGCCAAAAATGTTTTCCTCAACGTTGTCGACTGGCCGCGTTGCCACGTCATATGGCAACGGTTAGCCTCTGGCCACAATTAAAGCCAGCCCTTGGGTCACGGTAAGTGTCAACAAAACGTTTTGAAATATGCTTACAAAGACTGTGAGCACAAGGACCCCACGATCCCAGAGTTTCAACCCCAAACGGCTCAAAAGTTTAGTTTCATAAGTTTTAAATATTTAAAAGTATTTTGGGTATTCAGCCTATCAAAATAAAACTCTAATTCTGATAAATATCAAAAGGTTTAAACTTTCAAGAAGAAAAAGAGACACGGAAACTAAACCCAAATTTGAAAAGTAAGTATTTTCATTCTAAATTTATCTCATTCCCAAACCTTCCGAACTTCCTTTGGAAGGTGGATAAAAATATGCTTCCGAGTTTCGTTTTTTACTTAAAGTTTATTATTTAAATGTGCAGGACAAGCTCTGTGCGGCCGAAACTGATGAGGCGATCGTGACAAGAATACGAGTAGGGTCATGTCACAGTAAAAGAAAAACAGAAGGTAAAATAATCCGGGTTGCAGGTTGTTCGTAAGAGATACCGCGGCCCCGGAACATAAAGGGCAATAGAAGGAAAATGGGTGGGTTTTAGTCAGTACAAGTCTGACACTCCCCCCGCTTCGCCCAGAGCGGGGGAAGTTATTTGATGACTTTCCATCCGCAAAAAACAGAAGGTAAAATAATAACATAGTATACATAAAACAACAAAGGGGAACTCATTAACCACTTGAAAAGTGACTGCTTTTGGCACAAATCAATTAGCAAAGAGCGAACTTTAAAACATAAATAGTCTTGCCAAGACCAACTTCTACCGAACCGCAATCAAAAAAAAAAATTAATAAGGCGCGGGCTCACTGATGTTGTTGCTGGAATGTCCTGCAGATTTTTTGGGTTGCTTTGATGAATGCCATAACGCTCTATGCGATATGCATGTTCTATTTTTATCTTTTCATGGTAAAAAGTATGAAATAATAGTTCTTCTGTTCCAATCCATTGTACAGTCAGGCGCGGTAGTCACGCAACGTGCTAGCCATCGGCGTATGTTCCAGGGCCGACGCATGCTTAATTTTATAATCACTGTTGTCTCCTACAGTCCTAGTCGTTTGCTAGCGTTTTTTTTTTGTAAATGTTTATCTTTCTACGTTCTCATTAGCAGTGCTGTGCTAGACGAAAAACCGGGCAAGAGCGAGTCGTACATGCACACCGAGGGTTCCGTACAAACTGGCAACATAAGTGATCTTATCTTTTGATTGCGTAAATCCTTACTGATATTATAAAAGCGAAAGTGAGTTTGTTTGTTTGTTACCTCTTCACGCTTTAATGGCTAAACCGATTTTGATGAATTTTGGTACAGAGATAGTTGAAAACCAGGAGACGGACATAGGCAATTTTTTTTTTTACAAAAAAGTGGGATGTGAGGGAGAAAGAGGGAAGAAAAGGGAAAACTTAGCGTTGCTATTACAAATCAATCAGGCGCAAGGGGAACTGTGTTGCCCCGAATATAAGCGAAGCCGCGGGCAAAAGCTAGTTTGGACATAATTATGATTTTTCCACAACATCAAGAGACCACGGATTTAAGTCTATGGTTTTAACTTCAATTCGATACCTTCACGTTTTCTGAGAAAAAAGGTCTTGACAGACAGACAGACAGACGGGCAACAAAGTGATCCAATAAGTGTTCGGTTTTTTCCTTTTGAGGTACGAACTCTTAAAAAAAGTTGAGATGTGTGTTGCAAATATTAACGAGGGGGTCTTGATAATATTCTATCTGTTACGACTAATTGTAGAAATGTCAAACATAATTATTATTGACTATAGAAGTATTTTCAAATAGAGGAGCTCGTAGCTTAATAATAGCAGCCGCTCGGGTCGATCCTCAGGTTAAGCCGCGCTTTCCTAGGTTGGTCTGTGGATGGGTGACCACCCGTTACATACCGAGTTTCCTCCGTGCCTTGAAAAGCACGTTAAGACGTTGGTCCCGGCTCTTATTTGTAGATATTTGCCAGTCGTTACAGGTAGTCAGTGTTCCGAAAGTCTGACAACCAATCTTACCAAGGGGTATGGCATTACCCAGTACTAACTGGGTTGTGGAAGTCAGATAGGCAGTCGCTCCATGTAAAATACTGATATTCAGCTGCATCAAAAACTGATATGCAGCAGATGAGAAGTATTTTCAAATACGGTAAAATGTTTTTACTTTTAAAATATCTGTAACATATTTCGATCAAAATAAACTGAAATAAATAATAGCTCTTATATAAGGTCCGTTGCACGAGAACTTAAATTGGTACCGAAATAATTTAATTTATTCCGGTCAGTTGTCAAGAACCTAATAATATCCATTTAATAACGCCTACAATCTCCTTCAAACAATAGAAATCGTTGATTTCCCTCAAGTTAAAGTAATAAACAGAATTACTTTCGAGAGAGTACTCTCAAGTCGATGGGTTCGGTCGATACCACTCGTATTGTGTGTGATGAGCCTTCAAAGGAATCGAGAAAGGTTCCGCGTTATACGATTTATAAGATAAAAAAGTATTGTAGCGATGCCTTCGAAATTACGACGCTTTTGTGCATAGAATTAATGTTGAGGAATGAAGAATGGAAATATCGTGTATAGAAACGAATTTTTGCTTCCAATTTAATAAAACTGTTTGTTCGATGTGAATTGAATAATGAAATTCGTGGATTAGATTCCTTATACATTTCAATGATAAGTTTTATGGTTGCCAATGTCATTGTAATTATTATATCTTTATTGGAAAATTATGAATTGAAAAATCTTGGTTCACCCTTGTTTGGTCGAACAACGTTTGATACAATATTACTAAATCGAACAACGTTTAAGAAAATCATCACTTAGTATAATATCGTTTGACAGAATTTTCAGTTCGTCGAATATTTATTTGCTATAACAACATTTGTGCTAATGATCAAAAGGTAAAATGTTCATTTGATGTAATGTAATATTCATTTAGCATATTATTCATTTACTATAATATTCATAATCTCCGCCACCCTCAACTATTGTTACCAGGAGAAACTGGATGCAATCTGGTCTTTAGGGCACCCCGACTCGGATAGGTTAGGTTAGAAGGGGATGGCGGGGTCGTGTGAGCGAGCGTAGCGAGCGAATAGACCCCGCCATCCCCTTCGTGGTTATTTTTTTATAAACCACCCAGAAGTAGGAGCCCCGCCAAGCGGGGCTCCGTCGACCAAGCCCACCCTCGACCATGCAAAGAATATTTTAAGGTTTGGTTAAGTGCCATTTGAGTTAGGCTAGAACTGTGCCCATTAAACATGAATTTTAGGTCAAAAGAATATATGCATAAAATTAGTGCATTTGAAAATTCGGTGAAATGAAATTTGTTCAAATGAAATTAGTTCAAATAAATAATTATGCAAAATAAAAATTTACCAATGAATTATTCGGTCAAATGAATAATTCTACGAAATGACTTTATTGCAACTAAAATTCGCCGAAGTGATTTTTGACGAAACATTGTTCGACCAAACAAGGGTGAACCAAAAATCTTTTCAGGCAAAGTTTGTCTGGGATTTCGATTTTCGCGGGTTGTTCGCTAGAGATTCATGAATGGGTTCTAGTCAGTAAAAGTATAATACTCCATGCCGATCTACCTAGAACGGGAGAAGTTATTTAATGGTTTTCACAGCCCAAAAAAAAGGCAAACTTTGTACTGAACAAGCATTCTTATATTAGCAAGGAGTATTGTTATGCCTACTGCTAAATGGATTGTGGAGGTCCAAGTAATTACTTGATTTAGACGACCGCAAAAAAGTTGTAAAAAGTCTAGGCCGGTTGTTTTTTCATCAGAAGCCACTAACTTATGAATAATAACTTTTAATTTTGTATCTATGAGAACCAAAGACTTATACCCAAAATTGTTGACATCATCAAATCAACGAACAATCAACAAACACCGCCACACTTAATTTAACCTCAAATGATCTGTGACGGCAATCATATTTTCATCAACACAGTGAACAATCCACTTCATAGAACTCTTCAATTCGATAAAACATTTAATTTAATTCAGGCCACAATCCTCAAATTTCCTAGGGACTCGAAATACCCTTCGTTCACGATTCCGTTTGACTCTCAGGTATTTGCCAGGCACATTCATTAATGTCAATATTAACTCTGGAAGCATTTTGAACTACGCCTTGCCTTAGCCTTCATGTGCGAATTTGAGAGTATCTCGACAGCAGCGTTTGTGAGTTTCTCGAAAGTGAAATTTGTGATGAATTTTTCATTCATTGTGAGCGAAGTCGTGGAGTTAAGTGAAGAATGTTTTTCTTCTAGCGCTGCATATTTCATTTGATGGAATTTCTACTGTGTTTCAAATTAACACGGCGCGAATGCGATCGTGTGTTGTTTGTGTACTTGCGATGATTGTCGATGCGTCAACAGCAGTGTCATCATCATTTATAGGCTGGTTTACTCAAACAACGAATCATCACGCCTGAAATCCCCAAAGAGTTAGGCAGAGGTGTACCTAATAGTACACCAACATTTCGCCAGTTATTACCAAGTCCCATATAATAGGGGGTGAGCCTATTCCCATCAAAGAGGCACAGACTTCGTGGCTGCTAATGAAAAAAACTTGAGAGGTGTCAAAGGACACCCGGATGGAACGAACTTATTATTTATTATGTACAAAAAGCCTGTATACACTCAACAAAAATAATCGTCGCCACACCACACTGTTCAATGCGAAATAGAAAGACGAAACGAAAATAACTGGCTTGTTTTCTATGAGAGAGGGAGAGAGACAGACAGAAAAACACGCACACGCCGCTCGGCTTACAACTAGGTATAGCAAAAAGTGTCGTTACAACTTTTGGTCTCATTTTTTCCGTCTAGCTCCGTAGCCCCCTTTCGCAACGCGCGATAAAGAACTTCGTTCCAAAAATTCCTGATAGGGAAAACCCAATAATACTCCTCGACACGGGAACCGAACCTGCGACTTCATGCTCAGCAGTCGCGCTTGCGACCACTAGACCAACGAGGCAGTCAAAAACGGACAGTAAGACAACTCCAGTCACCAATGTCAGTCAGACAACTTTGTATTAATTCATATGAGACGTAAGCAATGCAATAATCAGTTAAAAAGTTTAATAAATGAGGAATATTTTCTCCCTTTGAATATAACATAAACTTGTCATTTGGGCTTCAAAAAATGTTTGACAAAAGATATTAGCAGATTATGTGTTTTAATAAAAACGCTGTGCTCGCGAAGTTTCCAGCGTTATTGCGAAACTGACACCACGCAGCGATGAATATTACATACCAACTGAAATATTATAGACATTCATTCTTTGTTTTTCCAATTTTCTTTGTTCCCCTTAAATCTAATTCACAGTTTTTTCTGATGTCGTCGCTTTACGTATTTGCCACCTTTCCGGTCTACCCAGTAGAGAAAAGGTCCATTTATTTTATCTATAAACTCACCTTTGCTCGTAAAATTGTCTAAAAATTTTAGTATGGCTGCCGTTTAACAGGCATAACTAAAAAAGAGGTGTAAATCAATAGGTTACAGCGGTAGAAGTTACGACCCATAAACCTATAAGGATTTTTATGACAGATCTTCACTTTGGAGCATAAATATCGGATGGGTTACTTGGCGTTCAAGAGGTGGTTTTTCATTGAGATGTAACAAAGTAGTTTCGTAGAACTTCATCATAACTGAAGTGGTTGTGAGCACTTTCAAAATTGGGGACAACAGTGTTATTGTTCTTATTTTTGACAATTTGTTGGATTTACTGCCTGTTGACTTCTTACCCTTATCTCCTCATTATCTTATCTGCGCAGCCTTTTGATAAATGTTTATTTTGCAAGTAGGTTTTTACAAACAATTTGTAATATGGAATATATTATGTTTCTTGACATTCAAAAGTAATGGCTAATTGAAATAAATGCTTTGAGTTTGAGATTTAACACGAATTTTGTTTCTAACTAGATGAAGCCGGTGTTTCGTACCCGACTACTCTGAGAAGAAAGAGCCGAAACAAACTCAGAGGTTTGTCCCATCTATGTAGGTGTCGACTTTCAGTCTAACCGGATGCAGATGAGTACAAGTATTTTCCATGTAGCGACTACCTATCTGACCTTCACAACCCTGTGTGTTAGTCCTGGGTACCATACCATTTGGTGAGACAGGACACTTGTGTCAAATAGTTATATTTTTAACCGACTTCAAAAAAGGAGGAGGTTCTCAATTCGACTGTATTTTTTTTTGTATTTTTTTGTGTTTGTTACCTCATAACTCTGGTCTGGGTGAACCGATTTTGATGATTCTTTTTTTTTATTCGAAAGCTGGTGTTGTCGTTTTAGCTCCATAAAAAAAATATCAAGATCCGGCCAGTAGTTTTTGAGTTATCTTTAATAATGCGTATTAGATTGACTTCGTCTACGTTGATGATATAATTTTAGGAGTTGTCGAAGACAAATGAACAAAAAACGCTATGCACTATGATTTGGAAGGTCATCGCAGTTTTTTGAGGTGATTGTATTTTAATTTAGTGATAGATCTTCAGTGATATACAACGGAACTCTTCAATAAATGACAGCAAATCTGCCGTGATTGCTGCAATCACATGTTTAAGTATGGGTTTCGTCAGGGTAGACAGGCGAGTGGGAGCAGGGTGCCCGTACCCCCTCCCCACCCCTCACCTAGTCATTAAGAAACATAATCATCAGATTAAGTATCAGCTGTATCCCCAAGGCGATGACGCATATGATTTCTGAATTGGTTTTAAACTAAAGCATAATTTAGATAGTATTTAATACTATAGCGTGATGTGGAACTAAAGCTTGTATTTAAGACGGGACCTACGCACTAAAAAGCTAAAAATAACCGTGTTTGCGTATTATATCATAATACGCAAACACGGTAATTGGTAAGTGGATAACTAAAAATGCTAAAATAAAAAACTTTTTTGCAAAAAATAAAACCGACTTCCAAAAAAAAAACTAAAAAGTGGAAAATAACTTTATTTCCGGAAGTCGGTGGCTTTTGTTGGTTTCGTTGACTTTTTTGCCACCGACTTCCGGAAATAAAGTTATTTTTTAGTTTTTTTCGTAATATTTTTCCTTTATTTTGTATAGATTCTTTTTACCAATTCTTTGTTAAAGAGTGGACATTGATGGTCTTGTAGATTCCTAGATGCTTGTTAACTTCTTATCTTATTTTACGTTTTGTGAAGTGAGCAATGACTTATTGTCGGGTCTACGCTGTCCTCTCATACTTAAGTACTAACGCTGGAACAACAACATTGTAAAACTAAGTGATTATAAAAGAGTAACCATGGAGCTTCATGCCGGTTTTTTTTTCATAGGAAACGACCCTGCCGAACCGTGCACATTTTAAAAGTGGCCATGTAGGTCTATGTGACATAAACATATTTTGTTTTCGGCTGTTAGACTTTTGGGCCAATGACTCTGACTTTAGTAACAAGCAAGTCTAAAAAAACGCAGTGTAGTTTTACCATACATTAACGTTGATCAGCTAATTGCATTAGTTTCTATAGGAAGAGCCTTTTTAGCCTTCAAGAACTCATATATCAAACGTTATTAATAACTGTCCTCGTTCTGGGCGAAGCGGAGGGGGAGTATCATATCATATATCTTTTACTGACTGAAACCTACCCATGTTCCTTCTATAGCCCTTTATGTTCCGACTCCGCGGTATCTCTTTCGAACATTCCACAACCTTTATGCTTTTTTATTATGTTACACCTTGTTCAGCGTAGGCGAAGCGGGTTACAGTTGCAGAATTAGATTTTTAAACCACGTCGCTTATTTTTCATAAAAACTTCATGGATAATCTAAAAGTTCCAAACCTTTCATAAACATAAACCTTTCATTAACTTCACGCACAATTGGTCACTCTTAGAATTTCCCAAGAAAGTCTCGGTTGATCGATTATGCATGAATTCTGGTAGTCCTGAACTAATATTACTTTAGTCTTGAAGAATCTTTCAGTCGAATCCTACAACAGTATTAATATTTATTGACTTTTTTTGTGAATAAATCTACAAGTACAAACGAAATGAGTTTTATTTACATGATCTTTCTCATTGATTTTATTTTGTCTTTTTAATCTATTATTTTCTCTACAGTTCTTTACGACTCAAAATTGATTACACTTAGGTATTGATTGAACTTAAAATTTGACATCAGTCCCAATATCTTTGAACTGTCCAAAATTAACAATATGGCGACTAAACCGTTCAACAAAAGAGGCCTTAATTACATATTGATAATATTGGTATTATACGCTATGTTCTATGCTATGTTCTAAATCCAAACAATTTTCCACGAACAATTCAGGGTTCGAATTACGTATTACAACGGACATACCCGCTTGTATATTAGCATAGAAATAGCTCTGTGATCCACTCTAGCCGACGGGGAGCGTGAATGCTATCAGTTGTAATTAAGCTGTCGTCGCTTGTCTGGCACTAGATAATTTTCTGGCCAAGCAACGTATCGTGAGGTGATTACAGACTTTTTGGGTAGGTCTTAAGGGTGATTGATAGTTTTGGGGTGGTTATTTAATTTCTGTTCTGTTTATGTTAGTTGGATTTGATGTTGAGGTGGGGTAAAAGAATTTGTTAAGATAGCAGATAGTTGAATTGCTTTAACGGAAATCAATGGCAATCCATTAGACTTCATTTTTTACTAGCTTATGCCCGCGGTTTCGCTCGAGCGTTTTTCGTTAATTGTCCCACATTAGTGTTTTACCAAGATAAAACAAGGTAAAAGGTATTATCCAAATCCGTTATGTAGGCTTTGCTTGAAACGGTTACCAAACATCCATCATACATTCATACACTTCACAATCTTTCGCACTTATAATATTAGTAGGAAATATATGAAATAATAAATAGTAACAGCTTATTACTGTCCCACTGCTGGGCAAAGGCTTCTCCTCATACAGAGAAGACACGAGCATTTAAAAAAAAAACGTTGCCCCACACTAGAAATTTCTCCTGTATCGTGGGTGCGTTTACAAACATTTAAACTCACATACACAAACAACCATACAAATATTTGTTCGGTGCGGGGATCGACACGTAGCGCAGCAGTCAAAAGCTTAGCCACTGCGCCAACCGTGTCGTCAAGCTTTGATCACCACGCTTGCTCAAGACGGTTTGGCGATTTCAGATATAAATAAATAAATAAATTTAATTTTTTTTAAATTAAAATAAATATACATCCATAATAATTCCAGGTTTCCGTACGATGTTTTTCTTCACTGTTGAATGTGATATCATGTATCAACTTCTTAGAAAGTATAAATATATGAAATAAAAATTCATCATCACATTGGGCTTGCCTCATTTGAACCCACATTTAACTATATCACTTGGATAACCGATAAAAAAAATAGTAACACGTTATCGTTATATTAACGTAACGACTTTGCTTCTTTCAATTCCTTAGTCGAAAAAATAGAGCAAATGATCAATTAGACTGCGAGAATTACCACACCCAGTGAATGGAGAATTTATCTAGTTCCGGGCTTACGTATAGATACCACGTTTTATAGTCACTTGTTTAGACGATATCGTACCGTTTGCACAATGCTATCAGTACTTAGATAACAATGACCAGTCACAGTGTTTACTTCTGCTGGCCATTCAAGGTGCTTTGGGAACGAGTATGTTAACGTATTTTATTGTGAGTTTAATATAGGGATAGTTTTTTTCAAAAGTTGTTTTAATATTCGCTTTAAAACATACCTTCTACTTAATATTATAAATGTGATAGTTTGTGAGGGTATAAGGATGTTTGTATTTTTTTACACAAAAAGTAACAATCGAGATGAAATTTGGCACACATAAAGTTTATAACTGAATAACAACATACGTAAGGCCTATTTTCGGTGGCCTGCATGTAGAAATTTCTCTTGAAATAGCTGTGTCTTTTGAAATTTTATCCAAATCCGTTAAAGCCCCGTTCCAATAAACAAAAACGACTGACTCGTTTTGCTTACGGATGGTAGTATTTTGGCATTAGTTCTATGACACTTATGTCAAAATCCTACTATCCGTAAGCAAAACGACTCGTTTTTGTTTATTGGAACGGGGCTTAAGCCGTTTGCTCAGGAAAGAGTAACAAACATACACACACATTAAAACTTTCGCATTTATATTATTAGTAGGACAACTTATACAGGAATAATGTACCTTAAAAAATTCAAAAGAATATTGAATTCATGAAAGTTTTTTTTTTAAATCGGTTAAGAAGCTTAAGAGATTACTAACTACAAACAAACATACAAAGTAAGGTCACCAGTACAGCCAATATCTTGAAAATTTTTGAAAAACTAACAAAGTTTTTTCTTTTAACCAGAAAATATCAAAAACTTCCGTGTCAAAAAGGGGAAATCCAATAACGTCACAGTTTCCATGATAGATGGAGCACATTAGCAACAAAGAGCCGAGTGATAACTCTCTCCGATTCAAAGCCTAGATTTAAAATTTATGTCTCGTTCGTTTCGGCACCAAAATGAATTTGTTTTGGTACCGATATGAGTTTTAGTTCCAATAACAGGTTATCGTTAGTGAACATTTTTGGCAGTATTTTTTTTGCAATATTGTCGATTGTAAAGAAGTTTTCTATCCTTAAATAATTGTATGAATAACTTTTGGCGGAGCGGGGGGGAGTGTCAGACTTGTACTGACTAAAACCATGTTTCTTCTATTGCCCATAATGTTCCAGGGCCGCGGTATCCCTTTCGCACAAACCGCAACCCCGGCAGGCGGTGGCCCTGTCAGGCCCTCTGCTTTGCTGACATCTCTTTGAGGCGCGCGTGGAGTACTTACGCGCCGTCGACACGGCCTGTCGTCAATAGACGGCCGGACGGTGAGCGACCCATTGCTCACCGTCCACTGGCAGCGGCTTCAGTTACTTTATGGTCGGGAATGATCCCACTGGAACGTGTTTATTATCAAAAAATAATTCGAAAAGCAATAATTGAATTATTTGATCATCCCACGGGTATACCACATTTTTCAAAAAATATTATGAGTAGCCTATGTGGTAATCTAGAATATGTACTATCTTTATACCAAATTTTATCCAAATCTGTAAAGGCATTTAAGCGTGAAAGAGTAACAAACATACACATATACAAACTTTCGCATTAGTAGGACGACATAGACAAGAATAATGTAGCTTTAAAACTTGAAAAGAATTTTGCACGTTTTTTTTTTGCATGATAGATTTTTTTACATCAGGTGAGAAGTTTAAAAGATTTCTTCCTACAAACAAACTTTACCTCTTTATAATATCTATAAATCATATAATTGTATTTTTTTCTATTTTTAATCTGTAATCGGCTCTCTAGCCATAACCAGATGTGTTCCACAGCTCTTAGTGTTGTAGGCGGCATTCCATTAAATAACACCATATTATTATATTTTTTGATATTTATATGTCTTCGACTTAAGTAAGTTCTTAGCCAGTTCATTAGCGTGATTGCTTAGTCTATGTTTGTATCTCTTGCTTATGTTGCGGACATTGCATAAATGGAAGATATTTTTTTCAACTTAATACTTTTACGTCATTAATTTCTTCAACCATGCTATGCTTAGACTTTTCCAAACGATGTTGAAGTTGGTTTCTATTCTAAACAAATGAATCTTTATACCAGTACTCTACATGGAGTGACTGCCAATCTGACCTCAATAACCCAAATAGTGCTGGGTAATACAATACCCCTTGTTAAGTTATTCTGATTGCGAATAGGTGATTACCGCACAATATAGTTAATTCTTTTAATTAAAAGTACGTATCTTGTTTTAAGTAATTAGGTAATGAATGTAAGCTCCAATACTAACCATTTATTGGTTTAATGGTGCAAAATTAATTTGAAACTGTCAACTATGTACAAATGAACAAAAAAAAGTCAGATTGTTAGACTTTATTTCCTATCAAAGAGATATCTTTGACCAAAAATCAAAAGTTTTATTTAAAGACTAGCTGCGCCCCGCGGTTCCATTCGCATGGTGATAGATATTCTGATAGAGAGACTATATTATTGAAAAGTTTCGTTAAAATCCATTCAGTAGTTTTTGCGTGAAAGAGTAAAAAACATCCTTACATCCATGCATCCTCACAAACAATAGCATTTATAATAAAATAAGAATATAGTAGGAAGTAAGATAGTCCCACCAAAATATACGAGTTAAAATTTCAATTTCAGTACCAAAGTAATATCCCGGTTCCAAAGCAATTCTTTTGAATAATAACCGATTGGTAATCTCATGCAGTTGCCAAGGCAGCATACGGTGGACCTAGGACGACAGCCCACTTAAAAGTTTAAAGTTTACGACCGGCTTGCTACGGAAATATGAGCCTTAAGATATTGTCTAGTCTAAATAGCTTGGTAGTTTTATCGCGTGTAGTTTTTCGGTGGTAATTTTATGATTCAGAATATATTAAAGAACCGCTTATGCGGAAAAGGTTTTTTTCCAGTTTTGTAGCAAAAATTCACAAACATGCTACACAAGACAATAAAAAACTACAGTATTGTCAAATTAAGAAAGTTTATTTATCCATGGCAATTTATTGCAACAGACGTTTCTACCGTGGAGATACGACATAATCCTTAACCATAAAAAATTGGTGTATTTTGTTCTTAGTATAGCTTTGTGGAAAAGAAAAGCTCATGATCGCGAAACGTGGAAGACTATGGGGGAGGCCTATGCGAAAGCAAAACAATCATCGGAAACCGATGTCGAATAAATGTTATATTTTTATTTTCTTTTTAAGTAAATTTTGTGTAACTAGATGTAAGATTGTTAATAAAGGCTATTTTATTTATTTATTTATTATAGCTTGGTATTTAGTATACCAAGCTATACTAATATCAAACCGACAACCCTTACTTATCATGTACAAACACGTAATACTTTTCAGAGATAGATATTATGGTTTTGTTATACATCAAAAAATTATCACCACGCTTCCAAATTGCTGGAAATAACTCCCTGCCTTAATACCGTAACGAAAAACATAACAGAATATAACCGACGATATATGAAAACGATGTCAGTTATGGATACCTGTTACCATCACGCGCGATAACCATAAATGTTTTGTAAATCCCCTAAGAGTTTCACTACCCTGCTTCTGGCATTATAGAAGCTTTGCAAAAGTGTTACCTACCAATTTTGTGATGCTGTTGTCATTTTTCATGTTCAAGGATGATTGAAATTTTACGATTGAGTTTTACATTTGCGTTTTGGCATTAAAAACAAATACGGAACGTTTCCGAGTGTTTTTATGGTTTACACATCATGTAATATGAAAATGGGCACATAAAACACTTCAAGGCTTTTTTAATATAGGAACTCAAATACGACGCCTATCCGGGGTTGTGGGTTGTTTGAAAGAGATACCGCGACCCTGGAAGATAAAGGGTAAAAGAAGGAACATGGGTGGGTTGTAGTCAGTACAAGTCTGTCACTCACTCGCTCTAGGCAGAGCGGGGAAAGTTATTTAATGATTTCCCAACCCGCAAAAAAAGCGACACTTTTATGTGGGTTGCAGACCTACAGCTTAGCTAAGTTAGTTTAGCTTAGCTCGTGTAGCTGACGCAATTTTTCATACTTGCTTACACAGTTTGTAATCTGCACACAAGTATCAAAAACTGCGTCATCTTTGTGAGCTAAGCTAAAATAACTTGGCTTAGCTTTAGGTCTGCAGACCACATTAGTATTGTAGATGGCCATAGGCCGCTTATGTTTTCTAGAAATTAGCAGGGAAATTCTTTGCTACTACAGGGAAAAGACCTCTACTCGTGCCGAAAAAGCACAAGCATTGATCACTACACTGTTAAAAGGTAGATTTATTTTTATGTTTTTAGACTTAGTTGGACGGCGCCGCTGCGGCCAACCCAGATAGGTGACATGACGACCTGGACGCGCCGCGGGTTAGTATAGGGTGGGAACGTACGCAAGACAGCGAACGGAGGTCGACTAAGGCCTCTGCCCCGAATCTCGCGGGCAGCGGAGCGGCGGCGGCGGCGGCGCGGGAGCGGCAGGATCTTACGCGTATAATCAAATGGACCGGCCCTCGAATACAGCGGTGCAGGAGCGGCGCGGGGGCGGGCAACGAGCGGTGCACCCCAGTCAAGCGGTGACCGCCCGCGTTGCGCGTCTGCATTGTAGGTATAGTGTTGTACATTTTTTTTGTGACGTATCAAAATGTCTTCGGACGTGCAAGAGCTAATTATTTCGGCAATCTTTGAGAGGACACCCATATGGAACAGCAAAGATGTGAACCATAAAAATAGAAGAATAATTAACCAATTATGGGAAGAAATAAAAAACGAACTGAATGTTAAAGTTAAAGTCTGTTCTTCATAATTTCGATAAAACTCGCCATTTACTTTCCTTGCCCTATAGTAGGGACCCACTTCTTCTTTTGCCCACAATAAATCGAGCTTTAGGAATAAATTTGAATCAAAAAGATGTCGCCGTTTTTCAGACATTTCGTTCGTGAATAAAAACAAATATCTCGACAACACAACCACGAACACAACACTACACCGCTATAGTGCCGCGCGATCTGCCCGCTAGTTTGGAGAACAGGTATGCGTTGCCCGCCCCGCTGCCGCGCCGCCGCCGCCGCCGCCCCGCTGCCCGCAAAATTCGAGGCAGAGGCCTAAGAGAGGGCGGTTTTTGTATTATTAAAACACTGGACTTCGTATAATGCGATAGTGTTAGCCCTGGCTACTCACATCAATGAATATAATTATTTCACCTAGTTGAACGCCGGAGAATCTTAATTCTTTCTTTTCTGGCGCTCAACTAACAACGCCATCTATTGACAAAACTGTTAACTATTTGGTAACAAACCAATATTTACTTAAAAAACCAACAATTCATGGAGTTACTTTGTGGAGGCTTTTACAAAGCAGAGACATAGTTTAGATTGGCTGTACCTAGGTACAGATTTCTTCAAGACGTTGTTTAAGAGTGTGCGATCCAATAAAGAGCCAAAACCTATAGACACAGTCATACGCTACAGAGCAGTTCTTGATAAGAGTAAATATTCGAGTGCTTAGAAATTGAAGTGGGAGGTAGAAGTATTCACAAGAGAGTGATGGAGTCGGCATTGGATGAAAATCTATAGCTCACCGCATGAATTATGTGACGCCAAAACCCTCATGGGGCACACACTATCAAGAAAACATAAGTAGTTACTTCCGTATGAGCTTAAATGTAAAATATGACCACACACTTAGCATAACAAATACTATAACATTATATTGACTTGGATTGCGAGGTTGTCGACATCTGGGATGTGGAGTATGCGATCATTGTGCCGATAGTCGTATCTGCCAATAGCTTAATTGCCAAGAGCGTCGACCAATACCTAAGGAGGCTCTCGTTAGGCAGCTGTATCAAGGGCTTGATACAGAAAGCGGTACTCCTGGACACGGCTCGTATTGTTAGGAAGTTCCTTTCTCTGGAGCCTTAACCGCCTGTAGCTTGGACCCTGAACCCGATACCGGTGTGCTCCTATTTTTTCGGATTTTCATAGGTTTTATATTTTTTTTTTCTCATGATAATTTATAAGATGTAAAAATATAAAGAATACTATGTGAAAAAATTTATAAACGGAAAATTATAACATCACGCATTTAATCCCCGAGAAAATCCAAAATTTCATACTAGACACACTCCATACAACTTAAATAACAGCCATTCATTAACCATTATTACCTATACTGTGATAATCAAGTTTTTTTTTTATTTTTAGTATTTAAATTCGAAATCTTTCCTACTGACAACCCATCTACATAATATGCGCCGCACATTTTCTCGACATCCGTGTGTCACTAGCAGGATTCAGCAGAATACCAGCGTCAGATAGTCTTCCTGGCATTATGCTGAGCTGGACTCCTATTTGGTGCAGTCTTGAGACACAAACCGCCCAGTATTGGGCGACCCTTATAAATGTATGTGGTGTATCTACATGCCTACGGGTCAATCTAACTTAGTCTGTTTTTTGACGGGCCTGTTGGTCTAGTGGTTAGTGGCCCTGACTGCTGAGCCGGAGGTCGTGGGTTCGATTCCCACCCAGGACAAACTTTGTGTGATGAGCATGATTGTTTGTTCTGTGTCTGGGTGTGATTTATCTATATTAAGTATGTATTTATAAATTATATAAGTACGTTTATCAGTTGTCTGGTTACCATAACACAAGCTCTGCTTAGCTTGGGATCAGATAGCCGTGTGTGAGTTGTCCCAAGATATTTATTTATTTTATTTATTTATTTATGCGTTTCTTTTTTTTCTGGTTGATGTTTTTTTTGTATTAATTCTTGTATTGTGCCTTTTGCTGCATCAAATAAATGATTTATCTATCTATCTATTTCGTTAGTTACCATGTTAATAACCCCGTGTTATAGAGAGCGAGCATATAGCCATCAACCGTTCACAAACGCATACTCTGGGTGCTACTGAAGCATTTCTGATGGGTAAAACTCCCAACCTAGCAATCAAAGCCAGTAGAACTAATGGCTATCTGTTGCACTCCCATTCATTAAACCATTATTGAATTACTAGAAATATACGAAGAACTACAACGATAGCAGCAACTGGTTTATGAAAGTCAAGAAGCAGTCGTATCTGCTATATAAAATCCGAATATTCAAAACTGCATCAGTAGATGCAGCTATCCAACACTAAAAAAAATTTTCAATGCGAACTTAGTCATTGAGATTAGCGTGTTAGACCAAACTAACACTTCAGTTTTTTAGTATAGATATTTATTTCACCATGGATAGCTCACCGTCTAGTGAGGACAGATGTTGACGGCACGTTCGTGTTTCACGCGCGCCTCCAAGAGATGTCAGCAAAGCAGAGGGGCCTGCCAGGGCCACTTGCCGTGGTTGGGGGTTGTTCAAACGAGATACCATGGCCCCGGAACACAAATGTCAAAAGAAGGAACATGGATGGATTTTAGTTAGTAAAAGTCTGATATCAGTTTAAGAAAAAGCTTCAGGAATCCTTTCAAGTCTCCCTATTTATCAGGAAAGCTTACTTTAAACTCAAACAACATTAAAAATAAATAGGATAAAAAACCAGCAAAGCAAAAAACGGCCATATCTTTTGACTGCGTAGATTTAGAGGGTTGAATTTTTTACAGCTCCAAGAGACCACAAAGTTGAATATATGATTTAACTAGCTTTTGCCCGCGGCTTCGCTCGCGTTAAATTCGGTATAACACACCAAGCAGACCTGCAGTTTTTGCTTTTGCGCCTGATTGATTTGTAATAGCAACGCTAAGTTTTCCCTTTTCTTCGCTCTTTCTCCCTCACATCCCACTTTTTTAAAATAAAAATTAACCTATGTCCGTCTCCTGGTTCCCAACTATCTATATGTACAATCGTATCTATATGTATGTAAAATCGGTGTAGCCATTAAAGCGTGAAGAGGTAACAAACAAACAAACAAACTCACTTTCGCTTTTATAATATTAGTAAGGAAGTAAGGATTTCATCTCAGACAGACAACAAAGTGTTCCTGTAAGGGTTCCGTTTTTTCTTTTTGAGGTACGGTACTCTAAAAACATTACCAGTGTCTCAATACCATCTTCATAATAGCTCTATTAGTAGGAAAGCACTTTGTAATTGAAGACGGAGTGCCTCGTTCCGACAAACATAAGTTATTCGCCAGATGGAATGAGAGCTTACTCAATGTCGTTATTGTGAAGCGCTCTTTTGATTCAGACGTCAAAAGTCTTTAAATGTTATTTTGTCTGGAACTTTTATTTGCAATTTAGCAGGTTTTGTTTTGTAGGGTGACGTTGTGTCTTTGGCTGATATTTGTCGATCTTTCATACATAAATAAGTAAGAAAAACTGCATAAATGATCCAATAAAAACACTTTTATTGCAAATCACACATTATAACCTTTTATAACATTTAGATACGCATAATACATAATAGAACAATATCATATTACCTTAGGTTTTATTGACACACTTCACAATTTATTTTAAAAGATGTTCACTAGGAGAATCTCCAAAACGACTGACCATCTAGCCGGGCTGTTATAGTTCGTTATTTCCAATTGCCGCCATTTCAATAGTGAAATGGGCGCGTTCCTGTGATTGGTTGGTTTTCAACAAGGCAGAGGGCACTTTTTGAGTGTTGCCAATTAATAAAATAGTGGTGTTGTTGCATGTTAATAAATCGAAAACATATCAAATTACTTATAGACGCTAACGCATGTCTATCTCAGAAAATTTTACCAATAATCTTACTAAGAAGAATCGTATAACCCAGTAATAAACTGAGTTGTGGAAGTCAAATATTATTTTATATTCTATGTAAAATACTGAAAACCAGCCCCTACATGCAAGGGAGATAATGATTATGGTACATTTTGTTTCAAATCAAATCAAATCAAAATATTTTTATTTCACATAGGCCTACATGGGCACTTATAAAACGTCGAGAAAAGATGCACGGTTCGGGTTGGTCGTTTCCTATGGAGAAGAACCGGCAAGAAACTCCATGGTTACTCTTTTAAAATCATTTGGTTCTACAATGTTGTTGTTACAGCGTTAGCACTTAAGTATGAGAGGACAGCGTAGGCCCGACAATAAGTCATTGCTTACTTTACAAAAAGTAAAATAAAATAATACGTTAACAAAAGTTAACAAGCGTCTAAGAATCTACAAGGCCAACCATGTCCACTCATTCACAACGAATTGGTAGAAAAGAATCTATACAAGAGTAAAATAAAAAAAATATTGCAAAAACAAAATAATAACTAAGAGACGAGTCACACAGATGTTGCTATCAGTACTGTAACTATTCAGAACAAGGGTGATATAAAAATGTGATTTGACAACTATTGCAAAAAAAAAATTAAGGATATTTCAAAATGTTTACTTTACACTTTCCATGACCCAAGAGCTGGTTTTTTCTTTGGACAGAGGCTAAGCGTTGCCATACAATGTGGCAACGCGGCCGGTCTCTTGGGGACATTGCCAACTGACGAATTTTTGACGCTATTTAAAGTTTTTTTTTGTTTATTTTAGTTTCTCTAAGTTATTTTGATTTTGTTTAACATTTCCTATATTACCAGGTACTTCAATCGCCATTATATTTGCCCTTCTAAATACTTTCGCAATCATGATCAAAAGCGTTTTAAATCACATTTATATTTTTTTTTTGTTATTTAGATTTTATTATAAGATATCATTTTAATGTTAGCTTTCAAAATATTTTGCTAGAAAATTGTTTGTACTAAATAAACCATAAAAAGTCTTAAGTAAACTAAAGTTCTCTACGTATAGTTTAATGTAACTGCAGCAAAACTTTAGTCTTAGACAGCAGTCGGCGATAACAAAAGTTTGTTATGAAAAACAACGCACTTAGTTCCGAAGTAAAGTGCTTTAGGAATTTAAATTTTAATGTTTTGCAATAAATTCTACAATATACTTAGCAAACAAGAATTTAAATATAAGTTATGTGATTTTGTGTGATTACTTAGTCCATTTCAGGTGACGTATATTTAATCAGCTGCAAAATTGGATTATTTCGGTGGTCTAGTGATCGTAAGTACTACAGCTAAGCATGAGGTCACGGGTTCGAATCCCAGTTGAAGCAAAATTATTGCGTTAAGTCATCAATAAGTTCTTAGTACCAGTTCCGAAGTCTAGATTATCAAAATGTTTGGTTTTTATTTGTTGCAGTATAAATACCAGACACTCACATATATTACTGCCAATGCGTTTCTAAACGGTAACTGAAAGCTTAAAATATTGCGATAAAAAAAACATTCATAAAGACACCATTTAATAACATTATTTATGACTTCATTCACAGACAAAAAAAAACACAATCGGTGCATAAACGGCATTTCGAATCAAATAATTAACGAACAATATCTCTGTGTGCCCAACCATAAATATTTCGGTTTATGACATTTCATATTTTCGCCATAAATTCAGCGATCAACAGTTATCTGTTTCAATTTTGCGAATCGCTTGAACATAAAAATAAATCAATCTAGGAGTCACTGAAATGTTCATTCATTTTGTTGAATGAGCATAATTTTAAAATTGGGGAGAGCGTAATGACAATAAAATTGCAAGAGGATTATTACTGTTCATTCCTTTGTGCTCCATTATAACTGTAAATGTCTGTGATGACAATAAAAACTCCATATATATTTTTAAATATTATTATATACCTTACTGCTGAATAAGTTAGCCGCACATTTCCCAAACCACTGCAACTTCTAAAAGTCAGAACCAACTGTAGCGATCACCAGAAAAGCGCTGAGACAATGAGGCTCGACGAAGTTCCAAAGAAAAATGTAACTGTTTTGGAAAAGGTAATGAAAATAAAAAGAAAAGCGTAGCGATTTATGTGAACCTTTATTTAAATCTTCGAAAATTCTTAGTTTTATATTTTAGATGTGGCAATTCTAAGGTCTTGAATGTAAAGTAAGGTCCCGTGAGAAGCCAATACAAAAACTTCTTTTAAGTTAGTAGTTTCAAAACGGGACTACTTAGAAAAATGTTCTTTGTATGAGTCCAATCATATTGAATAAACTTAATAATGTGATTTTTTGAATGAACCTAATTGTTTTATTGCAACATGCTAATATTATTGACATTTTTAATATGTAATTTTGTGCGTACCTTGACTTTTAAAATAATTTATAAGTATTGTAATCGTAATCTTTTATAAATTACATTTTCAAACATTTCTTGATAAAAACAGAAAAAAAGAAACATTTATTAAAAATACAAAAATTTAAACTTTAAGCTACTGGTGGTAATGGTACAAGAGAAAGGACCCTCCTAACAATACAAGCCTTGTCCAGAAGTACCGCTTTCTGTATCAAGACCTTGATCCAGCTGCCTATCGAGTGCCTCCTTAGGTACTGGTCGAGGCTGTTGGCAATTCAGCTATTGGCAGATATGACTATTGGAACCACACGATGGAAAGGACCACAGGGGAAAAGGAATGTTGGTCGACAAATTAGACGGTTGGGCTGCTGATGACATAAAAAAGTAGTTAGTACATTTTTATAACTTGAATGTACAGACGCCTGCACATCAAGCTACTACAATCTGTCAGATTTCTTTGATAGATTTTCGACTTTATTTCTAAATTATAAGGTTCAAGGTTCATTGGGAAAAATTGACACTTTCGGGTAGCTTGACCTGCAGGCGTCTGTACAGTAACTACATTCTATGAGACTAAATAATTTTATTTGAGCGGTTTCACCTGCTGCTTTGTTCCTCAATGTCGTAACGTGATATATCATACATAAACATAGTCTTATTATGCCAGAACAGAATCTAATAGAATTTTGCCAGAATCATCAGACAAATAAGTACTTCCCTTTTCCCTAAATCTCATCAGTAGAGGCTCTTGGACCACTTATGCTCATTCTCATTTAAGTTAATTATCCAGACATCAAAACTGAAGCTATCCAAGATGCTATATTAACCTAATAACATTAGCTTTATGACCCAAAAAGTCAAGAAAAATGTAGTAACAAAACCTCTAGGCACAAAGCATCGATAGAACTTGCTATTTAGTGGCCAATAGCTTAACTCAATGTTACTTAAGAGACCAATAAGTTCAGGATTAACGTGCAATTTACCAAACTGCAGCCAACTATTCGGTCTGCAATTACACCGAAGTCAAACTCATAAGTTTTGTTTTGAGTTACGTTTTGAAATTGGTTCACTAAGTTTTAACCTAGGGGTTGACCCAAATACCTCTTTCTATGTGGATCTCTTATTTATTAGAATGCTGCGTATATCTGTAATAGGTACTTTCTGTACTTTTATATTATTGCACAGTTTCTAAAAAGTTTTAGTATGTACCTATTTCTGTTGGTGTTGGTATATCAAATTAAAAAAAAAAAAACTATAACCCATACCTAGTAATATTGTGCACATTCGCACGAAACGCTTTGTTACATTTAAGCAAACAAGCCAATGAGTGGAATTCCTGCCTGCGTCGGTGTTCCTAACTTCTCCCATCTATTATTATTATTTATTTAAGTACCTAACAAATTAAGAGGCTTCTTCTGGGTCAGATAGTCTCATAGTCGACATCATCTGCATCTTCAGAACAAGGTTAAGATTTGAGTTGACATCGTGATAAAAACAAAATGCTAGCTAGCATGTGTCATCGGCGAATCGGCGTCGTAACTTAATCGATCTTCAAATTTTCTCCATTACATTAAGACCTTACTCAATTACAGAAATTCATTAAGTTTAGGTCTACCGATATACAAGTAGTTTGTTATTCAGGCAATTGGTGCTTCCAAATGCATACATGCATAAATACACAAATTCAATATGAGTAACTAATGACATAACTAATACGATTTGCACTGAACTAACATCAACAACATCATTTATTTCACTTGAATTCATTATGGAAAGTGCAATAACAGATGAGATTGCTGGGCTGATATAGGGAAGACTTGGACTCGGGAGACAAAAACGTTCATTTAAAACACGCTTATATTAGCTTCACTTAAAAACAAATTACTGACGACAAACTGTTTGCTGTTTGGCGGGCTTACTAAATGTGCAACAACTTTAGTCCAAAATAAATGATTTATTTATTTAAAAAAAATCTTACTAAGTTAATATTATAAACGTATTGTATGGATGTTTGTTACTCTTTCACGCTAAAACTACTGTATGGATTATAACGAAACTTTACGAAAATATAGCTTACAGAATAACACATAGGCTACAATTATTCATAAGGATATATTGTATATGCTATCACCACGCGAGTGAAACAGCGGGGCACAACTAGTTTAAAAATAATATCCATTTCCCGGAGTTCCTGACTTCAGATAGAACTGATTTTTTACAGACACGTTTAGTTCGGAAGACAATGCAAAGTGACGTCATTTTACATCTAGGATTCCCAAAGATGATAGACTAACATATAAAAGAGTTTGTAGAGAAGAATACGAGAAGGTGTGTTTTTACACCTTAAACACTTATCATCACGGCTGTATTACCCAAAGGGTTAGGTGAACCTAATGGTACACCCACATTTAGCGAGAAAACATTGCCCCACACTAGGATTTTTTCCTGTATCGTGGGTGCGTTTACAAACATTTCTTATTGTTTAAAATATACATGAACAACCAGACCCGAAACAACAACCTGAAAGTTATAAAAAAATATTTGTTTTGTGCGGAGATCGAACACGCAGCGCAGCAGTCGATCGCTCCGACACTGCACCAACCGTGCTGTCAAACCCGGCACATTTTTTTAAGGCGCCACCCCGACCAAAACGCCGTGCATGCCGTTTTTGTACAGTTTTCTAGAGCTATCTACTTGTTATTTAAAACGAACTAAGTAACAAAAAAAATACATTAAATTCCTTTATAATCTTGATTCCATTATTGTAGTTTTAGTTTTTATTTTTATTGAGTCATTATTTAGTAAATCTCCTTACAACAAAGCCCCCGAAATAAAATGCATCTCCTCGTAAAGTAAACATTGTTTAATTTTGCTACTGACACTAATGGATACAAAATTCTATAATGAACATTTTGGTAGAAATATTTTTTCCAAAAACCCAATACTTAATTTTATATAGATTTTATTCCAAAAAATAGGCATTATTCACTACTGCTCTCACTCACTCACTCCTGCGCGGCAAAGAGGGAAGCGAATACTCAAGGTTATTTGCGTAGGGTACGGCCTTAAGAGCCATGTGTAATAGGGGGCGAGCGCGGGTGCTGTGTATTTTAGTTTATTTTTAAACTATAATATTATCATTGATAAACCTAACCCTTTTACCAAGTGCATAATATGTTTATGTACAGACAGCAATGGAAATAAGTAACCATACTCGTCAGATACAGCTGAAATTTTCTTAAAAATCAATAAATGAATACTTATTAATAAATTACACAGTTACATTCTGAGGCATTGTAGTAGCCGACATGTGCCAGTACAAGACCCGCGTATGTAAATGTGAATAATAATGTGTGATTAATAATATAGTGTTTTTATTTTGCTTTTATTTTATTTATTGTTTATGTAGAGTGTAAGAATAATCTAGTATATATTTTTTTAATATATCTTTTAGATATTATAATCGAGAGGTTATAATAGAATCATAACAACAAATTTTAGGTATGATTTCTCATAGCTCCATGTGATTTTTAAGAAACTAAAAGATGATATCATAATACATTTAGTTATTTTTAATAGCTACTTATTTACAATTAGTGCATTTATTTTGTAACCCCTAAAAGAAAAATTCAACTATATCTGATGAGTCTGGCTACTAATCCCCTTTGCTGTCTGTACCTATATGTCCATGTTACTTGACGTATGTTTATATTTAGCTGGTAAATGTCGGGGAAGTTTCCACGCTCCACTATCTTGTGCACTGAAAAGGCTACAGATGTCACAATCATGTCACAGAGGAGAAGTTATTGTTGACTCAACTTGAATTTATCGATAATATAAATGTGGTAGGTGTAAATATATTTCAATACTAACAGTTATTATTCGTACGAAGCAGGTTTTATGAAGCAATATTTTGACAAATTTATTAGCTTCATGGACAGTAGTGGTACACAGACTAACTTAATTCTATAAGGCGTTTTCTACCAGTCAACACAGTCAAGCGTCTCTAGAAGCAACAGAGCATTTTGTGTATTATTTTTTCTTTTAAAACCGTTATCCCACACCAGGATTTTTTCTGTGTCGTGGGTGCTTTTCCAATCAATTAAATTCAAACACACAAACAAACAGACCCGAAACAACTACCTGTAGGTCAAACAAATATTTGTTCTGTGCGGGGATCGAAAACATCGAACCCTCGATACGCAGTTCAACAGTGAATCGCTCAGCCACTGAGCTAACCGTGCCGTCCAAATAGAAAAATTTAATCTCATTGTTCGCTACAATTCACACTTCGCTCTCAAATAAGTTATTTAAAATAGTAAACTATACTAAGAATCGTACTAAAAGTCGTAAACGATAGTTCCGACTTGCAACACGCAATTGAACTGAAAAAGCTTAAAAACTTTATTTCTTAAGATAAACAAGATGTCTTCTTAACCCCATACGTTTCATTTTACTGTCACACCCATGTTTTATGTTTATCTCAAACGTGTTTATAGTTTATTGCAAGTCGTAACTATATACGAAATTCAGGAACTGATGTAGATAGTTTATGTGCGTTTTACGGCTTTTGTGTCGCGTTTGATAATTTAGGTATATCTATTAGTGATTGGTTATTTTGCACAGACTAAAGACCGGTTAAACAGTAGAACAAAGTCCGGTTAAGCAGTAGAAAAACTCGATCGATGAGTAAAAAAAAAATTGGACAGACTATTTTAGCTCGTAACCTGAGCAGGTGCTTAGGACTACGTTGTTGGTCTAGTGGTCGCTAGCGCAACTGCTAAGCATGAGGTCCTGGGTTCAATTCTCGGGTTGGACAAAGTGTTAGTGGGTTTTCCTATCAGAAATTTGTCAAGTAACGTGGTTTCTACTCAGGAAATGGTTCTTGTATTAGATATGTAACAGAGTGATGGGTTTTCCACCTCCTTTGTTGCCTCAATTCTTTCCTTCTGTATCAATATTAATTTTTAAATATTCTTATTCGAATTTCATTGTCATTTGGGCCATCTTCAACAAAAATTTTTTTTCATTACAATTTGATCACTGCAAGCAGTTTGTTCTAAACAATGCAATTTTTTAAAACCTGCTTCATTTTTAAACCTAACCTTTGTGTGAATGTGCTTTTTTCAACAAGTTAAAAATACTGTTGTGATAAAAATGTATGCTGTTAAACAATATCTACCCTGTTAAAAGGTCCACCCTTGGGGCTGTAAATAAAGATATAGTAAACAAACCTGTAGTGGTTAAATTTTTCTCATCTGTCCAATGACTACACTATTTTTATTTGAGGCATCGGTCGGAGGGACACGACCGATCGTCACAGTATATCTCTGCTTAACCTTTCAAGGGTGTTATGTTACAGATAATTTATGTTATTATATACTCTTTTTCTTTTTTGCAGATGGAAAATCATCAAATAACTTCCCGCGCTCTGGGCGGAGCGGGGGGGAGTGTCAGACTTGTACTGGATAAAACCCACCCATGTTCCTTCTATTGCCCTTAATGTTCCGGGGCCGCGGTATCTCTTCCGAACTATATAATATAATATACTCTTGTGAGAAACTCCTGTGAAAAAGTATGAATGTAATAGGAATGCTATTCCGCAATTTGCAAATTATATTGACCGTTTGTTATAATAACTAGACATGTTATTTATAATTGTGTTCTTTTAGGTTTTGAATGGCCCAAATAACAAACAGGATTCTGAATTTGAATGTTTTCTTTTTTCAAACGGATGCAATCTCTTATGTAAACTTTACAAATTAGCGGTATGAATAAAAAATAAACCGGCCAAGATTAAACTAGATTTGCGCACCGAGGTTTTCTTACTAACTTGCTACATAAACAGCAACATTTTTGACTGCGTAGATTTATAGGGCTGATTTTTACAGCACTAAGGGACTACAGAATTGTGTCGACAGAGTGTACGACTAAACGCCGACAGACACTACGCCGACAGACTGCACACCGACAAGACTTTACTTCGACGGGACTCTTCGCCGACAGAGCTCATCAGCGACGCAATTTATCTCCTAAAAATGTCATCTCTGTTTCTATTAATGCAATCCGTTTCTGACACTCGCCGGCCGCTGCCGCGGCACCACTCGCTCCGCTCGCTCGGCTCGTGCGTAGGAGGTCACAATTTTAACCTAACCTACCCATTTTTTTTTTATAATTTAACCTAATCTGAATAGTTGATACATGATTAGTTGCATGCGGATAAGTATCTGATTATCGGAGATAAATTGCGCCGCTGATGAGCCCTGTCGGCGAAGAGTCCTGTCGGCGAAGTGTCCTGTCGGCGAAGAGTCCCGTCGAAGTAAAGTCTTGTCGGTGTTCAGTCTGTCGGCGTAGGGTCTGTCGGCGTTTAGTCGTACACTTGTGTCGACACACTCGATACCTGTATGCGTTTCCGAGATATAGGGTCTTAACAGACAGACGAACAACAAAGCGATCCTTTTGAAGTATGGAATTCTACAAATGGTGAACAATGCATCAAAATACATGGTGTACCTAACTTCAAATTATAAGCGATCACGAAAACCCCGTCTGTGTTTAAAAATACATTGAAACGTACCCGTTAGTTACACATGCCATCCGCCACAACAAAAACCCTTAATAATACTAAATGCTAAAACGTACTGCAAAACTCGTACTTATTGGCACCGATATTGTCGATACTTAAAAAAGGTTCGTAACGTCGGCGACACATCAACCTATACAAAACAAGTTTATGCGCATGAGAAATCTACGGTGTCAGATCCGTAGTCGAGAGATCTACCTAAACTGGTTTTATATAGGTTGATGTGTACGTCGACTGGAAATGTACTATCGGTAGGTTCATTAGTGTTACTAGCTGTGGAAGTTAATACAGTTAGTACAATTAGGTCCCAGCACTTGTGCACCGGGCCTAACCACAAACAAATTGGGCCTACGCTATGCCTAACGTCGTGGAGCGCTCGGATAAATTTATAAACGACGGTTTAATTCGAGTTAAAAGTCGGTATGCTGGTCCAGTTTTTATTGGATTTCGGTTGATACGTGTAGTGGGTGGGATGTCGAAATTAAAAGTCATACGTGCCGTTTTTGATTTATGAAAACACATATTAGTTTTCGTAACCGCTAGCAACCATTTAAAATGTTATGGATGAAAACTATGCAACGATTACGATTTTATGTTTATAATCATAATAATAATAACCTGTAACTGTCCCACTGCTGGACAAAGGTCTCTTCTCAAATAGAGAAGGCACGAGCAGTGATCGCCCCACTTTCACAAGACGGGTTGGTGATTTCAGACTGATATCCTAATCCTACTTCCTACTACTACTATTATAAATGCGAATGTTTGTGCGAATGAATGGATGTGTGGATGTATGGATGTTTGTTACTCTTTCACGTCATAATGGCTGAACGGATCTTGACGAAATTTAGCACGGAGTTAGATTAGGGTCTGAAATAACACATAGGATACATTTTATTCGATTATCACATATATTATAAGTTTCAAATTAATTGTACATATATTTTTGTCACGTTCGCTATGGAAATATATGGGGGTCATTCTGTATAAAAGTCATTTTATACAACTGTATAAAAATGACAGTTATGCGTTTTATATATTACTAAGCATTTGTGTTGCTAGTACTGAAATAAAAATGGACTTAAGTCCAAAAATAGTTCTTACTTTTACTCTAATTCAAATAAACTTCATAAAAACTACAACAGCATAAAATCTTCACTTATTTCTATCCATCCTTTGACTCAAGTTTCATCATTCCATTCAGTTATTCAATCACTCCATTCCGCCGCAGTGTCTTATTTTACCCGAGACGGGACTTAGTAAGTGACTTCATATCTTCAAAGGGCCGCCCTTTGTTACAAAGAATATACCGACGTACAGACAGACGCACTCGTTTCTTGGAGTTTTGTGAAAGTTACACTGGAATCTTATCGTGCCCGTTTAGTGAGACTCATTGTTGTACTTTTATATTGTGTATAATTATATTTCTATTTTGTTTTATCCTACTATTGTAATCCTACTAATATAATATTAGATAAAATGCGATGTCTGTGAGGATGGATGGATGTATGCATGTATGGATGTCTGTTACTCTTTCACGTCAAAATGGCTGAACGGATCTTGATAAAATTTGGTACAGAGGTCGATTTTAGTCTGGAATGACACATAAGATACCTTTCTTTCTTTTTGTATGTGTCGAGATTTGATTACTATTATAGTAAGCTTACAGCCGCTCGGGTCGGTAGGATTTTTAGGTTAGATGGGTGACCACAGATTACATACCGAGTTTCTTCCGTGCCTCAAAGAACACGTTAAGTTGTTGCTCCCGGCTATCATTTGTAGATTTTTGACAGCCGTTACAGGTAGTCAGTGTCCCGAAATCGTGACAACTAGTCTTACCAAGGGTTATCGTAATATCTAGTAGTAACTAGACTGTAAAGGTCAGATAGGCAGTCGTTCCATGTAAAATAATAGTATTCAGCGGCATCCAGTAAGACTGGAAGCCGATTCTAACATAGATGAGAAAAGATGCTGAAATCAATTATAAATTAATTTGCATGTCAATGGTACATTATATTAAGTTAAAATTAAAGGCTGCTGCCATATTTTATTATTCTGACGGCACGGTTGGTGCAGTGGTTGAGCGATCGACTGCTGCGCTGAGTGTCGTGGGTTCAATTCCCGCTCGGAACAAATATTTGTATGACCTACAGGTAGTTGTTTCGGGTCCGGCTGTTTGTGTATGTGAGTTTATATGTTTGTAAACTAAACGCACCCACGATACAGGAGAAAATCCTTGTGTAGGAAACGTTTTTTTTTTTATTTAAAAACTTCTATGGAGTCATTCGTATGATCTATTACAAAAAAAAATATACAATTTCGGGGCATATATTCGACACACTCGCAGGCACTCTGAAAAACGGAACGTATTTTTCGTCCCGGAAAATTAAAACATTACTGAGGTCAGAAGGTTATTATTTAATCTACCATACGGTCGGTTTTCACCAATGATGTAAAGTTCTACAGAGTAAACTTCCCGTATATTCATTCCCTGTGTAAAACTCCTATTCATACGAGAATAAGGTGAATATGAAATGTGTGAGCCCTGTATTTGCATTTCTACGTTTGAATATTATATTATAACACCCTGAAATGTAAACGTTTACAATCAACTGGGTAATAAATAGGGTAAAAGTACTAATTTCCTAATTGCTCTCAAATGGGTATGGTGTAAACGTTATAATATACGCGTACTAGATTTTGCCCGCGGCTTCCCTCGCGTAAAATTCGGGGTAAAACAGTTCCCCTTTATTGATTTGCAGGTACCTGCTACCTGTAGTGTTTGCCTTTGCGCCTTATTTATTGTAATAGCAAAGCTAAGTTTTCACTTTTCTTCCCTCTTTCTCCCTTTTTTCTCACTTGTGTCTGTCTCCAGACAACAACTCAACTATCTCTTTGCCGAAATTCATCAAAATCGGTTTAACAATATAGGCGTGAAGACGTAAAAAACAAACTAACTCACTTTTGCTATTATAATATTAGTAAGGATTTCGTTAAATATTAAAAAAAAACGTTATTCTACACTAGTAATTTCTCCTGTATCGTGGGTGCGTTAACAAACATTTAAAATCACATTCACAGACAGTCAGACCCAAAACAACTACCTGTAGGTACATACATTTGTTCCGCGCGGGGATGGAACCCGCAACACGCAGCGCAGTAGTCGATCACTCAGCCACTGCGCCAACCATGCCGTAAAAAAGGTTATCGTCATAAATGGTTTTATTGTGAGGTACGGCATGGTGCGTTGCTATGCAACGCTGTAAGCACGAAATTATACAACGCAACAATAATGGATAACTTTGATGACCAATAGCATCGTCAGTCAGATATATTTACTGATTTTGTATGCGTACACAGATCTGCAGCATGACCGACAATAAAAAACTGACAGCTGAATGTTTCTTCTAAGCGCTTTAATGCTCAGCATATTTAGTACATTGATATTTTGTTAAAGTAGTACGGATACGGAGTAGGATGTAATGCACCGGATTAATGCAGGATAGATGAAATGGCGACAGGAACTAGAACACTGGAGCCAAGGGTGCCCCTCAAGTTAAAGGGGAAAATATACAAGTCTGTGAGTAGACCAACAGAATGCTGGGCTGTAAGCGAGATGGAATGGATGGACGATTGAATGTAGAGAAGATGAGAATGTTGAGATGGATGTGTATATTAATATTATTCACTTTTGATGATTTTTTCCACGAAAGGGTTACAAACATCTATTCACTCAAAAGTGAGATAAATTCTGCAACTGTACTTACTGTTTTTTTTTTTTGACATATTAATTATTATTCTGACATTACAAATAATCTAATGGAATTATAAAAATTGTTCATAACTAATTCAAATACTGTTTCACTTCAACATAATTTTATTAACAATACACACACAGTGAGTTATACACAACAATAATAACTAGCTCACTTCGTAGCTCAGAGATGACTCCCCTTGAATAACTTGTGGGGCTTATTTATAGGCATAAGCAAGTTATTGGAAGTACCCACTCATCTGATAACCAACGTCATTTTACCGCCATTACCTTACCGGAACTCAAAATTGAGCCACGAATTTAAGTAACATTAACAATAATATTAAAATGAAATATAAGATAGTTTTTAAAAATACAAGTAAAAATCAACATAACTTATAGAACACTGAACAATAATGAATGTTATAGTTAAATACAAACTTCCGTAATTCAACAGGTTTAGAAACAATTCACTAGGTACTTATTTATAATGAATTTGGCAAAAGTATTTTAAAAATGCACAGAATTTAATAGAAACTCGAACATGAATTTTAAGTAAGCTAACAATTCGTCCATCCTGATAAATTTCGCGTCCTCGCGAATGACTGCATTAAGCAAAAAGCAACTATTTTAAAACAATAATTGCAAAATATTTATTATTGTATCTATGATGATATGAAGAACAAAATAAACCCAGGAAAAAAAATATACGTAATGGATTTCCAAAGGTATTAAAATATCAACTAATTCAAAAGAAACTTAGAGTTTAAATATTACTTTTCATCTGACAAAGACAGTAAACAGAAATACTTAAAATATAATAAATGGCTTAGAAGGTGTATGCAAAAAGCGCAAAAACATTTTAAACACAAATAATGTTTAAATTCAGGAGTCAAATATTAAGAAGATAAAAAGTTAAACCGCACTATTATCAAACCCCACGGACATTGTCAATTATGCAAATGACTATTGTATAAATTTGACCAACAAAAATTTTGACATTAACACAGTAATTATGATATTGATTCTATTAATACTAGTATATTTTTTTTTAAATTCTCTCTGACAAAAGCGAATTACAAAAAGTTATAAATTCACTCAGGAATGCAAACTTAACGGGTTATGGTGAATACTCACAAAAATAAAAAAATAATAGGCCCTATTATTATTCCAGTACCAACGCATCTAATAAACCTATCATTATTGATGGGAGTGTTTCCCGAAAAATTGAAAATAACAATATAAAGAACGATAATAAAGTTTTCTTTTGACAATTATATACCGATAGTTTTATTGCCTTTTTTAGTGAAATTAATACTAGATACAGTAACACTCATTTTTTTCTAATATAAAAACGCTGTTATATAGGCGAAGCTGCGATCCTATATAAGATACCAATAAGATTCATAAACAAATTCGCTTTATCTATTTAGCTTCCAATAGTTCGCTTCAGAACGGCTTTACGTTGGTGGTCAATTGAGAATTCCTTCTATACAAATTATAACAATTAAAATAACATCTTAAATTTGCAAAAAATCCTTCAATACAAATTATAACAATTAAAACATATCTTAAATTTGCAAAAATTCCTTCAGTACAAATTATAACAATTAATAACATATCTTAAATTTGCAAGAAATCCTTCAATACAAATTATAACAATTAAAAACATATCTTAAATTTGCACGAATTCCTTCAATACAAATTATAACAATTAAAATAACATCTTAAATTTGCAAAAAATCCTTCAATAAATCTGTATTGAAGGATTTTTTAATATTGGTCAATTGAGAATTCCTTCTATACAAATTATAACAATTAAAATAACATCTTAAATTTGCAAAAAATCCTTCAATTCAAATTACAACAATTACAAACATATCTTAAATTTGCAAAATATCCTTCAATACAAGTTACAACAATATCTTAAATTTGCAAAATATCCTTCAATACAAATTATAACAATTAAAAACATATCTTAAATTTGCAAAAAAATCCTTTAATACAAATTATAACAATTAAAACATATCTTAAATTTGCATAAAAATTCCTTGAATACAAATTATAACAATTAAAACATATCTTAAATTTGCATGTCATTATGTTACCATTAATTATGTTCAGCCACTATTATACGACTTTTGTAACCATATTTACCTGCAAATAAATATTTGCCTTTGACTATGCCTATTTTTGTTTATACTTGAACAATTTTCATTACATAACAATAAAAATACCATACACATTACATTGTATTTTATAGTACATGCTTATTATTACAGAATGACCATGTTGTTTACACACTGCACTTGAAAAGTGGCCTTTCGCTCATTGCGGCCTCTATCGTTGTGTGCACATTGCACTTAAAAAGTGGCCTTTCGCTCATAGCGGCCTCTATGGTTGTGTGCACATTGCACTTAAAAAGTGGCCTTTCGCTCATAGCGGCCTTTACAGTTGTGTGCACATTGTACTTAAAAAGTGGCCTTTCGCTCATAGCGGCCTCTATGGTTGTGTGCACATTGCACTTAAAAAATGGCGGCATAGATTTAGTGAATAATTCTACAATCACCCAAATTTTCACAAATTGACCAAGATGACCAACATGAATGGTGTAAAAGGGCGTGTTTATTTTAGGGTGCAAGAAACCCTGTTATTTTTTTACAACCCTTTGGAACCACCCATCCACCTTAATCCATCTTCAGTTATTCACGATAAAACCCTATTACGATTTAGCACAAAATTCTTTTGCGTTGCTCTACAGAGTTCGCTAGCTGTACGGTCGAGCGGTCGTTAGCCAATGATCAGTTATCTTCATGATGTCGAAAATAACAATAACTTGAATTATATCTGAATTTTCCATAGTTGGATTTCTACTTTTAACATTGAACATTTAAACATTTAATGATGTGACATTAATATTCACTTTGTTTTTTTTATGGTCATTTATTTATTTACATACATATCTAATAATATAAAATTCTCGTGTCACAGTTTTCGTTCCCATACTCCTCCGAAACGGCTGGACCGATTTAAACGAAATTTTGTGTATATCGGGTAGGTCTGAGAATCGGCCAACATCTATTTTTCATACCCCTAAACCTCAGCGGGTGAAACCGCTGGGCACAGCTAGTTTTTTTTTATATTTATTTAATATCACATTATGATTTCATTATGATCCCATTAATTGAATTTCGTGAATATTTTATTTGCTTTAGTTGTGTATTGTGAATGTGAAGACCATGTCGATTATTATTGTTATTTAATCTGTTTGTTTTTGACGATTATCTGGCAGTTTGAGACTTACACAATGTCCTTTTTTTGGAATTGTTCGTCGAGGCGTTGAGCTCCTTGAGTTATGAGTCGAGCTATACGATAACTGACAAATCCTGGCACTGATTAGACAGGTCCACTCAATTTGTGTGGTGCTTTCTTAAAATGACTATAATTTCAGACACTAGATCTGCACAGTCCCCATGTAAACTGACCAAGATTTTTTTTTGTTCGGACCTTATAAGCGACTATGATCTCTGAGTGTTTCGGCTGTTTCTCCAGTGTTTGTAAAAACCTATTTGCAAAATAAACATCATTTAACATTTACTCAATACATCAACGTGAATCATGCCTCTGCCGAATTTATATACGACGTTACAGTCATATTCCTGAATCAAACTCTACACTCGTGCAACTCAGGGCATCTGTGTGTATTTGAGTTTCAAGGTTAGAATTATATATTGCCAGTACCTACGACCCTAGCAATCAGTGGTGATTTTTCTTCTTCAATCTCAATACCGGTTCAAATTATTGAATAATTTAAAGAAGGATGGTCATTTCGTACCAGACTATGAAACGGTGGCGTCCGAATACGCCATTTATATGAAAAATACCGTTATTTTTTTTTAAGGTATATACAAGAATTATCTTTTTAAGTAGCCACAAAAAAAGTTATCTTTATTTTAGTTTTCACAACATTTTCGAAATTATAAGGAATAATAGTTTCGGATAAACGTTAAAATGGCTTTTTAATAAAAGACTATAATTATTCATGATTTTTTGAATAGTTGACTGCAATTGAATACAATATTAATATTACGAATTCTTGTCATAAAAAATAATTATGTAACTTCATGGTAATATAAGCGTTTTGTTCAACTACGTATAACAGAACATCATTTGTCATCGACAGGTTACTTAATCTGTGGACATCGACCCGCACCATTGATTGACACCCGGGGATCATTCCACTTGTGAATTGTTATATATATATACATACTGTGCTATTTTGGATTTCCTTCTGTCTATTTGACCTTGGCATTGTCTTACGGACTGATAACTACCACTTGTAACGATTATTCTGTGCTTTTCATTTGATTCTAACCTCAAAGTATTGACGAGGTAATTATAAAAAAAAATGTGGCTATTTAGATATGATTTACTAACAGGATGGTGTATAACAAACCAAACTCACTATAGTTTATTTTGGGACATGAAAAACAAAAGTCGAGTCCAGCTCCTATAGTTTGGCCATTGTTATTTCAGATGTTTTATTTTTATTTAGGATAGTTAATTAGCCACCACCGTTTTGAATACTATAACAACCGATTGCTACACTATAGTTTAAGCGATGACTATTTTCAACGAAAATAATTCCACTAAATTTGAAATCAGTAAATACTTTTACTGACAACAGAAATACAACCTTAAACCTTGACAGATTCGTAAGATTTTTAAAACTAGTCGCTCGTCATTTTGTTCCCGTTTATCATTAAGGCCGTACCCTAACCAAATAACCTTGAGCATTCGTTTCCTCTTTGGCGCGCCGGAGTAAAATAGTAGTGAATTATGTTTTTTTTTGGAATAAAATCTATATAAAATAACGTTTTGGAAAAAATATTTGTACCAAAATGTTCATTATAAAATTGTGTATCCATTAGTGTCAGTAGCAAAATTAAACAATGTTTATTTTACGAGGAGATGCCTGTAATTCATCATTATTTCTCATTTCTGGTCAATTTTAATGTATTTTTTTAGTTTTAAATAACAAGTAGATAGCTCCAGAAAACTGCACAAAAACGGCTTGCGCGGCGTTATGGTCGGGATGGCGCCTTAATCACCAAATTTATATCAGATTTAAATACCCACATTTGGGGTCGTTCCGTAACAGTTTGACCACTATGCAATTCATAGTACTGCTCATTCATTTTTTTTTCATTGTTATATTGGCATTTGTGATTATCTATTATTATTAATTTTTCATTGTTACATTGGCATTTATGATTATTATTTTATTTCATTATTAATGTATTGACATTCAAGTCAATAATAGGTACAATGTTAAATTTTAATGGGATTGACTGTTTGATGACAGCATAGATAGATAGATAAATAGATAAATCATTTATTTGATGCAACAAAGGACACAATACAAGAATTAATATTAAAAAAAAATACAAAACAGAAAAAAAGGCACACATAAAATAAAAAAAAATAAAAAATGTAAGGTAGACTAAGTTAAATCGACCCATAGGCATTTAGACACATTACATAATTGTATTTATTAGGGTCGCCCATTACTGGGCGGTGTGTGTCTCAAAATTGCACCAAAAAGGAGTCCAGCTTAGCATAATGCCAGGTAGATTACCTGACGCTGGTATTCTGCTGAATCCTGCTAGTGACACACGGATGTCGAGAAAATGTGCGGCGAATATTATGTAGGTAAGTTGTCAGTACGAAAGATTTTGAATTTAAATACTAAAATTATTATTAAACTTGATTATCACAGTATAGGTAATATGTGTAATGATAACTGTAATTTAAGTTGTATGGAGTGTGTCTAATAGTGTTTGTACGAGTTTACTTGTTCGTGTAGGTATCATTATGTTTCAGTTTTTTTATCATAATGTACGGTGAGTATAGTTGTAATGTGTTTTGTGTATTGTGTAACGTGTATTGTAATGTGTTTCGGGTATGAGTTTCATTTTTCACAGTTATTGTATGTTGTTAATAGGACAAAGTGAGCCGTTAGGACCAGAAAACCCTCTATATTATGGAAGTGTTGGTGACGGTCAGGCCCAGTTTCTTCTGAGCGTCAATCAGATACTGCCGCAATCGACTCCTAAAGGTACCGAGCGTTTTTAAATTCCTTATCGGCGGGGGAATGTTGTTCCAGCATTTGGACGCGGCGTACCTGAAACTGCCTCTGAAGGCTGCCGTCTTGTGCACTTCTGTAGTGAGTTGCTAAGAGCACTGTCTGATCGTGCATTCTCTTGATGATAATTGATTATAATGATTATAATTGGTTCATTTAAGGCAACATATCCTGTTGTTAATTTGCACGCCGAAATTAAAGGCAGAATAAGAGATCAATTTGGTCTACTTTTCAACCTTCGGTGCCTTATTTACGCAGATAAATGATTTTGGTTTGATTTGATTTTGATTTAAATAAGTTTCAGGTATTACGATTGCATCAACAGAAATTTTAGCATTGTCAATCATTAATTAAATTTTAGTCTTACCCACTGTTTTTGTTTTCTTGCCTGCAACTCCACAAGCAGAGGGAGCAATGCTTATCCCTGCGGGGTGCTGCTGACGGGCGACAAGTCGGTCTTGGGGCTCTGGCACGTGTCGAAGAAAGCGCCTTGAAGAACCTCCCAGCATGACGCTGTGATGACTTCTACTGGACTTGTGTCTCTTCTTGGATCAGTACAATGTCCAATAACCTGAAATTTATTTTAAAACAACGAGTATCTATTTCGTATAAATAGTATCCTATGGACCAAACACGTTATTCAAATGTTAACCAAATAATTGGATAAATGAGGTTGTGTGTACAAAAAACAAAAATCCCAACGACATACAGGAATAAACCCCGGTTAATTGGTCGTTTCAGCCTATTTAAGCAATAAGTAACTACCACTTGGCGTTTTACACGATCACACTAGTAGCCAAGCTATAGGGTATTTTAAGGAGAAATACAAAATACAATTTGAAATAAAACTGGAACTTTGACATTCACTCACCAGAATGTTCCCAAGTTCAGTCCAATACATATAATAAATAGTATTTTCCGTGAAGGCAAGAGACTTGGTCTTTTTAACACCCGACGCAAAAAGAGGTGTTAAACACCAGTTATATGCACAATTCCAATTAATAATTAATCTACCCGCAGTATTACGGATATTTTTTTCCGTTATGGCTTCAGCGAAAAATATTTTACACATCATTTTATTCAATAATTAAAAAATATCTTAATAACATACCTTATTGTAGGCGTATGCTGACACCAGGGTGGTAGCAGTATGCGAACCTGAATCCTTGGTGTAATCCCACTTCTGATTTATAAAAATTGTTCATAACTAATTCAAATACTGTTTCACTTCAACATAATTTTATTAACAATACACACACAGTGAGTTATACACAACAATAATAACTAGCTCACTTCGTAGCTCAGAGATGACTCCCCTTGAATAACTTGTGGGGCTTATTTATAGGCATAAGCAAGTTATTGGAAGTACCCACTCATCTGATAACCAACGTCATTTTACCGCCATTACCTTACCGGAACTCAAAATTGAGCCACGAATTTAAGTAACATTAACAATAATATTAAAATGAAATATAAGAAAGTTTTTAAAAATACAAGTAAAAATCAACATAACTTATAGAACACTGAACAATAATGAATGTTATAGTTAAATACAAACTTCCGTAATTCAACAGGTTTAGAAACAATTCACTACTTATTTATAATGAATTTGGCAAAAGTATTTTAAAAATGCACAGAATTTAATAGAAACTCGAACATGAATTTTAAGTAAGCTAACAGAATAAATCTGAATCAATAATACTAATACTAAATTTCATTTAATTAAATTTAACTACAAACAAAATTGTATTAATTAATTTACTTTAATTCTTTACTATTTAATATTTCTGCACCTGTAATGGTAGTATGTGTGATTCAATGTAAGATCTAAATGTACAAATTGTACAATGTCAGTGACGTGCGCTCCTAATAGGCAAAAAGGCACTGCCGACCCTAGACTCCATAGGTAAACAAACAAAGAAAAAAAATCAAAGAATAAAGAAATATCGAATTAATTTAAACTTTTTCTATAAATTCCTAACGTAAAAATAATAGTAACGTTCCACACCGCCCTAAATTAATACTATGGCAGGCGTTTCGCGTTCAACAGATCGTCACGAGCGAATTATAGGCAAACTTCAATAGGGCCTTTATTTCATTGATAAATGTAGGCATGAAGTATGCGTGTGTGTGTAAAACCTCGTGTACAGACACGTCGTGTATGGCTCACACAGCGACGTATCTCCTGTGGCATGAGAAGCCAATCGGGGGCCGCGATTCATGTCGCTATTCATTGCGACATGAACAGCTCGTTACATTTGGTCGGTACAGCTCAGTTTTTTACTGATTGGCGCTCAACAGAGATTATACGAAAAGTTGAAGAAGTCGTTAGCTAAGTACAATTCCGGTTGAAACTGATGCAATTTTATTTGTCAACATTTTATCATCAAAATTTTGAAATTATGCTTTAGGTGACCATAATATTATTGTTTTTTCATGTGAAGTTCGCAGTTATTATTTTGTTTTTTGTGAATAATTAATTTACGAAACGCAAATTAGCTCGATTTGTTGATAATGTGTGTTTGTTAATAGTAATAAATGGTAGGTTTTCTCAATTGTCGTTTAATGAAAAGCTTCAAATAGTGTCGAAAGGTAGATGTGTGCCTGAATTACGAGCAATAACCCAGCAAAAAGGTAATGTAACTCGTAAATTTAATACGAAAAGTTACGAAACATACTCCTGGCTGTGTGGTTGCGTACACACAAATAAATTAGGTATTTTGTTTTCCGTGCCTGTTATTTAATTCGAATAATAGGTACAACAGTGTGGACTCACTCGGGTTAGACAGATTTACATAATTTCTATTCCGCGGCAAAAAAGACTAACTAACACGTGCAATTGCGAAATCTTTCCTTTTTATTTGCGAAAATAAAAGCTGCCTACCCGGTCATTAAACCACTGTACAATGTAATGCTAAGAAATAAATATATCTTATCTGATCTTCTGTTACCATTTCATCATTTGATTTTAATCCGTACGTTCGCATTCCCAGGAGTTAATTTCCGAGATCCACCTAGCCGAAGCAAAGACAGTTATGCAGGAACCGATAGAGTGATGTCCGAAGAGCTTAATATGCTGCTGAAACCTAACTGATGTCAAAATCTATGCGATGATACAGAATATTTTCTCCTCCATACAGCTCGTACTTTGTAACTTGGTTTGTGTTAATAATTACCACGACCCAGTTTTCATATGTCACTAGAAATCATTGTTTTTTTCTCGTATTTGTGTTTAAGGTCCGGTAAGAAGCTAATACATATTTAGGTATTCGCGGAGGTGAGGCTAGCTGCAGACTGGGCGTGGATGCATCGAAAGAATAGAAATAAGGTCGAAAATTATTCGGCGTTTCATTTTAAATGAATAATATCCTGTCCGCCAAAATGTAAGTCATTTTGCAGTTTTAATTGAATATTTTAAAAATTACAGTTGCGTGTTTTAAAAGTTTTAGGTATGTCTTTAGTCTATAAAATTTTGTTTTTATAGATATAAAACTATGACGTGTGTGTTGTGGCTGAAAAAAATGAGAATTTCGAGACGAAAACTATTTTTTCGTGGTTTTTTATACATTTTTTCGTAGTACTACCACTTTTGTAAACTGTTTCTGTTTAAATCTTTTCTTTGTGTATTTGACCATACACTGTATTTTTGCTTGTGGAATGTACAGATACGGCTTACTTTGCGACGAAAATCTAGACGTTTTACAAAGTGTTTGCTATGTACAGCGCCTTAAGATACTGCATTCCACAAGAACACTTCAGTAACTTAAACACAAAGTATGAGCATTATCTTGTACCTTTAAGTGAGTTAATGTGCTGGCAAAATAAGTTACACCTTCGCTGTACTGTTAATGTGTCCCCAAATGCCATGTTTGAAACTCGAAACTTTTATTTTTTCATCAAAAAACTCGTTGAAAATACTTAGTTTTGGGGTTCTCTCAGAAGAGTTTATAAATCTCTAAAAATATTAGTCTGGCGAAATGCGCTGCTAACTTGAACACATTTTATAATAATTATATCACAATGTATTATTAGATGTTTTTGTTTTATTTATTTTTGAATGAGAAATATGTAAAATTTAAGAAAATATGTCTAAAAATGCATAAACTAAATAATAATGTCACAAATGTAGCGAATAAAATAAAACACGATCTCACTATTTAAATAGCCTAATGGTTTTTTCCCCTTTTATGTATCATAAATAAAAAAATAGAACGAAAATGTAATCATTTATTTAAAGAACCCAACTCTGAAAATGATAACCGGACTTGGCCGTTCAACTGCTTCGCAGAATGGCAGTTTTTCATTTAACAAAAAGACATACTTTTTGTTTATTTACCCTTTTTAATGTTTCATTTAATTCAAAAGTAAATGAATTTATGTACTAAGTTCTTGGAGTTTGAAACATTTTGTAGGCATACGAATGAAAGTGGGTCAAAATGAATTTTCAACACTGTCGTCTCAAAACGGGTACGTTGGCCTAAAAAGTTAAGTTAGTTTTTAACATTTTGTGAAAATTAAAATATTGACTTAAAAAAAGACACTATTCAGTTTTAGTACATTATCACATCAGCCTAGCCATCCAGCCATTCCTCAACTACGTTGGAGTCGGCTTTCAGTCTAACCAGATGCAGCTAGATACCAGTGTTTAACATGGAGCGATTGCCTATTTAACTCAGTTAGTAACGGGTATTCGATACCTATTGGGTGTCGGGTCGCTGTCAATGGTCAGTGGTCACCCATCCATAGAACAACGTAGGGAAGCGCGGTTTAACTTGAAGGTCGATCCAAACGACTGTTATAATTATTCGGTTTGAATAAATACCTGAGACTTTAAAACAATACCAAACAATTTTAATTATGACAAAAACCATTTTAAAAAGCCCACAAAAAAAAATACAAATCTGGCCAATAAAATTGACCAATTTTTTTCCGAAAGTCCGTCGCGCGTCGCTAGATAATTTCACACTTTCAAAGGGAAATAGACTATTATTTTAGCGTGACATTGCCTAACAGCGGGGAGATAAGAGTTAAATGGCCGAATAAACACAGATCACGAGGCTTTTATTGCAATACATTACACAGATTGTGTAGGAGTGTTGGCACCGAATAGTTTATGTATGTCGGCAGATGGTGGAATATATAGGGTGGTTTTCGTACGTGCCTGATCAGTTAATGGTGTACGTGATTGTTTAAAATGTAGTCTCCGTAAAGAAATATGGTGCGTGAGAATTGTTTGAACGTAGGTTATTTGATTTTTTGTAAAAAAAAATTTGTCGAAAATATAACGTGATTCTTTGAGTAGATTTTCAAATCAATTGAAGTATGTATTGAGATGGGGGCTAAGTTTAGAATACTGGGAAGAAGAAGTATTCTTTGTAATTTATTTTAAGAGCGAATTTCACAAGATTAAAATGAACGTGAATCAGCACATCTTAAAGACCGTCAAGAGCTGTCAGTTCCAATATTCCATAGCAATTATGACACTGACAGCCTTTGATGTGAAATCTACTCTAAATAGGTAGATAGGTCTCTAGGTAGGTACGACAAAGTCGAAAAATTTAAATAATTTAAATATTTTTATTTAAGTACAGTGATTTTGTAAAGTATTTCTTCAAAACTCACTCTTACAAGTTATTTTTAAAACTGCGTTTTATACCTCTAAACTAGTGACTGCCGATTTTCTTTACGTTCGTAAATAAAATATTTACTACTCGCATCATATTTTATAGTATGCATAAAATTCAAACTTATTTAATGTTTATTTTTTATTAAATCGTAAGACCTAAAGAACGCTGCGTTTTATATTCTTTAAAAGTTATGTCTCGAAAACTAGGTTTACAACATTTTTGTAGACGTAATGTCAAACAACTATAAGTCTACTCTAAGTCATAAAACGCATAAAACATGTTCTTTAAGAAAATAAAATACTAACTTTTGGTGAATGAATTTTAAAACCGTGGTATGTTTTTTAATATTATGTCAGTTTATGCTACTCCGGATTCATAAAAGAATTTTTTTATTAGACCCACGGCTTGGCAAAGGCCTCCCGCAAAACATCCATTGTGTTCTACCCAAATTCCGATACACACACGATTTAGGTGATTAGCCGAATTCTATTTGAGGCTAGCAGGATGATTTCATACCGACATCAATATTTCAGATTTTGAGCTGTTAAGGAGCTAATCTTTCAACACTCAGTATGCGCTTTATTGCCTTTTGGCATTCTCCAATGCTATCAGCCTTCTTCTACAACAACTCCATATTTTGAATAAATGAACAAATAAATAAACTCTTTTCAGAACCTGCTCACCCAAAATATTGATAGACATTATTAATCCATCTCCATCGCGACACTCGGCCTATTCAAACTCGGTTATTCATGGCAAACTTGACCCACTTTTGTTGAATTTATTTATAGGTTTCAATGTATATTCAACGTCAACGAGTGAGTCAAGGGCCCACGGTGTTTGCACACCTACGATTCGCGCCAGACACTCCAAACTCTTGAGATTTCGGTCTATTGAAGATGGAACGAGAACCTCGCGAGTAGAAGGGCGCATATAATAAAAATTTGTCGGCATTTTGAGCAATAATTCTAGCTTGAACTAAGTACTGGAACGCTTTATTCGAGATCGGAGAATTCTTCGAAAATAATTATTGAGTACAATTTTGATGAAAGTGTGTAAGAAGGGTCAATTTTTATGGAATGAAGTTTACTAAGAGTAGAATGCTACGCGGTTGCTACGACGTAGCTGACGTAGCTGCTTCGTAGACATAATGGCGTTTCTCTTTTTAAAAACCATGTAATTTTTTAGTAGTTGTAAATTTTGAAGTCTGTTTTCGTAGGTGGTAGATAAAAAGTTTTGACATAAAACTTTCACACAATCTTATCGTAACATCTGACATATCACCTCAGAACATAGTCCCTAATCAAATCCTTACCATAGTAGTTCGTACTCAAACCCGATCCTGTCAAACAGTAATGTTACAAATGATATATAACAGTACTAGTTGATTTGTTACAAGGAAACCGCAGCCTCTGACTATGTACATAGTTTGGATGGTTTGAAACAGATAAATAGGCTTTGTCAACAGTTTTCCTAGTTGAATGTTTTGATTTTCATTTTGTTTGAGCGAATAAACTAACGTCAAAATTGTTGTACGCCTTTTGCCCGCGGCTTCGCTCGCATTAAATTCGGGGTAACACAGTTTCCCTTTCCTGATTTGCAGGTACCTGCTACCTGTAGTTTTTGCTTTTGCGCCTTATTTATTGTAATAGCAAAGCTAAGTTTTCCCTTTTCTTCCATCTTTCTCTCTCATTTATCACTTTAAAATAAATAATAAATAATAATAATAAATAATAATAAATATCTTGGGACAACTCACACACGGCTATCTGATCCCAAGCTAAGCAGAGCTTGTGTTATGGTAACCAGACAACTGATATACATACTTATATAATTTATAAATACATACATATTATAGATAAATCACACCCAGACACAGAACAAACAATCATGCTCATCACACAAAGTTTGTCCTGGGTGGGAATCGAACCCACGACCTCCGGCTCAGCAGTCAGGGCCACTAACCACTAGACCAACAGGCCCGTCAAAAATAGCCTATGTCCGTCTCCAAGGTCTCAACTATGACTGTAACAAAATTCATTAAAATCGGTTCAGCCATTAAGGCGTGAAGACGTAACAAACAAACTAACTCAATTTCGCTTTTATAATATTAGTAAGGATCTAGATCGGATAATAAATACTGATGTAAAAATAACATTATACAACCAACTAAGTTATTATGAACTCTTGGGGCCGTGGGGTCCTATACCTACGCGCTAACTCTGATCATCATATGCCTAGCCTTTTCAATCTAACCGGTTGAAGCTGAATACGAGTATTTTACATCAAGGGACTTCCTATCTGACCTCCACAACCCAGTTAGTGCTAGGTAATACGATACCCCATGGTAAAGACTGGTTATCTGACTATCTGTAACGATGTCAAAGATCTACAATTAATGACAGCTGAGACCAACAGCTTAACATTTTTGTATAAATTCCAAGGTTGTCTGGTAGATATCGCTATCAGCGATAAGACAGTCATTGTAACTTCATAATTAGCAATTTCTGTAAATCAGTTATGTTCAACTTTTGGTGTGCAATAAAGTATATCTTCTAATATATAAAATTCTCGTGTCACAATGTTCATTCCCATATTCTCCGAAACGGCATATCGGGTAAATCTGAGAATCGGTGAAAATCTATTTTCATACCCTTTTCTAGAAAAGGAGCTGAGCAGCGGGTGAAACCACTGAGCACAGCTAGTTCTATTTTATGATATTTCATTTACGAAGAAACTTTGTATGTTACAGGTGATTCCCATCCATAGAGCCTAAGTCTAAAGATAGACCCGCGCATCCGCTATTATTCAGCCACGAGCTCTAACTCTGAAACATAGCTACAATATATCAATTCGTTCTTTTAACTTCACTACAGTAACTAAAGCGCCTAGGAATTGGTTTCTAAAAAAGATGCGAAGGATTTAACAAAATAAATGGGAACATTTTACGTAACCGAGTGAAGCCGTTTCACTACAAATCCGCCGTGTGTTTGTTGTACAAAAATAATTTGTTTGTTTGCCGGGATTTGATACTCAAACAGAATCTCTATATAGGAATTTATATAAGCTTAGCTTATGTGTGTCAGAGGCGTAGATATACACGTGAGTATATGTTACTAGCTGGGCCTACGGTTTCATTCGTATATCCTTACTTTAATATTATAAAAGCGAAAGTGAGTTTGTTTGTTTGTTACGTCTTTACGCCTAAATGGCCATACCGATTTGTCTTGTCGTCCCGTTTATGTCCGTCTCCAGCGTCCCAACCATCTCTGTACCAAAATTCATCAAAATCGGTTGGGCCATTTAGGCGTGAAGACGTAACAAACAAACTCACTTTCGCTTTTATAATATTAAGTAAGGATTTTTGTTATTATTTCAGCATAGCAATTAACCAACGGTTTCAGGAATAAAATCAAATGACACAAACCAAACACTTTGTGATTTTGAGTGTTGTTAATTGATCATCAAGGAATATAGACAAGAAGCAATCGCCAGCAAAGCGATTCGAGAACCACAAACTGGATTGACTTGAGGTTCTGCCTCAACTAGATCTTGTCAGTCTCATTAATTTCTGACATTTACATCGTTGTCATCGCTGAAAAATCTTACTTTGCCTAGTTAACCCACTTGAAAAAGGAGGAGGTTCTCAATTCATCGGCATCTTTTTTATGTATGTTTACCGATTACTTAAAGATGCCTGGACCGTTATGCAAAATTCTTTTTTTGTTTGATAAGGTGTATACCCTTCCTAGGTGGTCCAATTTCAATTTTATTTATATTGCTTGGGTAGTTTATGAGTTATCATCTTTAATAGATATTTTTTTCTCTATGTTTCTATAGATCTGTGTATATAGATATATGATCTGTCAATCTTTTAGTAACTAGGAAAAATGAATACTCGACAAAAATATTATTATTAATACCATAACTAAAAAACCTGAAATAAAAAACTTTTTTGTAAAAAATAAAACTACTTCCAAAAAAATAACAAAAAATTGGAAAATAGCTTTACTTTCGGAAGTCGGTGGCAAAAAAGTCAACGAAACCAACAAAATTTTAATTTGGAAGTCGGTTATATTTTACAAAAAAAGTTTTTTTCTTTAACAAAATACATATCACTATAGCTATAATCCCTGGAGGGTTTCGGCAGAAGTTTAGTTGACAGTACACCACATTTCACTAGTTATATATTAAGTGCCATGTAATAGGGAGCGAGCCTATTGCCATCAACCGGGCACAAATACAGAGTCCGTGGCTGCTATTTGCCCGACCTGGGAACCAAACCTACAACCACACGCTCAGCAGTCGCACTTGTAACCACTTGACTAACAAGACAGTCACATCGTCGTCGTGGAATTTCTTTCTTGAACATACAATTATATTCCGAACACTGTAAGCATAGCCAGAAAAGCTTTTCCATCAAATATAGCAAATATTATTATATGGCTATTATTACTGGATATTATATTTGCAGAACATTAATGAACTAAAGCTTCGTACATTCTTCATTTCCATTTAAGTACAACACAAGGCAAGGAATATCATAAAATATTTCCAAGTTTGTCAGTAGTTGTAATTGTTCCCATGGCAACGGAAGAATGCAAGCATATTCTGTCATGGCTGCCCGTTCGCTCATCTGTTACTTCGTATGGAAGCTTCCAGAATGCTTTTAGGTTTTTACGAGAAAAAATTTCACCCCGAAGCAAACGCACGGAAAGATTGCAAAAATGAAACGCGCTCTGGAGATAGAGTTTTGCCACGAGAGGATTTTAGAAATACCACTTTTAGTCGTAAAAACAACCTTTTGGCCAGTTTTTCATATGGCTCGGAATTCCAAAAGGCTTTGTAAAGATAAAAATAATACCCTGTTCTGTTAGTTCTTTTGTACAGCCTTATGTTTTGTGAATTTGAAGAAATTGACAGTGCTATTAATTAATTGAAAATTTATATTGCTATTAATTAAAAAGTTTTAATTGTTTACCACAGACTACCTACAGTACTGTTTCTCCTCTTTTAAATCCATCCAAACGTTGTCTTAAAAAGATCGCTTTTAGCGATAAGACCGCCCATTGTGTCACCCTATTTATAAGTTGTCTAATGTTATTCTTGTTATTTATATGGTGTACATAATAAAGAATATTCTATCTATCTCTATCTATTGTTTAATTGTTTTACTAAAAATTAACAACACAACATTAATTGACCTTACAATCCATATTTCGTATTTAATGCTTTTTTGATGACAAATTATAACGAACACCCATTTTTTTATAACTGCTGGCAATAAGATAAAAATACGGCCCTATTTTGTAGCTCGTTATCGCGGATAATGTCAGCGTCTGCTTACACTAATAAATCATACTTGGAATATCTAAGTACCCTAAAGTAAGCAACAAATGTTTCGTATATAATAATAACATAATTCACATGTTATTAGGTATTAACAAAAAAGAAAAAAACAAAGGAAGAAATATTTTTCATGTACAATCAAACATCCGGCAACATTTAACAGTACTTGCGTACAATCTTAATCTCTCTCGGGAGCTCTTGTTATCCCATGTTTAATTTTTCATGTGCAGGTTTTAGGTACCAATGAGGAAGGTAACTCTGAAACTAATAGCGCATAGATAATTAAAACTTCGTCTTTGGTTGAAAATCTTTTAATGTAATTTTATACTTCAAAATAGTTCAAATTGGCAATATGGAGCTTTAAGATAAAAGAAACGACGGAGATAGATCGTAGCAAAATATATTCGGAGAAACTTTTCATCAATGATAAACAACACGATATTGTATGTTATTTTAACTGCGCTACCATTAAAAAAGATGTTTTTGTGTGACTTGCATGTCAGCCAAATACTTATATAGTGCCAATCATTAGAAGAACATTGTCTCCTAAAACACAGGCTTACTGGCCTAGTTTAGGAGGAAGAAGTTCGCTTTTCAATATTGTCATCACATCAAAAATTTATTCACTGTGTGCTTATGTAAGTTTTTTTTCTGTGTGTACAAATAAACAAATTTATATTATTAATATTTATTATAACAATCAGAAGTTAAATGTTGACAAAAGTACAAAAGAACGTATTTATTTTCAAATTTAAATTTACTTTTTTAAGATACGTCCTACACACAGTTTGTATATCCAATAGGAGCCGCTTGCGCCTCCGCGCCGTCTACCATGTGATAGATATACATATTATAGTAGTTTTTTACACTCGTATAAACTACAACCTGAGCTACTTTGTATGTAAAAAATTTCGTATGCCTTGCAAGGGCGCACATAGTGAAACACTGTTTTATTTCTAACACCATGTATATTAACATACTTTTACCTATGTGAAACGAATAAAACTATTTGAATTCGAATATTTTCTATGCACTAGATAAAAACGATTTAAAATAAATAATAGTTTAAAAAAACTAACAAAACACGCTTTTATAGAAAATCTAACTAAAAATTAGAAAATAAAATCTAATAAATTCGGATTAAGAATAGTGTAAATAAGAAATAAATGGAAATTATTGCAAAAAAGCGTGGGGTGTATCTGAAGTGCTTTTTATGATATTATCAAAGTGATGATCCTTCTACTCATCTGTCAATAAATGTTTATAACTATTGACACTATGCACCCCACGCTTTTTTTGCAATAACGTACATTTATTTCTTATTTACACTATTCTTAATCCGAATTTATTAGATTTTATTTTCTAATTTTTAGTTAGATTTTCTATAAAAGCGAGTTTTGTTAGTTTTTTTAAACTATTATTTATTTTTCATTTTTTAGTTAAATTTTTTAAACTATAAATTATTTAGTTCGATTTGCTAACTATCAACCGCCCTTAATATGTACAAATGTGTTCTGATTGTATGTTGGTTAAGAACACATATTTAAAGATTTCTATGATGCCAATATAAACAGTGAGACACAGAGGTGTAACCTTATTTACATATATACAATCAGTCACATTAATGCTTGGTACTCTACATGATATTATAATCATATATCATGTAGAGTGGTTACGGATTGAAAATTCCATACCCAAGCATTAATGTGACTGATTGTAAATTTTATGGTTTATCTCGTAATCGAATCATTTCATTCAATGCTTCACTGTTACATGGAGTTCTTCCTGTTAATTTTGAGCAATCAAGTTCTTCAATTCGTATACCGTCCAAGGATCTTCCACGACTATGTGCCACTTAAGCTTGTCCAGCAGCAAACAATCGCGGACCCAAATAAATGACTGCATGATCAACTGTACAACCTTGCATCTTGTGGATGGTCGACGCCCAACTCAGGATTAAGAAATTAATTTTTTAAATTTTCGGAGAGGGAACCTGAGAAATGACTACCGCATTCAAGAAAGGCAGCAGGCACCCAATTTCCCCATTTGTCTGATAAGTTATTGCGTCTTGTTCCTTATACTTACATAAATGTCCCGACAAATCTAATACGCATTCTGTTATCATTTTATAATATCCATAATATAATTATAACCGTGATTTACCAAAAAACACTTCGTATTCACAACAAAACAAAATATTCAGGACAGAAATATCTATTTGTTTTGCGGCATATACGGTCATGACACGGCCGGAACTTGTATAGAGCAATACCCTAACAAAAAAAATTTCATGTACAATAATGTACAGTACGACATTTTAAAGCTCACATGCAGGGCTTTACAATAGATTATATTTTATCATCAGAGAATAGGCGAGAGACACTATAAGTAGGAAACAAAAAATGCGCCTTACCAATTTGAATAGCAATGATCAAACATTCAGAGTTTTGTAGGCGTTACAAAACGAGAAATACTATTCAGACGCAATTTAGTCAATAGGCTAGGCTATTCATTAAACGGCTAATTCCACAAGAAAGGTAAAATATGCGTTGGTACGACGACATCATGCAACAGCAATCGTGCTATTTTACAAGAAAACTGCATCAAGCTTAGCGCTGCCGTAGCGACAAGTTTCATAGAGAGTCGTCTGGAGTCATCGCTGCGCTCAAAGCTTACTACAAGAGTGAATTAAATAGTAGTGTAATGAAATGAAAGTGATATAATAGTAGTGTTAAATGGTTCCGGAAATCCAGGTTCATTTTCCTAATAATGTAATAATGTAGTACTTCAAACTAATTGTCGATTGGCTCGCAACGATCAGGAATGAGATCATGATTGCAGATTTATCCTCCGATCCTGTAAGGATGATTGACATTTTTAGCTTGGCCTTTTAAATTAATAAAAATGTTACAGACAATTTAATAAATGTGTGTTTTTTTCTCTGGATACCCACATATTTGTAAAACGTAATTTAAACTAGCAAGTCCAATAAGTACAGCAGAATATTAATATTAGAAGTGTAAACTATATTTTGTGGTCTAGTTTCAATAGTAACAAAGTACGATAATACGTGATAAAATCAACGCAATACGACAATGTAAATGTCAATCAATGCAATGTCAGAATATAAAACCACACAATCAATGAACAAACATATTTTTTTTTTGTATTTTCTCTCGCCTATTTTTGGGAAATGTAATTAATGCGATTATTTTTTATTTATTTAAAAAGGAATTTTCATATATTAATGATTACTGTGCATTATCAGGGCAGGATCTGGCCATGTCCATTAATTAATTAAGAAATTAATTAATCCTGGCGAATCTAATTAGGATAATCGGATATTTTGATCGGATTATTGCATTGTCATCGATCCTTGACAGGTATGCAAAGTTTGAATTAAATCTGATCGTTCAAAGTAGGACAAAATCGAGCTCAAAGAGGTCGGTTACAAACATACATACATACAAACATACAGGTGAAGCTAATAAAAGCGTGTTAAAAACATTTCAGTACATGCCTAGTTATGTGACATTACTGCCAATATTGACACGCCCTCTAATACTAGATGAGCCAGCAATGGCCAGGGCACGCCACAATAGTGGCGGTAAGTCCCCTCTTTGAAGAGTGGCTGGAGAGGCGTCATGGCGTCCTCACCTACCGCCTGACGCAGGTCCTCACCGGACACGGAAGTTTCGGGAGGTTCCTGCACATAATCGGGCGGGAGGAAACGCTCGGGTGTCACCATTGTGACGATCGTCCGGAGGACACGGTGGAGCACACAGTGGCGGTCTGCCCAGCTTGGGCGGAGCACCGCCGTGCCCTCGTGGAGGCGATCGGCGGCGGCGATCTCTCGCGTCCGGCCCTGGTTCAGGCCATGGTCCGGAGCGAGAGGGAATGGGAAGCGGTCACCACCTTCTGCGAAGCAGTAATGCTAGCAAAGGAGGTGGCCGGGCGTTTGAGGGAGAGAACATCAGGCCAACCCAGCCGCCGCGGGAGACGCCCAGGGCGCCGGGCGCCGCGAGACGACTTCCGGCCACCGTAGATGCGGGCCTGTGGGCGGTGAGCAATGGGTAGTTCACCGTCCGTCCGTCGATTGACGACAGGCCGTGTCGACGGCGCGTTCGTGTTTCACGCGCGCCTCTAAGAGAGTCAGCAAAGCAGAGGGGCTTGCCAGAGCCTCCGCCTGCCGGGGTTGCGGGTTGTTCGAAAGAGATATCGCGGCCTCGGAACGAAAAGGGCAATAGAAGGAACATGGGTGGGTTTTAGTCAGTACAAGTCTGACATGCCCCCCCGCTCCACCCAGAGCGGGGGAAGTCATAGGATGATTTCCCACCCAAAAAAAAAAAAAAAAAGCCAGCAATGGCCAATTTGTCTTTTCCATGTAGTTTATGATTTTAACTCCAACGTCCTGTCTTCCAACAAAAGGAAGATATAAGTTGTTCAATGGTACTGATATTTAAAGCAATATTTTTCCTTATACTCGACTTAACATTTTTCATACCCAGAAACAGTAACAAGCCAACATTTCAAAGCACTTGTAGATAAGTTCAAATTGCACCATTTCTCATTGACACACAACACTTTATTTATGGAACTCACAGTTTGTTGAAATAGAGAATATAAAAATAGAGCTCCGGGCATAGACAAATTCCTAACGGAAAACATGATAACACTACTACAACTGGGTATTAGACCAACCAGGTAAGAAGGTGGGTTGTTATAAAACTATTAAATCCTTACTTATAATATTATAAAAGCGAAAGTGAGTTTGTTTGTTACGTCTTCACGCCTAAATGGCTAAACTGATTTTGAGGTTTTTTTTTGTACAGATATAGTTGAAGCTAAGAAACCTTTTCTTTCCTCTTTCTCCCTCAGTTGTCACTTTAAAAAAATAGCCTATATCCGTCTCCGGGACCCTGGAGACGGATATAGGCTATTTTAGCTTTGCTATTACAATCAATAAGGCGCAAGGGCAAAAACTACGGTAGCAAGGACCTGCAAAACAGGAAAGGGGAACCAGGTTACCCCGAATTCAATGTGAACGAAGGCAAAATCTAGTATTGTATAATTGGGGACTTATCCATTCACAATGTCTGTAGGATAAACTTAAGATGTCTGAAGCAATGTTCACTGTATTGAAATAAATAATTATTAATATTAATATGCCACCTGCTACGATCCTAAAGGACACTTTTTTTGCTTCGTCTCCGTCCATTCATCTTCCAACTTATTTGACAAAGGCTTCGCTTCAATTTTGAGTGCCAAGGTTGGATAGTTCCAACCTTGGCAAGCGCGGCTTCACCTTAAGAAGATCGACCCGGGCGGCTGCTATAATATAGCCACGAGCTCCTCAAAACACTAAAAACAGAAAAAAATCATGGATAAATCTTTTGTGATACCCGTTCACCCATCCACTAGGATGGGTGATTACCCGTTACATAAATAGTCCATTGAAAAGTTACATTTGGGGTTGCGTTTTTTAGAGGACGCAATTTTATTTTTTTGATGTGTAGGAGGGGTCTGTGTAAAACTAAAACCAAGTTTGTGGGGTCGCCACCCTTGTCCCACGGCCGCCATCTTGAAAATAGTGGTTGAAATGGTTTTTACGATATATCTCTTAAACTATTTATTTGACAAAAAAAATTGTTAACATTTTTTGTTGCAAATTAAATTTTCTACAACTTTGATCCAGTAACTTTTTGTCGTAGAACTATACATAAAAAAGTTATAAGCGAAAATCTTCAGAAATTCCAGAAAAAAAAATTATATTTTTCGATATAACTTTTTTTATCATTTTACGAAAAAATTATATCTGACCATTTTTGTAGATCGTTTTCTGAGGAACAACTTTTATTCACATATTTTTTTCAGTAAGTCAATAGCTAAGGTTTTACAGCGCTCCGAAGTGAGTACTATTTTTCAGTACTCTTAATAATGTGGCATCATTTATTGTTTTTTTCAATTACAAATTTTGCAGTATTATTAATTATTGACTCTTTTCTCCACCACCCACGAGGTGAGTCTAGAGGCGCGTTATTTTTACGTGGTATCCATTTAAATTAGAACTACTCCGTGCTCAGTCGTTTCGATGGACCAGGCCGCGGCTCAGCATCTGATCAGCATTTTTTAATAATATTGCAAAATTTATAAATAAAAAAATTATAATAACAAAGTATAAAAAAAACAATAACTGATGACACATTATTAATACACACGTATAATATAGGTATAGTTAAGAATATTGAAAAATAGTACTCACTTCGGAGCGCTGTTAATAAAGCCTTAGTTATTGACTTAATGAAAAAATGTTGCGATTTAAAGTTGTTCCTCAGAAAACGATCTACAAAAATGGTCAGATATCATTTTTTCGTAAAATGATAAAAAAAGTTATATCGAAAAATATAATTTTTTTTCTGGAATTTCTGAAAATTTTCGCTTATAACTTTTTTATTTATAGTTCTACGACAAAAAGTTACTGGATCAAAGTTATAGAAAATTTAATTTGCAACAAAAAATGTTAACAATTTTTTTTGTCAAATAAATAGTTTAAGAGATATATCGTAAAAACCATTTCAACCCCTATTTTCAAGATGGCGGCCGTGAGACAAGGGTTGCGACCCCACAAACTTGTTTTTAGCTTTACACTGACCCCTACACATCAAAAAAATAAAATTGCGTCCTCTAAAAAACGCAAGGTAAGGCCTAAAAATGTAACATTTCAATGGACTAAAAAGATTCCTCCATGCCTCGGAAAGCACGTTAAGTTGTTGGTCCTGGCTGTCATTTGTAGATCTTTGACAGTCGTAACGAATCACACAATACTTACTGGGTTGCGGAGGTCAGATAGGCAGTCGGTCTAAAATACTGGTATTCAGCTGCATCCAGTTAAACTGGAAGCCGAACCCAACATTATTGGGAAAAAGCTGGGCAGATGATGCTGCTTCGATTCGATTACGATTTGGAAAATCGTAAAAAAAGTCGTGCTTTATCGCGCCATAGACATATAACTTGTCAAATCGAATCGCGCACTTGACCTTCTGAAAAATATCACCAATAAGGTCAGTTCACACCTATGGCTTTCTAAGGTGACCGTTCAAGGCTTTTTCATTTGCATTTTCCTTTTAGATACCTTTTCTCAGTTGCCTTTAAATTTATTCTCTACACCATCTAAAAATACTCTTTATATTTTTGTCACACACTTTCTTACGTACATTTTCTTTTAAACCGTAAAGTTGTCTTAAAAAACGAGAATAAAATATAGGAATAAACAAGCATTCCTTACAAATGCTTTTCAATTTTCAGTATTGACACCGTCTAACATCTGAAGGCAGGCTGTCTGAATAATCCTATTTCTCGAGGATTTTGGCAAACATGTCGTATTTACTCGATCCCTGCGATACCGTGTCGCTAGAGTTGAGGGATTTGATCACCTTGCTATGTGACTGGTTTTACGATACTCCGGGACGGTTTTGTGCATAAATGTTTTTTTGTCATGTTTATTTTTTTTAATTGTTTTTTTTTTATTATGGTACTTGACATTTGACATTGATACTTTTACTGAAAAATATATCTAGTTTCAAGTTTCTAGTCTAGTCTATCTCACAGAACAAAACTAGATTATTTAATTATCTGAAATAATAAAAGATCAACTCGGTCGCCTAAATTACACACATCAAAAGTGTCTAGGGATCAAGCATTTTTATGCGGATTTCTTGAGATTGAGATGTGGCTTTGTAATAAATTTATGATTTTATAAATTTATATGGATCCTTTTTGGTGCATTTCATAATTTGAATCAGGAACTCTCAATCAAATTCGAGTAAAAGATGAAAATAAGCTGTCAATATTTTCCCTATGAAAACATACAACGCATTGAAGACATTATTAGTGCTACTGTTTCCCTACTACTGATTAAAACCAACGTTATTATGGAGCGGCGACGTCATTTAAGCAGGGAAGAAATGCTCAGAGCCGTGGGAATGATAGAAGCTGGTTCCCGGCAACGTACTGTAGCTTTAGCTCTGAATACAAGTCAGAGTGTTATCAGTCGACTTTGGACACGTTACCGAAGCACTGGTACCGTGGCTGAGCGCCATGGAGGACGGTATCGCTGCACCACACGGAGACAAGTCCGATACATTCAAATCTTAACTCGAAGAGCTCCAACAATAACCGCCATGATGTTAGCCGTGAGGCTTCATCACTCTTCAGGGAACTTAATTAGCGACCAAACAGTCAGAAACCGCTTGCATGAAGTGAACCTTCATTCCCGAAGACCGCTACGGGTACCACCTATAGCAATGCACAATCGTAGGATTCGATATCAATGGGCTCTTGAACACAGAAATTGGGCAGAAGAACAATGGCGTTTCGTGTGCTTTTCTGATGAGTCTCGTATTGGTATGAGACCGGATACAAGACGTATACGACACTGAAGAACCCCTGGACGCCAACAGCGATTAAAATCCTGCCAGGAAGTCCATCCTTATAGTGGTGGAACCATCATGGTATGGGCGGGTATTTGGATCGGCGGAAGAACTGAGTTGATTTGGATCAGAGGCAACCTCAACGCTCAAATTTATGCTGAGACGATTGTATCAGACGTCATCGTTCCTCTACAAGTGCAAATCGGTCCCTTATTTCAGTTACTGCATGATAATGCACGACCGCACACCGCAAGAGTTGTAAGACAGACTCTCGCCGCAGCTAACATCAATGTCCTGCCCTGGCCTGCTCAGTCGCCAGACTTGAACCCGATTGAGCATGCATGGGATATGCTACAGAGAAGAGCTCTGCCGAATATGGAGGGTATCCAGTCGCAAGAAGAGCTTTTTTTGTTGTTGCAACGAACATGGGCGGCCATTCCACAGCGTGATTTGGATGAACTCATTTTGAGTATGCCAAACCGATGTTCTTGTGTTGTTAGTGTTCGCGGTAGAAACACGGATTATTAATTGTTTAAGTTACCCAATAAAATTTTAAAGAAAACTGTTATTTCAGTCTTTTTTTCGAACTTTAATGTTAGTGGTTCAAATGTCAAAAATCCCTTTATTAGGAAAATGGCAAATTTCTTTATTAATGCAAAGGTGACTTGGTTTATCGTTACTGTGACAAACGAAAACACTTTATTTGATGAATCCTTAAAGAAAATTTTAATTAATATCAATCAGGAGAAAAGTTATTGCAAAAATATATGTTGATCCCTAGATACTTTTGATGTGTGTATTTATAAGAGAGAGATTATAAGTTTAGTTTTTACGAAAAAATACATTTTGTATTAAAATACGGAGTATAAAAAAAAACATTTATTAATATTTAAAATTTGTTTTTAGGGTTTCACTTCATATAATGAATAAAATAAAAAAATTCGAAATGTTTTACCTATTAGGTGTAGTTCCACTTGGCACAATATTTAAGAATTAAATAATTTAGGCACCATAACATCCAGTCTAGCTCATTAATTTCAAACAAAATGATCTAGGTTTATGTCCGTTAGTATATAATAAACTTTACTGAGCAAACATTCATGTTAGCTCAGAAACTAGACATGAAAGTTTCTAGGTTATGACAACAAAGTCTTGGGACACTAACTGGGATGAAATATGTCGCTTTTCAGTGTTTATTTTGAACTTTTAACACCACATACTGGTAAAACGGGAACTAGGCCACATTCCAGTAGTTGTCAGTTAATTTTTTTTTTTTGTAACAGCGTGCAAAATTCTTCTAACTTTCACACTTATACATGTAGTTTTTGTCTAGAAAAACGCCAAATAATTAGATACGACAGTATTTATTAGAACTTTTAGATCTTAACAACGTCTTTTTAACCCCCAACGCAAAAACGACGGGGTGTTATAAGTTTGACGTGTCTGTGTGTGTGTGTGTGTAATTAACTAACCTCTCTATCGCCATCATATATATATATATAAATCGGCGAGATCAATAGTACGAGAGCTGTTTTGACAACGAGACGCAAGCGTTAGCCGTGAAGTTAGCGCTTCTACAGAGTCTGGACTGAAGTTCGTGCGAGCCGACTGCGAGGCGACGAGGGAGCAGAGTGACCCGGACGGACTCTCTCTCTTCTCTGCAGTGCCTGCCGTCGTGCGAACAACTTGTCTAGGAACTGTACTACGACTCGTTGTGGTAATTGTGCCTAGTATGCTCGATAATAAATTCGTGGTGTGACATAAAGTTAATTTCGTTCATTACCCGTTACCCACATATTGCCCACACACACACAAGATGTTTTCTGATGAAGGTTCTCACCTTATTAAGCCATCTCATCCAACATATATTATAACTATTATATACAAAATACATATTTTGCATAAACTCACATCCTTTTCTCATAAGTTTAGACAAAAATTATTGAACGCAGATTGCGTTCTATTATTTTTAACTTTGCTACGATTCAATTATTCTCCCTTTTCCTAGTCCAAGTGCCTCTATTTATTTATCCATACTTCAGCTTTAAAAACCAACGTGCATTATTGGTTTTTTTAACTTACTCATTGGTATAGACTCTATAGACAACAAAAAAAAAACGAAACGAAAGTTTTGTAAAAAAACTAACCCTTTTCAGCATCAACTATGCAAATGAATGTAAAATGTTTAGTGAACGATTTCATTTTATTGCACCCGTCCAACCCGTTCGTAATTGATTCGTTTGTTGTTAAAACGTTTTACGTCCAATACAGAATTCAACAGTTTTTTTTTTATCCTGATTAATTCCGATGCGAACCAAAACCACGTAAATTCCTCTAGGACACATCAAACGCTATTGGTTGGTGTTTTTATTGACCACTAGTCTGTTTCGTAGCATTCCTTGGGGGCTAAATATAAGGCTGGCCTTGTTCCGAAAAAGTGTTTACAAGACGATATTTCCCTGACGTCGTCTTTAGCTAACTGTTACGGAGTGAAATAAGTGTTTTTAGGTAATGGGGTTAGTTTACTTAGGTGCATTTAGGTTTCTTTTAGCTGAAACGAAACAACTTACCCTTTAGTTCATGTGGGTATAAAATTTCTAACAAGCTGATCCGCCATTACACTATTGTTATTAGAGTTAATGCTATTTGAGGCCCTACCACACATGGTGGCATGGAGAGATCGACTGTCGCAACCCCGTGCAGGGCACGCCACAATAGTGGCGGTAAGTCCCCTCTTTGAAGAGTGGCTGGAGAGAGAGAGAGTCATGGCGTCCCCACCTACCGCCTGACGCAGGTCCTCACCGGACACGGAAGTTTCGGGAGGTTCCTGCACATAATCGGGCGGGAGGAAACGCCCGGGTGTCACCATTGTGACGATCGCCCGGAGGACACGGTGGAGCACACAGTGGCGGTCTGCCCAGCTTGGGCGGAGCACCGCCGTGCCCTCGTGGAGGCGATCGGCGGCGGCGACCTCTCGCGTCCGGCCATGGTTCAGGCCATGGTCCGGAGCGAGAGGGAATGGGAAGCGGTCACCTCCTTCTGCGAAGCAGTAATGCTAGTGAAGGAAGACGCCGGGCGTTTGAGGGAGAGAACCTCAAACCAACCCAGCCGCCGCGGGAGACGCCCCAGGCGCCGGGCGCCGCGAGACGACTCCCGGCCAGCGTAGATGCGGGCCTGTGGACGGTGAGCAATGGGTAGCTCACCGTCCGTCCGTCTATTGACGACAGGCCGTGTCGACGGCGCGTTCGTGTTTCACGCGCGCCTCAAAGAGATGTCAGCAAAGCAGAGGGGCTTGCCAGAGCCTCCGCCTGCAGGGGTTGCGGGTTGTTCGAAAGAGATACCGCGGCCTCGGAACGTAAAGGGCGATAGAAGGAACATGGGTGGGTTTTAGTCAGTATAAGTCTGACATGCCCCCCCGCTCCGCCCAGAGCGGGGGAAGTCATTGGATGATTTCCCACCCGAAAGGAAAAAAAAGGCCCTACCACAAGCGGATAAAAACAAATCGGCGGTGCAGCTTTTTGGGGTTCTGCACCTTTCGTAAAGGAAAAAATGGAACCCTTATTGGATCACTTTATTAAGTCGTCTGTCTGCCAAGACTCTTTATATCGAAAACATGTGAAGATACTTGAAATTAAAACCATATGCTCAGGTCTGTGGCCTCTAAGAGCTGTGAAAAAGTCAATTCCTCTTAGTCTACGAAGTCAGAAGATGTGGATGTAGCAAATTATAACGAAATCCATTTTTTTTGGGGTGGGCAATCATCAAATAACATCCCCCGCTCTGACCGGAGCGGGGGGGGCGTGTCAGACTTTTACTGACTAAAACCCACCCATGTTCCTTCTTTTGCCCTTTATGTTCCGGGGCCGCGGTATATCTTTCGAACAACCCGCAACCCCGGCAGGCGGAGGCTCTGGCAAGCCCCTCTGTTTTGCTGACATCTCTTTGAGGCGCGCGTGAAACACGAACGCGCCGTCGACACGGCCTGTCGTCAATAGACTGACGGACGGTGAGCTTCTCATTGCTCACCGTCCACAGGCCCGCAATAACGAAACCGTCGGTGCACGAATCCAACTTGCACTTGAAAGAAAGAAAATAAGAGAACTATTTTGTTTTATCACGGAACCCTATGAATTGATTGTCCACTATATTTCTCAGCAATGTATAGTTCTAATTCCGGAACTTGTCAACACAACAAACGAGTAGCTATTGTACAATAAGTCATTTTCTTCGTCACTTCGGCATAAATACTTTTTTTACTACCCTGTAACTGAGTTTGTTTTGTGCGCCGTATCCCACACCTATGACTGTATTTGATTCGCTACTACAAACGAAAAAAACCTCGCTTTGATTAGAAGAAATATGGTTTTCTAGTGCCGAGTTTTTTTCCAGTTTCAGATCGTTGTTGAACACTGTGTTGTTTTTGAAAATGAAGTTTGAAATAGGTTTAAAGGTTTTTCTCTTGTTGCGTGGTATGAACGAAACGTACCAAGTTAATATTTTTTGAGCAAAATGTAATTTGTTATTTTGTAATTAACTGAAGATTTATTCTTTACTTTTTCCTGCGCGGTTACAGCCGCATTCATGGAATCACTTACCCTACTGCTCGGCCCCTGAAGCGCGATAGCTTATAATACTCACAAGTAACGTAGTTTCTATTGGTAAAAATTGTTTTTAAAATCGAATCTTCTGGACAATTTTTTTTTATCGTTTCATTAGTTACGATTTCCGATACTCGACCGCTCAACCACTGTGCCAATCGTGCCGCCAAAATAAATAATCATCATGTGCATAGCCTTTTCCCAACAATGTTGAGGTTCAGTCGGCTTCCAGTCTTACCGGATGCAGCTGAAAACGGATACATGGAGTGACTGCCTATACCAATACTCCTCAACCCAGTTAATACTATACCCCTTAGTAAGACTGGTTATCAGACTTTCGAGACGCTAACTAACTGTTACGCTATCGAATGTTAAGATCTACAAATGACAGACCGGGACCAACAGCTTAACGTGCTTTCCGAGGCACGGAGGAAACTGGTGGACACCCACCCACAGACCAACCGGTTTAAGCGCGGTTTAACCTAAAGATTGACTAGAGCGGCTGCTGTTGTAAAGCCACGAGCTCCTCCAAAATAAATAATATGATGAAAAAAATACTTATATATTATTTACTTGAAGTTAATCAGTGACTGCTGTTTCTCATTTTCACTCACTTTATCAGGCTTATTGGCTTCAATAGTCTATCAGTGATGATGTATTAATCCCAGTATAACTGTGATATTGCCATTTTCAAGAACCTGGTCCTGACCTAGTTCTCCAGTGCCGAGCAACTTGCTGAGGGATAATCCCGGCAAGAAGGTTATGTCAATGCAAGTACTCTCCATTAGCTAGTCGAGAACAGCCAGAGATAATGTGACGGATTAAGAGCCCCAGACGGTGGCATGCCCGAAGTATGCCAATAGTGTTTTACATGCATACACATAAAAACACGTACGCACACACAAACACATATAACATTTAAAAACAAGTGCTGCTAATTAGTTTATAAGTTTTTTTTTTAATTTACGCTTGCTTGATTGTAATTTTAAACGATAGTTTAGTTAAGTGTCTCATTTATATACCATGTAACTCTTTTGAGTCAAATAAACATTTTTTTCATTTCTTTTTTTCAGTGTTTTGTATTCATATTATTTGGTAACGACTTTATTATTAACAAAACAATCACGTTTATTGTCACAACTGTATTATTTGTAAAAATGGGACATAAAAACTTTTTTAACATACATTGCGAGTCAAATTACACCATTGTCCTCCAGAGCAATTTACAGAGAATGCAACTTGCACAAGATTTTAAAAAAAGTTACCACCCGGGGCACACGAGCACTACAATAATTATTCACGTATTCTAAATTCGGAATTCAGATGCGAAGCACTAACAATCGCCATTTATATTCAGAGTAACGTTTGAAAAATCGTCATAAAAATTTGAACAGTCCGGAAAAATGAAGATTTTTTTTCATATATCTCACAGAACAAGCGACTTTGGTAGAATGAAAAAGATTTTTATTAATAATTATTTTTAATGTAACGCTTTATCTATACTTTTACTGTCGTAAACCAATGTCTGTAGGCCTACCATGACGTCTTAAAACAGAACTTATTCCACTGAGGGAAAGAGATGGTGCTAGACACCCTGTATAGCTCTGTCTCTTTTCCTCAGTGGAATAAGTTCTGCTTTAAGACGTCATGGTAGGGTAGCTGACATAAAAATAAAACTTACAAAAGATATACTTCTGCAGCAGCCAGTGGCAATATCACCAAATTGCCAGTTATGTATTTATTCATTTACTAGCTTCCGCCCGTGACTTCGTCCGCGTGGCATAGTTACTTTGGGCTAACGCTATCTTTAACCAAGTCACAATACGACTCATTTGAAGTAACATCAAACAGCATACACAAGCATTACAATTTCAATAATAAAACGATGTCAAAAAAATACAATAAAATTACATCACAAATAAACATTACATACAAATTTCGATTATTAAAATGCATTAGTGATTAGATTATAATTAGATTAACTGTCAACACATTCAAATTAGAAGGTATCGCTGCGGTTTACGTTCTCTAGGTTCAGTTGCAGATCAACCTTTGAAAACAAACAGCGGTAAATGATGTCGACACAATCCTAAGTTCTTTATTTGCCAAAAATTTCAATGCACAAAATACTCAACAATACTTCTGGTGAACCACAAACAATCTTCATGAAACAGCACAGTTATTAAATGAAAAAAATCCACCTCCTTTGTTTTATACTGTGAAATCTGAATCCTTACACTCTAGACTCCTAGCCAAAAGCTTTAACTCCCGCATCTATGCGCTCCGGGCCAACTTTTTGTTCCTCAAACAGTACGACATAACAAATCTAGAGCACATTCTAGAACCTTTGAAACAAAGCGATTGTTTCCCCGTTTATTCTTTGGGGACGCTCCTTTTGTCAACATGCAGTGGTAATTAGATGTATGTATCACAATGCTTTACGTTTTCAATGCTTTGTTCTGTTTTGTGTAACGCAACTGAGTAATTAGTGTAAAATGGAATTACTTAGGTTTCCAGAAATCTTGATTCAATGGAGCCGTTGCTTTGAGTTCGACGGAGGAAAATTAAAATTTTGTTGCTCATGAAATTCAATAAGGAATTATTTGTAATCTGTTTGTGATCTCTTTATAGTACTCTAAGTTAAACGATAATTTTATTTTTGACAATTTTTGTCGATTTGCAAGTAGATGTAACAGACATCTTTAAACACTAATGGAAAAAATTGGGAAATTTTCAACAGGCCGTCAGAGAGTGAGAAATAGACGTAAAGGAAAATAAAAAAAAAGGAAATTGTAGTTCCAAGAGTTTTTGAATTAGAACTTCAAAATTTTGTAGCCTCCGCGGTTTTTGAGTAATCTTAGAAAAACCAGCACCAAAAAAAATACTTTTTTTTTTAAGTCTACGGGCGTGGATTGATTTTGTTTGCTTACCTTTATAATATTTTTTTATTTCCCGTACGACCATTTCTCTCGAAGTGACGGCCTCCTCTTTTCCAAAAAAATGTTTTTATTTTGATCCCTTAATTTTTTCCAGTAGTGTTATGTGAGAGAGCATTATCATTTTGTATGGATCCGTCCCCTGGTCATTAATAATAAGTCAAATGAGCTTAGACGCTAAATTGACTTCTTTTCGAAAAGAATCTCATTCTAATTTTGTAATGTGGGATTTTCTGGGCGAGCGGGGTGGAGCGTCAGACTTTTACTAATTCCCCCTCCTTGTTCCTACTTTCACCCTTTGTGTTCCGAAGCCACAGTATCTCTTACGAACTACCCACAATCCCGGAATCTCATCCCTTGATGATAACTTAGCTAAATACATGCGGTAATTTAGTTATGTTTCGTGAAGATATAAATGTACAGATTATTGTATAACCCCACTAAGTTTAGTGCAAACATACATTATCAACTATTTACGATTGCCTATGAGCCATATATTATGCGTTGAGATTGTCGTATAAGGCGTAAGAAGTAGCGTTCCGTTAAATAGGAAATAAGAGTTCTTTACAAAATTGTGTTTAAATCAATAGATTAAAAAAAAAGAAAAGTCACAATGTTTTGAATTCAATTGAGGGGCACATATTTTGTTGCATTGTTTTCACATATTTTATTTTACATAATTTAATATTCCACATATTTTATTAACAGTCGTTTAAGGGCTGCTAAAAATGTTCATTCAACTATGAGTCAGATTATTTACTTCGGAATAAAAAAAAAATTGCTGTTCCTTACAATCACATCACTTTTTACACAACTGTACAAAAATAATGTTCGTAACCGTACATTATTGTAACAACTTACGCGCCGTGCAATTACAAACCAATTATATAAAAGAGTATTAACGAACTTTCAAAAGAGTCGTTTTTATTTACATCCTAATCAAATCGCCCCGCTATCGTATCACTAAGAGTAGGGAACCATAAAATGAAAAATAAATAAAAAAACGATTCTGATGAGAAATCATTTATTAACTTCCCCCGCTCTGGGCGGAGCGGTAGTGACTGTCAGACTTTTACTGACTTAAACCCACCCATGTTCTTTCTTATGTCATATATATTTCAGGTCTGCGGTATTTCTTTCAAACAACCCGCAACCCTTTGACGTCGACCCTAAGCTCTTATATTAAAACTTACTGCGTTTGTATTCTTTCAAAAATTTTAAATCCTCAACTTATCGCTTCCGCTTATAAATGGCGCCAGTGTAAATATCAGCTTTCAAAGGTAGCGTGGGGCGTAATAATGATTGATGTTCACATTACCATATCTGGCCCCTATTTATCTTATATAAATCGCAATTGACTTGACGCGATCCGTTTATGGCGCTATAATATAACGGTTATGTATTCACTGTAGTACATAATTTAATACTTGCGTCGATAATCAGGATATAGATATATCCTTCCTTACTAATATTATAAAAGCGAAAGTGAGTTTGTTTGTTTGTTTGTTACCTCTTCACGCTTTAATGGCTACACCGATTTTGATGAATTTTGGTACAGAGTTGGGAACCAGGAGACGGACATGGGCTAATTTTTATTCTAAAAAAGTGGGATGTGAGGGAGAAAGAGGGAGGAAAAGGGAAAACTTAGCGTTGCTATTACAAATCAATAAGGCGCAAGGGGAACTGTGTTACCCCGAATTTAACGCGAGCGAAGCCGCGGGCAAAAGCTAGTAGATATATATGACTGCCTCATTTGTCATGGGGGTCGTGGGTACAACTGCGACTGGTAAGCATAAAGTCATGGTTCCAATTCTCAGGTCGGCCAAAAATTTCGTTTTATTTTTAACTAGCTTTTGCCCACGGCTTCGCTCGCGTTTAATTCGGGGTAACACAGTTGCCTTTTTCTGATTTGCAGGTACCTGCTACTTAAAGTTTTTGCCCTAGCGCCTTATTTATTGTAATAGCAATGCTAAGTTTTCCCTTTTCTTCCCTCTTTCTCCCTCATTTCTCACGTTTTTCAAATAAAAGTTAGCATATGTCCGTGTCCCAGGGCTCCAACTACCTCTGTACCAAAATTCATCAAAATCGGTTTAGCCATGTAAGCGTGAAGACGTAACAAACAGTTTGACGGCAGTGTTTTCGTGGATACACTTAACTTATACTCTAACTAATAGCTAAGTGGCACGGCGCAGCACACTTGGTAGGTTCTGTTCTGTTCCACTATTTTGTAACAGAGCTGTAGACTGAGAATGGAAAATGTTTACATATTGTCCGGCGGCGTTCTAGCGTCACCACGATGTTTCCAGCGTCACCACGTATTATTGGGTACTAGCTGGTGCCCGCGTCTTCGCCCGTGTGATATCGAAAAAAAAGTATCCGATGTGTTATTCCAGACTATAATCTACCTCTGTGCCAAATTTCATCAAGAACCGTTTAGCCGTTTTGACGTAAAAGAGTAACAGACATTCATACATCCTCACAAACATTCGAATGTATAATATTATATTAGTAGGATTTATAATTATTAGTATGAAGTAGGATTAATTCATGTCACAAATACTCTCAGTAACCCCCACGCAGATTAGATTTGCGTCCGATCCTTCTTGTAAATAAAACGAAATAAACACAACTGTACAATGGGCGCACACGCATGGTTCAACTATATGTGGACGTACTTTTAAACATTCCTCTGCCTAACACTTAAAAATATATAGGTGTCAAGTTATATCTACGCAAAATCTATATAATGTAATGTACTAAGTCAATAAAAATAAAATGAAATAAATGTCTTGTCAAATATTTTGCGTGTGCATAATAAAGGCATTTTGTGTTTTGTAATAAGCTAATTTGTAGAACAAAGGTAACAAACAAACAAACTTACTTTCGCTTTTATAATATTATTATTAATTTTTATAAATTATAATATTATAATTATAGTAAGGATACAAATAGGTTACATAAGTACCTATGAAGGTTAAATAATGAGCTTACAAGAAATTATCCAGCATATTAACACTTACAAAAAACCGGCAAAAAGCGAGACTCGTGCACCCAGGGTTCCACACAAACTTGCGACATAAACCATATATTTTGAATGCGTAGACGTAGACGGTTGATTTTTTTGGGACCACAGATTTGAAAATATGGTTCTAATTTTAACTCGATACGTTCACGGATTCCCGAGATAAAGGGTAGACTTGACTGACAGACATACAAATAAAATAAATAAATAAATACCATGGGACAACTCCCACACGGCTATCTGATCCCAAGCTAAGCAGAGCTTGTGTTATGGTAACCAGACAACTGATATACATACTAATTATATAATTTATAAATACATACATATTATAGATAAATCACACCCAGACACAGAACAAACAATCATGCTCATCACACAAAGTTTGACCTGGGTGGGAATCGAACCCACGACCTCCGGCTCAGCAGTCAGGGCCACTAACCACTAGACCAACAGGCCCGTCAAAAAATAGAAAGACAGACGGATAACAAAGTGATCCAACAAGGTTTCCATTTTTTCCTTTTTATGTACAGACGCCTGCAAGTCAAGCTACCCGAAACTGTAATTTTTTCCCAATGAACCTTGAACCTTATACTTTTGAAATAAAGTCGAAAATCTATCAAAGAAATCTGAAAGATTGTTGTAGCTTGATGTGCAAGCGTCTGTACAAAACCCTAAAAATTTTGTAATATCTGCAAATAGGAGTTTTGTGCTGGAAGTTCGCGGAAAAAACCAATGTGACTAATTTATATGTATAACTTTAACATTTTTTATTATTATGTACTTACCTACGCGACAATCAGAAACAAAAGTCACCTTAAAGATATTAGGTAATTAAAAATCGTGCCTTAAACGTAGCAAAACAAGCGTTATTAACACAATAATGATCCGATAGTCCTAATTAAAGACTTATCAGACAAAGAGCTTATCTGAAGGCTGAAACAAAAGACTGTAGATTACTGACGCAATCTACAAAGACGTAATTTTCATTCCCTTTTGTCTTATAATTTCGTTGTAGTTATAATCACGTTACAGAAATATGTATTCAAGTTCTTCGTGAATTGAATATTTTTCTAGACTACGACAGTAATTTGGGAGTTCTCATTAGTGCTAATGAACACATAGATAGTTTTCCAAGTCGAACCGTTAATTGGCTGGGAAAACTTTTAGGGAAGGATGGAGATAAATTTCCTGCCATTAGGACACTACCGTTTCTTTAGCAGTATGTTAGTTACTATAATGTGGATATGTTATATCGACTCCCAAAACACTTGAAAGTGGAAAATAAATTAAATTAAAGTCGGTGACTTTTGTTTGAATCACTGTTTTTTGAAAAAGATTCGAAAACAATATATATAAAATTATATGTATGGGACCCCTTCGGGAGTATACATTTTCAAATATAAAAATAATTTAAAAAATCGTACAAAAATTGACGGAGAAATCGCGTTACAAACATACAAAAAAAACAGTTGGATTGAGTACCTCCTCCTATTTTAAGTCGGTAAAAATAAACAAAGCTGAAATGACAAAAGAGCCTGCTTAACTTCATATAATGCCAGTTGGTAGCACAAGATATGCCACGCGACACTGATTTTGGCTCATCATCATTTTCCTGTTATTGTCCCATTATATTTGGAATCGGCATGGAACACATAAACATGAACATGGGTTTTAGTCAGTAAAAGTCTGACTCTCCCCCCACTGCTCCGCCCAGAGCAGGAAAAGTTATTTGATGATTTCCCATTTACAAAAAAAAGAACTCACGTCAAGCTGCCAAGTTTATTATACCTGTAAAAGTTACCTAAGCACTAGCTTTTGCCCGCTGCTTCATTCGCGTTAAATTCGGTATAACACAGTACCTGCTACTTGCAGTTTTTACTCTTGCGCCTTATTGATTTGTAATAGCAACGCTAAGTTTTCCCTTTTCTTCCCTCGTTCTCCCTCAACTCCCACTTTTTTTTTAAAAAATCGCAGCTATCTCTGTACCAAAATTCATCAAAATCGGTTTAGCCATTAAAGCGTGAAGAGGTAACAAACAAACAAACTCACTTTCGCTTTTATAATATTAATAAGGATTTAATAATCGGATCTTAATTTGCCTAAACTAGCAGAAATCACAAACAATTAATCCAATAATTAACACCGAATAGTGTTTGATTCGAAACATTATATCTCAGTTTTAGTTGTCATTATGAAAGCATTTTGAATAGTGTTGAAATGTTTGGAGCAACGCAATAACGTATTGATTATATTCAATAGTAATCAGAGTTCAGACGATTTATTGAAAACCGCTAATTGCAACAACATTAATGATTGAAATGTTATATGTATCCTAACTATGCTTACTTTAATATTATAAAAGCGAAAGTGAGTGCCTAAATGGCTAAACCGATTTTGATGAATTTTGGTACAGAGATAGTTGAGACACTGGAGACGGACATAGGCTAATATTTTTTTTAAGTTAGAAATGAGGGAGAAAGAGGAAAGAAAAGGGAAAACTAAGCGTAGCTATTACAATAAATAAGGCGCAAGGGCAAAAACTACAGGTAACAGGTACCCGCAAATCAGGAAAGGGGAACTATGTCACCCCGAATTTAACGCAGGCAAAGCCGCGGGCAAAAGCTTGTTTAAATAAATATTAGTTTAGACAACAGAGTCAGGTATGTTAGCACTTGCCATTTTGGATGAAAATTGTAGATAAAAATCATAGTATACATCTTCAGAGATTCTACAATGTCAAACGGTCATACAATAGGCGCAAGAAAGTTTAACATTCAGTCTCAACAAGGCGTATCATGTTAGTGTTACCCAGATGCGTGTTGTCTCAAATCAAATCAAAATATTTTTATTTAACATAGGCCTACATGTGCACTTATAAAACATCGAGAAAAGGTGCACGGATTCACAGGTACGCGGGTCTAGGATGGAGACACAGTTATTTCTTTTAAAATACTGTTATCTAGTTGATCTCAACGTAGTTATAATAGAGTTCCCTTCCTCTGTAAAAAGGCCTAAGTATCTCTCGAACAAATTGACTCTAAACTCATCTTTTTCACGCTCAAAAAATCGAGTCATTTTTATACGTCCACAACAAACGCGGCTTAGTCATAAAAGTTATCACAAACAAGTGACATTTTTATGACGCGATTCCGCCCCGACAAATTCGTGTCACTGCGACAAACTGCGTTTGTTTGTCGCAGTTAGCGTTTAGGGTCCAAGTTGAGTGTTTGTGTTATGAAAGTGGGTTGTCACAGGCAAAAAATAACCTCAAATTTATATACTGGTGTAAAATAGGTATCTACTTTTACCCCAGTTTAATAGTTGTGAAATAGGCTCCTTGGTCAATCCAATCACTCCCGGCCTCAATCCAGCCTGTCTCTTTGCTCCCCTCAGCGACGCCCTAAGCCTAGACTCGTACCCCACAGGAGGTGTCCTGAACGTGTATGGAGTCGCTTAGTTTTTAAAAAAATTGCCTTGGCTGGAAGCTTTACTCTCGAGACATCCTCAGGATTTATCCGGTTAAGCAAACGACAACCTTGTAGGTTAAATTATGAGTCACAAAAAAAAACAATCCATCAATTTGCCTTTTCACCAATCCATGCCAGGGTTAGCTCTCAGTCTCTTACCGGGTGTAGCTAAATATGCTGTTTACATGAATCGACTATCTATCTGACCTCGACAAAACAGTTAGTACTGGGTAACACAATACTAAGTGGTAAGACTGGTTATCAGACATTTGGGCCTCTGTCCATTCGTAACAACTGAAGAAATCCCACAAATAACCGCAGGGACCAACGCCTTTACGTGATTTCTAAACTTCAAATCACCTACACACGGGGACCAACTTTAACAACCACTGAGACAAAATCTTGCAGCTGTTATTATTTAATCACGGACTCCTTGATGTCGTCTTCAAATAATTATATCAGTGAAACCAACAATCCGAGCGGCTATACTATAATTATTATCCATGTATTTTTAAGTTCAGGGATGAATTTTTAGGACTTCTTAAAACGAAAAAATTTAACCCATATTGGATTATGATGTCCGTCTCTCTGTCTGTCAAGACCTTTTATCTCGGCAACGCGTGAAGATATTAAGTTGAAATTAAAACCATATTCTTAAGTCTGTGGCACCTTATAGCTGTGAAAAATCATCCCTCTAAGTGTACGCTGTCACAAGATATGGCCGTTTAAACCCAACCGAACACTGGGTACGCAAATCTGACTCGTACTGGGCCGGGTATTTTTACCGGGCTTTTGGTCTTACATATTTCGATATGTGAGACCTTATCGGGTCATGTTGTGCGTTGAGGTTCGCCTCAACGCACAACATGACCCCCCCCCCCCCAAAACTAACTAGTACATTACAATGAATACACTTTACATTCTGTTTTATTTTTATCTGAAATTGAAACTTATTTTAGTAACAATCATGTTCATTTTGTTTGATAATTATTGTTTCCATAGCTATTCTCTCGAGACAAAATTATATATGTTATCCTCGTCCATTTCCTATCTGAGTCAATATCCGATTAATAACAGATAATCAACTACACCAAGATTAATTATACGAAAAAAGATACCTCTTATTACAATATTTTGCTAGAACTTTTCCTCTGAAAAAGAAAATATTGGTATTCAGGTCTACGAAAGTATCCGCTCGGATATGTAGGTGGATATTAAAATTATGTCAATCATCTTGAACGGTTGATACCCAATAAATTCTATGTTCGTTAAGGTGATGTCAGAAATGACAGGTCAATAATTTATGGGGTTCGATATTTTTTCTCGGGCTGATAACAAACCTGAAGGAGGAAACCTGTCGTTTTCTTTGAAAATATACCGAATTTTAACGAATACAAATATTAACTAAAAAATGAATGTTACTTTAAAATTCATTACAATACACTAATGAAATATTTACAAACTACAAATAAAATCCCAAATTAGATAAAAAACCTACAATATTTACTTGGTAAAAAATATGTCTTTTATAATATTTTGGGTACACTCACAATGAAAAATAAATAAAATAAATTTCTTTTCTTTGCCAACCTAATACACTCACCAATTTTACCTATCAACCAAATATAAAGATACTCAAAATAAACTAACGTTACAAAAAAAAAGATTCCCGACAAATTCTGGTAAATTCCACTTCATTCACGACATCTCAAACTTTACAGCTCCATTCCTGGAACCACCCATAATTAGCCAACATAGACAAAACAACTTCAAACGTGTGTGGTCAAAGACAAAATTCCAGGAAATTCCATTCTAAAAATCCTGTGGGTAAGAGTGGGCCATATTTTGTTTTATTTGAATAAATTGCTCGCTTCGCGGGTGGTGGAAAGCATTTGTTTTCACTTAGAAAACCACTCGACGCTCTTGCGAATCCACCACTTAGGTTATGGCTAGGAAATAAGCGGGAAAGTGTGTTTTTGGGGCAAAAGTGGTATTGTGTTTCTGTAAAAGGAATGTCTAACATGCAGAATATTACTATGTATTTGAAACTGCTATGCCGTGGCATCGTATTGCATAAAAGTGGGTAAAAACTTTTATGTAAAGGCACTAGTATGGTTTTACTCTTTTAAGCTATTTTAAGCCAATGTTGCTTATTGGTAAAAAAAACTTACATGAAAATTTTCACAAATAATTGTAACATAGTCAACTTTTTATCATATTGTACTCACGACGACACATGGACCTATACAAAACCAGTTTCAACGGATCTGTCAGATAACAGATACGATGCGTAGTTGAGAGCTTTGGATAAACTGGTTTTGACCACAACTCTTGTTTTGCACACAATTAATCTTTAAAACAAACGGTTACACAAGTGTAGGCATTATAAAAACGTAGTAGTATAACGTGATGTTTTATAACCTTCGCAAATACAGGGTAAGGAAATCTCTTACATACCAAATTAATAAATGTAGGATTTCTTTTTTTGTGGCTCCACATTAGTATTGACCGTACAGTCAAGCAGAAAGTGTTAAGAGTGAAAATTAACCCATGAAAATGTGGATTTACGAAATTATCCGACCGCCTTCTTACCTTCAGTGTAACATTATTTGCTTAAGAAGTAAAGGGGTTAAAAGGGTCCTTATTTGTTGTTCTTTATTCTATTCGGTTGTAACAAATGTAGGCATAGCCGAAATTTTACTTAGTGTTTACAAAACCCAGATATATTTTTGTATTATTAGTGGTGGGGTAGGAATAAAATAGGGGCTTTCAGATATTTATATAGTACTAGCTTTCGCCCGCGACTTCGTCCGCGTGGCACTTTGGGCCCAGCGCTAATTTCAAACCGCGTGATGATCGAAAAAAAATATCTTTTTCTTTCTTTTTCATCCCCTTTTCTCCCCCTTATCTCAATAATTTAAAAAAATAGCCCGGATTAAAATGAGTGACCGTAGAGTTTTTTGCCCATTCTTCTCCATAGAGATCAACGCTTGTATAGAATGGGCAACTACGGTACTTTCACAAGTTATTATGCTTTTTCACTGGGATTGTAGCTTCATTTTTTTCTTCTTGACATTCAAAAGTGCTTGTAACGGGTTAATTTTAACCCTCGGTAATGCCTGGTGGCGAGAAGTGACGCGGTATGCCTGGTGGCGAGAAGTGACGCGGTATGCCTGGTGGGTCTGTCAGACCCAGTTTTGGATCACTATTTCATATACATATTGCAGTAAATAAATAAAAATATTTGTTTTATAATGAAATTTACATACTAATACCTATTAGGATTATACATAAAAATCGTTTTACAAATCAACGATCTTTATTTTTTAAATTTTAAATGAAAATTTGTTCGTTTTAAACATAAAATTAAGCTTTGAGCTTTTTGTTAACAATTATTATGAATTAAAAGTAGAGACAGCACTTTAAACAAGTCTTTTCGTTGTAGGAACGCGTCCCGGACTGAGGTAGCGGGCGGAAAGCATTGAGTAGTTCGTAACGGCCAGCTACAGCTGGCGGGTGCGCTCAGAATTCAAATTTGAATAAAATACAACGGTTTTTCTGCCGTGGTGGGTCTGACAGACCCTACCAGGCATGCCGAGGGTTAAAAAAAATGGTTTGAGTTTGCAACTCCATTCTAGCGCGATAAGAAAACATATTAATTCTGCTGACAACACTTATCTTAAACCCATTACTTAGCCCAAAAACAAAATGGTTCCCAATCTAGATTCCCCTGCTCTACTCCAGCCTGTTTGTCAACCTAAAGAGTCTTTAAAGCCATTACAGCTGCACTTATCCTTATTGATTACCAGCTGTTGCCAAACTACTTTGAGTCAGTTTCCTGGTGCCTTAAACTTGGCTCCTAATGCACAAAGTAACATCACAGTACTAACATTAGTTAGTGCTTGCAACTTAATTACTTTCTGAGAAAGTTGGTAGTACTGTTTATATGAGATGGAAGAGGCTTTTGAAAGAAATCTAGGGCAGACTTTTGTAACAATTTTTGCACTTTTTTTACTAAGTGAGTTCTTGTGACTTGTGTTGTTCACTTTGTAAGGAATAAGGTACTAATCCTTGGTCTACAACTGCTTACGGCAGCGGAGAAACTTGCACCCAAACGCTATGTTGGTTTTCTGTTGTCAGTTTCTTTTTAAATATTCGGTGGGTCTACTCTTAATACCAAACACTACAGTTAAGGCTCGATGTACAATATGTGAAAAAACATTGAACCTTGTAGGGTTAATCTCAATCTTTTTCAAAAATACAGATGTGAGTTTTATTGTGTTACATAGAAATGCACAAGTTTAGCTACAGTTTCCGTTTCTAATTTTGCCTTTTGAATTGCACCTTCATTGAATTCTTCTTAAGACTGTCTTTTTATACGGATGAGAAATCATCACCGAGCGGGGGAGTGTCAGACTTTTCCTGACTAAAACCTACCAATATTCCCTTGCCCTTTATGTTCCGGGATCGCGGGTTGCGGCAGGAGGTGGCCCTGATCGGCTCCTCTGCTTTGCTCACATCTCTTTGAGGCGCGCGTGCAACACTAACGCTCTGTCGACACCGCTTATCGCCACTGGACTGACGGATGGGGAGCTACTCATTGCTCAACCTTCCACAGACCCGCATCTACGATGGCTGAAGTCGTCTCGCGGCGTTCGATACCCGAAGCTTCTCCCGCAACGGCTGGGTTAGTTTGAGGATTTAAAGAAATCCAATACAGTCTATCACGGTTGTTTTTTTTTTAAAGTTCAATGTCATATCAATAGACGAAAGCTGTCTGAACGGCTAACGTTGTTACCCAAGCGTGTTTGATTCAAAGCTAGCAGATTTTGCATAATTTTTCAGATTTTTCTTCCAAAAAAAAAACTAAAAAGTTGAGAATAACTTTGCTTCCGGAAGTCGGTTATTTTCCACTTTTTAGTTTTTTGGAAGTCGGTTTTTGTTTTTACTAAAAACTTTTAACTCACTATTACTGCTTTTGTCAACAGTCTTACCAAAGAGTATCGTATCACCCAGTACTAACTGGGTTGTGGAGGTAAATTGCAGTCGCTCTTTATAAAATACTGGTTCTGTATTCAGCTGCATCCGGTTAGACTGGAAGCCGACCCCAACATAGATGGGAAAAGGCTAGGCCGATGATGACTCTAATTCAGCCATTCTATTGGCCGTAACTATAGAATACTAGCTTTTGGGTCGTGCGCCAGCTCGTCCCAAAACAAACTCGGACTATTGGTCCGAGTTGACGAATTTCAAAATTAATATTTATTTCGTTCATCATCTCGTCCTACTTTATTTTTCTTAAATATTTTAAGTTGTTTTGGTACAGTCCAAACCAAAACTTTTCACAATATAGGTACGAGTAAATAAAAGCCAAGAATTTAGGGAATCAACATTTATATAAGTAACTAGCTGTGCCCAGCGGTTTCACCCGCTGAGGTTTAGGGGTATGAAAAATAGATGTTAGCCGATTCTCAGACCTACCCAATATGTACCCAAAATTTCATAAGAACCGGTCGAGCCGTTTTGGAGGAGTACGGTAACTAACATTGTGACACGGAAATTTTATATATTAGATAATAAAAATCAAAGTTAGTAGGTACATTTAAATTGCTTTTTATAAATCACAGTTATCTATCACTAATTAGATCTATTCATAATTATTAAGTACAGACATACTTAGTTTAATATTGCGATATTAAGGCGATACGCACATACGTGCGCCCCCATTGGAAAAAAATCATCACTCATCTATCACACATAATCAGTCTGATTTACTACTTACTAACAATAAATTGTAAATTTACAATTTATTGTTAGTTACCTTTATTTACTATAGTTAAGCCATTACCAACATGCAAACAGTGTCTTAAACTACTCAAAACAAAATAAGGGACACGAGGTATTTTGTCTGTATATATTTTTTGTCTCCATAACGAAAACTAATGTTGTTTTTACCATGTAGACCAGCGGTCGGCAACCTCTTGGCAAGCAAGGGCCACAAGGTGACAAATTAAACTAAAGGCGGGCCGCAGTCATTTTACTCGCATAAACCCAAGAAGCCAAAATACCTCTCGCTCATAATAATTGTTCATATTCCATAAAAAAAATAAAAATGCCATTAAAAATTGTTCAAACATAGGGAATTTAATTCGAACACGTAATACTTACATTATATTTGTTTGTGCTTTATAGCTATAAAAACAAGAGAAAAATAAAGAAATGCAAACTACAACCTACCTAAACAGGAAACCGGTTTTACACAAATTTTAGTGTGATGTCTGAGGTTGCATTTGAGAGGCGGTAGGGCGGAGGAGGTATTTCTTGTTGTTAGCAGTCATATTTGTCGTGGCAAATCGTAGAATAGCTCTTTTTTTGCAGATGGGAAATCATCAAGTAACTTCCCCCGGTCTGGGTGAAGCTGGGGGAAGTGTCAGACTTGTACTGACTAAAACCCACCCATGTTCCTTCTATTGCCCTTTACGTCCGGGGCCGCGGTATCTCTTTCAAACAACCCGCAACCCCTGCAGGCAGTGGCCCTGGCAGGTCCATCTGCTTTGCTGACATCTCTTTGAGGCGCGCGTGGAAAACTAACGCGCCATCGGCACGGCCTGTCGTCAATAAACGGACGGACGGTGAGCTACCCATTGCTCACCGTCCACAGGCCCGCATCTATGGTGGCCGGGAATCATCTCGCGGCGCCCGACGCCCGGGGCGTCTTTCGCGGTGGCTAGGTTGGTTTGAGGTTCTCTCCCTCATACACTCGGGCACTTCCTTCTCGAGCATAACTGCTTCGCAGAAGGAGGTGACCGCTTCTCATTCCGCTCCGATCCGGACCATAGACAGAACCAGGGCCGGACGCTCCAGATCGCCGCCGCCGATCGCCTCTAGCTCGGGCACCGCTTGGGGCAGACCGCCACTGTGTGCTCCACCGTGTCCTCCGGGCGTGAGGCACAATGGTGAGACCCGGGCGTTTTCTCCCGCCCGATTATGTGCAGGAACCTCCCAAAACTTCCGTGTCCGGTGAGGACCTGCGTCAGGCGGTAGGTGAGGACGCCATGGCACCTCTCCAGCCACTCCTCAAAGAGGGGACTTACCGAAACTATGGTGACGTGCCCTGCACGGGGTTGCGACAGTCGCTCTCTCCATGCCACCATGAGATCGCACCGGAGGTCTGTCCGGTGAGCGGCAATTTGCCGTGGCGCTTGAAAGCAACCCCAGCCCGCTCGAGTTTGGGAGCCATACGTCAGAAATGCTCTACGAAAATCCTCCGGCTGTTGAGAACGATTCTCAGTAACTTCATCGTCGACCCGACACCGATGCGAACCCCTCATACCATCAGCTGGGATCCCGACGGTGGCGTATTCCCGTGGCCATGAAAGATCATGTCCTCGGATTTGTGCAATGCCACCTCAAGACCCAGTAGCCGGATCCTCTCCGTGACTATCGCAACCCCGCGTGTTTCGGCCGCCGCCTATTGCGACCCCCCCTGAGCCAGAACGAGCGTGCATGCGTGCGTGTAGCAAACTAGGCTGACGCCACCAGGGAGGTAAGCGCGCTGCACCCAGTCGTAATCCATGAGGAGGAGAGGAGGAGCGGCCCCAAGGCCGATCCCTGTGGGACACCGCACGACATGTCTCGCCGGTTTCACTTTTCAGAGCGACCGGGGAGATGACGGCCCTGTCCGTCAGATATGCCCCGACCACACGACGAAGGTAGGTCGGCGGTGAAGGTATACGGTGGTACCGGAGTGCCTCCCTGATGCAGTCCCAAGGCATAGTGTTCACGCGTGTGTGAACACGTTGGCAATGTCGAGAGACACTGCCACGGCGACCCCACCCCACGACACTGCCCCCGTCGTGAGGGCTCTTACGTACATGATGGCGTCCAACGTCGAGCGCCCTCCGCGGAAACCATACTGGTGCTCCGCATGATCCGGCCCCATCCCCACAAGGTGCCCGACGAGGCGGTTTGCAATTACTCTTTCAAAGTGCTTGCCCACCTCGTCGAACAGCACGATGGGCCGGAATGCGGACGGAGATTCCGCAGGGCGCCCCGGCTTCTTTATGTGGACCAGCTTCCCCGTCTTCCAACGAAGTGGGAACTGGCCCCTGTCCAAGCATGCAAGCATCTTAAGAGCCCTAGTAGTCGGGGCCCGAGAGCCTCCAAGGCCAGGACCCAGACTTTTGGGTCCCGGTGTGGTATTTTTGGCTGTAGAATAGTGCTCAAATGCTCATCTGTAAGACGAGAAGCATATTTATTTTTTTATAACGATGACAATTGAAAAATTGTAATGAACTGCTTAGCAAACTTTTACAACTCGTCAAAATCAGATGGCATTTAACAAGATCATTGGATTCATAGAAGGAGCTTTGAGAATATCAGCTAGTATGACACATTTCAAAGTGTTGCCGAGCAGAGGGGTTAAAAGTCGCGCTTACTTAATGCGTTGATTTTGAAAATAATTATTACTTATTTACAAAAGATTCACGGGCCGCAAGGAAGACGTCCGCGGGCCGCATGCGGCCCGCGGGCCGCGGGTTGCCGACCCCTGATGTAGACCAAAAAATTTATTTAAATAATAATGATCAAAAAGTTTATTTGCTTTTGAAAGAAAAAACACATTTTAGGTTAAAAATTAAAACAATGTAAAGTTACTGCAAACAAAAGAAAATACTCCATGCTCATCTTTTAGTAACGGGTATGCCCCCCTCGTTTAGCTACGCACTCCTGAAGCCTGGAGTGCATGCTCTCAATCAAATGCCTGACATTTTCCATTGGAATCTCTTCCCAGGCCTTTTTAACAGCGTTGGTGAGTTGCTGTTGGTTTTGGATTTCCTGATCACCGTCTCTAACTCTTCGTTTCAACTGATCCCACATGTGCTCTATTGGATTTAAGTCCGGACTGTTCGCCGGCCACGGCAAAACTTGAATTTGAGAGGCTTCCAGTACAAACCGAGTCGCTTGAGCCGTGTGTGCACGAGTACGCTATTAGCTGGGTAGAGAGAGCTTGACCTTCACCTCTCTCCTTAGTTTGACGTCCATGTGCAGTGTAAACACTAGCGCTAACAGACGTCATTTTCATTTGTTTTTGTCTTACTAAAGAAGTTAAAAAAAAATCACAAACACTTTTCTTCCTGACTGTTCTTGACGTTTAGCTATTGTTAATATTTAACAGAATTTAGAATGGGACGAGATAACGAACGAAAAGAATATTAATTTTGAAATTCTTCAACTCGGCCCAATGGTCCGAGTTTGTTTTGGGACGAGCTGACGCACGAGCCTAGCTTTTGCCCACGGCTTCGCTCACGTTAAATTCGGGGTAACACACTTCCCCTTTCCTGATTTGCAGGCTACCTGTACTTTTTGCCCTTGTGCCTTATTTATTGTATTAGCAAACCTAAATTTTCCCTTTTCTTCCCCCTTTCTCCCTCATTTCTCACTTTAAAAAATCGGATAAGACATTTAGGCGTAAAGACGTAACAAACAAACTCACTTCCGCTTTTATAATATTAGTAAGGATTTTCAACATAACACGTCGTACATTAAGATGTTTCGAGTCCTTTTCGAGAGTCGAGAGATTTCTTTTGTTTTATTCATAGCCAAGTGAATCTTGAGAACAACTTGGAGACGTTTCATTCAATATTTCGACGGTAGTTTGCAGTGAAAGGGGATAAAGGACTTGCAGTTAGTTTTTTTGTATATAAAATGTCATCACACCTTTATCTCTGTTTTTAAATTTCGGGAGGAAAGTTTTGAGTATGTACTTGGATGGCTTTTAAGAGTATTGGAAGATCAAAGAAACAGACTAAAAGATAATATGGCTTGATAAAAAATGTCATTTCTAGTTAAATAGAGAAGTTTGAATGAAGAATACATAATTATAGTGCCTGCCCCAGACATGTTGGGACTAGAACAGGTTGGAGGAAAAATGTCACAAGATTACAATAAAATTGTGATACTTTAAAGCATCTTCGGCTCAAAAATATGATTTCTAAAGAAAAATCTTTTTTACCCATTTCTATTGTAAGATTGTAACCTATAATTACTTTATCCACAAAAACATTCTGCACTGGCATGAAAAAAGCGTCATAATGAATTAAAATCATAAACAACATACATGCCACATTTAATTATCTCAACAAAATAACTGAACGAAAAATTTCAAAGGCAACTCCATTCTCATTATGCGTACGAACCCTGAGAACTATAGAGTCGCGAATGCTTAATTAATTTTGAAAGGAGCCCTCAAGCTTTCATGTACGCTGTTGCTTTTTATATGGTGTGGCTTCATCGTTAGTTTGGCTTCGACATCTTGTAGTATCAAAGGCATTACAGACGACTTTTTCATTAATTTTAATGATATAACATGAATAATTTTGAGAGCGAGTGTGAAGATTTTGGTTCGTTAGTAATTAATTGTTTTGTGCATGGTTGGTGAAAAGTGTTCTATTATAGAGTTGGTTGTGATTTGTTTTTAGTGAAGTAGATGTGTAGATTTATTTAAGTTTTTAGAACTTTTGTAGAAACGTATTCAAAGCACACAAAGTGCTTGAAGTTTTTCTTTCATGCTTAACCTATTCGGCTTGTATTAACAACTGCCGTAGGTCATATTATTTCTTTGGCATACATACCCTGAAACAATGCATTTCAATTGGTAGGTACGAACAAAGTTTCCCAAACACACCCTCTACAAAAAAACGCTACTGCTACATCCTGTAATATTATAAATGCGAATGTTTGGATGGATGGATGTATGTTTGTTACTCTTTCACGTCAGAACGGCTAAACGGATCTTGATGAAATTTGGCACAAAGGTAGATTATAGTCTGGAATAACACATGGCATACTTTTTTAATATTTCTTGGGCGAAGCCACGGGCACCAACTAGTTCAAAATAAAGATTTAAGCCACTAATATTGATCAAAATAGCAGAGACTCTTTCAAATTCCTTCAATATTATCTGTAACTAATCTGTAGTGTCTTTAGTCTTCCGAAGGATTTGAAAGTGGATTTATTTCCATTCTTTCCGCGTTATCTTGTCTTTACTGCAAGGATTTCAAGGAGGACGTGCAGAGATAAGATGAAATTATTTATTACGTTTTCTTTTGTTCCTGAAGCTGGTATTATGTGGTTTTATTTTATTTCGTTTGAATGGTGATTCACATATTAAATAAATTGCCAATAGCCAAATGGTGTCTAATATAATGCAAAAGAAAGAGAGGATGCTAATTAATTTATTATAATTATTGGGTAAGATATGTAATTTAAATTTGGTGACAAAAACGCCAGTTATACACATCTTATTGTTAAATGAAAAATAAACGATTCCCAGTTGAATTAACTAAAATGATTGTGTCAGCTAAGAATCGGCTGACATTATTTATTTTCCTACTTTATCATGGAAGGTATTATAAACATTAATAGAATGATTAAAATAAATTTTCGTTTATTCATTTGCATACATATTTTTTTATAAAAAAAAACATATTAAATAGTAACCCATCGGTTTCGGGAACAGGGTCCAAGCTATGAGCGGTCAGGGAAAGGAACCTCCAAACAAAACGAGCCGTATCCAGAAGCACCAATTATTATACAAACCCTTGATCCAGCTGCCTAACGAGACCCTTAGGTATTAGTCGAGGCTCTCGGCAATTAATAAATTGGCAGATACGACTATCGACACAATTATCCACAGTCCACATCCCACATATCGACAACTTGGCGAGACAAGTCAATATACTTGATTAAAGAAAAATAAAATGAATATACTTCAAGGTTATTTTTGTATGTCACATCAGTCGTCGCAATAAATATAATATACACGTGTGAGATTTCTCATCCAATTATGAATAGTCCCACTTATCAACTACACCCACTCAAAGTTAAGTAGGTGTATCACGTACCATTGAAAGGTTAAACCTAAATAATAGGTTTGAGCCACCCTCAAAAAACATTTGAAGCTCAAACGAAAATAGGCCTTAATGTCGCGACAATAATATAAAAATAGAAATATTTGTAAAAAAAAATGGTTTGACAATAAACTGAGTTGACAGCATTAAGGCAAGCTGACGGGCTTTCAGGATCAGAAACTTAAATGGATATAATACTCTAAAGCTTTGGCACGAGACATTTTTGTAGGAAAATATGTTTAGAGTACGTGTATTTAAATAAGTTTGTTTTGGTATTGAAAGAAATTCTGGTGAATTCATTTTATGAGAAAGTAGTAGTAGGCGGCATTGCCCGCGTGATTATCGAAAAAAAGGATCCTATGTGTTATTTCAAACTATAATCTACTTCTGTGCCAAATGTCATCAAGGTCCGTTCAACTGTTTTGACGTTAAAGAGTAACAAACATCCATACATCTATCCTTACTAACATTCGCATTTATAATATTAGTAGGATGTTATGCTTGACGATTTTGCGGAAGACCAAACCTACCAACTGGTTTTTAATGACCTTTGTCAGACGTACATTACGTGACGAAGCCAATGCTTTTGGCCTGCGTTGGTATGTCAGAGACTACGCAGAAAGAGATTAGATTTGAAAACCCGAGGAGCTTGTAAATCATAACAGGCCCCACGGGTCGATCTTTAATGTTAAGCTTGTTTTTTTTTTGTGGTAGGAAATCATCAAATAACTTCCCCTGCTCTAGGCGGAGCGGGGGGATTCTCAGACTTTTACTGACTCAAACCCACTCATGTGCCATTTTTTCGCCCTTTACGTTCCGGGGTCGTGGTATCTATTTCGAACAACCCTGGTAGACGGTGGCCCTGGCAGGCGCCTCTTTTTTGCTGACATCACTAATTTGAGGCGCACGTGAAACACGAACGCGCTGTCGACACTAGGCGGACGGACAGAGACCTACCCATTATATCCACGGACCCGCTTGCCATCCACAGACCCAAAATATACTAATACTGGTAGTATTAGTCTAATTTACCTACCACCCTATACGTACTAACACCCCAACTCTACGATAACCATACATACAACAGATGTCGCCAATAAACGTTTCTGTTTATTAACTGGCGTATCTCAATAACGATAGCGTAATGCGGATGTGACGTCATAAATAATACGCCGGCTGGCTACATAGAACAAGAATAATATAGAAGCGATACTGTATATCTGAGTGAATCAGAATCAGAATACTTTATTTGTAAACATAGGTCAAATTACAAAGTGTGAGATGTTACAGATAGGTAGGTAGATCCTCTATGTTTTGCTCAGAGGCGTACAAATATATTAGATGAACATGAGAGAGTGAGTTAAATTAGTATGTCAGTTCGAGTCGTGTGTATAACATTCTACAGAGCGCATAGCCAGGTTCACAATATTTGGTTGCTCGAAAGAGATACCGCGGCCCCAGAACTCACAGGACTAAAGAAGTAACATGTGGTTTTAGTCAGTAAAAGTCTGACACTTTCCCCCCGCTCCACCTAAGGCGAGAGAAGTCATTAGATGATTTCCTATACAATAAAAAATGGGTCACATCTTCCATAATCGTGTTTAGTTACTGGTGAACTAATACTACCGTGTGAAAACACGGAAGTCACAGTATTGTAAAAATTATAGACAGATTTTTTATTTTTAAAATGATTCCGGCAGTATCAGCGCTCCAACAAAAGAAACAAGAGTTTCTCGTCTATACGAATTTCTTAATCTATGCTTAAACACATTTGTTAGGCGACAGCTTGGTAAGTTTAGGCGTAACTTACGATGCGATCACGTTTCTAAATAGTTTTAAGTTAAGCGAAATAGTTTTGCAGTAGTTACTTAATATCCAATCTTGTTGATGATAAAATTATTATGATGGAGCGAAGATAGAAAGCAAATTTAACTTCGGTATAACTTGTTCTACTTTATAACCGTGGGCTTTAAGGGTTAGTTTCCATCAAGCAAAATTTCTCTCGTAGTTTTTCGATGGTTCGGGAATTCAACGTAACATTTAACATCTTCCTACACTTGGTCGAGGCTGGATGAGCAATTTTATACTTAAAAGCAATATTAAGACAGCCCTTTATTCAGTGACAACGGTGGAGACTGACCCTGAGTTTGGTGTTTAGCAATGCTGTTCTCTCACAAAGTCGCAATCATTCATTGTTGAAACTGACTTTTATATTTGCTGTACAAAAACCGTCCTTACTGCTACAACAGTAACACAGTCTATGGCAATTTTTACCAATGTTGTGCGATTGACTCAGTGTATAGATGGAAATCTAGTAATTGAATATATTAACACATAATTTATGTAAGCAGCTTATTAGGTTAATAGTGAATTAATATGACGAAAACAATGAAATTCTATAAACTAATCGTTAATTTGGTACACAAAAGTGACATTATTACCTGATATATTACTAATTGGGAAACCAGAATTACCAGGAGACATGAATTGAAAGTGGGCCTTTGATCATTTCATATCATTATATTTACATTAGTACTACTGAGTACCAACTCATCCGATAACACCCTAGGTAACCCCGACTTAGGATCAAAGATAGGTTTATTTTTAGCCTAAAATTATATTACGTGTTCTTCGCGAGCCTCAAAGAGATGTCTGCAAATCAGAGAGGCCTACCAGGGCCACCGCTTGCAAGGGATACGGGTTGTTCGAAAGAGAAAAGGAAGGAACATAGGTGGGTTTAAGTCAGTAAAATTCTGTCACTCCCCCCCGTTTCGCTCAGGACGTTCATTTTTACACATGAAGACTCCTCTTTACAAATTAAGATTTGCACGAAAACACATTTTTATCAAATCCTGTTCGCCCTTATGAATTAGAAGTGGGAGATCACAAGTTCAAACCCCAAGCTTTCCTCACTTAGCTGTGATCCTTCTAAATTATCACTTGACTGCACGGTTAGCTACATAATTGGCTGTTGAGCTATATGTCACGGGTTCGTTTCTCGTACAAGACAAATATTTGCATGACTCCCAGATAGTTGTGTCAGGTCTGGTCAACAATTCAATATGTGTAAACACACTCATGATACAGGAGAAATTCCTAGTGTGAGTTGCCCCACACTAGGAATTTGCACTAGCCCGGTTGGTTTAGACTTTAACAACTAAACAATTACATATTTTAAGTAATAGCTATCATTGCCTAAAACACTAGTAATTTTTTCTTAACAATAATATGGAAGAATTTCAGACTTAGACGTTTCTGCTAGATACACTGATAAACTGATTATGTAAGGAGCGTAGTTCTCGCAACCAGTGGCCGTATTTTTTTATTTTAGGAAAGTTTATAGACTAGCTTTTGCCTGCGGCTTCGCTCGCGTTAAATCCGGGGTAACACAGTTCCCCTTTTTTATTTGCAGGTACCTGCTACCTGCAGTTTTTGCCCTTGCGCCTTATTGATTTGTAATAGCAAAGCTAAGTTTTCCCTTTTCCTCCCTCTTTCTCCCTCATTTCTTACTTTAAAAAAAATGCCCATGTCCGTCTCCAGGGTCTCAACTATCTCTGAACCAAAATTCATCAACAAACAAACTCACTTTCGCTTTTATAATATTAGTAAGGAAAGGATAATTATAATTGTAAATATAGGATACAAAGTGAATAAAGATTACAATAATAAATAACTAAATTGCTAGTAATAGTCTGCCACAGAAAAATTCTATGCTATGATCTGTTGCCCCAACCAAGACCTCAAATATTGCTTGTTCCTTTTCACGACTTTATATATTGTACTTTTTTTGTTGTCAACCCTTTAACAGTTTAATTTTAGATTTCTGAAAAGCGGAACAATCTTAAATAAAAAATGAAAGGTTAATTTGCTTTTAATTTCATGCAATTAAATAACTTCGTAATTACTGTGTATGTTGACATTTAAAATGTTGATGCATAAGTAAATACGTGTAATATGACTGGCGTATAAAGTATGTAAAGATGATTTTTCACGTTTTACATACTGTTCTTTTTAATGCGGTGGTTACTGTTATATTTTTGTTACCTATGTTTTATTAAGTAATTTTTTTTTATTTTATACCAACCACAATATATTTTGTTTCTAAATGGAATTTATAGTACACACGATGACACATCAACCTATACAAAACTAGGTTATACTGATCTCTTAACAACGGATCACGTAAGTGAACCGTTGATTTGCCGTACGATTAAACATAGTTATAAACTTTTGTATAGGTTGATATGTCAGCGTGTGTTCATTTTGAAACAAGTTTATAAAATAACTAGCTTCTGCCCCCGACTTCGTCCGCGTGGCATAGTTACTTTGGGCTGACGGTAACTTTGACCTGCGTGATGATCGAAAAAAAATATATCTTTCTCTCCCCTTTTCTACCGTCTTTCTCCCCTTTTCTCACTTTTTTAGTCTATGTCCGTCTCCAGAGTCCCAACTATACCTATCTGTACCAAAATTCATCAAATCGGTTTGGCCATTTAGGCGTGAAGACTAAACAAATTCACTTTCGCTTTTGTAATATTAGTAAGGATGTTAAACCTAAGTACCAATGTCGCTTCGAACAAACATTTTTAACCATATCCTTCACTTCATAAACAAAATCAGAGAATAAACAAACAATAACGATTTTCATAAACAAAGCGAAGCAGGCAAAGGTATGATGAAATGTGTTTGTTAAAATATTCAGCAGACTACCGCTCTACAGGTTGGTATACCGTACTCATTTATCATTGCCCAAGGTTAGTGATCATTAATTCCGATGATTCGGGGTTAAGTTAACAATGTGAGGTATTATTTCGCCAGGGTAAACAAAATGCTTTGTTTCAAGGTTAAGGTTATTGAGGTCTATCAACGTCATTATGGAATTAGCATGTTGCAACTAGTATCTAAATATTAAGGCATCAATAAAAAACAACACTCCGTGTGGTTTGCGACGCGGTAGCAAAGTATTGTTTGAATAACCTTAAGGAGATGTTTTTAAGGCCTATATATTGAATAAAAAATAATTTGTATTCAGTTATAGAATATCACAAATAATCGTTTTCATGTATCACATAATTTGCAGATAACAACCAATTTATATAAAAAAGGCAGCTCGGGCGTTAAATTCGCCTCAGTCGCTAAGTTTCCTTACTAGTATCAAAATGTACACACTACGGCAGGTCAACCTATTCTAAACTATTATAACCTGATCTCTTTACTACGGATCCCACACCGTAGTAGAGAGATCAGGTTAATATAGTTTTGTATTGGTTGATGTGCCGACGTGTGTATGATAAATATATTAAAAATAAATTCAATTCTATAAGTATGTTAAAGTACCAAAGCTAGACTTTCAAAAACTCATTAATTACCTAACTAAAAGTCAAAGCTTCAAAAATACATATTTATAAATCCAAAACCCAATTTAACTCTAAAGGATTTTTCCGAGTAAAGAAATAATACATTTTAAATGAAGAGAAATGTAAAAAGGTACCAGGTAGTGACGTGGAATCAGATAAGACTCACATTTACAACTACCCTCGAAAGATTGATGATACTACAGTGCCAGAATAGATTATTGTATAGAAATAAATCCTAGGAAAGTGCTCAATGATTAAGAGGGATGAAACCTGTAATATCTGTCTGACGTTTTTATTTTTATATTTGGAAATGAAATATGACGTTACTGTATCTCTTTCTGAAAATTACATCTTAATTCAATTACATAATACACACTTCATAATCTAAACCGATTTTGATGAATTTTGGTACAGAGATAGTTGAGACCCTGGAGACTTACATAGGCTATTTTTTTAAAGTAGGAATTGTGGGAGAAAGAGTGAAGAAAAGGGAAAACTTAGCTTTGCTATTACAATAAGTAAGGCGCAAGGGAAAAACTACAGGCAGCAGGTACTTGCAAATCAGGAAAGGGGAACTCTGTTACCCCGAATTTAACGCGAGCGAAGCCGCGGGCAAAAGCTAGTTATACATACACTCATAATACTTTATGCATGGGTATTAACCTTGGGGCCAACACGCCTCTGAGTCAACACGCCTCTGGACCAACACGCCTCTGGACCAATACGCCTCTGGACCAACACGCCTCTGGGCCAACACGCCTCTACACACTGTGTTTATAATTATTAACATTAGCATTTTGGTATTCTATTTCTAGTTGTCATAGAATATATCTATTAAATGGAACACACGGTTGCGTGCCGATTGACTGATTGCCTTGAGCTATTTTATCAAAACTAATAATAATTGGCACGATAATGTTACAATTTTGACTTCAGAACGCAATGACATTGTTTATTAGACTTTCGAATGTAATGGCTCACGGGTTAAGCATGCAATTAAGTTATGGGTTTAAATCCGGGAAAGTACAAATGTGACTTTTTCAAATCATATGTACTTTCTATAAAGTTATTCTAGGACATCACAGGCTAGATACCGCGAGACGGAACATAAAGGGCAGAAGAAACATGGGTGGGTATTAGTCATTATAAATCTGACACTCCCCCCCGCTCCACCGAGAGCGGGGGAAATTATTTGACGATTTAATCGCGAAACCCTTTATGTTCCGTGGCCGCGGTATTTATTTCTAACAACCTACAACCCCGGCAGGCAGTAGCCCTGGCAGGCCAGATAGGAGGCTTAAACAAAAGGATATCAATGTACCAATTACAATATTCTTCCTTCAACCCCAGTGTTTTTATTTCATCATTGATATAAAAGATACGAATCTTTTGTGAAGCCGAAAAAAATACACGAAAACGTTTAAATTCCAAAGCATCTGGTTGACAAGTGCTTTTGTGAGGAAATCCTTCTGTGAGACGGTAACACTTTCCCTTGGGGATAATGTCGGGGGTTCGTTAGGCAAGACGAGGTGGAATACGATATTATTATGGAGTTACTTCTTTTTTTGTAAGAAAAAGATGTTGTCATTTTTCTGGCACAAACTGAAATGGAAAGTGATTGACATTTTTTTGCTCGAATCTAAAGTTTATATCTATTTGCTTGTAGGACAATAGAACAACAATTTAAAAGACAGGCTAAGACAGACCAAAGACTTTAGTAGTAACAAAACAGCTCAGTTGTTGCATTACATCTGGCACCTAATAACGAAACAAAAATTCGAAAATCGAACTCAGCGATAGCATTATTTTTGAAAACTATCGAACCAAAAGACTACCGGCAATTTTTTTTTCCATTTATCGAAACAGACGGCTTAATTTATGTCATGATGTGCCAGTCTAAAACTAAGCATCAAATAAGAACAACCAACTAAGCACTTAAAAAAAGGTCCCAAGCATATAATTGTGACTGGCAGGCGTTGAATAACGTATTAAGTATAACAGAAAAAAAGTCGTGTCGGTTTTATTCCTCGTTGATTTTTTTCAAAGCATACTTCAGTAAACGGCCTCAGGCCGAGTGGCTAAGGGTACTCTTGGGAAACACAGTTCAGAAGTTGACTGCGCAAGATCAAAAATGGTGTCGAAAATCTAACGCTTTACAACTCATCTTGGCTGAAATAAATGCCTTTTGTGATAGGATAACAGTTTCCGTAGTTTTTTCTTAGTTTGAGTAAGAAGATGAATAAGACATGAGGTTTTGTACGATCTTTTTAGAATAGTCGTGTTTGGTCGAGTTTTTATAGTGAGCATTTCTGTTATCGTGTCCATAGAGATCTAAACGCTTAAAAATTGGAAAACCATAGCTTCATATTTTGTTTTTAATGATTTCAAAGTGCTTGTTACTAGTCTATACTAGTGCTTGTAGTAGTATTTTAAATAAATAGAAAACTTTGGTGTAAAAGCATCTTACTAAAAATAGGATATGCACACTAAATTATATAATATATATATTATAAATAAATAATATATAAATTATACACTAAATTATAAATTATATAATTTAGGATATGCATAAATAATCTACATAAGGTTCTTGTAGATACATTTTTTGTAGATCTCTTATTCTGCCATTAATTTTGGCGTGTAAATAGTATTAACAATTATTCATAATACAAAACAATACTATAGTTAATGAATAAACAATCAATGAATAAAATATATTAGATAAATACTAATTAAGTAAAGTTAAAGCCGTAACTTTTTTTTATTATTATTCATTAGATTTCATTAAGATCTCATTAATTTAATTTTGTAATTATTTTTTAGTTTTTTGTTTGTTTATTGTCAATGTGAGGACCATCAGTGAATCATTACTTTTATTTAATTTGTTTGTTTTTGACGATTGTCTGGCAGTTTGAGTACTATTAGCGACCTAAACAAATGTCCTTTTTTGGTATTGTTCATCGTGCCGTTGAGCTCCTTGGGTTATGAGTCGAGCTACACGATAACTGACAAATGCTTGCACTCACTGGACAGGTCCACTCAATATCTGTGGTGCTTTCTTAATAATCTGCATAGTCCTCATGTTAGTTGACCAAGGCTTTTGTCTGGACCTTAGAATAGACTATGAACCCTGAGTTTGTTTCGGTTGTTTCTTCTCAGAGTAGTCGGGTACGAAACACCGGCCTCATCTAGTTTTTAAAAAAAAGACGTGTAAAAGTGTTTGTGAAAACCTACTAGCAACATAAACGTCATTTATCATTTATAGTGATCTCTATTTTTACAACAAATTATAAATTATGTAAGAGCACAGCTCATGTTTAGAACATTTTATGTTTTTGAAATATATTTTATCACAATTCAAACTGATTTCATGTTTCAATAGCCCGTCTCATTAAAACTGCCAGACACAACGTTCAATGTATAGATAAAAAGTATTAATATTAATCAACTTTGTCATCTCTGATTTGGCAATAACGTCAGTATTGGCTCGACGTCAAAGTATCAATGTCGTCGTGACAGGACCATAAACAATTGGACATTAAATTTTACTAGCAATTAAATTGTTCCATTAATTACTAGATCCTGTTAACAGATTTTATGAGCAGTTAAAGTGGAAATTGACAAATCATTTGATCATGAAATTGGTAGTAACGCTAGAAGTAGTCGGTTTAGGTTTTATTTTAAGCGCTTTTATTAATTTCACCAGTAATCAACTAACTGACAATGTAAACTAATCTTTGAAGTAAAATCTAAACTACATAACAATGCATAGTTCGATTACGATCTAATTTTTTTCAATTATGAAAAGAAGTAGATGTAAGATCTCCTTGCGTTATTTTTTTTTTAAATGACTGGTTCATAACAAAAGACCTTGACAAGAATGTTTAACCTTGAAGTTATGTATGTGCGTACTATATTAGTGAGCCAGCATTCTCTTTTCATGAACTTTCAAAAGTAATACACGTTTTTACTATCTACATATAGCAGTTTTAAATAACGTTAAATAAACGGGATTTCTCCAGGGACCCGCCATGTTCATACACCATACCGCAACACTTGAATCTCGACCCAGTTTAAAAATGAATACAACAACAAAATAAATTTATCTCTAACCGCTCTTTTGAGAATTGCATTTGAGATTTTTTCGGTACACATACAAGGAAATGGAATATGCGTTTACATTTAACTACCTGGCGTCCGCGGCTTCGCCCATGTGATATCAAAAAAAGTATACTATAATCTACCTCTGTGCCAAATTTCATCAAGATCCGTTCAGCCGTTTTGACGTGAAAGAGTTACAAACATCCATCCATCCTCACAAACATTTGCATTTATAATATTAGTAGGATATACTATATAGTAGGATTATAACCAAGAACATGTTCAAAATTGTTCATATAAATATTTATTTTGGTATCAAAATATCAGGTTTTCTCTGTGTAAGCACAAAACCAACTCTCAGATCGTTTTACTTACGAAACTTAATGCAGAGCCTCTTCAATATTGCACACTATAATCAGGCTCTAGTAATACCTCTGCCTCAGGCTATAATGCTTCTACGTATGTAACTCAAGCTTACTTTGTTATGGGAAGTAAGCTATAATCCACCACTCGAGTCCAGTGCGAACCGGTTGATATTCCAAATATATATATTGCGGTTGATCAAAATGGTCCTCAACTTTTTTAAACTAAGACATCTGGGTTAATCGCGAACATGACTTTATACCCTGTAGATGCCGCGCCGGACGCCCCGGGCGTCGGGCGCCGTATGACGACTTCCGGCCACCGTAGATGCGGGCCTGTGATGCGCCCGTCCATTTATTGACGATAAGCCGTGTCGACGGCGCGTCAGTGTGCCATGCGCGTCTCAAAGAGATGGCAGCAAAGCAGAGAGGCTTGCCAGGGCCATCGCCTGCCGGGATTGCGAGTTGTCCGAAAGAGATACCGCGGCCCCGGAACGTAAAGGGCAATAGAAGGAACATGGGTGGGTTTTACTCAGTATAAGTCTGTCACTTTACCCTGCCTCGCCCAGAGTGGGGGAAGTTATTTGATGATTTCCAATCTGCAAAAAAAATACTCTGTCGATTGTGGGTAGGTTATTAAACGGCACTTTTGTGATGGTATTTGGTTTAGTTAGCGAATCGGAAAAATACTAAGCAAGATGTAGCAGTTATATAGATTTAATTTTTCGATAATATTCTTATAACCCATAACATCACGCCTGTAATCTCTAAAAAGTATGGCAGAGATGTAACTAACAGTACAAACATTGTACCACTTATGTCCTAGTCTTATGTGATGATGATGTACCAGGAATCCCTACTTCCTTACTAATATTATAAAAGCGAAAGTGAGTTTGTTAGTTACGTCTTCACGCTTGAGTACCGATTTTGATGAATTTTGGTACAGAGTTATTTGAGACCCCGGAGACGAATATAAGCTACTTTAGTTTTTTAAATAAGTGAGAAATGAGGAAGAAAGAGGGAAAACTTAGTTTTGCTATTACAATAAATAAGGCGCAAGGGCAGAAACTACAGGTAGCAGGTACATGCAAATCAGGAAAGGGGAACTGTGTTACCCAGAATTTAACGCAAGCGAAGCCGCGGGCAAAAGCTAGTATTGTATAAAATCGGCGTCCCAAAACTTATAACAAAAGTAATAAGCAGTACTAAAGAACCAGGTCAACTGATTTCAATTACACTTCATTGCTTCCATCTCTTTTCCGAGCTACTCAAGTAAAGCCGTGTGTAAAACCTACTTACCCAATATTAGGACGTTTCAATTTCCTCACATTTTGGGTTCAATTTGTAATCACTGTCTAATACGTTCCGAGTACGGCTTATCGAAAATTGATATCTACGCATTATGCTTATTAATTTCTTCTCGAGTTTATATACGATTTATGAAATGAAGGAAATATTGAAAAAAATTAGGTATTGGGGAAAGAGGGAAAATTATTACTAATGAAGTGAAATTATGAGGATAATGATACTTGCTTTTAGTATTAAGGGGGAAATGAATCCGGGGTTGCGGGTTGTTCGAAAGAGATACCGCGGCCCCGGAACATAAAGGGCAATGGAAGGAACATGGTTGGGTTTTAGTCAGTAAAAGTCTGACACAGTCAGTCACCCCCAAAAAAGGGGTGAAATAAAGGAATGAATGAATGAACTTCATTTATATTAAAAATAATCTTTATTTATTTTAAAAGCCTTTTGTGAGGGACTCTATAATATTTCGAACCCCCGAATACGGTAAAAGACCAATAATTATCGCGCTTTTTTTTTAAATGAAAACCTCAAATGACTTTTCCCGCATTGGTTAAAGTTAAAGAGAAGGATCAGACTTGTACTGACTAAAACTAATCCGAGTTCCTTCTTTTCCATTTTTTTTAAAGTTTGCCTTTTTTTTCGGGTGGGAAATTATCAAATGACTTCCCCCGCTCTGGGTGGAGCGGGGGGGCATGTCAGACTTTTACTGACTAAAACCCACCCATGTTCCTTCTATTGCCCTTTACGTTCCGGGGCCGCGGTATCTCTTACGAACAACCCGTAACCCCGGCAGGTTAATCTTTGCCTCACACTAGAATTTCTCCATTATCGTGGGTGCGTTTACAAACATTAAAACTCACATACACAAACAGCCAGACCCGGAACAACTATTTGTAGGCAATACAAATATTTGTTCCGTGCGGGGATCGTGCGGGGATCGAACCCGCGACACGCAGCGCAGCAGTCAATCGCTCAGCCACTGCGTCAGCCGTGTCGTCTTTGTGTCCCGGGGGCCCGAGATTTCTGTACAACCGACCCGCAGCCCCCGTGATCGCGCCTAGAATCAAAATTCGTGATAAGTGTCAAATGTCTACATTGAACCTAGAATAACTTAAGTTAAAGGTACATTTATTTAGATCGAAAATGTTAAAAACACTTCATAAATTTTAATTTAATGATAACCAAAGAACTGAAAACTAAAGCGAAATGAATAAACCATTTCCAAACAAAAGGGCTTTCTGTTTTGTCAGAAAAAAACACAGAGTTTGAGTTTATTACATGTTAGTTATGAGGCCAGATAATAAGAAAAAAAATCTACAAACAACATCCTAATTAAAAACTTTTTAAAAGTATAAAAAAATCTTATCGTATTTAGAAAACATCAACGACATTTTATGCGGAGTTTTTCAAAAGAATGATATTTTTTTACTGTTACCATGAAACAACACGAAGAGCTCTTGACTATATTATAATAATATAGTCAAGAGAGTAATCCGCTCCGATCTATCTTTATTTTAGTTTTTTTTGTTTAAACATTGCTTTACACTAGGAATTTCTTCTTGGGTGCGTTTACAAACATTTAAACTCAAATGCACATTGTTGCATTTGCCAAAGTTCTGTGTAAGAGTGATCACCTCAGAGAGCCTATTAAACTGTTGGTCCCGGCTGTAATTAGTAGATCTTTAAAAGGCCAATAAATAAAAGAAATTAAAAAATTAAAAGGTCAGTCTGATCAACCAGTCTTAACAGGGGGTATTGTATTACCTATATCGCGATATATAGTCGCTCCGTATAAAATACTGGTATTCTGCTGCAGCAATTAGACTAGAAATAGATGGTGAGTAAATATTTAACAACGCCTGGAAACAACAATGATTTATGTAATTCCAAGATAAAACTTTTTACTCTGTTGAAAAATCCCTGAACAAATAGACCATCTCTCTAGGGTTTAAAATCATCGCCATTGTGTGACCGCTAACCCATTTATACCAAGACAGATAGAATAGAATAGAATAGATTTTTATTTGTCTCAAAAAGGTACATACATTCTTTGGTTCATGTCATCTTATGTCAAATCAGATTTGTAACCTTTGTGAGAGCTGGAGTCTATAATGGGTTCGGGACCTGTATGACAGATCTCCAGGCTCTCACCCTCTTAAACAATAGTATTGAGTACTAATTTGATTGAACACATCAAGGCCTTCACGTACAGAGAGGAATATTTAAAAACTAGAAGACGAAAATTTTAAAATTAAGCAACGAAATAATCTGCGAGTGTGTAGTGAATGGAGTGTGTGTGTGTGTTGAGTGTTGTGTATGTACGTGTATGTGTGAGAGAGTGTATTTGTAAGAGTGAATGTAGGTGTGTGTAATGAAATGTGGTCTACTAAATTACTATCAAATTCATTTCAAAACAGCTAGAATATTTTCCGTCTCAGAATAATCCAAATCAAGGAGCCAATTCATTATTTTTGCTTTACATTTAGATTTGCACAAGGGGTATATGTTTAAGATTTTGTTAGTGCTATTATACACATGGCTACTGAGGAAGCGGGAGAAGCGTTGGGCCAAAACACAATTAGTACGAATAGACGGACAGACCGTATGCTTACGTCGTTGGGAGATCAAAGAGGGATCATAGGGAGTGTGCCCATGAGTTGTCATTAAAAGATTAAATATATATAATTTACGAACAGTCAGAACCTTACAAGTTTTGTAAAGGTCGGTGGTAGGAAAACGATAAGGTAACTGCCAACCAACTTTCAACAGAGCTCTTTGGGCGCGTTCTACTTTCAACATGTGGGACCTTCCTGAACCACCCCAAGTTATTATACAATATTGGATGAGGGATTGGCAGAGAGCCAGATACACTAGTTTAATCACTTTGGTATCAGCAACGTAACGGAGGTTCTTAAAAACATATATTAACCTGCGCAACCGTTTGGTAAGTGTATCAATGTGAGTACTAAATGTTAAATTGTCGTCTATCTGCACTCCTAGATACTTAATACAACTTACCCAATTTAGGTGGGGACAATTGCAGCCTAAATTCTGAGTTAAGTTACAGGAGTGAGCGATTAAAGCTTGAGAAGAGGAAGGGGGCTTTCCAGCGGCTGAGAGCGAAAAGGTGAGATAATTCGTTTTATCAACGTTCAGGGTGAGCCGGTTTTGTGCCAACCAGTTGGTGACAGAGGCGAGTCCAGACTGTGCATATTGAAACACCAGATTCCAAGTATCCCCGGAGAAAATTAAAGCAGTATCATCGGCATAGGTAAAGATGGAAGCAAAAGGAAGCTTTAACTGGCATAGGTCATTATATATATCATTATATAAATGAGAAAAAATGTAGGACCGATAATACTGCCCTGGGGAACTCCGTATGTTATTGAAAGTTCATCGCTGGTCCAATCTCCTATCCTGAGACATTGTCGTCTGCCTGTGAGGTAACTACTGAAAAGGGATAGTTGAGTGCCTCTTATACCAATTCTTTCCAGCTTGGCAATGAGGGTGGCGACAGAGATAGTGTCGAAAGCTTTTGCTAAATCTAAGAAAACGCCTATGACCTTTTGTTTTTCATCGAGTTTAGAGACGATAGTATTTGTTAGGTCTAATACAGCATTGTTAGTAGAAATACCGGAGCGAAAACCATATTGAGAAGATGAGAGTATGTTATTTTGATTTAGGTATTTAACTAATCTGCTGTTCATTAGCCTCTCAAGTACTTTTGAAAGTGTAGGTAAAATTGAGATAGGTCTGTAGTTGTTTAAACGATCTCTGTCCCCTCCTTTATGAATTGGGTGTACTACTGCCAGCTTGAAAGCATCTGGAAAAGTGCCTGAACTAAAAGCAAGATTACATATGTGAGTTAAGTGCGGAATGAGTATATTTTTGATTTTTTTAATAAAAGCGCCTGATATATCATCAGAACCTATCGCACAATCGCTCCTTAGATTCATAATTAGACGATCCAATTCAGCTTCATCTGTTTCTAGAAGGACAAGGGAATTATGGCACGCTGGGAAGACATCGGATTTTGGAGGTATGGGTGCAATGGCTGGTATGTTTTCAGCTAAGGTACGTCCAATATTAGCAAAATAAGAGTTCGCCTCATTTACGGAGCTCCCTGGATCGGAGGATGACAGAAGAGCGTCGGCGTGTGTCTTGACTTTTGCAGTGTGAGTAACTGATTTTATAGCCTCCCAGAGTTTTTTATTGTTATTTTGTGCGTTACTTATTTGAGCTTTATTATAGTTAGATTTAGTAGTTTTAAGTATCATTGAACAGTAATTTCTGTACCTTTTAAAAGTGGTTTGTATAATTTCGTTATCGGGATTTTTTTTACACTTCCGCGAATACCTAAAGATTAGCTTGTTACCGCGCCTTAACTACTAGTCAACTTATGGTGAATTTGCCGGCACGGTTAGCGCAGTGGTTGAGCAATCGAGTGCTGCGCTGTGTCTCGCGGGATCTATCTCCGCACGAAACAAATATTCGTATGACCTACAGGTATTTGTTTCAGGTCTGGCTGTTTGTGTATGTGAGTTTAAATGTTTATAAACGCACCCGCGATACAGGAGAAATTCCTAGTGTGGGACAACGATTTAAAAAAAAAAACCCTAATAAATATTCGCATACTTAGAATCTAACAGATTTTATGTTCTGTTTGACTAGTTGTTGCACCCTACAGTGCATACCAACTCTGTGTAACAATCTTGTTCGATCAATGCCTTCTGTGAACAACTCAAAACAATCTGTCTTAATTGGTCAATCAGAGGCCGACAAGAGCTTGAATCTAAAGTGTCTAATAGCTTAGCAATGGTCGTACCAGTTCTGTCTTCAACTATTCGATGAGAAAATGACCTATCCCTCTACTTCGTGCACCTCTTGAGTAATTTCAGTATATTGAACCACAACTAGTGATGATGTCAAAGGGAAGTTGCTGATTGTCAGAAGCACAGTATAGTCCTTGTGACGACGCTTTTGAACGAATTTCGGTTGAGATTGTGACTACTGATACCTTAATACTGAATTATTAAGGTTTTTTAAAACACGCTGAAGTAACAGTTAAGATTATGATTATGATGGTAAGGTAAAGTTATTTCGTAGACAATGTCAATTTGATTAAACTTGTTTTGTTTTGTGTCAGCTATTTCAAAAGTTTTTATAAAAGACGGACAACAAAGTTCTATAAGTTTTTCCTTTTTTTCATTTTCTTACAATTGAAATACATCTATTTTCGTTATGTATTACTAAAATGTATTATTTGATCGAATAATTTATTACATTGAATCGCAATAAATGTTTCTCAGACGTATTATAATGATCTAAAAATAAGGACAGAATTTATTTGGAACTAAAAAATAAATAAACGAAAGAAAATATGACAGACAAAAATAGGAAAACATTATAGGACTAATATTCAAATTCTAAGAATTTCATAAAGCGAGTTTATTTTTAATATCGTTCGTGGTATACGTATTTTGTACAATCATATTTTTATTAAATTTCTTTGTTTTCTTTAGTGTGGGTCGACCTTGATTAATAAGTCATCCCCTTTCAACCTTCTGTTGACGTAGGTACTTTATGAGGACTTAAGGTTGATTCAAAGAAACCTTGTACTAGATTATATTAAAAATACCAAATCACCATTTTATTAACAGTGTCTTCAACATTATTGATTATATAATATAGGTAAAGTTGAAAAATGTCAAGTATTTTGGTTATGTGGATTTATATTATAAATTCATTTTTCTACTATGTGCTACTAGAAAAAAAAAACGTCACAAGGCGAAGCTTTCCCTACAGTGGAACACTTTAAAACTGATAAATATACACATCAACGGTAATCTACCAATAAAAATATGAAAAATAGAAAAAAACTTGCTACCAAAAAAATCCGACTTCTTTTTTTTTTGGCCCAAAAGTTTTGTTATTTCAGCCTTAATTTTTGTCGAGTATTCATGTTTCATTGCTACTAAAAGTTACTTGCAAATCGTCTATAATAGGAGAAAAAAATATGTATAATAAAACAACTTATAAATTTATCCAAGCTGTTTAGAAAAAGAAACATAACGGGGGCACCCTTCGGGAGTAGGTATCTTTTCAATTATAAAAAGATATTGAAAATCGGCCTACTATCGACGGAGAAATCGCGTTACAAACATACAAAAAAAATACAGTCGAATTGAGAACCTCCTCGTTTTTTTAAGTCGGTTCAAAAGAAACATGTTTTGTTAAAACTCAAAGTGCAATAACTTTACCCGTTTTCTTAATACTCAATCATCTAGATGACATTAATTTTTGCACTGAATTATAACGGTAGGTATAAGAAATGAGAGGAATGCAGCAAGAGGAACGCAATCCCTCTTTAACCTTTTAAGAGGCAACCATTGCTTATTCCGATCCGCTATTAAGCCTGTAGTCCTTTAGTCCGGTTTCTATGATGTTGGTATGGTTTGTCTGTTTATTCACGAAAAGGTTTGAAACAAAACAGGTTAAAATATAGTGCTACGATACAATTTTTGAAATTGTTTAAATGAAATGAAAGTATATTACTGACTAAAACGATCTTTGACCGTTAGTACAGGTAACTAATCCTGATAATCTGACAAGCAGACTTACCAAGAGATACCGTATTATCTAGTACTATCTGAGTCGATATGTCAGATAGGCAGACGCTCCACGTAATATGGATTTTGAAAGACTGGAAGTCAGCCAGGAAGAGAAAAGGCTAGGCAGATGATGATACTGACTGAATTAGTATTTGTTAAAGTATATTTAATCACGTCTGTGCATACCATTTTTATAATTAAAATTATCAAGTTACTTCTTCCGCCGTGGGCGTCGTAGAAGGGACTGTCAGACTTGTACTGACTTAAACTCATCCATGTCCCTTTTGAATTCCGTGGCCGCGGTATGTCTTTCGAACCAACCCACAGTACCGGGACACTCAAACAGCAAAAATACAGTCATGTTTTTGGTTCAATTTTAGGTAAATCTATCATCACATAAAAACAACACTGTTCTTCATTACAACCAGAAAATAATATTGTCGTTTCAACGCTTAGGACATCAATCTAACTCCACTCTTCACCAACCAATTCTCGTCTAACTCACAAAATTCACCCAACGAAGTGAAAAACGAGCGTGAAAAACAGACATAAAAACCCTCTCCTCTTTAAATCACTACACGAGAACTTCCACCCAAATAAATCTGTACAATTTTTAAAATATTGTACTGGAGTTGGTGAACGGTGGTCCATTTAATTACACGGTAGGTGCATTTTGGTTCGGAGCCAAAAATCGTTCCGCACATGCTTAGGTTTTGGCTGGAGCCGGCTTAATGTGGAGGCACGCGCTTAGCCCCTGTGTGGCATAAGATCGGCTTAAATAAACATTGTCTGGTTTAACTATAGAGGACTGGAGGTTACAAAATTATGTTGTGCAAGGAAAAAGTTTTGGTGCCACGGTTTTGGTAGTTCAGACATTTTTGTTGGGAAGCTTAAATGTTTTATTGACTCAAAACCATATCTATCTTTAAAGAACCAGTAAAGAGAGATTCCGTAGAAACTTTTTTGACGTGATAACGTCTTTAAAATCGTTTTAGTCGGGTGACATGTTCAGAAACTTGTGTCACACCAAAACCTCACAAGCGACATTTCATAAAGATAGTAGCGCCATCTGTTACTTGGCTCGAAAAAAAAACTTTAAATTAGTACTTAATTTCATTTTAGATGTCACTACTGGTGATAACTTATATCACCAATAAGACGTTATCACGTAAACATCTCGATCGTAAACCTACTTTACAAACAACCAATTTTTTTTTTAATAAAAACAGCCATAGTTTTTTTATGCATTAAGTTGAATTAGCATTTAATGCTAATTCAACTCGATACCTTCGCGCGTTCCCGAGATAAAGGGTCTTGACAGACAACAAATTGATCCAATTAGGAAACCGTTTTATTCTTTTGGGGTACGGAACCCTAAAAATACCTTTAAGTGGTTCGTTTTGCAAAATAGACGATCTTTTGTTAAAGTATTTAGCAAACCGGACATACAACGAATCGTCTTTTTTTCTTTCAACATGGACGTTCTCATATCCACTTCAAACACTCACCTTCAAAACCTTATCTCAAATATTTACCTCAGGTCCAGTTGAAAATCAGCGTCGGACACTAGCTGCTCGACACCTAGCTAAACTAGGCCTATTTGGCAGCCGTGAGACAGAATATTAGCTTTGTTTTTTTTTTTTGTATTGTTAAGATTTTTTTTATGTTGCGTGTACTTGTGGCCAATGCCAAATAAATATGTTTTTTTTTTTATTTCTTACCTCTAACAATATTATAAACAAAAATCTAATCTCAATTCAGATCATCTAACTCCGTATAAAAAGCGGTCCTAACGCTTTCAAGAAAACTACAGTCGAGTGCATGAGTACAGCCGCTGCATTTTAACGAAAATAGCCACTGAAAGCATGAATAGAAAATAAGGAAAGTTTTACACTTATTGCTTTATTCTGAGATTTTCTTTTGTTATGTGTGATTTTTGTGTACCGAGTCTTGGTTTCCATCTGATTGAATGTCTAATACCTAGACATTATCATATTATAATGATGATACTACACTTGAAGTAATTAGATTCTAAGATTTAAAAAAAAACTTTGCTGAACTTTAAGAATTACTCCTGTATCGTAGGTGCGTTTACAAACATATCAATTCACACACACCAGCAGTTAGTCCCGGAACAACTAACTGTATAATAAAAATTTGTTCCGTACGGGGATCGAAACCACGATACGCAGCGCAGCAGTGAATGGCTCAGCTACTGCGCCATCCGTGCCGTCATATCGTTTAATCTTTACATGTTTTCAAAGGCTTTTTTTATTTCTCAAATTTATTTGAGTAATATATAAGTTCTTTCAGCTGCTGTAGAAAACTCGGTAGTTCCATATCATTGGCTTCGTATGATTCTGAAATGCGCAAGGGACTCACTGGTACTGTTATCAAGGGGGGGCGATAATACCCCACTTTACCACATGGCTAGAGGTTTGGACCGGTGACATAGTGTATCTACTTTTTTTTTAACTTTTCCCCACACTATCGTGGGTGCGTTTACAAACATTTAAACTCACATACACAAACAGCCAGACCCAAAACAACTATTTGTAGGCCAAACAATTTTTATTTCGCGCGAGAATCAAACCCGCGACACGCAGCGCAGCAGTCAATCGCTCAGCCACTGCGCCAACCGTGCAGTAAAATTTTGTTTTTTACAGAACCCACGACTCCGCAGCTGCTCCTGAATAACTGCTAATGGGATAACCCGATAACATTTCGCCCGATCGGGGGATCGAAACCAGGACGTCATTTGGGTCGTCAAACTTTGTTAACAATCATCAATTGACCTATAATTATTTAGTCTCAAACTTTTTTTTGAAGATTTATGTTGCTGATTTAAATTTGTCTTGCTTGGATAGTAGAAAAAAGTAAGAAATAATGTTATTATTGCGCTGTTTCATGTAAGCTATTAATGAAATATTTCTGAAAAACATAACATTGCATAAATAGAACCCACAGAATTGAGTTGTGACTGACAGTGGTAACGATATGAGCGAAGAAAACGAATTTGGAAGAGGGTGGACCGTTTTGTCTGCTTACAAACATCCATTTGCAATAACTCCAGTTTATCCGTGATCATGGCGTGCGCGATTGCGCCGAAATAATTAGGAAACATGATAAATATCCCGTTTCAAATGTTATGACTAATTAAATTTTTTTATGTAATAACTAGCTTTTGCCCGCGGCTTTGCTCGCGTTCAATTCGGTAGCGCCTTATTGATTTGTAATAGCAACGCTATGTTTTCCCGTTTCTTCCCTCTTTCTGTGTCATATCCCACTCTTTTTTTAAAAAAAATAGCCTATGTCCGTCTCCTGGTTCCCAACTATCTCTGTACCAAAATTCATCAAAATCAGTTTAGCCATTAAAGCGTGAAGAGGTAACAAACAAACAAACAAACTCACTTTCGCTTTTATAATATTAGTAAGGATTGTGAATGTGAGGACTATATGGATCTTTGTTTTTTTACTTTGTCTGTTTTTGACGATTGTCTGGCAATTTGATGCGACCTACACAAATGTCCTTTTTTTGGTATTGCTCGTTGGGTTATGAGTCAAGTTACACGATAACTGACAAATGCTTGTACTGACTAGACAGGTCCACTCAATCTGTGTGGTGCATTCTTAAAAAGACCATTTTAGACACTAATCTGCATAGTCCTCGTGTAAGTTGTCCAAGATTTTTTGTCTGGATCTTAAAAGAGACTATGACCTCTGAGTTTGTTTCGGCTGTTAATTCTCAGAGTAGTCCGGTAGGAAACACCGGTCTCATTTAGTTTTTAAAAAAGATGTGTAAAAGTGTTTGTGAAAACCTACTTGAAAAATAAACATCATTTATCAGACTTACTGAATATGCATAAAAATCGGTCGAGCCGTTTCGGAACGAACATTGTAACACGAGAATTTTAAATATTAGAGTAGAAGCTTTGTCCACGATCAGCATATAAACAAAATAAAAATACACAACCGTGACTATAAACTTTAAAAGTCCTTCCACTTGGTTTCTCAAGCCACTAATAAAATCATACTTTTTCTTTTATTCCCAGTGCAGAACGTCGCGTAAACGTTTTCAGCATTAAAACATTTTATCTTTGAAGTCTCTTTAATGGCGGCCATCTTTAAAAAGATTGAGCTCATTTGTGAGCTCAAAGATAATAATAATGTAATCCGTCAACAGTTCTAGTTATGACTCTTAAGTCTTAGTCATGTTTTGTTTTATTACTTAAATTTGAGTGACTCGGGTAAATTCTTTATGAGGTCAGGTGCGAGAAGGAGTGCTTTGATACCAGTATTTTTTAGAGCTCGGTTATTGACCCCATTTTATACTGAATGGCGGTTGATAGCGGTTCTTCCGCAGTACTTGCTTTGAGATATTAAATAAAATAAGTATTTTTAGTGTTCCGTAACTTAAAAGAAAAAAAAAGGAACGGACGATGAGCTACCCATTACTCATCGTCCACAGGCCGCATCTACAGTAAATACTAACTGCCTGGAGTATAAAAAATGTGTTCAACTTTCAGGATTTAAATAAAACAATTAATGTTAGAGCTGACTAGGTGGCTACGTTCTGGAACTAACACAATAAAAATATTATCGAAAGAAAAAGAAGAATATCAGAAACACACTAAACAAACTTTAAAACCCAGGACAGCCTTCCCCTTCCTGTTCGAGGCCCATAGAAATTTAACATTTCCTACTACCCTATTACGAGGGCAGTACGGAAAGTTTCTAAAGCCGAACCGTATCGAGGAAATGTTTAATGAACTTCTAACTTAATATAATTCCTTTAGTTGAAGTTTTGTGCTTGGGTTCCCGTACTTACTGTGAATTTTTGCTGTCCAGGAAATTGGGCCTGACAAGTTCGAGAAAGATGTTTTTGTTCAAAATCATAGGCCTCATAAGATGTGTGTCGTGCGGGAAGTGTATGGAGGAAGGATTATATGTGAGGATTTATTTACGTCGGACTATTTTTGATGATTTTGGTCTTAAGGATATTTTGTGATTGGTTGTGGATTTTTCGAAAGAGATAATGTCCCCGGAATATGAAGGGCAAAAGAAGGAACATGGTGGGTTTTACTCAGTAAAAGTCTGACACTCGGGGGGAGTGTCAGACTTTTGCACCAAAAGCGGGAGAAGTTTTTAAATGATTACCCATCCGCAAAAAAAGCATAGAGTTAAACAGAAGTATATAATACCTATCAGTACACTCACATCTCGCCAGTAGTATTTGATACCCATTGAATACAGAGCGAGCTTATTGCCATTACCGAGCACAAATTTAGTGTTATATCTTTGGAGATATACTGGTGACAAATCAAAATCCCAATAAATGCGAATTAAAATTTTAATTTAAAATATATACTACACAGTCGACGGCTCAGACGTAAGAAAGGCAAAGTGACATCTGTCTGTTAAAATAGCAACATCACGATGGTGTGACGGTTGCTTAGGGATTTATTAAAGGCTTACGCCTAAAGATCTAGACTCTGTAGTCTATTCTGATTCATTCCTGAGCTCACCAACTCATACTCACTAGTCGTCATTGCAACCATTAAGACCAACGAGGCAGTCAATACGACATTCCTGAACGAAAACCTTATCAAAGAAGTGCACAGTAGAAGAAATACTTCCTAAATTATGCAAAACCAAAATATTATTTAAATTGGCCCATGCCGTGGGGGATTGTCGGATGTGCGTGAAAATTTTGACAACAATTTGAACCCCAGCCACCTCAGTTGCTAACATTAATGAGAAAATAATTACTCACAAATTAAAATTGAATTTCTGTTCATAACTTATGTTTACTGCGTCAGTGTGGTTTAAACTTCATGTCCAATAGTAGTACATAGGCGGACTTAAGCAATAAGGCATTCTTTACCAGTCATCCTTTAGGTTAATTACGACAATAGTGTTAAGGTACAAAAATTATATCTAAAAAAACTGTTTTACTGAAAAATTGATTATTATCATAAGTCTAGCCTACACTTAAGCTTTTGATCTGCGCTTTTTGCGTCATACGCTTAAAACTTTTGACCCTCTCTTTTTTGCACCAAGGGCTGACCAACGATTTCAACATCCAACAAAAACACGAAATCAGCTCTCCCTGCTACGTCTATAAAGCGATAGTTGTTTTAAAAGCTATATTTTATGAAGCACGGAACAAAAACTTGATGTCATGACCCAAACGAGATATATACACAAGGAAATTTCGTCAAGTCACCGAAATATTAGGAGAACATTAAAATTTACTTACAATGATCTGCATAGTTGAAACGAGAATATTATTAAAGACACTGCGCTGCAAGAAATAAGGTCCAGAATCAGTTTTCAGGCTGACTTTCGATTAATTATTATTCAAGAGACGGAATGGATACAAATTCAATGTTTTGTTTTTAAATTATTTGGTGGGGTGGATGGAATAATTATTTCCTACTTTATTTGGGGAGACGATAAAGTAAATTATGCCGTGTAATCTTGATTGAGCAGTATGAAGGAAATTTTAGAGTTGAAAAAACTGGTGTATACAGGGTGCATGAGGCCGGTTACCATGTATTCTGAAACCCCGGACAGAAATTTTTCGTCGGTATTTAAACAACAATCTGCTGGTCCATTTTTCTCTTTCTTCCAAAGCTAAAACCCCTATCATAGGCTTCTAACATACTATTATCATCTATCTAGCCTTTTCTCAACTATCCTGGGGTCATCTTCCAGTCTAACCGGATTCAGCTAATACCAGTATTTTACATGGGGCCTATCTGACATCCACAACCCAGTTAGCACTAGGTAAAACGATCCCCATATGACTGGTTGTCAGACTTTCGGGACCATGACTATCTATAACGATTGTCAAAGATCTACAAATGACTGCCGGGACAAGCTATGGGAGCTTTTTTTTTGCGGATGGGAAATCACCACATAACTTCGCCCCGCTCTGGGCGGAGCGGGGGGTAGTGTCAGACTTGTACTGACTAAAACCCACCCATGTTCCTTCTACCCTTTACGTTCCGGGGTCGCGGTATCTTTTTCGAACTACCCGCAACCCCAGCAGGGAGCTATGGGATCTTAACGTGCTTTCCGAGGCACGGAAAAAACTCGGTTTGTAACGGGTGGTCACCCATCCACAGACCAACTTAGGTAAGCGCGGCTTAACATTAAGATCGACCTGCGCGGCTGCTATTATTTGGACACGAGTTCCACACAAATACCATTAAACCTTCTGTACATTAAAAAAAATACGAAGCCTCATCTAGTTTTTTTTTATTTACAACTAGCAGCGCCCTGCGGTTTTACTCGCGTGGCGATAGAATATACAATATATTTTTATGAATTGTAGTCTATGTGTTATTCTGATGTATAAGTTATATTATTACCTATTGTGAAGTTTCATGAAAATTCATTCAATAGTTTTTGCGTGAAAGATTAACAAACATCCATACCTACATCTAAACAAACTTTCACGTTTATAAAATTATTAAGTAGGATATCCTTTCAAAAACTACCATGTTATTTTACGAACTATCTTTTGTTGGATGCCAGTTTCCCAAAACTGCTTACTACCAAAAGCTTGATAATAATGTGAGGGTGGTGTTACACAAAAATGTCACGTTCTACCACCGACTCTTTAGTAAGAGAGCAGAGTTACACGGACGGCCATATTTTCAAACGGTGATAAATTCTTTGATGTAAAATAAGACCACCACCACACCAGATAAATATTCTGTAGGCAGCCTTATGCTGAACGTACGTATTTGACATTGAGGAATATAGGTTTTTTTTTTTTTTCGGGTGGGAAATCATCCAATTACTTCCCCCGCTCTGGGCGGAGCGGGGGGGCATGTCAGACTTGTACTGACTAAAACCCACCCATGTTCCTTCTATTGCCCTTTACGTTCCGAGGCCGCGGTATCTCTTTCGAACAACCCGCAACCCCGGCAGGCGGAGGCTCTGGCAAGCCCCTCTGCTTTGCTGACTCTCTTTGAGGCGCACGTGAAACACGAACGCGCCGTCGACACGGCCTGTCGTCAATAGACGGACGGACGGTGAGCTACCCATTGCCCAGCCGTCCACAGGCCCGCATCTACGGTGGCCGGGAGTCGTCTCGCGGCGCCCGGCGCCCTGGGCGTCTCCCGCGGCGGCTGGGTTGGCTTGATGTTCTCTCCCTCAAACGCCCGGCAGGAATATAGGATAAGGTAATGTTTAATTGTTTTAAAGTTACCCCATTTCTACTGTATCGTGAGTGCGTTTACACATTAAAACTCAGATACACAAACAGACAGACCCGGAACAACTAACTGAAAGCAAAAAAAAAAACCGTGCGGAAATCGAACCTGGGACACGCAGCGCAGCAGTCGATCACTCAGCCATTGCGTTGTTGTTCCACTGATGGGCAAAGGCCTCCCATCTCATTTCAATCCTTTTCATCCCATATATGTAGGTTCAGATCGTTACAACACCAGCGAATGCGGGTCATGTACATTATGTCAAATATATATATAATGCCTCATGTTTGTGGATAAACAACGTCGCAAAAAACTGTCAAATATTTCGCTAATTTGATCATTGTTACGTACGTTTTGAACTGTGTTTCACAAAATTATTTACCTATGAATGCAATAGGTTACTAAAGTACGGCCGCGGAGCAGAAAGAATTTCGAACATTGACCTGTTATTACCTGTCTCTGTCACTCCCACGTAAATATAATGCGTCTCGCTCGCACAGTTGCAATGGCGGCCGTTCTCAGGGATTGTAAACGTTTTACTTGTTTGCATGTGGTTTTTTGGTCGGCCTTGATTCACGACAAAAAGTCCTTCTTGACATAATTTTTAAATAACGAACGAATGACATTCCATCGTGGGATGCGTTAATAGTGATAGCTCAGTTTTCGGACACAGTTATCTATTCCTAGTTTGTTGTTAAGTAAAAAACTCAGTCCCTTGAGTTTCGTTATAAAGAGTTTACACTGTACATACATAATTTATTTAATAAGTTGGTTATTTTTTTTGCTTCAAATATTTCCTGTACCACACGTACCTAATACAAAAATGTTTGTAACCACTGGCAGTAGGTAAAGAGGTCATTGTACGAAATTCTTCCTGCTCCGCGACTGGACTTACGTAATAAAGCATTTGTAAGATTTCCAATGACTTATTTCATCAAAATCAAAATTAATATTTAGTGTAAATTTAGGTGTCACCCGCGGTGGAAAACCATATTTGACCATCCCACAGGAACACCGATTTTTTTCAGAATCGAATGTGTTAAATTAGAATAAAAAATGTCTTGATACAAATTTTGAGGATGAAGGTGTTGTGACAAACATACACACACACGTACAATCTTTCCCCTTTTTTTTTTTTTTTTTTTTTTTTTTTCGGGTGGGAAATCATCCAATGACTTCCCCCGCTCTGGGTGGAGCGGAGGGGCATGTCAGACTTGTACTGACTAAAACCCACCCATGTTCCTTCTATTGCCCTTTACGTTCCGAGGCCGCGGTATCTCTTTCGAACAACCCGCAACCCCGGCAGGCGGAGGCTCTGGCAAGCCCCTCTGCTTTGCTGACTCTCTTTGAGGCGCGCGTGAAACACGAACGCGCCGTCGACACGGCCTGTCGTCAATCGACGGACGGACGGTGAACTACCCATTGCTCACCGCCCACAGGCCCGCAACCTTTCCCCTTTAAAATATTACTGTGATTGTAATTTATAATGAGTATTACATTGTAACACAGACTTATATTCTATTTTTATTTAGAAATATTAAACACTTTCATAATAGCAATTAATTTGACAGCTGTTTGTGACATTACAAATTTCGGCATACTTTTCTTGATATTAAATTAATCCACCAAGCACAGAAAAAAGTTATTTTTTAACACCCTTGCTCGTAAAGCTGATGTAATTCCACCGGTTTTAAATATGTAAAGAGGGTCATAAAAAACGCGTGTGTTATCAAACCAAATAGTTAAGTTATAGTCCATACAAATTCCATAACAGTATTATTTGCCATTTCAAATTTGGAACTGATCGCCCCGCCGCACGACTCCAGCTAGTGAGCAGCGCGCTGTTGCTATTCTTTTTCTTTTTTTTTTAATTTATATAAAGGGTTTTGTCGCTTAGCGCTGTTGCTATTCAAATTTCGAACTAATTCGAAAGTAGGCAGCGCTAGCTCGCTGTTAAAATGGCGGGAAGCAACAATGTGCATTCACAGATTGAGTTTATTTAAAATGTTTTTTTTTCTATTTCCTCGCAAATGTGTTAAAAAACGTCGTACGATATACGTGCGTATTGGTTATAACATGCTCGGCTCAATTACGCCCTCGCCTACGGCTCGGGCTGAAATTCCGACTCGCATGTTATAACCATCTTAACGCACTAATATCGTAATGTACTAAAACATAAGAGTTGAGTATCTATCTAAGATAGAAAATCGAATCCAAAATCGACTAAAGTTAAGTCATCATCATCATTTTCCTGTCCTTGTCCCATTCTATTTGGGGTCGGCGCAACACGTTTTCTTCTTCCATTCTCCCCTATCAGACGTCACGGCATCATTTACTCCTTTCTCCTTCATTTCATTCCTTACACAATCCATCCATCTTTTCTTTGGCCTTCCTCTCGCTCTCCGGCCATCAACATTCAGATCCATGACTCTTTTAGTCACATGTCCTTCATTCCTTCTCATTACATGTCCATACCAAGACAAATGACTCCCTTTCATTTTTTCTGTAACAGGCGCAACTTTCAAACTTCCTCGAATATATTAATTCCTTACTAAAACATCGATTAAAGTTAAGTAAGGGATCAAATTGTATGGGAAGTTCATCTTTCAGCCATGGCAAATCCATTGACATACTTGCGGTCTAGGCAGACTTGTAACTTAATTGAGGCATTTAAATGTAACATATCTAATTACGTCCAGTTAACTACAATTCAACAGATTCTATAAGAAATACTCACTTACCTTTAAGCCCAAATAAAGCTTTAAAATAAATCCAACAAATAGTCTTTCACAACATTGCCTTATTTATCACCAAAGCGTGATTTCCCACACAGAGTACCCTAATTTCAAAGCACACAATTTCAATTTATCATGAATGAACTAATTAATTAATATACGAACTTCGCTCAATCAATACCTACTGATCCTAAACTTGGGGACTTGTTTATCCTTAATACTGAACCGATCAAGGGCAAAATTGAGGTCTTTTCACTTGGAACACTTCATAGCATAATTGATTTTATTTGTGTTTGTTGAATAACTTGTAAAGGTCTCTTTTGTTTGTGGTAGAATAATCAAACTGAAACAAAATACGATCGTAAACAGATTGATTACTGTCATAAATGTTGAATGATTATCATAAATATACTACTAAGTGAATGATTAACAATTGAGCGTGTCATTGAATATGTAATGCTATCGTCACTAATATTATTGAAACCACATTTTTATAATGCTGCCATTTTTTTGTTCTATTTAGCTGTATTTTTTACATTATTTTTTAACTAAATAAGAGGCTGAGCAGCGGGTGAAACCGCTGGGCACAGCTAGTCTATCTATCATTATAAAAGAAAGAAACACTTACTCACTCATCACGAAGTTTCAGAAACAACAAGTTTATCTCAGATTTTGCATAGGTCAACGTAGGTGCTTACTAAGACAGGATTTTGCAAAATTCAACCCATAAGGAAATTAAACAGTGTGGAAAAATTTTGTATAGGAGAACGTGATTCCGCTGGATTGACTTGAATTTTTGCATAGGCATTCTTTCACGAGACGTTATGTTGTAACATCATGCTGACACTGAAGGGCTAAACAGTGGATGAAACCGCTCTGGACACAGCTAAATATAAAAGAAGAAATCACTTACTTATCACGAAATCTCAGAAACTACAAGGGTTAGAAGACGAGGAAAATTTTGCATGGTGATTGGTGGATTTTGCAAAATTCAACCCTTGAAGGACTGAAACAAGATGGCAAACTTTGTATGGGAGAACGAGATACCTGTACCCGAGTGAAATTTTACATGGGAAATGAATAGACTATCATAACATTACGCTACAACACCAAGGAGCTAAGTAGCGGGTAAAACCGCTGGACATTGCTAGTTACGCATATTAGCAATTAAATGATTATGAATTTATATTTTTTTTATATTTTATATATGTATATAAGCATAAGTATTGAATGTATAAATAATAAATACTATTTTAGCAAAAGGGAGGTGGTTTATTAAGTGGGATATTATTATACAATTAGTATTCATAGATTGTTTTACGCCTTTGTGCTCATTCAACATATGGATATTAAGTCAGTCTAGTTATCTTGTCTGTTAATCTAAAGACAATAATCGAAACAGAATATTCTAATCTAATTAGAGCTAAGCTCCTATCAATTGTTCTTCGTTTGTTGAATCCAGAGCTAAATACTAAATTGAATCCATTTAAAAGACCAACTAATTGGTAACTCGGATGGGAAATCGTCAAATAACTTCTCGGGCTCAGGGCGGAGCGGTGGGGAGTGTCAGGTTTGTACTATAATAAATAATAATTTATTAACAGAAATGGAGGTACAATTCATCTATCCTATTCAAAAACAATATACACAATTATTATGTTTTTCGTCAAAAGACAGACCTAGACATCGGCGCCTTCCTCTTACAGATTTACTTATTAAACTTAACATAATTATTTGCAATATTATAACAATATAGTGTAACGAACAGACAAAAATTGTAGGAGAATGCTATTCCTTGTTCTCTCAATGTTATCGGTATATTGGTAGGTATAATATATGGCGTCATACAGCCTATAACGTATACTCTACCAGAACAAAGGTATAATAAGGTAGTCTTTGTAAGAGAGAATAGGTGGTAATTCCTTATTCACCACTCAGGTCCATCCGTTCCGGGGTTGCGGGTTGTTCGAAAGAGACACCGCGGCCCCGGAACGTAAAGGGCAACTGAAGGAACATGGGTGGGTTTTAGTCAGTACAAGTCTGACATGCCCCCCCGCTCCGCCCAGAGCGAGGGAAGTCATTGGATGATTTACCACCCGAAAAAAAAAGGTCCATCCGTTTGTGGATTAATGTTTTAGTTTCTTTTTTTCTAGCCTAGAAAAAAAAAGGTTGTTCAACGCCTGCCAGTCACAACTATTTGTTATGTTTAAGAGTGTGGCGGTACATTCATACAAGCATCAGCTTGGCTTGCCTATGAGACATTTTACTTTAATCGTTTTTAAGGTTTCTAGTTCTGAACTGACTTCTTGCTTCGTTGGTGGGCAAAGCCGTGGAAATGTATCTCTAAGCACTTCACTGATTAAAGTTTTTTTAACAATTTCCTAATTAATATATTTACTACACAAATATACAATCTATAATTATTTAGTACCTACACTAAATTATTGTTAGTTAGTTACTGTTATGTTGTCTTTTATTTAAAGAAAGAGTAACAAATATTCATACAACCATCCATCCTCACAAACATTCGCATTTTTATAATATTAGTAGGAAGTAGGATTAATATTTTGCCTCACAATGTTTTTCTTCCCCATTTCGAGTGCTGTGGTGATGAAATAAACTACACTAAGTTAAGGCGCTGCCGCTGTACAAAGCAAACACTTCGTAAAACATCTAGATTTTCGTCGCAAAGTTAGCCGTATCTGTACATGCCACTTGCCAAAAAAAATTACCGTGTATTATATACAGTTCAATACATAAACTAAAGACTTAAACAAAATTAGTTTACAAAAGTGGTCTAGTACTACGAAAAAAAATGTTTAAAAAGACCAAGAAAAAAATTTTTTCGTCTCGAAATTCTCAATTTTTTCAGCGACAACCATCCTATTTTTTATATCTATAACAAAGGAAATTGTATAGACTAAAGAGATATCTAATTTTCAAACACGGAGCTGTATTTTTTTATATTCAATAAAAACTGCAAAATGATCTACATTTTGGCGGACATGATATTCAAATAAAATCAAACACCGAAATATTTTCCACCTTATTTCTATTTTTTCGAAGCAATACTGTCGTGTGTCAGACCATGCCCAGTATGCAGCTAGCCTCACTTCCGCGAATACCTAAAGATTAGCTTGTTGCCGCGCCTTAAGTGGTAACTTGGTTTTCACCCACAACTTACGACACATAGACGATCCCTGCTATATGACGATGGAACGGTCGAGATACTTTTTGCTATTCTGTATAACACCTGTGTTTCATACGTAAAACAAAAGCTAGATGGTAAGTAAAGGCTTTACGTAATCGCACGTGAAACGACGTGTTTGTGTAAGTTATGTTATTCCAAGATGGCGACTCACATTTCCACCACGTCGTACTTTTTGTTTTTTAGTCTGCGGAGCTTTCACTCTTTTTGCCAAAAACCCGAGGAAAATACTAACATGTATGCGTATCTCGTTTTTTCTTTTAGATAGTCTTTATTTTTTACTAGCTGGCGCCCGCGGCTTCGCCTAAAAGTATCCTATGTGTTATTCCAGACTATAATCTACATCTGTGCCTAATTTCATCAAGATCCGTTCACCCAAAGCTAAAGCGTTCAGTCAAAGCGAAAGTGAGTTTGTTTGTTTGTTACGTCTTCACGCCTAAATGGCCAAACCGAATTTGATGAATTTTGGTACAGAGATAGTTGGGACTTTGGAGATGGATATAGGCATAATTATAAAAAAGTGAGAAATGAGGGAATAAAAGCGTGCTCTACTAATACGCCACATCATCGCTTTTTTGTCATCTGGGAAATTATCAAAAAACTTTCGGAGCCGGATAGTGTCAGAATTTTAGTGACTAAAATGTTACTTCTTTTGGCCTTAAGTTTCGGGGCCGTGGTAGTTTTTTTTAAACAACCCGCAACCCCAGCAGGCGCCCCCCCTGCTTTGCTAACATCTCTATAGGGCGAGCGTAGAACACGAACGCGCCGTCGACACAGCCTATCGACACATGGCGGACGGAAGGTGAGCTACCCATTCCATCTATGGTGGCCGGGAGTCGTCTCGCACCGCATCATCTCTTCACACCAGGTGAGTTGCGGCTACACTCAAGCCTATTTAGTATAAAAAGCTTTGCTTATGATTATTTATCAACGAAAACTTGGGGAAACAAAAACATGTCCAGCATTGGACTGCAATAAGGTGAGTTTTACAAGCAAGAACAGAAAGTCGTACAAAGACAACCACTGCGTTGAAAAGCAAACATCTTCAGACAGCTTATTCCATCCAGAGGCTTAAAACATAACTGTGGTGTAGTAGGTACTTATCTGCCTAACCCTTAACGACTACAGGTATAATGTTGTGTGTATAAAATTTTGTTCAATATTTACAAAACTTATTTTTTTTTTGGAACGAAGTTCCTTATCGCGCGTTGCGAAAGGGGGCTAGACGGAAAAAATAAGACCAAAAGTTGTAACGACACTTTTCACTTTAGTGGTAAGCCGTGCGGCGTGCGAGTGTTTCTCTGTCTGCCTCTCTCTCTCTCTCTCTCTCTCTCTCTTATAGAAAGCAAGCCAGTTATTTTCGTTTCGTCTTTCTATTTCGCATTAAACAGTGTGGTGTCTCGACGATTATTTTTGTTGAGTGTATACAGGTTTTTTGTACATAATAAATAATAACTTCGTTCCATCCGGGTGTCCCTCGACACCTCTCAAGTTTTTTTCTTTTTTTTTACTTTGCCTTACACTAGGAATTTCTTCATTATCGTGGTTGCGTTTACAAACATTTAAACTCTCCCACACAAACAGATATTCATAATAAAGTCGCACTCACAGAATAAAAAAAAACATCTATCAGGACTCGGGACTATACACCTTGCTCTCTAAGCCGAAAACCCTTATAAAACCCTTAGAGGAAGAACATTGTAAGCTATAGGTACCTACTTTGCACTAGTTCAAATAGGTGAAATTACGTGACTCGACTGCCGCAAAAGGGTGAACACAGACTTAGTGCGACTAGAATCCAGTTTAACATTTTCTAGAGGATTTGTAAAGGATTTGTCGGGTTCAGCTTCGACGATTTATTAATTGCTGAAGCGAAAAGTCAAGAATTGAAAGTAGGATTTTGTTAATCTCTCTGTTAGGATTGGTTTTCGATCGAAAGAAAAGTTGTTGGGTTAAAGAAAGTTCTGGATTTATAACGGTAAAATGGAAAATTAATTACATTACGATTTGGTTTTTAATTTAACTAAGATTAAATACTACCAGTAGCACTGCAGTAGACCTATTGTCATGTTATTTTATCTAGGTGTAGATACAAGTCTTTAAACTGACATGGTTACTAACATTATTATTAAAACATGAAACGGGATATTTACCATATTTGTTATTGTTTTTTACCATGTTTGTTATTTTTTTTTACCATTTTTGGTATTGTTTTTTAACATGTTTTTTATTTGTTTCGATATATCGGCGATGTTGCAACGCCATCATCACGGATGAACTGATGTTATCGAAACGAATAATAAACATGGTAAATATCCCGTTTCAAGTATTAATAATAGGTGTAGATACATTCACAAGATTTGAAAAGTAAATTGGAACTGGTTTGCCAAGGCAGAGTGCTGATTTTAGTGGGCCTCAGCAGCAGTGCAATCCTGGATAGGGCTCTTCATCCGCGTGCCTTTGGAGTTGGCCATAGGTTTCTGTCACAAAACCTTTTTTCGGGTGGGAAATCGTCAAATAACAGAGGAGAGTGTCAGATTTTAACTAACTAAAATCCATTCATGTTTCTTAATTTGCCCTTTGTTCCGGGGCCGCGGTATGTGTTTCCAACAACCCGCCACCCCAGCAAGCAATGGCTCACGAACGTGCCGTCGACACGGACTGCACGGGGTTGCAACAGTCACTCCAGGGGGGGGGACAGTTGCCTACATCAAGCTTGGCGATAAATGAAGCAGCGCTCTCTATATTTTAGAGGGATGAAACGTATGTTTAGTTTTATCTAGTCAGCAATAGATGTCTCTGTATCAACCTAAAAACAACATTTTTAATTTTTAAACTAATTTAATGTTAGTTTAAATATATTCAACTCTTCATATAATCAATAATTTATGTTGATGTATATAATATCTTAAAATAATTTAATATTACGGAAATAATAGCAACACTGCCCTAATATTCGCTTGTCTCAACATCTGATTTTAATGTCAATGACAAACGTAAAATGGTCGCCATTGCCTGCGCACACGCTTGATATTTGCATTTAGCCAGTATTTCCCCGTACCGAACTTTGTTCTTACTTTCTTGATGTGAATATTTGATTTCCTAAATATTGGTATTTTTATAAAAAATATTCCGCAAGAAAATTTGAACAAAATAGTTCGGTACTGGGAAATACAAGGCTCTTAGAAAATAATCATCTAATTTTAATTACATTAGTGTGTATAGGGATGTAGGTAAACGTGTGCGTGTGTGAGTGTGTGATTGATCGGTAGTTCTAGCTCAGAAATGGAGATGGCGCTTCAAACATGTCATGGCTAAAAGTCAGGAGAGAGGTCACTCTTTTCCTTTTATATTATAGTACTCTGTGAGTCACTCTCACCATGCCACCAAGAGGTGTCACTTAGCCTCTGGCCACTCTACATAGATCTTCGCTTCGCCTGCTTCTTACGCCATCTATCAGTCTCAAGCACTTTTGTTTTTAAAACTAGCGTGGAGTTAATATTTGTAAATAATTGCACTGGGAATTCTATTTTAAGTGACTAGTATTGTTTTGTTGTTGTATTCTCATTATTTTTGAATTAATAAACATAATATTTTGTATTTATTTGATACTGTCTCACGGGGTCGTTGTACCTGTAAGTATCCTACGTATTAAACCAAGTAATAAATTTTCTGTGTGCCAAATTTCTTTTAAATCCGGTTCTTCGCATTAATAATATTAGCAGGAAAAAGGATTTTATTCAAAACATTTCCAGAAATTCTACATCTGAACATACAACGTCACATTTCGTGGAAACAGCAAGAAAATTGTAAAGACACACATTGCCGGACGTGTTGATATACCCGTTCTTTTTTAAAACCAAAACTTCTGGAAGCTTCCATCGTGGAAATAATGGTGCTGTATTGTTTCAAGTTTTTGAAATATTTTTATTCAGTGCAGTACTGAGGAAATTGTTTATGGTTTGCTTTGTTGAAATGTTTCGTCGTATTTAAAATGATTTATGGAGTTTTGGGTAAGAGGTTTTATTTTTAAAGTACAGTGAAGTATTTCATGTATTTTTGTATTTTACGTTGGGTCTAGTGATGCGAAACGAAGTTTCTTTTAAAAGTTTCTTTCATTTTTTTAAATACTTTGGACTAGCCCGGTATTAGTTTGACACCCAGTCTTACCAAGGAATACACAGTGTGTTGAGGATGTCATATAGGCAGTCACTCCAAGTAAAAATACTGTTATTCAATTGCATTCATTTAGTCAGGAAGCCAACCCCAACATAGTTGGTAAAAGGCTAGGAAGATGATAATAAAAACTGATGGTTGTGAGGAAGCCGTGTTTCTTTTAGATTATCTACTGTAGTCATTGTTTTGTATTTTATTGTATAACGGGCTGGTGAAGAGTATCTCGTGAAGAGTACCTACTGTGGTAATTTATTTATAGTTAATTACAACGGTATAATACTTACTACAATAATTAACATAGAAACAGAAAATAAAATATAAGTAAAACATCAAGTAAACAACTTACAATAGATTCAATTAAAACTAACACGGAACAGTGGACAGTCTTGCATACTTTGTTTCACAAAACACCAGATATATATACTAGCATGACTTTATAACATTCATCTGCAAACACATCACATTCAGAGCAGGCAGTCAAGATGGCGTTGAGCATTTTGAGAATACGACACACAGGCGTTTCAGCTCCGGCGACAGTTTTGTAAAACGGCTAAGCGAAAAGAATGTCATTTAAGTGCATAAAAAGAATAAAATAAAATTAAAATTTACTTATAAACACTGATTCAGCCGATCATTGATTACGCTGAATTGATGCCTGCTATTTAGATGCTACCGAAGAGCTATTGAATAAGTGGGAGCGCTTGCGAAACCTTTGCATTCGTTTTGTGTATGGTTTGAGGAAATATGACCACGTTTCTTCCTTCCGCAAGGAGCTTAAGTGGCTCCCTATTCGTCTTCGCAGAAACACTCGGATTTTATGTCTCCTCTATAATATACTGTTCAATCCTGCCTATCCCAGCTAACTGCGTGATCGATTCTCGTTTACCCGCCCTCCTGATGCTTTGTGTAGATCCCACCTTAAGTATCATCTTAATTTCCCATCACATAAAACTGAATTTTTCTCCTACTCCTTCTCTGTTCACGCAGTACGTTTGTGGAACTCACTTCCGCCTAACATACGAGACTCTAAAACTATATTTATTTTTAAAAAGCAAGTCAAAGAGCATTACCTGTCCTCTTTACTGTAATATTCTGCATAATTATAAATTTTAGGTATATATTTACAATCTCAGTATTTATTTTTATATGTGTATTATTTGTACGTAAGTTTATTATATGATTGATAATTTAAAATTTTCTGTTTTATCTTTTCCACACACTACGTGTCTACATATCTTATCCAACTTCCCACTCGCAGGTCTGCTGGAAGAAATTTCTTATGAAATAAGCTGTACCTTTGTGCTCTTCTGTCTTAATGTAATGTCCAGTCATGTATTTTGTGTGTGCATAAATAAATAAATAAAATATATTTAAATAAACAAATATTGGTACCAATACCAATATTTGTTTTTGATTTTGAAACCAATTTCATAATCAAAATCATTTATTTTAAGTAGACTAGTAACAGGCACTTTTGAATTGTCATTTTAATGGGGAAAATAAAATGAAGCTACAGTCCCAGTCACAAGGCATAGGCATAATAAATACGAAAGTACTTTAGTTGCCGGTTGATTCAAAGTATTTAATGTCTAAGCAATAATACAACAGTTCGGCTCCTACTATTAACTTATAACAAAAATACCGGACTAATAGAATAATAAAATTAGCAATAACGTTAGGCCGGCCAAATCGTATCAAAACATAACCCTTAAATCTTTTAGTACCTACCTGATAATGGCTCTCTTTACGAGTGAGAATTTAGATTGAAATCCAAACGATCTGAGTTTGTATCTGTTTTAACTGTTCAAGATTAAAGCTTATAGTACACTTAAAAGCATTACAAAAATGTTTCAACCACATAATTTATTAAATAACTGATAAATATTTTGTATTTATACAAGTGTGTAGTAATATGTTTAAGTTTATAATATGTTTAGGTTTATATAAATAACAAAGCAAATATGACTAAAAGAGTGATGGATCTAAATGTTGATGGATGGAGAGCGAGAGGAAGGTCAAAGAATAGATGAATGGATTGTGTAAGGAATGATATGAAGGAGAAAGGAGTAAATGATGCCGTGGCGTCTGATAGGGGAGAATGGAAAAAGAAAACGTGTTGCGCCGACCCCAAATAGAATGGGACACAGGCAGGAAAATGATGATGTGTGTACTTGCGGCAAGTGCCAAATAAACATGTTTTTTTTTTCTATTTTTTGAACCCCTATCTTGCATTCATCAAAACTACAACAGTCTCGCAATTACGACTTCTGTCATTTTCTTTCAGCACTAATTTATTTTATTTATGGTTGCCCACTCTCATTCTTGAAATTTTTTATAAAAAATTATCATTGTATGCAAACTTTAAACGTCCAATTTAATGCCAGCTGTATAATTACTATTCCAAAATACGAACAACTAACCAAAGTTTGGAATAAACCACAAAATTAATCAAGGAATGAAGGTATAAGACTGCTCCATGGCTTTACGTACGGTCAGCAAGCGTTGTGGGAAACCACGAAGGAAATGGCGGGACGCTCAGGACAAATCAGTCTCATTTTGCACGGAACCGAAATATTTCGGAGTCATGTAGGAAGGATTTTCACGGCTGACTGTACTAAACGGGTATTGGCTAAAAAGGAACCCTTTTATATTCGCTCTGACCGTCTGTCTGTTCGTATGTTACAGCCATTTTACAACGAGACTATTCGCACCACAAAGATTAATTTTGGAGTGTAGATGATGCAAAAATTATAAAAAGTAAATATTTTTTGAAAGGCCCTCCATAAGACTAAGACTGAGGGTTGAAAAAAATATGTTCATATATCTGTGTAGTGTGTCTATTGATAGGTCTTAAAAATAACTTTTTTTTCTTAAGCACAATCATGGTGGATGAGATATCTATATATAAAATTTCATCTTCTTCATAATTTCTGATTATATATTAACTTTTTATGAAAAAATTACATTTATTTTTTGCCATCGATTCGCTAAGAAGAAGATATAGCAATATCAACATATTCGAGAAGAATTTAATTGAACCTTAATAGTCTTTAAAGATTATCTAATAATAACCACAATTCTTCAATCCCATGAAAACCGTGATCCGTTTGTTAAAATAAATGAGCCTATTTTCATTACGCTTTTTTTCAAAGCTGTTCGCAGTCATTCGGATAAGAACCATTCGAAACTAAATATTAACAGAGTTTACTGTATATATAAATTGTATGCAGTGTTTTTAAACAAACACTTGTTTAAAACATTGCATACAATTTAAACCTTTATTGAATCTCTGACGTTTATAGTAGACGCGCCTAGGTTAAGTTCCAATGTAAGGTATTAAGCTAATCAAGTTTATGGCAGATATTCAAACGTACATACACTGTAGTTTGGCTCTCGTCTACTTTGGATTACTAGTTCAATTTGTAGTGATTTTCGACGCCGTAAATGTAATATTTTAGCTTTATTCAAGCCAAACGCGACGCTTTTGGCAACGTTTGTAAGATATTTGTGTAGAAACAGTGTGTGTGTGTGTGTTTTTTGTATGTGTGTGTGTGTTGTATTGTGTTGATATCGGGTGCTCAAAACGAATGCAAATCACTAAAGATATGCTGTAAGTGACATTTAAATATAATCAGTGTTGTTTTGAAAAGTCTTGTTAAAGTGGCAAAGATTAGTTTGCTTTAAGTACTTTTGCGATTGGAATAATCGGTAAATAAAGATTGAAGTTAATGATTAGGTATGTTCATTAAAGTGATAATGATAACATTTTAAATTAAGACTGAAACCGAAAGACCAGGGCCAAAAAAGGTGCTAAATTTACCAGATTGTACTTCATTGAGCCAAATCGCTTCAACAGTGGTCATTAACACGTCTGTGGCTGCTGTAGACCTTCCCTTTTGTCAGACGACGAAGTACAAAAACTGACTTCTGCGAAGACCCTTGCCTTTTCGGATGGGACATTATCAGATAATGGATGGTGTATCAGACTTGTACTGACTACCTATTCATGTTTTTTATTTTGACTTTTGTGTTCCGGGGCACGGTTTCTCTTTCAAACTAACCTGCAAGGCAGTGGCCTTGAGGGGCTCTGCTTTGTTGACATAAATTGTCGCGCGCGTGGAATAGAAACGCGTCGTCGACACGGCCCATCGTCAGTGGATGGACGGCAGGTGAGTTTTGCAGGACCGTTACACGTTCTACCCTCTGCAATTGGTAGTGCCAATTCGCGATATTTGTCGACACGACTATGAGTATGGGTTTGCCGAACTCAATGTCACGACTATTGCTCTAGTTAGGACCCGCTTTAACGATTAAACAAGTTCAATTCAGGAACAGCACGTAAAACGTTCTCAGAACGTCATTAATTCTCATATACAAGTTCCAGATTCTTGAGATTTGTGTACCATTCGTATGTTCGTACTAATTTACTTCGTCGCGACAGTTCCTAGCAGTTACGACCTCTAGTTTTAAATTAATTAAAACTTAGTTAAAAGGGCTTCATGTTGCCTGAATCAAATTTAAAACTGTGATCAATTTAGTGGCATCTACGTGGAGTTGGTTTAGTAAGTGGATGGGTTGATGTATGAACAGTAAAAAAAACGTAATTTACATAAATAGTATTTTTCTTCGAATATTATGTGTTTTGGCAGTCGTACTACGATTTCCCTGTATCAAGATTGCCATCGCCTTCCTCCAGACTGGCAAGATAAGGTAGGTCTTGAGAAAATTAATTTATTACAACAATTAAAAATACATACTTAATTAAAATATAATTTATTCAACGATAAACTAAAATAAGAAGAAAACTAACTTATAATAAAGCGACATGACGACATGGTTGGCGCAGTGGCTGTGCGTTCGACTGCTGCGCTGCGTGTCGCGGGTTCGATCCCCGCACGGAACAGATATTTGTATGGCGTACAGATAGTTAATAATAATAATAAATAATAAAATAGTTTATTTATCCAAATAGTAGACACAGACAACAGTTTGAAATAAAGGAATATACAATACTATAGGCATATTATCATGTTTTTGAGCAAAGATAATTAATGAACACAAATTAGTCTATGCATACTAAAAATTATGAACCCTGCCTCTTAAACTAGGAGACCTGTATCTTAAGAGACAGTGATCGGCCAAGATGATTCAATCAAACTTATAATAGTTATAATGTCTGAAGTGGAAATGTGTCGATGCAACATTTTAATTGCGCTTTAAAATTAGTATTAATGGGAATATGAGGGTGTTTGTTGTGTGTGAGAACGGAGTGGAAGTGTAAACCAAATATGTGTATGTATGTGTGTGTGTGTATGTGCGTGTGTGTGTGTATGTGTGCGTGTGTGTGTGTGCGTTTGTATGTGTATTTGTATTTGTGGAGTTTGCTGTTTGAGGCGTTAATTATATCATACATAACATATCATAAATCATATCAAGCGATGTTTGATACTAAAGACTCTGTTTTAATATAGTCCTGCTCCATGAGCCAGTTGGAAGTTTTAAATTTGACATTAAATTTACTCAGTTTTATTATGTCTAGCTCCTTTTGAATTTTTCCGAAAACTTGGTGGCTTAAAACATAGTATTGGCGTCTTGCGAAGGAAGTCTTATACTGCACACCAGGGGGAATAAATGTACGCTTCCTTGGGTCGGGTGGAGGCAAGCTGGCATGTACCCTCAAGACAGATTGGAGAACAAAGAGCTGCCGAACCGTCAGCACTTGGCAATCGGCGTAAAGTTGCATTGTGGGGTATCGGTAGGGTTTTCTTAGCATAACTTTAAGCACAGCCCTTTGAGACCTTTCCGCTTTTAAAAGATAGGTTTTTGCTGCTCCACCCCATACGGTTATGCAGTATCCAATAACCGATTGGCACAGAGTAAAGTATACCATCTTGAGAATGTCAATACCGGCAGATTCTCTGAGTGATTTGAAAATGTGAATGATACGAAGTGTTCGGGTAGTTATAGTTTCTATTTGTTTGTCCCATTTTAGTCCATTGTCAATATGCACACCCAAGTATTTAACACTATCAGCTCTAGCAATAGAAGGGCATGAGCACGGCATTAACTGATTCTGGCACGAGTGAGCCATTATCATAAAATCACTAGTGGGTTTAGTGTTGCACCGGATTGCAAAGGGAAGGTAATAGGTTTTATTTACGTTTAGTGTCAGTAAGTTAATGTTAAGCCAGTTCATCACTGAAGACAGTGCAAATTCCGCCTTCTTTTTCACATCCTCCCACGTGAGCCCTTCAACCAAGATTGCTGTGTCATCTGCATACGCATAGATTTCACAACCTGGTATTGACATTCTACAAAGGTCATCTACATAAATTTGAAAAAGTGTGGGGCCTAGAATGCTTCCTTGGGGGACACCGTATGGCACAAGCTGTTCGTCACTGTATGTAGAGCCAATCTTTACCCGCTGAGTGCGATGTCTCAGGTAATCTTTGAAAATTTCTAAAGATATGCCACGTACACCTAGGCACTCAAGCTTTGAAATTAGTTTAGGAACAGAAACTGTGTCAAAGGCCTTCGACAAGTCCAAGAATATACCAAGACACTTTTTCCTGCCGTCCAGTCTCCTTGCAATAGATTGCGTTAGAGCCAGTACTGCGTCCTCAGTGGAGACTCCGGACCGGAAACCATATTGATTATCCGCTATAATATTGTATTTGTCGAGAAAGCTTCTTAGGTTTTGGTTGAGAACCTTCTCGAGGATTTTGGAAAGTGACGAAAGTACTGAAATGGGCCTATAACTTTCGACACAGCTTCTGTTTCCGCCCTTGAAAATAGGATGGACAATGGCCCTTTTAAGAGAATCTGGAAAAACTCCTGTCTCAATGCATAGATTGCAGATATATGTTATCGGCGATACTAGAATATGACGACATGTCTTAAGGAGTGAGGAAGATATTCCATCCCAACCTACGGCGCAGTCATGACGCATCTGTAATATAATAGTATCTATGTCACATTCGTCAACTTTCTGTATAGCCAATGAATTCACAAGCGGTTTCCGTGTCCAATTAGTACTAAGATTAGTAGTCTCTCGGTTAAGGTACGCTTTATTTGGGTCGTCGATTATTTTTGAAGCCATGTTTTTACCTATATTGCTGAAAAAAGAGCAGATATTGTTGAGGGATAGCGCGGGACTCTCACTCATTTTGAGCAGTTCATCCGGACTCGAGTATATTTTACCAGAATTGGTTATTTCCTTAATGGTTTTCCACAAGGCTTTAGGATTATTTCTTGATTTTTCAAGTTCACTTTTCTCATGAGCCCTCTTGAGTTTACGCAGTAGCATATTGCAAAAATTCCGATATCGTGTGTAGGTTACATGTAGTATTAAATTTTGTGGTGACTTCTTTGATTTCACATGCAGTTTGTCTCTGTGCTTGATGCATTTTAGAAGCCCTGGAGTTATCCATGGTTTTAAAGATCTTTGTTTTCTCGGTACATTGATATGTCTTGTATGTTTGGATATTGCTGTTGATATAATTGTAATAAGTGTAGTCATGGCAGTATTTGCGTCTTTAATTTTGTATATATTTGAGAAGTCTGTGTTTTCTAACTCTATCTTAATGGCTTCATGATTTAATCGGGATACACATAAGCTTTTGTTCCGTGACGGGTTCGTATTTGCAATTGAAAGTATAATCGGTTTGTGGTCAGTTATGTGTGACTCCAATACTAACGTGGTGGCCATTGACTTTATTTTTAGTAAGGTGTGATCTAGGCAGTTTTCTAATCTAGTTGGTAGGAGGTGGGTAGGTAGTAGTCCATGAGACGCGTTTAGGATTAGGTATTCTAGTGCGCGGTCATTTCTACTGCCTAATTTTATGTCAATGTTTAGATCACCCACAGTTGAGACATTGGGCGAGTATGATATTTCGTCATAGATATTATTCAGACTAGTCAAAAATGCATCGAAATGATCTTTAGTATTATTTGATGGAGAGCGATATATTGCTACAACCGTGAGCTTGTTATCAATTTGACACACAAGACTATTTGCATAATTTATATTTGGTTCCCATATCTTAACGTTTAGCCCTATTTTTGTGTAGATTATGACCCCATCGTTTTGATTTGCATTGTTTTTTGTCGAGTGTGACTGGTAACCGTTGAGGACGGGGAGGTTAGTCACTTTACTCAGCCAACACTCAGTCAAAACAACTAGTTCAAAATCAATATTAATTAGGCACATCAGTGTTAGGAGGCCATCAAAATTTTTGTTGACGCTACGAATATTTATATGCAATAACTTTATACTACTATCGGCGTTGTTTATATGTTTAATACACTCATTTGGGTCACATGAGAAAGAGTTTATTAGGTTAAGATTATCAAGGTCCTGATTTATATGGTTTATGTTAGCCATGGAAGTATTTAAAAACAATTAAAAAGAGAGCCATTTTGAGTGAGTTCTGGTTATCAGAGAAATCGCTTTGAAATATATTTAATGTAGTTGTGAGGGGAGACATGTATGTATGCTTGATGTTAATTTTTAGTGAGTAAATGGGGTTTCTTCTGTGTGACATGTGTTCTTTAGTGCATAAATTATAACAGAGTGTACAGTTGAGAGTTAATAAAGTAATTAAAAAGTAATACAAAAATAAAAATAAATAACATAAGGTTTCTCAGTAATGGCAGGACTCAGATTTAACTAGTCACTTGCTGGTGAGATCTTGAAGACATTTGTCTGAATTTATCAATAGCTGTTTATCACCCGTTTGCTTGCGAAGGAAAACGTTTCCATTGCTGACCCAACAGTATGTATATCCATTTTTCTTCGCGAATTCCCGCGCTAAGTAAAATAGCTTTTTTGAGGCAGAAGACAGCTGTTCAGCAACATATACCGCCTGTCGTTTCCCCGGTATACCAATCAGCTCCGTATTTAATTTGTTGTCCTTTGCATTTTTACTGTTGTAAGAACGAATGGCAGACAATACATTCAGTTTTGTTTGCACTGTTGTAAACTCAGCAATAATAGGGCGTGTGGTGGGGACCACCGTACTCTTAGTATTTTTTCCCGGGAGGCGATATATATCACGGAGTTCGGTTTCCGATATAGACAATCCAGCTAGTTTGCCTATGTTGCAGACTGTTTTTATTAGGCCGGTTGTGGTTTCATTATCGGTGTGTGGAATATTTCTTATTTCGATTCCTGACGACCTAGACTTGTACTGGAGGTCAATAATTTTCTTCTCAAGACCTTCAATATAGCAACGCTGTTCCAGCCGCTCCTTCTTAAGCTCTTCAACTTCTTTCTTTAACTCTTCAAATTGTTGGTTCATGAAGAACATTGATCGCTCAATCTCTGAATTGGTTTTGCAGATTTCTGCATTAGACGCCTGAATTTTTGTATTTTGGGCTTTGATCTCACTTATGTCGGTAGCTAATTTTGACATGAAACTCGTTTGATCTTCCAGCATCTTGGTTATACGGGTGTCTTGGTCTTTTTTCCAATTAGTAAGTAGGTCCTGTACATCCTGCTGACCTCGAGGCGAGTGATCAGGTCTTGGTCGTTTACTCCTATTAGTGACATAGTCACTTTTTTCAATCGCCGAATTGATGTCGGGCTCAGACTGGGTCTGAGCTAGGGGAGTATTTGGAGTCTTTGGAGGAGTTCGCTGTAGACTAGCCATACTCTAAGCTTATAAGATTTAACTCAACTTATCTGTAATCGGTAATTGGCGCGCCGCTATACTCGAACTTGTTGAATGGTAGGACGATGACGCTCTTCGCAGCTACAAGACCGTACGCAGCTGGCGTAGCCGATACAATTTTCGTAGACGGCCCGTAGCTCGTCGTAGCACTGGCCGGTGACGCCGTAGCGCGTAGCACACGTTGGTAGCACTAATTAAATTCACCGCTCACCACTACTTGCATGGTGGCGCAGTGGCAGCGCGCTCGGGTCGCTGTGTCGCACTTCTCCGTCGCGAGTTCAAACCCCGGCGAATCACAATCACTTTAGAATGTCGGAATTGTTAGAAATGTTTGTATCCCTTTCTAGGACCGCCCAGTAGGAGGCAACAACAGGTAAGAATTCAACGCGAGTGACAAGAAATTTAAAATTACGACAACTGACCAATCAGATAATTTCAAATCACTAGAGACTGCGGAGTACCGACACACGTCCACTCACTTATGAGTCTGTCGACCGAAATAAAGTTGTTCCGAGTCTGGCTGTTTGTGTATGTAAATTTAAATGTTTGTAAACGCACCCACGATACAGGAGAAATTCCTAGTGTGGAGCAACGTTTTAAAAATATAAAAATTATAATAAGGAACTTCTACAAAAAATAAAAAACAGTAGTTCATATTTTTATATTGTCAGTAAATTTTTCTGGAGGAGGATCATTAATGTCCATTGAATAGTTTCTACTAAATATTTCTATACTTTATCATTAACGTTATTTTATAAAATAGTATTATTTATAGATCTTACAATGTCGTCGTTAACAAAGACCATTATTAATTCGATTTTCATGAAATTCTAGGAGTCAGGTATCTTCAAAAAGCTGTAGGTTATCTTTCAGGAAATTTTCAATACATCCCGCTCCAAAACATAGAAGTCATAAAAATATCTGTTCTTCCATAACTTCTGAAAAATGAAGTCGTATAAAATCTTTCGACCTGAACAAATATCGGATAGCCAGAGATATTTCTCACGAACACCAAAATCAGCATATAAATGCAACTTAAATTCTCTCTCTTTCGAAATAGTCGCGGAATTTCTCGCCTGTCAACTTTTGATCCGCCCTTATTCATCAAAATGCGTTTTGCATTTTACATACGTAGTGGTAATGAAAAAGAGTGGCCGCAAACTTGCAACCAAATGAATTAAAGATATTTTTTTAACATAAACTTGAAACAAAATATTAATTTCTGAAGTCCTGGAAACATTAAACATATTATTGAATATACAGGAGAAAACAAGTAAACAATGGAAATACAAAATAATTTTACCTTAAAATAAAGAGAAACAACAACGTTCTAAAGTGAATTTATGTACTACTAGCGACCCGCTCTAGCTTCGAGCGAACAATATATACTAATATAATACTTAAAACACTATCTTTTGAATCTCTCTATCGATTGCTAAAACCTGCATTAAATACCGATGTGTACTTTAAAAGATCTAAGTGAACAGACAACGGAAGAAGACTTAATTTTATACTATGTAAAGAGAAACACGTTTTTTTTTTTAAATAACTTTATGTTTTATTCTTAATCATGGCGGTAAATTCATCCAAAGGCCATCCAAAGGTTGTCTGGAAGATAGCGATAAGACCGCCATTGTAACCATAGATATAGCATTTTATTGTAAAACAGCTTTACTTCAATTTTGGTGTGCAATAAAGTATATTCTATTCTATTCTATTCTAAATTAGGTACTAATCGAATGAAATTTTACAGTCTTGTATAAACTCTTTATTACTTGAACTTGTTTTTTAGCACTGCGCAGCGATCAAATAAGACTTACAATATATAAAAAAGTTCTTATACATCTATAATGACTATACTACCACCCATCCCCCAAATTATTTACTTAGCAAAATCTCTTCTTTCTCAGATAAATTATTAGTATCAAACTATATTAACTCAATCGAAAAAAGTAGTTACAACTTCATTACCTACTAGAGAGACAAGAATCAAGCTAAATGGAACAAAATCACGTGACCGCCATTACGTGTCTCACGGAATAAACGGATCTGTTACTTTTTTCATAGTGCGTGCGATTTTACTTGCAAATTTAATAAACAAACCACATTTTTGCGTAAAAATGACGAGGATTTTTTGACGATTTATTTAGAAGTTAGTTTGAAATATGAGGTGATAAGTTTTTTGTGTTAATTCTGGTTTGTATATTGGACATAAACCTTTTTTTTTTGTTTGTTTAGTAATATATTTCAAGCATAGAAATGTACAGAGGCGGACTTGTATATCATGGGACTGTTTTGACAGCTTTTGGGTGATGCATTTATAAAACAGTAATAGATATTATTATCTTATGTCCTTTAATTTTTTTTTATGCAAAATGGAGAAAGAGGCTGTTGTATATTGTTTGTGAGGACGTATGGATGGATGTTTATTACGATTTTCCGGAAAAGCTGCTAAACGACTTAATAAGAAAAAAAATCTCTCCCCTTTTCTTTCTTTTTTCTCGCCCTTTTTTGACTTTAAAAAATAAACTAAAAAAAATAGCCTATGTCTGTCTCCAGGGTCCCGACTATCTCTGTACCAAAATTCGTAAAGACGTAACAAACAAACAAACTAACTAACTCACTTTCGCTGTTATAATATTACTAGCTTTCGCCCGCGGCTTCGCTCGCGTCTTCGCTCGCGTTAAATTCGGTATAACACACCAAGCAGACCTGCAGTTTTTGCTCTTGCGCCTGATTGATTTGTAATAGCAACGCTAAGTTTTCCCTTTCCTTCCCTCGTTCTCCCTCATATCCCACTTTTTTTTTAAATTAGCCTATGTCCGTCTCCTGGTTCCCAACTATCTCTGTACCAATTCATCAAAATCGGTTCAGCCATTAAAGCGTGAAGAGGTAACAAACAAACTCACTTTCGCTTTTATAATATTAGTAAGGAAGTAAGGATAGTAAGGATTTCAAACACGTGTGTATTGAAATCAAATGTAAAAATAACTTTCACATAAAAATTTAAAAGACCTAAATAAATCTAGGAACGCTTGCGTGTGCCGTTTCATATTTTTGTATGAGATTTTACTGCCGCAGGGTCCAACGCGATCTTCGTTTGTTTGGCGATGATTATGCCCATTCATTGTCCGACAGACCATTGTACCCTGCATGGTTTTTATCTCATAAATAATACGGAATCCTGATTGGATGGGAGCTATGCATAACAAACCTTGGAAAGTCATCTATAACGAGTGAATATTTGCATAACTGTTTTTCCGCGGATTGCTTTTTTTATTTATTTTAATGGTTATTCTGGTATGTAGGTGAGTGAAACTTTAAAGTCAATGTGGTTTATTATAGTGTTTCGTCACTGCTTTATTTGCTATCAATATTCTCGTGCGCCAGTTTTGTTTTATGAATATTTTTATTTTCATCTGTTTTTATCCTACTATGCATATATAATATTATAAATGCGAATGTTTGTGAGGATGGACGTTTGTTACTCTTTCACGCCAAAACGGCTGAACGGATCTTGATGAAATTTGGCACACAGGTAGATTATAGTCTGGAATAACACATAGGATACTTTACTTTTCTTCGATATCACGCGGGCGTCAGCTAGTGAGACCATAAGCCACAAAATAAACTTTACTTTACGTCAATTTTCCGAACTGGTGTCGAGATAATATATGGTCTCTTTAACACAGTTTAAATACGCAGATCGCGTTCAGTATTATTGGTGAAATGCGCCTTAACTGTTGAATTTCGAACGAAATTTCGAACAACAAAACACAATTTTAGTTAAAATGTTGAAATTACGCTTCGTACTCAGAATTAATTAAAAGTTAAAATATTAATCCGGAGACGAGTTCAGAATATTATAATAAATCTGTGGAAGTAAAGTCTTATTGTAAATCTTTTAGTTTTAATTACAAGAAAGAGTTGTACGTTATTCTAATTGGCTAATAGGGTTTAAATGTTTGATAAACATTTAAACCCTTTTTTTTTAATAATTGTTTGAAAATTTATTTTGAAAAATGTTACGCCACAGACTACCTACAGTACTGTTTCTCCTCTTTTAAATCCATCCAAAGGTTGTCTTGAAAAGATCACTTTTAGCGATAAGACCGCTCATTGTGTCACCCTATTTATAAGTTTGTCTAGTGTTATTCTTGTTACTTGTACGGTGTACATAATAAAGAATATTCTATCTATCTAAACAATGTTAACAAAGAAATCTTTAGTACGGACAGATCCATCTAGCTAGCCTATTTCATATTTGTTGTCGTCGCCTTCCAGTCTTACCAGATGAAGCTGAATTCCAGTATTTTAAATTGAGCGACTGCCTATCTGACCTGCAAGACTCAGCACTGGCTAATACGGTACCCCTTGGTTAGACTGGTTGTCAGACTTTCGGGCTTTCCCGACTTTCCCTGCCCACCTGTGCTCAAAATCAAAGCATTTATTTCAATTAGACCATTTTTTTTTGTTTGGGGTGGGAAATCATCAAATAACTTCCCCCGCTCTGGGCGGAGCTCTATTGCCCTTTACGTTCCGGGGCCGCGGTATCTCTTTCGAACAACCCGCAACCCCGGCAGGCGGAGGCTCTAGCAAGCCCCTCTGCTTTGCTGACATCTCTTTGAGGCGCGCGTGAGACACAAACGCGCCGTCGACACGGCCTGTCGTCAATAGACGGCGGACGGTGAGCTACCCATTGCTCACCGTCCACAGGCCCGCATTTACGGTGGCCGGGAGTCGTCTCGCGGCCTAAAAAACGCGCCCATACCGGGGCCCCGTAAAGTGTCCAATGGCTTAGTGTGCATTCCGAGGCACTAAGGAGACCTGGTTTGTAATGATGATCAACCATCAACAGACCGAGCCCGACAAACGTGGTTTAACCTTAAAGATCGACTCATGAGGCTGTTATTATTTCGTCACGAGACCCTGGTTCAAAAATAGATTGCAAAACTTAACTTAACTTTGTATTGTTTTGTCACATCGTTAATGTTTTCCCCATTGTTTGTCTTATATATTTTGATTATATATACCTAGATAAAAAGTTTTTTAAACAGCTTGATCGAACTAAATCATTATTCAAAATAACATTAAATATCTAAATCATAATAACTAATGTTCCACCAAAACGAAAAAGCATAAATTAGTTTATTTCTCCTTCATAAAGAAAAAAATACTAATACTTATCTATGAGTAGCTTTAGCGCTCCCCCGTTTCATCACATTATGGTTCAGTTAGCATTTGAAAGCCATCCGCGACTAACTGGAAAGTCAGGTAAAGGAAATAGATAAAAAACGGCCAAGTGCGAGTCGGACTCGCGCACGAAGGGTTCCGTACCATCCTTACTAATATTATAAAAGCGAAAGTGAGTTTGTTTGTTTGTATGTTTGTTACGTGTTCACGCCTAAATGGCTAAAGCGATTTTGATGAATTTTAGTACAAAGATAGTTGGGACCCTGGAGACGGACACAGGCATTTTTTTTTTAAATATTGAGATATGAGGGAGAAAGAGGGAAGAAATGGGAAAACTTAGCATAACTATTACAATAAATAAGGCTCTAGGGCAAAAACTACAGGTACCTGTCAGGAAAGGGGAACTGTGTTACCCCGAATTTAACGCGAGCGAATCTGCGGGCAAAAGCTAGTTATCTATAAAAACGGCGAAAAAATCATGTTGTATGGGAACTCGCTTAAATATTATTATTCTACTTTTCTTGTTGTATTTGTTGTTGTAGGCAACAGTCATTATTTGTAAGAATTTTAATTGTTTCACTATCAGGGTTTATGAGTTACTAGCTTTCGCCCGCGGCTTCGCTCGCGTTAAATTCGGTATAACACACCAAGCAGACCTGCAGTTTTGGGTTAGTCCCGCTATGGTATGGTCCCGGTATGGCACCCTCTTAAAATACCTATCAAAAAGTCCCGCTATGGTACCCTTCAGTTTTTGGTACTGTTGTAAAGAAAAGTTATACAATGAGTTAAGAAAAAAATAGTATTAATAAAAAATATCTTTTCTTAACTATTATAGTTAAGCAAGATAATATTTATTAATACTATTTTTTAAACAAATCACGCTCGGTAATTGTCGTTTCACTTCAGGTAGTTACCTGACCAACCGGTTTTTTCGTAAAACAATAGAGACGAGCCCTTCCTCGAATTCGTATCTAGCTCTTCCCTTTTGTTTTTATGAAAATAGAGAGAGACAGTATTATTCCGGGTTTAGTTTGCTATTTGCAGCTGTACTTTTGCGATATGAGTAATTAGGATAGCTTGTTAGTTTATCTATTGCAATGTCTGGGTCAAGTAGTTCACGTGGTGTAAATTTAATAATTATTGACAGTCGACGCGGTGGAAAAACTTTATTACGTGCCGGACATAAATATATTAAACGCAGAGAAAATAAAAATTCAAGTACTTGGCATTGTGTAAATAGGAGAAATAGTATTAAATGTAGTGGATATATAACTATTGAGAATACCAATAATACAATAATTAAAGATTATAAACACAGTGATCAGTGCGTGCCACATTTTGAAGACAATGAAGTTCAAATGGCTATAAGTGAGTGCAAAAAAGAAGTAAATTCAAATTACGGATCAGTACAGAAAATTTTCGAAAAACACATGGGTAACTTAAAAGACAAAGGGTTACACCTTACAGGAAATGTTCCTGACTATAAAAAATTTAAAACAGTATTATACAGACACCGAAATAAGTCGTTGAACGTACCAAAAACACAATTTAAGAATGTGGAAGAAATTATAATACCAGAAGAATTTAATAAGTATGTATTGGCTGATTATTGTAATGAAGACTGTAATCGAATAATTATATTTTCCTCGACAGAAGTAAAGGAATATATAAAATGTGTAACGCATTACTTTGGTGATGGCACTTTCGACGGCTGCCCAAACCCATTCGAACAAGTTTATGTCATTCATGGAGACATGGGAAGCACTGAGTTATCCACGAATGTAGCACCATTATTTTATATTCTGTTAAAAAACAAAGAAGGGAAAACTTATGAAAAAGTTTTCGAATTGATTAAACAAACTTTGCCTGAATGGCGTCCATCGAAATTTACCTTCGATTATGAAATAGGAGTAATAAATGCAGCAGCGAAGATTTTTCCTGATATTAAAATAAATGGATGTAACGTACATTTTCAAAAGAACGTTATCAAAAAAGCGAAATCTTTAAATCTCATGGAACACGAAGAGTCCTCGAACCATGTTAAGCAATGCATAGGCTTGGCGTTTTTGCCAAAACAAGATATTGAAGACGGCTGGCTGCATATAATGGAAAATAGGTATAATATCTTGGTTACTTTCCAAAATGATGTTTGAGTACTTAACTCTAATTATATGGCAAAAAAGTAAAGAACAACAATATCAGTCATATATCAGTCATAAAACTGCTGCATTCCGTGGAAGTTTTAAATTCGCAGCTTCACGCATTTGGAATGACTTGCCGCCTCCGTTCCGTGCTATAGGAACAGTCGGTACGTTTAGTTCTAAATTCAAACGACACCTTTTAAACATCCAACAGCAAACTCCTTAACATTCCAGAGTTTTGCACGTATTTATTATTTGTGAAAATTCACTGCACTACACTCACACTGTATTATTTGGATCAACAATACTAATGCGTTTTAGAACTGCGAAAGTCAATTTAACTATAATATAGGTACCATTACCAAAAATTAGTTAGTAATTTGTTTGTTCTGTTTGAAAATTTGACAGCCGACCGGAGCGTGCCATAGACTCCCACGCGTTCCATCGTTTTGTCTCGTCGATAAAAGATATTTGGAGCGCTGGGCTATTGGGCACTGGCCAATTTGGTAGTGTGTTTAATAAATATTATAAATTGCATGTAGAATATTATAATTATACTTTTGTCTATCTGTTTTTATCTATTATTTTGTAATCTTTGTATCTGTAATTAGAATATGTATTTAGGTATGTGCTCCGTTCTGTGTCCGTGATACCACTAACTGGCCCTGTCAGAATACCAGCGCTGTGTTATTTTAATCTTAAAATATCGCAGCTTATGCTGAGACAGGGACCTTTTTGGCCTCGCACAGACAATAACCTTGTCTGTACTATTTTATTTTATTTTGTTACTGTTTTACTTGTTTTGTGCGAGTCCCAAATAAAAGTTTTTCTTTCTTTCTTTCTTTTTATCAGTAAGGACCTGTTAATTTCATTGCTTTACAAGTACGAACGTTTAATAAGTATTTTTTTCAGTTTCGACGATGAAGCTATGACCAAATTCAATGACTATTTTGTCACTCAGTGGCTTGAATATCCAGACCTCATTTGGTGTTGCCATAATGAACGCCATAGAACAACTAACTTGGCGGAATCATGGAATGGCAGATTCAACAAAATTATTGGAAAAAATCCCAGTTTATTATTGTTTCTGCAAACAATTGGCAACGACACATGTCACTTTGATATAAAACAAGCCAAGTAAGTTGTATTTTTTAGACAATATATTAAGCAGATATAATATTTTTAAAAGCAGATATATATTTTTTTACATAATACGAGTACATAGAAGAATTTGAAAATGGATTTGATTTTATTTATTTTGGTAGATATTATTGGTTGTCGCCTTCTATTACAGACGGTTACTGAAAAAAATATAGCTTAACTTAAATAACTGATGATTTTTGTTATAGCTTTCGACTAAAAAGATCACCTATAAATTCAAGAAAAAGAACAAGTATAGAAATCGACCGCCAGATTCAAAAGCTAACAAAAAGTTACGAAAATAAAGCTATCTCCATTGGTGATTTTCTGATTAACATATCAAAGTCAACATTTCGATCAGAACATTTAAAAAAATAGTTTATTTTAATTTTGTTTTTAGCCTATTAAAATGTTTAATACTTTTTCTCGATGTTGATTATTTTTTGTAGTTTATGTTTACAATTTGCGCCTTTTTCTCCATGTTGATTATTTGTAATTAATATATTTGTCTAGTTGGTTGTTGATTATTTTTGTAGTTTATATAAATTTACAATTACTGCCTTTTCTCAATGTTGATTATTTGTAACTAATATTTATGTCTGGATGTTGTTTTTATTTGTTGTTTATAATATTTACAGTAATACTTTTCTGAGATGTGGATTTTTATATTTTTTTTATTGTTGATTATTGGTAATTAATATTGTTGATTATTTTAAAAATTACATTGCAATTAATATTTCGTTTTACTGTTTGATATTTTTTTATAAATATTTTGAACTAGCTTTTGCCCGCGGCTTCGCTCGCGTTAAATTCGGTAGCGCCTTATTGATTTGTAATAGCAACGCTAAGTTTTCCCGTTTCTTCCCTCTTTCTCCCTCACATCCCACTTTTTTCAAAAAAATATTAGCCTATGTCCGTCTCCTGGTTCCCAACTATCTCTGTACCAAAATTCATCAAAATCGGTTTAGCCATTAAAGCGTGAAGAGGTAACAAACAAACAAACAAACAAACAAACAAACAAACTCACTTTCGCTTTTATAATATTAGTAAGGATTAATAAAAGACTGATTTAATATCGCAAACAGACGTTTTATTGATACACTCCTAAAAGTATTTATTTATAGATACACTTTTCTTTTCAGTTGTACCTTCTATTGTCTAACGTAGATCTAAAAGATGGGTACCATAGCGGGACTTTTTGATAGGTATTTTAAGAGGGTGCCATACCGGGACCATACCATAGCGGGACTAACCCGCAGTTTTTGCTCTTGCGCCTGATTGATTTGTAATAGCAGCGCTAAGTTTTCCCTTTTTTTCCCTCTTTCTCCCTCACATCCCACTTTTTTCAAAAAAAAGTTAGCCTATGTCCGTCTCCTGGTTCCCAACTATCTCTGTACCAAAATTCATCAAAATCGGTTTAGCCATTAAAGCGTGAAGAGGTAACAAACAAACAAACAAACAAATAAACAAACAAACAAACACACTTTCGCTTTTATAATATTAGTAAGGATAGCCTGGTAAAAGACGGACGGACAGCGGAGTCTTAGTAATAGAGTCCCGTTTTACTCTTTGGGTACGGAATCCTGCAACGAGGTAGGGCATCATTTGAGTGAGCCGTAATAACTGATTAGCTCTCATTTATTATTCTTCCGAGTTTGTGGCTCCTGGGCTTTTTATTTACGGAAAAACTAAAAATCTGGGATTAATAAAGTTGACTTTTGTAATTTTGTTAAGAGATATGAATATTTTTTTGTTATTTCTATGTAATGGTCTAGTGGTCGAAAGCCTACTAAGCGTAAGGTCCTGGGTTTATTTCACTGGACAGGCTTATTCTTTTTCCCATCAGGAGATTCTCAGAAGTAGATACGAAATCTGAATTTGTGCCTAGTTGGCGTGATAATAGTATAGGTATACCTAAGTCTACTTTTTTTTGGGGTGGGAAATCTTCAAATAATTTCCCCCGCTCTGGGCGGAGCGGGGGAAGTTGTCAGACTTTTACTGACTAAAACCTACCCATGTTCCTTCTATTGCCCTTTGCGTCCCGGGGCCCGGGATCTCTTTCGAACGACCCGCAACCCCGGCAACCTAAGTCTACCTTGCCTCACTCTTCGGGGATTACAGCGTTATTTTTTTTTCTAATGGCATCCCACTGTTCAACCTGTGAGGTTGTCATCTGTTTAACCGGGCAAATTGTGTGGCTGTCGGTCTCCAATCAGAGTCAGGGCAAAAAACTTAAAAACTAAGCGATTACTCGCTATCTCCCTGTGGGGTGTGAGCCTCGGCTTAGGGCGCCGCTGTGGAGGACAGCAAAGAGACAGGGTGAATCTAAGTAATATTATTTGAAAACTGGTTTAAAACTAGTGTCTCGGCATCGCGGGCTGGCTGGTATCTTTATAATACTTGAAATTATAAAATTGTTTTTTAATATCTGCCTGTATTTTTTAGCTGGTCGATGACAAATTGTAATTGAATGTTAGTTGGCTCAAAATTCGGCTACGCGAATTGCCTGTGCCCTAACATCTTTTTAAGTAGGTACGTTTTAGGTAGGTACTTAAGTAGGTAGAGGTGAAACCGCATAATAACCCCGTTGGTTATGATGCGGTTTCACCTCTCGGGCTTTGTGCTCAAAACGAAATCTCGATACTGAAGCTGTCGCGGGTCGTTTAAGAAAACAGGAATGATTTATTTCTTAATTGGGAACAATTATAACATTAAGTACTTATTGGGTACCAAGTTTTGTAATATAATCCTTACTAATATTATAAAAGCGAGTGAGTTTGTTAGTTTGTTACCTCTTCACGCCTTAATGGCCTAACCGATTTTGATGAATTTTGGTACAGAGATAGTTGGAACCCAGTAGACGGACATAAATATGCAATTTTTTTTTAAAGTGGGATATGAGCGAGAAAGAGGGAAGAAAAGGGAAAACTTAGCTTTGCTATTACAATCAATAAAGCGCAAGTGCAAAAACTACTGGTAGCTGGTACCTGCAAATCAAGAAAGGAAACTGTGTTACTCCAAATTTAACGCGAGCGAAGCCGCAGGCAAAAGCTAGTTATAAAAATAAAAGAAATTTTAAGACGAAAGTACTAGTGCTGTTAAAATTCTGGTGCTAGTGTGTAGTCGTGCGTGTTTAGTAACCGGAAACGATTCAACAACAATTTTATACTTTTACAGTCACCGGAGCACGCTAAAAAACCGAGAAAAAAGTAAACAGTAAAATGCACAAAGCGGTCCTCGCCCACATCTGTTCCTCTTTGTGTGATATATATGTACATATATGTAACATGTGTATTTTAGTGTCCTACTAACGAAAATACCTTAAATTACTGACGACCATTTTGAATTGCAACTTTGTAGCGAGGTTAAGAAAGTTTTATTCGAACAAAACTGAAGTTGTTTGGTAATAAACTTAACGGTGTTCTATATACACTTTTTAAAAGAGAAACGTTTTGATAGAAGAGCTCGATATTTGAGCTAATTGCACACGTATGTTTTGGCGTGTGGCTATAATAAAACTAACGAGCCGCATAAATGTTTTAAAATTTTATATTTATTTTTTAAATAAATATTATGGTTAACAAAACTGTAATCCATGCTTAAGTTAATTATTTTTTACTTTGCTAGTAATTCTATTTCATAGTAAATATTAATTTGTCTGACATAAATGTATGTTGTTATAATTTTAATGTGTTTGGTTTTGTGTCAGAACTTTTTGTGTACGCAATGAGATTTTATACCTATTCTTTATATTTGAATGATCACAGTGGCATGGCCTTGTTAACTTAGCGTAATTATGGCGTAATTTCTTTTTTAAATATTTTGATACAGAATCTGTTGGTAACCTTTAAAAAAAAAATGTAGGAAACCAGAAATGGGTCAATTTCAACTTTTATTTTTGTATATATTAAATAACAGGTGTATCGAATAAAAACTTTAAAAATAAAGCTTTTAGTAATTCTTGTTAATGAAACGAACTAAAAAATAAAAGTAATTTGAATCTCTTAAGAAAAACACCATTTTATATAGAAATAAATATATTAACTACCTTTAACGATCATTAACTTTCTTCGTCTACATCAAAATAAAATATAATATTAACAATATATTTAAACCCATCTTTAATAAAAAACAAAAGCTTTACACAAAGAATATGTTTCTTAAATTATTGAAATAATGATAAAAATTAAAAAAAAAATTGAAAAATAAGCACCGATTTTCATCAACACTTTTCATTGTCACAATTCATTCAAACGCCAGACATCCAACACTAAAATAAATAAACTAAAATAAAAAATATTCAATACTAAAGGCATATTGGCGCGTTTTCAAATCATGACTATTTAGCTCCCGTTCGATTTTGAAACTAGTCAGGCAAGCTTGAAATAAATACGTGACTTAAACAGTAAACATTCTATTGAAACCCTAAATTAATTTTCAGAAACGGTTTTCTATATTCAGCACATTGCGTCGTTCTTCTATTGATTATCGTAAATATCTTCCTTTATATTTAAAAAGTAGCTGTCTTGCGCGTTTTTAGTTGCTGCTCCGCTTCCGTGGGTAGTAGCGTGATATTGTGTAGCCTATGTTACTTCCTAATAATGTAGCTTCCTATTAGTGGCAACACGGTTAAAATCGGTCCAGTAGTTTTGGAGCCTATTCTGTTCAAACAAACAAATCTTTCCTCTATAAAATATTAATAGTAGGCATGTATAGTAAACAGATAAAAAAAACACTGCATCGTTGGTCTTCTTGTTTTTGCAAGAGCAACTGCTGAGCTCAAGATCCTAAGTTCAATTCCCAGGTAGAGCAAAGTGTTATTGGGTTTTTTTTTGTTTTGACGGGCCTGTTGGTCTAGTGGCCCTGACTGCTGAGCCGGAGGTCGTGGGTTCGATTCCCACCCAGGACAAACTTTGTGTGATGAGCATGATTGTTTGTTCTGTGTCTGGGTGTGATTTATCTATAATTTGTATGTATTTATAAATTATATAAGTATGTATATCAGTTGTCTGGTTACCATAACACAAGCTCTGCTTAGCTTGGGATCAGATAGCCGTGTGTGAGTTGTCCCAAGATATTTATTTATTGACGTGATAACGTCTTTAAAATCGTTTTAGTCGGGTGACATGTTCAGAAACTTGTGTCACACCAAAACCTCACAAGCGACATTTCATAAAGATGGTAGCGCCATCTGTTACTTGGCTCGAAAAAAAAACTTTAAATTAGTACTTAATTTCATTTTAGATGTCACTACTAGTGATAACTTATATCACCAATAAGACGTTATAACATCTCGATCGTAAACCTACTTTTATTTATTTATTTTTATCAGGCATTTCTCAGTAGCAGCCAGTGTCTGGATTTGTGCCCGGCTGATGGAAATAGGCTCGCACCCTTTTGCATGGGTCTTAAACACAACTAGCAAAATGTCGGTAGGTATAGGTACTATTAGTTACACATCTGCCCAATTCTTCGGGAATTGCAGTCATGATGTCCATTTATGTTACGTAACTATGTCAATTCAGAAGATTGTCCTGTTGATCAATTCTGTGTAGCTAAAGTAAATTGTTTAAAAAAAAATGAGACACCATAACTGTTTTCAACAAATGAATCCTTATTTTTTTTTAAATCGGACAAGAGTGAGTCAGACTCGCGCACCGAGAGTTCCGTACAATCTTACTAATCAGCCGTATCAGCACAGCACAAAGGGACCTTAGATTTAAATATATGGTTTTTATACCTTTACGTGTTCCTGAGAAAAAGGGTCTTGACACACAGGTAGACAGACAAACGGTTCCGTTTTTTCCTTTCAAGGTGCGGGACCCTAAAAGAAAACATTTGACACCCTTCCCAAATCCGTACAACAATAATAACTTCAAAGTACTTCATTAACATTGACAACATCAATTAATATGACAAAGAGTAACAAAAGATATTGTAGTCATGTTTGCAAAACCTTAATTAACGAATCTTTTACTAAGCAATTAAAAAGTTGATTAAAAGTACGAGTACGTTGCACAATGTAGTGGTCGAAACGCGACGATGAAATTATAAATTAAAACGATTCCGTTTTTGCTTTAATGGATTTTCCCGTGTCTTTGTCTGCGTTTCTGCATTGATGGGATGGAGTTTTATTTTATTTTATTTGAATAAAAACACTCTTTTTCAATGGTTTTTTAAGTATTTTTGCGGACATTGATTAAAATATCAACTTGCCAAATATTATTTCCACATAGTTTTGCCATAATCATACGACGACACGGTTGGCGGCGCAGTGGCTGAGCGATCAACTGCTGCGCTGCGTGTCGGGTTCGATCCCCGTACGGAACAACGGGTCTGGCTGTTTGTGTAATGAATGAATGTTTGTAAACACACCCACAATACAGGAGAAATTCCAAGTGTGAAGTGTTTTTTTTAAAGTTGCCCGTTTAAAAAAAATATGGGACACCTACAAACCTCTCGCGACCGGCCCTGGTTGATACATGGTTCAGAACGAGAGGTAATGGGAAGCTGTCACCTCTTTCTGCGAAGCAGTTATGGTAAAATAGGTGGCTTGACGCTTGAGGGAGAGAACTACAAACCTTCCCTGCCGCAGACGCTCTGAGCGAATGGAGACGTGAGACGACTCCATCGATTACCTACTCCAATCATGTAACGATGATTATTATAGAGTCTACCCATTACACCATGACCGTACCGGGAACGTATCAGGCAAAAAGCTATTATTTGTATTAAGTGGAAAAATCCTAAGTTATTCATGCGAAAAAAATGACTTTTCCTGGAAACTACATTAAGGTCTCACTAGATCCATGAAATTTAGCAATACAAAAAAAAACAATGTTTACGTATTTTTATTTTCTCTACAAACAAAAGATATACTTACAGACACAAATAAACAGAACAAAGTTAAAATTTGTTCACAGTTTATGTAGGTAAATATTATTCAAAACTACCACCTGCTATTATCTGAACAAGCTGATACAAGTCGCATTTGCATACCCTAAAGGCATGTTTTATAACCGAACAACTGATAAATTGTTCAGATAACTAATCCCTTGATAAAATCATAAAATTAACTTGTAATATTGCTGTTAAAATAACTTTGATGGGTCCGGTTTAATGCTCAGATATTTTCAAAATCGTTGATTTTATATGATTTGGGATTCGCATTTATTTAACCTTACTCGAGGAGCTCGTGGCTAAATAATAGCAGCCGCTCGGGCCGATCTATAGGTAGGTTAAGCCGCGGTTGCCTAGGTTGGTCTGTGGATGGGTGACCACCCGTTACATACCGAGTTTCCTCCGTGCCTCGGAAAGCACATTAAGCCGTTGTTCTCTGACAACCAGTCTTACCAAGGGGTATCGTATTACCGAGGTCAGATAGGCAGTCGTTCCATGGTAAAATATTGATATTCAGCTGCATCCGGTTAGACTGGGAGCCGACCTCAACATAGTTGGGAAAAGGCTAGGCAGATGATGATTTATTTAACCTTACTAAATTGTGTCCATTTTAAAATCATAGGAGAATAATTTATAAGGTGCACAATTTTGTACTTAAACTCTGTTACGCTTTTCTTTCCCTCTCTTAATACGATGAGCCCTCTTCACTACACAGTTACAGAGAGATCAGGCGAAGGATTAATAACTTGACGTGCGGTCAAGGCGCGGGAGTCTCATACTTTTTGAACTTCGGACTGGTATTAGATAATTGAACATTACTTTCAATAATCAACGCATAAAATTCTCTCTTTGATTCTTGCCGTCATTAAAGAGAGCATTGACGAACCCTAGGAAACTGTGTTTTGTACGTTGTACACTGTATATTGATAATTTGTAACAGCACTACTATCATTGTTACAATGCTCTAATTAACGTCTACCTCTCCAATCAAAGCTAAATTATGTTGCAATAATATTCAAAGTCATTTCAAGCAATTGACAATAACTGCAATATTATGATTTAATTACAGAAATGCAACTGTAGGGTACAAGGTGAACGTTTCTCGAACGACTTAAGATGGGATTGATACGGTTATTAATATTAAGCTAAACTATGTTTGACTAAGATGAGTTGACAGGAATTTGTCGCATCCAACAGCATAGTGGTATTGAGTGATAATTTATCAATCCTAAAGTTTTTGTGAGGATTCATACAAACTATCAATATCAAATCAAGTCAAATCGTTTCACAAAATAACAAAGCTCAAATACCCGCTTGCCCCCCTCATTGAAAGCCAGGACTCCACCAAAGCGAAGACATGCGGGAGATGTGTAAGAGCTACGGTGTAACCATCGAAGCTGTGCGGAGATGTGCTAAGCGACGAGGTGATGCAGATTCTGATCTGCGCTGCTTAATACATATTGCTCTCAGTTACACCGCTGACGTCCCTTCTTGTCTCCGCTGTGGGCTTGGCCATCTCTTTTTCTTTCTACTCAATAGTCTCCACTAAGTCTTAGCGGAGGCGTGAAGTGTAAATAACGAAATTTTATTTGAGGTTTGCACACATCTCTGGTCCCATTTGTGTGTTGGTGGAGTCCAGTTCTTGTTGTATTTTAAGACAAAATTACTCAAACCATCATCTCAATCCCCTCCAAACAATTTAAAGAATTAGGACGATGTTTTAATTAAATATTTATCGTGCCAGATGCATTCAGAGTACGCGTAAATTGTAATCAACTGCATCCTGTATTCCAATTTCGAATTGAAGGCAACTGTAAAAAATACTTGCAACCACATAAAATATTAACTATTTTCATAATCGAACCAAAAGTGTTGTCCATTGTGCCAGTCGTTTATATAATAAACCTCTTTCTGTTTACACTTCATACTTTTTTCTGAATAAAAAAATAAAATAACTGATGCAAAATGGGAAGCGGTGGATTGGACATAACGTCATAACTGTCCGGAAAATGAAATTCTGAATAGAGTAATCCTGTTACTGCGGAAAAACAAGATGTTTTTATACGAATAAAATGATAATCCTATAAAAGAATAGCTCATGCCACGGTTACCATCTCCTTAAGAGGCTACCCTTGGAGGCGGGTAACTAATACTTAAACTACTACATTAACACATAATCTTTACTAATATTAAAAAAAGCGAAAGTGAGTTTATTTGTTTGTTTGTAACGTCTTCACGCCATAATGGCTAAACCAACTTTGATTAATTTTGATACAGAGACAGTTGGGGCCCTGGAGATGGACATAGGCTATTACAATAAATAAGGTGCACGGGCAAAAAGTACAGGTAGCAGGTACCTGCAAATCAGTAAAAGAGAATTGTGTTACCCCGAATTTAAACTAGTCAGAAGTACTTCACCTTATATTAGTGTTTTTTAGCGATGTATTTACGTGACGAAAATTATCATGAATACATCACTGAAAAACTAGTTTAAAATCCCTACGCTCCTAAGAAGAGTATTATGTGAAATGGATAAGCCATGCAACACTTTACAAACCTTTGCAATTCTCTTTTTTTAAAATTAACATTATCGAACTATTACTATTAGTTTGAAAACATGTTTTTTTTGTGTCAGAATTATTAAGTTGTGTTTTATTTTCGACTCCTACGTTTTTTTTTTTTTTGTAACGGGGTAGTCAAAAACAACTGAATAACACCCGACACAGTCCTTAGATACCTACTTCTAATGCTTCGGCCACTGATCTATCAGTTGTTGCTGTTGCTTTATTAATGTAAAATTTAAAACAATACCTGCGTGGACAAAAAATACACAGTACTGTAGAGGTTTTATAACATTGATCAAACCTGTGACAGTACAGGCTGGTTTGCAGACATTCGAATTTCGAATACTCAAGTTTTTAAATAAAGATTTAGAAATAATAGAATGACTTAGCAATAGGGTAATATTCAGAGTCAAAGTAATTACATTCTATTTAGTCCGTCTTCTAGATTATTCAAAAATAATCGTTGCGAAAAATGCAGCAACGCGTGACGTCACCCGTAACTTTAATGGGCTATATCTTTGTCATTTTTATTCTAATTTACAAATAATAAAATACGTGTCCATTATTTTTGAATAATCTAAAAGACGGACTAATGTGTTTTTTTTGGAAACTAGCCTATTGTGTGACATATATTGCTGAAATTATGAACAAAAAAAATTAAGTATTTTATCTTCTTTCAATTACACCAACATTTTAGAGTATCTACCTAAATGTATTCATTTTCAACTAAAGGTTTGTCCATTTCAAAACTTTAGTAGTTGGGGGCCAAAGTCGCAAAGTCACCAAGTGGTCCTTTTCCTTTTCAGTCCTTTTCAAAGTTACCTACCCCTGTGATAAATTATGTTAAACTCGTGTGCGCTCGTAAAGATGAACTATGTTTGTGTCTACAAGTAATAAAGTTAACGGCTAAAACTGAACTTTACTGTTCAAGGGCTAATTAAATAAAGTAGCGAAACTTTGCAGACATGATGTATTTCGATAGTATACATGAACTTGTATTTAACCATGGGGTAAGCAGAAAGTACAACGCGCCAGAGACTACTGCTACGATCTTTACTCACACTTTTGGGTTCGTCTACGTTCATTCACTTCCGAAAAGTTTTGAGTTCGTCTTCATTGTACAGGGGGTCTAATATGGCCGCTTTAGCAGAATCATAATGCGACTAAGCTACTGAATGGATTTAAATGAAACTTTACAATAATATAGCTTAAACATCAGAATAACACATAGGCTTCAATTAATAAAGATATATTGTAGATTCTATCACCACGCGATTGAAACCGCGGGGCGCAGCTAGTAGGTTGATAATATAAATTACGTTGCCATTTGTAAAATGGTCACGAAATGATATTCATTAACTGCGTCTGTGACCATTATAAATTTATTAACTGCATTATAATTTAATGTGCCAGACTTGAACTGACTAAAACAACAAGAAACATAAAGGACGATAGAAGGAACATGGGTGGTTACCCATGTTCCTTCTATCGTCCTTTATGTTTCGGGGCCGCGATATCTCTTTTGAACAACCCGCTACACCGGCAGGTGGTGACCCTGACAGGCCCTTCTGCTTTGCTGACACTCTCTTTGAGGCGCGCGTGGAACATTAACACGCCGTCGAGACGGCTCGTCGTCAATAGACGGACGGACGGTGAGCTCCCCATTGCTCACCCTCCGCAGGCCCGCATCTGCGGTGGCCGGGAGTTGTCTCGCGCTGATAAAAGGCTTGCCCCCTTTTGAGTGGACTTAAACATGTGGATGTACGGCTAAGTAGAAGTCTGCTTAACCCTTCATGTATTAGGCGTGACTTCGTTACCTTAAAAATAACTCCACTTATATCGGAGAATATTTACAAAAATACTTTGCCATTTTGTATATAAAAAGTCCTATATCCAGACTACGGCAGTATAAAGAGGGGAAGTACGTTATCTTCATACAAACGCATAGCGCGCGGCTTGTATGTGTGCGCCGTAGTATCTATGCGTCGCCGCACGCACACTAAACAAAATCTCGGCTCCTTTCGAGGTGCGCCAGTCGGGGCTAACACTGCACGAGGTTCGCGCGTCACGGCTTTTCGGCACCGCTAAACAAATAAAAAATGTCTGATAACCGCGGGAGAAAGTATTGCTGTGTGTTTGGGTGTCTTAATAATTCATCAATTCCAGAATTGTCTCAGTTCAAATTACCTATTGAACAGGAAAGGTAAGCTACTCACTTATTCTAGCATAATTCAATTTTTTACTTCATAATGAGATACCTACCTACTGACTTCTTTTTGTTGTATTAGCATATTAGTTTTCTATCACACAGAGGAAGTAGAATAGAATAGAATATACTTTATTGCACACCAAAATCTACGAAACAAAACTGTTTTACAAAAAGATGTTAAATCTATGGTTACAATGGCGGTTTTATCGCTAAGAAGTACCGCGAGTTATCGCGAAGTAGGCAGGTAGGTAGGTCTACTTTCCCACTAGAATGTTTGTACTTTTGATCTGTCAACTGATTTACCGCTATTGCTTTGTTTACGTTTAGTTGTGCCGATTCCTCAGTATTGTAGGTATATTAACTAAGTACCTAACTACCCACAGTTATGAAATCGTAATTAAAAATAAGTTATTGACTAATTTTAAATTATATATATACATATAAAGCAAAGTTCGAATCATAACAACAGATTTGATTATAGTCTAAGAGACAGGCAGAGAGTAGACAGACAGTTTTGAATGTTGTTTTACGGTGTTTTTTGTTTAATTATAATATTTTAGTCACTTTAAAATAAAAGTAAAAAATACAACTTCTCGACCCTTGCCAATTTATAGGTACTGAATTAAAATTTAGCTAAAAGTGACAACCCTATGACAGTAGGCAATTATATCGCGAATTGGGCCGGAGATAACCTACTTCCCCTCTATTTACTTTGCTACGGCTAAGCGAGTCGCAGTGAACTGCATATGACGCCACGAACTCGGGAAATGAAATTCTAAATCGTGCTATAATCTCATTCCGACGAAATAATAAAGGATTTATAGTGAATATGTGTAAGAGAATTTTGTTCAAGCATTTTTATTTTCTGGTTGACTGATTGGGTAGTAAAAGTCTGTTGTTGGAATTTTATAGTAGCTATTTGTAATAGAAACATGATGGGATCTTATTTTGAATTTTCAAGCTTATATTTTCCGTACAAAGATTGAAATTGATTTGAAGTGACTTCATGTTATACTATGTAAAGATGATAAACGCGACAGTATGTTTGTTTTTTACCTTCTCCACCACTGAACCTGAAATTTTGTAATAAACGTTTTCAGGTGTACAGAAACAGACATAACATATACCTACATTGTTACATACATCAATTACGTAACAATATTATTGTTCCTAATTGATGGCGCCACGTGTCTTTTTAATCACGATTGGAAGAACATGCAGAGTACAACCCGAATTGAGTGAATTTCCGTAGTTATTGTATTGTTTTGTGGTTTCTTTTATCATTTAGCAATTAATAATTTGCCTTAATTTATTAGCCTAAATGTACCAAAAAATATTCATTCACTGCTAAAATTAAAATGAGTCATAGTTAAATTACACTCCACGTTTTTCCTCTATTGCCGAAAATAACTCACAAATAACAAGCGGTACGTAACAAAAAACATTTAGACCACCCACACTTTCATAACTTACGCCCTCGGCATTAAACGGTATCACATTTAACTGAAGCCGTTGGGTTACTTGTAAATTATTTATTATAAGCAAAACTTAAGAGGAAATTTCCGACAAAACTCGGAACTCAGATGTCAAGCAAAAATTCTGTTCGAAAGCAATCAAGATAAAAATACAGGGTAGTAGTTTTAAAACTTTTTTAAACTAGCTGTTGCCCACGACTTCTTATACCTTTTTTTCGGATGGGAATTCTTCAAATAATTTCTCCCGCTCTGGGCGGAGCGGAAGGCAGTGTCAGATTTTAACTGACTAAAACTCATCCCTATTTTTTCCTTTTCAGTATCTCGTTCAAACAACTCGCAAACCCGGCAGGCGGTGGCCCTGGCAGGCCCTTTTGCTTTGCTGACATCTCTTTGAGGCGCGCGTGGACATGACCTGTCGTCACCAGATGGAGACATCTTACGCGATTTGTTTAAAATAGATTTTATAGTATTTTTTATTGCATTCGTTACTTGATGTCCCCAGTATTAAAACGCTCTCTTCTGCCTTGCCTTATAGCTGTTCTATTCTAATGCATGTCATGGCAGTTGCCAAACAGTAGAGGAATCCTTACTCAATATTATAAAAGCGAAAGTGAGTTTGTTAATTTGTTACCTCTTCACGCTTGAATGGCTAAACCGATTCTAATGAATTTTGGTACAGAGATAGTCTGGTCCCTAGAGACAGACATAGGATTTTTAAAGTTGTAAATGAGGGAGAAAGAGGGAAGAAAAGGGAAAACATAGCTTTGCTATTACAATGAATAAGGCCCTAGGGCAAAATTTACAGGTAGCAGATACTTGCAAATCAGGAAAGGGGAACTGTGATACCCTGAATTTAACGCGAGCGAAGCCGCGGGCAAAAGCTAGTATGGACATAAAGCAATATTCTCTACCCTCCAAGTTATTAGCGTGATAATATAAAGCTTTTGTCATGTCCCAGGTAGAAAAACTATGTACTTGTCAAATTTCATTACGATCCGATCAGCCATTTAGTCATGAAAAGGTAATCAACAAACAAACATACAAATAAACAAACAGAGTTGCTTTTATATTTAAGATATTAGTATGCAATTATGGATTGAGGGGCTTAGAGTGACGTATCGTAATCATTTGTGCGTCGATGTTCCTTCCACCCTGTTTTATTAAGAGAGAGAGATTTTCGTATGTATGAGTTTTGTATGTAACATGAGAAAATCTCGTTGACAATGTTATGTGTGTTTTCTTTTGACTGAAGTTGGTCGCTGCATTGTTGTCAAACTTCATTGTATCTTTGTGTACCTTGTCTGAATTAATTACGATTCTATTCTAACAGGCTTGAAAGGTGCCTTTGTTTTCTTTACAAACAAGCGGAGTTGCAGTTTGTAGTAAATAATATCATAGGCGCATGTACAGGAGGTCACTTGACAAGCTCATAGAGCTGGCTGGCTTCAATTTTATCTTGTTCACGTAATAAACACCTCTATAAAATCCATTGTAGCTATGAATTCCTCTCTGTATTGACATACCTCTACCCAATTGCCGTTTTCCTGGTAGTTATCTCCAGAAAAAAATGGAAAATATATAAATATACGACGACACAGTTGGCGCAGTGGCTGAGCGATCGACTGCTACGCTGCGTGTCGCGGGTTCGATTCCCGCACGGAACAAATATTTGTATGGCCTACAGATAGTTGTTCCGGGTCAGGCTGTTTGTGTATGTGAACTTAAGTTTGTAAACGCGTTTTTTTTTTGAAAAAAAAAACAAAACATATTAAAACATTCTTTTTACACCATGTATAAGTTTAAGTATAAATCTATTTGAATTTGTATTTTTTTATTACTTGTTTACTTTATATAGAAAGACATTGATTTCATACACGGACAGTTGTTACAGGTACTCAGTGACCTGAAAGTCTGACTTCCAGTCTTACCAAACAGGGGTAACGTATAATTCAGTACCAACTGGATTAAAGAGGTCAGATAACCGGTTTCTCTGCATCCGATTGGACTAAAAGCCGATCCCAATATAATAAAAAAAAAATGTAGGATGATGACGAACAATTTTTGTATACAAAAATAAATATCATAACAGAGTATTCATTACTTTTACGTCAGCAGGAAGACGTCCATTACGAGACACAGGGCGCCCCTAAAGACTGTCATAATGAATCGTTTTAGGCTTATTGCGTATCACTAACGATATCATTTTATCCTTATTGCCTACATAACAATAGGTATAAATATGAGTTTTATTTATTACTAGCTGGCGCCCGCGGCTTCGCCCGCGTAAAAAAAGTATTTTATGTGTTATTCCACACTATATTCTATCTCTGTGTCAAATTTCATCAAGATCCGTTCAGTAGTTTTTTCGTGAAAGAGGATCAAACATACATCCATACTCACAAACTTTCGCATTTATAATATTAGTAGGATATAGTAGAATAAACACGCGGGCCCAAAATATTTCTTTTCACTTTTATGTCATGTATGATGTATACATCCCTAGATAACTAATCATTCGTCGACACGACGACGCGACTTAGTGCGGATGAGTGATTTGCAAAGTTCCCCGCGCCCCTCGCGTTTCTCTATTCGTTTACCTTAATAATAGTCAAAAACAGTGCAGCGCGTGCCGCAATTGTGTGCACACGCTTATTAGGAACTTACTTACGCGCATTGCGTCGCCCGCTCGACGAAAGTTTAGTTACTACGCAACTTTTCTGCAAAGGTATGTACTTTATATTTTTCGTCACTTTTTTATTTAAGGGTAATTAGTGCAATCTTTATTTGTAGTGTTAGTAAGAATAATATTTATTTGAATGTAATTCTAATGAAATTATAACGATAACATGACTAAATAGAAACTTTTGCTGTTATTAATGTCAATTTTTTTTTATTATTGTTGTATTTTTCACGAATTATTACTTATATTATATTATGTTATTATACTTTTAGATGGATTTGAGAAGGCAAGAGGAGCAAATAAGCCAATGGATTAATGCAGAATTGGATGGCGAGTGTAAAGATGAATCTGAACAGTCTGTATCGGAAATAGAGGATAATTTGTTAGAGGAAATACATCGAGACACAGACAGTGAATCAGATTTTTTGACTAACTCCTCGGACTCTGACGAAGATACTAATACACATTTACATAATATTTACATAATACACTTTTACAATAGTACAAAGGGTGCAGTCGACACGGTTGACCAAATGTGCTCTAACATGAGTACAAACAGAAAGACTAAAAGGTGGCCATTATGTATGTTCTATAATATGCTGAACCTATTAGCTATCAATAGTTATGCTGTCTATGTCTCTAGTAATGTTAGGAACAAAAAAAAACCTATATCACGGCGAGATTTTGTCATGAAAATGGGAGACCAACTCATGGAGCCCTGGCTAAGGCAAAGATTACAGACAGTGACTTTGAGACGGGAAATAAAAACTATAATCCAGGATATTTTAGGTGAATCATCAAATGACGAATTACCGGTTCAACCTACAACGAATGCACGCAAAATATGCTATTTATGTCCATCAAAAGCTCGCCGAATGACTAAACACTATTGTGCCAAATGTAAAAAAGCAATTTGTGGCCCTCATAATGTGGACATGTGTACCAAATGTCTGAATTAAAATTTTTCATATATTTTTTTCTTAATTCGTTCATATTAAGACATATCATTGTGCCATGCAACAAGTTCCTCTTTTGAATAAACAAGTTTGATTATAATGACGTCTTTTAATGCGTAGTCCGCTCGACGAATGATTAGTTATTATGTTTCTGTAAAACAAGTTTAGTTATCTAGGGTTAAATTTTGACTTCAAAATGAGCTAAAACTATACAATAGAACTTATGCTACACGGCTTCAACCGATTAACTATGACCACAATTGTCGTCTCTACCGAAACACAATACCTACCAATCTTATCTTTGATAAGTCAATAATTGTGGTTACCCCTTGGTCACCACAATGAGTCCCTAGCAAGCATTATTTACCCAGATAATAATCTAGTAAATTTGCTAGCCTGGAGGAAACCGGTTGAGGCAGGCAATCTGTAAAGCGAGCCTTGGGACCCAAGTGCGGCAAAAAATTACCAGTAGACCTAGTTTAAGATAACAAACCCGAGCTACGTAAATTACAGATGGCAATTGTTTTTTTGTAATGATGAGAATGTAGATGGCAATTGTTTTTTGTAATGATGAGAAAGAAAATGGCAATTGTTTTTGTAATGATGAGAAAGTAGATGGCAATTGTTTTTTTGTAATGATGAGAAAGTAGATGGCAATTGTTTTTTGCAATGATGAGAATGTAGATGGCAATTGTTTTTTGTAATGATGAGAAAGTAGATGGCAATTGTTTTCGGAATGTTTAGAAGGGTTTATTATTTGCTAAGGACTTCCTTTTTAAGGAAATTATTTGTATGAACCTCAAACAACTCCCAGTGACTTCCGGTCACCGTAGATGCGGGTTTGTGGACGGTGAGCAATGGGTAGCTCATCGTTCGTCGGTCAAGTGACAACAAGCCATGTCGATGGCGCGTTCGTGTTCTACGCGCGCCTCAAAGAGTTGTAAGCAAAGCAGAGGAGCCTGCCAGGGCCACCGCCGAGGGGAGACCCCGGAACATAAAGGGCAAAAGAAAAAAATAAGGGTGTTTTTTAGTCAGTACAAGTTTGACTCTCCTCTCCGCTCCACCCAGAGTGGGGAAAGTTATTTGATGATTTCACAAACCAAAATAAAAGTTTATATGTAAAGACTAATACCCTTTATCACGGACATTTGGCAACATCATGCAATTTCAACGTTTAATGTTATCATTTGTGTTAGTAAATAAACCAAAGATATTGTACAAAGCTCGAAGCCATGTTTGCTGTGGGGCTGGTGAATTGAGAGAACTAGCTGGTGGTGAACAAAACACGTGGTTAATTAGCAAAGGGCTTATGTTCTCAATAAAATAAAAAAAAATAGAAATTCGATAACACACAGTAAAAGAAAACGTACATATTTGGGATGCCTACAGGTCCCAACAATAATAAAAATAGAAAAAATGTTTAAAACAGAGCTTTTTTCTCGTAGATTTTCTTCTTGAAATAATTATTATGCAATTTTTTTCATTAAATCTACTTAGAACTTTAGAATATTTAAATTTCAACAATACTTACTTAATACTACACCAAAGGCTTTGGTGTGGTATTAGGTAAGCATTTTCATGAATTTGAAACACTCAAATAACTAGAAATATAGCTTTTGTCCTTTCACGGAATGTTTACTTACAAAATCCCCGGTTGAAAATAGTTTATAGCATACTAACTTTTGCCCGCGGCTTCGCTCGCGTTAAATTCGGGTTAAAACAATTCCCCTTTCCTGATTTGCAGGTACCTGCTACCTGTAGTTTTTGCCCTTGCGCCTTATTTATTGTAACAGCAAAGTTAAGTTTTCCCCTTTCTTCCCTCTTTCTTCCTCATTACTCATTTTTTTTAATTACTCATGTCTCTCTCCAGGGTTTCAACTCTGTGCCAAAATTCATCAAAATCGGTTTAGCCATTTAGGCGTGAAGACGTAACAAACATACAAACAAACTCACTTTCGCTTTTATGATATTAGTAAGGATTTTCTGAACAGAGAAATGTAGGTAGGGAACAGGAAAGCTATGGAGGTAGCTAGAAAAGAGGTTGAGTAGGCCATTATGTCCCTCCGGGCCACAGGTGCTTCGCATATTTTCTAGGACACAGTTTTAGTGTTCAGCTGAAATTTAGGTAAATTTAATATAGGTCAGGCTTAGTTTCGTAATGTTCTAGATAAATAATAAATACTCTAGAATACCCTTGTTATGTATAAAATGTTGACTAAAAAGTAATATTTTGAATAACAGTGTCAAAGTCTAAGTTAGTTTTTTATTGCGAACTATTTATACTATTTATTTATAAACCGTTACCTGTTTAAGCAAATTATTGTAGATAAATATAAGAAATACAAAAAAAACATAAAAAAATTAACAATTAAACAGCGGCTTCGCCTGCGTCACATCGAAAAAAAAATCTATAATATATATCCTATGTGTTATTCCAGACCATAATCTACCTCTGCGCGAAATTTCATCAAGATCCGTTCAGCCGTTTTGACGTGAAAGAGTAACAAGCATCCATACATCCATACATGCTCACAAACATTCGCATTTGAAATATTAGTAGGATATTATGAGAAAATGTTACCATTTCAAAATAATATTAAATGTAAACAACATAGGAGAAGGTTTTGTCTAGTATACAGGTATAAAAAATATGCTACAAAAATATGTATACGATCGCATAGTTATCAAATCGAACCCAACTTTACGAACAAATTTAAAAATGCCAGTAGCGTTACTTCTCGCGCTTTGCAATGGCCGGGAAAATTCGATAATACTGTAAGAGTGATATTTTTTAACTATGTAACTGTCAATGTGCTGGTAAAATAAAAACCGGCCAACCAAGGGTTTTTTTTTTTTTTTTTTTTTTTCGGGTGGGAAATCATCCAATGACTTCCCCCGCTCTGGGTGGAGCGGGGGGGCATGTCAGACTTGTACTGACTAAAACCCACCCATGTTCCTTCTATTGCCCTTTACGTTCCGGGGCCGCGGTATCTCTTTCGAACAACCCGCAACCCCGGCAGGCGGAGGCTCTGGCAAGCCCCTCTGCTTTCCTGACTCTCTTTGAGGCGCGCGTGAAACACGAACGCGCCGTCGACACGGCCTGTCGTCAATCGACGGACGGACGGTGAGCTACCCATTGCTCACCGTCCACAGGCCCGCATCTACGGTGGCCGGAAGTCGTCTCGCGGCGCCCGGCGCCCTGGGCGTCTCCTGCGGCGGCTGGGTTGGGCAGATGTTCTCTCCCTCAATCGCCCGGCCACCTCCTTTGCTAGCATTACTGCTTCGCAGAAGGTGGTGACCGCTTCCCATTCCCTCTCGCTCCGGACCATGGCCTGAACCAGGGCCGGACGCGAGAGATCGCCAACCAAGGGTTCCGTACAAACTTACGACATAAATGGCCATATCTTATGATTGCGTAGACTTATAGGGTTGATTTCTTTCCAGCTCCCAGAGACTACAGACTTGATTATATGGTTTTAATTTCAAGTCGATACCTTAACTCGTTCTTAAGATAAAGGGTTTTGACAGACATACAGAGATACAGAGTGTCAGACAGATAGACAGACATACAAATTGTCAGACAGACAGACAGACGAATAACTAAATGAGTGTCATTCCGTTTTTCCTTTTCGGTACAGAACCCTAAAATTTATACAAAATAGTTTTTTACAAAGATTTAAAAGAAATATAAAGACTAACCCAACAGACCAGACCAAAGAAAACACTATAGTATTTGCTTCCTTTTATTATACACAAATCACCTGCAGAAATCTATTTTTCCCCATCCCAAAAACTCAAACGAATCTTCTCCCAACATCGCTATCAGATGGCACGATCTCTAATTTTCTTATTGCATGAGATAGCAATGGTACAATGCGTGTCTCCAAGCAATAAAGCTTAAACTCCTGCAGCAACTGCAACAGGGTTGTTAATCAGTATTGTAGCGTATAATAAATACCGACACGCTTAGTGGTAGGGCGAGCGGTGGCGGGAGCGCGCGCAGTCATATTAATGGACTGAGCGCTCACTCGCTTCTGGTCCGCCGTGCTAGTAAGACGTGCTCATTGGAGACAGACTGTTGTTTAATTTAACATACCTAACACCCTAATAGTGTAACCTGTACAAGTGGCGACCCTGCCAGGATTACATAAGTGTAAGGTATGTACCAAAATTCAAAACATATTGTGAATAAAGAGGTAAATCAGTGACTAATCAGTTTTTATTCATTGAGATGTTCCATGTAGCCCATAACTGGGTTTTAAAATGAATTAATTACTTACTTTTAATCTGGGTACGTAATTATTAAATTGTTACGTAATTATTGAAATAAAATAACGAATTTAAATATAATTTTGGTTATGACACAATAATTAAAACGATTGGCTTATTTAGCTTACGTATGCTATTATTTTAGAAACCAGCATTCTAATTAATTTACGTAATTTGTGTGCTTTGAGATCACAAAAGGAATATTTCAAGATAAATCTGATTTTGTTACTTGGTTGGTACCTAAATAGTCGTTATTGACTAATCGAAGTACCTGTACATCAAAATATACCACAAATGAAAGTCGTTGACAGAACAAAACTATCAAAGGTGTTAATTAATAATTTGAATGTCAGTGTTTTCGAAGTAGCTATTGTTACAATACACGATTTCATAAATATTATGAATAATAATAAATTATTTATTGGCATAAACAAGTTAATACATATTTGTGAATCACTGGTGCCTGTGGTGGGTATTGAAACACCTGTATCACCGGTCACCGGGTATTATATTATAAAATCTTTTTCATTAGACAAACTTTATGAGAACTTATGGCTTACTTACCTGTATACAGTATAACACTAAATATGTTTTTCTTTTATATAATTTTTACATACACAACAATATAGTAATATAGTTACAATAACTTGATAAGTGTGAGTGTAACTGATATTAAATAACTCACTGTAGTTTATTATGTTATTTTACTTTTGTTCTGTCAACAAAAACGTGGTTATTAGAGGTAGTTCGATGAAAATCGGAACGGTACCTATAAAGGAAGTAATTCCTTAGAGAGGTAGTTTGGGTAACCAAACAGTACCTAAATGGTCTTGTAAAATAAGATCATGGGAAGTTCGATGAAAATCGGAACGGTACCTATAAAGGAAGTCATTCCTTATAGAGGTAGTTTGGGTAACCAAACAGTACCTAAATGGTCTTTTAAAATAAGATCAAGGGAAGTTCGATGAAAATCGGAACGGTACCTATAAAGGAAGTAATTCCTTAGAGAGGTAGTTTGGGTAACCAAACAGTACCTAAATGGTCTTGTAAAATAAGATCAAGGGAAGTTCGATGAAAATCGGAACGGTACCTATAAAGGAAATAATTCCTTAGAGAGGTAGTTTGGGTAACCAAACAGTACCTAAATGATCTTGTGAAATAAGATCAAGGGAAGTTCGATGAAAATCGGAACGGTACCTATAATGGAAGTAATTCCGTCGAAAAAAAAAAAAAAAAAAAAAAAAAAAAAAAAAAAACAAACAATGTCGACGGTCCCTGCGTGCATGAGGACATGTCGAAAATGGCATTTTATTATTGTATCATCGGCTTTAGATTATAAATTATCTATGCCTACATGCTGAACTTGTTTTTATTCAATAAAGCAAACTAACAACCTTGCACAATTCAACTTACTTACAAATAAGCAGTAGAGGTACTCATTATAGATGGTTGTTAACACAGAACTGATTCACTCTGTTCCCCCCGTACTAGTATAAACTGTATTACGGTGGAACAGTTTTCCTCGCTATGTTATTTTATTTATGGTAGCAGACTTGTGACAAAATAATTACTTTTTAGTTGAAATAATTAATACATACGATTTTTATTTAACTTATTTACCGTGTTTTAGAAATCGTATAAGACGTATAAAAAGTATTATAAATACAACGAATAAGTGTCGTATAAATGGTCATCTATAAGTTTTTCAAAAAAAAAAAAAAAAACGTGGAAAAATAAAATACCTATGTACGTAGGAACCGTCGAAATACACCTACCGCCACTAGACTCGAGCGTGCGCCTGAGTTGTACTTGATCGCTACTAATGTAGCAACGTCAAAAAAAAAAAAAAAAAAACGGAACGGATTGCGATGTTCGCATCTGTGTACATATGATATGAGAGCCAATCGAGCTATCATTAGGGAAAAGCATCCTTTGCCCACTATGGAACGAAGCGACGAGGCCGAACATAGCACAGGCTTACAAAATATGTCTTACGGGTTTTAAAAGATAACAATGTTCTGCTAAACGAATCAAAACGCGCTTAATAAAAACCCTTTAAAATAAAAGCTCTGGATTGTTCAAACTGAATTATACACAAATTTAACGTTATTCATTTTGAAACTTTCATGCATTAGAAAAAAGGAAAATTAATGACTGAATTAACGTTTTAAATAATGCGCTAGGCATGTGAACGTCGTGGGAATTTAAAAATGTACTTTGTTTATTGTATTTTCCTTTGAAAACATGGCGTCGGTAATTACTAAGCGAAGGCTATGTTTTTATCAAAGTAAAGTAAGATGGCTGATTGTCTAGTCAATAAACTGTTTTAGTTGACATGAAATCACGCGTATAATCTCTGGAGGGTTAAGCAGAGGTCAAACTCAAAGCATTTATTACGATTAGACCTTTACAGGCATATTTAATGTCATGAAAATAAAAAGGATTGTGCTACAGTCCCAATCACGAGACATAGTAGCTTGTGAAAAAATTAAATACTGTAGTTGCCATTCCAAAGCGCAGATCTCTGTGGAGATGAATGGGCAGAGGGCTCCGTGAACGCTCTTTTAAATCATAATATTTTTACAAAATCATGGATATATCATTCATGTTGAGATTATGCATACATGTGAGAACGATGTACAAAAACGAGCACATTAAGAGCGTCCAGAGTAAAAGCAAAAACAAGAGTTTAATAGATGAATGAACGAATTAATTTAAACAAAACCGTGGCGGCTAATAGTCGACTGTCAGTGCCCGTTCATAAACATGACGGCAGCCCCGTTCAACCATTTTGAAGGGAACTAAATGACCCGATACTGATAGAATCGTTGCGAGTGCCAACAGTAATTGGAAGGTACAAAGCTTCTTAGGGCTAGTATATTATGTAGGAAAATGGATCCCTTATTCAGCTTCATAGACCGAATCCTTGCGCGAACTTTTAAGACTAAAACTAGGCAAAGATACGGATATCATCTCTTATTGGCACGATACACAAACACAAGCTTTTGATGATGATAATAGGGTAGATGACACCACCAATCATTTGACATACTTTTATGAGCTGTCACAACGCGATTCCCCCATAGATTTTGTATGGGACTCGCAAACGATGACGTCACTAAGTTGTCAAGTCAATGACGCAACTATTTATTGATTTAAAAGCAACTAAAAATCGAATTTTAAAGTTATTTTGAAATTAATGCAGTTCTCAGGTCTAGAATAACGTGTTCTTTCAGAAAAATTGTGTCTTTAAATTATTGGTTAATGGTGTCAGCTACCCAATTATTTATACTTGGTAGTTGATCAATATCATCCTGTAGCAATTACTTTGCGTGAATAAAGGCAAGCCTGTGAGGGAGATTCAGAGCTAAAGTTAGTCAGGAATGAAATATAGAACAATAGTTGGGCGAATTGTATATCCATTAAATTGGACAAATTGGCTATCCATTAAATTGGACGCATTGGCTATCCATTAAATTGGACGCATGGCTATCCATTGGCGCATTCTTGTGGCCAAAGCCACCCGGGCATTGTAGCCATGAAAATGAGACTACGTTCCAAAGTGGACAGTGATGGTGAACATTGTAGAGATTACTTTGGATAAGCCAAACCAAAAAGGTGAACTGACATCCAAATTCAAATTAGGTCACAATTGCATAGGCGTTTCACAGGGCAATATTTTAGGCCCACCCTTTTTTATATATATCAATGACCTGACAAAAGTAACTGATGATCCTTGCGTAGTCTTTGCAGACGATATGTCCGTAACCATTCCTAAAAATGAAGTAAACTTTAAATGAGGAAATCAATAGTAATGTGAGCAAAGTAATAACTAAGAAAAAAAAAAAAGAAACTTTAACCTCTAGAGTCCCAGCGGCACAAAAACGTGCCAGTAAACAAGTATTACCGTTGAGCCCCGCTGGCACAAATTCGTGCCACCAAACCTCGATCGATTGAAAACTGTATTTGTAGTAAAGACAAGTCTTAAAATCAGATTACACATACGATAAGAATCCGCCCGGCGGTGCTTGACGGATAGTTGACGTAAATAATGGGGGTCCTTGAGAGGTTAAACCCAACATAGAAAAACCTAATATGTCCAATTTTGTAACAATAATTGGAATAAAATAAATTTGAACATCAATTATAAAGATAAAAGTATACAACAATCAGATAGTATGACTTTTCTTGGGACAGATCTAGATCATAAATGTTCCTGGATTAGTCATATTGACAAGATATGTGAAAAGCTCAGTAAAAAAAGAGGGGGAAAGAAAAGGGAATGTTTAGCTTTGCTATTACAATAAATAAGGCGCAAGGGTAAACACTAGTATGTGTGTGGCAGCTGTATGTAGCATGGTCGCGAGTGTCCAGTGCCCGAAATCTATATTTATCAGCACCAAATGGAAAGACATTCAATATAGTTTACAGTAGCGTCCTAAAATAATGCTGTTACTCACATTTATTATTCAAGTACAAATATTATTAGTAAATTAAAGTACATATATTAGGCTAGTAGTAGATATAAACAAATGAAAACCTTTAACATAGACTCTGCACACTCCAAGCTTAAAGAGGTATTTTCTTGGTTAGGTGCACCCGTAAGCGTTACCGCTGATCATGGTCGGCAGTTTGTTAGTTCAATTTGAAAGTTTTTGTAAAGAATTTGGTATCCAGTTGTTCCAAACAGAAATTTCCAAATGTCGAAGTTAAGAGGCAGAACTGTTTGATTCTTTATAAGCAATTTATTGTGAATGAGTGGACATTGTTGGCCTTGTAGATTCTTAGACGCTTGTTAACTTATTATTTTATTTTGCGTTTTATAAAGCAAGCAATGACTTATTGCCTGGCCTACGCTGTCCTCTCATATCTAAGTACTAACGCTGTAACAACCACATTGTAAAACCAAATGATTTTAAAAGAGTGACTATGGAGTTTCTTGCCGGTTCTTCTCCATAGGAAACGACCAACCCGAACCGTGCACCTTTTCTCGAATGTTATTTATAAGTGCCCATGTAGGCCAATGTGACATAAAAATATTTTGATTTTGACTAAAAACATAGAAAAAAAGAAAAGAAAATGCAGATAGCAAGAGGAAAGCAACAGAATCTAGGAAAGATATTGGGAAAAAAGTATATGTTGAGAATACAATAAAGAAAACAAGTTATCCACCACATTCAAGGATACGACACACATTGGTGAATAAATAGTGGACAGCGGACCAAATAAGGATAATAAGCTTTCAGAAAATAGCGATACCGCCTGTAACAACGTGTGTGACGAAAATGAATAAGTGATTGTTTAACGGAATATTATTAAAATTATTTGATGATTATTCTTGAAATAAACTCATTTGTATGTTATTATATTTATACGAAATTATGCTATTTTTAAAATTTTGTAAAAGGTAGATGTAGCGTATAATAAATACCGACACGCTTAGTGGTAGGGCGAGCGGTGGCGGGAGCGCGCGCAGTCATATTAATGGACTGAGCGCTCACTCGCTTCTGGTCCGCCGTGCTAGTAAGACGTGCTCATTGGAGACAGACTGTTGTTTAATTTAACATACCTAACACCCTAATAGTGTAACCTGTACAAGTATCACAAAATGTTTTGCTGTGGTTTGTGGCCTTACTTCTGGATTTTGTTATAATTTATTATAGTGCTTAGCTTTTGTCCGCATTGCTTGTGATAAAAAGTGAGTTATATTGTAGCTAAGCTATGTTTTTGCGCCTTAGATTATCCGTACGTTTTTGTGTTCAACGAATCGGTCATATAGCGCAGGTGGCTATCGTGTTACCCAATTACAAGAATGATCAGAGAGGCAGTCAATTTATGTATAATTCTAGAATTCGGCTACCTCCGTTTAAACTGGAAGCTAACTAGTAAAACCTAAGCAAATGGTGAGTATAGTTTCATGAATAAACTGCTCCACATTAGTGATCTTTCATTCCCAAATTAAGCAGTGCCAAATATTAGATAGTTTTGTAAAAAAATAACTAGTAATATTTCATTATAATATTTAATTATATACAAAAAAAATGCAATTAAATTAACATTCATTAAAAAACATTTAGAATTTCAATAATACCAATTAGAGTGAATGAAGGTACAACCAATTGTAAATGTCATGTAAAAATTATAAAATATGTCGATAAAATCAATCACAAATTTATATTAGCATATAGTTAGAATGTCATTTTTCGTCTATGAACTCATTAATACTATTCCTTTTGACAATAAATTTAATATGTCCTGAATTTGTTTTAAAATAAGTTAACACTATAAATATGTTGGAATTCCAAGGGCAACTTGTTGTATAAAATCACTGATACCTTGGGCTATGTTTAACAACTTCTAGTTTCAGTTATATGGTGTTGGCCAGATCTTTCCTAAGCGTACCGTAACTTGAAACACTTGGTCACCAAGAAATATGTCATAGTAGTGCGTTGTTTCACAAAGTTGCAACATGTTTATGCAGTCGTAAGATATTTTTCACATATTCCTGTTTTTGTCTGTGTAGAGAGGACTTGCGATAATTTTGTTGTTTTTTTTATTAGGAGAAGCAATATTTATTTCCCTCATTATATTATATATTATTATTTACAAGCTACAAATCTCCGCCCAGAATGGGGGAAGTTGTTTGATGATTTCACATCCGCAAAAAAACACCTCCGTATGAACTATGATTACAAAGGTTTAATATGTTTTTTTTTCTAGTTTAATATCGTAATAATATGGCAGATTTGCAACTAAAATATTATAACATTTTTTACTAGATATTGGTCAACCAACTTGACTCCGTAGGTCTCGTAACACGGAGAAGGAAAATTTTTACATCTTATTTCCTTGGGTCACCGAAGTCGCTCCATGTAAAATATTGATACTCAGTCGCAGCTGGTCAAGTCGGAAAATGAAATAGAGTTTGGAAAATGACTTGGCAATTCACAGATGTCAAATAGTGATCATGTTTTGGATAGCTAGACTGAATAAATCAAAATCTTTAGGGAAATCACCGTCATCTGCCTAACTTTTTTCCCAACTAAGATGGGTTCGGTTTACAGTCCAGATGTCGCATTTAAATTGACTGCTGTGATAAATGCAGTAGCAAAGAATCATTATTAAAATACAGGTATCAGTAAGAGAAGGTCTAGTCTAAGGAATCTGAGTTACCATACTAGAAGTACGTGCCCGACACGCCATACTGGGATCAGTCTATCAGGTGGTTGGCCCTTGATGGGCCAAATTCAGAAGACAGTCCTGCTCGATACATTGCAATGTGAGGAGGTTTCTGTCTCTGGAGCCTCCACCGGTAGCTTGGATTCTGCCCCCGATACCGGCGGATCGCTAGTTTTATATTTTTAAATCTTTTATATAAATATACTATATTTAATAAGAAATATTTAAAAATAAAAATGTAAGTTGATGAAAAATAATAGATATTATTACATATTCATTAAACAGAAAATTGGAATGTTTAAATTAAATTACAGTTCGTATATTGACCTACAAGTTGTTATCCAACAGAAATGCTTTGAACTTAGCTCTAAATTATAATGTTTAACAAAATTTACAAATCAGCCGGCAGCCTATTAAATATTTGTACAGTTTTGAAATGAAAACTAAGTTTTGATAATATAAAAAAAAATAGGTACAACTTTATGTTTATAATCCTCTCTACCAGTGTTTTTCCGGGCTATCATTTAATTATTCCTCAAACTCGCATTCATGAAAATATTTGTTAAATTATAAAACACCACAAGTATACATAAGCTGGGCATTGTTAGAATAATTATTTTATCGCCGAAAATTAGATCGACAGCTTTCAGATTCAGATCCTTGTGTAATTCTGACAATTCTACGTATTGTTCGTTTTTGGAGAATGACGATTCGGTGAGTATTGTAAACGTAGTTTTTCCCCAGAACTGTATAATGTATTGAAGGCTGGATTAGACAAGAGCATTATATCCCATCTTAAACTGCTCCGTATTTATTTCGTCTTTCAATGTTCTCAACCCATATGTATATAGACTACTATCCTTACTAATATTATAAAAGCAAAAGTGAGTGTGTTTGATAAATGATGTTTATTTTGCAAGTAGGTTTTCACAAACACTTTTACACGTCTTTTTTTTTAAACTAGATGAGGTCGGTGTTTCGTATCCGACTACTCTGAGAAGAAACAGCCGAAACAAACTCAGAGGTCATAGTCTCTTTTAAGGTCCAGACAAAATATCTTGGTCAACTTACATGAGGACTATGCAGACTAGTGTCTGAAATGGTCTTTTTAAGAAAGCACCACACAGATTGAGTGGACCTGTCCAGTCAGTGCACGCATTTGTCAGTTATCGTGTAGCTCGACTCAAAACCCAAGGAGCTCAACGAAACGACGAACAATACCAAAAAAAGGACATTTGTGTAGGTCCCTTATAGCACTCAAACTGCCAGACAATCGTCAAAAACAAACAAAGTAAATAAAAGTTATGGTCCACATGGTCCTCACATTTACAATAAACAACTACAGACTAGAAAATATTTGCAAAATTAAATTAATGAGATCATAATGAAATCATAAAATGTCACAAATCAAAAATAATAATAAAAAAAAAATGTAAAGTATAAAAAAATTAAAAATTAATAAAATATAAATAATAATGTCAAATCATCAAATGTCAGTGTATAAAATAAAGGAATAAACAATAAATAAATGAAACAAAGAAAAATTTTGACACTCACTGAGTAAATTAAATTGGAGCAGCTTAATCCCAAGCCTTTTTATCTTCAAGGTAATGATTAACATTATAATAAGCTTTCAGAGATAGCTTACGTTTTACAAAAGATTTAAATTTGTTTGTTTGTTACCTCTTCACGCCTTAATGGCTAAACCGATTTCGATGAATTTTGGTACAGAGATAGTTGGGAACCAGGAAACGGACATAGGCATTATATAGGCATCCTCATATCCCACTTTTTTTTTTAATAAAAAAAAGTGGGATATGAGGGAGAACGAGGGAAGAAACGGGAAAACTTAGCGTTGCTATTACAAATCAATAAGATAGATAGATAGATAGATAAATCATTTATTTGATGCAACAAAAGACACAATACAAGAATTAAAATAAAAAAAAAACATCACACAGAAAAAAAATGGCACACATAAAAAAAAAAAAAAAGTAAGGTAGAATGAGTTAAATCGACCCATAGGCATTTAGACACATATTTTTTAAGGTCGCCCACTAATGGGCGGTGTGTGTCTCAAAATTGCACCAAAAAGGAGTCCAGCTCAGCATAATGCCAGGTGGATTACCTGACGCTGGTATTCTGCTGAATCCTGCTAGTGACACACGGATGTCGAGATAATGTGCGGCGAATATTATGCAGGTGGGTTGTCGGTAAGACGATTTTGAATTTAAATACTAAAAATAATAAACTTGATTATCACAGTATAGGTAATATGTGTAATGAATAACTGTTATTTATGTTGTATGGAGTGTGTCTAGACTTAGTGTTTGTACGAGTTTACTTGTTCATGTAGGTATCATTATGTTGCAGTTTTTTATCATAATGTACGGTGAGTATAGTTGTAATGTGTTTCGTGTATTGTAATGTGTAATGTGTTTCGTGTTTGCGTTTCATTTTTCATAGTTAGTGTCTGTTGTTAATAGGACAAAGTGAGCCGTTAGGACCAGAAAACCCTCTATATTATGGAAGTGTTGGTGACGGTCAGGCCCAGTTTCTTCTGAGCGTCGATCAGATACTGCCGCAATCTATTCCTAAAGGTACCGAGTGTTTTTAAATTCCTTATCGGCGGGGGAATGTTGTTCCAACATTTGGACGCGGCGTACCTGAAACTGCCTCTGAAGGCTGCCGTCTTGTGCACTTCTGTAGTGAGTTGCTGAGAGCACTGTCTAATCGTGCATTCTCTTCTACTAGCGATCCAGCTTAGCTTTTTGTAAAGATAAGCCGGCTCCTTGTGCTTAATAACCCCAAACAATATACATGCTAAGTGTAATTTACGACGTGACTTCATTTTAAGAATGGAGTGTTGATTTAAAAAAGGTGTTATATGGGTTCTAGGCGGAACTGAGAAGCAAAATCGCGCACAAGCGTTCTGCACTCTCTGGATCAGTCGCTCAGTCCTTGCCAGTAGTCGAGGACCGAAAACGGTATCTCCGTAGTTCAGGTTAGAGAGTACTAGTGACTCAACTAGTCGGATACGCAGCTCTTCCGACAGATACGGCCTTATGTTGTACAGGACCTTGAGCCTATAAAAGCAGTTCCGCACCGACTCTGCCACGTGACCTTCGTACCTCAGCTCAGAATCCATAAACAGACCCAGATTTCGTGCCTCACTGACTCGACTGACCGACTCACCCAGTAGAGTAACTTTGAGCTCTGGAGGCAAACCATTTACTTGGTGCTTGGTTCCGAGTAGCATGTATTTAGTTTTGATCGGGTTACTATTTTTTTTTGTTGATTTTTCAATAACCGCTTGTCCGATTTCGATAAAATTTTCATGGGACCATTTGGGAAGTATAACCTTTCCAACAAAAAAAGAATTTTTGAAATCGGTTGGCAAGCGACGGAGTTAAGCGCGAACAAACCTAAAAAAAAAAAAAAAAAAAAAAAAAAACATACAAACATCCGAATTGAGAACCTCCTCCTTTTTTAGAAGTCGGTTAAAAAGAAAACTGTTTATTTAGTCTCATATTTTTTTTTTTGTTGACACTGATGAGACAATTAAGATCTAAATTATCAATATTTCAATTACATAAGATAAAATTACATACAATCAAATCTGTTATTTCAAGGGTTCCAAATGACCCCGGGTTTCAAACTCTCAAACTCAACTTTACGATACCCATTTATTTCTATTGATTAACGCCGTCACTCGTAGCACTTCACTTATTTCACTACAGCAATCATGACGTCGACATTCTAAATCAGATAAGAAAATACATTTCTACAGAATATCTGCCATAATTCACTCAGGTTCAATTTCAAAGCAAAAGAAGCTCAATAGGTACATGAACAAAAAGTTCTAAATAAAAATCAAAGTTAGGACATCTTTCAATACGTACCTTACAAGAATGCTGATGACTTTGCCTATGTATTCGATCAATAAATTTGAAACTTCTGCAAACCTAATATCTGTAGAGTATAAAAGCGTCACCGTTCGGGTCCGGTAGGCTGACCATACTATTCGGATAAACGAGGACAGGAAATGAAAGGACTGGGTAATATAACGTTGAACGTACTTATGAACTTTAAGCTTGTATTATACTGACATATGATGTGCGTCGTAATACCCTAATAGGTACCGCTCCTACATTTTTCATAGCGGTATTTTTTTTTACCGGTACCGGTTAGGTAGTTACCGAAAACTTATCGGACGAATTTAGGGAGGCCGAACTTTTCTTTCTATTCAGTTCCGATCCTTCGTCGGGCAATGGTTAATGGTCAGGTGGGTGATACTCGCAATCAGCGTACATGTATGATCAGATGAATGTATGCGTGTGGACTCGCCTAGAAGTATATTATGTAAGAATCGTGTATGTAGAATGACGGTACGGTTGGCGTAGTAGCTGAGCCTTTAAATGCTGCACTGCGTGTCGCGGGTTCGATTCTCGCACGGAACTAATATTTGTTTGTCCTACAAATAGTTGTTTCGGGTTTGGCTGTTTTTGTAACGGAGTTTAAAACGCACCCATGATACAGGAGAAATTCCTAGTGTGGGGTAACGTTTTATTTAAAATAAAATTCGTATCTTTCAGTAGTTTCTGTCTTTCTTCATGGAAAAAAGGCTTGAGTCAAAGAAAACATTTGTTAATGCTCTACAGGCAAAGTCTATACTTTTATAGCCCGAGGTACAAGTTCAGTATTCAGCCCATGTTTTCTCATACCTGTAGGTTTGGTTAAATTGGCGGCGAGCGTTCAACCAAAGTATTTAGTACTTTCGTTACGTTAAATGAGGGATACGATCCGAACACTACAACAAAATCCCTCGCGTTATTGGTGAAATTCTTCAGAAAACCCAATTTAACCTTTCCAAGAAACTCTAAAAATATCGGATAACCATCGGGGAACTAATTATTTGCATAAAAACACAGTTCGGTTATAAAAAAAATGTATAAAGAATTAATATATAACCAAAAAAATGACGTAGTTTAATTCATGTTTATGTCAAAGAGTAGAGATAATAAATAATTATTATGTGGGTAATCTATGAACCTTAATGTTTAACTAACAGACACACACATTTTCCTTTGCGATGAGAGGAGGCCATCTTATGGTTGGCAGAATTTTACATGGAACAAGTCCCGTTTTACTGGATGCAGCTGAATACCAGTATTTAGCATGGGACTGCCTATCTGACCTCCACAACCCAGCTAGTACTGGGTAATAAGATATTGCTTGGTAAAATTGGTTGTCAGACTAATGGGAACGACTGTCAAAGATCCACAATTTTCAGCCGAGACCGCAACGGCTTATCGTAATATCTGAGGCACGGAGACAACGCGGTATGTAATGGGTTAACCATTCACGAAACAACCACCACAATTAATAGGGTTATTAGTTGGCCACAAGATCCTCCTTAACTTACTAATACTTACCATAGCTTAGTCTACTAATACTATCTCTTAAACTGAGTTTTAATTCCAAAAGAAATAGGTATTTTTAAATGGATGGTATTTAAAAGTACTTCAATTTTTTCCCATTTCGTTTACCTAATTTTGCCTGTGTTCCACCAAATATACTGAACGTGCACCAAAATATGTTAATTAAAATATGTCATAACGAGCATCAGCGCACTACAATAAAAAAGTGTTATATCTTTATCCATTTTCTATTAATGCAAGTCGTTATTGGTCGTAGGGGGTCACAGTTTTAACCTAACCTACGCATTTTTTTTAACATTCAGGAAGGAATATTTGGTGCACGATCAGTATTTTTGGTGAACACAAAAATATTATCCTTTTTAAATTTCGAGCCTTATACAGAATTATTAGTAGTAAAAATTGTCCTACATTCTCAAATCGTCATGGCTACCCAATTCAGTATTGATAACTTCCTTCGCCACCGCTTCGAGAAATGCTAATTTGAAGATGGCGTTACAACACTCCCGAGTTTTTTTTTTTCTTAAGCGTGATTCTTCGCTATACTTACAATAATCGTTCTATTATTATATGCCAGATAAAAGGCACGTATTTCAGTTTATATTATGTACTTAATTAAAAAAGAAAATAAATATTTTGCTCTCATATCCCCTTGAGAACGAGCAGAGATGACACGATTCATCTCAGTAATTAATTTTTTATGAAAATGAGCAAGTAATTAATTTTATAATTAGACTTAATGAAAAGCCTTTTGGGGGTATAAATAAACTTTTATTTTATGGATTCATAAAGTTATAATTCGTGATCACGCATTTTTTGAATCTTCGAATTAATATTTGGAGACCAAGATTTTTTGGCGAGGTTTGGAGAAGGCTTATATCTAGCAGTAGACAATGATAGGCTAGGTTAGTAGGAACCATCAAATACATAGAAAATAATATATAATGTATGATGTTAATAAAAACAGGTCAGGTCATACGACCAGATGTACGACGGACAGGACGCGTTCTGTGGCTTTTGAAGGCTCAGGGGGTGTAACGTCATGGCAAAGTTAGTATGAGAGATGAACGATTCCCTGACCGGATTGACTTTGAATTATGCTTAGGTAGTCTTTCACGAAATTAATACATAAAATCACGGTACGACACTAGGGCGTTGACCACCGGGTGAAACCGCTGGGCACAGCTAGTTAATAATAATTTTCCAAACTTCAGTATTTGAAGTGGAAACCGAAATGGCTATTTTGGATCTTTTGTTATTATGGCATTTATTTATTTTTAGATGGGAAATTATCACATTACTTTTTACGCTCTAGGCGCAGCAGAGGGGAACGACTTCCATGTTTCTTCTTTTGCCTTTTGTGGTCCGGAGCCGAGGTATCTCTTTCGAATAACCTGCAACACCAGCAGGTAGTGGCCCTGAAAAGCCCCTCTGCTTTGCTGACATCTCTTTGGGGCGTACGTGGAACACGAACGTAGCGTTGAAACGACCTGCTATTTATGGCTGTCGTTGTTTGATAGTAGGTATCTGAATATAATTTTAATTGCCGGTACTGGAACTTATGAAGCAATATAGACTATAAAGTAAGTACATAGGTACTAGTTTGCCAATAAACAGCGAGAAATAAGTTTTCGACGTGAAACTTTCACGACTAACACTGTGCCACATGAATAAAGACCCTTTATCCATAACGTTATTGGCAGTATAAAATTTATAGTCCAACATTAAAGGAAAATGTTAAATAATGTAAGCAGAATTTAAAAATATTTTATGTAACAGAATATCACGTTTGTTATCTCGGAATGGTTATTCAGAGGCTTATAAAGGGTGTAAGGGTCTAACGAAGCTCAAAAGGCACGTGTTCACACACGCACTATCATTGCCATAATTTATTTGTTCTAGTTCCCTGGTACTTTTTTTTACGAATGGGAAATTATCAAATAACTTCTCCTGCTCTGGGCGGAGCGGGGGGAGTGTCAGACTTTTACTCTTTTACTGAATAGAAACCCAGCCATGTTCCTTCTTTTGCCCTTAATGCTCCAGGGCCGCTGTATTTCTTTCGAACAACCCGCTACCCTGGCAGGCCTCTCTGCTTTGCTCACATCTCTTTGATGCGCTTGGAGCGCTATCGACATGGCCTGTCACTAGACGGGACCTTCTAGTTACAGAGATATTGGGGGACAAAGTTACATTTTTCCGTACTCTAATGTAATGCATCTAGCAGCACAAAGATTTAAGTGCGTAACATGGAGTTCTACCATAAAACGTAATTTTTCACCAAAAAAAAATACATTCGTTTCTTATTAACTCGTTGAACGTCGTTAAGTTCCGGGGAACTTTATACGGTGTAGCTACCGATTTAACGGTAAAATCTTCGTTTTTCTGAAGGACTACTTCGCTAAAACGTTACTCATAAATTCGTCGATTTTTCGTCGAATTTACGCGCGTTTGTTGTGACAATCAACATTTTAATAGAACCCAAAAACACTTAGCCCAACCTGGTTTTGAACCCAAGTCTAACGGCAGTGCCTGCAACGTCTATAGACCAACGAGCCAGTATATCATTATGTTTTCGTGTCTTATTCCATATTTTCTAAATGTCACGTACTGCGGTCGGGCTCCTCTAAAACCAAGTTTACGTGATCTAGTATACATGGGAATGCTTTTAAAGGGTACCTAGGTCATTTTAAGTATCTCATTGTATTGGAGAAGCTGAAGGGCTTTTTGCTTGAGTTCATTGATCGCACTAGATAGGTACTCACAAAACTTACATTCCTGGCACTAACTATTGGGTCCAAAACAGTCCTATATTTCAAGTTGAAAGCCACTATGCACATTCACAAAATCATATTTCAATTAGTTCGGTGTTTTTTGGAGATTAGCGCGTGAACCCAATTTTTTTTTTAATATATAACTTTTTAATGTTATCTATAACATTTGAAACGGGATATATATTTATAACACATGTATATTTATCAAAAAAAATTGAAACAAAAACATTCACACAAATATCACACTTACCCACTATAGACAAGTTACTCAACGAAGCTCACGACGAGCAAGCTTATTAGTTTTACCAAAAACCCGGACTGACTATAGCAAAAAAATGCTCTCGGTATCGCTACCGCTATCACTCACAACTCGATTATGTTCTCGACACACGAACAAAAAAAAATTGTAACAAGTGATAGTAAACATTGTTATAAATGACGGTAGTGACCATGTCGGTTTAAAAACTTATAACTTTTTAATGGTCAATACACAATAAAACATACAAAATAATAACAGTATGTTTGGGTGTCAATGCGCTCCTCTACATCATTGTCATTGCGAAACGTGCCCAGAAATAAGTTGCCACACCCCGCAAACAAAATGTGATCATCACTTGTTTTTTTTTTGTCGCTTTTACTTTTCTGTGGTGTCCAGTGAGTGACGATCTTTGTCCACGTCTCCAGGTGCATTCATTATATATGTGGCCATTCCACTCCCACTTCAAATTATCGGTTTTTCGTTTTGTCTGCTAAAACCCTTTATCTCGGGAACGCGTGAAGATAATAATATTAGTATAGCTTTGTAACACTACAGCAAAATAAATTTAAATTAGTAGGTTATCTTAGATTATGTAAGTAATATTTATAAGTACACGTGAAGATATCAATTTGAAATTAAAACCATATACTCAAGTCTGTTATCCCTTGGAGTTGTGAATAAATGATATATCTAAGTCGACGCTGTCAAAAGACATGGCCGTTTAGGTCGCCGTGTTTGTCCATCATCTCCATCAAATTCTAGTTAAAGTAAAAGAAAATCGGATGGAGATATTGCCCTAAGATCCTATTCGTTACTATTTAAACATGCTTTTGCTTTTTTTGACACCCTGTAATTGTTGCCCCTTTTTTGGGATTTGTACATATTTCCACAAAATTTTTAAACATTGAATATTTGTTTAATATGGAGATTTTGAGTGAAGTAAAAGCCAACCCTAGAAATAATATAGGGCATAGGTTAGTGTTACACGCGCGCCTCAATGAGATTTCAGCAAACCAAAGGGTCCTGTCAGGGCCACCGCCTGCTGGGGTTTACGGGTTGTTCAAGAAAGTTACCGCGGCCCCAGAACGTAAACGGCAAAAGAAGGAACATGGGTGGGTTTTCCGCCCGGAGTGGGGGAAGTTATTTAATGATTTTCAATTCGCAAAAAAAGGCATATAAAATAAATAAATATCTTAGGACAACTCACACACGGCTATCTGAAGCCAAGCTAAGCAGAGCTTGTGTTATGGTAACCAGACAACTGATATACATACTTATATAATTTATAAATACATACATATTATAGATAAATCACACCCAGACACAGAAGTACAGAACAAACAATCATGCTCATCACACAAAGTTAAAACATACGTAAGATCTACACAACCTGAAATTTTCAAAGCATGTTGTACATTAATTCTTTATATTTGCTCCTTGACAACTTGCTTAATATATATTTTCATACTTACCTATTTACATGGTGTAAATATACCCAAACTATGTACTAACACCTACGCATGTAGCTACAGAAAGGTTTAATTTGGAAGTATTTGGTCAGGTCTCTCTAGATCAGGGGTCGGCAACCTCTTGGCAAGCAAGGGCCACATGGTGGCAAAATAAACTAAAGGCGGGCCGCAGTCATTATACTTGCATTAATCCAAGAAGCCCAATATACCTACGCATAATAATTGGTCATATTCCATAGAAAAAATAAAAATGCCATTGAAAATTGTAAAAAAAATCCGCTCTGGGTGGAGCGGGGGGGGGGTTAGACTTGTACTGACTAAAACCCACCCATGTTCCTTCTATTGCCCTTTACGTTCCGGGGCCACGGTATCTCTTTCAAACAACCCGCAACCGCGGCAGGCGGTGGCCCTGGCAGGCCCCTCTTCTTTGTTGACATCTGAGCCGCGCGTGAAACACATGCGGCTTGTCGTCAATAGACGGACCGACGGTGAGCTACCCATTGCTCACCGTCCACAGACCCGCATGTAAGGTGGCCGGGAGTCGTCTCGCGGCTCCCGACTTTCGGGGCGTTTCTCACGGCGGATGGGTTGGTTTGAGGTTCTTTCTCTCAAACGCCCGGCCACCTCCTTCGCTAGCATGACTTTTTCGCAGAAGGAGGTTCCCATTCCCTGCAGGAGATCGCTGCCGCCGATCGCCTCTACGAGGGCACAGCGGTGCTCCGCCCTAGCTGGGCAGACCGCCACTGTATGCTCCACCGTGTCCTCCGGGCGATCGTCACAATGGTGACACCCGGGCGTTTCCTCCCCCCTGATTATGTGCAGGAACTTCCCGAAACTTCCGTGACTGGTGAGGACCTGTGTCAGGCGGTAGGTGAGGTAGGTGGCCATGGCGCCTCTTCAGCCACTTTTCAAAGAGGGACTTACCGCCACTCTATTGTGGCGTGCCCTGCACGGGGTTGCGATAGTCGCTCTCTCCATGCCACGATGAGGCCGCCCCGGAAGTCTGTCCGCTGGAGCGGCAGCAGAGATTCCCCCCGGTATAGTGCCTCCGGCAAGAAGGCACGCCGCCTCGCCGGAGATCGTGCGGTAGCCCTGGATTAGCCTAATTGCTACCTTTTGGGGCGCGTTCGGGTAGTGGGTGACGCACCCCCCTAAAGAAGGACCCGTTAAGGGCCATGGATCGCACGACTCCGACATAGAGCCTACGGCAGGAGGCGTTTGGCCCGGTCCGCTCGAGTTTGGGAGCCAAACGTCGGAAATGCTCCACGAAATTCCACCGGCTGTCGAGGACGATTCCCAGGTACTTCATCGTCGACCCGACGCCAATGCGAACTCCTCCTACCGTCATCTGGGAACCCGACGGAGGCGTATTCCCGCGGCAATGAAAGACCATGGCCTCTGATTTGTGCAATGCCGAGACCCAGTAGCCGGATCCTCTCCGCGACTATCGCAACCCCGCGTATCATTGTTTCGGCCGCCGCCTGGTGCGACCGCCTTGTGCCAGGACGACCGTGTCGTCAGCGCAGTAAACTACGCTGACGCCGCTAAGGGGTCGGCACGCAGCACCCAGTCGTAACCGATGACCCACAGAAGCGGCTCCAAGACCGTTGATGAGGTATTTCTCGTATGTTAGCAGTAGCAGAAGCATATTTGTAGTTGCAATTCGTAGAATAGCTCTCAATCTCAAGTGCTCATCTGTGAGACGAGAAGCATATTTTTTTTTTATAATTGACAATTAAAAATGTTTGTTCGTAGGTATAAATAAGTGCTACCAAAAATTGTAATGAACTGCTTAGCAAACTTTTTCAACTCGTCAAATTCAGATGGCATGCTACCATAAAATTTAACAAGATCATTGATTTGATAGAAGGGAGTTTTTGAAAACATCAGCTAGTATGACACATTTCAAAGTGTTGCCGAGCAGAGAGGTTAAAGGCGCACTTGCTTAATGCGTTGATTTTGATAATTTACTATAACTTATTTACAAAACATTCACGGGCCGCAAGAAAGACATCCGCGGGCCGCATGCGGCCCGCGGGCCGCGGGTTGCCGACCCCTGCTCTAGAGGATTATATGTATTTCCTACGGAAACCCAGAGCTTTCTTACATTGTGTAAAATGACCTTGGCAAATCCGGTTTTGTCTCTTACCACCTAAATGTAAGGCCTTCTAAAAAAGGCTCCTGGATTTTCAACTCTAGGCGTTGAGAAGAGTGGTGATTATCCAACTGTGTGTTTTTATTAGGCAATACTTTTTAGTGTGGTGCTGTGTTAGTAAAAACTGGTATTTAAATGTAAAGAAAAAGAATCCCTACATATCTTGAAAAGTATTTAGGTTAGTCGATATATTTCAGGTCAAAAATCAACACGTGTAACAACTCCAAGTTCTATGTAGTTAAAAATAAAACACAAGTTAGAATGAAAAGGTAATTTTTTGACTCGTACAGTATAAAACAGTACAACAAAATATAAAAAAAGTAAGTTTTAGAAAATACATGAAATAAATTAGCCCTAGCCAAACGAAGCCTATTTTTAGCCAAGTTTTATTTATGTCTTATTTCATAGACTTGAAACGAAGAGATGTATTTTAAAATAAGCAGATTTTTTTGGTATGTAGGTTGCATTTTTTGCTTAATGAGGCTACATGCAAAACCTAAATACAAATAACAAATGACGGCATGGTTGGCGCAGTGGCAGAGCGATCGACTGCTGCGCTGCGTGTCGCGGGGGTCGATTCCCGCACGGAACAAATATTTGAATGGATTATAGGTATTTGTTTCGGTTCTGGCTGTTTGTGTATGTGAGCTAAATGTTTGTAAACACACTCACAATACAGGAGAAATTTCTAGTGTGGGGCAACGTTAAAAAAAAACTATATAAGTAAATGTAATGGATTGTGATTGTGTTATAGAATTGTAGGATATTTTGGGTCAGATATAACAACTAAATAAAGATTCCAGCAATAAAAAATAATATAATTAAAATACTATTAGACCACGCATATACTGACGCTAATCCTATTGTACATACGACGGCAGGTCAATCTATTCGAAAGTATCATAACCTGATCTCTCTACTACAGAACGCACACCGTAGTAGAGAGATCAGGTTAAAATGGTTTTTTGTAGGTTGATGTGCCGTTGTGTGCACAATTACAATCCTAGTTTGAATTTTACAACCCCAAAGCACCCTATTTAAGCCAATGCATATAAACTTTAATCGCTAACCTGAAAAGTTTACCTGAAAACTTCCTGAAGGTCCATAAAAACAACATAAACACGTTCATGTAGGTTTGTATTGCAATGACTTTACTACTGAATTCCACAGCAACCGTTTATGATGGACGTAAAGCCACAGTACAAATTTAAACAGTAGTATAAAGTAATTTCACCAAAACCGGTTTTACTTGAAACGTTTTTTTTAACATTAGGGATGTTAAGAAAAAATATATTAAAGTTTTTTTAAAAACATTTAAAGTCATATACTCAAACAACCAGACCCGGAACAACTGCTTGTAAGCCATACAAATACTTTTACCGTGCAGAGATCGAACCCGCGACTCGAGAGCAGTAGCTAATAGCTCAGTCACTTCGCCAACCGTGTCTTCAATACTTTTATAGATATTGATGTCTATCAGAAGTCGATTAAACTCTTGTGTCCAAGCACCCTACAAGCTACGCTGTCGAAGCCATATTAGATACTTAAGGTAGACTGGTAGAAAATGCCTAAGGCATTAAGTCCGCCTTTGTACAGTTTTTACTTGTGCATAAAGTTTTAATAAATAAATACTCAAATCGTATTTCCCACGCTCAATTTATTGTCTTTATATTTGTGTTTTTATTTAATTTAATCTGAGTTTTATCTATGCTTCAATTATTTTCCTGATCTTAAATCCTAATTTATTTATTTGTTGATGATTTTACTGGGTTCACCCTTGTTTGGTCGAACAACGTTTGATACAATATTACTAAATCGAACAACGTTTAAGAAAATCATCACTTAGTATAATATCGTTTGACAGAATTTTCAGTTCGTCGAATATTTATTTGCTATAACAACATTTGTGCTAATGATCAAAAGGTATAATGTTCATTTGATGTAATGTAATATTCATTTAGCATATTATTCATTTACTATAATATTCATAATCTCCGCCACCCTCAACTATTGTTACCAGGAGAAACTGGATGCAATCTGGACTTTAGGGCACCCCGACTCGGATAGGTTAGGTTAGAAGGGGATGGCGGGGTCGTGTGAGCGTGCGAAGCGAGCGAATAGACTCCGCCATCCCCTTCGTGGTTATTTTTTTATAAACCACCCAGAAGTAGGAGCCCCGCAAAGCGGGGCTCCGTCGACCAAGCCCGCCCTCGACCATGCAAAGAATATTTTAAGGTTTGGTTAAGTGCCATTTGAGTTAGGCTAGAACTGTGCCCATTAAACATGAATTTTAGGTCAAAAGAATATATGCATAAAATTAGTGCATTTGAAAATTCGGTGAAATGAAATTGGTTCAAATGAAATTAGTTCAAATAAATAATTATGCAAAATAAAAATTTACCAATGAATTATTCGGTCAAATGAATAATTCTACGAAATGACTTTATTGCAACTAAAATTCGCCGAAGTGATTTTCGACGAAACATTGTTCGACCAAACAAGGGTGAACCATTTTACTGTACATGCTGTAGTCTCCTATGAGTGAAAGAGTAAACCAATACAATACCTACTGTTGTCTACTATATAATAAAGTTTTGTGTATGTCCTGTGTTGGAGCTCCTTAAACGAATAAATAGTAAATTTAATTCAATTTGAAATTTAAAAAAAAAAATGTTAAGTTTTAGTTTACAAAAGCAAAAGATTTAACTCACTAGACAAGCCCAAAAGTGTGAGCACTATGTTGAAAAATTCACACAATTATTTTTTTAGCATGAGTGATTGACATCTGCAACGGAATAGGATATTTTTTTTGACATTTAACGAATCGATTTACATCTTTATGCTAAAATACCCATTCTCTTACTGTTGGACGTAGGTGATAAAAACATAGTTGAATGGCTGCGACAAATACCCAACAGTTTTAGCTAAACCTGAGTGGTTCCCACTTATGCTAATTTAACTGCTTACTTCAAACGTCTGCCGCGCTCGAACAGGGCTTATCTTAACCACTTTCCTTAACTACATCTGTGACTTGAATTTCTTTAGGATTAAAATTAAAAGCACTAAGTAACCGAAGCTTTCGTAAGGATTACATACAAATTGGTCTTTATTAGTTTAATCTCTATTTAGGAACTATGGATATTCACGCGACGTTTAATCGGCTTAGTTAACTACGCGTTAAATAGCTGCGGAGAATTATTAAGTACGTTTGGTTTGAGACCTAGTAGAGGTATATAATACTTTTTACTTGGTGTACTATCGCACATTTATCAGGAAGTTTCAATAAAAATAAGAAAATGCATTTATCGCACTTAATTTGTAAGGTAGGTGTAAAGGATGTACGAATATAAATAAAAAACCGGCCAAGAGCGTGTCGGGCCACGCTCAGTGTAGGGTTCCGTAGTTTTCCGTCCGTCACAATAAGTGTTCCCACTTATGAGTTTAAAGGTGGAGGAGGAAATTATTTTGTACAACTTTTTGTCTTTTTTGTACAAAAACTGTTGTGTCAATCAAGTTCAAAATGATTTTCCTAGAAAGTCCTTATAAAGTTCTACTTTTCAGATTTTTTTCATATTTTCTAAACTTATGGTTCAAAAGTTAGAGGGGGGGGGACACATTGTTTTTGGCTTTTGGAGCGATTATTTCCGAAATTACAGACATTATCAAAAAATGATTTTAGTAAACCCCTATTCATTTTTAAATACCTTTCCAACAATATATCACACGTTAGGGTTGAAATTAAAAAAAAAACACTTCCCACTTTACATATAGGGTGGCTACCCTAATAAAACATTTTTTTCCAATTTTTATTTTACCACTTTGTCGGCGTGATTGATATACATATTGGTACCAAATTTCAGCTTTCTAGTGCTAACGGTCACAGAGATTAAGCGAGGACGGACGGACGGACAGACAGACATGGCGAAACTATAAGGGTTCCTAGTTGACTACGGAACCCTAAAAACAACTGAGAGAAACTAACTTATCGAAAGTCCGTAGAACGTCCTCACCGCTGTCAGTTGGCAATGTCCCCAAGAGACTCGCCGCGTTGCTACATTGAATAGCAACGCTTAGTCTAAAGCCAAGGTGAAAGTCAGCCCTTGAGTCACGGGAAGTGTCAACTAAACGTTTTAAAATATCCTTAGGCTGTGAGCGCTAAGAGCTCACGATCCCGGAGTAAGAAGAGAAAATTGTTACCAATAAGATTAATATATTTACGCTGCTTGACAAATTAATTTACAGAAGGACATATCAACGGGCTTCATCAATGAGAATCAAACAAGTCTGACACAAAAGACGTTACTGAAAATCGGTAACTGCCGCATGATATGCGCGTACTATGCTATAGCTTTAAAGTGACATTCAAATGCACGATGATCTCTGCGAAATATAATCATGTACAGATAGAAGTTTATAGATTCCTCATATCTCAACTGCGTATGCGGCATTTCCCCACAGATAACCACACCTTCTATTTTTCACCGCATGCTCTTACATTTGCGGTGCGATTGCGCAGTTGAATTTTGGCACAAAAAAGTTTTGGATATTAAACAACGTTTGGAACAAATAAAGTAAGGAATGAGTGTATTAGAGGAAGTTAGAAAATTGCGCCTGTTACAGAAAAAATAAAAAAACCGGCCAAGAGCGTGTCGGGCCACGCTCAGTGTAGGGTTCCGTAGTTTCCCGTCCGTCACAATAAGTGTTCCCACTTATGAGTTTAAAGGTGGAGGAGGAAATTATTTTGTACAACTTTTTGTCTTTTTTGTACAAAAACTGTTGTGTCAATCAAGTTCAAAATGATTTTCATAGAAAGTCCTTATAAAGTTCTACTTTTCAGATTTTTTTCATATTTTCTAAACTTATGGTTCAAAAGTTAGAGGGGGGGGGACACATTGTTTTTTACTTTTGGAGCGATTATTTCCGAAATTATAGACATTATCAAAAATGATTTTAGTAAACCCCTATTCATTTTTAAACACCTTTCCAACAATATATCACACGTTAGGGTTGAAATTAAAAAAAAAAATCACTTCCCACTTTACATATAGGGTGGCTACCCTAATAAAACATTTTTTTCCAATTTTTATTTTACCACTTTGTCGGCGTGATTGATATACATATTGGTACCGAATTTCAGCTTTCTAGTGCTAACGGTCACAGAGATTAAGCGAGGACGGACGGACGGACGGACGGACAGACAGACATGGCGAAACTATAAGGGTTCCTAGTTGACTACGGAACCCTAAATAAAAAGGAGTTGTTTGTCTTGGTACGGACATGTAATGAGGAGGGACGAATCACATCCGACTAAAAGAGTGATGGATCTGAATGTTGATATGGACGGAGAGCAAGAGGAAGGCCAAAGAAAAAATGGATGGATTGTGTAAGGAATGATATGAAGGAGAAAGGAATAAATGATGCCGTGACGTCTGATAGGGGAGAATGGAAGAAGAAAACGTGTTGCGCCGACCCCAAATAGAATAAGACAGGGGCAGAAAAATTATAACAGTGTTTTCAATAACCGGCGAAACCTTAATAAACTCAAATAAATATAAATTAAAGGCTTGGTATCAAACATTACTTTCAACAGGAAATGCAAAACACAAAAATAAAAGAAACTAAATTGCAAAACCGGGAACGGATTATTGGTTTAATCAATAAAATTATGTTTTTAATTAATTTTATTTTATTTCGTACAATCGGTCACGAATCTCTATTACTTCGTATTTTTAAGGAAGCCATTCAGGGTACTCTTCATCTCTTTCACCACCACATTCGGCACCAATTCAGTGTTTTACGGGCCTACCTTTGATTAGGCATGCAATATTGAATTAAGAACATAAAAGTATCTTAATCACCCACGATACAGGAGTGTGGAGCATCGTTGTTTTTTTTAATACTTTAAAACAGTTCAAAAAGCAATTCTGCTGTTTTTATTTAGTTTTGTTGAAGGGCTTTATCTTTTGTTTATGCTATAATAATGGATATCATAAGGTATAGTTCAGTTTAAAATCTAGGTGCAATTACGATGTGGCTGACTGGCCTTTGAGGATAAAAGCTTCCAATAAAATAAAAGAACATTAAAATGTAAAAATGTATTTAGTAGCTTTCGCCCGCGACTTCACTCGCGTTAAATTCGGTAACACAATTCCCCTTTCCTGCTACCTGTAGTTTTTGCCCTTGCGCCTTATTGATTGTAATAGCAAAGCTAAGTTTTTCCTTTCCTTCCCTATTTCCCCCTCTGTACCAAAATTCATCAAAATCGTAACAAGCAAACAAAAAAACTCACTTTCGCTTTTATAATATTAATAAGGATTTAAGCATTATTTATTTATACAAGTATTTATTATTTTTTTCTTGTGTGTAAGTCTATGGTAGGTTAAGGCACACATACATAAAACAATCATGCTAGCGGAGTAGGTGGCCTGGCGTTTGAGGGAGAAAACTTCAAACCAACCCAGCCGCCACGACGCAATGGGTAGGTCACCGTCCGTCCGTCCAGTGACGACAGGCCGTGTCGACGGCGTGGGTTTTATTCAGTAGGTACAAGTCTGACACTCCATCCAGAGTGGGGAAAGTTATTTGATGGTTTTCCATCCGCAAAAAAAGGCACACACACATATTTTTCTCGTATTCTCACACATACTATCGTCTACATTTCATTCTTAAATCTCGCAGGTTCTGGCAGAAATTGATTAAGAAATAAACAGTACCTTTGTACCCATGTTTTTTTTTTTTATGTTTGTCTAATGTGTATATGTAAACGCATTTTACAAACACTCTTTTTTTAAACTTAACTTCTGTCTCCTCTTCGACGTCACCCTGTCATCATCACATTTTACTCGATCCCACCCGCCATACTTTTTAAAACTCCGGTTTACTGCTCACCCTTATTAACTGTAATCATTCACGTAACAGTTTAATAGTTTTTACATTCTTTTGCGGACGTGAAGTTTTGTTCGTGGTCGATAAAGCTGATAATTCTCCCACGCAACTTCGTTTTTAAAGGGAATTCATTTAAAAGTTTTTCGATTTTGTGTTTTAATAGATAGGGAGATAGGTTCGGATTGATAGACGGTGCATTGTTCTTTAGGTGGAGATAGTCTAGTGATAGCTATTAAGTATATCTAGTTAGATTACGCTGTGGTTGTTTTAGTCGGTGGGTTGTTTAAAATAAGATTATTTAATAAAAAAAAACTTTAATCTTGTATTTTGTAGTTGTATCTAATGTTATAATTATAATTGAATTTAGACATATGCAAATATATTTATACCAAAAATTGTAGAATATATGAGTCTGTAATAACTGTAACATCTTTTGTAAGTACTATATTCTGACAAATAAACTCTTTTTTCTTTCTTTACCTACCTTTTAACCCGTTGAATATCGTTAAGTTCCTACGGGGGAACATAAGGCAACATTCCATAAGTGTCTTATGTACCCACGAAGAATCTTCATACGATATAGCTATTGGTTTAACGGTAAAATATTCGTTTATCTGAAAGCCTACCTCGCTAAAACGTTACTCATATTTCTTTTCGATTTTGGGAGCGTTTTCGCGCGTTTTTTGCGATATTCAACAGACATTTTGCAGACCATCCGTAGTTTTATGACGGTATTCATTGCCATTCTAAATTTGAATCGAGCTTTTAATAGAAGCTTTCTTATAAATTATAAAATAAGTATGTTTAAAAATATATTATTTTGTTGTCTTATTTATTCGTAATGCAATGCATTAAGATAAGTCGTAATAAATCGTATTGCTTTATTTTTCTTTGTTAGTAGTCCTATAATTTTGTTCATAAATAACCTTTTATAATACATAGGTACTTAAAAAAAAGGTAAAAAATCAGTATTTTTTAAGAAGCGAGATAAGAAAAAACCGGCCAAGATCGAGTCAGACTCGTGCACCGAGGGTTCCGCACAATTTTGTAAAATAAGCAGCCATATCTTTTGACTGCGTAAACTTAGAGAGTTGATGTTCACAGCACAAAGGGACTACAGATTTGAGTATATGGTTTTAATTTCAACAAAAAAAAACTTATACGCGTTCCCGAGATAAAGGATCTTGACAGACAGACGGACAACAAAGTGTTTGATCACTCACCAATAAGGTTTTTGTTTTATCCTTTTGAGTTACGGAATCCTAAATACATGAATTTCAGTCACAATTTAAAAGTAATACTTTTCACATGCGAAAATAAATTTTTCATGCTAAGAAGAATTTTGGTGTTCATTTTTCACATGTTTTTTGTGAAGTTATATTTTTAGGATGGTATGAAATGCGTACGCCTCTTTACGGTTAGTTAAACAACGGCTCTTACTTAGAGTGAATATTTTTGCTTCGTTTAAGAATCTAGAAAGTCATTTGGTGTGATTAATTTCTCGTTAAACATTCACATTTGGTAAAATAAAAAAAAAATGTAACAAAACGTCTGACTTGTTCTTTTTCTTTACAGAGTGGTTATTGCCAGTTTGCCGTCAAAAAAAGAACTCTTAGGCTGTGGTTTAGTATTCTCCAATGTTTTCCTTTATAGAAGAATGTGATATTTATAAATACGCACATAAATCCGAAATGTAAGGCGTGTGTCGGATTCGAACTGGAGATCTATAACTTGGCAACCCGAAGGTCACACCACTGGGCTATAACAGCTTGAAAAAGAAGCAGAAAGAAAGAAAGAACCCATTAATACAACCTTACAGAAAAGCATTTCCGCATATTCTATTGGTGAGATTATTTATTACAAAATATTGTTGAAATGTTTTTTATTTTCTTTTACTGCTTTTTTTTAAACGGTCCTAACAATTCTAATTCTAACGGCTTAATTGTTAATTCGTATCATGTTATATTTTAATATTCACACAGGCTGTAAAATCATATTGAATAAAAAAAATATTTTACCACTCCCCAACATTCTTTATTCACTTTTTCCAACTACCTATATCAGCTTTCAGTATAATGAGGATGCAGCTGAATATCAGTATTTTATATAGAGCGACTGCCTATCTGATCCCTGCAGACCAGTTAGTATTGAGTAATACAATCCCCTATTTTTGCGGATGCGAAATCATCAAATAACTTCCCCCACTCTAGGTGGAGCGAGGAGGGAGTGTCAGACTTGTACTGACTAAAACCCACCCATGTTCCGGGGCCGCAGTATCTCTTTCAAACAACCCGCAACCCCGTCAGGCGGTGGCCCTGGCAGGCCCCTTTGCTTCGGTGACATCTCTTTTAGACGGGCCTGTTGGTCTAGTGGTTAGTGGCCCTGACTGCTGAGCCGGAGGTCGTGGGTTCGATTCCCACTCAGGACAAACTTTGTGTGATGAGCATGATTGTTTGTTCTGTGTCTGGGTGTGATTTATCTATAATATGTATGTATTTATAAATTATATAAGTATGTATATCAGTTGTCTGGTTACCATAACACAAGCTCTGCTTAGCTTGGGATCAGATAGCCGTGTGTGAGTTGTCCCAAGATATTTATTTTATTTATTTATTTAGATATTTATTTATCTCTTTGAGGCGCGCTTGGAACACTAACGCGCCGTTGAAACGGCCTGACGTCAATAGACGAACGGACGTTGAGCTACCCATTGCTCACCGTCCACAGATCTACGATGGCCGGGAGTCGTCTCGCGGCGCCCGATACAATACTCCTTACACTTATATCATACCACTTCTCAACCATTGCCAGAGAACAATTTTACCACAAAGCCCAAAGCAAAATCCCGTTGACATGTGAATACGCTATTGGTAACACATTCGCAGTTTCCCTCTCAATTACGTATGCAACATCAGTCCTTGGGGCTTGGCAGTAAGAACCTGACAAATGTCTAACATTCAAACCTTCCTGTTTCGTATCCCATCTATTGGCGATCCCTTAAGGGATGCTGTGGAGACTTGGGTAAATAAGCTTTCGCAGACGAATATTAATTGCAGTAAATTAAATGATGAGATTAGGTTGTGGTTGGTTGATTTGATAGGTTGGGGGTGAGTTGGCTGGTTTGTTATGGTTAAAAAAAAAATTAAATTAATTTACTTGGATTAGAACTTAAGAGAATTGCTTATGTCGGTCTGCTTAATAGGCAGCTTAGAAAAAGGTAAAAAATGTCACAAAAACAAGCTTTAACCGGAAAGTGTTGTTTCCAAAGCCTTTGACACACACGCAAAGCCGACGCTTACCGTAGGCAACGCGTCTTTTACAGACTTTGGAAATGGCGCGATATCCCAAGAGCAATTTTAACGCGCAACTTACGGCAGTCAAATTCGCGCGAGTCTGACGCAAGCCTTGGAAACTGCTCCATACTTTCTCATACTCTGACTATCGTTGCATCAGCAGCGTGCGGCTGCGGATTTCTGCGATTCATGGTACAAATATACTTTTAGAAGCAGTACTTCTGCCAAATAAAGTATTTTTATTCTTTTTAGAAAATAACTTAAAACAAAACGGATTTATTTTTATCCTCACGGCCTTTTACAAATTAAAAAGTTTGTCTTATTTTTAATTATTTACTAAAAAATACTTGCCGAAATTTTGTGAAAACAGCCCGTTTTAAATTAAAATGAAAATGACAATAGAATAAAATAAAAAAATGGAATACAAACAAAAGGTACCGTTTTCGTATGGGGAAATGAAAAGAGCATCCCCTTAAGGGATCCAAGTTAAATATTCATTGTTGGACACATGGGAGTTTAGTTAGGAATATGTTTAAGATAATTTTGGGTTACTCAAACATATATACCTACATATATTTGGTTAACTCGGCAACCTTTTTCCCTGTGGATTAAACAGTAGGTATTGGTAAAACATTTAACAATTTCCATGTCCACTATTGAAGATACTAAAAAACTTTCGTGTCTCATCTTCATGTCAAGATCTTTCTAACTACTTGTATGCTTAACGATCCAATTAATTTTTCCTCTTCAACCTTTGGCCATCCAATGTCGAGTATACAACATTATTTTTAGTATATGCGAAACCTGAATATAGTTTGTTCAGAATAAGTAACTGAATCGATTCCAATATTTTTTACACCATGTTATATTTTGTCCTAAAAATATTAATAAAAGGTTACGAGTTGGACACTTAGTAGGTATACGAAATCATACGGCGCGCAACAAGGTCACGGCAGGTCAAAGCGACAGTACACACACTACACACGTGCGGCGCCGTTTGAACCGCGCGATGACCGTGTTTTTGTACGGACAGCCAGGTAAAATAACAAGCTTATAACTTTCTGATTTTTCATGATAAAGTTCTGAAATTTTGTACATAGATTCTTCACATAAACATACTAGACACGTGTTTCGGGTTTCGCATAAAGTAAAACTAATGTTGTAGAGCTCATCCAAATCTTTCCAGTTTTGTGACATGACTATCGAGTTTGTTATGACCAACAAAAGCTTCACGTGCTTTCCGAGGCACGGAGGAAACTCGGTATGTAACGGGTCGTCACCCAACAACAGAACAACCTAGGCAAGGGCGGCTTAACCTTAAGATCGACCTGAGTGGCTGATAATCTTATAGGCTGATATTATTTTATAGAAAAAGACTATCTGTTACATACAATAATATTCTTCAGTTTGACCATAATATTTGCAGAGGTGAAACGCATAACATTTCTCTAAGTTCATTCTACAATTTTTTTTTATATATAACTTTGCCCCACACTAGAAATTTCTTCTATCGTGGGTGGATGCGTTTACAAACAATTAAAATCACATACACAAACAGCCAGACCCGAAACAACTATTTGTAGGCCATAAGAATATTTGGAATGGAACCTGCGACACGCAGCGCAGCAGTCAATCGTTCAGCCCCTGCGCAAACCGTATCGTCAAATTTGGATCTATGAAGTTAAACTCTGTGTATCTGCAGAATACTGGTATAACGTAGGTACATTGCGTTATCGTCTACTACTACTAGAAAGAAGAACGATTTCAAATGTGCGTACATGAAATAAAAGAACCGTAGATAATATTATTATTTGTAAAAGTAAAATGTTAAGCATAGAAAACCTTATTTTTCGTAGACGATACCCTTTTCTTGTGTAGGATGATAAGAAGCTAGGATATCCAGTTTTTTTCGCAAATCAGCTTATAGAACAAAAATAAGACTTGTATTTTTGCTTTTACTATTTGGTCATTTATTTCAACTAGGATTCGATACCATTTTTTTTGTTCAGAATATTTACCTTTAAGTCGGTTATAAAAGAGACGTAAGTAAAAGTTTTTTAACCTCTAGAGCCCCAGCGGCACAAAAACGTGACAGTAAACAAGTATTACCGTTGAGCCCCGCTGGCACAAATTTGTGCCACCAAACCCCGACCGATTTAAAACTGTATTTATAGTAAAGATAAGTCTTAAAATCAGATTAATAAGAGCCCGCCCGGCGGTGCTTGACGGATAGTTGACGTAAATAATGGCGGTCCTTGAGAGGTTAAAGGAATATCTACAGTGGAACGCGTTTCCAAAATATTTAACACGTTTTTTTAGTTACATCACTAACTAACTGCAAACAAATCTTAGAAGTTAAATTTGAACAGCCTCCCCGTGTCCGTCTGAACATGACTAGCTAGGTTACGTCATTCTAATCTTCCAATTCTTAAAAGAAATGGGAAAAGATCTCTTTGCGAACACAAACATTTCTGGAACAAAACAAAACACATTCAAAATATAACAACATACAAATTTTTATATATCCATCCAATTGATATTGACTATGAAATAGGGTTACCACCATAAAATATGTATACCCTCACTAAAGAATGATTCTTAATATAAACTACCTATAATATTTATGTGCCTATTCATATAATATTTTGACGGCACGGTTAGCGCAATGGCTGAGCGATTGACTGCTGCGCCGCGTGTCGCGGGTTCGATCCCCCACGGAACAAATATTTGTATGACCTACAGGTAGTTGTTTCGGGTCTTGCTGTTTGTGTATGTGAGTTTAAATGTTACGATACAGGAAAAATTCCTGGAGTGGGGCAACGTTTTATTAAAAAATACTAAAATAAAATAAAACAAAGCATATGTATTTCGTTCGTCACTATTTAATGCTATCTTATATATTATTTAAATAGAATCCAAAAATCAAAGTATAAAATATTTTACAGCCAATTGTTACGTGAATTTCAGAAAAGTTCTCTTATCATCGGAGCCCATTTACAAATATGAGGTTGCAATTTTTAAATCAGATTGAGGTTTCGCACCTTCAATCACTTTGGATGAAATATTATAATGCCTTCGATAGCATTACAATTTTTTTTTTTTTGGAATAATAACTTGGATTTACGATAGGAGGAGCTCGTGGCTAAATAATAGCAGCCGCTTGGGTCGATCTTTAGGTTAAGCCGCGCTTGCCTAGGTTGGTCTGTGGATGGCTGACCACCCGTTACATACCGAGTTTCCTCCGTGCCTCGGAAAGCACGTTAAGCCGTTGATCCTGGTTGTCATTTGTAGATCTTTGACAGTCGTTACAGGTAGTCAGTGTCCCGAAAGTCTGACAACCAGTCTTACCAAGGGGTATCGTATTACACAGTACTAACTGGGTTGTGGAGGTCAGATAGGCAGTCGCTCCATGTGAAATACTGATATTCAGCTGCATCCGGTTAGACTGGAAGCCGACCCCAACGTAGTTGGGAAAAGGCTAGGCAGATGATGTTGAACTTGGATTTACGATGTTGAAATATTGTTACGAAACAAAATTATTATTTACTAGCTGACGTCCGCGGCTTCGCCCGCGTGATATCGAAAAAAAAAGTATCTTTATGTGTTATTCCAGACTATTATCTACCTCTATGCCACATTAACATCCGTTCAGCCATTTTGACGTAAAAGAGTACCTAACAAAAGTCCATACATCCACACATCCATCCATCCATCCTCACTGTATGTAGTATAATTATCATTAACTGCCCTCCACAACCCAGTACTGTTTAATACGATACCCCTTTTTTGCAGATGGAAAATCATCAAATAATTTCCCCTGCTCTGGGCGGAACGGGGGGGAGTGTCAGACTTGTACTGACTAAAACCTACCCATGTTCCTTCTATTCCCCTTTACGTTCCGGGGCCGTGGTACCTCTCTCAAATAACCCGCAACCCCAGATATGATACTCCTTGGTTTACCTTTAACTTTGGTTTACTTATAAAATTCGACAACCATTCTCAGATTTTAAGGCACTGAATAGCTGTAAGACTGGATGTGCTTTCCGAGACTCTGAGGCAACTTCCATCCACGGATCAACCTAGGCAAGCACGGCTGAAGTTAAAGATCGAGTTGAGCGGCTGTAATTATTAAGCCATGAGCTACTTGATACAAACTTTGAGGTGTCTAGATAAAAATACAAAAAAAAACTTTTTTGTAAAAATAAAACCCACTTCCAAAAAAACACTAAAAAGTGAAAAATAGCTTTACTTCCGCAAGTCGGTGACTCTTGTTGTTTTCTTTTAATTTTTTGCTACGGACTTCCGGAAGTGAAGCTTTTGAAAAAATAAAACCGACTTCCAAAAAAAACTTACAATTAGTTTTTTTTGACAGTCGGTTTTATTTTTTACAAAAAAGTTTTATATTTCAACATGTTTAGTTATGGCATAATGATGATTTTCCATTGTTGCTTAAAAAACTAGCAAATCATTTAAAATCAGAATTCATTTATTTAAATTAGGCTGAAAATCAGCACTTTTTGAACGTAACATTACAAGAAACAGTCCCACAAAACGCCCTTTCGCATCCATATAGACACAGAGAAAAAATATGTATTATAGATGATAACTCATAAATTACCTAAGCAATATAAATAAAATTGATATAAGACCACCTGGGAAGTAATAAACAAAAAAAGAATTTTGCAAATCGGTCCAGGCGTCGTTGAGTAATTGGTGAACATACATAAAAAAGATTACAACGAATTGAGAACCTCCTCCAACTTTTGAGGTCGGTTAAAAATTAAAAGTTCTTGGAAATCATTTTGACCGAATTACCTTATTTACTTATCTAACAACGAGATAAAAATAAAATGGAATCTCAATGTTCTCATTCAGAGAAAGTTAATAAAACAATTTAATAACACATTTCAATATTTTAGCATAATTTACTTTTTGTGCTCGACTTCATTTTAATATTTCTTTGTCCGCTAGAAAAATGTATTGGCAATTCAAAATTTTATCATAAAAACTAAATAAAGCGAGATCTATTTTAGGTACTTACCATTGATTCCAGCTTTTTAAAACCGTATGCAAAGCAAAAGCCAAAAAATCAACTTGAATTTTCTTAATTAAAAATTCTAAAACATTTTAAACGTCAACGTCAGGCCAAAAGAATGGATACAGCCAAATTACCACCACTTAGATATAATCCGGGATAATCCACGAACAAACGCACCCTGGCAAGTCTAAATGGTTTAGAATATAGATTAAATTTAATGATGTGATCCCCAATTTCGGTTCTTAGCCCTTAAGTAATTTAATACTCGGGAGAAACAGTGAGATGGTCGAATGGAAATGGACATTTAATGTAGTGACTGAGGGTAATGCCAATTAAGTATATTATTGGACTAATAATTCTGTCTTTATGTGTAATTGCGTAATTTGAAATTGGAATTTTGTATTTTGAAAAATGAAAGGTAATAAATCTGATTTTTGTGTTCATAATTGTCCCAGTAAGTCAATTTGTTCTTAAATAAAACGAAACCATTTCGGTTTTAATATTCTCAGTTAATACTGTTGTGTTTGTCAAAGAATATTAATTGTGACTTAATTTAAACGAGAGAAAACAATCAACGCAATTTAAAAGAAAGAATTTGCTAAATACGAAATAAATAAAAAAGTACAGTCCGTCACAAAAGCTTGACGCAAAAAACTGCCAAAGATTCGAAATTCGAGTTCCAAGTACCTATCTGCTAAGAAAGTGGGATCGACGTTATTGGACAAGTGAAATACTGAATTCCCTTAGTTAAAGCAAAGGGTGTAGATGGGGTGCTAAATGTCTTTTCCAACTCATAAATCTTCGATTAAAATCGAGGGCACAGTAATTGGGCGTGCAATTTATAATACCATGGTCATCAAACGATTTTAAGAGCAATCTTACGTTTATACGAACATTCTGATAGAGTAATTAACACGTTAACTGCCATGTCAGTCACTGGTGCCTGACAGAATCACTACCTGTTTAGGCCATGTCAGACACCGGTGACTGACACCGAAGCATCATATTCAAAATACCGTTGTGTGCCGTCTGGCACGTCTACCGTGTTCTTTTCTATTAGAAATGACTGACATGGCCCCAAGCAAGACATATTCAACATGGCCTTCGACTTTTATATCTAGAACAAAAGTTATCAAGTATTTTCTTTGAAAAATGAAATAAAACACAATGATATTTTAAACTTATATTTTTTACTGAGGTAATCACATATTTTGGGGAATTATTACGTAAAACAAACAAAAGAAATAATAAAAATTATTGTTTATGTCCAATATTATAAAATTCTAGACAAAAATGAGGTTCATTTGGGCATTGAGGGCAGTAAGTTACAACTTGCTTGGTCTTTTTTCTGGCAAATATCCTATCAACTATTTGTACATTTATCTTACAACATCTAGAGCAGTATTTCCGAATTTTCTTCACAGGCCCTTCTTTTCTTATGTTAACATAAATGCTTCTTCCTTTTATTTCTTGTAAATAACAGCTCTGGTTCGAAGTTTTCTTTGCCTGATTCTGTTAGGTATTTGCACAAATCCTTTCTGAAGTCTACTATCCCCCTCTTAGACTTAGTAGTTTCTTTATACATTATGTAAGAATTGAGCAAAGCTGTATTCAGTAGTAATTCCACAGCCAGTTTTTTGTGCCATTTTACAGACTTTCGTAGTGGTGTTGAGTAGGCGATCATTTGATTTGACAGATCTACAGTTGCTTTTGCATTGTTGTAATCGATCACAATTTTAGGTTTTATTGTCTCCTTGCCTCTTTTTATTGTCCTGGAAAATCCTGGTAAGGGGGTAGGGAGCATTGATGACAGGCCGTGTCGACGGCGCGTTCGTGTTTCACGCGCGCCTCAAAGAGAGTCAGCAAAGCAGAGGGGCTTGCCAGGGCCTCCGCCTGCCGGGGTTGCGGGTTGTTCGAAAGAGATACCGCGGCCCCGGAACGTAAAGGGCAATAGAAGGAACATGGGTGGGTTTTAGTCAGTAAAAGTCTGACACGCCCCCCGCTCTGGGCGGAGCGAAGTTATTTGATGATTTCCCACCCCAAAAAAAAAAGGGGTAGGGAGCAAAGCGAATCGTGTCACACGGACTCACACGATCTAACACAACACCCTGACCGATGATAGCCGAACGCAGCGAACGCGGGACGCGGGTGATTATTTCCCGCCAAAATGCAGAAGAAAGCGCGCTCGGACTCGCGAATTTTTACCTACGTGCCGGACAAAATGCCTGACACGGCGCACGGACTGCAATTTGTTACGTTTGGGCCACGTCAGTCACGGGTGACTGACAGTTATTTTTTTTTTAATTTTTTTATCGAAATAAAAAAAGGGAACACTTTTTTATACGTAATTATTAAATTTAACGGATTTCGAAATATGGCCTGGCAGTTAACGTGTTAAGTAGAATTACGGAGTTATCATTACAGAATTTTAATAAACCCTTTGAAGGAAAATAACTTGTTTCTCTCTCTTCGTGCAAGTTGTAATTATTCACATCACGGAATGAGTTAGTATTGTGGTCCTGGCAATCCGTAGTTTTTGAGTAAAATTCTACCTTTATTTCTGTTTTTTTTTTATTTTTTTTATTGTAGCCATAGTACTGTGGTTTTATTGTTTTGTGTGCATTTTTAATAAAGAAAAACTAGAATCTACACTGCACTACCAATATACCTATGTATGTAAAATTTCCGCAAGAATATTAAAACACTGGCATTCCACTGAACACTACTGGTATAACAGTGCTAGTAAAAATAATAGACACTTTCGTAAGCATTTTCTTTTAAAAGAAGAAAAAGACGAGATCTATGCACATTCTAGACCGGAAAATACGAATTTACCGAACCAAATGACTCACTGAATTTAAAACCATGACCACTTCCAAGAAGCATTATTCTAACAGCTTTCTTATTTAAGACTTAGTTTATATCTTTAAAACAACAAGGAGATAGGGACTTGCTTTAACTCAATCTCCTGACGAATAAAATAATAATATGGCAAAATTAAATACAATTTCAACAGTAAAGACTTAAGCTACGCTTACTTTGAGCTGTTTTTGCTTCGTTACCAGCCCTGTTAAACTGCAGCAGCACAAAAGCGTTTGAAGGTATCCGGGTCGATGCAGCTTGGTCTCCATGACCTTTTATCCTCTGAAGTGATAAAATAATATATAATAAATGCAGCGTAAAATTCTTTAAGCTGATAAAGGGGCGGATTTTGTTTCAAGAAAAATGGACCACAGTTTGCAGTGATTAAAAATGAGGTTTTTGTGAACAGTAAAAAGAGGAATTTACGGTTCAACAGGGAGAATTTTAAAGTTAAACTATAACGCTGGTTGTATTTTACTTTGTTTGTAACAAGATTAACGTTATAATTTTGAAAGTTTTTAAACGACGTACGTTAGGCGATATGACATTAGTTGATTTGTACTTATTCATTTGGTATTTGCCGTTTTGCTCTTGCTAGTAACAATTTTTAACATTAACAACACCTCAGCAATTAAATCTATAACTTTATTATTGCAACAAAGAAAAGGAATAAGAGTATTTCTGTTGCAACATAAAAAGTTTTTTTTTTTTTGCATCTCGCAAGTCAGTAGGTTGTTAGCTACCAAAGCATACTATCCTGTGGATATCTTGAGAGTCTGTTATTTTTTGTAGGCCTCCAGTCAGGACTGCACACGTAGGCCACCCCTTGTGGCGTACGAGCCTCGGCTTAGGTAGTCGCTGGGGGAGGAAATCAAAGGAACAGGCTGGATCTAAGTTCTATTATTTGGTGGATGACTTACTAAATTTACTGACTCAACAACGTGGGTTTTGAAAGAGACGTCGCAATGGTAATCGACAGCGAGGACGGAAATACGGCGTCGCCTGTCCCTTAGAAACCACACTATCTATTTATTTATTTAACATGAAAGATTTATAGCTAAAAAGAACATAACAAAACTTTGCGAAAAAGACTGACAGCCAATTACAAGTCTTCGCTTATACACACCTGAACAAAATTAAATTTTATGGACATTACAGTAGCATACTAAAAACGAACACTGAAAAGAAAATAACTAATGCAGAAATTACTGCAGTTAAACACATATAGTATTGCCCACTACAAAACTAAGTGAAAAAAAATCGGCTTAAGCACTTCCTGGCCGAGGGTACTAGTGAAAAATATATCAATATCATGCTGTTTACATAAATCATTTAAATTTCAGCATGCACACACCATATACGGATTCTGCCTATAATTAGTTGATGTAAATGGCACTTGTAAATGTGGATTAAAAGTTTTAACTTCCTGGGGGTATTAAAATAAAATTTTGATTAAATATCGATGCAAAACATTTTGCACGCCTGCACACTGGCCTGGCTGAAGGCTTTACTTTCAAGGCACCCACGTGATCGCCTGGTTTCTTAACCGGGCGACCACGTGGGTGCCTTGCCTCGAAAACTTCATAGGTGGACAAAACAAAACGATACGAACTCACTTACTAAGTGAAACACTTTTGCTCGTAACAGTACTCCCAATAAATTAACGCCTATTTAAACATTTTCGAAATTTAATTATACATTTGCCCACGCAACAGTTCGCGGCCATTTTATATTCTTTGTTTTGTCTTCAAATTGAATTTTAAATGCAATTTAAGATGGTTGAGCGAATAAATTGTCTGTTTTAATATGACCTATTTAATACCGTTAACTTTTGGTAATTTTTGGGTATCTAAGACATCACAGACAGCAATGCTCCTTTTATATATAAGAGGAGGCCTTTCCCCAGCAGAGGGATAGTAATAGGGGCTGGTATTCTTATAAATGACTAGCTGGCGCCCGCGGCTTCGCCCGGGTGATATCGTAATAAAATCCTGTGTTATTCCAGACTATAATCTACCTCTGTGCCAAATTTCATCAAGATCCGTTCAGCCGTTTTGAGGTTAAAGAGTAACGAACATCCATACATTCAAACTTCCATATCTCCATACATCCATCCATCCATCCTCACAAACCTATTAGTATGATAGTAAGTAGGATTACAAAATCGTATTTTCTCTTCTTTTCTTCTTTTTTTTTAATGTTGCCCCACTCTAGGTTTTCTCCTGTATCGTGGGTGCGTTTACAAACACTTAAACTCACATACACATACAGCCAGACCCAGAACAACTATCTGTAGGCCAAACAAATCGTCGTATCCTACGAATAGTGCCCTAACGAACATAAGGGCTTTCTTTTTTTATTGTATAATTAAATTCTGCTCATCATAACACATATAACCAGATTAATAGAAAAATTAAAAACCATACAGGTTATCAAATAATTAAGATTTCCAAAAAGCCACAATTTCAACTATTACGTTTTTAACGACGAATAAAGCCATAACTGCTGTCGCGCCGTTTTTCTTCGCGAGTAGTGGGGGTGCGCGGGCGCGGGGAGAGTGTACTAGCGCCGCTCGGCCATTAGTCTGCGGAACGCGGAGATTTGTAGCTGCGCCGAGCGTAAATATCTTTTTTGCCTATACTATTAAAGTTTAATCATAATTATAATATTTATCGTAATATTTAATAATAATTAATTATGAAACGCCGAGGACAAAAGTTGGTGGAATTGGTTGAAGAAAAAGATTGTTTAAATGAAAGAAAGCAGACGAAGACTGTAACACGTAAGTAAATCAAATTATTGTATAGCTCAAGGGATTTTAAGGTTGAAATTATGTTCTGTTAAATTGTGCTATATATGTGTTTCGTGTCAATAACATGATATTGACGTGATTGTACTTAATTAAGTGATTTTAATTACTTATTTCATTTTCTATATTCGATACATAGAAAAAAGCCCTTATGGTAATTGTGGCCGTGTTCTATGGAATAACTAAATTGCGTATGTATAGAAAAATCTAAGGCCTTAACACGTTTGTGTCTTTCTTCTACGGTCAAATTATGTTTTTGTCTCATATTCTTCTTTTGAAGCACTTGAAATATCCACATTGATAATTTAAGTACAATATTTTTATACCTACATAATTTTAACCCTTCTGTACAAATTTTAAACGCTGAATACCCAATTTCAAGCTTTTTCTGGTATGGGGCTTAAATGCAATTAGGTTTTTTTTTGTTGCTTGAAAATTGATATAAAAGCATTTGTGGCCGTATTCTAAGTACATCCGAAAATGAAAATTACGTTAATTTTATTGCCTTTCCTTTTTCCTTAAGTTTCAAAAGAATTCTGTTTTATAATATGCTAATGGCTATTTTATGTAAAACACAAAGTAAGATTACAAGCAAAATTGATCGATCAAATTAATATGACAGGTGCTTATGAAATTAAAAATTATTTTTTTCAGCCAATACTTTTAAAAGTTGCAATGATGAAAGGGAGCGCGTCGAGTCTCCGGTGCCACAAGGTTGTGAAAAAGAGATAGAATTTTTAATCCACGAAAATATTACCTGTGACATTAACAGCGTAAGTTGTTTAATAGTATTTTTATTCATTTCTATCTACAATTCTGCGAAACTAGTTAAGTTTAAATTTTATGATTTAAAGTATTTTTTTTTACTTTCAGGACGTCGAAAACAACATGAACCAACCTAACCAAAATGAAAGTGTAGGTGAGATTGTAATCTTTTCCGAAATACAGAATGTACAAAATCCGGAACTAAACCAAAGCGACCCTCTAGAACCTCCGTCCAAATCTCAAATTGTAAGTGACTTATTTATCGAATTTATTGAAGAGACCGACCAAACCACTATTAGCCAGATAGATACGACCCAAAGTGAACTCACACCTCAAACTGAAAATTTGTCTGTTTCAATGGCTGATATCGTTTTAGAAAGTCCAACTTCGAGTTTCACGATTCCCACCCCGCTATCGTCAGCTGTAAATTCGCCTGTAGGTTCTCCTTCTACTCGAAGATGTACTAAAAAACGAGGTCCAGGTAAAATACGAACAAGAAATCCTACAGAATGGAAAGACTTAAAACGAAAGGCGCTGAAAAATTTGGGCAAAGCTTTTATTAATAAAAAGGGGGAAACTGTTCCCGAAAAGAAAATGAAATTACCATGCAGTTGTCCAAAGAAATGTTTTGAACAGTTGGAAGAAAAACATAGGCAACACATTTTTAATTGTTTTTGGGAAATAGGGAGTCACGAAAAACAGTGGGATTTTATATTAAAATACGTTAAGAGCCATAAGCCGAAGAGAATTAAAGCCGAAGGTCCTAATAGATCTCAGACAAGAGTCTATACTTTACCCGTCAACAATGAAACCGTCGTGGTATGTCGCAAAATGTTTTTAAATACATTGTCGATAAGCGAAAAAATTATAAGAAGTTCATTTAAAAAACGGGATACTGCGACCAATGCGCATATTTTAATTGATTTGAGAGGAAAACACCATAATCGTCCAAAAAAAATAAAAGAAAACATTGTAGATAGTGTGAAAAATCATATCCTTTCCCTTGCACCAGTAGAATCGCACTACTGTAGAAAAAGTAGTACGAAGAAATACCTAGATGGACAACTTTCATACAAGCGACTTCATGATTTATATACCGAGTGGTTTGATCCACAAATTTATAGCTCTGAAATGGCTACAATGCGCCAATATCAAGATATTGTAAACACTAGTTTTAATATTGCCTTTTACACTCCCAAAAAAGATCAGTGCGACAAATGCCATGCTTTTTACAATACCAGAGAACCAACTGAAACTCAAAAAAATGAACAAAATTTGCACATGGGACGTAAAAACTTGGCGAGGACTATAAAGGCAGCTGATAAAGCCGAAGCTGAAGGAGACCCCAGTGTGATAACCGCCACTTTTGATATGCAAAAAATATTGACTTGTCCTTTTGGAAACGTGAGCATATTTTATTATAAGAGAAAACTTAATATTTATGATTTTACTGTTTATGACGTAGCCCGAAAAAGTGGTTTTTGTTACATGTGGACAGAGGTGACGGGTAAAAAGGGAGCTAATGAAATCAGCAGCGGCTTAAACTTGTTTATTAAGACAAAAATTTACGAAGGTGCAAAAACATTTAAATTTTGGTCCGATAACTGTTCCGGACAAAACCGAAACCGAATAGTTTTCGCTTTTTATCAATATATCTTAGAAAAAAATGATATTGAATGTATTACTCATAGGTTTCTCGAAGTTGGCCATACGCAAAATGAAGGAGACAGTGTCCATTCTGTTATAGAAGGAGCATCCAGCAAAAAAACAATTTATACTCCCGATCAATGGATTAATCTTATCAGGTGGGCCAAAACAACAGGAGAAACTTATAGGGTAAAAGAAATGGCCTTGGCAGATATTTATAACTATCGCAAGTTACTCGATGGAAAAAACTGGTTAAAGAATGATGATGGTGAAAAAGTTGTATGGAACAAAATTAAAGAAGTGGAAGTTAGTAAAGACAACATAAACGTTCTTAAATATAAATATGAACTGGATGAAGATTACAAAAAAATCACGACATTAAGAAAAGGTTCTAGAGGGAAAAAAAAAGTAGTTTCTGAAGTCACACCTGTAAATGGATTACCATTAAAACTAAATTATGATAAATTTAAAGACCTTATGTCAATGTGTGAGGCTAAAATTATTCCAGAGGAATATCATACATTTTTTGAAACATTACCTCATGAGCAAGCTAGTAATGTCAATATTTCTGAGAGTACTGATGAAGAAGACGACTGAATGTGAATTCGACTGATTTTGATTGTGTGTTATTTTGATTTTAAGATATAATTTTAATAATTTGATTTTACGGGCCGACTTTAATTATGTGCAATTTTATTTTAATTACTTATTTTGTGTTATTTGTTTTTACGGACTGATTCTGATTCTGTGAATTTTATTTTAAAGACTGATTTTGATTATGGGTATTTTGTTTTTAAGGACTGATAGTGTTTTTCTTTTTATAAACTTTTATTGCTGATATTCACTTGGTAAGCGTATAAATTTACGCTATAGCTTAATAATATTATTAATACACCAAAGTTTAAAAAAGTCTGATTTTGTTTAAAAATAAATGTTATAATTTTATTAATTTTCTTTTATTACAATGACGTGTTCCCAGTAATGGATAAATAGTTATTATACACAAATTCTTATGACACAAGAATAAATACCCGCATTAAAATAACATAAATATGACATAAAGGCGATTGTGACCTCAACATTTCCGGAGATAAAAGACATAATGTAACTTAACGCTCAAGTCCAGCCCTACAACGCCTTAACACAGCGGAGAATAAGGATTTAAGGGACAAAATGCGTATGAAATATAAACTTTATTTATTAAAATTAGTCGTAACCAAACCAGGAGATACCAATACACATTATTTGAAACCACCAATAACTAATTATTCATACTTAGTTGAATTAAACACAAAAAACTGTCTCCTAAAAAGTAGCTATTATGCAGTTACGCCCCTATTCGTAGGATACGACGAAATATTTGTTCCGTGCGAGAATCGAACTCGCGACACACATCGCAGCAGTCGATCGCTCATCCACTGCGCCAACCGTGTCGCCATTTACATCACCATAACCTTAATCAAGAGGTATGAACTAAAAAACACAGGCAAAGTATCTTCAGCGGTTTAGTGGTTTCCAAAGAGATATTAAGTAAAGGCTTTTCGAATACCATAGCAGACTTTTCATAATGTAAACTGTTTATCCACAAGAGCTGTGACTATAGTACTAATTTCAATTGATTTACTTTTCTCTCGTTATTGCTGCTGCTACTTTGTTAAGGGTTCTGTATCCTAAAAGGAAAAATTGAAACCTAAAAAAAATAAACCCCTTTTTTTCTTTTTTTTTTTCGGGTGTGAAATCATCAAATGACTTCCCCCGCTCTGGGCGGAGCGGGGGGGAGTGTCAGACTTTTACTGACTAAAACCCACCCATGTTCCTTCTATTGCCCTTTACGTTCCGGGGCCGCGGTATCTCTTTCGAACAACCCGCAACCCCGGCAGGGACAAAACCCAAACCCTTATTGAATCTTTGTTATCTGTCTGTCAAGACCCTACAACTTGGGAACGCATAGATTGAGTTGAAATTATAACCATACTAGCTTTTGCCCGCGGCTTCGCTCGCGTTATATTCGAGGTAACACAGTTCCCCTTTCCTGATTTACAGGTACCTGCTAGCTGCAGTTGTTGTACTTGAGCCTTATTGATTTCCAATAGCAACGCCAAGTTTTCCCTTTTCTTCCCTCTTTCTCCCTCATATCGCACTTTAAAAAAAAATGCATATGTACGTCTCCTGGTTCCCAACTATCTCTGTACCAAAATTCATCAAAATCGGTTTAGCCATTAAAGCGTGAAGAGGTAACAAACAAACAAACAAACTCACTTTTGCTTTTATAATATTAGTAAGGATATTCAAATTGGTGGTCTCTTTGTGCTGTGAAAATATCAATCTAGTAAGTCTACGCAGTCAAAAAATATCTGCATGCGAGTCTGACTCGGCCTCTTGCCTGGCTTTTTGTCATTTAGATTACATGGAACCACAGGATAGGTTCAATGATTTAAATGTATGTGTTATTGCCATTATGTACAAATAATTTATTTATGTCATTCTTTTGTTATTTTTTCATTAAGACGTTCCCTACGCCATAATTTTCAAAGAACTTTCAGCTGGTGCTTTAGGGGCTTCAAAGGTTTTGAAAGTAACCTAACCTTTTGGTGCGTTTGAAACCTAATAAGTCTCCTAAAGATACAGGTTCCTCATAAATAACGTTAGATCCTCCCGCAAGGAATGAAACAACACGATTATATTCAACGCACAATACAAAAGTCCTACAAGAGATCTGATAGATCTCGTAATGCAACGAACGTGTTAAGAAGGTATTCAAGGGTTTTAAAAATACTAAGTAACTTAAAAAAAACAATCCTATATTACAATGAAAAATTAATGCCACCTTTTTCCCTCAATCCAATTCCAGTAGAAATATATTACTTAAGATATTCTCAATAATTAATAAAACGTCCATCGAAATAAAGCTGGTTGAATAAAAACGGAGCTTTTTGTAATGGAATCCGTTGAATTGGACTTAAACCGTTATCTCATTTTTAAACGGTTGGGGTTTTCCGTTCGTACATTAATTTTCATTGAATTGAATTCAGAGAATCAATGTTTTAAGCTGGCTTTCGTAGTACCTTCTTATCAATTTAATTATGGTGTAATCGTATCTGTTCTTTTCACTTTTTTTAAGTTTCTCGAAGTGTAGGTAAATATAATCCATATTATGTTTTACATCTTTTTACACAGCTATTAATAGGTAATATTATTGCATAATATTTATATTAAGTAGGTTTTGTCAAACAGCGCGGCTTAGCGATTGTTCGTTGTTGCTGCAGGTTCGTTTCGCGTACGGAACATATATTGGTTATGCATGGCCTAATTGTTCCGGGTCTGACTATTTGTGTACGTAAGTTTAAAAAATTGTAAACACAGCCACGAGACAGTCGGTGACATCTGTTTGTTTTATCGTTTTTTTTTGCCACTGACTTCCGGAAGCAAAAATCAAATAAAATTCTTCGTGTTTTTTTTAGTGTTTCTTTCAAATCGTTTTTTTTTGAAGATGTAGTAAAAATAAAATAAATAAAATAAAAAAGCCTTTTATTTCCTACAACGTTTCCATTCGTTTTAACTAAGTAGATTACTAATAATATAATATAACATCCTAACTTACAACAATTAGTATTAACAGTTAAAATCTTAACTAATTTATGTTTTATTACTACATAATACTATGTTTTTTACTACTACTAAGTTTACTATTACTATTTTAAAAACATATCTAAAACTACCTATTTAAAAGAAAAACTGCTTAAACTATTTAATGTTCTGATATATTTGTAGGAACCCCATGATGGGTGAAGGCCTTCTCCAAAAGTGCCCAGTTGTCTCAGTCTTGTGCCATATAAATTGCCAGTTAGAGCCAGCTGCCTTAGTAATCTCGTCTTCCCAGCGGTTCAGTGGTCTTCCTTTACTCCTTTTACCTTGGGGGCCTTTCCAGAATGTCACTTTTTGGGTCCATCTCTCGTCCTTCAACCTCGCGACATGACCGGCCCATTTCCACTTGAGTTTTTGTGCATAGCTCAATGCATTAGTTGCTTTGGTTATTGATCTTATTTTTTTTTTTTTGTAGATGTAGTATCTCACACAAATTCTTATCGAGTATTCATTTAAATAGAAGAAATATAAGAATTGGTTAACCATACTATTTTTTTTTTATATTTCAAACAGCCCGCAACCCCGGCAAGCAGTGGCCCTGGCGGGCCCCTCTGCTTTGCTGACATCCGCGTGAAACACGAACACGCCGGCGACACAGCTTGTCGTCACTAGACAGACGGACGGTGAGCTACACATTGCTCACCGTCTACAGACCCGCATTCACGGTGGCCCGGAGTCGTCTCGCGGCACCTGACTCCCGGAGAGTCACCCGCGGCAGCAAAATCTAAAAATATCTTAAATTATTTTTATTATATTATTGAGATAAACATTAGCTATAACTTGAAGGGCACCTACACTAAGCCTCTCTCTAACCAGAATAAGTCTAAATAAAATAAACATAAAATATTCGTAGTAGTATTACCTATAAATAATGTATGTTTTGCCGACGAAATATGATGTATTCTAATCCAATCATAAATAAACCTTACACACATCTCAAAGGTGAATTTATCAAAGGTTTCAATAAATTCAAATAGATATTCATTTTGTCGAGTATTCAATTTATCAATATCTCGTACAAAACTTTTGACTTGAATTTATGGATAGAAAGCTGAACGCGAGTAAATAAATAAAAATATTTTGGTCATCATAATAGTAGTTTTGCTTGGTAAGTAAATAACCCAGTTATTTTGGGATCTTAAATGAAAATGTAGTGCTTGGTGATCTATTCTTCGGTATTAAACTTCTTAAGAGTTTCGTTCTTCAATTGGAAATAAACGATACTCTTATAGAATCACTTTGGTATACGTCTGTCTGTCTGCCAAATCCATTTTTCTCGAGAACACGTGGAAGTATTAAGTTGAAATTAAACTATATACTGAAGTTGGTGGTTCTTTGCAGCTGTGAAAATCAACCCTCGGACACTTCGGTTCATACATTACCATCTGCCAACCGTCACAGCTCCTAGCTTCTGCAGCGTAGCACATGGTGACGATCATTGTTACCCGAGTCTGAACCAGGAGACTACTGGGCTAAGCTTCCAGAGGAAGTTTAGGAAATGAATTTTGTGACCGGAAACCATCTTTCTCATTTATTAATATTTTGGATGTCTCATTTATTAACAGCTTGTAAGATTGAGTTGATAAGATGGATCTGTACTCGATATATATGGCGTCTTGTGAAGCAGAGGAGCGTCGCTTGCTTATCTCGGTGGCGGGGACCAATAACCTAAAATTCAGTTATGCTGGATGAAGACAAATTCAGGTGGCTCCTATAAAAATGCTTAAGTAAAAATGGACGGCGGGCCATTTTTTTTAAACTTTGCCCCACACAGCCTGCACAAGGAAGTTTTCATAGGTATGTTCCTTCCTTTTACCCTTTAAGTTCTGTTGCCGCGGTATTTCTTTCGAACAACCCGCTACCCCGGCTTCTAACTCTGCCTTTGTTCGTCACCTGGCGATGCTGAATGCAAATTGTATTTTTTATTGTAAATGTGTTTATTTTAACCGTGTAAACGTTGTATCAAATAAATAAATATCGCTTTATGTCACTCAACAGGGGATCACTATAAAAAAGTTTAGCAACTCATGTAGGTTTTAAGTACTGTAGTGTGTGAGTGAGTGTGTGTGTGAGTGAGTGAGTGTGTGTGGGGTAATAACATTTATGTAATTAAAAGCGCATAAAATATTTTGAAATTATAATGTTTGTTCATATTTCATCGATACATGTCACACACTTCCTACGCCATTCTATTCTTATTTTTTTAAATTCTCTATTTAAACATCCTGAGGATTCGAACCTCATTATAAACCAGCCTGAAGTATTGAAGGTTTGCTTAATGTTATCAGACCTCTACAGTACGCACTAAAGCATTAAAAAAAACGAAACATAACAGACCATAGTACAAAATTGACTATTTACTCACCAAATACCGCTTTTATTTCATCCTAGCCTAGTCGTCGTTTTTCGAAGACCACATCGATCGATCTTGTGCAGCTCGACAGCTATGTTATTCGTTCCTATTCGTTAATAATATGGCCTTACACACAACCTATTACCGATTAGTACTACGAAAGAGGTTCTTACTAGAGCTAGACGGCATTCACTATTGCCTGATTGACAGTACTTACGGTGGCCGAGATGATCCTTAAGTAAGCCATACACGCTACGGTCTACCTGAGAGGTCATCTGTGCAGGTATGCCTGCGCAGGTCAACCGAACATTGGTAGCGTGTATGGGGACGTTCCGGTGTTCCGGAGCTGTCTTCAGTTCCTTATGCGATGTCATCGAATGAGGACGATGACGCGCTGGCATTGCTAGGCCTTGCTTTAATTTACAACTGACGTGACCTGCGCAGGCGACCGGAGTACACGCACACACGCACAGGACACCATACTGTGTTACTCGAAAGAATTGATTTTCGATCTTGCGCCGGTCACCTGCGCAGGCTCAAAAGACTGCACAGGTCTAATCCCACACACATTCCGGTCAACCTGCACAGGCACGCCTGTACAGGTAGACCTTGCCGGTAAACCGTAGCGTGTATGGCCGGCATTATGTCAAAGGGAAAAATCATTATCCTCCTTTTAGGCTCCTCCAGAAAATTGAAGACGCGGATGGCGCAGTTGCTCAACGATTGATCGCTGCGCTACGTGTCGCGGGTTCCATTCCCGCAGGGAACAAATATGTGTATAGCCTATTGTTGTTGTTTCGGGTCTGGCTGTTTGTGTATGTGAGTTTAATTGTTTGTAAACGCATCTACGATACAGGAGAAATTCCTAGTGTGGGGCAACGTTTTACTAAAAAAAAATATTTTAGGGTTGCGTCAATAGGAAAAAACAAAACCATTATTTGATCACTTTGTTGCTACCGTGTGTCTGTCAAGACCTTCTATCTAAGGAACGCGTCAAGGTATTGAGTTAAAATTAAAACCATATACCTACTCAAATCTGTAGTCCCTTTGTGCTATGAAAATTTTACTCTGTAAGTGTACGCAGTCAAAAACTAGAAGGCTGTTTTATGTCGCAACTCTGTACGGAACCATAGGTGCGCGAGTCTGACTCGCTTTTGGCCGGTTTTTTTGCCTTAATTTGCCACTTTTATATTTATCTCAAAAACACCAGTACAAAAAAACCCGAACCCCAGTAACCACTTTTCCGACAAACTAGGTTTCGATTGCCCTCATTCTCATTGAAGCGTTCGCGCCTAAGGCACTCAAACTTCAACTACATTCGTCTAAATGAAAAGGTCTTAAATAAAACCCGAATGAGTCTGCTTTTGAATAGACAAGCTGCCGTAAACGTGCTCCTAAGAAATTTTATAAAAGGAGGGAAAGGAAAACATATGTGTTATGTATACATGTCGTTTCCCGGAACTTTGAATGGTGCCAAACTGAGCGTGGTACCGAATTATGTTTCGTGTTGTCAAAGCATTGAGTGTAGGAATTACTGAGGGTTTTGTAATCAGTGGGTTGTGATGATTTGATAAAGGAGGCGTATTTTAGGTTCTGTGAATGGTATCATAACTGATTGAATTATTCTAGGAGAAAATGGTTACATAAATTTAATAAAATTTATGTAAACATTTTTTGTGTTTGTTGTGGTACAAAATATGAAACGGTCATCAGACTGTGTTCGTGAATTCTTTTGTTTTCTTTGTTTCTATTTCGAAAGTAAATTTTTGTAATCTTTTATTTACTTTTTTTTACTAATGTGATTATCATTTAGCGCTACTAACATCTTAGTTTAAGAGTAAACTATTTTGTTTCGTCCTGATGAATTTGTAAATATTTTTGTTAATTGTACGTATATTTTTCATTTTAGAATACCAGAGCGGACGAGAGTTTTCATAAGTAGAATAGTTATGAATAAAGTGAAGACTCATCATAGTACCCATAACAAAATAAAATTATTTAAATTAATTTACAATGTGTAAAAAGGAGCATTAATACTTAAAATAATAGTAGGTAGGCACATATATCATGTTAAGAACACACAGTGAAAGAATCAGAATTAAAATCAATGATTTAACTTTCCATACATTTTTTTCATTTTACTACACTGTTACATCCCTAGGCGTTTAAAGCCCCGTTCCAATAAACAAAAACGACTGGTTTTGCTTACGGATGGTAGTATTTTGACATAAGTTCTATGAGACTTATGTCAAAATCCTACTATCCGTAAGCAAAACGACTCGTTTTTGTTTATTGGAACGGGGCTTTAGTCAATGGCCGACTATAGTAGGTCTTATAGATATAAAATACGAATGCGATGGTTGGCATGAAATACTTTTGCCCTAAGTTCTTACCTAGTGGAATAACTTACCTATTACTTACTGGCTGCAGAGGTGCCTAACCGCCTACCTAATTAAACAAATTTGGAAATAAAAAGTTCTCAGCTGATTTTAGGGTTGTCACACGTAGTTCGCGCAAAAAAAAAGGATTTTTCTTTAAAAGTATTTGAAAACCTGGGAACATGCGCAAAGACTGCTTATCAACTTAACTATATGCCCCTTAAATGTTATTGCTCCTTTTTATACGTTGTATACTATGGGTGTGATAAGGTAAAAACTGTCTGAAAAACATGTTTATATAATAGAGTTGTGCAGAAAGAAAAGTAATCCAACAACTTTAAAAAAGGTCTTTTATTTAAATCAACTTTGAATCTCAAAAACAATATCTATACCTATTATTAGCATTATTAACTACAATTTTTACATCGTTTAATCTTAGATGACGAGCTGATTGTCTATCGCGATTATCATTGCTTTCAACCATCAGTCAATCAATCTACCGTATATCAATCAGTTTCAATCGCTGAATTGACAATCAGCTGGTCTTTTATTATTAAAGTTATGAATTTAAACATTAGAAACGTGAGTTTGTTGAAATGTAGTATTATTCTAGTTTTATTTACCATTACCCTGATGCTTAGGATATTTTCCATGCGTTGGCACAGATTTTAAGGTCAGACAAACTAGTACGGGCAAATTGCGGACCAGTTGCGGGTACTGGATACTTAGGTACTTCACGAAGTAAGAATTTACAATCAACCAAAGAAACGAGTAATCAGGCTGGTCAGATGCAGTTTATTCCATGAAAGTTTTTGTATTCTTTATTCTTTTTTCAAATTGAACCGATTTCCACCACCATTTTTGATCAATGTCCACCGGTTTCTAAAAAAGGACGACTATGTTTGACGAGCCCGGTTATCTAACTGTCCGTTTCCGTCTAGTTGTCCGTACTGGTGTGACTGAACCTTTCCCCTTCAAGTTTTTTAATCCCGAAATATCTTGTCACGTTGTTTAAAATCACTGGATTTAAATAATTATATCATAATTATCCATACAGTAAATAAAAAAATAGTATTACAAAGTTTAAACTGGTTGCACAAAACTTGAACTCAGATTAAATGCAAAATAACGCTCACCTAGGCAAAATTTATTTTGATTTTCAACGTTATTACACTATTCGTTACTACATTATTCGTCAGAGATAAAAATGGAAAAAAAATGCTTGTCAAAAAATACTGGAACGTAAAAATCGTTTCAGTAACATAACCCCAGTTAGGCTCAAACTTTGACGACCGTTTGACAACTGACAATCAGGATTCCTGGGCTTCGATTTTTGAAACATTTTGTACAACACTTTTATTATTTTTATAAACATTTTTACACCAGTCCTTTTTCAAACTCGACTCTTCTTTTTGTTCCATTCGATGTAACAATCGAATTTCTTCATACACTTTTACATTTCGAATCCACTCGGGTCTTTGGAACTTTCTCATTCGATTTTAGAATCGATACTTTTCAAACTCATTTAGAACAGTCACAGTCCTTTCAATGTTCTTTTTGTTTACATAATTAGTAAGTATATAACACTAGCAATACCTATTAGAGTGTGTAAGTCGAAACTGCTTGCCCACTGAGCGCTTCCCTGCATAGCTGCGGGAGTTTCACCTGTGAAAAAAAGAATATATATATGCCATAATGTTCAAAAACAAAGAAATACAAGGTGAAATATAATTAAAGACCTTTCGTGTGGTATCTCTGACCATAAAACTGGACTTTCTATAGAAACTGATGCGATCTGTCGGAGACACCATATGAGAGTTCTTGCGTTTATTATGTTACAGCCCGTATATGCTTCCGGAGTTGCGCGGCGTTGCGGGTTGTTCGAAAGAGATACCGCGGCCCCGGAACTTAAAGGGCTAAAGAACATCTTTGGGTTTTAGTCTGTAAAAGTGTGACACTCCCTCGGAACGGAGGGAGTTATTTGATGATTTCCCATCCCAAAAAAACAAGCCTGTATATATATGCCTGTTTAGTACCTGTGTTAGTACACACAATTTGTATACTAAAATATAGCCTTATAAGGTATGGCGTGATTTGAAAAAGGTCTATGTTACATTCATTGTATGAAACAGCCACATAAAGATTCAGTGCGTACAAGAAAAGGCGATGTAATACTTTATTTTGATGGTTATTGTTAACGAAATTTATCGTTCAGTTTTCCCTTTGGAGAAACCAAAAAATATTACAAAATATTCTATATTAACACCTACGAATATTCAACATCTAGAGTTGCAGAAGGTTCCATGTTTAAACAAAAAAAACCAGCGATGTCGTTTATTATTTTTTATTTTTAAATATTTCTTTATTAACTATTATCTAATACTATATATCTAAACATATAAAAAATGTTGTGCACCGGTTTCGGGAACACGGTCCAAGCTACCGGCAGTCAGGGCTCCAGAGAAAGGAACCTCCAAACGATACGAGTGTCCATGAGTACCACTACCTGTATCTAGCCTTTGATCCACTAGGGTTGTGGGCTGTTAGAAAGAGATACCGCGGCCCCAGAACATAAAAGGCAATAGAAGGAACATGGGTGGGTTTGTCTATCAAGACTCTTTTTCTTAGAAACGCGTGGAGGTATTGAGTTGAAATTAATAACAAATACTGGAGACTGCAATCAGTAGATGTGATACAATTATCTATTAATAATTATCATACGCAATCAAAAGATATAGCCGTTTACGTCGTTATTTCCATACATTTGAAAAGGGAACCAAACTCTATAGAATACTTCAATTTTATAAAGAACCCTCGGTGCGTGAGTCCAAACTAGGCCGATTGTATAGTAAGTTCTATGTGTAAAATTTATTTCGCTCAAAAAGAATACAATTATTCACTTCTATGAGGAAAAACTAATAATTAAGATAGGCGACAGTTTCGCATAGTTATAAACTTAAATTAGGTTAAAAAAAGTGGTAAAAAACTAATAATTATTTGACATTCTTCAGGTGATGCTTAAGTAGCCTTTTGAAAGTTGGACGTGATTTTGATTCCTTAATGTACTGTAGGTATAGATTTATAGATTTCAGCCCCCTTATATACAATAGTCTTTCGAACGTACTTTGTCCTCGGTGCTCTTAAAATTTTATCTAATTTTTTTAAAAGGCTTCAGCTCTGCTAGCGTACCATTTGTTTGAAATCATAATAATTTGTAGTTATCATGTCGAGGTCAACTCCATCTTGTAAGTACAAAAGCTTTAGAAAAAATCATATGTTATTTTATTTTCGTTGAAAAACCTTGACAGTTTTTTTGAATGGCACCTGGTACGACCTGATTTACTTTTATAAACACGTTATATATTGGACTATTATGTGATATTTTGGTCTGTCAATGGTAACAAAAGTCCATGTGATTTGTAAAGGTTGTACTTTATTATGTCAAGGTAACATAACATATTCTTTGAAGATGCCTTTGATGGTTGACTTATCTTGTTTTGATCACAATATTATTTGGTTTTTTGTGAAAACAAAATGTTTTACAAAACAAGCTAAATAGGGGCCAACAATATTATATTTCACTTATGCTTTTACACATTCTTACGCACGTATTATTGGTAAACTATTTTGAATCTAAAATTATATAAAAATAAAAGCCATTTTAATTTCAATTTTCGTTTATGCATAGTTACCTTTAATTTTACTTAATAAACAATTCTAGATTTCTTATCACTGTTATAAAACAGTGTTTACAACTTACAATAACTCCTCATAAAATTCATGTTGAAGGCGTTTCAAAGCAGTACTCATATAATTGTAATTATTCATAAAACAGCAGTTTATATTAAACGTTTAAGTGTAATGATTACAGTCCCGCCTTATAATTTTCCCATTGCCCCTGTATTGTGAAAATGGAAAAATTATAGGTGCTTGCGATCGCTACGATTACCACCCAAGGGTTTTATTAGTATTTTATAACATAATTGCTAGTACTTCATGGGTTTAGTACTTTACAGGTTTTTAAAGCTTTGTTGGTTAGGTTTGTTACCAAATTATGACTTCTTTTCGACTAGATTTGAACGGTGTATCCACATCAAAGTTACTTCTTGTAGAGAAACACTTTGAGACATGATAGTTGCCCAAAGTCTTTTTCATACATCGTTTATTTGTACTATATTCAGGACCAAGTTAGTTGATTGTAATTTTTTTTATGTTTCTTGTTTTTCTATTTTTAATTAATGTTGTTTTGTCATGTGCAAGTCTAATGAACAGTTTTTCTTTGTTTCTTAAAAAAAAAATCTTTTCAGTTTTGAATTTACATGGTAATTCCATGTGGTTTTGGATTTTAAATACAAACACAAAGCATTATTTCAATAAGACCATTACAGGCACTTTTGAATGCCAAGAAACAGAATAATGAAGCTACAGGCCCAGACACAATGCATAATAACTTGTAAAAGTAATGTAGTTACGCATTTCAAAGCGTTGATCTTTATGGAGAAGAATGGGCAAGAAACTCCATGGTTACTCTTTAAACCATAATATTTTTACACATTTCAACTGTATGCACATTGAATTACGGACTTGTGATTCAAACATTTTCCTATAAAATATCGTGGAGCACGGACAAACGTTACTCCGCATCACCGTCTGCAACAAAGTGAGCGCCTAATTATTTAAAAAAAATAAGCTCTCCTTTGGTCAGTCAGTAATACAGTCACTGCAATGACAAAAGTATCACTACATGTAACATTAGAATGTCGTTTAAGTATTGCATTAATAAAACAAGGTGAGGTGATAGTTTCAGTTTTATAAAAAAGGTATAAGATCTCCTTAAGGAGGCGTGACCTGCACATTCGTACTTGGAAACCAATGATAAATCTGAGAAACGTTCGTAAGTAAGAATTATACTAACACTCAATCACTTGTCAAGTGAGCTATTGATGATAATGGTACTCAGCACAAAAAAATCCTCCTTAATGTTTTTCCCATAAGGAAAATACGAACATCCTTAGGTATGCCGATCAGGATTAAAAGATCATTTTTTGCGGTTTGGTTTTCTCTTGATTATGGGAGGTCAATTATTGTATCATCTAATTTGTTACATAGATAAATATAAGGACAGATAGATAGACAGATAAATAGAGTGATAAATAGTTAGATAAAATAAAAAATAATATGAGGCAAAAAAAATAAATAATACAGGAATCAACACACTAAATATGAAGCTGAGAATAAATACATGGATTTAACAAAAAAAGATAGAAGTCAGATTAACCCATACACAATTTGACACATCACATAAAAACAGTCGGCCACTACCAGGTCATCTCATCAATCTTGATGAGATGTTGATGCATTTGGAAGAAACTTGTTATTACCACCTCGTTGATACTAGAACAATCAAACTCAGCGTTTGTTTTTTATTAGGAACTAGCTTTTGCTCGCGTTAAATTCGGGGTACTTCCCCTTTCCTGATTTGCAGGTACCTGCTACCTGTAGTTTTTGCCCTTACACCTTGTTTATCGTAACAGGAAAGCTAAGTTTTCCCTTTTCTTGCCGCTTTCTTCCTCTTTTCTCACTTAAAAAAAATAGCCTATGTCCGTCTCCAGGGTCTCAACTATCTTTGTACCAAAATTCATCAAAATTGTTTTAGTCACTTAGGCGTGAAGACGTAACAAACAAACAAACTCACGTTCTCTTTTATAATATTAGTAAGAATTGCTCATTTCTTTTAGGTACTGTGGCTGATTGATGGGAAAAGGCTCATCCCTTCTAATAGGGTGTGTACAGTATAGTATACCTATAGATAATTGTATCTCTTCGTAACCTTTCGTGAAACGCAGGAGTGATGTGTTGTTAATTAGTGTAATTAATTTGCTCTACTCAATATGCAAGCTACGGCACATGATTAAAATTTGAAACTTATTCCGTCTCTCTAAGGTTCAGAGTAAGATAAAGTAGTTCAGTATAGACACCGATGCATCAAAGCAACTTTGCGTCTCAAGCAAACTACTGGGTAGAATAACTCCCCACGTTCCCTGTCAGGGTGTTAGACAAGTTTCTTGATTGAAAAATAGAGCCAGAAAATGAAACAGGAATTTGGAAATAAAAGCGACAAACGCCCACCAGAAATGCAAAAAGAGATAAGTTATTAATTAAAAAACGCTAATAAATAATTGTGATAAAAACATTTTTAATAATAAATGGCCAGTTACGAGGTAATAAAAGGTAAATAAAAATAGCTTAACAGCGGCGTTAATGGGAGAAAATAGGAGAAAATAATTACTAAAGTAAACATAATTACCGCGCGATATGGCAATATTTATTTTTATTTTATGGGCTACTGTCACGATTCTTGAAAATTAAAAGGCCGCGCACTCACTATGCGACAAAATGCGAGTAACTTAATTGTCCAAGATACGCAGCTGCGTTAAAAAAAATGAAATAGAACACTATGTTCGGGAGGTGAACTTGCTCAAATAGATAATTTATGTAATTAGATTTTTAGCAGATGGAGTTTTACTGAATCAGACATCAAAATGGTAGGGAACTACCAATTCCTTGTCCAACCAAGACGTGCAAGCTGTAAATTGGTAATTTTGTACTCAAATTAAAATAAAAACGATGCATAATCATTCTCTCTCTTTTATGCCCTTATCCCAACTCTTCGTCTTCTTCTTTCTTACTCCTCTATTATTCGTCATTTCATTAGGCACCTCTTTTCTTGTTATACCATCCTTCACACAGTCCATCAATCGTTTCTTTGGCCTTCCTCTTCTACTATACCCATCCACATTCATACTCAAAATTGTCCTCACAACATTTTCCTCATTCCTCCGCATCATATGCCCATACCAAGCTAATCATAACGATTACCACACAACTCAAGCCAAGCAAAAATCGACGCAACTGTGATTATTTTATGAGCTCTTTGATACATAACGACGTACATAGTATAAAATCATTTTCGTTTTTAAAACAATTGCGTGCCTATGACTTGTAACGTTGGAATACTAAGCACGGTTTTGCCGCCTATCAACCACAAGTCACTTGGTGAGTGATCGTCTTTATGCTTCCGGAGCCAAAATGAAATTAAGTTCATTTATGGAATAATTTCCTTAATTTATTCAAAAATAGGTGCGATAACATCCGCGTTGATTTATACTATGATTAAGCCATAATTTAATTTTGGGTTAAGTAAATTACTTGATACTGAGAGTTTTCGAAAAGCTGTGGTATAAAATTACATAGGGATTAACTAATTAACTTTTGAACCACTAGGAGGGAATTATTTTGAATTTCAGTTTCGGTCCTTGGAATGATAAACAAATGCCTGATGGTTTTGTATACCCGAGGCGCAGTGAATAGGTCCGTTTAGTTTTGATTCGAATAAACTGTGATCAAGGCGAGATACTCGCCGCTCGCCATGACGCTCCGGGCGTCGAGCGCAGCAAGACGACTCACGGCCACCGTAGATGCGGGTATGTGGACAATGAGCAATGGGTAGCTCACCATCCGTCTGTCTAGTGACGACAGGCCGTGTCGACGACACGTTCATGTTACACGCGCGCCTCAAAGAAATTTCAGCAAAGCAGAGGGGCCTGTCAGGGCCACTGCCGGGATTGCAGGTTGTTCGAAAGAGATACCTGTATGAAACCCCCTCCAGCTCCGCCCAGAACGGGGGAAGTTATTTGATGATTTCCCACCCCAAAAAAAGGTTTCAGATACCTAACTCTGATGTGTACTGAATATCTGTCAGCTATTAGCCTCTGTAGTTGAATCACAATTTGACCCTACCGATTTGACTGAACTTTAAGTAGAGTGAAGCTGGTACAATTGTCACCCTAGTAGGACTTGATTGGGTGCTGTGGGTGGCTTCTGAAGATGTGTAGAGAGTCGTTGTCCTGTAAAATTCACGATGAACTGATGTGACTTAAAATTGTATATATCTATTTTATTGTAAACGCACCAACAATACACGAGAAATTCCTAGTGCGGGGCAAAGTTTAGTAAAAAGAAATCGGCACCTCCCCGTTGATATTCAAGCAGGTACACCACTAATACGTTGATCCCCTTCTGGTAAAAGAATCGTACACCTAATATGACTCTTCGTATACAAATTGTATAGAATATCCATTGTTTTACATTTTCATATGGAGCAGGCCCTGATCGGAATTCGCGACATGTTCAAACAGAAATCGAGAACGTTTATTTTTTAATACAACGCTTCGTAATTGTGAAAAAAGCGTTGTATGTGCTTTTTGTTTTTTATAGTCAGCGTATGAAATGATACTGTTGTTGCTAGGCTCGACTTTTATTTTAATAATATTGTTTGTCTTTGTTTTAACAGTTTTCTACGAGTCAAACGTGTTTAAACAGCCGTTATGTCCATTGGCAGGTATTATATGAACTGGATTGAAGAAATGAAACAGATAGTTTTTTTTTATCGTTGTCCCACACAAAAAATTTCTCATACACAGACAGTTAACATAATAGTTCCCTATTATCTGTAGGCTATAAAAATATTTGTATAGCCTACAGATAATTGGATTGAACCCGCGACACGCAACGCAGCAGTCGATCGCTCATCTACTGAGCCGACCGTGTCGTCAAATATGGAAATTGGCTTTATTTTACTGATAATTTTATGCCATTTATGTTTAAAATACGATTTCAGGCTTGTGCCCACCATGGCTGGTGTATACAAATAATCTGGAGGTCTAATTTGCCCGCAGTTAATCAGGCCATATTTCTTCAATAATAAGATAAATGTTGGCTTCCAAGTGCTCAATTGTTTCATTTCAGTTTGAAGTAAATTTCAAGGATAATTTATTATTTTTTTATGTACAAAATACATATTATGGAAAAATAACAACACACATCATTAACACAGATCCATAACAAAAAAAACATATCAATTTAAAGAACTCCGCATCTTACAAAAGATTAGAGATCTTTTGTTTAGTGTCATGACATTACAGTAACAGATACACAGTGTAGATTTCAAGTCTAAGTACAGTCAATAAAACTACTATTACTCAAATTCTTAAGCGGTTTTCTCAAGATAAAACAATTGCAACTCGTTGAGATGTACCAATTTCGTTATGTTTATGACCTGTAACATGGAAATGCAATCCATTGATCAACTCGAAAATCAATTTTGGAAGTTGCTCAGTGTATAAATATCTGTGCTCGCTACCAGTAGAAACATTTTCGCAGAAAAATAAAAATGGCTTCTTATTTTTATTTTAATGGCCCTCATAAAACAATTCCCGAGAGAGTTCTGTACATTTTTCCGCCAGTCAACCACAGGGTGTATAGAGATTTGCCGTGTTAGTAACTTTGTACTCTATAAAATTTGATCGTACGTATCTAAATGTCAAAAGGTTTCCTGTTACTCGCGTGACATAGTTTTACGTTTAATATCAGTTTCTTGGATATGAAAGTTTTGACTGTACATAAGTTTCAAGGCTTATCACAGTTTTTAGGGTTCCGCACCTTAAAAGCAAAAACTTGAGAGGTGTCAAGGGACACCCGGTTGGAACGAAGTTATTATATAATGTACAAAAAACCTTTATACACTCAACAAAAATAATCTTCGCGACACCACACTGTTCAATGCGAAATAGAAAGACGAAACGAAATAAGTGGCTTGCTTTCTATGAGAGACAGAGAGAGAGAGAGACAGACAGAGAAACACGCGCACGCCGCACGGCTTACAACTATAGCAAAAAGTGTCGTTACAACTTTTGTACTTAAGCAAAAAGTGTCATTACAACTTTTGGTCCTAATTTTTTCCGTTTAGTAGTAGTCAAAAACGGAACCCTTATTGGATCACTTTGTTGTTCATCTGTCTGTCTGCCAAAACCCTTTATCTCATAAAAATTATAACCATATTCAGGTAAAAAATATAACTCTGTAGCCTCTTTATGCTGTAAAAAAATCAACTCTCTAAGTCGAAACACAAAAGATATGGCTGGTTATGTCGCAAGTTTGTACGGAACCCTCGGTGCGCAAGTTTGAATGGCTTTTCACTGGTAGACTTCAAGTAACCGGTTGTATTAAGGGGCAAATCTATTGCCATCAACCAAACACAAGTAAAAACTGCTACTGAGAAATTCGTGACATAAAATCCGGACCTGGCGACGCGGTAGGATCAGAAGGAGATGACGTGTCGAGCTGGACTTCCACGAAAAGGATTGGGCCACAACAGCAAAGACAGAAAAAAATGGGAGGAAGGAAGGGAGGCCTTTGCCCTGCAGTGGGACACATTTGGCTCATAATAATAATAAAATAAAATCCAATAACACCTTGCCCGATCTAAAAATCAAACCCACTCGTCCAACGAGGCATAGTCTAGTCAACAAGTTCAAAAAGACGAAAAATAGAGATAAAGCTCTTAAAAATATGAGCGATAGCTCATTCGATTCGGAATGACGTCTAGAAAAATGTATCTCGAGGGTTTATTAGCACATAAAAAATTGCGATTGTTATTAACAAATTAAGAGAAAAAAAAAATGTCATTTGGTTTTTTGTTAATAACTTGAAAACTATAAACATTTTTGAAATTTAAAAAAAGATCCTTAAAGAGGAGGAAATTTCCAATAAAAAAGTCCCAACTCCCCGAACTCTACCTCTTTTATTTATAATTTTAATTTAACGCTGAAAATAGGGCTTCGCGCGGCCGTTACGGCTTGGCCGCACTGCCGCTAAAGAGAGCGCACCACATAAAATATTTTTTTTATAGTAACAAATATAAATTTAAAAATTAAAAAAAATTATGGTATCATCTAGACACTTGAAAGAATAAATCCCCGTTGGAAAAAAGTTATTTAGTCAATTTTTCAAAAAGTTGTACTTTTGTTAACTAACAATTTTTTTTCTAATCTCCGTTCCTATAAATAACGACATAAAAGTTTAAATAATACACCTATAAATTTTTGGCTTCGTGGAGCCCTTCTTATATATATACTTAACAAGATCATGCCATAAAAAAATATTAAAGTTTATTATTTTGTTTATAATAATTTTTTAAAGTTAACAAAAAATGAAAAATCCAAAAAATGTTGTTAAAAAAATTTTTTTCGACAAATTTTATGTTATTGCTGTTTTCGCATCTAACAACAGCATTAAATTACGGTCGAAAAAAATTTTTAACATTATTTGTTAAGATATTTTTTATAAACAAATAGACAAGTTTAATATTTTTTAAAAAATTTTCTTTACCATTTCATTGTCTTGGCAAAATAATGATTTTTAAAACAAAATTTTTTTCTTAAATAACTTTTTTAATTCTTTATAATCGTTTTTTTTACATTTCGATTGTTTAAATAATTAGTTAAGAAATTATTTTTTCCTTAAAAATCATAATTGGTGTTTCTTTATAAGTTAACAAAAAAAAAAATTTTTATAAATAATTTCATCGTTTGTTAACTTAACAATTTGTTATAAACAAATTCCATAAACTGTTATATTTTTTTTGTTGAGCAAAAAAAAAAACAAAAACAGACATATGTATGACCGTAATAAAAAAAATATTTTTCTATTTTTTAAAACACTTTTAAATATTATACGAGACCGAAGTTGAATCGCCCTCTTGATTTGTCAACTAACAAATTGATATAACTTATAAACTATGAGAGATACGATAATGAACATTCAAGTGGTTTTTATAAAGGATTAATTTATCTTTTAAATAAGCGAATGACCAAGTTTCTAACTATTGTTTATCAGCCATTATATGCATTTGTTTATAAAAATTTGAGATTTTTTTTACTTTTTCGTATCGCTTTTTCGTTTCGTATCGCTTTGAACCTCAAAACAATTTTATTTAGTGATAAAATATCTACCAATGAACCTTTACATCATATCTGTATCTCATATAGTTAAAATTATATACGTGTTTTATTAATATTTATCGAACTTGTTTTCTTTTATATATAATTTTTTGTTTCTTTATTGCATCACTTACCAATATTTTTAATTTCTATATATTATATTAAGTTATTATAGCTTCTAATTCGAGCTACTTCTATTGTTTATTTAAAAAAAAATAGTTTCTTTGATGAAATTATTGAGTTATCTTCGAATTTCTTGAATTTTTATTGCCTGTATCTTCCAAATTTTTTAATATTAATTATATTTCTATATATTTTATCTTCATTAATTAGAATAACATTAGTGGGAGTCAAGAAATTATTTGATATATGTTAAGGATGATATGGAATTTTTAAATAAATATTACGTTTTTATAATAATAATTTCAAATATATTTTAGTAAATCGTACATTTATATTTAAATAGTTCGTTTTCTTCTTTTTTTTAAGGGAGGAATTCCAGAACAGCTCGGTCTATCAAAGTTTTGAACCGTACTAGTTTCTACTCTTTTTGTCATTTCTGCCGTTTCGCTTCCGGTTGCTTGTCCCTCTTCTTGTTGCTCTTGTTCTTCTTCCGCGGCATCTTTTGATTCTTCGTTACCTTCTTCATCATCGGAATCAGAATCGTCTGATCCATAAATCCTCTGTATAATTCGACGATACGCCGAACGGTTTTTGTTTTGTCCATCTGCGTTCATCTCGTATTCAGTAATTAGAATATATTTAGACAATAATTCAAATGCAATTCAACAGAATTTAAATTGGTTTAAAAAAAAACAACTTCAATTTTTTTGCGTAGAGAAATAATTTTTATAAAGCCACGAGGTGATACACTGAACCAAAGTAAATAGAGGGGAAGTAGGTTATCTCCGGCCCAATTCGCGATATAATTGCCTACTGTCATAGGGTTGTCACTTTTAGTTAATTTTAATTCAGTACCTATAAATTGGCAAGGGTCGAGAAGTTGTATTTTTTACTTTTATTTTCTGGGTACAGGGTTTGTCAGGCCTCTCTAATTTGTACTATCACAAATTCATTAGTTTAAAGCCCAGCCCTGTCAAAGATCTCATAATAGTCAATAAAATTCAACAATGGTTTTCCTATCAAATATAGAAATGTATTTAAGATACAGAGCAGCATTATTTATAATAACAAAAGATAAAATAAACCGCCACGGAGCGGCACAAACTACGCCGCACGTAGGTACTGTCGCTTTGACCTGCCGTGACCTTGTTGCGCGCCGTATGATTTCGTATGCCTACTAAGTGTCCAACTCGTAACCTTTTATTAATATTTTTGGGACAAAATATAACATGGTGTAAAAACTATTGGAATCGATTCAGTTACTTATTCTGAACAAACTATATTCAGGTTTCGCATATACTAAAAATAATGTTGTATATAATTTAAAATTAGTCAATAACTTATTTATAATTACGATTTCATAACTGTGGGTAGTTAGGTACTTAGTTAATATACCTACAATACTGAGAAATCGGCACAACTAAACGTAAACAAAGCAATAGCGGTAAATCAGTTGACAGATCAAAAGTACAAACATTCTAGTGGGAAAGTAGACCTACCTACCTACCTACTTCGCGATAACTCGCGGTACTTCTTAGCGATAAGACCGCCATTGTAACCATAGATTTAACATCTTTTTGTAAAACAGTTTTGTTTCGTAGATTTTGGTGTGCAATAAAGTATATTCTATTCTATTCTATTCTACTTCCTCTGTGTGATAGAAAACTAATATGCTAATACAACAAAAAGAAGTCAGTAGGTAGGTAGGTATCTCATTATGAAGTAAAAAATTGAATTATGCTAGAATAAGTGAGTAGCTTACCTTTCCTGTTCAATAGGTAATTTGAACTGAGACAATTCTGGAATTGATGAATTATTAAGACACCCAAACACACAACAATACTTTCTCCCGCGGTTATCAGACATTTTTTATTCGTTTAGCGGTACCGAAAAGCCGTGACGCGCGAACCTCGTGCAGTGTTAGCCCCGACTGGCGCAGCGCGAAAGGAGCCGAGATTTTGTTTAGTGTGCGTGCGGCGACGCATAGATACTACGGCGCACACATACAAGCCGCGCGCTACGCGTTTGTATGAAGTTATCGTACTTCCCCTCTTTATACTATGACTGAACTGCACTTACTAAATGTGAGACTGACTATGAGCCACGTCCTCTACCTTAACAGGTATAAAGATTAGGTAGAAGGGATCTAACAAAAGAATTGACCTTCGGTAGAAGCAGCTGCACACTTAAACGTAAGAAACTATGGATGATGTATAAATATTTTAGACAAGAATATTTGCAAATTGCGAAAAGAAAAATTTGGAAGATACAGGCAATAAAAATTCAAGAAATTCGAAGATAACTCAATAATTTCATCAAAGAAACTTTTTTTTTAAAATAAACAATAGAAGTAGCTCGAATTAGAAGCTATAATAACTTAATATAATATATAGAAATTAAAAATATTGGTAAGTGATGCAATAAAGAAACAAAAAATTATATATAAAAGAAAACAAGTTCGATAAATATTAATAAAACACGTATATAATTTTAACTATATGAGATACAGATATGATGTAAAGGTTCATTGGTAGATATTTTATCACTAAATAAAATTGTTTTGAGGTTCAAAGCGATACGAAACGAAAAAGCGATACGAAAGAGTAAAAAAAATCTCAAATTTTTATAAACAAATGCATATAATGGCTGATAAACAATAGTTAGAAACTTGGTCATTCGCTTATTTAAAAGATAAATTAATCCTTTATAAAAACCACTTGAATGTTCATTATCGTATCTCTCATAGTTTATAAGTTATATCAATTTGTTAGTTGACAAATCAAGAGGGCGATTCAACTTCGGTCTCGTATAATATTTAAAAGTGTTTTAAAAAATAGAAAAATATTTTTTTTATTACGGTCATACATATGTCTGTTTTTGTTTTTTTTTTTGCTCAACAAAAAAAATATAACAGTTTATGGAATTTGTTTATAACAAATTGTTAAGTTAACAAACGATGAAATTATTTATAAAATTTTTTTTTTTTTGTTAACTTATAAAGAAACACCAATTATGATTTTTAAGGAAAAAATAATTTCTTAACTAATTATTTAAACAATCGAAATGTAAAAAAAACGATTATAAAGAATTAAAAAAGTTATTTAAGAAAAAAATTTTGTTTTAAAAATCATTATTTTGCCAAGACAATGAAATGGTAAAGAAAATTTTTTAAAAAATATTAAACTTGTCTATTTGTTTATAAAAAATATCTTAACAAATAATGTTAAAAATTTTTTTCGACCGTAATTTAATGCTGTTGTTAGATGCGAAAACAGCAATAACATAAAATTTGTCGAAAAAAAATTTTTTAACAACATTTTTTGGATTTTTCATTTTTTGTTAACTTTAAAAAATTATTATAAACAAAATAATAAACTTTAATAATTTTGTATGGCATGATCTTGTTAAGTATATATATAAGAAGGGCTCCACGAAGCCAAAAATTTATAGGTGTATTATTTAAACTTTTATGTCGTTATTTATAAGAACGGAGATTAGAAAAAAATTAGTTAGTTAACAAAAGTACAACTTTTTGAAAAATTGACTAAATAACTTTTTTCCAACGGGGATTTATTCTTTCAAGTGTCTAGATGATACCATAATTTTTTTTAATTTTTAAATTTATATTTGTTACTATAAAAAAAATATTTTATGTGGTGCGCTCTCTTTAGCGGCAGTGCGGCCAAGCCGTAACGGCCGCGCGAAGCCCTATTTTCAGCGTTAAATTAAAATTATAAATAATAGAGGTAGAGTTCGGGGAGTTGGGACTTTTTTATTGGAAATTTCCTCCTCTTTAAGGATCTTTTTTTTAAATTTCAAAAATGTTTATAGTTTTCAAGTTATTAACAAAAAACCAAATGACATTTTTTTTTTCTCTTAATTTGTTAATAACAATCGCAATTTTTTATGTGCTAATAAACCCTCGAGATACATTTTTCTAGACGTCATTCCGAATCGAATGAGCTATCGCTCATATTTTTAAGAGCTTTATCTCTATTTTTCGTCTTTTTGAACTTGTTGACTAGACTAGCAGTCGTAATTTATATAATTGACTTATTTAATTATTTTTACCGAATTGAAATTTTGCGTTACAGTAGTTTAAATTCTACTAGAATTTTATCTAATTTAAACGGAATATAGCTTAAATCTTGCAAACGAGGAAACTTAGGCAATATCAGGATAAATATAAAGTTAAGACCTAACACCAAAAACCCGGTGTTTCGGGTTGTTCAAAAATCTCTTTTGTACAACCCGCAACCCCGAGTTTGCAACTGCGGTCTCGAAACATACCTTTATGTTCCAGAAGAAGGAACATGAGTAGGTCTAAAACTTTTAGACAATAAAAGTCTGACACTCTCCCCCGCTCCGCCCAGAGCGGGAAAAAATATTTGGTAATTTCCCGTCCGTAAAAAAGGCACTGAAAAACCCAATCCTCTTAAAAAAAGCTTTTCTGGAAAGCATTTCAAACACAAATAAGAGCCCAAACAACAATTTGAATTTCAGTACCTATACAAATTTATTTCTAACAATTTAAAGCCCTAGTTAATTATTACACTAAGCCAGTACACAAACTACGTAGTCCACACACAGCTGCGTGACGAAACGGAAACGTTCTAGTTCTGATACCGAGTAAAATTCAACAAATGCACGAGTTGTTAAATAGCAGGAGAGTAGAGTACAATGGCTGTTGCATGCTAAACGAAGCACGAAACTGCTAGTACCTACTTTAGCTCGTTTGTAATTTTACAATAATGTTTTGCAATGTGAAATGTTATGTGTTGAGGTGTGTGTTTGAGTATCTATGTGAATAGTATGTTTACACTGAGAATAAAATTTGTATCAATTGGTCCAATTACGGTAGATGTCGAAAGAAAATGGGACAAGTTTGTAACTTTGGGTTTTTAGGTTTGTGTAATTGTAAATCCAATGTGTGAGTACTATGTACTATCATTGCTGGCAATATTTACAAATACTGGCACTGAGCTGCATCCAAAAAGAATGGTAGCTGCCCCAACATACTAGGCAGATTATGAGACCTGAAAAGCATTTTAAACAAAACCATTTCTATTGTATTTACTCACATTAATTATTGCCAGATTATTCCATATCCAATTTGCCGTCACCAGCATTAACAGTCCACTGCTGCACATAGCCCTGACCCAAGGCCACGCCACTTAGCCTGATCTTTGGCTACACAAATTGGATTTTCTTACAGCAAACCTTACTTGTATTGAAAAATTTTCGAATGAGGATATGATAATACTAACGTGTACAAACACTTAAAACTGTAAATATTAATTAAATAAATAAACGAACTCATGCATTATACGACGACGATTAAACTGGAAAATTAATCCCCATAATTGAACCATTCGAATTAAAAAAAAACGATATCAAGCCAGTATTTTTATAAACGCTTAATATAGATTAATAGTTCTATAGAGAATTAATTTCGAAATGTTCACAGTTGGATTGACAGTAATTGATTTGCGCATAGTTGCGTTAATTGCTTTATATGATATTCTTTTGTTCTTGCTTCTTTGACATATATTTGAGTTTTCGTCATTCGCAAGCCTCTCGCTTAATTGAAACGATGGTAAAGGTAGCTGCGTAGTATAAGAGACTTGTAGTATGACGCTCCTAGCCTCTCCATATTCTTTAAAAGATAACATCATCATCTGTCTGGCTTTTTAGCAACTATGTCGGGGTTAGCTACCAGTCTAATCGGATGCAGCTAAACACGACGGAGTAAATGTGTATCTGATCTCCACAACCCAGTTAGAACTAGGTTATACGGTGCCCGGTAAGACTGGTTGTCAGAGTTTTGTGCCGCTTACAATCTGTAACGGCAGTCAACATATGCAATTGGCAGATGAAACCAAAGGTTGCTGGGTTGCTGGGTGACACCTAGCAATCAAGAAGCCATTGGTCTCCATTCACGGATACTGATACTCATTCATCCATTCACAAACCAATCCCGCTAGGCAGGTTTACTTGAAAATTTATCTAAGCCCGTATTATTATTTACAACAAAAAGACCTTCCTTTAAAACCGGGTAATTGCGAAATGGACTTGCACACCGAGGGTTCCGTAATAACTTGCGCCATAAACGGCCATTTCTTTTGACTACGTAATTCATCATCATCTGCCTAGCCTTTTCCCAACTATGTTGGGGTCGGCTTCCAGTCTAACCGGATGCAGCTGAATATCAGTATTTTACATGGAGCGACTGCCTATATGACCTCCACGACCAGTTAATACTGGGTAATACGATACCCCTTGGTAAGACTGGTTGTCAGACTTTTGGAACACTGACTACCTGTAACGACTGTCAAAGATCTACAAATGACAGCCGGGACCAACGGCTTAACGTGCTTTCCGAGGCACGGAGGAAACTCGGTATGTAACGGGTGGTCACCCATCCACAGACCAACCTAGGCAAGCGCGGCTTAACCTAAAGATCGACCCGAGCGGCTGCTATTATTTAGCCACGAGCTCCTCGATTTGACTACGTAATTACATGGTATTAATTTCAACTCGATACTTTATCGCGATCCCGAGATAAAGAATTTTGACTGAAAGACAGACAGACAGGTGGACTAAAAAGTCCTAATCCAATAAGGGTTCCGTCTCGTCCTTTTGAAGTGCGGAACCCTAAAAATCTGTTATGGTATATTTATGTATAGGATTTTACTTTATCTTGGCCGCTAGCGTCTTGGCACCACCTATATTTTCACTTAATCTTCACATAAAAAGCTTAAAGTACACTTTGGTATGCATTATGCTTCGTTGTAACGATATTACTAGTACATTAAGTCGATGGCAGTCGAGTGAAGTAATGTTGTAATTTGTACTACTGGCTTCGTACATTAAGCAGGCAATGAATATGAAACTATATGTATTGCTGGCTAAGTCCCTTTCGGATTGCTAATAGCTTTATGTGTATTTTTTCTATAAAGGAAAATTGTTTTTCGGCGAAAACGGGGTTATTGCAATATGATGATAAAAACTTGCATATGTCTATGGCAAGTACTACCAGCTTGTATTTCATGGAAAAAAAACATTGAAATATTACTTGACTAGCTGGCGCCCGCGGCTTCGCCCGCGTGATATCGAAAAAGAGCCTATGTGTTATTCAAGATCATAATCTACCTCTGTGCCAAATTTCATGAAGATCCGTTTCGCCGTTTTGATGTGAAAGAGTAACAAACCTCCATACATCCATCCATTTTCACAAACATTCGCATTTATAATATTATAATATAAGTAGAAGGATTTAAAAAAAAAACTTGACTAAAATTAATGAAAAGCACATCGAAATTATTCGTAGGTAGTTTTTGCTCTATATTTATATCTCCAAAAGCTTTATTCCCAGTGAGACACTTATAAGCTGTAATTACATACGTAATTATATTTGCTTCTGGACCAAGCAAATAAAACATCAGTAATTATATCTGACATAGCTAGATACAAACGTAATTAAGTGCTTAAACCATTCTGATCTCACATATTTTATCTCTCGTCTGTACCTTACAAACTTCCATGCCACAATTAACTTCTTTAGGCCATGCTTTTTTAAATAAGTGGTTTTTATGAAATTGAAACTATATTGGAAAAAAAATAACAAAAGAAAACACGTTTATAGGACATGGACAGATAGTGTCTCCACATTTTTATTAAAGTGTCTTTGTTATCTCAATACACACAATACATAAAACACAAATCTACAATATGCAAACACAAATTTCAGGTTTGACTCCGATTACATCATCATCTGTGCAGGCTTTTCCCAACTATGTTGGGGTCGCCTATCAGCTGGATATCAGTATTTTACATGAAGCAACTGCCTATCTGACCTTCACAATCCAGTTATTACTGGGTTATACGATACCCCTTGGTAAGACTGGTTGTCAGACTTTGGATATGCTGACTATCTTAACGACTGTCAAAGATCTACAAATGTCAGCCGGGACCAACAACTTAACGTGCTTTCTGAGGCACAAGGAAAACTCGGAATGTATCGGGTGGTCACCCATCCACATACTAACCTAGGTAAGCGCTGCTTAACCTTAAGATCAACCCGAGCTGCTGCTATTATTTAGCCACGAGCTCCTCCCCGTGACTCCGATTACAATGAAACCTTAATACAAAAAATGTATGTTGCCTTCTACTACTAAAAATGACTCCCAGATGGTAACAGTGCCTGCAATAAAAAAAAGTCTATACCTACCTTAGAAATCAAATCCACAACCACACTCACAGCAGTCATCCTTTCAACCACTTCACCAAACAATCAGTCTTACGTAAAATATTACAATAGATTTGTCCAACCCCGTTCTATCCCACATAGGAGGGTTCCAGGAAGGACTAATGCTGTAATTTGGAGCACATTGCCGGCACCAAGTAATGAATACATTAGTCTAACGTCACAGTCTATATTAGGCTGTGTTTAAACTGAAGACTGCCTTTAGGCATATTAAGGCTCTACAGTGGGTACCAGAAAAAAGTGGTGATATCGCAAGGTGTAATTTAGACCAACAATTTTCACGACCAACAATAATTACGAAAACAGGCCCCGCTTTGCTGACATCTCTTTATGGCACAAGTGGAACTTTAAGTCGCCGTCGACACGGCCTGTCGTTGCTGGACGGATGGACCTACCCACAGACCCGCATCTACGGTGGCCAGGAGTCGTCTTGCGGCACCCGTCTCCCGCGGCGGCTTGGTTGGTTTGAGGTTCCTTCCCTCAAACGCCCGGCCACCTCCTTCGCTAGCATAAATGCTTTGCAGAAGAAAGTGACCGCTTCCCATTCCCTCTCACTCCGGACCATGGACTGAACCATGGCCGGACGCGAGACATAGCCGCCGCCGATCGCCTCTAATGACATGTTTTCCTTTCCGTGGAGAACTGGTAGAAGTTATGAGATAATGAGATAAATAAACACAATGTTACGAGTAAGTGTTTGCAGCCTTATCTACGCGGTAAGACCAGATTCTTGGATATGTCAGACCAAAAGGTTTTCACTCTAGTGTGCAGATTGTTTTATTACTTTGGTATTTCGCTGAAACTTTTTAGCTTGAACGGAAACAAAAAGGTTTTTAGATAATATGAACAACTACGGCTAAATCTACACCTCCACACACCACAGGTAATCCAGTACTCATGTTTTGCTTTGCAGATTAAGCAGAATTTGCAACAAGTTTGCACGGCTAAACCTTTGACAATGTTTTAGTAATTTATGGAGTTAAAAACAGCTTATGCTAACGTCAGAAATTACGTTATTGCCGTACAAAGAGCAATGGCAATGTTTCATTTCATAGAGTTCAATTTTCATTGGGATTGCGGAGTTTTGTGGGTTCGTAGTGTACGTTTTAGGTAGATTTTCGAACGCTACCGCTAATCAATTGCTATGACGGATCGTAGTAACACAACTAGTTTATATATTACATAACATCACGCTTGTTAGCCCCGAGGGATTTGGTAGAGATGTGCGGCACACATCCACCAAATAATCATATCATATCCTGGTCTATAGGGAACGCCGTGCGGCTTAATACACCTGCATTTCAATAGTAATATGTGTGTCCCATATTATAGGGAGCACGCCTATTGCCATCAATGGGATACAACCGGATACAATCACTTTGCTAGACTTCTAAATCAAACTCAGGACCACATGCTCGACTTCGGTGTTTACGACCACTAGAACAAAAAGCAGAGGGTCTGATGTAATGCTGTAAAAACATGTTTCTAACCGACATTGCCTAAGCGACAATGCTTGTTTTGGTTTTCATAGAGTTACTGTTCGGGTGCCATCGGCTATCTTCGTGAGGCATCGGCCGCTGGCCCACCTGACTTTAGGAAATAGAAAACTGTCGTGTCATAGCGATAGCTTTGCCGCGGCGATTGGAGCGTACGGTTGTCTTCAAATTTATACCTCCACGTGTTTGTTTTTGAGCATATGGCATAGCATGGTCTTTTCCGAAAACTGACTTTAGAAAAGCGAAGATCGTCAAACAATGTCACAAATAAAAAATGGTAAAACTAAACTGTTTTCGCTGTAGTATGGTACGGGTGACATTAGTTTAATGAACGGTTCCTCTGCAATCTGGAAATTTCCCGTTGTTTACGATCATGACTGAATAAAGGTTTACCCTGAATATTATCACTAAACATGTATATTCATATTAGCTTTTGCCCGCGGCTTCGCTCACGTTAAATTCGGGGTAACACAGTTCCCCTTTTCCTGATTTGCAGGTACCTGCTACCTGTAGTTTTTGCCCGTGCGCCTTATTTATTGTAACAGCAGTGCTAAGTTTTCCCTTTTCTTTCCTCTTTCTCCCTCATTTCTCTTTTTTTTAAAGTTAGCCTATTTCCGTCTCCAGGGTCCCAACTATCTCTCCCAAAATTCATCAAAATCGGTTTAGCCATTTAGGCGTGAAGACGTAACAAACAAACAAACTCACTTTCGCTTTTATAATATTAGTAAGGATAATATCAGCCACACCCTTCATCAGCGAAAAAGTATAAAAAAAATCGTTCTAAAATATAAAAAAATTACATCGACTTGAGAACCACGGCTCTATTAGCCAATTAAAACTTGTCGGTTTTATCTTGTGGCATCTGAAGCCTGTCGCCTTCCCGACAGGGACGCCTAATTGGAACTGCAAAACGAACGGTAATTAGTTAAATACTTTAGAAAAGAAATTAAATTACATCAGGTTTTTTTACACTGTCTTTATTACAGATAAAACTAAAATTATTCTTTAGTTTATGATGTGGAGAAAACTTTTCTGTCGTAGTATCTTTTCCATAAAATTAGTTAAATTGATTGGTCTCATCATTGCCAAACTTAATGCCAAGATAATTTTGATCAGAGGGGCCTGTCAAAGCCACCGCCTGCTGGGGTTGCGGGTTGTTCGGAAGAGATACCACGGCCCCGGAACATAAAAGGCAAAAGAAGAAACATGGGTGGGTTTTAGTCCGGACAAATCTGACACTACCCCCCACTCGGCCAAAAAAAAGATAATTGATTTCACTGAGAGTGAAGTAAACTTGGCAAAGAGATTAAGAGGTGTCCGATGTTCAAGTAGGCGTGATTCCTTAGTGCTGCGAACTTCAACATCTACCTGCCGTTTCCCAAATACATTGGAATCGGCTTCTTGTCTACCCGGATACAGCTGAATGAGCATTTTACATGGAGCGCCTGCCTACTAGGTCTAGTTTGCGAATAATCAGATATACCTTGGTAAGTTTTGTTTTTGGACTGGCAGGCTAATTGACGACCGTGTCTTTAGACTAGACCATAGCTACCTGGTACTTTCTGCTTATTGAAGTTTGAAGCTACTACATTTCGAGTAAAAGTTTAAAATATTATTAAGTAACTTTGAATACCCCCAAGCATAGACTGTGAAATGCAGATAAGCACTATGTTTTGATTGCGCTCGTTTGCTTGCTGTCGTAAACAGCAATTTTTCACACCAAAAATTAAAGTCTTTTCCAAGCCATTATTTTTCCTCAAAATTGCACAGAAGGTTTATTCGACGAATAGGTATAAATTATTTTTACACCCTGTTATATTTTTAAACACACACAGTTATATTTTTAAATATACACGTACTGTGTAGATCAGCTTGGCACAGTTATATTTTTAAACATACACAGTACGTGTAATGCTGATAATAAATAATACTGAACGGAGTTTGTCGATTGGGATAAGCCAAATGATGGTCGAATATGTGTGTTCAGGTCAGCCTTTTGATCAACAAATGCAATACTTAGAAAGAGAAGCACTGACGACTGAGATTTGCGCGTTCAACCCAACAAACTGTTCAGCTTTATTAGTCACTGACTTTTTTGCGGATAGGAATTCATAAAATAACTTTCACCGCTGGGCGGAGCGTGGGGAGGGGGGGGGGCGTCAGATGCTTCAGACTTTTACTGACTAAAACCTAACCATGTTCTTTCTTTTTCTTCCTTTATGTTCCGGGGCCGGTTGAGGTGGCATTTCTTTTGAACAGCCCGCAACTCCGGATGATTCACTGCCTTAAGTATCACGCTAAATTCACAATTCAAAATCAAATGTCAAACGAGTCAAACAAAAAAAAAATAAAAGCAGAAAAGCCACAATTCAAAAATAGAATCACAAAAACAGGCAAATGTTTGCAAACAATTAAAGTAATCGTCGTTTATCTCAGCTGATTAAATCCACACCAATTCCATCTAGCGACAACGTCTGACGATTGTCTAACTAATTAGAACTACTAGACGCTCTGAGACTCCCGTTAATTAGGAAGACGGCGCTGATTTATCGCCCATCTTTATACAGATACGAGGGCGTAAGTTAAGTAATGCTTTGTTTTATTTAGAAGACTGTTTCCAGGCGGTGAGTTAAATTATGTTTTGCCAAGAATGTGCTTATTGTGTTTTTTTTTTGTTTTATGTAGGCGTTGACATAATTTTTCAAGAAATTTCTAGTATTTCAACCTAATTGGGTTAGCTTAGGTACAGTAGGTACAGTACCTAAAAATAGGTCAGTTTTGTTTTTTCTGGCTGATATTATTTAATTACTGTGAATTTTGGAGTACCTTTATTAATTATTATTTTATTATCGTTTGTTAATTTATAACATATAATTTTACACTTTAAAATGTTTCTTAATAAAAACAGAAAAAAAAACATTTGAAAATATAAAAAAATAGTAGCCTACCAAATCCGGAAAATACAACCGGAAAGAAATTAGTTTTTTTTTGCGTATGGGAAATCAAAACCCACCCATGTTCCTTTGATTGCCCTTTATGTTCCGGGGCCGCGGTATCTCTTTCGAAAACCCCACCACCCCGGCAGGCGGTGGGCCTGGCAGGCCCCTCTGCTTTGCTTATTTTCAAATAGTCAAATAGTCCCGGTAACACATTGAAGCCCAAATTCGTGACTCTTTAACAAATTGTAATCAAATCGACTATTTTATTCTAAACATGATTATAGTCCGCTAAATATAGATTAGCCTTAAGCCCATTGAAAGATTTTTACGCAAAGATGAATTTAAAATTCGAATTCTCTTTCCGTTTTTTTTTTTCACATTGTATAAATACAATAAGACTTTTGACTTACTTTTACCTAAAACCATAATTACAAAAGTAGTTAATTTTAAACTTACCAGTGAGCACATGAACTCTCGCCGTCGCAGACTGAGCATTATCCGGAGCACATTGATACGTGCCAGCATCCGACGTCCTCGCCGACTGTACTAAAAGCCTACTGCTACTGTGTATACCCTTCTCAGTTACTAAGGATATGCCGCCCCGCGTCGAGTCGAAGTTTATCGTCTGTTGAAAAAGAAAATCGTATTAAAAGTCGAGGAAGTAGGAAACAAGTGACAGGTGACAGCCGAGAGGTTCCGATGACAGCCGAGCGTCCAAAGTTACCTTCCCATTGAGCATGGAGCGGTAGCATCTAGAGACGTCAGCAGAAATATAATTCGTGGCACTAAATACCGTCTGTTAAATCCAAATAGGCAAGACCATAGAGCATGAAATCGGACGCTGACAGCGTGTAGAGCGTTGGAAGGCACTAATGCACAGAACTACCAACACCGACTATCTTCAAAGGCTTCAGTTACTATGCAAATGTCATATATTTCGTTGCGTAAGTAGATCACATCTAGCAGCAGTCGAGGAAGCGTCTCTTTGCTCTGTGGTCTCAACTCAAATATATTTGCACACTTGAAACATGTCAAGTAATGTCAGTTGCAAAACATTTTCAACAAGTCATTCTCCATTTTGGTTAGGACTGCTATTTGCGTGAATGTTTTGCAAATTGGTTTCTTCCTCTTTACTTCTTTAGAAATATAAATAAATGTTTGTCTGTAGTTCTCTATGCATTCTTTAACCATTCATCCGATTGCGATAATACTTTGGCCAGTTTTTAGTGTTTGCCTAAACTATATGTACTTAAACGTAAATACGTAAATCATATGCTAAACTTTTGACTTCCAATCACAAACAAAAGAATAAATTGGAATCAGAAAATCTTACAAAACCTCATTTTCTTTGTACCTACTCATATTTCAATCTTCACATTCGTACCTATTCCAGCCACGGTACGTTACGATAAATGTTACAGTTAAACTGTAACGTCATAAACCAGCAATTTGTCGATACTGCCGCTTAATGCGCGCTGAAAGACATTTTAATCAGACTAGCGAACGTTAAACGCGTTTAGACCTATTTGCATGTTGCAACGTTGGCAGCTTTGGCATTTCGTATTTGAATGTCTATTCGATTCCAGATTTGAATTTAGAATTCTGTTGAATAGTTGAAGTTACAGATGGATTGGTTATTTTGGCGTCAAAACAATTTTAATAAAAATTTAGGTAGGTACCTAATTTCTAGTTTGTGATTTCTAACTTTATGGTTAATAATTTGATTTTATTAGTTTTTGATAATCTTTAGATTATTTTGACAGAAGTGTTAAAACAAAATCAACAGTAGAAATATTTCAAACCATAGTAAACTCTAACATAACAATATTAAACCTAATTTCCTAATATTTTTTTTTCTTTTTACAAACAGTTAAACTCACATACACAAACGGTCAGACCCGAAACAACTACTTGTAGGTCATACAAATATATTCATAATTTAATTAGAATAGAATAGAAAAGGTTTCTATTTCTCTCAAAAAGGTACATTCTTTGGTTCATGTTTGGTTAATGTCAAATCAGATTTATAACCTTTGTGAGAGTTGGAGTCTATAATGGGTTCGGGACCTGTATGACAGATCTCCAGGCTCTCACCCTCTTAAACAATAGTATTGAGTACTAATTTGAACACATCAAGGCCTTCACGTACGGAGAGGAATATTTAAAAACTAGAATAGGAAAATTTTAAAATTAAGCATCAAAATAATCTGCCAGTGTGTAGTGAATGGTGTGTGTGTGTGTGTGTATGTGTGTTGTGTATGTGTATGTGTGAGAGAATATATTTGTAATAGTGAATGTAGGTGTGTGTAATGAAATGTGGTCTACTAATTTACCATCAAATTTATTTTAAAACAGCTAGAATATTTTCCCTCCCCTCCCCCTCCTTCCCTCCTATAGAATATATCCCTCGCTTCGCTCGTGATATAAGTTTTTAACACCCTCGCTATGCTCGGGAGTAAACCTCGAGTCCTTCGTTACGTTCGCGATTTAAATCGTCACCCGCGACAGAAGACACTGCTTTATCCCCTTGGTTAATAATCTACTATTTCGTACCACTTTCTCAAAAAAGTGACATTCTATGCCACAAAAAGCGAACATAACAATAGTCATTTTTAATCTATTAAAAACAGGGAAAGAAAATTGTACTGAATTTCATTCATCCTCTAGGGGGAGAATGTGATTTAAATTTGGAATACCTACTTACCGAAATTTATACTGAACTACACTGTGTTTACACCATTGAGTTTATATATAAAGCATTATACATCTTTTTGAAAAATAAATACGCATTTATATGCAGTTATGATTTTTAAATAAAATTACGAATACCGACGAGGCCGTATGAGCTTGGTGCCTTTGCTTTTCCGACAAAAAATATTAGTCTAGGAATTTGCCGCGTTTTTGTTTTCATCAAATACATATTATAAACGTTAAGTTTATTTTAATTTATTTTTATAAATAAGTTAATGTTCTAAAAATACGTTACAATGTTAAATCAAAGCGACAGTGACAGTGAATTGTCGGATTCAAATCAACTCATCAACAATAAATGTACCAAACAAAAATGTACCTAACTCACTCTATCAATAATTGGACCAATGTTTCGAATGTTAATTTTTACTTTTAATTGTCATTATTTTTAATAAATGCTTATCTCATATTATTATTGTGTTAATTTTTCGCAAATGGTACGAAAAGTAGAGTATTTTCCTCGATGATAAAGCTGTCTTAGTCTTGGGTGAATTTAAATCCCTCGCTACACTCAGGACTCGTCTTAAATCCTTCACTTCGCTCGTGATTTAAGTTTTTAACACCCTCGCTACGCTCGGGAGTAAACCTCGGGTCCTTCGTGACGCTCGAGATTTAAATCGTCACCCGCGACAGAAGACACTGCTTTATCCTCTTGGTTAATAATCTACTATTATCATGCAAATACTTAAACTTATAAAGATGTTTTAGAAGTTTTCTAAAACCAGTGAAACAGAGGTGCTAATTCTTTCCAACTTTAACTTGAGGGAGTAATATTATTTTCTGACGCAGTACTAAAGATTTTAATCAGAGTAAGAAACTGCGAATCAAAATTGGATGCCGTTTACATTGTTAATTCAAACTTTACTTGAGAGATTTTACTACATTTGTGACCGTGCAAAAACTGTATGAAAACTAGCTTAAAGCCAATCACATAAATATGAAGAGAAAACGAATAATATTTATTTTGTACTGAGTGTTTGAGAAGGGGGAGTAAAAGGGAAGAAAAAGGGAAGAAAAAAAAGGTGAGATTTTTTTTTTTCGATCATCACGTTGGTTAAAGTTAGCGTTAGCCCAAAGTAACTATGCCACGAACGAAGTCGCGGGCGGAGGCTAGAACCCAATAAAAATTTGCCCGAACCGTGAACGAACCCATAAGCTCACACTCAAAATCAAACTTGTGACCTCTATACTAGTGAGTGATTCATGAGTAGTAATGAGGCATTCGATCAACGAAGTATTTTGTAAGAATATTTATTATTATTTAGTGATTGTTTTACGAATACAATAAAGCCCGTCTATTCAATTTATCTATTTGTTTTTTTTTTATGATATTTTTAATTCACGTTTTTGGAAATAACAAGTCGATAATGTTATATTTCCTTAAAACTTATTTCCCAAAAAAAACTATGTTTTCCTATTCTATGTAAGTAAAACGCAACGCAATTTCAACCCTGCAAATCTTCAACACGTTTACCAAGCTTAAAGTCAAACTGTTAGTGGAGAAATTCTCTTAGAAAATAATATCCAAGAGCTCTGTGACTCTGGTAATTGTTCCAACGACTCGCCTGCACCTCTAGATACGCCAAACTAAAATGCGGCCGCCCGTGTTAGAGCGGAATGTCATAGAGAAAATGTTAAGCTGACTGCACATGAGGAATGATTAAAAGATGAAAGTGTGTTTGTAAAACGTGTGACGGCATGGTTGGCGCAGTGGCTGAGCGATTGGCTGCTGCGCTGCGTGTCGCGGGTTCGTTTCCCGCACAGAACAAATATAAGTATGACCTATAGGAAGTTGTTTCGGGTCTGACTTTTTGTGTTTGTGAGTTTAAATGTTTGTGAACGCACCCACGATACAGGAGAAATTCCTAGTGTGGGGCAACATTTAAAAAAAATAAAACTAGAAATTATACTAAAAAGTCAATACAGGGCACTGTTGAAGCTGCCGCGATACTGCAGCACATCTGGGATGTTCGCTGAGTGTCGCATCCCTGATGTGGCGGGTGCGTGCCATCGCCAACAGTCTCTTGATGACCGTAGCAGATAGGACTAATGACCTAATTTGTAAACACTGGACGACGACTTTAGTGTTGCCTTCAAACCGTAGCCAGAAGTAATGTGTGCTTTAATAATTGTGTATGTATTATAAATTTTGACCTGTTATGAATTGACCCAAGTATTTATGTTTTAACATTAGTTTGTAAGTGGTGTAATTCTTCACTTACAATAATGGATTTTACTGATCTGACAAATTAATAATAATAAATAAATAAAAAGAAAGAAAAAAGCGGCCAGGTGCAAGTCGGAGTCCCGCGGCGAGGGTTCCGTACAAAATTGCGACATAAACGGCCATTTCTTTTGACTGCGTAGAGGGTTGATTTATTCAGAGCTTTTAGGGACCACAGATTTACGTACAAGGTTTTAATTTTGACTCGATATCTTTGATTATCTTTTTATTTATCTTTCGGTATTTTATTGTACTCGTACTGCACAGTAATTTATATTGCAACCCCTTGCGCTGCCCAATCCATATTTTACCATACATTTTGTACTCATACGCTGAGTTCTGGGCAGCGAAAGAGTTAAAAATATATCATATTAAAATACATCCTATTTTCGATTTTTTTATCTGAGTTTATGAGCAGCCACTGAGTCTAGATTTGGGCTCGCTTGATTGCAATATGAATTAAAAAAAAAACAAAAATAAGGTAGGTACTATTGTGTCATACTTTTGCTTATCTTTCGGAGACAAACCTCGTGCGTGATTTTATGACACGATCAAAAGATTTCAAAACCCCGTATTCTTGAAAAACAATTATTTCTCAAATTAGCAGTACATATTCCACTATAAAACTCACAACTTTGTACCTTAACCCTTGATTTCCCTTACCGAAAACTTTTGACCAATTTCTAGAAATACAGGTCAGAATCCAAACGCTACCAATCTGTTTAACAATAGAACATAATAACTGTTACTGCATAGTTCCGTTCCAAGTACTATGAAATAAGAACTGCTGAGTCGGCGAACAAGTTCTAGATTAAGCGGTGCAAGAAAAGTTTTACTGGGTTGTTGAAACCTCGCAACCAAAACATTATTAATATAGAAAGTTCGTGCATTTCCAGATTTAGTGAAACGTCTGTATACACAATCATGTACACACAATGGCACATCAACCTACACTAAACCATTTTTGACGACACGGTTGGCGCAGTGGTTGAGCGATCGACTGCTGCACTGCGAGTCGCGGGTTCGATCCCCGCACGGAACAAATATATGCACCCACTATACAGGAGAAATTCCTAGTGTGGGGCAACGTTTTTTAAAAAAAAAGTAATAAATTTTAAGTTATAATAATTTAGAATAGATTGACCTGCCGTCGTGTGTGATGAATTATGTGAATGTTTTGATACATGGTAAATATGAATCTTGAACGTTAAATAATTAGGGAAAAATTATTTCGACAATAATATTATGTATGTGTTAAAAATACTTTTTTTACCACCTAGGAAAAAAAGTGGTTTTAACTGAAAATTAAAAGCGAAAATTATGCTTCTTAATTAAAATATACGTCATCTTCAGGGAGTATAAAAACCGGTTCATTTCCTTTATTATTAACGAAGTTTAGAAATTTAATATGTCTGTCAACACAATAGATGTGAGGAAGTAAACAACTAAGATACTGTCTGCTTACACTTAAGAGAGTTTTATTATATTTTATAATTTAATTTATGAAGGATATACTCTTGCGAAAAATGTTGCCCGTAAATAAGCAAATTATAATTACCATTTATCAGGGTTGCTACCAAGAAAAATTATCTACCAAACAGTAGAAAAGAATAAAAATCACAGAAAAATGGATAATAATGTGGAAATATTATTATTAAAATTGGAAGAAAAGCTAAACCAGCAAACAATAGCTATAACAAACTCCGTCACAAAAAATGTAATGGAAGCTTTAGATGAAAAAATGAAATTAATATCTGAAGAGAATAAAATCCTCAAAACCAAAGTAACTGTATTAGAACAAAAGCTTCGGAACATAGAGCAAGATAAACGTAAAAACAACTTGGTCTTCTTTGCAGTTGTAGAAATAGGAAAATCTGAATGCGAACTAGTAGACTATATTAAAGAAATAATAGTAGACATGGGAATATATATTGATAGCAACGAAATTAACAATATATACAGGATCGGAAAGAAAAATAGTAACAACAAAAACTGCCCAGTCCTAGTTTCCATCACAACTGTATGGAAAAAACATATGATACTGAAAAATAAATCAAAACTTCCACCAGGAATACATATTATGGAAGATTATTCCAAGGAGGTACTAGAAAAACGTAAACAACTACAACCACTACTTGAAGAGGAGAGGAAGAAAGGCAACAAAGTATTTTTGATTCAAGACAAATTAATAGTAAAAGAATCAAAGGACAAAAACCGAGAGAAAAGAAAAAGGGTTGATTCGCCTAACTCATCTTCACAAAAGAAAATCAATAAACATGTATCACACCCATCATCCAAAACAGCGGACAAAGAAATAATAAAACCAGGAATTTTAATTTATACTGAGCGACAACGACCAACCCCAACAACACCGGATACTCCAAAAAACTAACCTCTGAAGCCACCCGGAATGAAAACCTAAAAATAAAAAAGACAACAAAATATAAACCAACTTTTTCAAAATGCATCCCAAGCCGGCCGGTCACCGTGGGAGAAGAAGACCACTACCCTCCAAACTATTTACATAAGAAGCAAACACAGACACTCCAAGAAGCACTCCAAGAAGCACTCCACAAACATAACACAATAGAATATATCGCTACCTTTAATACTCTTACCTTAAGAACTGACGAAAGTCTGTCAGAGCTAATTATAGCGCTAGCAAAAATAAAATGGTCAATAATAGGATTAAGCGAAGTCCGAAGATTAGGGGAGAACATAGAGGATCACAGAGACTTCATCCTATTTTACAAAGGAGATACACCTGGACAATATGGAACAGGATTCTTGATTAAAAAAGAAATCAGCACATACATAGATGAATTTATTGGCATATCAGAGCGTATCGTAATACTCAACTTGAAAGCACCCAACAAAGAAATGTGGTCAATTGTACAAATATACTCTCCAACCGAACAATCCAGTAATACAGAAATAGACACTTTCTACAGCACATTAACGAAGGCAATAAAAGAACACACTCACAACAACTTGATAGTCATGGGTGACTTTAATGCAAGAACAGGAAGTAGAAAAGACGGAGAAGAGATGATACTGGGTCCATACTGCTCTGGGAAAAGGACAAGAAACGGAGAGAAACTTATACAACTAGCATATGAAAATAACCTAAAAATACTAAACAGCTTTTACAAAAACCGTGACAACAACAGATGGACCTGGATATCCCCAGACGGCCGTCATAAAAATGAAATCGACTATATCCTAACCAACAAAAGCAAGGAATTCCAAGACTGTAGAGTCATAAGTAACCTCAATTTCAACAGTAACCATAGGATGCTAAGAGCCAAAATAACTCAGAAAAACTTTCTGAAAAATAAAAGACCATTTAAGATAAAACCATCCAACAATACAAAACAAGTAGCTACGGAAAAATTGGATAAAGAACTAAAAACATTTATAGAAGATACAAAAAATATAGATATCCAAAACAAATACAACATGTTCGAAGACCTCATAAATTCAAATAAAATATTAAAACCTATACAAGATGAGAATCAGTCAAAATGGCTAACAAAAGAAACAAAAGAACTGTTAAAAACTAGAGCAGAACTGCTGTTAGTGACTGGAAAGACAAGAGAAACCAGAAGACGTATAAGTGAGATAAGCAAAAAGATAAAACTAAACATGAGAAAGGATCGACAAAGATACAGACTGGAACTACTGGAAAGATGCATTCAAAAAACCGGAGGCATCAAAAAAACATCTAATCGAAAAAACAGACTGGATACCCAATCTCACAGACAAGAACAAAAAACAAAAAACAAGACGCCCAGAAATTTTGTCATTAGCCACAGACTTCTTCCGAGACTTGTACTCAAAGGGAAATATCAGTGACCCCAGTAATGTGACCGGGGGAGAAGAAGTACCAGAAATATTACCTGCAGAAGTTGAAAAAGCCATAAAAACCCAAAAGAAAGACAAAGCTCCTGGATCAGACGGTATCAAGAACGAATTCCTTATACAGAATATAGAGCACCTAACCCCCATCCTTACGGACCTTTTCAACAACATAATACGTAGCGAAACAATACCCGAGCAATGGTCAACATCAACTATAATTCTTCTGCATAAAAAGGGAGACAAAAACAACATAAACAACTACAGACCTATTAGTCTTATGTCTAATATTTATAAAGTTTTTGCCAAAATACTCCTCAACAGAATAACACAGACATTAGATGAAAACCAACCGAGAGAGCAGGCCGGATTTAGGAGTGGCTACTCAACTATAGATCACATTTATGTTGTAAAACAACTATTTGAAAAGGGGAGAGAATTTAACATAACCTTCTACTGCTGCTTTGTAGATTACAGCAAAGCCTTCGACTCGCTGGATCATGAGAAGATTTGGCAAGCACTGAAAAACCAAGGCGTAGAACATAAATATATCAGAATTCTTAAACAGATTTATGTAAACAGCAAAGCAAAAATTAAGTTAGAAAGAGAAGGAAAAGAGATAAGAATCGAGAGAAGGGTGAGACAGGGCGACCCACTCTCACCGAAATTATTTACAGCAGTACTGGAAGAAATATTCAAACAGTTAGACTGGGAAACATGTGGGATACGAATTAACGGGGAAAACCTGTCACACTTAAGGTTTGCTGATGACTTGTTCATCATCTACAATCGAGGGAGGAGCTGCAGGATATGTTGAGAGATCTGGATAGAGAAAGTCGCAAGATAGGATTAAATATGAACACGGAAAAAACCAAAGCCATGACGAACGGACAACAAGGACCTATCTGCGTGAATAATAACAAAATTGGCTATGTGGACGAATATATCTATCTAGGTCAAACAATATCGCCTGTAGATCTCACATCCAAGGAAATTGATAGGCGTATAGGAAATGCTTGGAAACAATATTGGAGTTTGAAAGAGGTCATGAAAAACCCAGAAACCAGCATTTCTATAAAACGCAAACTCTTTGATACCTGCGTGCTTCCTGTGCTCACATATGGCTGCCAAACCTGGGCACTTAATAAAACTCATGTCAAAAAACTAGAAGTGTGCCAAAACGCTATGGAAAGGAGCATGTTGGGAAAGAGGCTTTCTGATAGAATAAGAACCACTAACATAAAGAGATGCACTAGAACAAAGAATGTCACAGTATCTATCAGAAAGCTAAAGTGGAAATGGGCAGGACACACAATCAGAGATGACATAAAGTGGTCTGGAACGGTAATGCGATGGTTTACGGGGCATTATAGGCGAAAAAGGGGCAGGCCGCCAAGAAGATGGGTGGACGATATAAAAGCAACACTAGGAGGTGGTTGGCCTATATTAGCCAACAACAGAAAAGCATGGAGAAAATTGGGGGAGGCCTTTGCCAAAAAAGGGCAAACAGACGAAACCAAAACGATGGAACAACAACACAACACAAATGGAAATGCTAAAATATAAATTGTTAATTAATTTTTTTTAAATGTAATTTTAATTTTAATGTAATTTTAATTTTAATGTAATTCTAATTTTAATGTAATTTTAATTTTAATGTCATTTTAATTTTAATGTAATTCTAATTTTAAATGGAATTTTAATGTCATTTTAATTTTAATGTAATTCTAATTTTAAATGGAATTTTAATGTAATTTTAACTTTAATGTAATCTTAATGTAATTTGTCAATGTATTTTTTGCGTCTGAATAAAGGCTATTTATTATTATTATTATACTCTTGCGAGGCAATTTCCGGTTATGTTCACATAATCGTCGATTTACTTACAATAATATGTTTTATATTAATTATGCTTTTTTGATATACCTAATACCTATACAAAAAATTATCGAAAGCAGTTTGGCCCGGTGGCATAACTATTCAATCACCAGTATTAAAGAATCAGTAGGATTCAATAATTATTTATTTAAGACACAAATTAATACTGATTCTTTAATCCCTATGTCCGTCTCCAGAGTCTCAACTATCTCTGTACCAAAATTCCTCAAAATCCGTTCAGCCATTTAGGCGTGGAGACGTAACAAACAAACAAACTCACTTTTACTTTTACAATATAAGTAAGGATTACGTAACGAAATCCTTAAACCTTGCAAAATTAAAAAAAAAAAAACTCCACACGGATCTCTGAATAGCGTGTTGCAGGTTTGACGATTGGATTACAAGAACATACACTAGTGTCGATTGTCGATTACGGTTACGATTGGATTGTCTGTGAATAGCCATGCTGATACAGCTGAATACCAGTGTTTTACATGGAGCGACTGCCTATCTGACCTCCACAACCCAGTTAGAACTGGATAGTACGATAACCCTTGCTACGACTGGTTGCCAGACTTTCGGGAAACTGACTGACCTGTCACGGCTGTCAAAGACCTACAAATGATAGCCGGGATCAATGGCTTGAACTGCTGTCCGAGGCTCGGAGGTTACTCGGTATGTAGCGTATGGTCACCCACCCACAGACCAACCTAAGCAAGCGCGGCTTAACCCGAAGATCGAACCGAGCAGTTATTATTATTCAGTCACGAGCTCTTCAACATTATTACCCTTTATGTCTCAGGGCCGCGGTATCTCTTTCAAACAACCCGCAACTCTGGCAAGCCCCTCTGCTTTGCTGATATCTCTTTGAGACAGAAGGTCTACCGTTATCCCAGTTTATTGGGAGTCAGCGCCTTCCCCGTCGTCTTCATTTTACAAGTCATGTCAGTCAGTTCATGAATCACCCTCTTTTTAGCCATATTATCTTTCAAGTAGTCCATTTATTCAAAGTTATTATGGTTTTATATAATATTATGGATATCTCTTCTAATATATAAAATTCTCGTGTCGCGGTGTTTATTACCAAACTCCTCCAAAACGGCTGAGCCAATTTGTGAAATGAAATTTTGTGGTCATATCAGGTAAGTCCGAGAATTGGCCAACATTTATTTTTGATAACCTTAGGGACCTGAGCGGGTCAAACCGATATGATCTCATCCATGTGTACAACCGAAGACAATGACGTCTGACCATTTTTCACCTTTCTGAGTTAAAGTGGTTAGGTGACAGTGTCTTCTATAGTACGTACGTTTGTTTTCGGAAGTTGTTTGGTTCTCACCTACTGCCCGTGACTCGAAACTGGTGGAATTAGAAGTAAATTAATGGACTTAACACCCCAACTAGCGACCGACTTATCTTGCGGGCTGACGTTTTAAGTAATAATAAAACTAGGTTTACGATTTTCATATTAATCAATTGCAATTGCACGTCATATAACGCGATACGTTTGAAGTAATGCTCTAAAGGGTTACCATGACATCTTATAGCAGTTCTTATTCCGGTGTGAGAAAGAGATGGTGCTAGACACCCTGTATAGCTCTGTCTCTTTGGAATAAGTTCTGTTTTAAGACGTCATGGCAGGGCAGCTACTCTTAACACGTCAAAGCCAGGCAATATACTGGCCTTAAAATACTCTATCAAATAAAAATTTCATACATCAAAAAAAATTTTTTTTTCTTCATAATTAAGCATTTTTTTTGCTACTGAAAAGAAAATTAATTAATCCAACGAGAATCAAAACATTATCTCATTCCTTTAAATGTTTAATTCTTTATTATTATTATATTTAAAAAGGTATCTTTTTCTACACAAATCGTGAATATACATCACAATTTCGATTTCTGAGAATCTTGTTTGTGGACGTTCCTGGAGGAGCTCGTGGCTAAATAAATAGTAGCCGCTCGGGTCGATCTTTAGGTTAAGCCGCGCTTGCCTAGGTTGGTCTGTGGATGGGTGACCACCCGTTACATACCGAGTTTCCTCCGTGCCTCGGAAAGCACGTTAAGCCGTTGGTCCCGGCTGTCATTTGTAGATCTTTGACAGTCGTTACAGGTAGTCAGTGTTCCGAAAGTCTGACAACCAGTCTTACCAAGGGGTATCGTATTACCCAGAATTAACTGGGTTGTGGAGGTCAGACAGGCAGTCGCTCCATGTAAAATACTGATATTCAGCTGCATCCGGTTAGACTGGAAGCCGACCCCAACATAGTTGGGAAAAGGCTAGGCAGATGATGACCTAGATTGTTCCGTAAATGATTAACCAGCCATTAAATACCGAGATTCTTCCTGGCCTCGAAAAGCATGTTATAGCGATGGTATGGATTGTCACTTGTAGATCTATGACAGCTGTTACAGGTAGTCAGTGTCTCGAATGTCTGACAGTCATACCAAGGAGTACTGTATAACCAGTTTTTAACTGGGTTGTTTAGGACAAACAGGCAGTCGCTCAATGTAAAATACTGGTTTTCAACTGATTTCGGTAAGACTGGAAGCCGTCCCCAACATGGTCGGGAAAACGTTAAGCAGATCATGATGACTTGCCGTACTGGGGCGATGTACACTATACAACAGAACACTGTTGGAATTTTGAGTTTTTCTCTAGAGCTAATCGTCGAAAATACAACTGTGTGTTCTTATTCAGGCACTCCTTTAGACCTCAATAAAAAGGTATTAGTGACAATGAAGCAAATGCACAAATCATCATATTTTTTCTGCTCTTGTTCCATTTCATTTGAGGTAGGCGCAAAACGTTTTCTTTTTCCATTCTCCCCTAACAGAACAGAGTAAGACGGCATGGCATCATTTACTCCTTTCTCCTTCATATCATTCCTTAAAAAATCCATCCATCTTTTCTTTGGCCTTCCTCTCCCAATACATTCTATCAACATTCAGACACTCATTTAGTCACATGTGCTTAAAAAAAAACAAATACACAAATGTTACATTTAAATTAACACAATAAAAGTGGTGCTGCATTTGTCAAAATAACATGACGGTTTTTCATAAAATCCTTCGTCACATAATAGGGAATATCCAAGAAAATCTAATACGAACATGAAACTAGTACCCAAGCAATTTTCATATTTTCATTCGCATTTTGCAACGAAAACAGTTTTTATATTCAGTGTTTAAATTCCATCTCAGCATTTCATTTCTAACCTTACACTATTTCTATTGCGACGTCATATTTCTGAGATTTCTAAAGAGAAATATATTTTTCTCGTAGTTGTGACATTAGAGTCATAGAAAAAGAAATAAAAACAGCTTTAAGTAGTATTAACGTTAAAAGGCCGGCGGCGTAAGTCTTGATAGTCATTTTCACATTAAAGCGACATAAAGTGTTTTGTCAAGATATCGTTTGTCTCAACAATTATTCCTTTGAAACTTTAATTGCTTCCTATAATTTCAACGAGGGTAGGCGCTAATACCACAAATCATCAAACAGACCCTGCGTAGGATATATAGTCTCATATTCGAAAAGTTTCTTATGCAAATCGATTCATTATTAGGGTTAGGAATTATCTATAATATTCCATTCGTGTAATTAACACCTATAAACATATTTAATATATTATATATTAGTAATTATTTTTCATAATCCTTTTTTTCTGTTATTGCACCTATTGTGTTTTGTCTCTGCTTATCTGCACCCTAAGGTAGACTGGTAGGAAATGTCTAAGGCATTAAGTCTGCCTTTATACAGTTTTTTCTTGTGTATAAAGTTTTAATAAATAAAATATAAACGATTTTTTTTCTTACCTTCCCTCTATGCGTCCAATTAATAGTGTTGGGCGGTTCTGGAGTATGTCTTACAATACAAGTCAGGTTAATCGTTGACCCGGCGTAAATGAACAGGTCTGGACCTCCCATGACCTCTGTCTCGGGTTCTGTGGACAACGGATTCTTGTGAGAGCGTGTAGTTAATGTAGCGAACATACGAGGCTAATTCATAAAAAAAAATTACCGTTAATCTTTGGGAACAAAGTTAAAGTTTTCAATGAAAAAAACATTGATTCCCGCATCTTCATTTGTAATTTTTTCCAGCAAACCTCTACACCGTATCAGGTACATTAATGAACTTCCTAATTGCATGCATTTATCTTCAGTCTTGTGTTTCATTTATTTACTCGAGGAACTGTTTAGTTTAAATTATACTAGCTTTTGCCCACGGCTTCGCTCGTTTTAAATTTGGGGTAATACAATTTCCATTTCCTGATTTGCAGGTACCTGATAACTGTAGTTTTTGCCCTTGCGCCTTATTTATTGTAAGAGCAAAGCTATGTTTTCCCTTTTCTTCCCTCTTTCTCCCTCATTTAAAAAAGGCCTAGCCTATGTCCGTCTCCAGGGTCTCAACTATCTCTATTCATCACAACACTCAATTCATCAAAATCGGTTTAGCCATTTAGGCTTGAAGACGTAACAAACAAACAAACTCCCTTTTACTTTTATAATATTAGTAAGAATTATAAATAATATTTAAGGACTAATATTATCATTTAATCATAATATTATCATTAAATGTTAAAAAAAACATCATAATGTTAAAAAAGTGTGTTATTATACATCTGTTATGTTATAAAAGAAAAATAAAGCAAGGAACTTCTCACACTCCGTCTGCTCTGTTACCTGCGGTTTCTAAACCGTTGGCAAATATTTCCAAGAACTTTGAACTGTACTTGTCTTATTCCCTAAACAAATAAAACTTAAACTATTTCAAAGCTGCGAAGTGCAAACTGTACTGAGTTTGTAAATAAATAAATTTTGTTCAAGAAAACACGTGCGGATAGAAGCTTTTTCTAAGTTTACAATTGATGCACGTTTATGTGTTTGTTTTTTTTTTTGTTTTACAAAAGGTTGCCCTACACTAGAAATTTCTCCAAAATCGTGGGTGCATTTACAAACATTTAAACTCACATACAAAAACAGCCAGACTCGGAACAACTATCTGTAGGCCATACAAATATTTGTTCCGTGCGGGAATTGAACCCGCGACACACAGCGCAGCAGACGATCGCTCAGCCTCTGCGCCAACCGTGTCGTCAATCGTGTCTTGTTTGGAATATCACACGTGTTTAGTTTGAACTTAAGTGTATAAAAATTTTTACAAAAAAATAAAGGGGGTATGAAGAACAGACTGTTACTCTTTCACCTCCTATGGAAACGGGAGGCTCTTCTGACCAGACGGGTCTTGTGTTTGTTAGGCTACTTTTTTTTTGCAGATTGGAATCATCAAATAACTTTCCCCACTCTGAGCGGAGCGGGGGCGAGTTTACAAAGTTTTTCAGTTTACAAAACTTCTTTTAAATTGACTTTAAACTCTTTTGCCCATAATGTTCTGGGACCGCGGTATATCTTTCGAACAACCCGCAACCCCGGTTAATAGGCTACTGCCCGATGGTTGTTGTCGGGGGTTTTGGGTACGTTTTCTGGGTTTATCTTGAACTAGCTTTTGCCCACGGCTCCGCTCGCGTTAAATTCGGGGTAACACAGTTCCCCTTTCCTAATTTGCATGTACCTGCTACCTGTAGTTTTTGCCCTTGCGCCTTATTGATTTGTAATAGCTAAGCTAAGTTTTCCCTTTTCTTCCCTCTTTCTCCCTCATATCCCACTTTTTTTTTAAATAGCCTATGTCCGTCTCCTGGGTCCCAACTATCTCTACCAAAATTCATCAAAATTGGCTTAGCCATTAAGGCGTGAAGAGGTAACAAACTCACTTTCGCTTTTATAATATTCGTAAGGATAATTGACGTACAAAACCTGCCGATCATCGGCCTACTTTGAATAAATGACTTTTGAATTTTCTATAGTCTTATACAGTCGCGGATAAAAATAATTGCGCGATTTAGAATTCTGATGTTAGTTCTTAATTTGTTTCATAGATGGCGCTGTAATAAATTTTGTACTATGATATTGTAGTACAGGGTGCGCCAGAGAAACTTATTTATTTGAAAGGGCAATAAAAACAAAAGTACTTCAATAATTGTTTTAATTTTTTTTTATTTGAAAATACAATATCCCAATTTTTTAAAAACATAAGCAAATATTGACAATATTTTCGCAAATATCAGCTAAAGTGCCTCATTATTATTAACACTTGAAACGGGATAATTATTTGTTACGAGTTTGTTATTTGTTACGAGTTTCCGATATTTCGGCGATGTTGCAAACGCCATCATCACGGATGAACTCAAGTTCGGGTGGGTGTTTATGAGCAGACAAAACGATCTACCCTCTTCCTTATTCGTGTGAGTAATAATGTTAGTCACCATGTCAGTTTAAAGACTTATACCACAACCTCATGCTTGGGAGGCAAGCACAGAGTACTATAATATAAAAGGAAAAGAGTGCCCTCTCTCGTGACTTTTAGCCATGACATGTTTGAAGCGCCATCTCCATTTCTGAGCTAGAACTACCGATCAATCACACACTCACACACGCACACGTTTACTTACATCCCTATACACACTAATGTAATTAAAATTAGATTATTTCTAAGAGCCTTGTATTTCCCAGTACCGAACTATTGTTCAAATTTTCTTGCGGAATATTTTTTATAAAAATACCAATATTTAGGAAATCAAATATTCACATCAAGAAAGTTAGAACAAAGTTCGGTACGGGGAAATACTGGCTAAATGCAAAATTAATATCAAGCGTGTGCACAGGCAATGGCGACCATTTTACATTTGTCATTGACATTAAAATCAGATGTTGAGACAAGCGAATATTAGGGCAGTGTTGCTATTATTTCCGTAATATTAAATTATTTTAAGAAATTATATACATCAACATAATTAATTGATTATATGAAGAGTTGAATATATTTAAACTAACATTAAATTAGTTTATAAATTAAAAATGTTCTTTTTAGGTTGATACAGAGACATCTATTGCTGACTAGATAAAACTAAACATACGTTTCATCTCTCTAAAATATAGATAGCGCTGCTTCATTTATCGCCAAGCTTGATGTAGGCAACTGTCCCCCCCCTGGAGGCAAGGCACTTAACCTCTAGGTCGACACGACTGGTAAATATTGGTGGGGATAACTGTTTTAAAATTCAGTTGCAAGATTTAACCATGACAAACATTGCAGAGCAATAAATAAGAAAACTCTTAAAAAGGACACGTTCTTCACCGAGAACGAGAGCAATATCCTCCTTCCGCACATAAATTCTCAAAGACCCAAAACAAAAAAGAAAGAAAAAAATCGAATATTGAAACACGTATAGTAACAACTCCATACATATCCGTCACTCACAAAAACGCAATAACGCGACGGGATATAAATAACCCTTAACAAAAAATAGTTGCCATGAAATTTTGCTTCATTACTTCGTAAGAAACTTTGACATTTTGTGAGAGACAGCTGTTCCTTAACATAAAGGTTCCATTACACTCCGGGCTGAAAGGCAAAAGGACATTTTTCTAGCTACTTTTTGTTCCTATTATTTTTCTCTATCCTTTGAAAGAATTATAGAGGGTTGAATGGTATTCATTGTAGCGAGATGCCATAATATTTAAAGCTATTTAATAATAAAAAAAAATAATGTGATATCAGAAATTCATAGACTTTAAAAATTACGAAAAACGAAAAAAGAGTCCGTATTTTCATGAAATTCAATATTAGTATTGGTTGATTGGAGTTTTAGTACCCAATCACTAAGTAACTATTTCGCGTTTCATATTTATCGTCCCTAAAATCAACACAAAACATAAAATATAAACCGAAACCTTACACTAAACAAACTTTCGATAACCTAAAACAATATCGACTCACCATTTTCTAACTAAGAGGAAACATACAATATACTAACTTTAATATTGAATGAAATAATAATAAAACAACAAACGGACAAAGTAAACACACGGTATATTATGTTCGTAGGGTGTGTGTAGACGTGCAGCAATGACAACGCACAACAGCGACAAAAAAGTTGCTAGATAAAAGGATATTTTGAGAAAGAAAATTTGCTGCAAAGGACCTGTTCAGAAAGGATAATTGGAGAAAAAGATATTTTGCGCTGAGACGCAAAAAAGTTGCTAGACATAAAATTTTATGTTAACGTGTAAATCGGTTCACGGGTACGATAGAGCGGATGAAGTACTGTACACGTTTTTTTGATTGGAGATGCACCTGTCACTTGCCAATAGGCCCCCGATCTGCGATCTTTACAGTGAGGCTGGTTGCACCTGAATGTAAGTTATCAAGTGGCCTTGAGCCACCAGTGGACTGCAGGCTGCAGAGAAAGGACAATGTACGTGGTAGGCCGTAAGTCATTTTCCACAAAACGTGTATAAACAAGTACCGTACCGCGTATAAAAAACTTTTTTGCAAAAAATAAAACCGACTTCCAAAAAAAAACTAAAAAGTGGAAAATAACTTTATTTCCGGAAGTCGGTGGCAAAAAAGTCAACGAAACCAACAAAAGCCACCGACTTCCGGAAATAAAGTTATTTTCCTACTTTTTAGTTTTTTTTTGGAAGTCGGTTTTATTTTTTGCAAAAAAGTTTTTTATTTCAGCATTTTTAGTTATAGTATTATGATATAATTCGCAAACATGGTTATTTTTAGCTTTTTAGTGCGTAGGTCCCGTCTCCTCCTCCTTTTTTTTAGAAGTCGGTTAAAAAAACTTCCCTCGATTTCGCCAAGATTCCATCATCAGATCCCGACTTGGTGACTATGGGAGCAATTTGGAAAGCATAGGCTTTAAATTTTTTTTTGTTGATTTTTCAATAACCGCTTGTCCGATTTCGATATAATTTTCATGGGACCATTTGGGAAGCCTTTCCAACAAAAAAAGAATTTTTGAAATCGGTTGGCAAGCGACGGAGTTAAGCGCGAACAAACCTAAAAAAAAAAAAAAAAACATACAAACATCCGAATTGAGAACCTCCTCCATTTTTAGAAGTCGGTTAAAAATCAGCTTAAGTCCGTAGCGTTACAACTGACATTTGGCCTACTGTCTGTACCTACTACCATTTTGTGAGAGTTCAATGGTTGCCACAAACGAAAGTATCGACAACATAATTTTCCGACTAAATGCCATAAAACCATTTTTGTGAGAGGTATTTCATAATCTAGCATGCGGGCCCTGTTGGTATCACATGATTTCGATTTTTTACCTGAGAGCATTTTTCTTTTCTTACAATATTTTCCTCCAACATTTTAAGAGTGATGAAGAAATATATATTTTACTCAATCTGCAAATTATTTCTTCAATTTGCAAATTGAGTAAAATATCGGCATTATTTTGAACGTACTAGGTATGTTTTTTTATATACACTTAACTGATAACAATTTTGTTGCCGAGCTGTGGAGTGATTGTTGCCCGTCGGTATGGCCCCTTAACACGGGATGTTCAAACATAAGCCATGTAAACAATAGTTTCATGAAATTGTTCTATTTAACTTTGGTTTCCCTCCATGTGAAATGGCTTCCTTGTGGTTTCAGCTACCTTATGTGGTTTTGAATGAAGTACATCTTGAAATAATCTTGTTGTACAAGTTTGTACTTTATTATCATACATTATAATCAATAGATTTTGTACAAGGCCTTCCAAATCTTCCAGGAAAACCACTGCAACAGGACTACATAGCAAAGCTTACGTAAGCTTAATTAATTACTTGTGATTATTGAAAATTAGCTAATAAATCTCATAACTGCTAGATTTTAAATATCACACGCTAGATTAAAAGAAAAAAATGGAACCCTTATTGAACCACTTTGTTGTCCGTCTGTCTGTCTGTCAAGACTCTTTATCTTGGGAACTCGAAGAATCGAGTTAAAATTAAAACCTCAAGTCTGTGCTGGGAAAAAATCAACTCTCTAAATCTACGCAGTCAAAAGATAAGGCCGTATATTTCACAAATCTGTACGGAACCTTCAGTGTGCGAGTTTGACTTGCTGTTAGACTTTTTTACTGGAAATACAGATTCTTGTTCTATATTCATCTAGCCCAGTCAACCTCAAGTACACGTTCCATTCTTCCTTCTTCCACGATCTTCCGTGACATAGAAATATCCTATGTGCCGAATTTAAGTTGAATGCCAAGATTTCCTCCAATTCAGCAAAGTCTATTGGCTACAAAAATATTTTCAAGATTCTAGTAAAAATATGGCACAGCAACGTAGCTTGTTGCAATCGTTGGACAGTTTCAACTGGCCCTGAATTTGGCGGCCAAATCCAAGTTTTGAATGGACCTCATTCAGTTTAACTGGAACGATTCCAAATAGGAATGCATGCGGGTAAGTACTTTGAAAATGGTAACTAAGTGTTCTAGTTATTCATGGTCATGGTGGCGTTTTAGTGGATGAAAACAAGACATTAGATGCGTATACGGGTAATAAACCCCGGAACTCTATTGAAAGAACCTTGGGTTTAGCAAGATTTAAGGACTTGACAGTATAAATGCTGTGTCGACGACGTGTTCGTGTTCCACTCGAACCTTAAAAAGATGTCAGCAAAGCAGAGAGGCCTGCCAAGGTTACTGCTGGGGTTGCGAGTTTTTACGCGACTGAGCTAATTAATATCGTGAAAAATAACTCCACAAATTTTAAAAAGCCTAGATTTGGATAGTCTTGTCTCGAGCTATAATTTTTACTTGCACTATGTCATATTTACATTCGGCCCCTGTATGCTGCAAACTGCTTTGATTCGAGAATTATATAATTAAATCGATCTTTTTTTTGGGAATTCCGAAAACGAGCAACCAAGACATATGACATCCAGAATTGAAATCGAATCATACTGTTCGTGAAAATAGGCCTAGTACTTGTCTGTTAGCTTAGTGTCATCCATTGCTTGAATTATTTTAATACTGGTAAATTTTCCTGTACAAGATGGACAGACCCGAACATGTAAGCTGTTCTAGGCAATCTGTACCGTGCTGTTCACGCTGCAGGAGACTACACGGCTTAGAAACGTATTATATCACGATCTTCAGCAGTGAGGAAACAACGAGAAGGAAAATAATCCCCAAAACTGCGCTAGAATACCTGGTCCTCCATATTCTGCATCCATTGTCCCAGACACTTTTTTAAGGTTCAATCTAGTCTGTTTAGTGTGGATGCGCCTCATAATGTATAAGCTCATTTGATCCAATTTCATTTTATTATCGTTAATAAGATATAATCAACGTGAGATATACCAAACAGTTGATATAATTTATATAATTTCTTTACATATAACATTTACTTATTCTGAAACTTAATTAGTACTTATAACGTTGTTTGACATGGTACCGTTTATGTATTCGAACACCATTTGGTCTAACGTTTAATATATTAAAAAAAACTTCATTATAATTAACACCCGACTTACAGTACCCCGAGTCGGATGGGTTAGGTTATTTTTTTTAAACCACCCAGAAAATATGAGCCCCGATTTTGTTGTTATATCATCTATTACTTATTTACCCGTTTTATGTTGGTGTAAGAAGTAACTTACTCAATGTAAATAAAGTCACTGATCACTTACCTACTATGTTGAGATGTACAGCATGTCCTATAGGCGGCGTGGTGGATATCTGGCACTCGTACTGGCCGGAGTCGCGGCGCTGCGGGCTGCGGATGCGCAGCGCCCACTCCTCGGAGCGCGGCTTGTGCTGCGCCTCGAAGCGCTGGTCCGACGTGTACGTGTAGCGCCCCACCGTCAGCAGGTGGATGTCGCGGTGACGGACCCATGATACCTGAGGAAATTGGAGCTTATTGTAGTTACTAGTAAGACAAAATACGTTATATTATTGCTTCAGGTGAGCATAAAAAGAACTGATAAACGCAAATCAAACTTTATTCGTGACACGTGTCGGAACAAAATTCCTTGTCACATTGATCCCCAGCCCTCACCTACAATACATTATTTTATTAATTGGCCATTCAACTTAAAATTATCACGAGTACACACGGCGATACATCAAGCTATACATTTACAATATAAACCTTTAAACTGACATGGTTACTAACATTATAATTAACACTTAAAACGGGATTACCATGTTTGTTATTTGTTTCGAGTTTCCGATATTTTGGCGACATTGCAAACGCCATGATCACGGATGAACTGAAGTTATTGCGGGTAGGTGTTTATGAGCACACAAAACGATCTACCCTCATTCGTTATTTGCGTTCGTTACTACTAACACCGTCATTCACAACTCGATTTTGACAACAAATGTCAAACATGGTAAATATCCCGTTTCAAGTTTTAATTATAATATACATTTACAGTATAAAGCGGCCTCGTTTGACATAGATTTTCCGTACAATCAGAAATCCGCATAAACTGGTTTTGTAAAGCTTGTTTGGTCGACTTATGTCGATTTATGAGCGATAATGATTTAGGCTTGTACATAATTTTCATAACAGAAATGCTGTAGAAATGTTGTTTGAATTTCTGGTGAAAATACTGGATTCCCAAGATCTGCGAAAGTTCTACAAACGATAATGAATTAAGCAATTCCGTTAAAATTTGTAAAGAAAACAAAATATATGTTCCAACATTTCCTTTTTTAAAAAGCTCGCGAACACTTAAGAATTAGGCGGACTCGTTTTAAAAATAATTTATTGTCAGTTTTTCTTCATATTTTGTTGTTTTACCCCTCTTTACTTTTGTATATTGTCTTTGTACTGATTTACGTTTTTTTTTAAATCTTCCGTCTGGAATTGCACGTACTGTTTTTGTCTCTAGTCACTCTAAGGTAAAAAAAGCTTTTTTTTTTTTTTTTTCGGGTGGGAAATCATCCAATGACTTCCCCCGCTCTGGGCGGAGCGGGGGGGCATGTCAGACTTGTACTGACTAAAACCCACCCATGTTCCTTCCATTGCCCTTTACGTTCCGGGGCCGCGGTATCTCTTTCGAACAACCCGCAACCCCGGCAGGCGGAGGCTCTGGCAAGCCCCTCTGCTTTGCTGACTCTCTTTGAGGCGCGCGTGAAACACGAACGCGCCGTCGACACGGCCTGTCGTCAATCGAAGGACGGACGGTGAACTACCCATTGCTCACCGTCCACAGGCCAGCAGGTAAAAAAAAAAAAAAAAGCTTTAAGTCCCACTTTGTAGGTACTATGTCTTTTTACATGCGCATGAAATTTCAATAAATAAATAAACCAGAAACATTGAAGGATATTAAACCAATTTTAAATACCAATCCAAACACAATTACTCCAAACTTTATCATCTAAACATACATTAGAAACTGAACTACATGAAACTTGGTGAGTAACCTTAGAATTACCGTAAGGTTAATCAAAACGACATCGCGATAACAAATCCAGTGGATTGGACTGTCTAACTTATTTGAGATGGGTCGAACAAAGATAACAAGAAAATAACTATTCGTAGGTAGAATAACTTAACTTTGTATAATGGCAATGGGATTTAAAGACGTAAAGCATGTGAAAGTAGATACTAAAATTTTAAATTTTTCAGTGTGTAGAATAAGAAACAACAGATTACGATGGCATTCTTAGACCGCGTTCATAATAAAGCGCAACTTGATCAGTACCGCTCACGGACTGTGTTGATCGTACATTCGAAATTCAAAAGAGATCCCGCGGCCCCGATACATCAAGGGAAAAATAAGGACCATGGATGGGTTTTGGTTGGTAAAACTCTGACGCTCCCTTTCGCTCCGCCCAGAGCGGGAGAGATTAGTTGATGATTTTTGATCCGCAAAAAAAAATATTTAGACACTACGCTTTTGTCGACACGGTGGGCGCTGTGGCTAAGCGTTTGCCATCACCGCTACATGACGCGGGTTCGATCCCCGCACGGAACAAATATTTGCATGACCTACATATAGTTCTTCCGGGTCTAGCTGTTTGTGTATATGAGTTGAAATTTTTGCAAACGCACCCACGGTACAGGAGAAAATTCTAGTGTGGGGCAACGTTTTTTTTTTTAAACAAACAAATATTCACTAGCTTCATACAATTTTTTTTGCGGTGGCGTTTGCAGAAATTTAAACTCTTATTATGCCTTTCTAAAGTTATTTGCAAAGTCAATATCCATAGCCAATCCCATTATTTACCAAACAGGTAACAAGGACCTAAGTCGGGTCATTTCAAGACTGCCTTTCAACTCCCAAAGCTCGTTGGGCTCCGTTGCAGGAATGAGTTCTACACGATTCGGAAATTGCCTATTGTAAAGTCGAGCAAAACTGTGTTCGAAGTCTTCGAAACCTATATACGAGCTTGATATTACAGTTTCTATACAACCAAACAATTTTGCGACACCTGTTCCGTTTCTGAATAAAACTTTGTCTTAACTTTGTACATTTAAACTAATTTTGTTAACCTGTGCTACCTGTTCTACTGCAGTTTTGTTGAAATTACTGGAATTATGCAGTACTAGCTTTTGCCCGCGGCTTCGCTCGCGTTAAATTCAGGGTAACACAGTTCCCCTTTCCTGATTTGCAGGTACCTGGTACTTGTAGTTTTTGCCCTTGCGCCTTATTGATTAAAATAGCAAAGCTAAGTTTTCCCTTTTCTTTCCTCTTTCTCCCTCATTTTCCAAGCTTTTTTTTTTTAAAAAATAGCCTGTGTCCGTGTCCAGGATCCCAACTATCTCGGTACCAAAACTCATCAAAATCGGTTGATCCATTGAGGCGTGAAGACGTAACAAGCAAACTCACTTTCGCTTTTATAATATTAGTAAGGATTTAATTTTTTATTGAAAGGTTTCAGTAAATAAGTCTCTCTGCGATTGAATATTTTTTCTTGCTCAGTGGCGGAATTACAGAGAGTGACACTTAACTAACATATTTTCCTCTGTATAACTTATGAGTGGTGCCATACTCCGAGTCGTCACATGGAACTTATCAATGATCCCATGCATCGATGTAAGAGGTAGAGGTGACGAATGCGGCGTCGACATGGCCTGTCTTTACTAAACGGATGGACAGTGAACTACAGGACTAGTGCCATTAATACATCTTAATCATAATTTAGCACAAGTGCTGGTTCACAACAAAAGTGATGTAGATAAGATTTTATAATTTAAAAGAGTGTCCATGGAGTTTCTTGCCCATTCTTCTCCATTGAGGTCAACTCTTTGGAATGGGCAAATACAGTACTTTTACAAGTTATTATGCCTTGTGACCGAGACTGTAGCTTCATTATTTTGTTTCTTGACATTCAAAAGTGCCTGTAATGGTCTTATTGAAATATATACTTTGAGTTTGAGTTTTGAGGTTTTCGATAGTGACGTATTTTATTTCGGCCGTTAGTAGATATTTAAATGTGTAGTTGTTATTTTCAGGTTCGTAGCTATCATCGTGTCAATGATACAGCGCCCCCGAGAGAAACAAATGCCCGCAATGAATAAATAAAATAAATTAAACTTATCGCAGTCCACAACGCTTTTTTCTCTCTTAAGTAAAGACATCGAGGTCCAGATAACTAGCTTTTTAAGCTAGTTTTTCTCGCAGTGCGAGCTAAGATCGTGATTACTCAATTTTCTATCCTACTGCACTCGTTCTAGCATTTTCTTTAAAAAGTTATAACAACTAAGTGATACAAGACAGAAAGCTATTTCAATTGTACACACGACGACACATCAACCTATACAAAACCAGTTTATGCTGCTCTCTCAACAACGGATCGTACACCATAGATTTCAAGTACAATGAGAGATCCGCATAAACTGGTTTTGTATAGGTTGATGTGTCGTCGTGTGTACATAGATTTTTGTTGTTCACTGTACTCAATTTTGTAAGGCCCCATTTTTTTTATACAGGCCACTAAAATTAGCCACAACACTGCTTTCCATACAAAAAAAAACTTTCTCTTGATTTTTATACCAAGATATTGATAGGAATACTAAGATATAAGTAGTTACTAATATCAAGATGATCATAAACGAGCTAGGCTTATTAAACTTCTAAACTAAAAAAAACGTCACAATCAATTAATTTCTGATGTAGCTCGACCAACGACTCGAAATCAAAAGACGAATCATTTGGTGAATTAGGGCTGCCAATAGCCTCAATACAACTCAGAAGGACACAGATTTCAATGCGGAGCTCAGTATTCTGAATCCTAGAATAGAACCAATGGAAACTGTGACTGAAATAGAAGGATTGGAATTTGAAGTACTGACCAGTGGCTCCCCATTGAGAGTTTAAGCACAAAGCATTTGTTAATTAATTAGGAAATAGAGCTTGTTAATTAGGCTTTTGTTATCACAATTGATACGCTGAACAATTTATCAATATTTACGAACTAGAATATTATTTATATTTTGCAAGACAAATAAACACACTATTAGTTTATTGAAACGTAGACTACTCAATATTGATTTTATAGATTACTAGCTTTCGCCCGCGGCTTCGCTCGCGTTAAATTCGGTATAACACACCAAGCAGACCTGTAGTTTTTGCTCTTGCGCCTGTATGATTTGTAATAGCAACGCTAAGTTTTCCCTTTTCTTCCCTCGTTCTCCCTCATATCCCACTTTTTTTAAATAAAAAATTGCCTATGTCCGTCTCCTGGTTCCCAACTATCTCTGTACCAAAATTCATCAAAATCGGTTTAGCCAATAAAGCGTGAAGAGGTAACAAACAAACTCACTTTCGCTTTTATAATATTAGTAAGGACTAGCTTCCGCCCGCGTCTTCGTCCGCGTGGCATTGTTACTTTGTGCTCACGCTAAGTTTAACCGGAGTGATTGGCCATGTAGGCGTGAAGACGTAACAAACAAACAAACTCACTTTCACTTTTTTATATTAGTAAAGATTTGGGTCTATTTTAGACCTCGATTTTGTCCATGAGGACAGAACTGAGGGCGACAATGGAACAGGTAACCCAAAAGCACCATATTAAGGGCGCTTTCAAATTAGACGGTTGATGTCGGACTGCTGCAGTCCGGTTATCGTTCTGCGTTCGGGCGATTATGGTTTTTCATACAAAAATACTCGATGCAAGATCGTGCGGGAGCAGTACCACGCACGTCCGTTGGCAGGACGGCAACAATGCATATACCTACGTGCCTCAGTCGTTATTCGCTAGTGCGGCGAACGCATCGTGTACCTTCGTAACATGGACGTTTTTATGCATACCTACCTAGTCATCATCTGCCTAGCCTTTTCCCAACTATGTTGGGGTCGGCTTCCAGTCTAACCGGATGCAGCTGAATATCAGTATTTTACATGGAGCGACTGCCTATCTGACCTCCACAACCCAGTTAATACTGGGTAATACGATACCCCTTGGTAAGACTGGTTGTCAGACTTTCGGAACACTGACTACCTGTAACGACTGTCAAAGATCTACAAAATGACAACCGGGACCAACGGCTTAACGTGCTTTCCGAGGCACGGAGGAAACTCGGTATGTAACGGGTGGTCACCCATCCACAGACCAACCTAGGCAAGCGCGGCTTAACCTTAAGATCGACCCGAGCGGCTGCTATTATTTAGCCACGAGCTCCTCCTGCATATGCATACCTACCTAGTAATGGACGAAAATTCGATCGGACTGCAGCCGCGTACCTCTTCAAATAAGACGTTTCACGTCGTACTGCAGCCGTCCGCAGTACTGCTCATGGTCGTGACAACCGTCCGGCGGCAGTACGACATCAACCGTCTAATTTGAAAGCGCCCTTACTCTCAGCTTGAATAGATCTAGGCTGTATGAACTTGGGAACACAAATACTGATACAGCAATTGCTGTGCCTTTTTTATGGATGGGAAATCATCTTTTACAGAAAAAAACCCACCATTGGTTCCTTCCTTTGCTCTTTATGTTCCAAGGCCGCAGTATATCTTTCAAACAACCCGCCACCCCGTCAGGCGGTAGCTGGGAGTCGTCTCAAGGTGCCCGACAAGCGGAGCGTTTCCCATGGCAGCAGGGTTTGTTTGAGGTTTCTCCTTCAAACGTCTAGCCATTTCCTTCACTAACATAACTGCTTTGCAGAAGAAGGTGACTGCTTCCTCTTGCTCCGAACCATGGACTAAATCAGGGCCAGGCGCGAGATATCGCCACCGCCGATCGCCCCCTACGAGGACACAGCGGTGCCAATCTGGGCAGATCGCCACAGTGTACCGTGATGAATGTACCTCAGAGGCTTTTTTACGCCCTTTTACACTACTTGTTATTTTGAGCACTAGACAACATTTAAATGAATGGTCCAATTACAACGCACCGTTGAATTTTCAACGTTCGTTACAAGTACATTATTCATTTCTTGTATTAGCTGCCGCTTAGCGTTAGTGGTAACAAGCATTAGTGTTAATTGGGACAGACATGAGCTAGTGCCACTAATTGGCTCTAAAAACATTACGCGAGTCTGTTTAGCCTTTGACTGATATCGATTACTATTTTTTTTGTTGTTGTTTACATGTTTTGTTGTCCTCTGAGTGATATAACAAATAATGCATTGTTTGGTTAAAAATATTAGAGTTAATAAAGGCCAATTTATTGCTATTTGCTTAACCTCGTTTTATTTTTGTTGGGGTCGGCTTCCAGTCTCACCAGATTAAGCTGAATATTAATATTTAACATGGAGCAACTGCATGTAGCAGCCCTTTAACTCCAAAATTACTGGTTTATGTGACACGACCGGGCTAGCGCAATAACGTTCTTTCCAAGGATCAATTTATTATGTAATAATGTTAGTCTTAACACAAAATTACTCACAGTCCTATTCTGCAGGTTCTTCACTTTGCACAGCAGAAGGACTGGGTGTCCCACAAGGCCGGTCACGTTATCCGGCGTGCTGGGGTCAAAGTATGGAGCCCCAGGAGTCTGTGGCCAGTCTTCAAGGAACTCCGTCCTGAACCTTCTCGAAGATTCTGATACTGTGCTTTGGTCTCGAGGGCGGTTGTTGCCACTGTCTTGACGGCATACTGTGGACAAAAGATTTATTAATAGAGACTTATAAAAATAACATTACGCTTGTAATAACTGAAGGTAAGGCAGTGATTTGAAAACTATAATTAATAATCTGATTAATGCAAAGAAAAATAAGATTGGGAATATTCAAGATATCCACATTATTATTTGTGCCGTATTAGGGCGTCAAGAGAAGACTCACTCAGAAGAAACTAAAGCCGAAATTCTTTACTTTTAAAACACACCTTAATTTTGTGATTTAAGTCTTTTAACTGACATGGTGACATGGGACTTAAAACAGGAGTTTTAAGTGTTAATAATAATGTTAGTGGCCATGTCAGTTAAAAGACTTATTTACCATGTTTGTTATTTATTCTGAGTTTCCGATATTTTGGTGATGTTAAAAACGCCATGATCACGGATGAACTGAAGTTATTGCGGGTGGGTGTTGATGAAATGCAGAAAAAACGATCTTCCCTCTTCTTTATTCGTTTTTTGCGTTCGGTACCACGAACACTGTCACTCACAACTCGATTTTGTTCTTGACGTTCAACTTTATTTTGCTCTCGACACACAAAACTCACCATATCGGGTCGCGATCTTTTTGCTTACTTTTTGGGTTTTTACACAATTGAACCACTGGATTCCAGGCCCTTGGCAGTTTTTTTTTATGCTTATAAACACCCACCCGTAATAATTTCAGTTCTTCTGTGCGTTTGCAACATCGCCAAAATATCGAAAAATCAGAATTAATGACTTGGTAAATATCCCGTTTTAAGTGTTCATTTTGTGACATTACGTTCTTTTTTAATAATATTTGTCTTAGTTTTGAACTAACTTCCAAGAAGGAGTAGGTTTGCAATTTGACTTTTTATGTAAATACAAGTTTAACCCAATGCTCAACTAAAATAAAAAACGACTGATTCTCAGATCTACCGAATATACTTACATACAAAATTGCATAAATTGACCGATTTTTTTAAATGTTGTTTTGCTTTAAAAAGTTGTTTAGAGGAGTAATGCAACTAAAACAGTGACATGAGAATTTTATATTATAAGAATTTATGTATGGCATACTCCATCGTTCTTTTAATATTTATTTTATACAATAATTTACCATGGAAACGATTAGTGTAGATACAATATTGTGTTTGATTTAACTCACAATATTCTACTAACAAACCACTTTTGTTGATGTTCTTATTAGAATCTAGCACATTTCAGAGCAAAAAAGTAACTAAATTTTACGACAAATATTTAACTAGAATTCGGTTGCCATAGCACTATCCAGATTATTCAATTCCAAAGCACTGAGATCATTCTAGAAGAACAGTTTTTTGCTAGAAATACAATTATGGTTTCTTACGCCCAGTAGAGGTCAAACAGCAATCGCTTCATCGAAAGAAATCAATCGAAAGAACGAACAAGAAATGAACGCTTATTGGAACGGAAAAGAACTGAAATGAAAGTTTTTTTTTTGTATTTCGCTTTTAATAATTGCAGGAAGCGAGGGCGAAATATCTTCTTGAACAAGTTTCAGCCGTGAAATGTTATAGATAAACAAGTTTCAGTTTTATTACTTTCAAGAACCAAAATTTCGAATGACATGTTGATATTCGAATGTGATTTTTCTTTTTAGAAATGTTTGCCTTACACTGGGAACTTCCCCTGTTTTGTGAGTGCCTTTTCAAGCATTTAAACTTACACAGCCAGACCCGAAATAACTATCTATAGGTCTATAGGAGATCCAACCCCCGACAAATTTGAAAATTTCGCTATAGTAGACCTTAGACCACACGTCAATATTAGCTAGTCGTAAATTCTAACCAGCTTCTCGACATCAACTTTTTGCTTTAGTTCTACTTTGTATTTACAAAATGTTTAAAAGTGAAACAGGAAATCAAACCATAAAGGATCAGACTACATATTAATAACTAGCTGGAGCCCGCGGCTTCGACCGCGTCAAATCGAAAAAAAGTATCATATTTGTTATTCCAGACCATAATCTACATCTGTGCCAAATTCCATCAAGATTCGTTTAGCCGTTTTGACGGAAAGAGTAACAAACATCCATACATCCATCCATCCTCACAAACATTCGCATTTATAATATTGGTAGGATCATTTGCAGCATTGCCACTTTGAATGGCAATGCTGTAAATTATTATTATGTAGTTAATTTGTTATAATTACTACTGAATGCAAACTTATTCATTTACGATAATATCCGGTCATACATTTCAGTTTTTTTTTTTTAAATATAACATAAAAAACAGTCTCTGTTTTACGTCTGTCACTTCACACCATCTCAAAACCAGTTGAAAACCAGTGTCAAACACTAGTTGCTGGTAATTTGCAATAATAATCTACTTTTTTGTGTTTATTTGTGTATTTTAATTTTATCTGTTTTTTTTTCTTTATTTTATGTCGTGAGCACTTGTGGCATGTGTCAAATAAAATTATTTTCTTTCTTTCCTTATGAGCATTTTTCCCTATTTACGGGGATGAGGCCAAATTATTTTCTCATTTCCATAATTTTGCAGTTTTTGTTATTATTTAGCTTTTTATTTAGTTTAATCAAGTTTTGATAAAACTTAAAAAGCAATTAAAAAAATACCGTATATTTTAGTCATCATACACTAAACCTAATTGAAATAAATATATTCCTGTTTTGACATCTCGGTGAACTTTTAACTTTTCAAATTAGATTTAAGATCTTCTTTGATTAATTAAAGTTCTCGGAACACTTTTAAACCCGAAAGCGAATCGTAAAAATGAGGAATTACATTTTTATGCTAACTTTCTTACCACATAGATCAAATTTTGTGTTTTTCTTCCAATTGTTTGGCTGGTTTCTAGCGTTATAAGGTCAGTAGTGTATTCATGCAAGAACAGTTTTAAGATTGTTTGTTTCAGGTGCACGTTGAAGGACCTTTAAAGTATCCTTACTAATATTATAAAAGCGAAAGTGAGTTTGTTTGTTACGTCTTCACGCCTTAATAGCTAAACCGATTTTGATGAATTTTGGTACAGAGATAGTTGGGACCCTGGAGACGGACATAGGCTATTTTTTTAATGAGGGAGAAAGAGGAAAGAAAACTGAAAACTTAGAATTGCTATTACAATAAATAAGGCGCAAGGGCAAAAACTACTTGTAGCAAGTACCTGCAAATCAAGAAAGGGGAACTGCGTTACCCCGACTTTAACGCGAGCGAAACCGCGGGCAAAAACTAGTCTACTACAAATGCAGACACATTTTAAGTCAATTTTTCGGTACCTACACCCAATCATAAATTACGACAAATTGTTTACATTATGTTTGTTTTACTTCGATTTCGTGTCGGTAATAACCAGAAATATTCAAGAATACGAAAGGACAATGTCGAAAATGGCTCTGTGCAATAAAGAGTATCAGAATACAGGATAATTAAATGTCACACGACGGCAGGTCAACCTATTCTAAACTATTATAACCTGATCTCTCTACTACGGATCACACACCGTAGTCGAGAGATCAGGTTAAAATGGTTTTGTGTAGGTTGATGTGCCGTCGTGTGAACATTTTACAGTATTTAACGCAACTAATAACATATCTGTCTGCCGCCATGTACACCTTTTTTGCGGATGTAAAATCTTTAATAACTTCCCCCGCTCTGGGCGGAGCGGGGGGAAGTGTCAGACTTGTACTGAATAAAACCCACCCATGTTCCTTCTATTGCCCTTTATGTTCCGGGGCCGCGCTATTTCTTGCGAACAAACCGCAACCCCGGTAGGGCCATCTATGCCTAATGGGTACCTTTGTTAAATAGTATCTACTTATAATTTTCTGTAGGTATTAAGAATAGCTAAATAAATGTACCTACACACATCAAAAGTATCTAGGGATCAACATATATTTTTGCAATAACTTTTCTCCTGATTGATATTAATTAAAATTTTCTTTAAGGATTCATCAAATAAAGTGTTTTCGTTTGTCACAGTAACGATAAACCAAGTCACCTTTGCATTAATAAAGAAATTTGCCATTTTCCTAATAAAGGGATTTTTGACATTTGAACCACTAACATTAAAGTTCGAAAAAAAGACTGAAATAACAGTTTTCTTTAAAATTTTATTGGGTAACTTAAACAATTAATAATCCGTGTTTCTACCGCGAACACTAACAACACAAGAACATCGGTTTGGCATATTCAAAATGAGTTCATCCAAATCACGCTGTGGAATGGCCGCCCATGTTCGTTGCAACAACAAAAAAAGGTCTTCTTGCGACTGGATACCCTCCATATTCGGCAGAGCTCTTCTCTGTAGCATATCCCATGCATGCTCAATCGGGTTCAAGTCTGGCGACTGAGCAGGCCAGGGCAGGACATTGATGTTAGCTGCGGCGAGAGTCTGTCTTACAACTCTTGCGGTGTGCGGTCGTGCATTATCATGCATTAACTGAAATAAGGGACCGATTTGCACTTGTAGAGGAACGATGAGGTCTGATACAATCGTCTCAGCATAAATTTGAGCGTTGAGGTTGCCTCTGATCCAAATCAACTCAGTTCTTCCGCCGATCCAAATACCCGCCCATACCATGATGGTTCCACCACTATAAGGATGGACTTCCTGGCAGGATTTTAATCGCTGTTGGCGTCCAGGGGTTCTCCAGTGTCGTATACGTCTTGTATCCGGTCTCATACCAAAACGAGACTCATCAGAAAAGCACACGAAATGCCATTGTTCTTCTGCCCAATCTCTGTGTTCAAGAGCCCATTGATATCGAATCCTACGATTGTGCATTGCTATAGGTGGTACCCGTAGCGGTCTTCGGGAATGAAGGTTCACTTCATGCAAGCGGTTTTTGACTGTTTGGTCGCTAATTAAGTTCCCTGAAGAGTGATGAAGCCTCACGGCTAACATCATGGCGGTTATTGTTGGAACTCTTCGAGTTAAGATTTGAATGTATCGGTCGTGTCTCCGTGTGGTGCAGCGATACCGTCCTCCATGGCGCTCAGCCACGGTACCAGTGCTTCGGTAACGTGTCCAAAGTCGACTGATAACACTCTGACTTGTATTAAGAGCTAAAGCTACAGTACGTTGCCGGGAACCAGCTTCTATCATTCCCACGGCTCTGAGCATTTCTTCCCTGCTTAAATGACGTCGCCGCTCCATAATAACGTTGGTTTTAATCAGTAGTAGGGAAACAGTAGCACTAATAATGTCTTCAATGCGTTGTATGTTTTTATAGGGAAAATATTGACAGCTTATTTTCATCTTTTACTCGAATTTGATTGAGAGTTCCTGATTCAAATTATGAAATGCACCAAAAAGGATCCATATAAATTTATAAAATCATAAATTTATTACAAAGCCACACCTCAATCTCAAGAAATCCGCATAAAAATGCTTGATCCCTAGACACTTTTGATGTGTGTATTTGATATAATTTTTCAGTTTCTTAAAAATCACTCGGACCTATGAAAAATCACACCTAATATTCGTTGCTGTGGTTTGATTATATAACATCAAAATCTAGTACGTTTTTTTAAATATAACGATTCTGCAGCTAGTCCGCTATAAAAATAAGATCCTAAAGGAGTTTACTAAGGATAGCGAAAACAATACATAATTTTCCGTTGCTCTGGGCTCCAGGGTCAATAATCCTAGTAATAACTTACATCGAAATCAGACATGCTGTGTTTTACAAAGCATATATTTTACAAAATATTTTATCCACTTGGCTGGGGCACTTATTTAAGAAGCTGCCTACGCAGTCGCTACGGCTCGTAGGCGCTGACGTCACGGCTACGTCAGCTACGTAATCGTAGCAAAACATTGCTCTGCTACGAAGCAATGCAGTCATCTACGCTAAAAGGCTCTGCGTGCAAATGTGTTATCATAGTTAGTTTGATAAGCAAAAGCAACTATGTTAATTGATAAAAACGTTTTATCACGCGAAACTCATTTCTCTGTCAACAGACCACTGCAATTAAACTGTCATAAAAGTACTACCTCAGTGATAAAGCAATGTATTATTACGACCCTAAGTAAATAAAAAACCGGCCATTGAGAGTCGTACTCCGTACAAACTTGCGGCATAAACGGTCATGTCTTTTGACTGCGTAGAAAGTTGATTATTTCAAAGCTATAAGAAACCACAGACTTGGTGGACAGCTTATATACTCCACACATTCCTGAATGTACCTTTACTTATTATCTCAGGAAATAAAAAGTCCTGACGGACAGGCAAGCATACTTAATGGCGGAAAACAAAGTTATCCTATAAGGTTTCCCGTTTTCCTCTTGAGGCACGTAACCCTAAAAATAAACATACGTGATTCATAATAATTTATGATTACTCGAAACATTTTTCGTAAAAAAAACATCAATCATTCATTCCACGTCCATCTCATCAAACAATAAAACAAAACACGTTCGGTAAACAAAGAATTCAGCGCAAAATTTACCCTCTAAAATATTATAATTACAGTAGGTCTAAACAGTTAATCAGGCGTATTTGTAGCAGGTTGTTCGAAAAAGATACCGCGGCCCCGGAACATAAAGGACCATAGAAGGAAAAAGGGTGGGTTTTAGACAGTACAAGTCCGACACTCCCCCCCCCGCTTCGCCCAGAAAGGGGGAAGTTATTTCCCATCCGCAAAAACGGCGTATTTGTTAATATTCAGACTATAGCTATAATTAAACAACAATAACTTTATTAATTTATTCCACACTGCGACGACTCCCATCAGATTAAGATACCCCCTGATTAGGTTAAAAATTAATCACATTGTCTCTTAAAGACCAGAGGAAAGTAATTGAGTAGAAAATGAAACGTCCACAGAGGAGGCATAAATCGTGATTGTCAGCAGAAGCTTGATTAAGTGCTAAATTTTAAATTATGATCCCTCAGCTTTGTTGGCGAATTTATAACTGTCACTGTATTAGTATAGAGAGCTGCGTACGTTTCCAGCAACACTGAATATTATTACAATTTCAACCGTCTGTTCTGAGTGATAGCGTTTAAAATCCAACAATGCAGTTTTATTTAGGCATTCATTTAGGTGCCGCCTAGTGTTCGTGACAACGAGCATTAGTTAAGAAGCAGATTGTAGATTAGTCTAGGCGCAGATGAACGATTTATGATCGATAAATGTTGGCCGATACGAAATGGTTTTAAAGCAAACAGACTTTTTTTGTAGTCGTTTTGTATTAATTAGCTTGTTTTAATATATTTTGCGATTTTGTTATCCGCATCTTTAAAATCAAGTCGCTATGTTCGTACACGTTAATCTCCAAAACTTCTCAACCGATTGAAAAATAAGATAATGCATGCAACATTGCAAGATAGTAGCTTGAAACCCCATTAGTCGCGTTGCCCGTATCAGGAATAAGTTGCTGGGGTTGCGAGTGGTTCGAAAGAGATACATTGGCCCCGGAACACAAAAGGCAAAAGAAGGAACACGAATGGGTTTTAGTCAACAAAAGTCTCACACTCCCTCCCGCTCCACCCTAAGTGGAAGAAGTTATTTGGTAATTTGCCATCTGAAAAAAAGGGTGTAATTTGCCAAGAGTAGATAAATTCTAAGCCTAAACAAAAAGGATTTGGTTTCAAGAATACTTCTTTTGAATAATCAAAAGTCAAGAAGACCAAGGATATGAACTATAACTTCTACAAAAATGATATAAACAGTTACAATATAAATATGATAGTTTATAAAAACACGTTTAAATAAAGATTTTTATCATTTTGGTAACCCTATTTTATAGTTAATGTCAATTTCATAGGTATAACTGTATAATTACTATTGTAATAATTTGAATGTATTTGTGCTAAAAATTCTTGTGCGCGCAAGTAGATCTTTTACCTATTTTTTTTATTAATGGAAAAAATAAAAGGACCTGATCTGAATTATTTTTGCATTGCCATCTAAACTAAACATTTCTACAAACACAAACAAAATTTCAGCTCAATTGGACACTGGAAAGTAGGTCAAATTTAACTTCTAAAATGTTTACGTAGTAAGTTGGTTTTTTGTATATGAACCAAAAAAAGCGTGTTAAAATGAACTAAATTGAGACTAAAACAAGTAAGTTATGTTCTACTTTAAATACTCAGGTCCATTTTAACGAATTGCTCTTCTGACTGCTCTCTTAGGTATCCATTTTATTACGCACATGAAAAATGTATGCCCCAGGGCTGTCGCAAGTAGATAAATCGCACCTGCATTGCGTGTTTTTGTAGCTGTAACAAACTGAAATGATAAAATCTTGACTGACAGTAATTGCGGTCGATTCAATTGACCGAGTAACCGGCACGTCATTTGTCTGATGGTTGTAGGAAATGAGACCTGTCGCTTGTGTTTCTAAAGTATATTTTACGTTGTTTAATTATTTATTTGAGCTTGTAAACACTGTCTTGCGATCGATAACTCAAATACTGTTTAACTGGGAGGTATTTTTTTCTAGCCTACATCGTGTTCCACATAACAAAATACCACGCTTGTAATCTCTGAAGGATTAGGCAATAGTGTACCTAATAGTACTCCCACATTTCGCCAGTTATATTTGAAGTCCCATATAATAGGGGGTAGGCCTATTAGCATCAATCGGAAACAAACATGATAAATCAGTTTCGTAAAAAACGGAGTTCAGTAAATGATTGATTTTGACGACACGGTTGGCACAGTGGCTGAGCGACCGACTACTGCGCTGCTGGTCGCGGATACGATCCCCGCACGGAACAAATATTTGTATGGTAGTTGTTTCGGGTCTGGCTGTTTGTGTATGTGAGTTTATATGTTAGTAAACGCACTCACGATACAGGAGAAATTCCTAGAGTAGGGCAACGTTTCTTTAAAAAAGGAAAAATAAAAAAAATGTTTTGATTACTTTCACAGTTATTGGGACTGAGGCATCGACAGTCCAAAAGTACCTGGAACTACCCACTTTAAATAAAAGCTTTTGAATATTGATTTTTAATCTTATTTAATTTATATAACTAAAAAGAAGACTATTCACAACGACAAACATACTTAAAAGAACAAGTTTAGTGTAATATCAAAATTTGAGTTTGAATTTTTGGGCTTTATAGGCAGGGTGTATTTAAGCTTCAAGGCTCAGGCTTATAAAGTACTAATTATAAGGTAAGAGCAAAAAGTTATGAGCCCTTGTTAATTTTAGGTAATATTTTATATAATGAATAACGTTTTCAACAGCACGTTAGACGTATAACGTTAAAAGGTTTTTTAGAAACTTTCACATAATTTTTACTTTTTTGTTTAGTTTTGCTTTTTTACACACTGTACTTGATAAGTTTAGTAAAACGTGAGCTTGAAACATTAATCATATTCTCATAATTGTTATTATAAAAATTAGTACCTACTTGAAAGTAGATTTATAGAAGTGATTAAGTTTGTAGTATGCAAATTACTTTCGTTAACTTTTTGTTTGGTTCCGTACTTCAAAAGGAAAAAACGGAACCCTTTTAGAATTATTTTGCTGTCCGTCTGTCTGTCTGACAAAACCCTTTATCTCGGAAACGCGTGGATGTAAAAATTTAAATTAAAATCATGTTTTCAAGTTTGTGGTCCCTTGTACTTGTGAAAAATCAACCCTCTAAGTCTACGCAATCAAAAGATATCGCCATTTATGTCACAAATTTGTACGGGTCCCTCGGTGCGCGAGTCCGACTCGCACTTGGCTGGTTTTTTATAGCCTTTGGCGAGTTCAACTGCTGGGCAGAAGCCTCCCCTTTCTTCTTCCACACCTCTCTAGCCTATATGATCTCTAAGCCAAAACATGTTCAGACCGTCACGCCACCTTTGCTGCGGACGATCTTACGCTGTCTTAAAAAAATCTTTGCAATATGTATTAAAAAAAAAACGCCAACGCTTTTTTTTGTGCCAATTTCTAATATAGCGTGAATTTGAAAACATCGAGATTTGTGTGCGGTATGATCTTAGTTAAATATTTATGGAATTAACAATTAGTTATGTACCTACTTTCCGTAATTAATTCTCCAAGTGATTGTGACAGCGAATTTGTTTCAAAGATTAAAAATAGTTTTAGGTATAAAATACTTTCCTCGAATAATTTCTCAATCGATGCTCGTAAATAAAACAATGTCTGCAGTACAGTTATTTTTACAACGTCTAAACATGCCAAACCAATAACAACTATATTATTTTTCCCCCAGCTACATCCATTCATTAAGCACACAAAAAGCAAAAATAAAACCTCCCACGCACTCAAGATAACATCACAAAAACGCTTACCAATAATGCAGCCGAGGAAATGAGCTGTGAATAGGCAGACGGCAGCCGCTCGCGCCATCTCTCAGGCCACCCCGGGGTGCGGGGTCATCGCTCCTGGAAACAAAAGAATGCGCTAATAACCTCTGTAACCGTTGGTGTTAGGTTGAGTGTACACTTGGTGTTGAACATGCGAGGAAAGATAGTCTGTTTTTAAAAACAGAATAAAATTAAGTATACGAAGTCTAACCTCTATTTAGACCTCTGTTAAGAACCTCAATTTATAATTTACAATAAAAATATGTAAAAAAAAAAATGTCCACAAAGTGGAAATAGTAAATCACGAATCATGGTCCCTTATTAAAGAAATTCACTATGATACTCAAACATTATTAAAAACTAGACTCAAGCCATTTGATAATTTCCGTTTATCCGGTCAGTAATACAAAACGTCATTAATGACAAATTACGTTTGTTGACAGTTGATATTTAAAAACAATACAATTTTAACGACATACTGACGTCCAGCTATTCACATTGAATGAACGTGGGCCTTCGGCCAACTCTTAGACACACGGAGGAAGCCTAAGTTTGCTCTGTGTAGAATTGTAGACTGATAATTATGTTCCTCAATAAATCAATTATGTTTGCTAGCTTAAAGTCAATACTGTGTTTCAATATTTGAGCTTATCCAGGCGTACTTTTGTATTAATATCTGAATAGTTCAATCTGTCATCGGATAATTTTCACGTCAAAACTGAATTCGGTTGACTTTGGTAAGTACTAACTCAAAGTACAGGGTATCGATTTGTTCCCAACGGCAACGATATAAGACCCAATTTCGATAGTATTAGGTCATAAATTTCTTTTAAAAATAAGTTGGGAATGACTAGAAAAAATTGCCGACACGGTTGGCGCAGTGACTAAGCGTTTGACTGCAGACATGTCGCTTGTTCGATCCCCGCACGGAACAAATATTGTATGACCTACATATTGTAGTTATGGGTCTTGCTGTTTGTGTATGGTACCACCCACGGTACAGGAAGAAATAGATAAAGTATAAAATGAGCATTTAATGTTTGAAAGAGGCGCCTGTTGCAGAAAAGATGAGAGTTCACTAAATTAATTTTCTTTTTTTATTGCAGCTCAAAATTTGTCGCATAACCAGTGAACACTCAGCTTTAGTTGGTTGGTATGTAAAATAGGACGCGGTATTTGGATGCTCGGTGAAAACGGTAGGGTTTGTAAGGGCGTCAATTTTCTTGAGTAGGCACTCTTACTGCGTGTTTTATATTGTTCTGTTGCCGTTTTTATTGCTTGCTGGGTTAGTACATGACGTACGTCTTTTAGCCTTTTGTTTTTTTTTTCTAAAATATATTTGGAAGGTTTGTGTGATGTCCGATATAAATGATGTATCTATCGACAGTTCAAAAGTGCCTGCAACTGGCCTACTTAAAATAAATTCTTTTGATTTGATTTGGCCCTCGTGTTTTGGACTTACATGAATATTATATGCTACAGTTACATGAATACAGAAAATCGTGATTGTAAAATTACCTTTTTTTAATTGTGGAGCCTTTGCCTTAGCACTGAGCTAGTAAAAGGCAAATATTTTCATAATTTATTAAAACTAGGCTTAAAATATTTTTTTATTCAGACGTCATCTGCCGAGGCTTTTCAAAACTATTTCGGGGTTGGTTTCCAGTATAGGCAGATACAACTGAGTACCAATGCATATAGCGCCGGATTTTCACTTATACAACCCAGGTAATACAGAGGTCGATACTTCAAAGATAGGGTTGTTTTAAAAGAGCTGTACCTCAACAAAAATATTGGATCACTTTGTTGTCTGTTTGTCTGTCTGTCAAGACTCTTTATCTCAGAAACGCGTGGAGGTATCAAGTTGAAATTAAAACCATATACTCAAATCTATAGCTGTTTTGTGCTGTGAAAAAATAAACCCTCTAAGTCTACGCAGTCAAAAGATATGGCCGTTTATGTCACAAGTTTGTCTGGAACCTTCGGTGCGCGATTCTGACTCGCTCTGGCCGGTTTTTATTAATATTTGTATAGAAAGGCTCCTGTAAACGAAAAAAATCTGCTTACTCCTCTGGGGATTATATATATGCCTTTATATGCATGTAATTTGGTATCTATTTAGTAGATGATACTTATCTAGAGACAGTGAAACAGCCAACTATTCACTCGAATCCCGCCGTCTTTCAATTGCAGAACATCATTAATGAACGTATACAATCAGTACCTAAGTGTTCACTAATGGAATCTTTGTGTTACCTAATCTAATATGGTGATTAAGAAACCAGTCTTAACCTAACAGAGCCCCTAAGTACTGATAATGTGTTAGAGCGTTACACTTTCGGTGATGTAACGTAAATATGTAGAAGGAATTTGATTTTGGGAACAGTTTTTCTATAGTAATTCTTCTTACTATTGTTTTAAGTACTATTTTGCGAGAATGGGTGAATGTGTAAATCTTTCACGTAGAAACTTAACTGTTTTTGTACTCCAGAATTAGAAACGCTATAATTAATTAAGACATTAAGAGAAAAACAAAAAAAATACGCGGGCGAAAACTGCTTAGTACTAGTAAGACAAAAAAATCCTTTAGGAAAGCCCATGGCAGGACTCATGTTCTGACATGTATCCAATGACCACAGCTAATCGTAACCCTTTTTTGCGGTTGGCTAATCATAAAATAAGTTCCCCTGCTCTTTGCGGAGCGACTTAAACCCACCCATGTTCCTTCTACTTCCATATAAGCCACGGCATCTCTTTTGAACAACCAGCAACCCCGGCAGGCAATGGTGACCATTGAACGCAAACCCTTACTAATATTATAAAAGCGAAAGTCAGTTTGTTTCGTCTTTACGTCTAAATGGCTAACCCGATTTTGATGAATTTTGGTACAGCGATAGTTAGGACCACGGAGACGGGCATCAGCTACGTTTTGTCATTTTTTAACCTCCCCACTTCCCTAGAATAGGGAGTGGAAGTTTGTATGGAGCATTCCGCAGTTTTCAAGGTAGGAAGCACACTCTTTGTTACCCACGGAAAATACCCGCAAATCAGGAAAAGGGAACTGTGTTACCCTGAATTTAATGCGGGCAAAAGATAGTAAACTTAAAAATTGGATAGAGCTTGTATCTCACACTCTTCTCCCATCCCGAAAGTTTTTGAAGAAGTCTGAATGTTTGTTTGCTCGACAATGGAAAATACGTTGTACGTAATTGCGAGTACTTATTAAAACGCATAAAATGGTAAACACTGCCCAAAAAAATATTCAGGACCAAGTACCCCAACATGTTATGAAATAATTTCAAATTAAAGACCACTGAAATAGCCCTTTTTTATTCACCCAAAATGGTTTTTTACCTACCCATTTCAAGGTTACTCTCGCTATGATAATAAAAATTTCTAACGAACCCAGCTATGGTCTAATATTTGAATTTTCAGGACGTTAACGTAACAATAAGCAACGCATATACTGATCATAAAAGTTTATGCCTTAAATACATAGTGCCTTAGTTATCTGAAATATAATCTAACCGTTGGGACAGTGCCATTAAAAATAAATGTGTTTTTATGAAAATCACGTCTAACTAGTATTTTTAGGATTCATTACCTACCTCTAAAGAAAAAAAAACGGATCCTATATAGAAACACTTTGTTGGCCGTCTGTCTATCTGTCTCTCTTTCAAGCCCATTTATCTCGGGAACGCGTGGCGGTATCGAGTTGAAATTAAAACCACGTATTTAAATCTAATTTACGCAGTCAATAGATATCCGAATCCGACATGAACTTAACCGGTTTTATTATCCTTACTAATATTATAAAAGCGAAAGTGAGTTTGTTTGTTTGTTTGTTACCTCTTCACGCTTTAATGGTTTAACCGATTTTGATGAATTTTGGTACAGAGATAGTTGGGAACCAGGAGACGGACATAGGCTAATTTTTATTTAAAAAAGTGGGATATGAGGAAGAACGAGGGAAGAAAAGGGAAAACTTAGCGTTGCTATTACAAATCAATCAGGCGCAAGAGCAAAAACTGCATGTCTGCTTGGTGTGTTATACCGAATTTAACAGGAGCGAAGCCGCGGGCGAAAGATAGTTTTAAATAAAAAAGAAAAATTGTTTATTTAGGCTATGTAGGTCTAGGCTTTTTATGTCTTTTTTATTTGCCGGAAAAAATGGACCTTTTTTCTAGCACTGCGTCTGATAATTTGGGATCAGAATAATTCTGTATGTCAAGGTACCAGAAAAATTGCCAGCGTTTATTAACGTCGTAAAAAAGAGACACACAAGTCTAGAGGCAGCTTGTTTCTGATATTGTTCATTACAATAAATTGTGTTCGTAATTTTTTTCTTATAATTTCTATGTTACTAACATTGTTCGTAAGGTTGCGCAGTGGTAACCATCGACTCGAAACTGAGAGCTCTCCTACCAAGGTTGCGGGCTGTTCGAATAAGAAGTGGGTTTTAGTCAATAAAAGTTTGACACCCCCTCCGCCCAGAGCGGGGGACGTTACTTGATGAATTCCCATCTGTAAAAAAAAAGATTAAGAGCTGTAGATTATGAGCTCATTACTCGGTTCAGTTACCCAATCTAGTAATTAAAGACACAATTCGCCGAAGTAAAGCCAAAACAATGGCAAATTTATCAGAACTGCATTCAATAAATGGATATATCGTCAAAAATAACATGTATTTCATGGAATCAAAAATTTGAAGACATATAACATCAACCAACCCTCATAGGGCCTACGGACAGTGTAACCCTGCTTTTGCAGGATCTTCCTTTCTGAGGTTGATCTAGTAGTGGAGTACAGTATTATTTATTTATATTGTTTTCACACCATACCGAAGCCTGGATTTTTCGTCCGGTTGTTGGCAATAGGCTGGCCCCCTTTTTACATGGGACTTAAACATAACTGGAGTAATATGGATGCTCTTGTCTTACCCTTCAAAGATTACAGGCGTATAAATTTTATGTATGTCTAAAGAAAAGATAAATAAAAAAAATGTCTTACCAAACCTTGTTCGGTACGGTATGAGAATTATGAGCATGGGAATGATGGATGACCTTGGTGTTTGACCATTTGTACAATGGTCAATTGAAGTCAAATCAAAATGTTTTTACTTCACATAGGCCTACATAGGCCCTTATAAAACGGCGAGAAAATGTACACGGTTCGGGTTAATGGTTTCCTATGGAGAAGAATTTCCATCACCACCACCAACAACCATAATTTTCCTTCTTTGGGGTCGTTGCAGTAGGACGTATTTTTCTTCCATAAAACAAAGGTCAACCAATTAAGTTGTTTCCGTACAAGTTAAATCATCGTCCAGTTTCTTCACACAGTAAGTAATTATTCGGTTCATTTGATTTCCATTCAGCGGAAAATATTACAATATGCCGCCAGTCCTGCCATGAAAGGTTAATAAAGTCAAACGATGTCTGTTTTATGAATGAGAAAAAGGTCTTCTATAAAATATTTACGATTAGGTTTTTTTTTGTAGCGTTTTGGTTCTATTTAGAGAGGTAAAATCATTACTAAATAAAATTATATTATTATAATTATATTTCTATCTTTACAAAGGTACTTTAGAAGTAGAAGAGAGATATATGTATATAATAATATGTTGTTTATATAAATATATATATACAGTATGTTAGTTTAAACGAGGGACGTATTCAAACCCATAATAGTGCATACTTACATGATACTAATAAAAATATGAACAAAAAAAAACACTAATAAATAAAAGACAGAACCATACCAAAAATTTCGCATAAGTCTCGCAACGTGTATATACCCTTGCGCTAGCGATTTAATACTATCGCAGAACATGTGTACATGTCAATGACCTTTAGGTATAATCCATTTTCCCTTCATACTTTAAACCTGGCTTAGGACGCCTTTTCGGTAGAATCGGCGCGTAGGTATTTTGCCGCGTGATTTACTTCACTGATTACAAGTTTACTTCTCTCGCGCTCAGTGTTCATGAATAATGTATTTTATTGGACAATTACGTCAGAAATTAAGGTTTTAGGTTTTTTACATATTTGGGACGAGAATCGAATACTGAATACCTCCCTCAATAAGTCCCTCGTTTAACCTAACACTCTGTATAAACAACATATATATATATGTAGTATCCGAAAAAACCCTTACCGTCATAAAGATAAAAACATGCAAAAGAATATAAAAATACAATTGAAATAGCCTACAACTTATTTTTACAACTCCACATTCGGCCATCCTGCGACGACAATTGCCCTCAATTGTCATTGTCGGACTCTCCATCTGTTGTTTTATGGCCTTCTTCAGGACCCATTCCCCATAGTTTCATATGGTCAGCTGATGTTGATGTTCGCTGAGGCCCCTCGTGCTCACCTATTTTCTCGACTAGGTAGCGATCGTTCCTCAGCACTTTGGTAACTCGATATGGACCCAAAAACTTCCCCTTAAGTTTTGGTCCAGGCCCAAACTGCGTCCGTTGAATAGCCACCCAGTTTCCCTCATCGTAGGCTTTGGCTGGCTTACGGTTTTTATTGAACCCTCGGCGATTTTCTTGTTGGGTTTTCTGTATCTGTTGCTTGGCCTCTTGTCGCAACTCTTCTCGGTCTTCTTCGAATTGGGTTGCCCACTCTTGTTCAAGTAATTCGTTAAGGTTCAGGTCATCTTTTAGCCGCATGTTGACACCAAACAACAACTGACACGGTGATCTTCCTGTATTACGATTTGGCGTTGCATTGATGTATATTTTAACATTTTCTACCTTTTGGCGCATCCCTTTAAACCAGAAGTCTCTTCTTACAAGATCTTCGGTTTTGTTAATGCCGAAATATGCCCGGTCGTGTGCCCTCTTAATTACCTGCATCTTCATATTCTTAGGAACTACCACCCGTGGTTTGCTATCTAAACATTTATACAATAAGTGATTTCTCAATAAATATCCGTCGGCTTCATTGCGCGTTGCGGCGTCTATAAAAGTTTCATCTTTGTCTTGCGCCCTTCTCAATCGCGCAATTAAGCCTTCGTCATTTTCACAAATATACAATATCTCAGGTAAAGGATTTCTACTAAGCGCATCTACATGTGCCATATTTTTACCTGGTCTTTGCTCTATTTCATAATTAAAATCACTTAACATTAACACCCATCTTGACACTCTCAAACATATTTTCTCTGTCTTTACAGTAGCAGTAAATGCTTGACAATCAGTTACAATCTTAAATTTAATATTTAACAAATATATTCTAAATTTTTCTAATGCTTTTATTATCGCTAATACTTCTAATTCGTAACTACAATATCTAGACTCTGCTTCGGTCGTCTTACCACTAGAATAATATACGGGATGAAGTTTACCATCGTGACTATCTTTCTTTTTAACTAGTACTATCGGACTTGCATATTCTGAAGAACGAATGCTTCCCTCCTCCATCCACAACTTCATTGATTCGTTTGCTTCTTTGCGTTCTGAAGGAACTAATCTGCGCGGCCTTGAAGCTACTGGGTTATCCGACGTCAAAATTATTTTTGCCGGTATACCGACATCACGCGTAGCTTCGGGCTTATAATTTGCAATCATATTTTTGATTTCCTCTCGATAATAATCCTCTTTGATGTGAGATAAATCAACCTCTTTTGCTTCGTCTACCACGTTAATTTTAAATACGGGAGGTTGCGTACTTTCGTCATCGTCTAATTTGAAAAAAGTGACCTCCCCGCGTCGAACGCGAAGCTCTACTCTATCTAGAAAATCCGTACCCAACAGAACAGGACAATTAAGCATTGAATCAGGTACGACATGAAATTCGACGGTAAACTTATCATGTTCTACTATCATGCTAGTAGAAAACTTACCTAGAGTTTCATTCACTTCGGACCCAAGCCCTTCAAAACATACCTGCCTACCCTGTAGGGGTGGCAATCCCAAATTCTCGTACTCACTCTTACGCATTATCGTTAAATCACTACCTGTGTCTACTAAAGCTAAAATCTTACAGTCTTTAATTGTTATCTGTTTTTGATATCTTTCCTTCGATGCTCTGGACACTATATACACATCTTTCGGTTTTGCCGTACACACTGCAGCTACGTGGCCAAACTCATCACACTTAAAACACTTTTTTCCTTTAACTTTATCTGGACACGTTGAACTAATGTGATCTTCGGAGCCGCAGTTGAAGCAGCGCTTCCTCGTTTCCTCTGGGATTCCAGCTTGCATCTTGTTGGAACTTTCATTCTTATCCGTCTTTGCCGGTGCGTTCTTCTTCGGTGCGTATTGGATTTGGCTAGTTTTGGCCTTCGCCATTTCCTGTTTCATTTGTTCGTATTGAGCGAACCTTTCCTTTAACTGCTTGATGTCCTTTGCACCGTATAACAACGCTTTGTTTACCGCGTCATCAGGAATACCCTCTATGATGTATTGAATAACCGTGCGAGTATCTAAATTAGCTGGCGCGGCAATCTGAAACATCTTGTACGCAAATTCTTGTAGCGTCTCTTCATTCGTCTTTTTCCTTTTACATAATTCTCGATGGATTTTTAAACTGTCGATTGTTTCCTCGAACTCGTCTATTAGAGCCTCTTTTAAGTTACGCCAGGTTTTTGCGCATCTTTCGTAACTAACGAACAATTTCGCGGAACCCTCCAGGAGGCGTTTGGCATAAATAATCTTCTGCGCCTCGTTCCATGCACATATTACAGCCATCTCCTCGAAATCATCCAGCCATCTTCGGATATTCGAGTGACTATCACCATTAAATTTTCCTAATGAACCTTCAACATCATTAAAGGTTAATAATACGCGCTGTGATACGTTTCGTCTTCGTACCACTGGCGTGTGGTAGCCACTTCCGTCGACATAAGCGCCACCATAATCGTCATCGTGTTTTCTGAGGTTGTTCAAAGCAGGATCCTGGATACGTCCGTCTTGATGTCTCCGATCTGCGCCGCCGAGTCCTAAGGCGTCAACAACCTCAGCGTCGTCATCTTCTTCGTCATCGTCTTCTTCAAGTTCTTCCTCTTCATTGTCAGCAAGGCGGTCACGTTCCAGCAGCAGTGCCGCTCTCAGTCTCGTCAACAATTCAGGTTTGCGACCTGTCACCCGGAGGTTGCGACGTCTTAGCTCCTCTCTGAGCTCCGGAACCCGCATGCGGGGAAGTTGATCGTCATTCAACTCTACCCCGGCAACACCTCTTGCGACCTTGTCAATTAAACCTTCCATGACTAATTCACTTGCGCACTTTATTAAAACTTTTGCACTTACTGACACGTCTTTCCCCACACTTATAGTTTCTCGATTGCTGTGATCCCGGACGAGAGTTTCTCGATTGCTGTGATCCCGGACGATAGTTTCTTGATTGCTGTGATCCCGGACGATAGTTTCTCGATTGTTGTGATCCCGGACGAGCCCTCAAATGTAGTATCCGAAAAAACCCTTACCGTCATAAAGATAAAAACATGCAAAAGAATATAAAAATACAATTGAAATAGCCTACAACTTATTTTTACAACTCCACATATATATAGATTGGCATATAGGTATAATAAATACAAATATGAGAATAACATTGTAACAAATACAAAAAAAATATGTTCCTTTGTGAGATACTGGAGTCCATACTAGGATACCCTGTGTGACGGATCCCTAGGAAAGTGTAGTGTGTGTGCAACTTAGTTATGACAGCCTCATTGGTCTAGTGGTCGTAAGAGCTGCTGAGCACGAGGCTTCGGGTTCAATTCCCAGGTCGTGCAAAGTGTTATTGGGTTTTTCCACCAGGATATTTTTTTGTAGTAGATATGGCGTCTGAATCTGTGCCTGATCGACGACAGTATGCTGACCCCCCTATGCTATGGAACTTAAGCGTACTTGCAAAATGTGGGTATACTATGAGGTACAACTTTGACAAACTCTTCAGGGATGACTAGTAGCGCCGTCCGTTGTCCGGCCCCCATTGTTCGGAGCCTTGCCTTGCGGTCATCGCCCAACGCCATTTTATCCTAGCAGCCTTCTTTCCAACGTCCAATACATCCATTCCATTTTGGAATAAATCCTAACCAATATTACAAAAGCGAGAGTGAGTTTGTTTGTTACGTCTTCACGCCTAAATGGCCAAACTGATTTTGATGAATATTGGTACAGAGATAGTTGGGGGACTCTGGAGACAGACAGAGGCTAAAAAAAGTGAGAAAAAGGGAGAGAAAGTTTTTTTTTCGATCATCACCTTGGTTAAAGTTAGCGTTAGCCCAAAGTAACATGCCACGCGGACGAAGTCGCGGGCGAAAGTTTGAAATCCATTTTTAAATACATTATCGACCAGCTGAAATGAATAACAAATTATCAGACAAAATGATCCTCTCCAACATTATCTAAAAACAATATCCACGCGAATCATAATAAGATAGTTACTCTATCTCACATTTAGTCTCATTCAACATCCCATTGTTAGCAAGTCCCTCCACAAGATTTTGAGACAATAGAACAAATAATGGATGCTTGGACTTCTAAGATAACATGATATATCTGGCTCCGAAACTGTTCTAACACTCATTATGTTCGTTCCTTCAGATTTTGGGGTACGATTACGTTAACGACTTGATGATTATAAAGATAGGTAAATGAAGAGGGCTTGTGTTTATACCTACATCTTGTTGAGGTTCGAAATACAGTTCTTTTTTGGTAAGCTCGTTCCATCGTCGACCTCATCTTTGTTTTTTGGACTATATTGATATCGAGAGTATGGGCCTACTCTAGGTCTTGTCCTTGTCTAAAAAATATATTGACAAATTAAATCAAGTATCAGAACTTCGGAAATATGAGGACTACATAACTAATATCTAAATGTGATGTAGCGAAAACTTGAGATTCTTGAGGCTTCTTAAAATCACTGCACAAGACAGTCGTTGACCTAGAAACAATTAAAAAAAGACGCAATCCGAAAATTTGATCTTATGGGTTACAATTATGATGCAGAACAAGAATAAAAAGTTTTTATTTATATAGAATAAAGGTAGGTATTGCAATAAGATGTTAACTAGGTCTTCCTTGTACACACGACGGTAGGTCAACCTATTCTAAACTATTATAACCTGATCTCTCGACTACGGATCGCACATCGTAGTCGAGAGATCACGTTAAAATGGATTTTTGTAGTTTGATGTGCCGTCGTGTGTACATTCTGCCTTTTGGCATACAAACATTTTTTTAATAGACACAGAATAGATAGTATTTCAATTATGCTATATTTCTTTTGAGTTCTTCTTTATCGTTTGTTCAGTACCAAATCTGGTGGCCGATTAAATGCCCTCTCCTTATAAAAATATTTGAAGGGCAAGAAGGGATGGCGAGAACTGGAAAAATTCCATTAGAACTAGGACAAAGACGTGCTGGTTCGTGAAAACTGGAAAGAGTGAAGGGAAGCTTTTGCCCAAGACTGTAAAAAAATACAAACGTCCACTTAAATGCTTTAGAACTATGTGAAAGTTTATTTAGTAGCAAGTTGCATCCAAGAATATGATTAACCGTAATTTATGTGGCTCACATTTCAAGGTTACCAGAAATAGAGGGTGTTTACAACTCTCGTAAACAAACAAGTTAAAACATAATGAAGTCTACTTTAACAGAAAGCAGCATTTAATTTTCCTTTGTTCTTGTTCATAAGCCACTAAATTCTAAAGAATTTTATGCATACCCATAAAATTTTTCTTCCTTTCTTCTACTTTGATGTGTCTGACAGTGTCCACCATGATCATGTCTTCATACGACTTTGATTCTGGTTGTGGAATGTAACAAATACATACACGATGTAACACAATAAGAGCAAGACTTGTCGTGTAATATGAAATAGAATAACTTAAGTCCCAAGACGTTTGAAAATTTATGCCTTTTTAAAATTACCATAGATACCAACTTTTTGATTATTTATTTATTTATTTTGATAGCTTAACTAACACACACATCTACATTTAAATTATAACTGATTTAACATTCTAAAGCTGATAAAAACTCAAACTTTAATTAAATTATTATTAATAAATAAAACAATTTCTAAAATAATATTAATTTGATACCTTGTATAAGTCATATTCAATCTAATCATCATCTAGTTTTACCGTATAAAATCATTTTGACACTTACTTAGAAACTTTTATAAAACTTTGTAAACGAGTTTAAACAGTGATACAGAGACGAAACACAGTAGGTAAGTGCAACAAGAAAAAAAAGGTTACTAAAAATATTTATAAAATCATATTATCATTTTCCTGCCCTTGTCCCATTCTATTTGGGGTCGGCGCAACACGTTTTCTTCTTCCATTCTCCCCTATTAGACGTCACGGCATCATTTACTCCTTTCTCCTTCATATCATTCCTTACGCAATCCATCCATCTTTTCTTTGGCCTTCCTCTCGCTCTCCGTCCATCAACATTCAGATTCATCACTCTTTTAGTCACATGTCCTTCATCCCTCCTCATTACATGTCCATACCAAGACAAACGACTCCCTTTCAATTTTTCTGTAACAGGCGCAACTTTCAAACTTCCTCGAATATATTCATTCCTTACTTTATCCATTCTTGTCACTCCACACATCCATCTCAACATTCTCATCTCCGCTACATGCAATCGTTTTTCATCCACTTTTTTTACAGCCCAGCATTCTGACCCATACAGTACAACAGGTCTAATCACGGGCTTATATATTTTCCCCTTTAACTTGAGAGGCATCCGTGGGTCACAAGTTGTTCCAGTGACCTGTCGCCATTTCATCCATCCTGCGTTGATCCGGTGCGTTACGGCTCGGTCTACTTCGCCATCTCTCTCTTCTCTCGGGTCTCTTCGCGACCCGAGGTACCGGAAGTTGGAGCAGATCGGTATAGGCGTTCCGGCAAGGGTTATGGGCACAGGACTGGAAAATATTTATAAAATATAAGAATAAATATCTGAATCAATATAAAGTTAAGAGACCTTAACAAGAAAACAACTACAACTTATTTCCGAGACGAATCTACCAATTTCTTGCAAAAATGTTTCCGAGTTTTTTTTATCATCAACCGACTAGTAACCGTATCACCGTATCCTAGTTTATCGATTAGATTTTTTGACTGTGAACATAACACATTAAATATTATCTTTCACATCGTTTTATAGACAGCCTTTGTTTCCACAAATTCAAAAAAATAAACTAAAAACAAACACCCCAAGAACACCCTCATTCCATGTCATTTAATTATAGATTACAAAACTGGTAGAAAATCAATAATCCGTCAAAAGCCCTTCAAAATTTCTTAACAAACTTTTGAGCGCCATATTGTTCCAATTTCAAATCTAAAGCAATAAGCTTAAAACAAACTGGTTCGTTGCTTTCCGATGAAAGCTTTCGGCATGGGGTAGGCTTCAAGACTTTATTGTTCAGGCTTTGTGTTATATTGGCTGTATAGGCTTCCACTCTCCGCCCGAAATTTTCTTTGATATCGGAATTCGGAATGTGCGCGTTGGAACATAAAATTTATTGATGTGTAGCAAATCTGTTATATCCGGAAGGCATGGATATCCTATCGTCGATTTTATTATTATTATTGGCAAGCGGTAACAAAAGCTCTTTTCGCAACGTTTGCCAATTATTATCTTGTTGGGATTCATGAATAAGTACAGTACAGCCTCGTTAAGTCGAACCTCGATAAGTCAAAATCCTCCAAATCTCGAAAAAATGTTTTGTTCCCTTCCCTTCAAACACCAAAACCTCCATTACTTGAAATCTTGACCCTCTGTTAGTCGAAATAATCACTGAGTCCCTCCAAGCCATTTTGGTACATATTATCACTCTATAACTCGAAAAATTAAATTTGACCTCTGTATCTCGAACATAGCAACGTTTTATTTTACAACCTTTACAACTTGATCATTTGGAATTTATTACCTTTATTGTTCGAACAAAAATAAGTTACCGACTTTAAGAACTTGCCGACAATGTGAGTACACTATTGTTTCTTAGAAAACATTTTAGGAGTATACGATAATAAATTTATGACTCACGTAAACACGTGTTTGCTTGCTTGGTGTCAGGTGTTCAATTTTGATTTCCTTTGAAATTTAGTTAAGCAAGTCATTTGTTTTCGACTTAAATACAAAAGCATGGATGACTTCTGCAATTTTCAAAAACTGGCTCAATTTTATAGAGCAAACCAGTAACTCTGAAGAAGAAGAATTTTCTGCTCTTTATAGATTAGACAATGCTAATAGAGAACAACCAAATTATCTAAAGCAAAAAAAAAATACTGACTTTTTTTAATGCCATGTTTTTTATTTTAAAATGATTTGAAATAATGTTGATTTCTAATAAATAAAAATATGTTTGTCACCTCTGCAAGTTGAATTTTTATTTATTTTACCTCTCTAACTCAAAATTTATAAGAATAAAGCTCAAACTCTTTATGTCGAATCAAAATCCGCCTAAGTCGAAATCCTCCATAAGTTGAAAACTCTATAACTCGAATTTTTTGGCGTCTCCCTTGATGTTCGACTTATAGAGGTTCTACTGTATAACAAGTACCTATATTTCATCTTATTTTTTTTTGTGTCAATGTTTTAGTTGTCTACTCTGAAACGGCTTGACCGATTTTTATAAAATTTCATTTGTATATTCGGTAGTAATCTAATTTAAGTCTAGTTTTAGTAAGTCATAAGAATGACCCGCTTCAGAAAGGGACCTGAGCAGCTAGTGAAACCGCTAGGCACAGCTAGTAATGATAAAATAATGTTAATTATTAATTTTGATTAAAAAAATAACTATGAAAAAAGTCCTATTATATTTCTGGCTCAACAGGAACAAATTCTTTATTGATAATTTTTCCTTGTTGACTTCTGATCCCTTATCAAAACAAAGAAAGTTTGTATGATGATCTTGTTAATTAAAAACCCCTGAAGACATCGCTGCCATTTGTTTAGGAAATAATACTTTATTTTGAAAGCAAACATAGTTTATTAGTAGACTTTAGCGAGTGACCTTTTTGTTCCCTAAACAAATACATACTCTTTGATTAGTTTAACCTAATAACGTTTTTAAGGTTCCGTACATCAAAAGAAAAAATACCGAATCCTTTTCGGATTACTTTGTTGTCTGTGTATCTGTCTGTCAAAACCCTTTATCTCGTGAACACGTGGAGCTATCGTGTTAAAATTACAACCATATACTCAAGTCTGCGGCCCTTGGAGCTGTGAAAAATCAACCCTCCAAGACATAGATACGTTTATGTCGCAAGTTTGCTCGGTGCGCGAGTTCGACTCTCACTTTTTTTTAGATAGAAAAAACATCAAATACACAAAAAACCTGGCCAAGTGCGAGTCAGATCGCGGGTCTATGCGACCTGAGGGACGGTGAGCACTGAGCATTGGGTCAGCTCACTGATCGTCCGTCCAGTGATGTTGGTTTTCCACGTAAGCTTCAAAACGATGTTAGCAAAGCAGAGGGACCTGCCAGGTCCACTGCCTACCGGGGTTCCGGGTTGTTCGAAAGAGATACCGCGACCTCGGAACACAAAGGGCTTTAAAAGAATTTGGATGGGTTTAGTTAGTAAAGTCTGACAGCCCCCCACCCCCCCACTACTCGTACATTGGAGGAAGTTATTTGATGAAAACTCATCCGAAAAACTTTACTCTTACAACTACCAAAAATAAAGCTGTTTTTATTTCTAGCAACCTGACCCTCCAGCGTTAAAAGCGCTTCAGAAACCTAATACCGAAACATATTTGCGATAACAACAGATGGCCAAAACACTGAAGAAATAAGGCCATGCCTACACGTTCGGTGTCAAACAATTGCCCCATTACGTCACCGGTGGAGGGGAAATGAAATAATTTGTTGTTCGCGACGCTACTTGGTATGAAGACTGATGTTGTTTGAAGTAATGTATTATTGTAACGTACTTATGTTGCGTTTAAAGAGGTTCATGAAATTACAGCAACACATACATACTATCACGCCTATAATTTTCGAAGGGTAAGTCGGAAGTGTCCCTCATAGTATACCTACTTTTCACCAGTTTTGTGTTCCGTCAAATAAGGGGCGTCTTGGGGAGTATATATAATATGGGATGGAGGCCTTTGCAATCAAACGGGCACAAATCCAGACTACGTGGCTTCTGCTGAGAAATTCCTGATGGAAAAACTTAATAATACTTTGACTTACCTGAGAATCAAACCCAGAAGCTAATGCTTATCAGTCGCGCTTGCGATCACTAGACCAAAGTGCCGGTAAAAAAAAAACAGGCAAAATTTTGTTGAAATAGAAAAATAAAAAAGGGTAAAAAATTACTGCAAATCTTACTGCAGATAATCAATTCATACATTTTCGATATTCCAAACATTCGCGAGATGCGCTTTGCTGCTTCTTTTAACACAGCCAAGAAATGGAATTCTACATATGTCTGTTTCCGAGTTCACGTATACCGGATTTAATAAAGTTGCGAGTTAATAGGCTCTTTTGAGTTATCTCGTTCTATCTTCGAACTCATCTCTGTCCTCAAGACAAGATTACGGTTTAGAACGTTAAAACGTTTCATTTTTTTTTTCCTCAATGAGATGATGGTAAACATCGTAGGGAAAGAGATTTTTTAATCGTTGCTATACTAGAAATTTCTCCTGTTTCGTAGAAGCGTTCATTTAAATTCCCATACACAAACAGCCAGACCCTAAACAACTACCTGTAGGTCACACAAATATTTGTTCCGTGCAGGGCAGCAGCAGACGATCGCTCAGCCACTGCGTGAACCGTGCTTCCAAAATATCGCAGAACTAAAAGTTTGATGACATGTTACGTCTACCAACCCATACTGAACCCTTGTGGTGAATTACCGCTCTATTCCTCTTGCGGGGAAAATGCCTGTTAGCCCAGCAGTGAAAATTTACTATAGCTACTGTTAGCGACGCGTTCAATCAATCCTAAATAAATTTTAATTAGACTTAAGAATGTAGTAAATAAGTAGTAATATTTTAAGCTTAGAGGACACACTGAAATGCTTTTCACACTATGGTCGCCCGCCAGTCTGCTACCAAGCGTCAATCAATGCGCATGCCAATTTCTTTTCTGTGCACGCGGCCATGTTGGTTCCCGGTACAACCTAATAAACGTGTTCAGTAATTTCAAGTGTGTTTCTGTTGTACCAAACCCGCTAGCCCCTGCAGCATCACCCTTAACCCCTACGTATTATTATCATTGTTTTTGCTTTTTTTTTATAAGCTGTAATTTAACGTACCTAATCAAATCTTGCAAGTTGAATTTGACACACTTTTGATCCTGTTTCCTATTGAGCTGAAAATTTGCACGCATATGTATATCGCATGACAATGTAATATTATTAGAGAGCTGATCTTATAATGAAGCTGGAAGGTGGCCATAGGAACTCCTTTATGAAACAACATAATCCCACCAAGTTGGTCAGGCTCGTATGATTCGTATTGACGAGTACTCTATCTGTAGATGTATCCAGGTTCTGGTGATGGAAACGTAAAGACTAAAGGTTAAAAAGGCTAGCAGAAAATAAAAGCTGTTACATTTTGACGGCAAACGTAATGAAAAACTAGTAAGGCAATCATTTAAAAAAAATTGCGTATTATGTATTTATAAAATGCCTTTTTACCCGACTGCGCCCGCAAAGGAGGGTTATGTGTTCATCAGTCTATGTATGTATGTATGTATGTATGTATGTATGTTTGTTCCTTTGAAGCACTATACAGACTAAACGCCTGGGCCGATTTTTATGATTCACACGTCAATCGATTCCTCTTAGTCCTGCGAGTGTCACTAAAGATATGAAATTAATAAAAAAACAAAATGGCGACCATGAGACACCATATTGTGAAAATGAAAAAAAATAAAACCAACAAAATATGTCAAGTGGGGTATCGTCAAATAGGTATTTAAAAAACATTAATAGTTTTCTTTCATCACTTTTCGATTCAAGTGACTATTTATTTATAAATAATTAATAATTAAAATTTAGGCCGTCACGTATGTACATAATTATGTATCTAAACAATACAGCATTAATTTTCATCCAATTAAGTAGGTACCTTAAATACATTGTCTATTTAATATAGATCAATATGACCCTGTATAGCATATAACTTAAATGAATATTTCCGAAGATATTACAGTTTACGTAAATTAATAACGTTCATTTAGAGCGATGATTATTTGGTATAATTTCACTTGGCATACTATGTAGATGGTTGAAATGGCTAGGTTAGGTTAGGTTAAAACTGTGACCACCTACGACCAGAAACGACTTGCATTAATAGAAAAAAGAGATTGTTTTTAGTAGGTTACCCGGAACTGAACTATTAAGTTTAGGATAAAAACTTATTAAATAAAATGATGAAATTTATGTCTAGAGATGATTCTGACTTACAAAATTATGAGTTTTGAATGTATGATAAATGAGTGTCTGCCAAACAATTTTCTGCGAAGTGAAGTTTATGCTATACGTTGTTATGCAAAATAAAATTATGACAATATAAATAAAGTTCTGCTATAAAGGGGGGATCCAAAAATAATAATCTCATAAATAATGAATACCTAATAGATACTCAAAACTAAAAAGTCAAAAATAAAAAAAATATTTAAAAAAATAAAAAACCCGACTGCGTAAAAAGTGAAACAAACTGCACATCTAATAAAAATAAAACTGAAAAGAGAAAAACAAGTACTGTAATCTGGAACTATGAAGAACAGTCGGGACCCATTATTGGAGTGTGAGCCTTTCCAGATTTTAATGGGTCCCGACTGTTCTTCATAGTTCCAGATTACAGTACTTGTTTTTCTCTTTTCAGTTTTATTTTTATTAGATGTGCAGTTTGTTTCACTTTTTACGCAGTCGGGTTTTTTATTTTTTTAAATATTTTTTGAGAATCGAATTATTTTTAACTGTTCGGTTCTTTTCATTAACAAATAATTTAAGCTTGTTCTTTATTATTAAAACATAATTTGACTGTAGGTTTTATTGAAATGGCCAATATTTAAGAAATAGAGAAAGCAAAACGAAACAATTTGTCGTCACAACCGCTACTTGTATACAAGAGCGATGGCGCCTTAACTAATACATCATACTTCTGGTCCGTTTTGCCCGCTCTTCCCCTCGACCAGCTTAACTATTATTATCAATTATATGGGAATATTTTTGCTAAATTGGACGTAAAGGGATTATGATGTTGGTTAAGGTTAATTGGTTAGTTTTCCTCTTGCGTATATTCTTTCGTAGGCTGCGGTATTTTATGATATCATCATGTTCTTTCCCATATTATTTATTGGGGGTCGGTGCAATTCTTCTTTTTTTCATATGACTCTATCACTCGTTATCTTAGTGCCATTATGGAATAAAATGTGGGCTTTGACAGTCAATTTATTGAAATACTAGCTGGCGCCCGCGAGTTATTGAAAAAAAAATATCTTATGTATTATTCCAGACTATAATCTACTTCTGTGCCAAATTTCATCAAGATCCGTTCGGCCGTTTTGACGTGTTAGAGTAACAAACATCCATACATCCATCCGTCCTCACAAACATTCGCATGATGAGGTCTTCGGTTCGATTCTAGGTTCGGGCTAGATACTAATGTGTTTTTCCATCAGGATTTTTTCAGTAGCTGCCTCAGAGTCCAGACTTGTGCCTGGATGATGGCAATAGGCTCGCCCCCTATTACATCGGACTTAAACATAATAGGCAAAAACCTACATGGATTATAGGCTTGATGTTTATTCACCATCATAGAAAACTCGGAGAGCATAAAAATAAACACTAACCAACAATAAACATTAAAATAATGGTCCAATAAAACTTAAAGACTTAATAGAAAGTTTAACTCTAAACATAAAAACTCGGCTAATCTTAAAACGCGAATAAAAATATCTTTTAAAACTACTGAACGGTAATCTACTGAAATGGAGCCACATATATTTTTAACTTTTCAATTATTCTACCCATCCATCTGGCTAACAGCGTTTTATTTTTGAAACAGAATAAAATCATAGTCAGTTGAAAATTTTATTTTAATTTGACGTTTTAAGTTTACAAAATGTCGAGAGTAACTTTGGACAAGGAAAAAGCTCATTTCGCGGAAGGTCTTATCATAATTTTATCCAGCTGAAGTTCTGTAATAAAAGCAGTCTACCCACAAAAAGATCGTTGATCATAATCACCAACGTTGGCAAACAAACGGAGAAGTTTGTTGTGAGACAAGAGGACACCAAAACTCATCTACACTACATTTCATTCCCTTCTGGAAAGCGTTGTAGAGGGAAGTCTATTCTTTATAAAGAAAACAGGTTCTTTTCAATTTATTGAAAAAGTTTAATCCCAAAAGCACATAGAATTTTCGTTTTAAAATTCACAAAAGTTTTTCAACGTAAAGCAAAGTGCACACAACGCGTTCGCTCATGACATTCTGTTTACTATTCCACCCCGTACCTTGTGGTTTGAAACGCAGTATTTCCGTCAGCCAAGCGACGCCGGGGCGTGTTCGTAGTGTATACAAATACGGCAATAAATTGTGTGCTTTAGTTGCCATACAAGTCACAGAAACCGGTAAGGGTAATATTAATGTTCTAAGCGACAAATCGTATACTATTATAATGTTTAATGCGTGACTTGAACACGGGTAATTGAATCGTTTACCGACCATTTGGGTCCGTGTTAGTTTGAAATGGATGACTTTTGATATAGGACTGAATAAATTACTTAGTCTTGCGTGCAACATTTAGCCTACCATAATTATTTCGTTACTAGTATGGTAACTGCAGATAAGTAGAACATTTCCAGCTCGTGGACAAACATTGTCCTGGTAATGCTTGGTTGGGTTAGTCGGTGATCATCCATTACATACAGAGTTTCCTGCATACCTCATTAAGCACGTTAAGTCATTGGTACCAGCTAAAATTTTTATAGATATTTGACCGTCGTTGTAAGTAGTCAGTGACTTGCCGGGGTTGCGGGTTGTTCGAAAGAGATACCGCGGCCCCGGAACGTAAAGCGCAATAGAAGAAACATGGGTGGGTTTTAGTCAGTAAAAGTCTGACGGACCTCCCCTCTCCGCCCAGAGCGGGGGAAGTTATTTGAAGATTTCCCACCCCACGCATGTTCCTTCTATTGCCCTTTACGTTCCGGGGCCGCGGTATCTCTTTCGAACAACCCGCAACCCCGGCAGGCGGAGGCTCTGGCAAGCCCCTCTGCTTTGCTGACATCTCTTTGAGGCGCGCGTGAAACACGAACGCGCCGTCGACACGGCCTGTCGTCAATCGACGGATGGACGGTGAGCTACCCATTGCTCACCGTCCACAGGCCCGCATCTACGGTGGCCGGGAGTCGTCTCGCGGCACCCGGCGCCCGGGGTGTGCCCCGCGGCGGCGGGGTTGGGCAGATGTTCTCTCCCTCAAACGCCCGGCCACTTCCTTTGCTAGCATTACTGCTTCGCAGAAGGTGGTGACCGCTTCCCATTCCCTCTCGCTCCGGACCATGGCCTGAACCAGGGCCGGACGCGAGAGATCGCCGCCGCCGATCGCCTCCACGAGGGCACGGCGGTGCTCCGCCCAAGCTGGGCAGACCGCTAATGTGTGCTCCACCGTGTCCTCCGGGCGATCGTCACAATGGTGACACCCGGGCGTTTCCTCCCGCCCGATGATGTGCAGGAACCTCCCGAAACTTCCGTGTCCGGTGAGGACCTGCGTCAGGCGGTAGGTGAGGACGCCATGACGCCTCTCCAGCCACTCCTCAAAGAGGGGACTTACCGCCACTATTGTGGCGTGCCCTGCACGGGGTTGCGACAGTCGCTCTCTCCATGCCACCATGAGATCGCACCGGAGGTCTGTCCGCTGAGCAGCAATTTGCCGCGGCAGCGGAGTTTCCCCCCGGTGTAGTGCCTCCGCGCGCCACTCAAACAGGCGCGCGAGCACTATCACCTCCAGAACCCACGATGGCAATCCGGCAAGAGTTTGACACTCCCCCCCGGTCCGCCCAGAGCGGGGGAAGTTATTTGATGATTTCCCATCGGCAAAAAAAAAATCAATGATCCAAAAGTATGGGGATTGCCAAGTTACGATTAGTTATTTAGACCCTAACATTTTGTTAGGAAAAGGCTGGGCAGATAATTATGTAAAACATCTCCAAGGAACATGACAGTATAGTGAGAGACTCTGACTGAAAACATTATTTTGTTCAACAAAACAATTTATGAAAGTTTGTACAGATACAATACACCTTAGATAGTTCAAACGTTTCACAAAAATGTCTTCAAATAGTACCAAAAACAGCACCAGTGCAATCCATAAGAATTCCCGAAGCTCCTTCGTATCTGATCAAGATGGCCACCAAGAATTTATAGTGACTCCAAATGAAGACAGGGATCTCTTCCCGGGAGAAACCGCAACATAGAATGAATTATTAAGCTTGAAGTTTTTATCTCAACATTTTTAATGCAAGACTTTATTAAGTGTAATAAAATATTTTTTAACTTTAAAATTTAAAAGACAATTCACCACGCTTACAAGGAGTATGAAAATTTAACCTTACTTGTGTAAAAAAACAAAATATATTTGAAACACTTCTCGGCATCCTCCGACTTAGCTGAATACAAATTTAGTTTTGACGACTATGCACAACTAATAAAGTGACGTCATTCTAAATCGAATGTGGCGGACATTCAAAGAATACGCACTAGTTTTTTATGCATTCCCTTGATTATGGGCATCAAATGCAAGAGAGAGTTTGGTGAGAACCGTGTTTTTTAGTGTTCCAAAGTAAGTATAATTTTTGTTGTACAATATTTTAGCGCATTTAAATAAAATAATTTTCACTTTCAAGAGGTCATCTCAACTTCTTTCTATATTTTTTTTGAACTCTAGTCTTGATAGTATAAGCTACCAATAACAACAAAAGGTATACCGCTTCCTCATAAATTCAGCGAAACTGTCTCATTTAGTGGTCGGCAGATCGTTCTTTATTTCATTTATGTACCCAAATATAGTATTCATGTTCGTCCCCATTCAAAAATGGACCTCATATTTGAATAAGTCCTTTCATGAGCCAATTACGGTACATTTATGGGGATTTGCCCTTTTTCAAACACAAATACGAAGGGAAAGCAATACGTACGATTTTAAACCTGATTGTGAGCTTTGAATTTTATTGTTTGAAATCATAACGCTCATTCGTGGGTATAAGAACTTGTTTTACGTCTTTGAAATATTAAGGCCAGAAATTTGTAATTGTGTTAACCCTCCGCTGCGAGTTGAAGGTAAATTGTACCAAGAATAACTGAAAGGATTTATTTTTCATAAATTCTTCGAATTAATTTCTTAATTTATATTTGGTTATTCCTTTGTTATTCTGCTAAAGTTTTTAACTTCGTGAAACAGCTGCGAATGTATTGCGTTCGTGAACTTGATGTTCACCTTGAAAGATTTGATTCGTAAAATGTATTTTGTGAGTTGTGAAAAGATTTCTATTTCACTTGTTAGTTGTTCTTTAGTTTGTTGATATTTCTTAGCTCATGATCAATTCACTGGAAAACTTGGATTAATGTTTTATTCAGTTGCTTTTGTTATGTTTTATGATGTGAGCGTGTGTAGTTGTCACATATTTGGTGGATTCGCATCACTATTATATTGTTTTCAAAAAAATATTGATGAAACAAACAAGTGTTTTTATCACATCGAAAGTTGGTTTTATATTAATATTATGAATAATAATAGGTTTTGGCTTACATAGCTTACAAGTTTCTTTACCTTCAATGGATATTTCTTGTTCGAATAAGTTATTTTATTTCACTCTTATTTGTACGTAAAAATAGACACACAAAATACTACGCCTATGTCAAGTATCCTTTGAGCTTTTGCCCAAAATAAAGGATATTAGATACTTTGAAGTCTCAAAGACGAACAAAGTAATTAATTAAGCAATTTAAACCATACACGCATGACAAAACTGTTGTGTTGTGACATAATGTTGTTAATTACAATCAATTACAAAGTTAAACCACGCTGAAGGTTTGTAAAGTAATCATTAATTTTCGTAACACACATTTATGTTTGATCTTTCCGAAAATTCCGGAAACTCTTAAGTCTTATTATTTCCGGGATGTAACAACACATGATTATTGGATACAATTATACGAGTATTCGTTTATTTCGTTATTTATGATTTTATATGTTCAGGTCAGAGTCACAAAACTGTAAATTGGCTGGTTTTATAATAGATATGAATATAATATACCAAATCTACTTATTTAATTCTCTATCCATACTTTTTCTTTTGCAAGGAGTATTACACAATTGGGAGAAGTAGTTCGTTCATTAAAACTTTTAACTGCTTGTGCAGTCACACGAAAGCATTTTGTATCGAAAAGTCGATTATATTGATGTTCCAATTAGTGACCCAATCAATTCTGGAGTTCTTTATTTGCGTTCGACAATCGTACAGCTTTTTTTTATTTTCATAAAACGCAAGAATGCTCATTTGCAGAGAAAAATATTTTATTCACAAAATAATAATCACCAAATCATCGCGTGACCACAAAATAATAATCACCAAATCATCGCGTGACCACAAAATTACCTCTCACACCAAATTAATATCACCATCAAAAAATGGTATATCATCTCACAATAAGTAACGAAAATAATGGGTCATAGAAAATTAACAGAGCCGGGGTCTATTGTACCTCCGACCGCGGGAGAGGGTTACCAGATGACGCATCACAAGTTGGTGCTAAAGTGACAGGGTCACACATTGTGCGGGACTGCGGGGTTAGACTCTTAAGTAGTGTACGCTGTTTATGATTATAATGTAAGAAAATTGAATAAGGACGGGTTTCATGTGCCTTCGAAAGGTGCACTTAAGATAAAAATTTGAAAAACACGTTGATAAAAATGTAAAATATTAAACTTACAAAATGATGTGTTAAGGTTCCGTACCTCAAAAGGAATAAACGGAACCCTTGTTGGATCACTTTGTTGTTTGCGTGTCTGTCTGTCTGTCAAGACCCTTTATTTCCGAAGCGCACGAAGGTATCGAGTTAAAATTAAAACCATATGCTCGACTCTTTGGTACCTAAAGTACGGCCAACGAGAAGCGATACGAAAGGTCATTAACCTAAAGAAACTGTGGCGTTGACAATCTAATATTTATCTCTTTCCATCTTGTGCCTTTATCGTAATGTCTCGTTCTCCCGGCAAAAACATGACAACGTTATGACGGGTTCGCCAACATTCGTGCGGCCATTTTAGATGGGGTTTTAGCATGGGTTTTGTTTACATTTGGTATCGCTTCTCGTTGGCCGTACTTTAGTCTACGCAGTCAAAAAATATCATAAGGTAATAGTCAGAAGGCTGGCAGCATTACTACGTTAAATGCCAATGCAAATTATCTGGCAAAAAAACCAGCCCTCTGTTTACAAGAAGAGTCAACCAACCGTTACTTTATTTTATTCTCTGAGTGAAGTGAGATCCACACAATGATTCCGTCAAATATGGCTAATCCCTTACCAATTAAAAAAAAAACACTTTATCTGGCACATCACAAAAGCACTGACTTATTCCAACATGTTTCAATGGGAATTGAACAATGACTTTTGGAAAATCATTTTGTTTCATTTAAATGTCACCTGATGTCATTAGATGGTCACCAATGCACGAACCAACCTTGTCAAACGCTACTTAAATATTGACCCGGTTGGTTTATTGGAATTCGTCCGCGTGGCATAGTTACTTTGGGCCAACGCGAACTTTAAACCGCGTGACGATCCTTTTCTTCCCTCTTTCTCCCCCTTTACTCACTTTAAAAAAAATGTCCGTCTCCAGGGTCCCAACTATCTCTGTACCAAAATTCATTAAAATCGGTTTGCCCATTTAGACGTGAAGAGAAGACGTAACAAACTCACTTTCGCTTTTATAATATTCGTAAGGATATTAAATTCTAAACGAGCAAAACAGTGGTGTTTGTCCCAAATAACGGTTATATCATTTTTATTATAAACCTTCTGCAGTGCTTTCTTAGAACACCGAATGGAAATAGATACAATTCAAATATTTAAAAGAGAGAAACAGTACCCCAAGTATTCCCAATATGAAAGTAGGACCGTACACTATTAAAGAGTTTTGGAACTTTTCCCAAAATAGCTGGCAACGTAGTATTTAAAGTTGCCAAGTATTCGAACAATGCCGTGATGACCGAAGTAGTAAACTAGTCTTTTGATAGTAGGAAAGATATCGTTCATTATCAGTAGATTCAATGAAATTTTAAGGCAAGTAGAATATAATGGAAAATAATTTATGTAAAGTGTGTCTCATTTATTTTAAAAAAATAGGACAAGGTTGATAGTTTCGATGAGTTACTATTAATATAATAACAACACGTGTAAAATCCTTACTAATATTATAAAAGCGAAAGTGAGTTTGTTTGTTACCTACGTCTTCACGCCTGAATGGCAAAACCAATTTTGATGATTTTTGGTACAAACATAGTTGGGACCCTGGAGACGGACATATGCTAAAAAAAGTGAGAAAATGGGGAGAAAGAGGAAAGAAAAGGGGAGAGAAAGGTAATTTTTTTTCGATCATCACGCGGTTTAAAGTTAGCGTTAGTCCAAATTACTATGCCATGCGGACGAAGTCGCGGGCGGAAGCTAGTTACAAAATAAATTATATATATTCTAAAGCCACCTTGGAACTATAAGTAAATTTTCCCTCCCTATTTAGGAACAGATAATAAAAATGTATATTTAGGAAATATTTGATGGTATGGGGTATTGTGCCACCCAGAAAGTGAGATAAGATATTGGTATTCTTCTGCATTCTGCTAGTTTGGAAGTCAAGCCCAACATACATAGTTTAAAGGCTGTTGGGAATGAGTTATAATTTAATTTTGTTATATAAAAGGTTGCGTAAGTGACTGCCGTTTTGTCAATGCGTCTTTCTTAGAAGAAACATTAGCGTTATTCAGTTTCAGAGAACTACGGAGAGCAACGAGAGCGGAAAAATTACATTGAAAATGTCATCTATTTTGTAATACCTATAAATAAATAAATAAAATAAATATCTTGGGACACACGGCTATCTGATCCCAAGCTAAGCAGAGCTTGTGTTATGGTAACCAGATAACTGATATACATACTTATATAATTTTTAAATAAATACATATTATAGATAAATCACATCCAGACACAGAACAAACAATCATGCTCATCACACAAAGTTTGTCCTGGGTGGGAATCGAACCCACGACCTCCGGCTCAGCAGTCAGGGCCACTAACCACTAGACCAACAGGCCCGTCATAATATAATATATTCGTATGATGCACACTATTAAAAATAATAATTTACCTAAATTGCTTTTTTCGGGATATTCTACGTAAGTAAACCTTCAAATTGTGACTCATTCAAATCAACCTAACCTTCAAAGCCGTGATATTATTATATATATTACAATATAATTTTAATTGATATCCAAAATAATTACTAAAAGTAAAGAAAAAAAAAGTAAAGAAGTTAAGTTCTTTAGTGGAAACCACGAAAAAAAAAGATGGGGCGCCCTTTATAGAGCTGTCAGCACAGCAGAGGGGCCTGCCAGGGCTGCCGCCTGCCGTGGTTGCGGGTGTTCAAAAGAGATACCGTGGCCCCCAAAAAAAGGAGCAAAAGGAGGAACATAGGTTTGCACAGGTTTTAGTCAGTAAAAGTCTGACACTCCTTTCCTCTCCTCCCAGAGCGGGAGAATTTTATAGTGACTTCCCACATCCGTGCGACGTGGTCAATTCACTCCCACTTCAGCTTGGCTGTTTTAACTACAACAGCAGTTACGTGAGCCATGATGAGATGATATATCATCGGTAAATAAAAAAAAGGTGAAACGAGTCAGGCTCGGTGGGTTATCTTAGCAGGGTGGATAGTAGCGACTGGATAAGAGTTGCTGAGAATCGAGTTATGTGCGTGGCGTGTGATTGAAAAGGCCTATTCTTTCGTAAAATGAAACACCACAGACTACCTAAGTACTGCATCTCCTCCTTTAAATCCATCCAAAAGTTGTCTTGAAAAGATCGCTTTTAGCGATAAGACCGCCCATTGTGTCACCCTATTTATAAGTTGTATATTGTTATTCTTGTCATTTATATATGGTGTACATAATAAAAAATCTTCTATCTATCTATCTAGTCTATATCCTGGCTGATGATGAGGATCCAATATTATTGCTATTATCGAAATCAGTCTTGCAAAAGTTCACATTCAAAATCATGTCGTTATCATAAAAGAAAATTATGCCATCTCACGATGCACGTAGGTCTATAATACCCAGTTTAGAATAACAAGACTTGCATTCGATGCAGTGTTTGCTTTTAATCCAAAAACCATTTTGTTTGTTTTAGAACGATGAATATCCATAAGCTAGAATATTGTATTGAGATCATGGCAAAGCATATGCAAGCTTCTAACAACAGAATCTAAACAAAGCTTGCCGGTTCAAAGAATAAGCTGGAATGGATATTGGTAGGATTACTTTGTGAAGTGAAATTGGTAAATTATGTACTAAGTGCGGGTTTTTGACTTAAACCTGCGTTGTTTCTTGCCAAAACGATTTAATGATATTTAATTCTGTGTCAAAAAATAACTAATTTCTTTGTTAAATTTAGTGATCATTTTATACAATTGCTATTTAATTTCAACCACAAACAGTTATCTATACAAAATTACTGTCAATTTTACTTATTATTCGTAGGTGCCTTACCAAGGAATCCCAAACATAATTATACAAAAGCTTTTTTATTTAGGATGTCGTGATGGCCCAGAGGCTAAGCGCCTCGCCTCTTGTGAATGAGTTTGTGCGTTCAAATCCTGACCAGTACCAATTTGACTATTTCAATTACTATGTCCTTTCTAAAAGTTTATTTACAACATCACAAACATCGGTGAAAGAAACATCGTGAGGAAGTTATTTGTTCGTATTCCAACATTGCAAATGTGCGCGGGTTACTCATTATGCTTGATGGCTTTAATTTTGTTTCTTTTTTTGCTTGAGAACATTCTTGATGTTTATTTACTTTTTTTGGTATATTGATGTGGGCTAGCGAACATGTCGCAATTAAATTAAATGTAGTATTGTAATCTTTCATAATTGTAATGTGTACTTTGGATATTATTGTGTACAGTCTGGTTCATCAAACTTATCAGACAGTTGTGTTGATGGAGAGTTTGTTCCACCAATTCTTCTTCCCAACTAAAACACTAGGAAGTGGCGAAGCGTGGGTGTTTTGGGGGACTGGCTTGTGTAATGAGGTTTAAAAGTGCTGATCATCAGCCTAGATTGAATAAATGAGTTTTCTTTTTGGAAATCTGGTTTTGGGCCGTGGGGATCGATCCTCGTGCCTTTTCTTTATGAGAAGAGGCCTTAGCCTAGCGGTGAGACAGTTACAGCCTAGTTATTTCTTTAGAAACCTAGCACCGCCCAAGCCGGACCAAAAAGAGGTGGTGAGCCGGCCCGGACTTGGACTTATGAAGATGTATATCTACAAAAAGTAAGTAAGTTTTTGTTAAGGTATAGCTATTTGTAAAAATTTTGATATTAAACAATCAAAGTATTTTCGTGTAAGACAAATTCCGCCATAATTATAGCATGCTATATCAATTTTCCATGACATACAAATTCTGACCATAGGTACTTCACTGACATAATACATATTCAAACCATCAAACATAACAATTAAATGTTGCACCCGACGTAAGGAACATAATTATATACATACTTATAATATAGTACTATATAATACTTTTTGAACTAAACGTATAGTGTAGTTAAAACTAGTTTTCAACTATAAATATACTCAACGTACTTTTAGACGCGTTTTGGAAATTTATTACCCTTGCACGATAAAATATGTGGAGGATTAGCCATACAAAAATGCGGTGAAATTTATACCTGGATTTAGAGTTAGCTTTTTAGTTCAGTAAATAATAACAAGAAGAATAAGACTGGATTCAGGAATAAATAATGGCTAAACTCTAAATCTTTATATCTTAGCTTTAAGCCCATTTTAAGATCTTCACACATTATGGAATGCAAATAAAGATATGAATATAATAAGATGGAAATGCCAGGCTAGATGGCAAACTTCTAACTTTAACGTTAAATGTTAAAAAACGGTTTGTTTTACTTTCTACACTTTTACTTTACGGTAGATTCAGATATTAGACGAATTTAAATATAACTTACTAAACAATCGAGCATGAGGAATATTGTAGTCTATTTGAAATAAATATTAAGGTACACTTATCATATTTCATAATTATATAGGTTGGCGGCAAAGAAAGAGATTTGGTCATATAGAGGATACATCTTCGACCCCCAAATACAATACAAGTACCCTCTGCAGGATGCCCACCTTCTCTTTTGCTTACCCTTCGCAATTACCTTCTTGGATTTAAATAGCTTATAAGGGAACTTTATACTGGTCGAATATTATTTGAGTACATTAAAATGCTACAACGAAGAAGAACATCCAAAAATGTTTAAGTTAAAAAAAAATAACTCATCATTGTAATCGCTGATAAAATGACATTTAAACCCAAATCTATAGAGCCTGCTTTAACTTACCTCATTCATAGCTAAGCCGTGCTTCATTCAAAAACAAACCTTATTTGCACAAAATTAACGTCCTTGTATAATACGGATTACATATGGGCCTCAGTCTGCCTGGTCTAAGCCCTCAGTTCTGGTTGGTCAACCTCTAAACATGAACCCTATTTAACCAGAGGTTTCCAACAAAACATCTCGCAAACCTCGCTTCATATGGGAACCACATAAGTGATTACTTAACGGTTACATAACTTCCCCTTCATATCCTAATGGATGTGGTAACGGAAAAATTACGCGAAAGCCTCAAAATCCACTCAGAAAATTAAACGAATTACTTGACGCCATACAAATGATCCTGTAATTAGATTTTATTTATTTATATTTTTGTATTTTACTTGGTTGTAGAAGTCAGATAGTCGCTCCATGTAAATACTGATTCAGCTGATTCAGCTGCAGCTGGTTAGACTGGAAGCCGACCTCAACAAAGTTGGGGTATATAAATACCAGTATTTTACATGGAGCGATTGCCTATCTGACCTATAAAACCCAGTTATTACTGGGTAATACGATACTCTTTGGTAAGACTGGTTGTCACAATTTTTAGGACACTGACTATTTGTAACATCTGTCATAGATCTACAAATGATACCGGGACCAATAGCTTAACGTGCTTTCTGAGGCACGGAGGAGACTCGGTATGTAACGGGTGCTTACCCATTCATAGACCAACCTAGGCAAATGCGGCTTTAACAGATAGACTGGAGCGGTTGCCATAATTTAACAACGAGCTCCTCACACGTTTATCCTTACTAATATTCTAAAAGCGAAAGGGAGTTTGTTTGTTACGTCTTCACGCCTAAATGGCTGAACCGATTTAAATGAATTTTGGAACAGGGATAGTTGGAACCCTGGAGCCGTCTCCAAAGGCAATTTAAGTGAGCAATGAGGGATAAAGAGGGAAGAAGAGGGAAGACTTAGCTTTGCTATTACAATAAATAAGGCGCAAGGGCAAAGCTACGGGTAGCAGCTTTTTCTTTCCTACAGATCAACTATATAAATCCTGCAAAGTGTTGACAGTTCGCCAACTTTTCATTAGTATTAAAACAGCACACCAAGCTCACATACAATGATGACATTACTAACAAGAAACGGAATAATATTGTTTGCACGTTTAATGCAACCTCCAAACACGCCTTTGTGGAGAGATTTTTCTCGTTCTTAGGCCCATTTCTGTACAACAGATTAAATAGAAAACTAAGTATCTATAAGTTAAACTATTATAGCTGTCAAAAATAATAATTGAACTGTTTCAAACCTTAACGTTTGCACAGACAGAAGATTTACTTGCTGTCTGCAAATAAAACGCTTACATTATTTTAGTGTAATTTTTCAATTATGGTACTTTAATTTTACATTACTGTTAATTTATTTATTTGAAATTAGTATTAATGCTCTTTAGCATCTAGCCTGAAACACAGGTCCAACCTAGTTCAGGCAATTAAGCAACTGTGTTCTTTTGTTTGTTAAGATGCTTTATTATATTGTATATGTGCTCCCTTTTTAAAAATAATCGATTTTATTATTATTACCTGCAAAGCAGGAAAGGGGGAAACTGTGTTACCCCAAATTTAATGCGAGCGAAGCCGCAGGCAAAACCTAGTTTAATCTATAATCTTAAAAAATACATCAAAACAGTGGAATATTTGCCCAGTTGCCATCTTTCAAAATACAACGCCTTAAGTAGGCTGTTGGCGGCATCTTGAGATACGAGCGGCCCGTAAATCTTTATAAATTGACCAAAGCCTCAATAGATAAATATGACAGATCTGTTTCTTACTTGGTCACTTGCCAACTTAGAGGTGGCCAGAAATGACCCATAAATAATCTTCTTGTTTATTTGCGTAGTTTGACAAATTTAAGTGAATATACAGCCTTTTTGGGTACTATATTCCTTTTTAGCTGATGGGAAATTATCAAACAAATGGGGGGGGGAGTGTCAGGCTTCGCATATATATATATATATATAAAACAAGCTTATGCCCGCGGCTTCGCTCACGTTAAATTCGGTATAACACAATAGCGGCTACCTGCAGTTTTTGCCCTCGCGCCTTATTGATTTGTAATAGCAACGCTAAGTTTTCCTTTTTCTTCCCTCTTTCTCCCTCATATCCCACTTTTTTTAAAAAAAAAAGCCTATATCCGTCTCCTGGTTCCCAACTATCTCTTTACCAAAATTCATCAAAATCGGTTTAGCAATTAAAGCGTGAAAAGGTAACAAACAACCAAACTCATTTTCGCTTTTATAATATTAGTAAGGATTTCTAGTTCCAAATATTTTACATTTAAAAATAAAACATCACGGGTTTAAAATCGCATTTTGCTCATTATTTTCACGCACTAAAGCTACATGTTTGGGTGCTGAAGTGCAAACGTTATTTCAATTGAATCTATTCCTGTTTTGTTTAGGCACAGCCCACACGAAAAAGAAAGAACTTAGAATAAAACTTTATCTTAAGAATTTTATTATTATTATATATGACCCTGTTCATTGTAAAAGTAAAACACACAGTTGCGTGAGGACATCAGAGTAATAATATGTGTTTTCGCTGCTGAAGTGAAAAGTTATATGTGTGACAAAATTAGTGACTTTGAATACGTCACCACCGTTCAGGATTCTACTTCAAAATCTTCTCGCTACGCTCGTGATTCAATCATAGAATCTTTTGCTTATTGTGTGTGCAAAATCAGCACTCACAGCAAAAAAAAATACTTTGCTCTCTTATTGCACAAAAAGCTATTTCAGCATTACCAAACTTTTAAAAAAGTTTTACGTCATACCAAAACTCTGTTAACGAGGTCTCCAAATTGACCGTCCGTCCCCTGCCGACCTACACATTTGTCGCGCTAACAGCTAAGCTTAACCGTGTAACTGCGACCCGACACCGACACGTTGACGCGAAGCGTGTCGCCGAGATAACACCCGAATGACGTATCGAGACGTGGACATATTGCTGTCTGTCTTGTCTATAAACGCGAATATAGACATATGGAAGTCAATACTGGAGAAAGACCCAAATGACCAATGCAGGCCAATAAGTACAGGGCTAATACAACCTAGTGTACGTGAAATAAAATGGCTATCAATTAGAACATTGACTATGATTGTTGACTGCCTCGTAAAGGTAAAATTTCGAAAAACAAAACTGAAACAAATGAATGTCTAATGAAACATTTAAAAATTACGTCTCATCATCTTTAAAGGTAAGAGGTGTACCTAACATTTCGCCAGTTGAGTCCCATGTATTATGGAACCAACCCATTGCCATCGCCATCGCCTAGGCACAAATCAAGATACCGTGGCTGCTACGATATAAATGTTGACTAAAACCCAATAACACATTCTTTTTTTTTTTAAAAAAAAAAACGTTGCCCCATTCTAGGAATTCTTCCTGTATCGTGGGTGCGTTTACAAACATTTAAACTCACATACACAAACAGCCAGACCCGAAACAACTACCTGTAGGTCATACAAATATTTGTTCCGTGCGGAGATCGAACATGCGACACGACTATGACAATTTTTTTGTTACCAGAAACTACATGAGTGTGCAGTACTAACCCTAAAATGCGATTTAAACAATCTGCAACTAACTTTATAATTTGTTACTTTCTTCAAACACTCCAAAACAATGATCAAATACAAGTCTTATTATTAATTTCAGAGGTATCATATTCTTTTGCAACTACAGTTAGAATCTGACTCGCACTAAAACCAAAAAAAAAGGTCAACGATTTGATAGACACAAAATTACAGGTTTAGTTTCTTGATACCTGGGATAAAGTAAGATAGATTATGATGACCGGACGCTTACCATTCATGTATAAAAGCTCCGTCCATACCAAATTGCCAGTATCGAAAGATTCTAGTTTCAAAGTAATATTTTTCTAGAAAAAAAAAACAATGAGAACGTTCACACCGAAGAGTTCCTCCGATTTATTTCAAATTGCGTTCGGAAAAAAATGTATTGGAGTTGGAATATAAGAAAATCGAGACTAGCTCTCAACTGACTACGGAATTGAGATTATATTTTTTACTATCTTGAAAGATTTTTCGATTATTTTTTGTACATTATATGGGCTAAGGTAAAATAGAATGGTAACTGACTTCCCTGAAAGTTGTAGTAAATAAATGTATGTAGATAGTTAACCATTATCATACTTTAAGTCTTCAGAATGAACACATTATAGGTATAATATCACCCGATGAGAATTCCGGATGGGAATTACTAATATAATTCCAGTAATCCTTACTAATCCTTACTAATCCTTACTTCCTTACTAATATTATAAAAGCGAAAGTGAGTTTGTTTGTTTGTTACCTCTTCACGCTTTAATGGCTAAACCGATTTTGATGAATTTTGGTACAGAGATAGTTGGGACCCAGGAGACGGACATATGCTAATTTTTATTTAAAAAAAGTGGAATATGAGGGAGAACGAGGGAAGAAAAGGGAAAACTTAGCGTTGCTATTACAAATCAATCAGGCGCAAGAGCAAAAACTGCAGGTACTGTGTTATACCGAATTTAACGCGAGCGAAGCCGCGGGCGAAAGCTAGTTTATGAAATATATCTATTTTCATAGTTTACTAGCTTCCGCCCGCGACGTCGTCCGCGTGGCATAGTTACTTTGGGCTAACGCTAACTTTAACCCCCGTGATGATCGAAAAAAAATATCTTTCTCTCCCCTTTTCTTCCGTCTTTTTCCCCCTTTTCTCACTTTTTTAACCTATATCCGTCTCCAGGATCCCAACTACCTCTGTACCAAAATTCATCAAAATCGGTTTGGCCATTTAAGCGTGAAGACGTATCAAACAAACAAACTAACTTTCGCTTTTATAATATTAGTAAGGATTTTTTTAACACTTTAATTGTGTTACACCTTTTGGTCTTAATTTTTTTCCGTCTAGCCCCCTTTTGCAACGAGCGATAAAGAACTTCGTTCTAATAAATAATAAAATAAAGAGAGATTTCATACTAAGTTAAACTAAAATAAAGTATGTGCAAACCGTTATTAATTGAGTAGGCCCCTATCATTCAAAAGCATGGACCAAGCTCTATCAATCATCAGGTAGGTACGTGACAGGTTAATATGAAATCAAATATGAGATCATTTGTTACGATCGTGCGAGAGTCGATTTAATATTTCACTAAAATTGCATACCCAAAGTTAAATTGTGCGATAAACTATCACACTAGTTGACACGAAATTTGAAATTAATTTACTCAACCCATTCGACAATTAAATCCGGGTTGATTCGAGGTTCGAAATAAATACCGCGGCCCCTGAACACAAAGGGAAAAAAGAAACATGGACGGGTTTAAGTCAGTACAAGTCTGACATTCCCTTCCACTCCGCCCAGAGCGGGAGAAGTGATTTGATGATATCTAATGTCAAAAAAACTCTGTAGTTTTTACAATTATTATTCTGTTTATTAATTTCAATTTTTTTTTTATATTTATACATAATTCCTATTCAAAACGAAATAAAACAATAAATAGTAGCCCTCCGGTATCAGAAACAGGGTCCAAACTACCGGCAGTCAAGACTTAGTTATGATATTTTTTTTTAAATAAACATTACCCCGTAACGTTATTTAACAACGTAAAAGCAAGTGAACTATAAACCTAGAAACCATCTTGAAACATTAATCCCGCTATGAAACTACATAAAGAATCACTCTAAAGCTTAAAAGCTAAGTACCTTGTGGCTTATAAAACTGGAATCTTACACCTCGTTCTAGATAACTGATAAAGTTGGCCTTTACAGCGATCCGTGTGATCGAGCCACCGAAACTTTTTCAACTAAGTAATTATATAAGTCTTAAAGAAAGTAATAGTGAAGTTGGTCGCTATGCTGATCAGGAGGAAACTGGATATCTTCAGGAACGATCTGTTAGGAAAATGTCACCGGAGATCTTTAATAATTAGACGAGGAATTAATCTCGAACTTTGATTTTCTGCGATCATAAATAGTTAAGTTGCTTAGAAACGTAGTTTTCTAAGGCCATATTCCCTTCCGTTTTCTTTAATAAAGACGGTATTTCGTGATGAAAATCAATAGAGAGATTTAATTGTTTTATTACATGTGTACTCACGTATTCAATAATGTTATATTATTTTTCTTTTGTCGTCTTCACATACATTTTTATTTGATTATCTAATTAAACATTTGAACGCAAAGAAAAGAAGATTATTTCAATAAAAACTGACTTTACAACATCAAAACAGAAGATTTAACTAAAATACATGGTGTAACAACCCTGACCTAAAAACAAAATATGTCAACTACCTATTAAACGCCCAACTAAAGGTTTTTGTAACAAAAACTCTCAACCCATTACCTACTGTTAAAAAAAAACATGATTTCTAAATTCAAACGTAAAAAAAGAAGTGAAGCACATAACGCGTCAGGCGTTAGTCATTGATTCTACCTTTTTACCAAACACTCGATTCAGCACCAACCGATTGAATCAAACGTTAACGAACTATAGAAACGTGACAACGGACGAAATCTTTTTTCGCATTTTCACATCAAACATTTTTCGCATTCGTGTAGTGAATTTGAATAGTATCCCTCTAGTATGCTTTACGGTACAAATTTGTCTTATTCACTTTGATTCATTAAAGTGGCATACATCCTATGTGTAGGTACCATTTTGCTGCTTTTCCTGCAGAAAATAAAAGCGCAGAGTGTGAGCGTGATAGTACCTTCATTGCAGTGACAGTCGAAGAGAAAAGTAATTGAATATCTCTGTACCTACAGAGTGTTTTGCGGTGGAACTTTTGTTTCACGTATCTATTTATTTTAGTCACTTTTAGCTTTTATATCTAGAGTATATAAAACACAGGTTTATGATAGCAAATTGTTGTAAAACACTTTCATATTTTCAATGAATGTTTAAAGGCCCATAAAATATAGGGTAGGTCACTTTTCAAGCAACTGAAGATATTTTGAATTGCTCATATTTAGGTTGACTTGATTCGCTTTTAGCTTAACAAAAATTACGTCAAATAACATTCAAAACACTTTGTAAAAAATCTTCCAGTCGACAATTATTATTTCTCTTAATAATGTTTGACCAATGGTAAATTTTTAAACATTGAGGATATTCTCGTTTTTTTTTCATTCTGTGACTATTCGTCATTTCAAATTACATATTAAATTATTTTTTAAGGTTCATTCATTTCTAAATTTAGAAACAGACAAGATTCTTTTTTTATTCATTCTTTATTTATCCGACGACGCTGTAACTATTTAGTCACTAACAGTAGTGCAGTGATTCCATCTCTGCAATAACCTAGTTTCCCTAAGGGATTGCTGATGAACGGTCAGCCAATGGGCAAGATGACAATTTTTGAAAATGTGTTTTAAAACATTCTTAAGTATCAACTATTTCTAAAAAATATAATATTTCTGTAATTTATAAAATTATTATTGAAAAAAATGAAATTTTAATGAAACGTTCATAAATTCGCGCCAAAACGCAGTCACCGGCGTTGACATTTGCTGTGACGTCAACCCTCAGTAAACTTGTAAGCATTAGAGTCAAAGCAACATATAAAACATATTAAATATTATTTAAATATGAATTCCAAAGGATATAAGTAGTGTGCGGTCCCTCAGTGCACTAATACGTCATTAAAAACCCCTAACAAAGTGTTTATTTACGTGCCAAACGATAAAACGATGCGATATAAGTGGCTAACTCTGGCACGGCGAGATCCTAAAGCTGTTAGTCTTGATACTTCTATTTATTTCTGTGAAGATCACTTTGACGTAAGTTGTAACGTTATTCCATATATTCATAATATTAATCGTACCTAGGTTACATACACAAAACAAATTCTCATAACGAAAACATAACCTCAAATACTAAATACATATATATCAAGTGATATTTTACAAAATATCTTCTAAATTTATAAAAAAATCATACAGTAATAATAGTACTTACGCTGCAGTTTTCACGTTTCTGAATTCTGCTGAACAGAAATCTTTGTTTGTCGCCAGGAACTCTCCCAGCATTAACAAATCAATTCGGGGCAAATTAGAACTGTTTGCCTTAGTAAATCCTAGTTCCATGGCTTAACTAGTTAATGAAGTAAGCAAAAGACCGATACAGATCTTATGATACCACTTTTAATCAATTTAAACAATGTAAAAACTCAAGAGATAGTCGAAACTCGAAATAAATTCGGTGACAGTGGCAGTATTTACTGAGGGCTGACGTAACACACTTTGATTGGTGTTTTAAAAAGCATGGCGGATGGCAGTATTTTGTAATTTTATTTTCTAAAATAAAATAATAATCTCGTCTTAAATCTAAAAATGGAGATTTTTTCCACAATACATACATCATATTTTATCAGATAAACACAATATTTTAATGATTCTGTCTTACTGTCATCTTGCCCATTACTTTGAGTAAGAGGGAGTAAACAGCTAAATAGGTCACCGTTAAAAAGGAGGTATATTATTCTCCTATTAATAGATGTAAAGGAAATCTATGGGTTTATTATGTTTTCTTTTTTATTTTACAAACACTGACACGTCAAAATAAAATATTTGATTTTGACCTTATTGAATAAGAAACGCCATAATATAAATTTGCCAGACTAAGCTCTCGATCATGGCACGTTGTATTGTGTTCGACGGGACTACTATTACTAATAAGCCTAATATTGTTAGCAGTATTATTCTCAGACACTGCGCCAACCGTGCTGTCAGTCAAGTAACGTTATAATTTTATAATCAGTCATCATCATCTGCCTAGCCTTTTCCCAACTACATTTATGTTGGGGTCGGCTTCCAGTCTAACTGGAACAGCTGAGTATCAGTATTTTACATAAAGCGACTGCCTATCTGACTTCCACAACCCAATTAGTACTTGGTAATACCATACCCCTTCGTAACACTGGTTGTCAGACATTTGGAACACTGACTACCTGTAACGACTGTCAAAGATCTACAAATGACAGCCGGGACCAAAGGCTTAACGTGCTTTCCAAGGCACGGAGGAAACTCGGTATGTAACGGGTGGTCACCCATCCACAGCCCAACCCAGGCAAGCGCGGCTTTACCTAAAGATCGACCCGAGCGGCCGCTATTATTTAGCCACGAACACCACAATTTTATAATCAGTCATTTCTTTGAAAAGCAGTGGGAAATAAAAGTCACCCTGTACTGCTTCATAGTTTGTACGTCTGCAGGTCTGCAGGGATCGTAAAATCCGAGTGAAGGATTTATATTCAGAAAATGGACACTTGCTGTCTCTTTGCTAATAACATCGTATTTTTATTGTGTGAGGTTGCTACAGTATTCCTTTTTTTCTACTGCGCAAACGGTACACAGGCCTTTTTTACGCCGTACCTTGAAGAGATGACAACAAATCAGAGGGTCCAGGGCCACTGCCTGCCGGAGTTGCGGGTTGTTCGAAAGCGATACCGTGACTCCAAAACACAAGGAGGAAAAGAAGGAACATAGCTGGGTTTTGGGCAGCAAAAATCTGATACTCAATTCCACTCCGCGCAGGGCGGGAGATTGAAGGCCTCTTTTACGTGAGGAGTGAGGCAAAGTAAGTTCATCCAGGGCATTTAATTCCTGCCGGGGTTGCGGGTTGTTCAAAAGAGATACCACGGCCCCCGAACATAATGGGCAATAGAAGGAACATGGGTGGGTTTTAGTCAGTACAAGTTTGACACTCCCCCTTGCTGCGCCCAGAGCGGGGGATGTTATTTGATGATTTCCCATCCGCAAAAAAAGGCATTTTATTAATATTTATTTAGTTTTATTAAGAAATATAAGATAACATGAAATAACGCCTAGAATCTCCGAAGGTATAGGCAGATGTGTACCATTATAGTACCTCTACAATTCACTGGTATTTTCAGTCCCTTGTTATAGAGGGCGAACTTATTTATTGCCTTTAACCAAAAACAAATGGACAATATTGTTAATAACCGTGGCTTAAAAAAAGAAACATTAGGAAAAACCCAACAACAGTTTTTCCAACCTGGTAATTGAACCCAGGACCTCGCCAGCTCAAAAAACATTTTGATATTATGCAGCATCCACGGTAAAGTGTGAATTGAGTTATTATGCTGAGCTGTGGAGCACCCCAGTTCATTGTGAGTTATTGGCTTATTTCCAAGGAGAATGGCGATTATCCCGTGTTATTCACCTAAATGATATGCATTACGCAGAATGAGTTCAGTTTTCTTTATTTCAATGTCAGCAAAATGATATTAAGAGTTGTTCCTTTTTGTTATTGTTTAACATAAAAATTTGTTCATTACGCTACTATAAATGTAGCAATATTAGATATTTTATTAGCAAAAGCTTTACTGTTAGAATACAATTTTGCCTCTGTGAATTAAAAAAAAATGCTTTGAGGCCGGCCCACAAAGAGTCGTATGATGACCTAGATGCATACCCTGAGGGCTGGTTCGAAGTGGCAAAATTCATGGAAAGACTTGGGTAAGTCTTTGTCTCGCAGAGACAGTATGGGCTACGGAGTAAAAAGTTGTAGTTATGCACATTTTGACAAAACCCTTTCAGAAGTACTCACCTAAGATATAAAAATATATTCACAATTTAAAAAACAAGAATTAACTTTGAAATCTTAAATTTGAATCTTAACGCGGCACGATACCTTGTAAAATCGTAAAACTAAAAATCAACATGGCTAGCGATGAACCTAAATTAAACAGAATTCGAGACGTAGGCCTACGTCTTATGAATAAACATTTAAAAGTATTCAATGAACACCAAGACGTAAAACACTTCAATTGAAAACCGAGAAAAATAACATTCTTATTTTCGTTTCTTCGAAACATTTGAAGGGATTGTTATTTTTAAAGTAATGATACACCTATATATACTTTATTTGTATGAAAATTTACTTGGAAGTTGTTTTTCTTTACTTAACATCCCTCCTGTTAGTAATATCGGGAGGGTTAGCAATAGGTGTACCTAATAATACAACCACATTTGGCCAGTTTATTAAGTCTCATCTATTAGGGGTCCATTTGTTTTAGGGGATTTTTTTCCGTATCGCAATAGGAACAAACGCTGTCTGCCTGTTTGTTAAGACACTTTTTGTCGGGTACGCGCGGAGGTATTAAGTTGAAATTAAAACTATTTATCTTACTATAAACAATTTAAATCATATACTCCATTGGAGGTGTGAAAAATCAACCCTCAAAGTCTACGCATTCAAAAGATATGGCCGTTTATGTTGCAACTTTGTACAGAACCTTTGGTGTGCTAGCCCATCTACTTTTTTAATTATATTGAATTTTCCTATTACTACGTATTATTGCCAGGGTTAAAAACATTTTTATTAATTTCAAATAATTTTAAAAAACGTTGTCTACAAGATTTTATTTCAATATGTTTAAAAAAGCTTAGCTCTAAAGCCCTTCCTACATAAATCTAACAAAAATATTGACATCACTATAAAATGAATAACCCTTATCGAAACTGCACAGTGTTCACAAAGCGTTAAATAAACGAATTTTTCATTACGCCTTTTATGTGCACTCTCGTAAAATATTACACACAATACATTACGTAGTGCCTTATAAATTCCCTGTGCGTGCGTAAAAAAAGTACACACTATGTTTACGCCAAAAGTCAATTTGTCTCACTGTGTAACCAGAATGATGTGTGCCCATGTGAATTGACATAAATCATTTTGAACCACAGGGGAGATTAAGATGTGAAGGCACTTTTTTCATCGCCTTTTTAGTACGAAGAATAATGTTCAGGAAGTTATTTTTATTTTTACACCAAAAATGAATTGTTGCAATATTTTCATTTTTTTTATGTCTCGTGTTTATGATATTTTCAGTTAGGTTAAAATCAAATCTAGAAATAGGTGAAATTTTAGCTTTCAATCATTTTTTTTTTCTTGTAGCTAAAAACTTTAAATGTTGCACGTCTCACCTACATCATAATCATCGTTGCTTTCACAACATATAAAAGTTTACAAAATTGCACTTTTAGAACAACAACCATTATTGACTGTACATAAAACTGAACAAACTCGCATTTAAGGTAAAGTTAACGATACTAATAAACTACCGATATCGTCCATATTAGCCTAAAACGACTTTACGATTTGATGTCATTATTGGAAAAACGATAAACCTTCTAGGCGAGCAATTTGATTCGAAATAAAATCAACAATCCCTTTCAGTCCGCGATTCAATCGCGATACGAATTATATCGATAACAATCTAGCTATAGCAACAAAAGGAACTACTATGTACACAAAAGAAGAAAATCTCACCCAATTAAGTAGATTTCCAAACTCTTTTGACGTGAACAAAGTCGTAATCAAAAACAGTACTGGCATAAAATTAAACAAAACTGTCACAAAGTTTCAAACAAAAAAAAAGTTTTACACAATTTTAGTCAACACTGGTTTCACGGCACTTTGAAAAGAGAACACCGGTTCCGATTTAAAAAGAATCACTTCCACACCATGTACCTTTTTTTAAAAATAGGGTTGTTACTCAACGTGCACTTTTAAGCGTGTTCGTATCAGAAAGGTTGTACGGTACGGTACGTTACGCGGCTACGAGTGTTCGCGGCGTTAGTAGGGCTGCCACTGCGATGTGGAGTACGCAACGCGCCTGCGTAGCTTTGCGCACCGGCTCTGCACTCCTGATACATTTCTGCTTCAATTAATCCCCGCACTGTACTCAATTACACCTAGTAGTAGCGCTTCGTGGGTGGCAAGTTTAAACTGTTAGCACGATATTGAAGTGATGATATACTATCGCGAGTTTAGAAAAAGTCTTTGTTTCAGGTGAAACTCTGCAACATCTCTTTAAATAAGTAAAAAAAGAAGTTTTTTTTAGATTTTAATTTAAAAAGATAAGATATATGAGTAGACTAAATTCAAAAAACATGCAATTGTAGGAGTAAAAGGTTTAACTAACAACAAAACGTTTAGGTCCTGTAAAGGGCTGCCAAGCGCTGGTTACGACCGCTAACGTCGGTTTACAAAAAAACAATTGAGAATAGTGGAAATTGAACACAATTTGCAACCAATATCTTAGTATAGAAGGATCTTGTAGCAATGTATCGTAGGATTTATATGTCAAATTTAGTGCGGTCCAGAAACTATTCGACCGTTTAGTAATAGTTTACAATGGTGACAATTATAACGATCTTGATTGGTTGTATTGTGAATGTGCAATGTCTTCGACACTGTATTGAGTACAACTATATGGTTATACTAGCTTTTGCCCACGGCTTCGCTCGCATTAAATTCGGGGTAACACAGTTCCCCTTTCCTGACTTACAGACACCTGTAGTTTTTGCCCTTGCGCCTTATTTATTGTAATAGCAAACCTAAGTTTTCCCTTTTCTTCCCTCTTTCTCTCAGTGGGAAATAAGGGCATTTCCAACTTAAAAAAAATATTGCCCATGTCCGTCTCCAGGGTCTCAACTATCTCCGTACAAATATTCATCAAAATCGGTTTAGCCATTTAGGCGTTAAGACGTAACAAACAAACTCACTTTCGCTTTTATAATATTAGTAAGGATTTTGACATCTGCATTTTAGCAAAACTATATTTTGATTGCTAAAGTGTAAATGTCAAATTACAATATTTTAAAGTCATGAGTTTTGAAACTCATGACTTTACAACCAACCACCAATTTGCACCAATGTGCTGATTCTGATGAACTACAGAATTAAAATAGACTGAAATTAAAATGACATACCTAATCATAATATCTTCATTAATCATATTCCACACCATTTTTCAAAGATCCTATTTAGCTTGACAACAACTAGTTTTGGCGAAAACGTCATTTTCAGACTAGTGAGATCGCGGTTTTTTTTCTAAATTGAGTAACAAAACTATTATGAATGCTGTCAAACCATAATATTATACTCGTTGTTAAGTTGTCTCACTTTAATCGATTCCAGAATAGGAAACGTCATGCGTCAGGAATAAACTAAATTTTAGTGTTTTTTTTATAGAGTAGTTTTAGCTTAGTTTAAGACAACAGAATCGACACTACTGTCTATGATGATTTTTTAAATCATTTTTAAATGGAAAAGCATTTTTTTTAAAGTCAAGTTCATGGCTCATGTTTTACATGGCGTTTAATAAAAACTACTTAAGTATACATGTACTGTTAGAACATTTCTGCTTGATCCTCTGAGGATTGCAAGCATGGTATTATATATTTCGTTAATCATGATTTATGATTGTATTAACTGTTTATCTTACCTACGAATTTCTTAGAGTTTCCGAATAATTTATTTAAAAGAGGTTATCATGCGTATTTGCGTAAAAAAAAAAAAAAAACATTCAAACCGACCTGCGTTTTGAATGTTTTTTTTTTCAGAATTTTCCTGTAATATTCGCACCACCTGTTTTATTTATAATAAGCGATATCTGACATTCTGCCAGACACGGAACACATTAACCGCTGCCCATTAGAAGCGGGTGGTTTGTTAGGCCAGCGCCTTTTTTCACTTAAGTGATTCATTTTTCTCGAGTGAATTGCGTTTTGTGAGGAAATTAAGTGGTTGTTTTTCCAGTGGGTCGTGTGCCTTGTTTTCTGGTTTGGTGGAAGTCATTTAGTTACTGGTTTTTAGTTTTAAAATAGACTAGTAATACTCAGTAACATTAAAATTGTAACAAAATAATATAGTTAAATAACTGTAACCATAGCACATTCTATATTTGTCTTTGTATACTACATATTTACAGTCTATAAATTGTTTATGAAAAACCACACTACGTATTATGAAAGTAATGTGCAAGCTATGTTTATTTTGTCCCATATATGTATTTGTAAATGTTTGTGATACTTTGCATGTTGAAGGTTTTTTTTTTTTTTTTAATTTTGTTGCTCGTCGTAATTTGTGACTACTAAATGTTTTTTTCTTTCTTTCTTTCTTAATTAAAAACTAAAAGGGAGCTCGTGGATAAGTTATTCTGAAGTACGGTTTGATCTTTAAGGTTGAGTAGCACTTGCCAAAGCCGATCTTTGGGTTGCCATACATACTGAATTTCCTCACATTAGGCCGTTGGCTTCGTTTGTCATTTGTAGGTCTTTGACAGTCGTCACAGGTAGTGGCTTGAAAGTCTGATAACCAGTCTTACAAAGGGGTATCGTATTACCCAGATCTCACTGGTTTTTGTACGTCCGATATTCATGTAAATTACAGGTTTTCAGTTGGCATTTGGTTAGAGCGGAAACCGACCCAACATAGTAAAAAAAGGCAAGACTATTATCTCGATAACTATTTACTAAAAATAAACTGATAAGTTTTTTTTCTTTTGTTTAGCCTATTTTGAAAAAGCGTTTTTTTTTTTAAAAAAAAACGTTGCCCCCCTCTTGGAACATCACCTGTATTGTGGGTGCGTTTACAAACATTTAAACTCACATACACAAACAGCCAGACACGAAATAACTATCTGTAGGTCAAAAAAATATTTGTTCCGCGTGCTAAGTTACATTTATTGCATTTGAAATATAATCACAACTACTAAACGGCTATTCAATAAATATATAAGTAAACCCGTATAATTTTTATCAAGTCAAGTCATTTGTATCGCCCATTATCCTTTATTTAACTGTTACTTTGACCCACACTGTTATATACATAACAAGGGTCAAATTAATTAAATCGTTTCTCGGAGCCATCAATTTTTGATTAAGATGTTATGAACGATCGCATCTTTCTCAGTTGCTTTATAGGATCAATGCGACATTACCCAAAATGTAATAAAAAATAAAACTGCGTAAAAAAATATCTTTAAATAATAATAAAAAAAACTGAAAAGAAAACGTCGGGCCTGTCGTCATTAGACGGACGGACGGTGAGCTACCCATTGCTTACCAGCCACAGACCCCAAAACCACGTCTACGGTGGATACATAACCCTTCCTTGGCAGTCGGAAAAAAACCATTCAACATAATTTTATTTACAAATAATAAAAATAATATGATATTTTTAAATGTTTTTTGTTTGTTTTTTTTTTCTAAAAATTATCTAAAAGTATAAAAATATGTAAGAAAATGAATAAAAATTAAGAAATAACTAAAAATGTAAAATTGTATGTGATAAAATAAATTAACGAAATATTAAATACAAATTATTACAATTTTTAAATACATAATTACATAAATTCGTCCGCATTGCTGTTAACGGGAATGGCACCCAGGAGGCTGGCAGCATTGTCACTGTGGATGATACCACATCTATTACACAGCTCATTTAAAATATAAATAATGCTGGTCTAAGTCAAGATTATTTTTAAAAAAAAAACGTTGCCCCACACTAAATTGTCAAAGATAAAACCTAGATAACTTTGAAACATATAATTGCACGTCTCCCAATATTTGCGACATGAAATGCGTACCACATTCACACTTTGCGCTTCTCATATTTTAAAGACCTTACGAATAAACGCATGTTGATTCTTCCATAAACAAACATGGGCTGGAAAGGTAACAAGAGTCCACCAGATACCATTCCCCGAATTGCTTTAAGTGAGTCATAGATTACTGTGTCTCAGCTCTAAACGTGTCCTCAATACCACTTATTTCCGCTAGTCGCTCGTCTACGCTATCGCCGAGTTCCATAGGCCGCCATCTTGCATTATTTTATTTACACTGATCTACCCTAGTTCCAGGAAGCACAGCTGTGAATGATATATTTTCATCTTGATAGTGACCCCTTTATTGAGGGTTGAACCTCATAGAAAACGTGTTTGAGTTTTCTTAGAGAACCATCCCTGTAAAATGGCGATAAAGACGTTTCCCTTCCCTTTCCTTTCACATGAGACCAAAAATCGTAATACTGAAGGAACTGTACCCCTATGTTAGGTGGTGAACTTTCCTGTACAAAATGTTTCGCAAAACACCGCGGCACAGGTGCGTTCTAATGCATTTTTTCCAAGATAAGTGATTACAGCAAAATGTGTCGGGCTCCCCCTTAAATATTCACAAGATGGTGCTTTTTTTCAATAACATGTGAGAACTTCTACTTCACATGAAATTTTTCAAACATAAATTATTCATTTTTTTTCTTATCGTGGTATTCTACAATTTATTTTCTCACCTCATAATTTTATTTAAAAGACAGCAACTGAATACTTTTTTTAAATAATATACATTGTTAAATCCTCTTTTATTATACGAAATGGGTTTGCGTTTGTCCACAACAAGGTTGAAACGAAACGATGATGCGGCCTGGGGCCTAGTGAATTGATTTTTAATCAATTCACTTTTACTTTGAAATGACCCGGTATATAATAATCGGGGACCAGAGAAGCCGTAAATGAATTACAGACATTGATACAATAAATGTAAAAAACAAAGCGCTGTGCAATCCTCTTTTGAACTGGACACATACTATATGTAAATCAATAGACATCAGACATTGTGAACTTTATATGATTAGCGACTCCAAAGTCATCACTTACAAACAATACACTTTACCAACAAAATTCATGAGACATTCATGTGTCATAAAAAAATTGTTAAAATATTTCATTTACCTGCTTCTTACACTACCTGCTTCTTACGATACGCATTTTCTCTCAAAAACCTTCACGAACATTAATCAAAACTAATTTTGAAGTACTCCTTAATATCCCTTTTGTGACCTCTACAGAGCAACTCACTCTATGGCTCATTCATTTTCTTCGTGCGAGCGTAAAATTATATTCAACATTGTTACGACTAACTTTCTAAGAAAAATATGATTACCCTTTATCATAGTTTCTCTTTAAAAAGGGTTATTCGATAATCAGTAACCAGAAAATAACAGAAAAGAATTGAATAATACATAACAATACCATATGTCACATGAATATTTTTTTTTGTTACCATTTGTCTTGTTCATTAATTATTTTAGGACTATATGTTGAGGTAGGAGTCCCCACTTTCATTTCGATTTGACCTCTTATAAAGGTTTTCCTAATAGAAACTGGGGCTTTCACCCTATTTTCTTTTTAAGTGATAAGGACACATGGTTGTATATATTCTCACATTCTTGTTTACTCTTCCTTTGTTTTTTGTATTTTCATATGTAAAAAGCACTGTTAATTTATTAAGCTCTGGGATCAAGTTCAATTATATTAATTTAGTGGCATCCTATCTTAGTGCATTATTCATGATTTAATATAAGTCACATGAATATTTTTTTTTTGTTACCATTTATCTTGTTCATTAATTATTTTAGGACTATATGTTAGGGTAGGAGTCCCCACTTTCATTTCGATTTGACCTCTTATTCAAATGAAAAAGTAGGAAAGGTTTTCCTAATAGAAACTGGGGCTTTCACCCTATTTTCTTTTTAAGTGATAAGGACACATGGTTGGATATATTCTACACATTCTTGTTTACTCTTCCTTTGTTTTTTGTATTTTCATATGTAAAAAGTACTGTTAATAGAAGAAAACACGTTTTGCAAATGCATATTTATTAAGCTCTGGGATCAAGTTCAATGACATTAACTTAGTTGCATCCTATTTTAGTTCATTATTCATGATTAATTAAAAATAGTAGCCGACTGTTGGCCGTAGTAGTAATTAAGCAGATATATTACAGTCACGTTTTTTTTCATGGGGGCAGATACCACAAAACGCCACTCGCTACGATCCTTGCATGCTCTTTTTGCCTAATCCATTCTCACATTCACAAATGTATTCCTAAAAATTACTAGGAATTAAATTAACAATATTATGTATCCTTACTTAATATTATAAAAGCGAAAGTGAGTTTGTTTATTAATTTTGGTATAGATATAGTTGGGATCCTGGAGACGGACATAGGCTAACTTTTTTAAAAAAGAGAGTGAAAAATGAGGGAGAAAGAGGGAAGAAAAGGAAAAACTTAGCATTGCTATTACAATAAATAAGGCGCTAGGGCAAAAACTACAGGTAGCAGGTACCTGTAAATCACGAAAGGGGAACTTTGTTACCCCGAATTTAACGCGGGCGAAGCCGCAGGCTAAAGCTAGTAGTTTATAGTCTTGAAAAGATCGATTAGCGATAAGACCGCCCATTGTGTCACCCTATTTATAAGTTGTTTAATGTTATTCTATTAATTTGTATGATGTACATAATACATAATGTTCTATCTATCTAAATTTATCCCCCATATACGTTATAACAAAAGGATACTGTATACTTATATCAACAGCGGTAAACATAAGGAAGGAGTAAGAACCGTTCATTAAACCAGAAAGTCACTATACCGTGACAGATGAATGACAAAATATTATTAGTACGGGACCCAAACTCATGGTCGAATAGACGAATCAGGAGCAGTATTTACGCCCCGTTTGTTCCTATTCGTTATATTGGAATCTTTTTTTTGCCCCTTTCTATATTGTAAAGAGCCCAAGACTCATCGTTTCGCTTTATAGACTCTTAGATGTCTGTGGTCCGAAGATTAGACCCTTTTATATAGCCGATACGTGGGCGATATTTTAGACCATATCCTGGCTAGGTTGCTGAAATAGAAAGAATTTGTTGAAAGGCTGTAAACAGTTTTGTAGGTTGGTTTCTTTGTGATAATTGGGTCGGGAGGTTTGGGCTTTGATAGCGGGTTTTTAGTATAAAGGTTTTTTTTCGCTGTACAATTCTAAGCAAAACATGTTGCTTAAAGTTTAAGCTTGAGGTAATGCTACACGCGTGGCCGTGTCGACGATGCGTCCGTGTTCTACGCACACCTCAAAGAGATGTCAGCAAAGTAGAGGGCCACCGCATGACGGGGTTGTGGGTGAAACGAAAGAGATAACGCGGCCATCGAACACAAAGGGTAAAAGGAGAAACATGGATGGGTTTTAGTCAGTAAAAGTCTGACACTCTCCTCCGCTTGGCCCAGAGCAGGGGAAGTTATTTTATGTTTTCCCATCCGTAAAAAGAAAAAGGCTTCATACGTACTGACAGACGGCTTGCTTAATGCTAAAAGCTAAGCGACAGCGCTACTTCCATTCACGATAGCGCCTTTGCCATGCTCTATGTGCCAAGCAAGGCACTTGTCAGTGCGTGTGTAGCTTAAGATTCCAGCTATATCTAATAACTAATGATATTTAAACATTTAAAGACCATTAAAAAAAAGTTGATCACACAAACATTTGGCATATTGTTATTAAATGAGGGTCATGCTTAAATGCCTCTGCTTAATCGTTTAGCTAACTCCACTATGGAAGTTACAAAACTAATGAGATGCGTCTTTTTTACATGAGACGACACCTCAGTTGCAAACACATTATACCCATTTTGGAAACTTAATGTTTTGTCAACCATTTTTCGTTGGTTATTTATCTTTGAAATGTTAAATCGCTTTATTCTTAGAAACAAGGAAATAAGTACGGCTTTCTACAGCCTTTGAAGTCGCTATAAATCAGTAGCTTTCTCAAGCGCTCTGATTTATTTTTTACTCAAGAGCAAAGTAGAAGCTATAGATTTTTTTCTTACACCAAGTTCAGTAAACTATTTTAATTAAAACACTCAGTTTCCGAGTTACAGGAAGTGCGGAAAGATTGAAGTATTTTGTTTTGTAATATATCTCTACCACCCATCTATATTATTATATACTTATATTTCCCTGTAATATTTTTGAATTTTCCTAATCAACGTTTAACACCTATCTTATTTGTCTACCACATTATATTATAAAACACATTTTAAATATATATATTACATCTATTTATATATTTGAAGATATGACTTTATTTTAATTACTACTACTCGTAATATTCGTATAGTCCATCTAAAAGTTGTCTGAACGATATCGCTATCAGTGAGAGAATTAGCAATTTCTGTAAGACAGTTTTGTTGTATTTTTGGTGTGCAATAATAGTACATTACTGCCGCGGTCTACAATGACTACTTTGCTGGTCGCGCTGATGATGGCCGACAGCGCAGCGTAGCGCAGCTCCAGGCCGACACAGCGCGGTCAGCGTGCAGCACTTGATGGACGAGCTGAGATAAAGGCCGAGACCGTAGGTCGAGGCCTTTACAGCGAGGACAGCAAGGGCTGCAATGATGGCCAAGCTGAAAGGCTTAGAGCGTAGCTAGGCTAGCTCGAGGCAATCATAGCGTGACCAGCGAAGCAGTCATTGTGGGCCAAGGTTTGTATAGTGCTTTACTCAAAAATGCAAGTACCTAATCTAAATAAGACCAGCAAGTAATTTAAATAAAAAATATATTTGGAATTGATTTTTTAAAACGTTGAAACGTCAAAATAGCGGTCGGCAAAACATTGCCGGCCTGTTAGAGCGGCCAGCAAAACTTTGCCGGCCGCTCCTTGAGACAGAACGGCAAGGTCGACTTTGCTCAAACAAGGTTGTCAAAATAATGACAACATTACATGCATTTTTGAGTAAATTATATTCTATACTACAGTCAGTTTCAGACAATTATATAACCGTGCAGTCAGTATTTATGTCTGTCATGTGTGGGCAATGTCGTCCTCTTTGTCTTTCCAAACCTCTCTATCTTCTACAATTTCTGGCCGAAGTACACCGTGGTGAAGGTGAGGGGCAGAGATTGTACAAGATTATGTACTTTAAAGAAAGCGTTTTGACGAAGACTTGCAAAATATATATAAAAATCTTGGTCTTAATAGACCAAGGCCTTTTTTTATTCAAGCGGTTTGTAACTAAATCCAGACAAATTGAAAACACTAGACCTTTTTTTCAACACCTTACCTACCGTTTTTTTTAATTCTAAAATAAATAATAATAAACTACTTTCTTCAATAACTTACGTCCTTAATAAAATTAGAGGTTCATTAATATTGATTAAACTTTTAAAATTACGACAAAACTCTTTGTTGTAATAAAATTTTATCATTATGAAAATTAGTGGCTTTGAAAAGTAAGTTAAAATTTTGTGATCGAATTAGTGAAGAGTTTTCTTTGCGAAATTTTTATAAAAATAGAGATGAAAAATTTAAGGTTTATAATCCAGACAAGTATTGGTCACTAGGAAAAAAAACACGCATACATAATAAATAAAAATATTTATTGCCAGAAAGAGACTTAAACAATACCACTTACAAACTAACAATATCTTTAAAATTTTAACATAACTCAATTTGGTAAGTATTGAAATGTACTCTGGTACCCAAGGTAAGATTAAACTTGTGTTATGGGTACCAGTGCTCTCTCATGTTTTACCTACAATACGTAGGTATTGTAGGTAACATAACATCACGCTTAATACCAAAAGGGGATAGACAGAGGTAAACCTAATAATTTAACCAGTACCCATTTACCACAAATTTCGCTATATATTATAATATTATAGTTATGATAAATCCCATGTTATTAGGTCAAGCCTATCAAATCTTTTCCTACCGATGAAATATAAAATGAATCACTAAAACCGTAATCATTTTAAACCAACTTCAAAAATAAATAAATAAATATCTTGGGACAACTCACACACGGCTATCTGATCCCTAAGCAGAGCTTGTGTTATGGTAACCAGACAACTGATATACATACTTATATAATTTATAAATACATACATATTATAGATAAATCACACCCAGACACAGAACAAACAATCATGCTCATCACACAAAGTTTGTCCTGGGTGGGAATCGAACCCACGACCTCCGGCTCAGCAGTCAGGGCCACTAACCACTAGACCAACAGGCCCGTCCAAAAATAAATAATAAATAAATAAATAAATAGTTTTTCGTTCGAAAGGGTATGCTTCTGAAATGGTTCATTATCAATTTTATTTATATTGCTTGGGTAGTTTATGAGTCACCAATCATATTACAATATAATACATATTTTTTCTTCTATGTCTATATAGATGATATGCTAATCTTTTAAATCGTAACAATGGAAAATGATTACTTAATAAAAAGTTATGTGATATAAAAATGCTGGTTGGAAAGTCGATATTTTTCACATTGACTGTTTCTGCACTTAATTTTGTTCATTCCGAATTCCGAAACTTAGGAACAGCATCAACTTGAACATTTTTCATTTTCTTCCAAGTCTGAATTATTTTTAAAATGAAATGCAGGTCTGCAAAAGAACAACCATTTTCTTTTAACAAAATATCAAGTTCTCGTCATCTTAAAAAGATAACTTTTTGGTAAAGGAAGTAAAATATTCTGCCTGTTCAAAAATCGATTCCATGATGTTGTTTCTTCATTGTTTCCTTTGTGAAAGTTACTTCGTTATGATTTTGGTTAGATTTATTCAAAATTGGATTTGAATATAACTTTTATTGTGGTATTTATTTTTGTTTTACTTCTGCAATGATTTCTCGATTGTTTTTTGAGTTACAATCATATATACATATAATTATATTCTTTAGTGTTACAAGCATATTTTTGTATTAAGTACCAAACTCTGCTTGTATATATATATATGTTTGCTGACTATTTGTCATTTTTTGTAGCCTTTTCTGTATTGTGGGTGCGTTTACAAACTTAAAAACTAACATACACAAGCAGCCAAACCCAGAACAACTACCTGTAGGCCATACAAATATTTTTTAATGTCAATGATGATATTTCTCTGTGACGACGCCGCAGAAAAATACTTTGAATCCAGAGTTTTCTATTGTTTTTTTTTTGTAAATACTTCTCAATTAGTACGTACCTATATAATTTCTTACTTTTTTGTATTTGAAAAAAAATAATCCCTATTTCCCTTGGTCTTGGTCTTTTTTATTTTATTTGTAATTCTCAGGAGAAGGTTCTTATTGAAGAAAAAAAATATATGGGTAGATACCACCTAGATATTTAGTAGTCCACCTACCCAGGTGGACTTGCAGAAAAAATACAATATAGTAGCACAGCTAGTGGCCAATAAATGTATTTAAAAATCATAGGCATTTGTATATTTGAATACATTAGGAATGTACAACCATTACTGTACTATAATGATTTACTAAGTTAATTTTGTATGTGGTCTGAAGTTCCAACTCTTAGCTGTTCAAGTAAAGTTAGTCCGAAATTGTAGAATGTAGGCGTAGTAGCTGTGGTAAGTTCTCCCTCTATTGAAATACTCCTACGGTCAAGTTATAAACAAGGTTGTTGTGGTGGTTAGCTGTCTTTGATGTGGGATACAAACTAACCCGCAACCCAATTGCTTAGAAGCTTTTAAAAACAGTCTGAAAGATTTTGAAGGGCGTTTATCCTTACTAATATTGTAAAAGCGAAAGTGAGTTTGTTTGTTACGTCTTCACGCCTAAATGGCTTAACCGATTTTGATGAATTTTGGTACGGAGATGGTTGAGAGCCTAGAGACGGACATAGGTTAATTTTTTTTTTTTTATTAAAAGCGAAAAATATAGGAGAACTCTTTCTCCCTCATTTCTTACTTTTTAACAAGAAGAAAAGGGAAAACTTAGCTTTGCTATTACAATAAATAAGGCAAAAAGTAAAGGGTAAAAAGTACAGGTAGCAGGTACCTGCAAATCAGAAAAGGGGAACTGTGTTACCTCAAAAACGCAAGTGAAGCCGCGGGCAAAAGCTAGTAACTCAATAAAACGTATAACATATCACTTTTATACGTAAAACATAACACTGTAGTCCGTATAACATAACACTGTAATACCTATCATCTGCCAACATAACTTGTCAAAGTAATCCAACGTTTGCTTTATTCTAACCAATTCCTTAGAGGACCCGCAGGACTCAATAAAACTTTTTGTAAGAAAAACCTCGCTCCAAAATGAACTTATAAACCGACTTTCTTATTTTGAGAGCCTAAAACATTATTGTTTGATGGCAAATAAATAAAATTTCCTTGTTTTTTTTCTCTTAGTTATCTTTTTATGTTGTTATCTCTTTAAGTCTTTCTTTGGCTTTGTGAAATTATTTGAGAACTTTGATAAAGTTCTTTTTCATCCACTTCTTCGGTATTAGTTCGAAAGTTTTTTAATCGAGTAATGAACTGAATTTACGGATTGGTACAATTCTATTAGTTCAACTATGAATAGCAATTAGAATGAATCACTATGGACTCTTGAGACATCTTGAAAGTTTTATATTGAATTGTATTTGCATGATTTTATGGCGTAATTCAAATAAAACTGAATATTTGATGAATTTATTGACAGTCTTCAATAAAATAAATTTCTGATTTATCATTGATTTTCTACAAGAATATAAATATAATGTTGATTGATGAAACTGAATCGACTTAGGTACAATAGCTGTTGTTTATCTTATAAGTTTTTTTTAGCTACATAGAATATATATTTTTATACCAAAAACTGATACATATTTCTTAGTTTGGGCTTAGCTCGAATCCGTGGAATAAATGCTGAATGAAAAATTTCTAAATGCTCATTTCGAACACTAGATTATATTTACATTGTTATTTTTTTATAACACAGCCGGGCACAGCAGTGCCCCGGCATACATTGCAAAGCACCATTTCCTTCTTAATATTTTGTATTTTTCTACCCAACTGCTTTTCCTATCTAGGTAGGCAGGGAGTTAGGTAGGTACCTACCTCCTTACCTACCCCACCGTACCTACCAACTGATTTTTTATTGAAAAAAAAACCTGACAATAACAAACACAACACAAACATAATTAGCGAAATCGGTCCAGCCGTTCACGCGTGATGCCATGACCAAGGGAAATAGGGATTGATTTGTATAAAAACACACAAATTGATATGGTCTATCACATAGTATACCTTTTTATCCGATTAACATAATATAATATGTCGCTATTTGGCTTCAGATAATGTTAAGATTTAAATTGAAACATTAGCAAAATTTCAATCATAAAATTGCTCAATGAAGATTAGCATCCAAAAATAAAACTCATTACATTCATCGCAAAGGAAAACCTATTCATTCAATTAAATTCATTCTAAGGATTCTAAATCAAAATCTAATTTGAGCTGAAACTTTAAATTCGAATTGCCTTTACTTGTAGAATTGTTAAAATGCAAACTTCGGAATGTGAATTAAGTCCTCGACTGGCCACTCGATATAGTGATTAGGTGGAACTTGGCTCTAGCAGTTAGCCAGACTTTAGATAATAGGGTAACAGAAATTGAATTTTGCGAACCTTTCGGGTATTTATGGGATGTAGGCTAAATGGCTGAAAGTTTCAATTTATCTGGTCTAGTTGTTAGTGTTGGCAGTTTATTTCCATATTATGGTTTTGGAATTTAGACGTACAGTGTGCTGATTAATAGTATGAGTGAAGTTATTGTTTATAATAGCTTGAATATGTGAGAATAGCCCAGTCTAAAGCGTTGATTAACAGAAATTTTAGTTTTAGTTTAAGGAAATTATCTTATGTTTTTTAAACTACTAAAAAAAGGAGAACGTTTTCAATTGGACTGTATGTTTTTATTTTATTATGTTCAATTTTTGGTCGATATCAAAATTATTTGTAATATTCTTTCTATAATCGAAAGTGTGTGCTTAGGTCAAGCAAGAGATGTTGTTTTTATTTCATAGTTAGTCCCATAGTTAGTAAACGGGTTGCGCCGACCCTAAATAGAATGGGACAAGGGCAGGAAAATGATGTTGATGATGTCCCAAAGTAAAAGTTATTCATATTTATGACTATTTCACTCTCTTAAAGTAAAACCCTGTACAGCCGCTTTCTTTATAAGATGTGATAATTTATAATTTACACAAAATCGTGTTGAAAATGAGCCATTATTTTCAAGATTCAATTTACGTCTATCAACCAAGGATTAACAGGAGACAAGTCGTTAAGAATCAGTACACAAAGTCAAACGTTTTACGACTGTTCACAATACTACAATTACGGCCAGACAAATCATAATGGATTAACCGAACATAATTTTCCTCTGAGAAACTTTTGGTCACATTTTCAAGTTTCAATTTATTTGCCAATCCGCAGCTTGCCAACTGTTGAAACTTTACTAAATACTTCTTGCTGGAGAATAACAAAGCTATGCTTGAATTGGTTGGTTGCCAGAAAAAAAATGAAATAAGTTTTCCTATTGTATCGGTGAATATGCTTATCGATGTATTGTTGTTACAATCTATGGGTTATTGCGGAACAGTTTTAGGTCATTCAGTATATTATATCTGGTATGATTATCGTGTGGGAAATGTAAAAAAAAACCACCAAAGGCGAGTCAAATTCGCATACCGAGGGTTTCAGTAAGAACTTGCGACATAAACTACCATATCTTTGACTGCGTAGACTTAAAAGGTTGATTTTTAGATCACAACACAAAGAGATTCCAGACTTGAGTAGGTACTTGGTTTTAATTACAAGTCGATACGTCCACGTGTTCTCGAGATAACGTGTCTTGACAGACAGACAGACGGACCACAAAGTGATCTTGTAAGGGTTCCGCTTTTTTTTGAGGTACAGTACCGCATAAAAAAGGTTTAGCTAGATTTAAGTTTGGTTTTTGTGAAACATTTTCATTATTTTTAACCGACTTCTAAAAAAGGAGGAGGTTCTCAATTCGGATGTTTGTATGTTTTTTTGTTAAATCCTTATCTATTATCGTCGTAATTATACAAAATCTATTAAATACTTATATTCAACTGTTGTTTATGAACAGACAATGGTCCATTTTATCTTTTATCCTTACTTACTAATATTATAAAAGCGAAAGTGAGTTTGTTGTTACCTCTTCACGCTTTAATGGCTAAACCGATTTTGATGAATTTTGGTACAGAGATATTTGGGAACCAGGAGACGAACATAGGCTAATTTTCATTTGAAAAAAGTGGGATGTGAGGGAGGAAGAGGGAAGAAAAGGGAAAACTTAGCGTTGCTATTACAAATCAATAAGGCGCAAGGGGAACTGTGATACCCCGAATTTAACGCGAGCGGAGCCGCGGGCAAAAGCTAGTCTATCTATAATAATATTATGAACAGTTTGTTTTATTGCAGGTAGCACTAATGGTTGTAATTAAAAAGGATTTCAGTGTTGGATAGCTTATTTATCGAGGAAGGTTATACGTCTGCCTTTAACTTCACGTTACGATACTTAGAAACTGAGCAGCGCGAGCGGCCACATAGGTAGCAGTGTAATATGTTGTGTAAAAAAAAACTTATTTTTCGTAACCCTGGAAGAGTTAGACAAACGAATAGTACACCCAGATTTCGACAGATAAACTCAATTTACTTTTAGATCCAAATGAGAAGACAGTACAAAATAAAAATACAAACACTGTCAAATAAGACCGCGTACTCACTGACAAATATATTTTGTAGTAACATTACCAAAACGACTGCGCTGCGATAAAATCCGGAATTTATCGTACTTTTTAGTCCAACAGCAACCCTAGGGAACCACATGTCCATGAAATGAAACGTTATTTCTATGTTAGACGATCACTCGACATTCTAAAACGGTACCACGGAGTCAACTTAGAGTAGGTCACTTATTTTGAAACTAGTGACACGCTCTGGCTTTGTCTGGCTTCACGACTTGACAAAACATTGCACGTGTTGTGACACTTGACTGCCAAGTTATAGGTCTCAAACTCAAAAGCATTTATTTCAATTAGACCATTACAGGCACTCTTGAATGTAAAGAAACAAAATGTTGAAGCTACAGTCCCGGTCACAAGACATAATAACTTGTGAAAGTATTGTAGTTGCCCATTCTAAAGCGTTGATTTCTATGGAGAAGAATGGGCAAGAAACTCTATGGACACTCTTCTAAATTAAAATATTATTACTAAATCGTATTTACATCATTCGTGTTGAGATTATACAAATATGTGAGAACGATGTAGAAAGACGTGCACAGTAAGAGTTTCTAGAGTAAAAGCAAAATTAAATTTAAAAATGTAAATAACTTAAAAATGAACCGTGACCGTATTCTTATCATCACTTGCTTCGGTGAAGGGATTGAGTGACATTGGCGTCGTGAGGATATTACTCGATGACATGTTCAGCCAATTCAGAGGCCCATGGCTTAATGCCATTGCTTGATGTCAGCAAAACAGAGCCTGCCAGTTTTTTTTTCGTTGGGAAATCATCTACTGACTTCCCCCGCTCTGGGCGGAGCGGGGCGGCATGTCAGACTTGTACTGACTAAAACCCACCCATGTTCCTTCTATTGCATTTACGTTCCGGGGCCGCGGTATCTCTTTCGAGCAACCCCGGCAGGCGGAGGCTCTGGGAAGCCCCTCTGCTTTGCTGACATCTCTTTGAGGCGCGCGTAAAACACGAACGCACCGTCGACAAGGCAGTTGGGTACCCTGACATCTTAAAGCCGTACTTATTCTGTTGAGGAAAAGAGAGAGAACTATGCTGGGCGTCTAGCGCCATCTCTTTTCCACACTGACATGAGTACTGCTTTAAGCACCTGCCGGGGTTGCGGGTAGTTCGAAAGAGATACTGCGGCCGCCGAACATAAAAGCTAAGGGAAGGAAGCTGGGTAGGAAGATTCTTGACGATTTCCCGAAAAAATGTGTAGCATTAAAACTCTCAACATCAGGTTAAGCACTAACCAAACGATTAAAAAAATAATTGTAATGTTTATTTCACCGGACCCTTTTACTAAGACTCCGTCCGTCTGTCTGTTTGTCCATCTGTTGGTCTGCCTTTCTGTCCGTCTCTCCATCTGTCCATCTATCACCAGGCTTGTATTTCATGAAACGTGTTAGTTGCACAGTTAAATTACCACAATTGTTTTTTGTTTATGTTTTTTTGTTGCCGCTATATTAACAAAAAACAGAATAAAATATAATATATGACGGGAGAGGATCTAACATAATAAAACTAGATCTTCAGTGGCATTAAATCGAATTTATTAATGATTTATTCAACTAATGAATTCTACAGGAACTACCCTTAATCAGTTTCTTTATATAGAAATGGTCTTATGAAGTTATTAACTCAACATCACGCAATAGAAAACATGACACCCAGTAGTACAGAGATTGGGAAAGTAACAGGGTAATACGGTAGCACCGTATCACGATAGCACATTAGCACTGTAGCACAGTAACACAGAATCACAGTAACACAGAATCACAGTTACACAGTAGTTTAGGCAAAAGAACAACAATATACAGAGGGGCAGAGAAACAGTAATTAAAAGTAATATAACCTGTGCACTAGGAAACGCTTGAAGTCAGACTGCCGTTTTACCGCTGCGCGACTCTTTTATACACTAGAATTCTAGGCGGGGGTTATGGCACAGCGCGCTAGCAACTGCAGAATGACTCAGCGCGATAGCAGCTGCAGAATGACTCAGCGCGTCCCAGTGCAGAAGCTGCTAACAATACGACGCCGACACGGCCATGCTGACGTGCGGACGTCCTCGTACGCTCAGTTTATAATTACATCTATAATACGAAAAAGAAACTGATTAAGTACCGTTTGGTCATCCTGCCATTGTTTCTGGTCCGGTCCTTTTAGACCCTACAGATATTTAAGCACTTCAAAATCAAAATAATTTTATTTCACATAGGCCTACATGGGCACTTATAAAACGTCGAGAAAAGGTGCACGGTTCGGGTTGGTTGTTTCCTATGGAGAAGAACCGGCAAGAAACTCCATGGTTACTCTTTTAAAATCATTTAGTTTTACAATGTTGTTGTTGTTACAGCGTTAGCACTTAAGTATGAGAGGACAGCGTAGGCCCGACAATAAGTCATTGCTTACTTTACAATAAGTAAAATAAAATAATACGTTAACAAAAATTAACAAGCCTCTAAGAATCTACAAGGCCAACCATGTCCACTCATTCACAACGAATTGGTAGAAAAGAATCTACATATTCAAGAGTAAAAAAAATATTGGAAAAACAAAATAATAACTATGAGACGACTTGGTCTAGTCACCTATGACTCTACAAAGCTTACTTCTTGGTCCGGTCAACTTCAGACCCTTCAAGATTAGACCTCTGGTCCGGTCTCCTTAGACCCTTCAGATATTTAAGCACTTGGTCCAGTCTGCTGCGACTCTACAAGACTTACTTCTTGGTCCGGTCAACTTCAGACCCTACAAGATTAGAACCCTGGTCTGGCATTATTTTTTTTTTTTTGTATGTCCCTTCAGTAAAACTGGACTGGACTTAGCTAGACTGAACAACTTTTGTTCCTTTAGCTTTACTTTTTTTTTTAACCCAAGTCCGGCATTTTTTTTTGTATGTCCCTTCAGTAAAACTGGACTGGACTTAGCTAGACTGAACAACTTTTGTTCCTTTAGCTTTACTTCTTTTTTTTTTATATTTTTTTTTTGCCCTTCAGGTATGTCCCTTCAGTAAAACTGGTCTGGACTTAGCTAGACTGAACAACTTTTGTTCCTTTAGCTTTACTTCTTTTTTTTTATCCTTTTTTTTTTTTTTTTTTCTTTTTTTTTTTTTTTTTCTTTTTTTTTTTTTCTTTTTTTTTTTTTTTTGCCTAGCTTCACGAACAAGAACCTCTGTGCTATTATTCGCCGACGCGTCATCCTTATAATATTTTTTTGCGATATCCGAAAAGAACGACAACGACGCAATACTAACGTTTCCGTCTCTATACATTTACGAAATTGCAATATTTGTTAAAGACAATCAGTCTAAATTTGACACACTTAATACTAGACGTCATCAATGGACACTTAGCCAAAAGGACATAATACTGCGCTTTTCTCTAAGAGTTGTCTAGGCATGTGTCCTAAGATTTATAATAAACTACCAAAATCGTTAAGTATATCCACAAAATAGCATTTTAAATCTAATCTATAAAAAATCTTAGTTGAAAAGGCATACTATTCTATTAACCTGTCAAGGACCGCCATTATTTACATCAACTATCCGTCAAGCACCGCCGGGCGGGCTCTTATCGTAAGCGTAATCTGACCCCGGTCACAAAACTAATTGCTCCGTTTCTGTTGCTTCTATTCACATACTCTAAACGGTGTCGGGTTGTTCAATGATCTGGCTATGAAATACAATATAAACAAGATTCTGATTATACTTCAAGAAATAAACACATCCTATTGAAATCGGAGTACTTGCCGAATAGTTATGTTGCTGTATTATGTCGATTTCTGACTAAATTGTGTGATCATTAAACACGAAATTTTTGTACTAATTTCACACTTTTTTTTTTTTATGTTACTTACAATAGTTTTAGTTTCTTTCTTTGTCTATGTTTGTAAAATATTATCTACCATCGAGAACATTCGTTCAGAAACGATTTTAAGATTTATCTTTACTGCAAATACAGTTTTAAATCGATCGGGGTTCGGTGGCACAAATTTGTGCCAGCGGGGCTCAACGGTAATACTTGTTTACTGACACGTTTTAGTGCCGCTGTGGCTCTAGAAGTTAATGAGTTTTTATAGCATAAAACATAAAATAAAACTGTCCGATCTATGTGTTATTCTATTTTGTATTTTAGACAGTTTCATGTAATTAATTTGTACGCCTTGCAAGGCAAAACATAGTGAGACAACACAATTCTTTAAACCATATACCATGCACCTATGTTTCACAAGTAAATAACTTTGACTTTGAACGACTGACCTCGGGGTACTTCTCGCAAGTTTTCTATTGTTTCCATTAACGTGTTTTAATTCGTACCTATCTTTTTTTCAAATAGCGGTTACTCTAAAGGGGCCTTTGCATTTACGGTCTAGTTACGTTTGGTGTCTTCACTCGCATTTAACAAAGACAAAATTTACCTACTGAGAAAAGTTTTACCAGAGCCTTACCCTTGTTAAATCAACCTGTGTCATATTGAGCCAGCTTTTTTTTTTTTTTTTTTTTTTTTTAGCATAGGAATTCGATCAAATGGTTTCATTATTTAACCATCTTCATCAGGATAGTTAGTAGATCCCTAATCAAATGAGCTTCCCTAAATGCCAAACATTATTTTAAGAGTGTGAACCCGGTTACTCCACAACGAGTAGTATTGAGAGCTAATTGAATAACACCTAAATGATCAGAATTCTAATTTGTTTTGGCTATAGTGAGCGTAGTTATCAAGGTTCTCATGACACGCTTGACCTGGCACTTTACCCAACTGGTAACAGTGGCAATTAAATGTAAATCAACATGATTATCTTTACAAGAATTCTTAAATTCAGCAGTGTCGTATGTTTTTTTTTTTTTTTTTTCATATTACAAAAGATTTCGGACTGCCCGTCCGCGCAATCTATAAAATGCGTCATCGCGAGTCCCTCAGAAAAAAAATTAAAGAGATCGATATACTGACTCTGCCTTCACTTTATATCTTAGAATGTATATTGTGTGTCCGTAAAAATCGGGGGCTTTCAAAATTAGGAGCGACTATCATAATATTAATACACGAAATTGTAATTCCCAAATTTAGATTAACAAGAACTAGCAAGTCATTTCTATAGTCTATAAACGGTGTACGCCTTTATAACAAGTTGGTAAAGTCGGTTATAGAACTGACAGATGGAAAATTCAAAAACTATATCAAACGTGTCCCTATTAAAAAGCATTTTATAAAATCAAGGACTACGTTAAAGGTGAAGAAGTTCTACTACAGTTCTTTCCACGTATGCGGCTTCCCTGGTAGCTTACAAACAGCACAGATTTGTGGATGTCTCTAACTATTGATGAATAAGACAAATCTTGTGAAACTACCTATAATCACGGAAGAATATTCTCTACGTTCACTTTTTCCCCGAGCTAGTCAGTTAAATTTAAATGAATTGTATGCCATGGCAAAAACAGACCTGCTATGTTATGGACAAATGGACCTTTTAAATATAAATAACACAAGAACCTAAAATTAATTTTGCTGTGAACATGATAAATCAATGACTAGGTTAAGGAATGCGACAATATTGGCAAATGGCAACCATGTAGTGGTTTTATTACGTTCGATTTTACGGTAAAGTATGCCCTGCCTTATATCGTATAAGTGCGATATTTCAGACGGGAAATCGTTTGAACGGAATTCGAAAATGTTGATAATGTTCCACAGATTTAAGTACTGCTAATGTTTCTAATCCATATATGAATGGTACGACATTTTGTGGCTAAAATATCGCGACCTAATAATACGTTTTTATTGAGACACTCATCCGGTAATACATGAAATGTGTTTGCACAAAGCGCCTACCAAAAGCATCACAGTAGCATTTTACTGTTGAGACTACGTAAAGGAATACTAGGCTTTTTTTTTATTTTTACATTTTTGTCGACCGTCTACCCGCGTTTTATGACAATATGTTTTATTTTTTTTTAATTTTTTTATTTCCGAACTATACCCGGACCAATCCCGCACAAAATGTAAGATTGAAAAGTTAACGTTATAAGAACCAACCTCTTTTCACCTGTAACGAGATACTACACACAGAACCAGAATAAAATATGAAAGGAAATAGTATCGACTGAATACTGGGTGTCATGTGGCGGGATGTCACACCGTCTACTTTTTGTTTTTAATTTTATACTAGCCGAAAAGAAAGACATTTGTCCCTGTATTAAATTGCCGGTAGTCCCCAGTAAAAGTGGGAGTGGGTCTGATCGCACTTCTGATGACGGGAGAGGATCTAACATAATAAAACTAGATCTTCAGTGGCATTAAATCGAATTTATTAATGATTTATTCAACTAATGAATTCTACAGGAACTACCCTTAATCAGTTTCTTTATATAGAAATGGTCTTATGAAGTTATTAACTCAACATCACGCAATAGAAAACATGACACCCAGTAGTACAGAGATTGGGAAAGTAACAGGGTAATACGGTAGCACCGTATCACGATAGCACATTAGCACTGTAGCACAGTAACACAGAATCACAGTAACACAGAATCACAGTTACACAGTAGTTTAGGCAAAAGAACAACAATATACAGAGGGGCAGAGAAACAGTAATTAAAAGTAATATAACCTGTGCACTAGGAAACGCTTGAAGTCAGACTGCCGTTTTACCGCTGCGCGACTCTTTTATACACTAGAATTCTAGGCGGGGGTTATGGCACAGCGCGCTAGCAACTGCAGAATGACTCAGCGCGATAGCAGCTGCAGAATGACTCAGCGCGTCCCAGTGCAGAAGCTGCTAACAATACGACGCCGACATATACTTACTGGAGCTTCAACACAACAAACATATTTTTTTGTCGTTTTTAAAGCTATTGGTACGGGACCCTTTGTGCGCGTTTTTCAATCATGGTGAAAACTGGGTCCCGTATTGGCCTAAAAGCTACGCAGTTTAGGGAAGCTGATTCTCACAGAGAGACATGAAAAGCAAATTTTATTTATCACATCTAAATAGATATAGAAGGCACGATATGTTTGTGTTCAAAAAGCTTTTGTGTTTGAAACCAGGGAGTCGTTGAATCCAAGGACAGAGTTGTACATTGCAGTTTATGGGACTGTTTCAAGCAGTGTCTTCCGGTTGATAATGATGCTGTGCCAAATTAATGGGAAGGCAGAAATTGTCTTGTTTTGGTCGACGAACAGTTTTCCTTAGTGTTTTCCAGGAGCTGTAATAATTATGGTGATAAATAGTCTTTGATGATATTTAATTAGGCTGATTATGAGAAACAGAATTAAAATAAAATTTTACTGAAAAAGTTTTTTTCGTTGTTTTTGCGTTGCAATGAATAGTACCATACTCACTAATTTATTTAGTTACAGATTAAGTTCATAGCTCATAATAAAATTAAATTTCATTAAATATGATCATGCCTGCGTGTACCTAATATGTAGTAACAACTCACATTTCGCCTGTTGTGTTCAAGGTCATGTAATAGGAGGTGAGCCTATTACCATCAAACGAGCACATATCCAGACTGTAGCTGCATATAATAGCTGCTTCTGAGAAATTCATGATGGGGAAACAAAAGACAATGTGCCCGACTTGTAAGTCGAACCCATGACTTAATGTTTGACAATCGCGCTTGCGACCAATAAACCAACAACGCAGCAGTAAACTAAATATCATTATAATTTATTTATTCGACACGTCAAGCATAGAGCACAGAGAGGGACTTAATGCCATTGGCATTTTGTACCACTCAATTTTTGGGTGATGTAGAAACGAACAACAGTAGATGTAAAACTGAAAATATATGTTGTTCTGTTATTTAATTTCTGTGAAGTGTATTCTAAAACGTCGTTTCATTCACGTGAAAATTAGTAACTACTGTTCTCGGGTCTATAACACCCTTGCCTGGCGGCTCGTGCGTTAAATCCGCCTCGGCCGCAATGACAAAGTTTCCTCACTTAAATTAAAATGTACTATATTAATTTACGCTACGATTATATTTAAGTCTGTTTACGGTAAAGTTTCTATCCTTCTGTACATTTCAATAATAATTCGTGATAAAACTAACGTTATCATGACAAAAGACAAGCCAACTTTTAACAATTTCACAAAAGGATTTAAAAGTAACTAACGCTATACGTATTTTAATGTATTTTTGGTAAATTCAGCATAATCAATGTAAATTAAACCATTGTCGCAATATGGCTGCATACGCATTTCCGGAGTAACTAATACAACCGGCGTGGTATATACTTAATATTGTTATTTAAAATTAACGAATGAATAAACAAAAATCTCATTAAGACGCTGACAAGAGCCAAAAAGGCTTGTCTCAAAACATTTTTTTGCCAAATCTATACAGTTTGTGACGGCGGAAAAAATATACTAATGCTGAGAACCCTGTTGCTTTCAAAACACGTTTTTGAGAAGTTTCCTCGATACAAAAAAATTGTAAACTAACCTCTTAAAATGATCTTCCAATAAAAATATCTGTATTACGAATCAATGTACGTTGGTAAAATGTATAACAATAACTTTGTTGCTGTACGATGAATATAAAAATCGGCCAAGAGCGTGTCAGGCCACGCTCAGTGTAGGGTTCCGTAGTTTCCCGTCCGTCACAATAAGTGTTCTTTACCACGGTAGGTCATGAAAGCACGGAAAATCTTAACATCGACTTTTAAAAAAATGACGTCATTACGCAACGCCATCTATCGAACCATTTATGAACTGGTTTTTACCTTAACATTTTGATGGTGTTAAAAAAATGAATTTTAGTTTTGTTCTAAATTGCCTTAGCATGTTCTTGATAGAAGTTTTATGTAGTTATAAGATACCGCCAATGCCAAGGAGAGACCAACCGAACAATTAGGTAATACCCGATCCAATGTAATAAGTACCTACAGCGCCATCTCTCGGGGAATTGGGTTACTAATTAATTCAAAGACAAGAAGTGCAAGAAGTTTTCGGTGGTAATTTTGGATTGCGAGAACCGATTTCAATAATTCTTTTTTTGTTAGAAAAAAGATACGTTCAGGATAATAAAATATGTAAACGAAGTTAAAAAAAATGCTTGCATATACGATTATACTACAAACTTAGTCCAGAAATTATTTTGTACAACTTTTTGTCTTTTTTGTACAAAAACTGTTGTGTCAATCAAGTTCAAAATAATTTTCCTAGAAAGTCCTTATAAAGTTCTACTTTTCAGATTTTTTTCATATTTTCTAAACTTATGGTTCAAAAGTTAGAGGGGGGGGGGACACATTGTTTTTTACTTTTGGAGCGATTATTTCCGAAATTATTGACATTATCAAAAAATGATTTTAGTAAACCCCTATTCATTTTTAAATACCTTTCCAACAATATATCACACGTTAGGGTTGAAATTAAAAAAAAAATCACTTCCCACTTTACATATAGGGTGGCTACACTAATAAAACATTTTTTTCCAATTTTTATTTTACCACTTTGTCGGCGTGATTGATATACATATTGGTACCAAATTTCAGCTTTCTAGTGCTAACGGTCACAGAGATTAAGCGAGGACGGACGGACGGACGGACAGACAGACATGGCGAAACTATAAGGGTTCCTAGTTGACTACGGAACCCTAAAAATGAATAGTTAAGTGAGAAATGATATAAAAAAATAACTGTCTTAGAAGTCAGAAATTTTTCACTATCAACATAAAACGTATTTTTAGCGTTCTGTACCTTAAAAGGAAAAAACGGGACCCTTATAGGATCAGTTTGTTGGCCGTTTATCTGTCTCTCTGTCTATCAAGAACCTTTATCTTAAGAACGTGTAGAGGTATCAAGTTGAAATTAAAACCATATACTCAAGTCTGTGGTCCTAAATCAAACCTCTAAGTTTACGCAATCAAAAGATATGACCGTTTATGTCGTAAGTTTTTTTTTTTTTTAAAGTTGCCCCACACTAGGAATTTCTCCTGTATCGTGGGTGCGTTTACAAACATTTAAACTCACATACACAAACAACCAGACCCGAAACAACTATCTGCAGGTCATACAAATATTTGTTCCGTGCGGGAATCGAACCCGCGACACGCAGCGCAGCAGTCAATCGCTCAGCCACTGCGCCAACCGTGCCGTCAGTTTGTACGGAAACCTAGGTGCGCGAGTCCGACTCGCACTTGACTGGTTTTATATTTTTTTATTTCACAGTTGTTGTGTTGATAGGATTCGTATATGTCACTTCTCTATGGTAAAGAGTGAATGCTTCCAGCAACAAAACTAAAGTAAGACGGAGAAGGATATCATTGTCTTCACTGCCCCTGGCTGAAGGCCTTAAATGTAAGGCATCCAAAGTATTGACCAGTTAAGTAGATAACGACCTCACAGGCTGAACTGCGAGATGCCATTCAAAAAAAAAAAAAACTTGTGTTCACTCACAATTTTCAAAATAAATTTCTTAAAAGTTTCTTGAGAATTTCATTCTATTTTACCAAGGTTGGTAGTATTGGTAGGCACAAGATACCAAACTCAAAGTAACCTTTTCAAACACCCTCGGCTATAATAATCAAATTAAGACGTTGCTACATCCCTTCTCTTATCTTAACCTCACTATTATAATTACATATACGAACAATATGGCTTTCAGCTGAATTTTGACAAAGATAAGAGCCGATATGCAAAGTCAGCGAACTGACAGACACTATCGTATCACGTGCTACGATTTCTATGCTTCCAAGTGTATAATATAGTTCTTCATTCATTGAACCAAGTAATTATCAACTTTATGTATGAAATTTCTAGGTTGAGAATAGAGGAGACATAAATAGTTAGTTCTGAGCATAATCCAGTGAAACTAACCAATAATATGTAATGTCCATGTTTCTCGCAGATTGCTATAAATTGGACATAACGTGTAATTTCCAGACAGGTCACATGTGTTTCACATTAGGCATAATAAATGTTATTGTTGTCTACTGAATACGTAATAGGGATTAGCCCTTTGTTGCCTAGTTTTATTACCTGTGCACAACATTTCGACAAATGGTCACGAGTTTCAAGCGAATGGGTAATCTAGTTTTGAATTGAATCGGTACACGTAATACTGTATTATAGTATACTAGCTTTTGCCCGCGACTTCGCTCGCGTTAAATTCGGGGTACACAGTCCCCCTTTCCTGATTTGCAGGTACCTGCTACCTGTAGTTTTTGCCCTTGCGCCTTATTGATTGTAATAGCAATGCTAATTTTTCTCTTTTCTTCCCTCTTTCTCCCTCATTTATCACTTTAAAAAAATACCCTATGTCCGTCTCCACGGTCCCAACTATCTCTGTACCAAAATTCGTCAAAATCGGTTTAGCCATTAAGGCGTGAAGACGTAACAAACAAGCTGACTTTTATAATATTACTAGCTTTTGCCCGCGGCGTCGCTCGCTTTATATTCGGAGTAACACAGTTCCCCTTGCGCCTTATTGATTTGTAATAGCAACGCTAAGTTTTCCCTTTTCTTCCCTCTTTCTCCCTCACATCACACTTTAAAAAAAAAAAATTGCCTATGGCCGTCTCCTGGTTCCCAACTATCTCTGTACCAAAATTCATCAAAATCGGATTAGCCATTAAAGCGTGAAGAGGTAACAAACAAATAAACAAACAAACTCACTTTCGCTTTTATAATATTAGTAAGGATATAAATATAAAATAGTAAGGAAAAGGATTCTGATCATTTGTATGAAAATGTTTGGGAGGCGCTCTTTAGGGTAAGCTGCGCTTGCCTAGGTTGGTCTGTGGATGCCCGTGTTGGTCCCAGCTGTCATTTCTAAATCTTTGACAGTCTTTACTGATAGTTAGTGTTCTGAAGGTATAACAACCAGTCTCACGGAAGGGTATCGTATCGTATCACCTGGTACTAACTGGGCTATGGAGGTTAGATAGGCGCTTCATGTAAAATACTGGTATTCGGCTGCATCGATTAGACTGGAAGCCGATCCCAGTTGTTAAACGGGGTAGGCAGATAATGATTTTTATGAGCTGGGAATTTCGATGAACATAGATAGAAGTGTCATATGTTAGAATATATATGTTAGACTCCAATATCATGTGGGCAATAAATGGGTTTGTTGCTTTATTAAATAATAATGACGACACGGTTGACGCAGTAGCTGAGCGATCGACTGCTGGGCTGCGTGTCGCGCATTCGATCCCCGCAAGGAACAAATATTTGTATGGCCTACAGGCAGTTGTTCCGGGTCTGGCTGTTTATGTATGTGAGTTTAAATGTTTGTAAACGCGCCCACGATAGGTACTGGAGGAACGCCTAGTGTGGGTTTTTTTTTAAACTCTTAATCGCCATTTAACACTTTGACGTCTAACTCCACTGCGATCAGACACTGTCTTCGCTACGAGACTCTGTAGAAGCAAGCTGTAAGTGTGGGTAGACTTATGGTGCGCTGGCAATTAATTTCAAGTTTGTACTAATTTATTATAGTGGAAACCTATACCCAACAATTGCCAACAAAATGCACCTGACAGAGAACTTCTTCCAGTTTCACAAATAAATGTAGATATATAGATAAACCATTTTTTTGATGCATTAACAGACACAATATAGGAATTAACACAATAATTTATGAAGCTGAGAAAAAAAGGACATAGATAAAAAAAAGATAGAACTTAGATTGACCCACAGACAATTAGACACATCACATACATTTATAACGGTCGCCCACTACTGGGCGGTGATTTAAGGCTCCACCAAATGTGACGATCGCCCGGAGGACACAGTGGAGCACAGAGTGGCGGTCTGCCCAGAGAGGCGATCGGCCTGTGGACGGTGAGCAACGGGTAGCTCACCGTCCGTCTATTGACGAAAGGCCGTGTCGACGGCGCGTTAGGGTTTTACGCGCGCCTCAAAGAGATGTCAGCAAAGCAGAGGGGCCTGCCGGCGAGGCCTCTGTCTGCCGGGGTTGCGGGTTGTTCGAAAGAGATACCGCGGCCCCGGAACGTAAAGGGCAATAGAAGGAACATGGGTGGGTTTTAGTCAGTAAAAGTCTGACACCACCAAAAAGGAATCCAGCACAATTTTAGGTAGATTACCTGACGCTGATATTCTGCTGAATCTCGCTAGTGACACAAGGATGTCGAGAAAACGCAATGACGTATTAAGAACAAAAAACGACATTTTGGATGATGAACTGTCTTGATACTAAATTCCACGAAAACCCATCAGTAGTATCTGCGTGAAAGAGCGCACAATCTACATTCTTTTGAATTTGTAATATTATGACAGAAATTGAGTTGATTGATTGATAAATAATTGAATTGATTAATTGAATTTAGTGATTGATTGATTGTAACAGTATTGGATTTGTAATATTGCCATATTGTAAAAGTAAATAAATATACACGTAGCGACATCTATACAGTTACATAGATACTAAGACGCTAGACGGAGGTAAGCTAACGCTCAAGACTGTTGTTATTCATTACATTGTCTCTTCCTTGGTGTAACAATTTATTGTTATTTACTACAAATATGGGTATCCACGTACGTATAGGATTCCTATAACTAATATATCCCGATAATAGACATATCGAAATACGATTCGTCCTACATAACAATTGTACTTTAAAATTAACACCTACAACACCCAGTTGTGTGTTTTTTTTCAAGTTAATTTTGTAATTACATGGTTTTAGGTGAAATCCATGTCAAGATAATGTTCGGTCGATTTATTTATGACGAAATTCATATGTTCTAGTATAATTTATAAGTGCATTTTATGCCTGAATATTAATTTCATGTGACCCTATTCAAAATTTTTTGATGGAAAATCCGCATAACAATTTGCCCTACCTGGGATACGAACCCAGGACCTCGTGCTTAGCAGACATTTAAAAGCAATGAGGTAGTGAATCCTACTAATATTATAAATGCTTTGTGAGGATGTTTGTTACTCTTTCACGTAAAACGGCTGAACGGATCTTGATGAAATTTTGGCACAGAGGTAGATTATAGTCTGGAATAACATATAGGATATTTTTTTATTTCACTTGGGTGAAACTGCGAGCGCTAGGCCAGCTAGTAGTAAATATTGTTGAAATAACACTGGGCGGCTGCTGCAGGTGCTAAAAACCTCAAACAACGCAAATATCACAATTTGACAGGAAGTTCATATGTGTGAAACGGTTCAACCGTTTGGGGTTCAGACTATGCGGCTCTGGGTACTAAGCACTCGGACTCATCTAGTATTTCGAGGTATCGCCAAGCGGTTAGTCGACTCTTCACGTGAGCAGAGGGCTAGCCTTATTTTTGGCCAAAGAATTATCATTGCTACTCAACGTTGTAATGCCGCCAGCCTTCTAGACACTTTTCTTGTTGATTCCAATGCGAAGTAATTAAAATATAATAAATAAAAGACGATTTTTTGACACCCTGTAATTATTTTACCATTTTTATACTAGTAAATCATTTTATGATTAGTTTTTGTCTATTTATAGTTTGTAAATAATGTATATAGTTGCTTAAATATGTAATAACAAAAAGGTGTAATTAAAATAAATATTTTTGGAATTGAAATTGTATTTTTAGGTTTATGTTTTTTAATGAGTTCCCAGAAGTCGTTTCTATTTCTGTACAGATCATTTGAAAAGAAAATGCCTAAAATCAGTCCCTTAATAACAAAACCACTTATTATTTTTTTCGCTATTTGATGTTGTTAAAACATTATAGTATCAGTCACTAACGAATGATTAATAAATTCATTTTACTGCTTAATATTAAAACCAATCATTGCTAAACCACTGAAATCGTTTAATCTGTGTTAAAGTGTCACATTTATTAATCATAATGCGTATTATTAAAATCATTTGATATATGTATTATGTATTTTACCAATGAAATACAGTTAATAGTTTTTAAGCTATTGCATAGCTTCTATCGCCGGCCTTGAGCGCGGGGACCGAACCCAGAAATTCCGTAACGAAAAAAAAACCTGACGTTCCCCACTCCGTTATTTCAATGCCCGATTGAGATTTCCGAAGAGAGAGAGAGAGGGAGAGGGAGAGGGAGAGGGAGGGAGAGGGAGAGAGAGAAAGAGAGGGATAGAGAGAGAGAGGGAGAGGGAGAGAGATATTATATAGATTTTGTTTTATATTGCCGTCTTTTAATAGGGACGAACCTATTGCCGTCATTTAATAGGGACGAACCTATTGCCGTCTTTTAATAGGGACGAACCTATTGCCGTCATTTAATAGGGACGAACCTATTGCCGTCATTTAATAGGGATGAACCTATTGCCGTCATTTAAAAGGGACGGACCTATTGCCGTTTTTTAATACGGACGAACCTATTGCCGTCATTTAATAGGGACGAACCTAATGCCGTCAATTGGGCACAAATCCAAACTCTATGGCTGCTACTGAGGAATTCCAAATTTAAAAACCTTAGCTCAACTCTGGAATCAAAGACTTCTACTATATTATTATGGTTTTAATTTCAAGTCAATACCTTTACAAGTTCCCGAGATAAAGGGTCTTGACAAACTGACATACGGACAACAAAGTGATCCTCAACCACAAGACCTGTAATGAAGTACTAGGCTTGCATGAATTCACGGTGGTAATCGTGATGCAATAGCTTTACCGCGGCAGTCCCTGAGTGCCACACGTATTTTTTTATTTTTGTGAAATAAGACGAACCGTCCAATCAAACAAGCTTTTTCTGAAATAAAATAATGCATTTTTTAAGGTTCCGAAACTCAAAAGGAAAAATCGGAACCTTTTTATAATCACTTTGCATCCATTTGTCAGTCTCTCTGTCAAGACCCTTTATCTCGAGAACGAGTTGAAGTATCGATTTGACATTACCATATATTCAAGTCTATGGTCCCCTGGAGCTGAGAAAAAATCAACATAATGACTTGTTTTAAATGTGAGAAATTTGTACGGAACCTTCGAAATTTGTCGTTTTTTTTGTGATGTTAAAACACCATGTGGCTAGAGAATGTGTGCTGTTCTTTTTAACTTTACAATTTCAAAAATCAGTTTTTTAGGAAGCTCATTTAGTAATTTAGTAGGTAATGAATACCTCAATACACGGCTACATACTGTCCACAAAATAGGGCAAAGAGTGAGTCATACACGCGCACCGAGTTTTCTTTGCAAACTTGCGACATAAACAGCATATTATCTTTTAAATGCGTAAATTAAGAGGGTTGATTTTATGACAGCACAAGGAGACCACATACTTCAGTAATTGGTTTTAATTTCATACCTCCACGCGTTCTCGAGATAAAAGATCTTGATAGACAGGCAGACGGATAACTAAATGATCCAATAAGGGGTCTGTTTTTTTACTTTTAAACTACGGAACCGTAAAAAGTAAACAAAAGTCACAAAACTAGCACGCAAAACACCTATTTATTTTCAATTCCTCGAGATACGAGCTAAAGCACAGTGCTCACCGCGCGGTGCGATTAAAACACACGGATTTCCGCCTGCGTTTGACATGCAAACAATGTGCCACTGCCCTTAGTTTTAGGGTCGGAATTATTGGTTTTGATAAGTGATAGAATGTTTTGAGGAATCGTTTTTGTTAGATATGTTATTTATTTATTTAGAGCACTTTAACGATTAACTTACTTACATATACCTGGATAAAAATCACAAACAGTTTTAGTTAATGTGAGTTCGTCATTTATAGAAGTGCACAGCACTTGCAGAATTATAAAAGGACGAGTAGCATATTACTGAACTATACTTAAACATTATAAATGAGAACTTTGAGATTAAAAATTATACGATTTGCTATGCAAATTATATTAGACAATTTAAAGATAGATGATTAAAAATGAATGGTATTATAGACGTTTATATGTGCCTCAACTTATTTTAAAGTTATAGATTTTCAGGTAAATTCATGGTATGACATTTTTAAATGAATATGATTTTTTTGTGAGAAGTAACGTATGTCATCATCATCAGGCTATATTAGTCCACTGCTGGACATAGCCTTCCCCTAATGAGCGCCATAGCGCCCTGTCTTCAGCTTGCCGCATCCAGCATCTGCCTGCAGTCTTTCTTATATCGTCATCCCACCTGTAATTAATTTTAGTAATGTATGTATTAGTACTAAATTGATTGGAAATAAACCCCGTAAATGAAGCTGGATCTGTGTGTTGTTTCGATATTAATAAAGAGAGATAAATCTTTCATTCTGTTAAGATTACCACCAAAGTTGACATAAAAGGTCAGGGTCACCGCCTGCTGGGTTTGCGGGTTGTCGGAAAGAGGTACCGGGGCCATGGAACATAAAGGGCAAAACAAGAAACATGGGTGGGTTTCAGTCAGTAAAAGTTTGACACTTCTCCAAGATCCGCCTAGAGCGGGAGAAGTTATTTAATGATTTCCTATCTGTAAAAAAACCCTTCAAACTCAAACAAAGGTATTCTACCACCAACAAAAGGAAACAAAACAAAAGACACACGCTAAAACAGCTTCCACACAAGTTTACTAGATGGCGCTAGAGTGCCTCAAAAATATAAGCAAAGCCCAGAACATGGGGACCCTTGACACATTAAAGTTAACGATAATACTGGGAGGATAGTTAACAATGCAATAATGATTGTTCGCCAGTTTTCTTAGACAGGTAATCACATAGTGAGGCTTATCTGTCGAGTTAACTCGAGTGATTTGAGAATTAATTAGATTAACACATTCACTGGTCTTAACACGTATAAGTGAACATTTTTGCCAGTGTCTGTGATTCTCAATAGTTGTAATAAGATAGTTTTTTCAAGTCTGTAATAAATATTCAGGTAAGACGGTATTATCTACAACTGCATTATCGTGTACGCGCTCCACACTAAAAACTAAATAAAAGTGACTAAGTCTTACTTAAACCTGTAAAATACTAATAGTATAGAAGTGAGTTTGTTTAATTTCATAACACTAAGCATTTCATATTAACTATCTTTCTTAATCGTGTTTTTAGTGTTTAGTCTAGAGTTTTTATGTCGCCGTATCGGGTATCTCACTTGGCTTAACATGACGTCGAAAAATATCTCACCAGACACGCTGGTTTCCTCACGATATTTTGTTAATTTGATAATTTATTACGTATAATGAATTATCCCTTGTTTGAAAGATATACGAATAAAAAAAGATGTACGAATTAAAAAAAAATGTATGAATATAAAAAAAAAGTTTTTAGTCACACTAATAGCTGACATCCCTAAAAACTTGCATGTTCCCTTGAACTTGTTAAGCCCCACAAAGGTTAAATCAAACTTTAAACTTTTCCACATAAAAATAAACGAGATAAACCGTATCTATAGCTATGCGTAGGTACTTAAAACTTACCAAGTAGATAAACCAAGATAAGAAGATGAGGTTACTTAAGTTTAACTTGATTCACCGCACTATTTAAGTTTGCCGCTTGCTTCTCGAGTAAGCATTATATTAAAGCTGGATCCAGTACTTTCCTTGACGAGAAAACAGGATTATTTTCAGGAAGATGCTATTTTTTATAAATGTTGTTGCTCGTGGCGTTTGTTAGCATGATGTTATTTTTAAATATTATTTACTTTTTGAATCGGATTTTGTTTCATGAGTTTAATGTTTTTTGCACGGAATTTGCAACGTTTTTTTTCTGATAATCCTTATAATAATATCGTCAGTTTAAAAAGTCCAAATCAAACTCAAAATTGTACCAGCTGCTTCGGAGATATGCTGGAACAAACAGAAAGTTTTTTTTAAATTGTTTTTTGTTTTAATTACCGTATATTTGTTTATTGGTATTATTTTATTTATTTGTTTGGATACATTTTAAAAATATTTAATTAACAGTCTCACGTATGTCATTAGAAAACAAATAGTTTTCAGGTAGGTGCTGATCCCGGGGTTGCGGGTTGTTCGGGGTTGCGGGTTGTCCGGGGTTGCGGGTTGTTCGAAAGAGATACCGCGGCCCCGGAACGTAAAGGGCAACAGAAGGAACATGGGTGGGTTTTAGTCAGTACAAGTCTGACATGCCCCCCGCTCCGCCCAGAGCGGGGGAAGTCATTAGATGATTTCCCATCCGAAAAAAAAAAGGTTGGTGCTGAGATCTTTCTAATAAAAGGTTTAGTTGGTCAAATACTTTGCATTATTAATCCCTTGTGCACACTGGAAAAAAAATAAAGATTCTGATCTGAGCCTTTGTCCTTTGTAAGTGGGACAGAGCTGGTTAGGAAATAAAAACCCTTGTCAGACACGGTTTTCTTAGATAGTATTTTTTTCAAGAACATTTTGTGTTTCTATTCGAAAAATAACACTAATACTAAAGGTACTTGTGAACAACTGGGACCATATTAACTGTAAGTGTTATTGTTTTATTACGACGGAAAGAGATGCACAACTTAGTGCATAGTTCTGTAAGCTCATGTGTGACTATCTCACTCTAACAAGGTCTAATATGTAAGCTCATATGGTTCTATCTCGCTCTTGCAAGGAAATAATAGTAAGTATGAAATTTCATGCTGCAGCAACTGTTTTAGAATTTTTAGGAATTTGTTATGCTACTTGTAAGTTTAGTTTCAGAGTTGAATATGAGATAAACTTTTGCTTTAACATGTATTTTAGAACTTTCCCTCCTAACTCTATGAGGAAAGCAGTGGCTCAATTAATATATATTGTAATAAAAGTCTCTATTTATTATCTCCAATAAAATATAAACCACAAAAACACTTAGCGAAATACGTTCAGACTATGCATAGTTTTTTTTTTTATAAAGTTCTTTTATTTAAATGTTGCCTATATTGTGACTAATGTATAACACAGTGTGCAACTTGCAGTAAACTAGGAATCTAACACAAAATAGTAGAATTGTAATACATTTCAACTATATTTATGTAAGCCTAAAGTACTGGATTTGGTTCATTTCTTTTGGTTTTGACGTTTTATTTTGATTTAAAAGAAGATACTTATTTGAAATGTATTATATTGAAAATCATCTTTATGTAACACTCCTTTTGCAATGGTATCCAGTATGTAACATTACAAGTTTGTACAGTCACTATATTTATTTGATTTTTACATGACGTAGTTCAAAATTGAAACCAAGAACAAATAGTCTTAGCTAGCCTCACGTTTAAATGAAATTTCTTGACTGCTTTGTAGAAAGAGAAGACCTCTTCCCAATCCCTCTCGTTACGGACCATGGGCTTAACCAAGGCCAGACGCGAGAGGTCGCTACCGCTGATTACCTCTACGAGGACACAGGGGTGCTCCGCCCAAGCGGGGCCAACCACCACAGAGTGCTCCACCGTATCCATCGGCCAATTGTCACAGTGGTGACACCCAGGCATTTCCTCCCGACCTCTTATATGCAGGAACCACTCGAAACTGTCGTGTCCGGTGAGGACTTGCGTCAGGCGGTAGGTAAGGACTTGCCGCCTCTCCAGCCACTCCTCAAAGTTATTTCTCCTTAAGCTAACCGAGCGTTTAGAGCTCAAATAAATAAAATTCCAGCTTACAATGGTTTTGTTTAAACTGACGGACGATGACATTTACATACATTAACGTAGAACTCTGAATCAAAAACAAGTTGTTCCATAGGCTTCTAACTAACTCAATTCGGATCAATAGTTTCTGAGACCTAAATCAATAGCTTCGTTCGTAAGGAGATCACTGGATATTCTGTATTCGTACAATATAATGATGCTTTTGGGATGTTGTTGCGACTGCCCCATTTTTGTGCCCCTCAGAAATGTTTGCCAAGACTCGTTTGTACACATCAACCTACACAAAATCATGACATAACCATTGTAACCTGATCTCTCTACTACGGTGTGCGATCCGTAGTAGAGAGATCAGGTTATAATAGTTTAGAATGGGTTGACCTGCCGTCGTGTGTACATACTTTTAAGATATAATACGCAAAAAACAACTGCTTTGCTGGTGAGTGTGGAGTAGTCGCAACTATTTCCTGAGAGCTGTGGCAAAAAGCCATTCTCCAAATGATTGGCATTTTCGTCACACTAAAAAATCTGTTTGAAATACTAACAAATTATGGATCACCGTTGTCCGAAATTAAAGATTTTTTTATTGATTGTCAACTGTTTTAAGAAAACAAACAAATGATCTTAAGTACTTATTTCATTTATTTTCCTTGCAGTTGCTGCACGACGTGTTTCGTTCGTGGCCAAGGATTAAGGCCGTATGCGCTTAAGTACTCAAATTAAATTCAAACTGTAGTCATCATTTATCATCCTTTGCATCTCAAACAGACATGTCAGTACCACGCACTAGAGTAACCTAAGTACGGCTCAATGCTCGGAACCAAAGCTGGGGCAGACTACCGAAGGATACTTGACACTATAACTGTTACTGTGACGTATGCTATGAAACTGAAGGGAAAACTTTATTTAGAGAGCACGTGGATACAGAACGGCTTATCGAAAAACTTACCAGTCGCATTTATTTAAAAAATAAAAAAGGCCTTGTCGGTGGATTCCTTTTTATTTTTAACTAGCTTCTGCCCGCGACTGCGTTCCCGTGAAATAGTTACTTTCCGCTAACTCTAACTTTGACCTGCGTGATGTTTGAAAAAATATCTTTATCTCCCCTTTTCTTCCCTCTTTCTCCCCCTTTTCTCATTTTTTTTAGCCTATATCCGTCTCTAGGGTCCCAACTATCTTAGTGTTAAAATTCATCAAAATCGGTTTGGCCATTTAGGCGTGAAAACGTAACAAATAAACAAACTGACTTTCGCTTTTATAATATTAGTAAGGATGCTTATAATAATTAATCCAGTACACGTCCTTAAACATTTTGTAATATTACATTATTTTTTAAATAGAATCAGATAATTCGCAATCAACTAACCAAATACGAAACGTTTAACACGATTCAATAAATACTGGATACATACTACCACAATTCGAATTTATCGAGTGTCATTCAACATCAAACTCAGAACAATTTCATTTAAAATCAAATTTGTTTCTTATAGTATTTTTTGGGCTACAAAATAAAATCAGATTATTATTGAAAAAACGGCAATATCTTTTGACTGAAGCATCCTTAGAGATATGATTCTTACAGACGGACAACAAGGTGATCCAATAATAATTTATTTACAGATAACAGATCCAGTGTTAGTAGCACACCTTATATCTAGTGTTTAGTACATACATAAATAAAAAACAATTTGAGTTTGAGTCACTTTGTACAGAAGATGAAAGCCAGTTCCTCAAGCGGTCATCCTCTCCACAAAATGCCTCAAAAGGGGAAAACATACTCTCGGTAACTGTTTCTAGAACGCTGTTGGTACTGGCCCGGGTTCTAGCTGCTACAGACGCTATTTTCTTCCGTACGACTGCATGGAAGCTACGGTTCTGTGCAAACATCTCTGACGCACTACAGAACCGGGGCAATCTCAAGAGCATTCTAAAAACATTGTTATACTGGACGCGCAGGAAATCTAGCGACCTTTTGGTGTAGTTGATCCACAGACCACCCGTGTACAATAAGGGTTCCTATTTTTCCTTTTGAGGTGCGGAACCCTAAAAGTACTAAAACACGAGGTCAGACAAATATACGAGATGCCATTTAAAAAAAGAAAATTTTAAGACAGAAGCGCTTATCGACAGTGGAATTAATTAGGGCCAACATTACTGTTGCATACTAACATCATCAACACAAATACAGCCGCAGGGATTTGAGATCAACAAGCAATTTGGTACAAGACGGGGTCGTTGTTAGTGCTAACTTAGACAAGCAACTGTCTGATATAACTTTAATATCTGTAGCATGCAAGATGCATCCATGGCACAATATGATTATGTATGTTCATAACGAGAATGTACCATTCTAAACTAAAAGTATTCATTTCAATTAGACCAAAACAGGCGCTTTTGAATGTCATAAAAACAGAAAGATGATGTTATAGTCCCGGTACTGTAGTAGCACATTTTAAATAGTAGATCTCTATGGAGAAGAATAGACAAAAAACTCCATGGAGATTCTTTTCAATGACAATATTTTCACAAGATCATTACATCATTCATGTTGAGATTTTACAACTATGTGAGAACGATGTAGTTAAACGCGCACATTAAGAGCGTCCAGATTAAAAGCAAAACTATCATTTAAAAAGAAAATGGCAATTAAGAAATGACCAGTACCAACTGGCAGCACCTAACTGCCACCAGAATTCACAGGGCATAGTCGAGTCAATGATAGTACATAGTACTTCCACATAGGCTTTAGAATCCTTAGTAATATTATAAAAGCAAAAATGAGTTTGTTTGTTTGTTTGCTACATCTTCACGCCTAAATGGCCAAACCGATTTTGATGAATTTTGATACAGAGATAGTTGGGACCCTGGAGACGGACATAGGTTATTTTTAAGTGAGAAAAGGGGTAGAAAGAGGGAAGAAAAGGAAAGAGAAAGATATTTTTTTTTCTATCATCACGCGGGTTAAAGTTAGTGTTAGCGTAAAGTAACTATGCCACGCGGACAAAGACGCGGGTGGAAGCTAATTATACAATATTAAAAAAAATGTGTGATTTCAGAACCTAATGCAACTTAAACTATGACATTGCTCCACTTTACCTTCGAATAAATTCATAAAGCTCTTTTCTCGGTATGCAGCGTACAATGTACGAACTTCATGATATCGCATTTCCGTTCCACGGTCTGCACTCTGACGGGACGATAGCGGGACGTCGGTCCCACGATCACTTGATCTTCTGCCGTCGGCTATTAACTAGCTGTGCTTATGTCACGAGAATACTGTCCGGAAAAATCTCGTGGGGCAAATTGTAATATTGCAAGATGTACTTACTGGTTTTGTAACATAGATGTTAGTATATTCTTATATTGTATTTAGTCATTATTTGCTTATGTTTTTTTTTCTCTTTCTTTACGCACCGTGTCTACATCTCCTTTTACTAAGTCTCCTTTCGGAGGTATGCTGGAAGAGATTTCTGTAGAAATAAGCATTACTTTTGTACCAATTTTCTGTTCCTGTCCTTTAATTTTCTGTATTCAGTGTGTATGTACATAAATCGTTAAATAAATAAATAGACCTGCTGTTAAGTATGACTTGATCAATCAAAAATCTTTCCAATTACAAAATAATATCGATGGGTTAAGTCTAGGGGCATAGAACTTACTACACTATAATTATCGAAATAAGGTATAGTTTCTTTTAAATTTCGCAAAATGTCCCATAACACAGATCGTAGAGAATGTTGTTGCCCGAACCTATACATATTGAATTCTAAAAACACCTCATTACCTGCCTTCCTAAAAGCCCCCAATCATCAAATACTCCATTAAATACCCATCCAATAAAACGGTCCTAAATTAAAAATTCTAAAGGCAGGACCCGGGGTCGACAATAAGCGTATAACTCAATTACTCAAATGGAATTCTTTTTCATATCTCAAGCTGCCGACGTAGTCACTCAATTTTATGAATCGGGGTTTTGCGTGCTCAATGTTTGACGTAACGAGCCACTAAAATAACGAATTTCAGGCGAAGCGTGGAACGTCTAAATTAGCCATTATGTTTTTGGGTAAAGGAGGTGAAAATAGGAGTTTGGACGTAACACGCGAGTACGTTTCCTGTTACTTGGTGTAGCTTACAGTGTTTTGTTGTTCTTTGTTTACGTTTTCTTTGTGGGTAGGCATGTAGTTACATTGATTGGGTAACTAAGGAAACAGGTAGGGGATTGGGTAGTGTGTACTTAGTAAATGAATGGTTAATTGAAGATCTACGAGTTATTTACCCAAAATATCTAGTAAACATCTGTGGTTTATCCGAGCGTTGGAAAATACTTAGTAATAGTATGTTCTTATAAAAACACACTGATACAATCACGTTTTATATATGAAGAGAAAAGCCTAGATTACCAATTGCTACGTTCAAATCAATATTCAACTATTTATAACTTATCCTCTATCACTCATAAACTGAGATTAGCATTATTTTTTTGGATTAGAGATGATCACAAAAAAAAATACACGTATTTCTGGGTATTAATTTTTTTTCTAAACAAACCATAATTACAAAAATAAGTAGTATTTCTTTTAGGCAACACAGAGGTCGAGAGTTGTATGTTTGGTACTATATAGTTCGGAATGACTACGAGTACAATACGCAATTACAGTTTGAAAATAATTCTTTTAAATTTTGAGGCATTTGCGTGTTTACATAATGATATCGAAGGTTATTTAAAAAAAAAAGTTGCCCCACACTAGGAGTAGTTTTTTTCCTGTATCGTGGCTGCGTTTACAAACATTTAAAATCACATACACAAACAGCCAGACCCGAAACAAATATCTATAGGTCATACAAATATTTGTTCCGTGCGGAGATCGAACCCGGGACATGCAGCGCAGCAGTCGATCGCTCAGCCACTGCGCTAATCGTGTTGTTAAACCCGTGTTGTTTTAGCCAATTAAGAAACTAAATTGCTTTGACATCTTCATAAAATGATGCATAGCAGTACTCATAGACTACTCAACTTCTACATTCAGCAGTACCATAACTAATGAGCTAGCAATCTGTCACCTCAAACGCACTACTGTGGTTACTGAGTCAGCATCAAGCGGTGCTAAATTAGGTGTCTACATAGCACTATCTCCTTGACATCTAGAGGTGGTTGACCTTTGACGTTGAAAAACCTACTTCAGTTTATAAAATACGTACGATATGATTTTCTAACGTTTCTCATGAAATAATTCTATTGGGATTTGACTAGTTTTTATAGGCGTTTAGAGACTTGATTTGTTTTAGATATATCATAATATAGCAATACACTCATTGGTGCTGATTCTGATAAACAATCAAATTTACTAGACTAATATTAAAATGGCATACCTATAGTCACATCTAATTTTATTCTACACCATTTTAGTCGCGATTAAATATAGTCTGATTTAGCTTGACAACAAAAAATTTTAGTGAAAAACGTCAATTTCTGAAAATTATGTAATTGAACTATCATCATTGCCGTCAATCTGTAATATGGTTAAGTTATGTCACTTTCATCAGTTTCAGAAGAGGAAACGTCGTTTGGCAGGAATAAACTAAATTGTATTGATTTTTAGAGTAGTTTTAGTTTATAAGTCTTTAAACTGACATGGTTACTAATATTATAATTAACACTTGAAACGGGATATTTACCATGTTTATTATTTATATTGAGTTTCCGATATTTCGGCGATGTTGCAAACGCCATGATCACGGATGAACTGAAGTTATTGCGGGTGGATGTTTACGAGCAGACAAAACGATCTACCCTCTTTCTTATTCGTTTTTTGCGTTCGTTACCACTAACACCGTCACTCACAACTCGATTTTGCTCTCGACACACAAAACTCACTGTATCAAGTAGCGATCTTTTTTCCCTACTTTTTGGGTTTTTACACAATTGAACCACTGGATTCCAGGCTCTTGATAATTGAAACCCATCTTCTCGGTTGAAGTTCCTATATTTGGTAATCTCGATTGCTTCTCTTACCAATCTAGGAATATAGTGGCGTTCTGTCGAGATTACCTGAGGGTTATGTAACTCAATCCAGTGGTTCGATCCTGCTTCCAAAAGATGTTGAGCTATCGCCGACTTTTGTGTGTCATTATTTTTCACTGCCCTAATGTGCTCAGAAATCCTACAAGCCACAGTACGTTTCGTCTGACCGATGTATGATTTACCACAGCTACAGTCTACCTTATAAACACCGGGTTTTTCCAGCGGAAAATTGTCCTTCGGCGAACGCAGCATCTGCGATACTTTCTTGAACGGAGTGAAGATAGTCTTTACGGCGTATTTCCGAAGAATGTTTGCAACCTTATCTGTCACTCCCTTCACGTATGGTAAAAATGCTGGCTGCCTCTCAACCTCGCATTTCCGGTGCTTAAAAAAGGTTTTTCGTCTACGATGTGCGGTCTTCACATTATACCCATTCCTCTGTAGGACGTTCTGCACATGCGCTAACTCTGCTGGTAAATGTTTCTCGTCACACAGATCATACGCGCGGTTAGTAAGTGAGGTCACTACAGAGTTCAGCTGTCTCGGATGGTGGTGAGAATCAGCGTGTAAATAACGATCTGTGTGAGTTGGTTTCCTGTAGACAGAGTGACCCAAAGACCCATCAGCCCGAACTCTTATTTCCACATCCAAGAAGGAAATTGTCCTCTCGTTTTCCATCTCATAGGTGAACTTAATTTTAGTATGTATGGTGTTTAGGTGTGCCAAGCATACTTCTATCTCATGTTCGTCTCCTTCTATAATAGCAAAGACATAGACATATAATATAAATAATAAACATGGTAAATATCCCGTTTCAAGTGTTAATTATAAGTTTTAGTTTAGTTTGTGAACAGATACGGGGCTTTGACAAAACTAGCGAAATGTTAAAAAGGTAATTTTCCTTAGCCTTTCAGAAAAATACATTCGTGATGTTATTTGATACAAATACATTATATTTTCAAAATATGTATTAGTATATTTTAGTAATATATGTACATGTTAGAGGAGCTCGTGGCTAAATAATAGCAGCCGCTCGGGTCGATCTTTAGGTTAAGCCGCGCTTGCCTAGGTTGGTCTGTGGATGGGTGACCACCCGTTACATACCGAGTTTCCTCCGTGCCTCGGAAAGCACGTTAAGCCGTTGGTCCCGGCTGTCATTTGTAGATCTTTGACAGTCGTTACAGGTAGTCAGTGTCCCGAAAGTCTGACAACCAGTCTTACCAAGGGGTATCGTATTACCCAGTACTAACTGGGTTGTGGAGGTCAGATAGGCAGTCGCTCCATGTAAAATACTGATATTCAGCTGCATCCGGTTAGACTGGAAGCCGACCCCAACATAGTTGGGAAAAGGCTAGGCAGATGATGATGTTAACAACAGTAATTAAAACACTGATAGATGAACTTTGAGCTTCCAAACTCGTATGTAAACAAAGAAGTTAACAAGATAAAAAAGAGGCTTCTAACCCCAAAAGAAAATATCGGGAAAGTATCCAAAAATAACAATTAAGCGGGATTACGGGCACACGCGCGCTCCACTGCGTCCGTGCACACATAGAACCGCAGGAAATTGCTTTTAACAACTTTAATTGGACTCTCACAAGAAAAAACTTTTCCAATCTGCCTTTGTAAGTGGTAAAGCTTTTAAAGCTGAGATTAAAACGGTTATTAAGCACAGTTTGTTTATGAAAGATACATCTATTATTCATGTCGTTTGACGCAGCACTTTGGATTAGCCTGATATTGTGAGCGTTATAGTGACCCTTCAAAGGTAAATTTAAAATAAGCCATTAGCATAAAAATGCTCCAAACTGAATTTCGAGAGAGCGTTTTGAATTCTGGTTAGGTTTATTAAATGAATGACTGTATTTGCTTTAAATGTTATTAGTTAAAACATTTTAATGAAAATATAAATTATTTTCTATCAGTGTATAAAATTGAAAGGGAGTCGTTTGTCTTGGTAATAAAAGAGTGATGGATCTGAATGTTGATGGACGGATAGCGAGAGGAAGGCCAAAAACAAGATGAAAGAAGAAGAAGAGAAAAGACATGCTGCGCCGACCCCAAATAACTTGATACTAATTGATTCATTTTCTTAGCCAGAACCTGGGTAGTAGGTAACACAATATAAAATATTGATATTCATTCAGTCACATCTGGTAAGACAGAAACCTGCTCCCAACATAGTTCAGAAAGAGCCAAGTAGATGATGATAATGATTAAGTAAAAATCTTAAAATGAGTTACTTGATTGACCGACAAAGCACAGCCACTGATACTAAAAGCGTGGAATTTTTAAATAAGGGTTATTTTTTAATCGACGAAAACAAATAAAGTAGTGACGTGAAGTAAAGTGATTTAATATTCTGTTGAAACTGAAGATATGAAAGATGAAAAGGCCGCCTGAAACACGTGCACTACTCACAAGTGCGCATGCGTGTAAGTACAGAATATATATATACTAGCTTTTGCCCGTGGCTTCGCTCGCGTTTAATTCGGGGTAACACAGTTCCCCTTTCCTGATTTGCAGGTACCTGCTACTTGTAGTTTTTGCCCTAGTGTCTTATTTATTGTAATAGCAAAGCTAAGATTTCCCTTTTTTTTTCTTTTTCTCCCTCATTTCTAAATTAAAAAAAAAGTTAGCATATGTCCGTCTCCAGGGTCCCAACTATCTCTGTACTAAAATTCATCAAAATCAGTTTAGCCATGTAGGCATGAAGACGTAACAAACAAACAAACTCACTTTCGCTTTTATAATATTAGTAAGGATAGCAAAGTCACCCTAACAGATGCAGACTTCCGTTTGGCGAGGTCCGGAGAGCCAAGTGCGAGTCAGCGTTAGATGTACGGATTGGCATAATGTATGGAATTGGGCTTGTCAAATGCCAGACAATCGCCAGGAAAGTTCTTAAAGTATAAGCTTTACTTTAAGAAAGACCAAATAAACATCTTTTCTTTCTTTCTTTTAAAATCCGGTCAAGTGCGAGTTGGACTCATACACCGAGGGTTTCGTAGAAATTTGTAGGTAATTAATGAAAGTAATGAACAGTGCTCTAACGATAAGATGAAATGTATTAAAAGACTAACTTTGCTTGTAGAAAACTGTAGTCTTATACATTGACATCGACATTTTTGTAATCACATTTTTTTGATACATCTAAAAATTTACGGGGTTTTCTTTTTACTGTTGTCTTTGCTGGTTGTCTTGCTTATTGCTAAACAAGATTCTAGGTCAACGGAAAGTATATAAGTTTTGATTTGATTTAGAATGTCGAAATATACGGTTACAAATTGTTTTTTTTTCTTTTGAGGTAAAGAACCCGAAAAAAGGCGAGCTCTCAATTCACTTGAAGTGTAGTCCAACGACACCAACTGCTTAAAGACTGGGTGGATAGTGCTTTTTTATGATTTCTCATCCCTTCAACATATAAAAGCAACGACTGACTAAGCTACAAATCTTCGAGAAAATATTCCTGATTTTTAAGCTGTTATTTGGAATCCTATATCCCAACTGGCTGGGAAAAGTATAACAAAAAAAACCGGCCAAGAGCGTGTCAGGCCACGCTCAGTGTAGGGTTCCGTAGTTTCCCGTCCGTCACAATAAGTGTTCTTTACCACGGTAGGTCATGAAAGCACGGAAAATCTTAACATCGACTTTTAAAAAAATGACGTCATTACGCAACGCCATCTATCGAACCATTTATGAACTGGTTTTTACCTTAACATTTTGATGGTGTTAAAAAAATGAATTTTAGTTTTGTTCTAAATTGCCTTATCATGTTCTTGATAGAAGTTTTATGTAGTTATAAGATACCGCCAATGCCAAGGAGAGACCAACCGAACAATTCGTTAATACCCGATCCAATGTAATAAGTACCTACAGCGCCATCTCTCGGGGAATTGGGTTACTAATTTTATTAATACAAAGACGTGCAAGAAGTTTTCGGTGGTAATTTTGGATTGCGAGAACCGATTTCAATAATTCTTTTTTTTGTTTGAAAAAAGATACGTTCAGGATAATAAAATATGTAAACGAAGTTACAAAAAAAATGGTTGCATATACGATTATACTACAAACTTAGTCCAGAAATTATTTTGTACAACTTTTTGTCTTTTTTGTACAAAAACTGTTGTGTCAATCAAGTTCAAAATAATTTTCCTAGAAAGTCCTTATAAAGTTCTACTTTTCAGATTTTTTTCATATTTTCTAAACTTATGGTTCAAAAGTTAGAGGGGGGGGACACATTGTTTTTTACTTTTGGAGCGATTATTTCCGAAATTATTGACATTATCAAAAAATGATTTTAGTAAACCCCTATTCATTTTTAAATACCTTTCCAACAATATATCACACGTTAGGGTTGAAATTAAAAAAAAAATCACTTAGCACTTTACATATAGGGTGGCTACCCTAATAAAACATTTTTTTCCAATTTTTATTTTACCACTTTGTCGGCATGATTAATATACATATTGGTACCAAATTTCAGCTTTCTAGTTCTAACGGTCACAGAGATTAAGCGAGGACGGACGGACGGACGGACGGACAGACAGACATGGCGAAACTATAAGGGTTCCTAGTTGACTACGGAACCCTAAAAATGGCATGGTTTGGGAAAACATGTACCTTTTTTAAGATTGGGAAATCATTAAATAACTTCCCCCGCTCTGGGCGAAGAGAGAATGTCAGACTTTTATCAACTAAAACCTACCCATGTTCCTTTTTTTGCCCCAAATCTCTTTCGAACAACCCACAGCCCCAGTAGGCAGTGTCCCTGGCAGGGCCCTTTGCTTTGCTAACATCTATTTGAAGTGCGCGTGGAACACGAACTTCTGCCTAACAGTGAAAATTGGTCTACAGAAATAACTTCCAGTGAATATCGCTAACGCCCGGTTCTAAAACGATTCGTCAAATTCATGCTTATTTTCATTTACACCAGTTTGCACGACTACTAAATTTGCAATAACCATTTTGCAAATTTAGTACAGCTGCTTCTCATTCTACATATACATAAATTACAGAATAAATGAAGAAACTCAAGATATGTTACGTACATTGCAGAGCGGATTCTTGTGTGCATACATTTTGCATATCAGTGGCTGTAGGTTGGTATTCTTGCGTTGCGATGAATGCGTTGAATCCTGAATGTTTCAGTGGACGTGTATACAATTCTGAATGGAAAATACTCTGTTGATACTGAGGGCAACTTAAGGTAAGCAGGTGGTGCTTCAATTTTCCTTGTTGTTCTATTTCACTATCTACATAGTTCTTTGTTATGGGTTTAGTGGTTGCAACCGTGACTGATAAACATGCGGTCCTGAGTTCGATTTCCGGGTCGAGTTATTGTGTTTTTTTCTCAGTAAAAGTCACGGAGTCTAGACTTGGGTCCAGTTGATGGCAATGGGCTCACCCCCTATTAAATGGGACTTGCAAACGTAGCTGGCAAACACTTAAATCCTAATACCTACTGTTAGGCCAGAGACACCTCTACATGATTAGGGACGGGCCCTAATCTACTACGCAAGTCACGTTTAGCTTAAAGCTGCCACTGATTTCGCGGTGGAAGTGGAGAATGTTTGGGCTACAAAAAAAATGTCGTGCAAAACGACAAAAAAAGTTTTTTTTAAAAAAAAACGCTGCCCCACACTAGGATTTCTTCTGTATCGTGGGTGCGTTTACAAACATTTAAACTCGCATACACAAACAGCCAGACCCGGAAAAACTATCTGTAGACCATACAAATATTTGTTTCGTGCGAGGATCTAACCCGCGACACGCAGCGCAGCAGTCGATCGCTCAGCCATTGCGCTAACCGTGTCGTCAATGAAATATAATTGGAATTAGATCAAGCTTTTTGCTCTTATCATAACGACTGTAAATATCGGAGCGTCTACTTGTAACCAATAACAACCAACCTATTTGCCAATTGGGGACAATTTGGCAAGATCATCCACATATTACAATTACCTGAATTACAAAAAGATAGACTTTCTGAGAATTCCCAAATTTATTAATCTCATGACACTGTGACCTAAAATTATCAATCTTTGCTAAGTTCTAATAAATAAGTAACAAATTAAGGTCAAGAAAATATATCAAAACTTTCTTGTTTATTAACCAAAATTGCTTCGATATAAAATACAATTATTCTGTAACATTTTAGCGTTATTTTAATCAGTGAAAGTCTGACGTCATTTTTCTTTAAGTGTACAACAACAAATTATTGTTTTTTTAACATTAGCTGTATCTACATCTAATGTCAAAAATATCAATAACTAGCTGGGTGCCAGCTAGTTATTGATATTTTAAAACCGAACTGCCATATCATACTTATTCTGTCCTAGCTGGCGCCCGCGGCTTCACCCGCATGATGATCAAAAAAACAGTATCCTATGTGTTATTCCAGACTATAATCTACATCTGTGCCAAATTTCATCAAGATGCGTTCAACCGTTTTGACGTGAAAGAGTAACAAACATCCATACATCCATCCTCACAAACATTCGCATTTGCAATATTATATAGTAAGATTTGTAATAAGGATAATATACGTAGCCTATTTTTGTTTGAAGGATTTAAAGTAACCTTACATGAAGAGGATGGTGGATTCTTATTTTAACCGATCCGCTCGCTCACTGGACCCCTCCATCTCCTTTAAACCTAACCTGTCCGAGTCAGGGTCCCGGGCCAACATGATCATGGATTTCGGACAGATAAGTAGAACAGAGCTACAAAGTTCAAAATTCAACATCAAAATTACATTGCAGAAATAGACGCGCAAATACACATCTCGCAAAATTAAGGTTTGCTGCAGCACATTAGCAATGCCTTGTGGCTTCAGCATTACGATTCACGATATAACAACGTGTCAAAGTAATTGGCCAGTGTGTGGTTGTTAATTATGCCATGCGTCCAACTTGGTCGGATTTGCATATTACCAAGGCAGCAGCGGTGTGAGGCGGCATTGTACACCTGTGTTTTGGTTAAGCACATGATGATGCACCGTGTACGCATACTGCATAGTTGAAGTGATGGACTCTAATGCAATATAGGACACGTATTTCTCAGTGTTTGCTGATGGAAAACAGAACATGCAAGTTAGTGCACTATTGATCCTGTTTGTTGTGACGCTTTGTGCGACGTGCAAGTTTATTTGGTTCAATTGTCATTGCAAACGAATGTTAAGCATCTGATTTGTTTGACAGTAATTGCAAAGTTAACTAAGAAAGAAGGCTAGAATTTTTAAGAGCCTTTTAGAGTCGACCGTTTTTAACGTCAATCAGTGGAAACTAAATTGAATTCAGGCAGTTAAATGTTTTTATTTTGTTGAAAAGAATCATTGACCCCCGACCAAAAAAGATAGGTGAAAAAAGTTTGAAGTGTGTTTCTGTGTGCCTGTGGCATCATAGGCCCTTAACAGATGAACCGATTTATATTTATTTATTTTTTGCTTGAAAGGTTGATTGGAGGTTTTAATTAAAAATCGAGTCTGATTGATTTTAAATCCTGCCATCTGTCAATATTGTTACTCAAAAATGATATCCTGGACCTGATATGCAGCAACAGGATACCCGACCCACTAAAAGTACTCCTCAACGGTGTGCGGCATCTACCTTGTAAATACATACTCTAATGACTGTTTCTTTTTATTAAATATACTTTTAGTACGTTGAAATTAATTTGTTAAAAAAATCACTCACTGATGTTAGAAATAATAAATAACTGGCCAACAAAAGGTTTTAGGTATATGTTGTCTCAAATTATTTAAAAAGAGAACAAAACATACCATTCGAAAGAATTTAATTCCAACATCAGATTTCATTAAATTCCTAAGCACAAGTGCGCTTGACACCCGATTTCATTCCATCGCCAACGCAACGTTAGGATTTAACACTATGTAATTGCTGCCTTTAGCGAAATAATTACTTAACACTTAACTACTAAAACTTTAATAAATTGTCGCGGAAGCATGGTAAAGTTTGTACGAAATGCAACTGCATTTGGCGACTGGCCAGAGTTAGTAAGAAAACCTGTATGTATCGATTTGTTAGTACGGACACAAAATGTAAGACACAGTAGTTCAGTTCCTTGCAACGAGTGAAAAAATGCGCACGATCACTACTGCCCGTTTTCGAGGCTACATAATAATATAATTTCTTTTATTTTACTGAATTGTTAGAATTTCAACACTGGGGTCTTTTTTTTGAGTTGGGAAATCATCAAATAACTTCCAGAGCGGGGGGGAGTGTCAGACTTGTACTGGCTAAAACCCACCCATGCTCCTTCCATTGCCCTTTACGTTCCGGGGCCGCGGTATCTCTTTCGAACAACCCGCAACCCCGTCAGGAACACCCCAGTGTTCCTGACGGGGTTGCGGGTTGTCGCAAACGCGGCCCAGCCCCCAGGCTGGGCCGCGTTTTAAATCAAACAGTGTTTTCTTTTCTATCACGTTTTTTACATAACATAATCACCAAAGGATACAAACCCAGACACAGTGGCTGCAACTAAGAAATCCTGAATCTGATGGAAAAACTTGATTATAATTTGCCAAACCTGGGAATCGAACCCTCGCGGTTACGACTCTAAATCAATAAGGCTGTGTTAAATCCAACAGTTTGTTTTCTTCCAATACTGTTTTTCACGTCCTGTAGGCGCTAAATAAATAACCAAATAATAGAGCGCAGCTGGATATTGAGCGCTTAACTCGATCGTATGGTTTGAATTGATAAGTATTTTCTAGTGATGGGGAAAAAGGGACAATCGACGCGTAGGTATGCTGCACATATATGCATGCACTCACTGCATTTTCGTCAGTTTTGACAACATGATTGGCGCAGTGGCTGAGCGATCGACTGCTGCGCTGTGTATCGCGGGTTGAATCCCCGCACGGAACAAATATTTGTATGGCCTACAGATATTTTTTCCGGGTCTGGCTGTTTGTGTATGTGATTTTAAATGTTTATAAACGCACCCACGACACAGAAGAAAATCCTAGTGAGGGGCAACGCTTTTTAAAAAAAAAAAGATTTTATTTAGCAGGGGTGTCTAAAATGACCGCTTAAGCAGAATCATAATAGGTTAATAATATAAATTACGTTGCCAAAGTGACAATTCACAATATCAAATACGTCTGTGACCATTTCAAGAATTTTAACATATATTATGACTTGCGTTTGCCGGCGGCTTTACTCGCGTTAAGTTAGGGGTAACATAGTTCCCCTTTCCTGATTTGCAGGTACCTGGTAGCTGTAGGTTTTTCCCTTGCGCCTTATTTATTGTAATAGCAAAGCTAAGTTATCCCTTTTCTTCCCATTTTCTCCCTCATTTCTCATTTTTTTTAATGAGAAATGAGAGAATTATGATTGCCTATGTCCGTCTCCAGGGTTCCAACTATCTCTGTACCAAAATTCATCAAAATCGGCTTAGCCATTTAGGCGTGAAGACGTAACAAACAAAAAAACAAACTCACTTTCGCTTTTATAATATAAGTAAGGATTCTGCTAAAGAGGCCCTTTTCGACTCCCAAATCTTCTGTACTACTCTATGACGCGAAGCTCGTTCACCTTAAGGCTAAACATTTGGCAAGCATAAACAATTTGTGTTATTTATTGTTTCGAGTCAATGTCGCGTACAATATGGGAGTTGCGAGATTTCAGGGTGGTTACAGGCTAGAGCCGATGTTTACTTCCGAAGTGGATGAGTCAGTTTGGTTTGTCACGAATATTTCATGCATCTGATTTTCCTAATTGAAGTAGCCATAACGGGTAGTGAATTGCTGTTTTGCATCTAACCGTGTCTCGGGTGTCAAACTGCGAATAAATCGTTATCTTTACTTATATTATAAAAGCGAAAGTGAGTTTGATTGTTTATTACATCTTCACGCCTGAATGGCTAAACCGATCTTAATACATAGATAGTTGTGACCCTGGAGACGGAAATAGGATTTTTTTTTTGTTAAAGTGAGTCTCAGGGACAAAGAGGGAAGAAAAGGGAAAACTTAGTTTTGTTATTACAATAAATAAGGCGCAAGGTCAAAAACTACAGGTAGCAGGTACCTGCAAATCAGGAAAGGGGAACTGTGTTATCCCGAATTCAACGCAAGCGAAGCCGCGGGCAAAAGCTAGTAATAACATAAATACGATTTGGAAGGCAGGTCAGCCCCAACCAAGGTTCCAACCCAGGTTTGGACCCTGCTTTGGATATCGCCGGAAACCTACATTTATATTTATAAAAATGGTATTAAAAATGAATAAAGAGGACATTAATAATAGAAATTTAAAAGACAATCCACTTTGTGTCTACAGCTCTTATAAAGCGGAGATCTGTATTTCAATGGAGCAACAAAACTTGATTTATTGAAACAGTCCTGATACGTGTGTAGTATTTCACTTCTTATAAAATTGAAAAAAATGGCAATATGTATAAATTTTCACAATCTGACTGTATAAATTATGCAAAGTTAAATATACTCAAGACGAAATTCCATTAACCATACCTATTTTCACATAACAATGATCACCAGCTCACCAGGTGGCGCCACTGGAGAGTAAGGTCCTGTCATTCAGTCTATTTAGTATTAAGAACCTTATAAAAAGTTTATTATAAAACGTATTTCAACATCGTGTTAAATAAAGATACACAATAAAGTCCCTACAGGGTATATCCTATAGGGTAGTTTCCAGGGTCAAAGTAATTAAATTCTATTTAGTATGTCTTTTAGATTATTCAAAAATAAGGGACACGTATTTTTTATTTGTAAATTAGACCAAAAATGATAAAGATATAAGCCCATCATTAAAAATACGTGTGACGTCACTCGTTGTGAAAAAATGCAGCAAGTCGTGACGACACACGTAACTTTAATGGGCTATATCTTTGTCATTTTTATTCTAATTTACAAAAAAAAAACGTTTCTCTTATTTTTGAATAATCTAATCTTATTTTTTTTGGAAACTAGCCTATAAGCTAACACGAAACGTTTAAAAACGTTCTTCTTCGAAGTACCAACAATTTAGATCCTAAGCTTGTCATTTAAAATCGCCAAGTCACCAGTAATTAGGAATGGCTCAATCTCAAATTATTCTTGACCACAATCGTGACTTACTATTCAAATAAGCTTTAAAAAAACGCGAACAGAATGACATCTGACATTACTGAAGACCTCACTCTACACGAACGCCCCAAGCGGTGAAAATATGCGCGATTGTATTGAAACAGTTGTTGCATAGAAAACTCAATATTATAAAACTTCTATAGAAAGAAGTCAAACAAAAACAGTTTACGTTCTAAATCGAAAACTAACTTTACAACAGTCTCAAAAAACACTTTCCGGAATTTCCTAGTTTAAACTAAGGCTCCTTTTGAATATTACGGACTCAAGATGCTGGAATGAAAACTTTTGTAGGAGTAAAATGACCATCTGACTTAGTGGCGTCGTTAAAGACGTTTTTTAATTAAAGAAAGGTCTTAATGACCAAACTCCTTCTGCGTGACTATCTCCAGGTAATTATTACGCACTTCATAGCTAAAACTTACGCCTTTATCGAAAAGAGCCGAGATTCATTAATGCTATTCCATTTTAAATTAGGTTAAGTCTATTCGTACTCTTTTTTGTTCACAGCTACACACAATACAAAGCGAATTGGAATAACGCTTAAGTTTGTTGGCACTTTCAGGAGTTTTGTTCTTTTGTACAGTGCGTCATTTGGTTTTGAATTAGGTACACTTAAACAAAATACGTATATAATGTTGTGTATTCGCAAATTGGTTTCAATGTATTGTTACAAATATTTTCATTTGGTAAACTTATTATTTTAACTCATGGTTCAGTTTCTACACTGCTCTAAAGTACTGGTTATTCTATAAGCAACTTTATTTACTCTACTGATAAGTTTAACAAAAATAACATCAAACAGGAAACAAGAATTTCAAGGGACTTATGGACTTACCCCAATAATGGCGGGATCAACTTTTGCTGAAGTTCCTTAAGTAAGCATATTTAAAAAAAACAGCGTCTTCGAGAGGACACACCTTATGTTCCTGTCATATAATGGGTGCCTACTGTATGCCTTTCAGAGCCCTAATAGTAAGAGAAAAGAGATATCTAAGTACATCAAACCTTAACGTGGCTTATGCAAACATTTTTCAACCCAGAGCCCCGTAGAAAAGCATAATAAACGTATTACATTCAACATTACAATAAGAAGAACGATAAATTATTCAGCGTAATTCCACATACATTACAAAACCATCATTTCGTGCTTAAAATTGTAATTTTGCATGACCAAAAGTCATAAATCAGTTTTAGATACGGGAGTTTTCCTGATAATCGTTATTTATGTTTTATTTACATTTTGTTTTTAGAAATAATGAAAATAAGCATGATCTAGTATTATCACGCAAGAACTATGTTTGACATGCCACATAAACTATGTGCCTACTTTGTTTTATTTTAGTTTGATAATTATTAGGACGGTTCAGTACACATTATGGAGTAAAACCACAGACTTGTGAAAACTAGTCCTTAATATCATACAAAATTTAGTAAACTATTACGTAAAAGTTTTTTATGTTTACCTTTAGTTAGGTACTCAAATATGCACAACGTATACAGATTTACCTAACTACGCTAAAATATCAAAAGGTAAAATATAATCTCGTTGAAAATTGTCATAAGATAGAAAGATGAAGAAAAATAGGTAAGGAGAAAAATACAACAACTTAAAAAAAAAGTTTTTTTTATTTCATAATAAAACTAAAACATTCCAAGTCTTTTCAAATTACAATTCTTCATGTTCATATTGATCAATATCTATAAAATCATCCACAATAGTTTCATTGTTGTTTAGTAACCTATGGAATTCTTTGTTGAAATAATCTGATATCATGTTCCAAACATTTACTGAATACCATACAACTACGCTCAGTGAAAATATCAAACGAAATAGTAAACCAAGCATTATTATAAATAAAATTTAATTACTTTACAAAGCAAGAAAAATACTAAAGTAGATAATGCTATTAGTCAATTACAACTAGACATTATTTTAGGTTATTAGGAAATCACTGTATGTTATAAATATTTTGAAATCTTCCAGTATTGTGTGATGCTAATAACCCACATCTAAATAAGTTTCATGTATGATACGACAGTCTAATATAGTAAAGCAAAATCATAGAACCGTTTTAAAAATACAAGACAAAGTATTATCTAGACGACGTCATCATATTTTAGAATATACAATTACAAAGTGTTCTAACCTAAACGTTTTAGCCAAGAACTTATCGCCTCCTTAAGTTTTAAGAAAAGAAAGTAGCGAGCGCACAAAGAACTTCAAGTTATTAGACTTAAGTTTTTACAATGTGCTAAATGTAACTAGATGTTTGAAATACTAAGGTACCTACTGGAATAATTGCATTTATAACAGTGTTAAATACATTTTACGCTACTCGTGTTTAAATTTGAGAAGAACAAGGTTAATTAAAACTTATATGAATATGAGCTATAGACACTAATGCAAAACAGTATACACAGTAGATATAATCAATATAAGTACAATACAGAGTATCCGGCCAACTCCCGCTGTTCATTTAAATATATATTCCATAAATATAAAAATACTGAATACTCTAGAATACACAGATTCGATGATACAAACCCACAGAGAGATCCCTCGAGGATTCGTATAAATAGGTTTACGTAATCAATTCAATCGTCGTACAAAATGTCGACGCCATAAATCATATCGGAAACGATCTCAAAGACTGCATGAGCGTGGGGGTACACGATGGTCGTAAGCATCACAATACTATTTGCTATCACAAACAGTTTCATCGTCTCCAAGCCGTCTGATGATCTGAAAATGGCAAGTCAATCGTAAAAGTACCGTTAGAATCTTCAATAGCAAATAAAAACTTTTGTATGGACCCTTTATTGAGTCATTTGGAGAAAGCGGATTCTTGATCTGATTGAGGACTGGGTTGATGGATACGATATTGGATCTTCCGTGATATTGTTCAGCTTTCATAGGGTATTTTTTACCACAAAAGCGAATTCTTTGAGATGATTTTTCTGACCTTATGGGCTTGAATTTCTCTGGATATTCAGCATCGTTATTTTGATTGAAAACATTTTCTGATTCGGAAACGTATTCAAACAATTTGGCCTAATTATTTTCTCTTCCGTGCCAAAGATTTCAAATATTTTAGCTACGATTACGTTTAGATTAAAATTTAATAGAATTTATTTATTCACACCAAGGTTTGTGTATTTGAATTTAAATGAAATATAATTTCGGTTTACAGAATTACTAGAAACGGTACAAATTATAGACGACAATGAAACAAACATTCATGTGTGAGAGTGAAATCCTATTTTCTAACAGCAATAAGCACTTGGAATATTATCCTTAATTCAAATATTATTGCATTTATATTTGAACGTGCTTATATCCAATCGCAGCAAATAACTTCGCCATAACCGATTTTAAACGATCACAGCCGAACGCGTTCGTTCCAAAGCATTAGCATTCGCGTGGATGAGTTTGGAGTTACTCGAAGTGCCGGAACATTAAAGGCTCGTTTGGATCTGATGGGAGATTTCTTTAATTTTTTGAACATCAAGAGTATGTAATATTAAAGGAATGACAGCTTCCAAGTATTTTTATCGGAGACAGGATATTGGAAAATAAATTCTTATGTATTTTTGCGATACTTGAATATATGTTTATGCTTTCACATTTATGTCATCATGTAGGACTGTTTGTTTTTAATATCGTTTAGAAACTCATGTTTTATAACGAGTGAGCTGGATCCCAGTATATATTAGTAATATATAAGGCATAGGCAATTAGCTGACGTGGACATAGTGTGGATGATAATTATTCAAATGTCAGGAAAGTTATGGCTTTTGAGCTGCTGAGAATGGTGTAAAAACGTAATATACAAAAAAAAAACATTTTTCTCATCGTCTCATTTTGTTTACGTTTTACGATTTCAGTTTTAATCATCTTACTATTTTTATAAATGCGAGAGTTGAAATGGGTGGATGTTTGTTAGTCAATCACGCCAGAACAGCTTAACGGGACTATTTAAAATTTAGTCTAATATCTGTAATATAGTCTGAAATATCTTATACTTTTTTATACGGAAGAACGACCCGTGGGCAATCCCTTAATCCCACGTGGACGTAAGCTAGTAAATACAGATAAAAATCAGGTAAATTAGTCTTTTAAGGACTGCTTCTTTTGTCAAGCTATGTTATACAAAATGATTATATAGTATACTTAATAGTTATAATAGTGTAATTATATAGTACCTTAACCATCCACCGAATCCTTGCTCTTCATCATCCAAAGAATCAACTTGCACTGGAACGTTTTCAGTATTCTCTGTTTTCTTTTCTTCTACTTCTACCTGTGTCTTTCTCTTAGCTGTCCCAGAATTAAGTTTACTTTTCTTCATAATCTAGAAATTACACGTTAAAACTGGTTTATTAGGTCTGCTACTATACAATGGATGAATGATGTGACTGTGTAATAGATGATATGACAAGAAGGGATAGAGACGAGGAACATTCATAAAACCAAATGATTTTAAAAGAGTAACCATGGAGTTTCTTGCCGGTTCTTCTCCATAGGAAACGACCAACCCGAACCGTGCATCTTTCTCGACGTTTTATAAGTGCCCATGTAGGCCTATGTGAAATAAAAATATTTTGATTGATTGATTCCAACTATGGAAGAAGACAAGCTGCACCAACCCCAAAATCAATGATGTTAGAGCAGGAGAATATTGATGAACATTAACATAATTTTGATGATATACCTAATATTGATAATTAGAAAAAACTGTATAAATACTCAGCAGTGATTAAACCTTTATTCGAAATATAATAAATAGGACTAAAGTGGCTAACAAAATAGTGCACACAGTGTAAACCAATTGAAATGAACAAAACCCATTTCAACAGCAATTTTCTAGGTGCCACAAAACTGTCTGTAGTGTGTACTGTACTGAATATTTCAAAAGTTTCGTTAAAAAACGTTTATTCAGGCGTAACTTTTGAATAGGCGAACCGATTTGACTGATTTTTTGCTAGTTGTGAAGTAGTTTCTAGTGGTTGGAATTCGATGTGCGTTAGACTATATAAAATGTACTTTATCAAAAGCTATTCAGCAAATAAAAAACACTAAATTGTCGTTTGATAAATGTATTGTATCTGCGCATTTTTATCCTGGACATCTCAGACATCGGTGAATATCCTGAGAAAACCTGGATTCAAAATGAATTTATGTCCAAAATTGCCAACCCTTCTTGAGGAGGCGTGGTGATCAATGGTCGTGCCTTCTCTGCAGAGAAGCTGCATATGTCACGCAGTAGGGCAATATAGGCTAGTATTATTATATATGTCCAACATGCACTGGACAGACCCAATCCCAACAAAGCAAGCAAGAAAACTTCTTCACACAAAAGTACTAAGAAGCCACGTAACGAACACAAAGATACAAGTACTTTCTCGAGGCTAAACAAAACACTAACACCGGAACACCTGGGCCCCTAATCAAATATTATTTGATTCAATATTACCTCAGTGGCAAAGGGTGTGCGGTGAAGAAACAAGTGGCTTGGTCTCCTCACACTGAACACTAACAGACCTAACGAACCACATTCAGCGGGAAACCTCTCAAACGCTGATCGATACTTTACGTGGTGCAAGTTTTTGAGGTGAAAGCAGGTTTAAGCGGTGCGATTAGCGGGCAGATAATTTTGTTGGTAGGTTTCGTTAAAAAGAAGGGCCTGTCAGGGCCACTGCCTGCTGGTGTTGTGAGTTGTTCAAAAGAGATACCGAAGCCCTGGAACACAGAGGGCAAAAGAAGGGACATGCATTGGTTTTAGTCAGCAAAAGTGTGACACTCCCCTCCACTCCACCCGGAGCGGGTTTTTTTGATGATTTCCTATCCAAAAATAACGTTTCGTTAAAGGGATTGTGTTTATGATTAAAGTAAGAAATCATAAACAAAAAAGTATTCCGTTTCATTCATTTTAAAATCGTAAAATCCAATCAGTCTTTGCCCGATCCGGAAATAGAATCCAAGTAAATACTTGTAGTTCTACAAACTAAAACAATATACTCATATCAGCTCGTTAAACATTCTGTAGTATTTTTTTTTGTATTTTAGAATTACTAAAATTAGATCCTAGATAATAATATGAGACGGTTTACTCGAGTGACATGTCTTCTCTTTTTTTCTTTTTACTGTTTTTGCTGTAGAATAGTGCGGGACATTACACAGCAATTGACATTAGAAGAATGATCCGTTCCTATTCAATCTGGAACGCGACTTACAGTCATGAATTAATATAGGTTGAACCCCGAATATCATAGTTGTAAAGGAGTACCCATCATAGCAATACATCATTAAACATGTCTTTGCAACTAATGTTACCTACCCACATCAAGTAACAGGAACAAAAATAATATTTTTGAAAAGATATTTTTAAGCCGGATAAAAACTAAAATTTAAAAAAAGAGTGAAGAAGCTGATATCGATTTTCATACTTTCCTGGTATCAATATCCTGCTGAAAAAAAACGCTTCAACGATCAGAACACTAACAAGCTTCCACATAAAATAAACAAAGAAAATATTAATTTCCGCCACTCAGTCCCCACCCCATCTAGCTGTCGACGTCCTAACACGATTATGAATTATTACCACCGGGTGAATGAGTAAAATTCGGCTGTTCACCTCCCAAGGTAATTTGCAAGCTGTACGGTGAAAAATAAAGTCCCTACAAAAATATTCTTTGGTAAGAGACATTTTTAAATGGTTTTTTAGGGTATCGTACTCCAATTCGTGGTTATCAAAACCTTTTTGCCCCAAAAGAATACCATAAGGTATCTAAAATGGCCACTTAAGCAGTATTATAATAGGATAATAATATGAATTTCGTTAAAATTCTTTAAGTTATCACTATGTGACCATTTTACAAATGGTTCTCTCTATAATAAGCAACATCAAATCAATCAAAACAAACGAGTAGAGATCGTCACACCAGTGATTCCTAGACCTGTCATAACGACAGTACCCATTTTCAAGCACGCACTTTGTGATCCTGGTCCATGCCATGCTAAATCACGCATCATGTACAGAAGCCTGCACATCAAGCTACCCGAAACTGTCAATTTTTCCCAATGAACCTTGAACCTAATACTTTAGAAATAAAGTCGAAAATCTATCAAAGAAATCTGACAGATTGTAGTAGCTTGATGTGCTGGCGTCTGTACAATAACACACAGTGGTCAATGTTTGTTTGTTTGTCTTTTGTTGTTCGTAATGCCATACGAAACTGTTTTAATTTTGTTACGGCAATTTATGACGTCATTCATTCTACTTATGATATCGGATTATTAATTTGTTCACATTCATGCGTCATAGTTATAGATATAATAGGCTTTGCTTGTGCCGTTGGTATGTTGTGTGGTAAAAAGTACATACATTATTTAAATGACACTGAACCCCACAATAGGATACCCTGTGTCGTGGGGTTCAGTCTTTTTCGTCTCTAGTAGAACAATATACAATCGTGTTTTTTTTTTACTAAACCTTTTTCTAATAAAGAGATTTCTTAACTTAAGAAAAAATAAATATTAAAATAGAGAGATGATAATTATGTGCATTTATCTCTGCTTAACTCTTCGGGAATAACAGGCGTGGCGCACGCAAGAACCTAACGTTTTTCGTACGTTGTTATTTGAAGAGATTGCATTTTTGGTCACGGTACAGCTGTTTTCAAAAAACATAAATAAATTGAAATAAAAAAAACGAAATCTAAAAAGATTTGAAAGGTTTCTCAAAATATGTAGTCATCAGTAAAAACAATTTATATTAAACTAAAAAATAATGTTTTAGCCGATTTCAAAAAAGGAGGAGGTTCTCAATTCGTCGGAATCTTTTTATTAATAATAATATTTTTTAGACGCTCATGGGGTAGGTACGGAACCGCAACAGCGAGTTTTTTTCGCCTTTTCAAGAATAAATGCTCGAACTACATAAAGAATGTAACCTTAATCGCAAGTAAGACATAGACAGGTAAGCCCCAAAGCCGATGGAAAAACACGCTTCTGCGTCCCTAATGTCACTCTAGAAAGAAATGAGGAAAATCAAACAAAGGAAATAAATAAGTTCTGATCTGTACTTATCCTGCTTTCTCTATAATATTAAAAATGTGAACTGTTGTCAGGGTATTTGTTGCTCAATCTTGCTCCTAAATAAGGTTGGTAATCTCAAAAACATAACCATCCAATGGATCAAAGTACACAGCAATTTCCGAGGCAACGACGTTGCTGACGAGCTTACCAGAAGGTGATCGAACATGGTACCGGTGGGAACCCGATTAGGTATGGTTGAATGGTAGTGCCGCCACGTCCCGCAAAAATAGTTTGTTTCCCTTGAGCAAAAATTGTTAGCAAATTGTGAAGCGGAAAACTTACATACCTGCATGCATTCAAACAAGTTTAACAAAAGCTTGTGAAAAAACAATTAATCACGAGATATATCCACACAGGCATCGACATGAAGTTGTTGTCTTCTGTTACGCAAGTAAAACCTTATTAAACAGTTAGTTATGTAGACTAAGCACCACACAAACAAAATAAATAATCTCATAAAAATAATATCGCGAATTTCACTGCAAGTTTTCAACACTTGAATCTCGTCTATTGCAGGTATTGGAGTTAAAAATTAATACCGCAGTGAAAATAAAATTTTATACGTTCATCAAAATGGTGTATTTATTGGTGTGCAGAGCCACAATTTAAGGAGATTTGGAAAATATCACGAACGCTAATATGTACTGGTACATTTGGCATGTTTTAAAACAGTTAAATAATCTCCTACACATTTGTGGCATTCGGACATTGTGGGCTTTGTCAATTCCTAAATGCTTGTTAACTTTTTATCTTATTTTAAGTTTTGTAAAGTAAGCGATGACTTATTGTCGGTCCTACGCTATCCACTCATACTTAAGGCCGTACCCCACGCAAATAACCTTGAGTATTCGCTTCCCTCTTTGCCGCGCAGGAGTGAGTGAGTGAGAGCAGTAGTGAATTTTGCCTATTTTTGGAATAAAATCTATATAAAATTAAGTATTGGGTTTTTGGAAAAAATATTTCTACCAAAATGTTCATTATAGAATTGTGTATCCATTAGTGTCAGTAGCAAAATTAAACAATGTTTACTTTACATTACATTAAATTTAATGTATTTTTTTTCTTACTTAGTTCGTTTTAAATAACAAGTAGATAGCTCTAGAAAACTGTACAAAAACGGCTTGCGCGGCGTTTTGGTCGGGGTGGCGCCTTAAGTACTAACGCTGTATCAACAACAAAGATGATGATGTTTAAAAAGAGCAACCATGGTGTTTCTTGGCGGTTCTTCTCCAAAGAAAACGACCAACTCGAATGTCAGAATAGGTATTAAATACAATTTTCTGACGTGTATTTAAAAAAAAAAATATTATTTTGCATACTGTATTGACTGCAATTTCATGTTTGTAGGCGACTTAAAATATCGATACTGTTTCTTTAATTTGTATCATCCTTATTCTATCTATTATTATTTGGGATCTATATAAGTACTATCAAACAAAAAAGGAAATTTGGAAATCGGTCCAGGCTTCTTTTGAATAATTGGTAAACATAAAAAATTATAGATTCCGACGAATTAAGAAACTCCTCTTTTTTAGAAGTCGGTTAAAAAACAAATCACCTGTTATGAATTTGTTTATGGAGGTCGGATAGGCAATCGTTCCAAGTAAAATACTGGTATTCAAATTCATCTGGTTAAACTGGACCGTTAGGGTCCAGTTTCAATTAATGATTATGTCTATTTTAAAATAGACCATCTCAAAGATGCCATGGATAAAATCAAAGTTGGTTTAGCTTTTACGTAAGTGCTTGTTGGTGACTGTGACTGTACACATGTACCTACGTGTTACATTGTCTATAGAATCGTTAACGAACTTGTGTCTTCGACTCGGACAGGCGTTACGGTTGCTATACAGGTTGTTGTACAAGTGGCTCTGAATCTTTGTTATCGTTTGGAAGATTTTGTATTCATTTTTTAGGATTCTGTACCTCAAAAAGAAAAACTAATTTGTCGTCCGTCTGTCTGTCTGTCTGTCTGTCAAGATCACCTATCTCGGGAACGCGTGGAGGTATCGATAAAAAATTAAACCATAAACTCAACTCTGTAGTCCCTTTATGCTGTCAATCAACCCTCTAAGTCTACGCAGTCAATAGATATGGCTGGTTATGTTGCAAAATTGTACGGAACCCTTGGTGCACGAATCCGACTCGCTCTTGGTGAAAATTTAAATTATTTTATAGTTATTGACGGATACACCAAGATCAAATTCTAAAACTATGACTTATTATAGATAAAATTATTGTTGGCGACCAGCTACCAAACTTTTTGATAATTTTATATTTCTTCTTTTTGCTTGTCATTTTATTTATGTTTTTGTTTTAAGAAAAAAAGTCAGTCTGTGAAAAATATGTGCTACAATATATGAGAAACTGAACTTGTGGTTTCATTACTCTCTAAAATTATCCTGTTCTCAACAGTGGTGTCAGAAGTGAACGGTTAAATGCCCACCACAAGATCGCAGACAAAGGCAGCAATGGCGGAGACTGGTACAGCAGGTATCGTTCCAACAGGTGCTCTTCAAGAGGGCGGTGCCTCCACATTCGGTGCCATCGCGCCGGCGCCTCCCTGTACCAACCCTAACGAGACCTTACCACCCGCCAGCAGGACCTCGTCAAGCATCGTGCCTCAGAGTGCACGGTCAGGCCATTCTAGCAGCACATTAAAAGCACAAATCCTGACTGCAAAGGCGGAGCATGCTCGTCGGCTCGCGAACTTTCAAGCGGAACGTGACCGCAGCCAAGCGGAACGTGAAACCGCCGTTGCGGAGTTGGAATTGCAGGCGAAGCTGGCCGTTATCCAGGCCAACTCTATAAGTGCAGGATCCCGTCATTCCGACAAGTCCCACTACACGAGACCACAGCGCAGAGTCGAAGACTGGTTAGCTGAATCCCTTTCTATGTTTCCGAAGCGAGATAACAAAGCGCATTCATTTGTTGACAGGACAGACAAGCCGAAGTTTTCTAACGTTGTACCGCAGGACCGTCCGCGTTCGACGCCCGCCACAGCCTACGGAGATGGTCCAGTGACAGTGACACATCCTCCCTTTGATGTACTGGACCGTACCCACGAGACACGCCCTGTCCTCACCTGCGCGCCACCTCGTCAGGCTCCCGCTCACCCGCCATCGCATCCGGCCCCAGCCGGCACGTTGAAGCACCCGTTTCCCTGTGTCTGTACGCTCCCTGTGGGCGCGTACTCATCAGTTGAGCCAGCTGAACATACACAACATGCACTAGGTTTAGGCACACTTAATAATGATGAAAATTGTTGCTACAAAAATAAGAATCATTGCCAAGATCTAAGTACATCATTTAATCAGCTGGTCGACGCAATTAGAGGCACAGGGAAGAAGACAACAAAGGTTTGTGATATAACTAAGTTTGATGGTCACGTCTCGGATTGGTTTCACTTCAAGAAGTCCTATGAACAATCCAAGGCGCACTTTTCTCCTAGCGACAACATCACACGACTTGGCGCGGCGCTGCACGGTGCTGCTAAAGAGGCAGTCTCCATCAGATTAATAGCAGCTGATGACCCGGAGCAGATTGTTGAAGCGCTCGAGACCAGGTTCGCTCAACCGGAAGTCATCGTACTCCACCAGATCTCTGAGGTCAAAACCCTCTCTAAAATAAGTATTTACGAGTCTGCGAGAGAGCTGAACATCTTTGCCTGTCGCGTCCGTAATTGTGTCGAAATCATCCGCTTGCTGGATCTGCCCGAGCACCTTGCTTCACCGGACCTTCTCAACATCATCTTAGGTAAGTTGACCCCACTCCTCAGATCTAAATGGAGAGATTTTGCATCGGCGAGAGTTGGCTCTGGTAAGTTTAAATTGGAGATTTTGGCCGATTTTCTCGAAATCGAGGCAAAATTACAAATTAAATTTGATGTCATAGTGTCAGAGCCGAATCTTGTCAAAAGTCAATGTCATCCCATCAAAACCACAAGAGACAAAACTTACGCAATTGCGACAGTGTCAAACGTCACGTCAAAGTCGAAAAGTTTTTATTCATGCCATTACTGCCATGACGGTAAGCACGAGGTTAGCGATTGTGAAGGTTTTAAGTCTCTGCCTCTGGACGATCGGTGGCAATGGGTGATGGAGAACAAGGTTTGCCGTAGATGTCTTATAAAGGGTTCGCACCAATATCGCCACTGCAAGAAGAAGTGTGAGTTCGAAGGCTGCCCGGCTGAGAGGCGGCACCACACCCTCTTGCATAGACCCAAACCTGTGACGACAGCCCATGTCGAGATACACTCAGCCGCGGAAATCCTCAGCCTCAACGCGCAGAAACCAAGCACGTCGAAGGAAGAGCAGCGATCGGTCACCGTGGCCCACAACTCTTCTCCACTGAACTCATCCTGCCTTAAGCCACTCTTAAAGGTTGTAGCAGTCACTATTTCTGGACCCCTTGGAAGCGTTAATTCATATGCCCTTCTTGACGGCGGGAGCTCCGTGACTTTATTGAATCAATCTATGGCGGAGTCAGTGGGAGCTGAGGGCCCTATGTGTAGGCTGAATATTGACTGCATTGGTGGATTGAGTACGCAGGCCGACGTGAGATATGTTAATATCCTAGTAAAGGGTCGATATGGTACGGACAGTTTTGACATCAGAGCACGCACCATTCCCAACTTGGGCATCAAAAGGCAGACAGCACGCTTAGACGATGTGGCCAGGTACGATTACTTATCTGATCTAGTGGACGTCGTCTGTTATGATGATGCGAAGCCCATGTTGTTGATAGGTGCGGACAATTGGCACATGTCGCTTCCTTCAGAGGTTCGTCACGGCACTCGTAAACAACCTGCAGCCGCTCGCACCGCGCTTGGTTGGGTCCTCTACGGTTATATTTCTAGTAGACCTTACGCCGCCACTTCCGTTAATCATATTTCAGTCGCCATCGACAATGACTCACTGGACAACCTCATCAAGGAATACTTTCGACTGGACTCTATAGGGATAACCAAGGCAGACCATCGTAGCGCTAGCGAACAACGTGCGTTAAACATTTTAGAGGAGACTACCAAGCGCTTAAATTCTGGTAGGTACGAAGCGGGCCTATTATGGCGCGATAATATCTCTACCGTCCCTAAAAGCCGCGACCTAGCTTTTTCTAGATTTGTTAGCCTCGAGCGTAAAATGGCTAAGGATAGTGCTTATGCCGATGCCTACAAGCAAAATATTCAAGAAATGATAAGCAAAGGGTACGCTGAATTATGTTCGGGTCCACCGTCTGGCCAGGTCCCGTGGTATCTTCCACATTTTGGAGTTACCCACCCACATAAGAAGAAGCTGCGTGTTGTCCACGATGCAGCAGCAAAGTGTGCAGGTGTCAGCCTCAATTCGCTTCTGCTGACTGGACCGGACCTATTGCAGCCGCTTCTTAGCATCGTGATGAGGTTTAGGGAAGGCCCGGTTGCCTTGTCGGGAGATATCAGAGAGATGTTCCCGCAAATTAAAATTAGACCGGAGGATAGGAACTCCCAACGTTTTTTATGGAGGGATAACCCCGGTTTGCCGCTCCAGGAATTCCGTATGTCCTCGAAGATATTCGGTGATATCTAGCCCGTGTACCGCGCTTTGGGTAAAAAATAAAAATGCTAGTCAATTCCAGTCACGATACCCGGACGCCGTGCGGTCTATCGTCGAGGACCATTACATGGACGACTTCTTAGGGAGTTTTGACAGTATCAGTGAGGCGGCTCAGCGAGCATTTGAAATATGGTCCATACATAAAGCGGCTTGCTTCGAGATGCGTTCTTGGGTTTCGAATTGTAAGGAAGCCCTAGCGATAATCCCTGCAGACTAACATGCAACAGACGCTTCTACTGAGGTGAGCTTAGGTCCGACGTCTCCCTCACAAATTCGGGTATTAGGTCTTACGTGGAACACCAGTGAGGACAATCTTTGTTTCGTCAAGAACCTTCCAAAGGCCCCTACTAAGTATACAAAACGTTCAGCATTGTCCTTATTGATGTCTGTCTACGATCCCTTAGGTTTTTTAACTCCCGTTATTATGAAAGGCCGCGCACTATTCCAGATAACCTGGAAGTTGGGCATCGACTGGGATCATTCACTGCCGGTTGATCTGATTGAAGACTGGAAAAGATGGTTGCTCGAAATTCAAAAATTAAGCAACAGTTCTGTTCCCCGATGCTACTTTCGCGACACCGGGCGCATTAAGAATGCCCAACTTCATGTTTTTGCCGACGCTAGTGAACGCGCGTACGCCTGTGTGGTTTACTGGCGCTTCACAGACGAAGCTGACAACGTAAGCTTATCCCTGGTAGGGGGAAAGGGTAGGCTGGCGCCACTGAAACCCGTTTCAATCCCAAGATTGGAGCTCCAGGCTGCCCTGATCGCTTCGCGTTTCAGCGCGTACGTCACTGAAGCTCACAGACGACCACCAAATGAAGTTTATTTTTGGACGGAATCTCTAACCGTTCTAAAGTGGCTTCGTAGCGACGTTTGCACGTTTAAAGCCTTTGTTTCGTTCCGATTGGGAGAGATAGCTGAAACAACAAACATAAACAGTTGGAGATACGTCCCCACGGCTTTAAATGTCGCAGACGACGCTACGCGAGACATTCACAATTTCACGACTTCTTCACGTTGGTTCACAGGACCCGCATTTCTCTTGTCTCCACCCTCTGACTGGCCATGTGAACCGACGTGTGCCATCCCTCCGGTAACCGAAGAACTTAAACGAGCTTCGGAATCGGTGGGACTGATAGTTGCCTCACCGCGACAACTACCTTCACCGGTAGTAGCGGATCACCAACGCTTTAGCAGTTGGACCCGGTTACTTCGTGCCACAGCGCGAACCCATCAGTGTATTGACAAGTTTCGATCAATTTTGCGCCCAAATTCCAAATTCACTCAAAAAGCACTTCGAGATGCTCGTAACCTTTTTGTCCTTTCCGTTGAAGACCTCAACGTTGCGGAGATTCACTTATTTCGTAAAGTCCAAATAGATTCTTTTCCCGAAGATTTGATGCACGTTCTAACAGCACGTCCCGTTTCGAGTGATAGTAGGCTTCGGAACCTGTCGCTTTTGTTCGGTGAAGATGGGCTCCTACGTCTTTCTGGCCGCACTGCCGTCGCAGAGTATGTAGAGCCACGCCCGATTGTCCTGGATGGCCGACATCCTATCGTCAAGCTACTGATACACTCCTATCACGTCAGATATGCCCACGGACATAACGAGCTAGTGGTTAATGAACTGCGCCAGAGGTTCTACGTTCTAAGCCTCAGACCAGCCGTCAGAGGAACTTCACAAAGATGCCAGTTTTGCCGCAACCGGAAGGCTAAGCCGGAATCACCACCAGAGGGAGACTTGCCAAAAGCCAGATTAGCACATCACCAGCGCCCCTTCACATACGTAGGGCTGGATTATTTTGGCCCTCTGAACGTTGCTATTGGCAGACGCACCGCCAAGAGATGGATTGCCCTTTTTACATGTTTGACAGTGCGAGCTCTGCATTTAGAGATTGTGGAGACATTATCGTCGGACTCCGCCCTGATGGCACTCAGGCGGTTTATTGCGAGAAGGGGATGCCCGACTAGGATATACTCTGACAACGGAACGTCATTCATTGGCGCAGCAAAAATGCTGCCAGAGCTGTTCAACTTCTGCGCAAATAAAAGAATCGAATGGCGATTCATACCCCCATCCGCGCCTTTTATGGGGGGCTGTTGGGAGCGGCTAGTCCGCTCGGTGAAAAATGCTATGTCGCGGCTTTTAGGGACGGTAGAGATATTATCGCGCCATAATAGGCCCGCTTCGTACCTACCAGAATTTAAGCGCTTGGTAGTCTCCTCTAAAATGTTTAACGCACGTTGTTCGCTAGCGCTACGATGGTCTGCCTTGGTTATCCCTATAGAGTCCAGTCGAAAGTATTCCTTGATGAGGTTGTCCAGTGAGTCATTGTCGATGGCGACTGAAATATGATTAACGGAAGTGGCGGCGTAAGGTCTACTAGAAATATAACCGTAGAGGACCCAACCAAGCGCGGTGCGAGCGGCTGCAGGTTGTTTACGAGTGCCGTGACGAACCTCTGAAGGAAGCGACATGTGCCAATTGTCCGCACCTATCAACAACATGGGCTTCGCATCATCATAACAGACGACGTCCACTAGATCAGATAAGTAATCGTACCTGGCCACATCGTCTAAGCGTGCTGTCTGCCTTTTGATGCCCAAGTTGGGAATGGTGCGTGCTCTGATGTCAAAACTGTCCGTACCATATCGACCCTTTACTAGGATATTAACATATCTCACGTCGGCCTGCGTACTCAATCCACCAATGCAGTCAATATTCAGCCTACACATAGGGCCCTCAGCTCCCACTGACTCCGCCACAGATTGATCCAATAAAGTCACGGAGCTCCCGCCGTCAAGAAGGGCATATGAATTAACGCTTCCAAGGGGTCCAGAAATAGTGACTGCTACAACCTTTAAGAGTGGCTTAAGGCAGGATGAGTTCAGTGGAGAAGAGTTGTGGGCCACGGTGACCGATCGCTGCTCAATGTTGAGAACAGGATAATTTTAGAGAGTAATGAAATCACAAGTTCAGTTTCTCATATATTGTAGCACATATTTTTCACAGACTGACTTTTATTCTTAAAACAAAAACATAAATAAAATGACAAGCAAATAGAAGAAATATAAAATTATCAAAAAGTTTGGTAGCTGGTCGCCAACATGGCCCCCGACGGTGTGAGGCACCAATTTACTGGCCGGCGACCAGCAATACCACCTTTCGAGTGGGTCGTCGCAGCACGCCCCCCTTCGTGGTGACGTCCACAACTCTGACGATGCCGTCTTTCCCCGGGTGCACTGCCGCGATTCGCCCTCGGGGCCATTGGTTCCTGGGTAGCGTGCCATCTGCAATGAGGACTAGATCGCCCACCTTTAACGGACGAGTCTCCTGCGACCGCCTTCTAGGTGTGAGCGTGGGTAGGTACTCGAGCACAAAGCGCTGCCAGAAGTGGTCTGCCAGCCTCTGCGCTTTCCTTCAGTTAGCACGTCGAAACAAGTCGGCGTCGTCGAAGACATTAATGTCTGGCTCGCTGCTTGGGCTTCCGATCAAAAAAGTGAATGGCGTCAGGGCGTACTCTGCGTCTGCATCCACAGAGACGTGCGTCAGTGGTCTTGAGTTGATAGTGCACTCGGCCTCTAAGAGCAGGGTGTTTAACACATCTTCCTTTGGAGTCCGCTGCTTCAATGTGACTGCGATAGCATTTTTCACCGAGCGGACTAGCCGCTCCCAACAGCCCCCCATAAAAGGCGCGGATGGTGGTATGAATCGCCATTCGATTCTTTTATTGGCGCAGAAGTTGAACAGCTCTGGCAGCATTTTTGCTGCGCCAATGAATGACGTTCCGTTGTCAGAGTATATCCTAGTCGGGCATCCCCTTCTCGCAATAAACCGCCTGAGTGCCATCAGGGCGGAGTCCGACGATAATGTCTCCACAATCTCTAAATGCAGAGCTCGCACTGTCAAACATGTAAAAAGGGCAATCCATCTCTTGGCGGTGCGTCTGCCAATAGCAACGTTCAGAGGGCCAAAATAATCCAGCCCTACGTATGTGAAGGGGCGCTGGTGATGTGCTAATCTGGCTTTTGGCAAGTCTCCCTCTGGTGGTGATTCCGGCTTAGCCTTCCGGTTGCGGCAAAACTGGCATCTTTGTGAAGTTCCTCTGACGGCTGGTCTGAGGCTTAGAACGTAGAACCTCTGGCGCAGTTCATTAACCACTAGCTCGTTATGTCCGTGGGCGTATCTGGCGTGATAGGAGTGTATCAGTAGCTTGACGATAGGATGTCGGCCATCCAGGACAATCGGGCGTGGCTCTACATACTCTGCGACGGCAGTGCGGCCAGAAAGACGTAGGAGCCCATCTTCACCGAACAAAAGCGACAGGTTCCGAAGCCTACTATCACTCGAAACGGGACGTGCTGTTAGAACGTGCATCAAATCTTCGGGAAAAGAATCTATTTGGACTTTACGAAATAAGTGAACCTCCGCAACGTTGAGGTCTTCAACGGAAAGGGCAAAAAGGTTACGAGCATCTCGAAGTGCTTTTTGAGTGAATTTGGAATTTGGGCGCAAAATTGATCGAAACTTGTCAATACACTGATGGGTTCGCGCTGTGGCACGAAGTAACCGGGTCCAACTGCTAAAGCGTTGGTGATCCGCTACTACCGGTGAAGGTAGTTGTCGCGGTGAGGCAACTGTCAGTCCCACCGATTCCGAAGCTCGTTTAAGTTCTTCGGTTACCGGAGGGATGGCACACGTCGGTTCACATGGCCAGTCAGAGGGTGGAGACAAAAGAAATGCGGGTCCTGTGAACCAACGTGAAGAAGTCGTGAAATTGTGAATGTCTCGCGTAGCGTCGTCTGCGACATTTAAAGCCGTGGGGACGTATCTCCAACTGTGGATGTTTGTTGTTTCAGCTATCTCTCCCAATCGGAACGAAACAAAGGCTTTAAACGTGCAAACGTCGCTACGAAGCCACTTTAGAACGGTTAGAGAATCCGTCCAAAAATAAACTTCATTTGGTGGTCGTCTGTGAGCTTCAGTGACGTACGCGCTGAAACGCGAAGCGATCAGGGCAGCCTGGAGCTCCAATCTTGGGATTGAAACGGGTTTCAGTGGCGCCAGCCTACCCTTTCCCCCTACCAGGGATAAGCTTACGTTGTCAGCTTCGTCTGTGAAGCGCCAGTAGACCACACAGGCGTACGCGCGTTCACTAGCGTCGGCAAAAACATGAAGTTGGGCATTCTTAATGCGCCCGGTGTCGCGAAAGTAGCATCGGGGAACAGAACTGTTGCTTAATTTTTGAATTTCGAGCAACCATCTTTTCCAGTCTTCAATCAGATCAACCGGCAGTGAATGATCCCAGTCGATGCCCAACTTCCAGGTTTTCTGGAATAATGCGCGGCCTTTCATAATAACGGGAGTTAAAAAACCTAAGGGATCGTAGACACATCAATAGGGACAATGCTGAACGTTTTGTATACTTAGTAGGGGCCTTTGGAAGGTTCTTGACGAAACAAAGATTGTCCTCACTGGTGTTCCACGTAAGACCTAATACCCGAATTTGTGAGGGAGACGTCGGACCTAAGCTCACCTCAGTAGAAGCGTCTGTTGCATGTAAGTCTGCAGGGATTATCGCTAGGGCTTCCTTACAATTCGAAACCCAAGAACGCATCTCGAAGCAAGCCGCTTTATGTATGGACCATATTTCAAATGCTCGCTGAGCCGCCACACTGATGCTGTCAAAACTCCCTAAGAAGTCGTCCATGTAATGGTCTTCGACGATAGACCGCACGGCGTCCGGGTATCGTGACTGGAATTGACTAGCATTTTTATTTTTCACCCAAAGCGCGGTACACGGGCTAGATGCTGCGCCGAATATCATCGAGGACATACGGAATTCCTGGAGCGGCAAACCGGGGCTATCTCTCCATAAAAAACGTTGGGAGTCCCTATCCTCCGGTCTAATTTTAATTTGCGGGAACATCTCTCTGATATCTCCCGACAAGGCAACCGGGCCTTCCCTAAACCTCATCACGATGCTAAGAAGGGGCTGCAATAGGTCCGGTCCGGTCAGCAGAAGCGAATTGAGGCTGACACCTGCACACTTTGCTGCTGCATCGTGGACAACGCGCAGCTTCTTCTTATGTGGGTGGGTAACTCCAAAATGTGGAAGATACCACGGGACCTGGCCGAACGGTGGACCCGAACATAATTCAGCGTACCCTTTGCTTATCATTTCTTGAATATTTCGCTTGTAGGCATCGGCATAAGCACTATCCTTAGCCATTTTACGCTCGAGGCTAACAAATCTAGATAAGGCTAGGTCGCGGCTTTTAGGGACGGTAGAGATATTATCGCGCCATAATAGGCCCGCTTCGTACCTACCAGAATTTAAGCGCTTGGTAGTCTCCTCTAAAATGTTTAACGCACGTTGTTCGCTAGCGCTACGATGGTCTGCCTTGGTTATCCCTATAGAGTCCAGTCGAAAGTATTCCTTGATGAGGTTGTCCAGTGAGTCATTGTCGATGGCGACTGAAATATGATTAACGGAAGTGGTGGCGTAAGGTCTACTAGAAATATAACCGTAGAGGACCCAACCAAGCGCGGTGCGAGCGGCTGCAGGTTGTTTACGAGTGCCGTGACGAACCTCTGAAGGAAGCGACATGTGCCAATTGTCCGCACCTATCAACAACATGGGCTTCGCATCATCATAACAGACGACGTCCACTAGATCAGATAAGTAATCGTACCTGGCTACATCGTCTAAGCGTGCTGTCTGCCTTTTGATGCCCAAGTTGGGAATGGTGCGTGCTCTGATGTCAAAACTGTCCGTACCATATCGACCCTTTACTAGGATATTAACATATCTCACGTCGGCCTGCGTACTCAATCCACCAATGCAGTCAATATTCAGCCTACACATAGGGCCCTCAGCTCCCACTGACTCCGCCACAGATTGATCCAATAAAGTCACGGAGCTCCCGTCGTCAAGAAGGGCATATGAATTAACGCTTCCAAGGGGTCCAGAAATAGTGACTGCTACAACCTTTAAGAGTGGCTTAAGGCAGGATGAGTTCAGTGGAGAAGAGTTGTGGGCCACGGTGACCGATCGCTGCTCTTCCTTCGATGTGCTTGGTTTCTGCGCGTTGAGGCTGACGATTTCCGCGGCTGAGTGTATCTCGACATGGGCTGTCGTCACAGGTTGGGGTCTATGCAAGAGGGTGTGGTGCCGCCTCTCAGCCGGGCAGCCTTCAAACTCACACTTCTTCTTGCAGTGGCGATATTGGTGCGAACCCTTTATAAGACATCTACGGCAAACCTTGTTCTCCATCACCCATTGCCACCGATCGTCCAGAGGCAGAGACTTAAAACCTTCACAATCGCTAACCTCGTGCTTACCGTCATGGCAGTAATGGCATGAATAAAAACTTTTCGACTTTGACGTGACGTTTGACGTTGTCGCAAATTATCGTCGGACTCCGCCCTGATGGCACTCAGGCGGTTTATTGCGAGAAGGGGATGCCCGACTAGGATATACTCTGACAACGGAACGTCATTCATTGGCGCAGCAAAAATGCTGCCAGAGCTGTTCAACTTCTGCGCAAATAAAAGAATCGAATGGCGATTCATACCCCCATCCGCGCCTTTTATGGGGGGCTGTTGGGAGCGGCTAGTCCGCTCGGTGAAAAATGCTATCGCAGTCACATTGAAGCAGCGGACTCCAAAGGAAGATGTGTTAAACACCCTGCTCTTAGAGGCCGAGTGCACTATCAACTCAAGACCACTGACACACGTCTCTGTGGATGCAGACGCAGAGTACGCCCTGACTCCATTCACTTTTTTGATCGGAAGCCCAAGCAGCGAGCCAGACATTAATGTCTTCGACGACGCCGACTTGTTTCGACGTGCTAACTGGAGGAAAGCGCAGAGGCTGGCAGACCACTTCTGGCAGCGCTTCGTGCTCGAGTACCTATACCCACGCTCACACCTAAAAGGCGGTTGCAGGAGACTCGTCCGTTAAGGGTGGGCGATCTAGTCCTCATTGCAGATGGCACGCTACCCAGGAACCAATGGCCCCGAGGGCGAATCGCGGCAGTGCACCCGGGGAAAGACGGCATCGTCAGAGTTGTGGACGTCACCACGAAGGGGGGCGTGCTGCGACGACCCACTCGAAAGGTGGTATTGCTGGTCGCCGGCCAGTAAATTGGTGCCTCACACCGTCGGGGGCCATGTTGGCGACCAGCTACCAAACTTTTTGATAATTTTATATTTCTTCTTTTTGCTTGTCATTTTATTTATGTTTTTGTTTTAAGAAAAAAAGTCAGTCTGTGAAAAATATGTGCTACAATATATGAGAAACTGAACTTGTGGTTTCATTACTCTCTAAAATTATCCTGTTCTCAACAATTATTAAAATTGAAATGTATTAATGCATATACAATCAATTTGCGACATGAATTATGCAAACCAAATAATATCAACGGCAAAATATATTTTAAAGATCACTGAAATTGAAAACTCCGTGCCATAAAAAAAATTGTTTTGGATTACACGCACTTGAATCCGTAAAAATATTTGAAGTGTCATTCCGTCACTCTCATCCAATACTTTTTGAAGCAATTTAACTGCAAAAAATATTTTGCATTCAGTAAAATATTTTATTGAAAAAGTGAAGCTGTAACATGGATTTCGTCATCGTCATTTCAAATGTAGATTTCAGTATTTTCGGGAGCACTTATTTGTATATTGACATTATATAACAACGTAAGAATGATTGTCTTTCGGGCTACTGTATTGACTTATCAATGATCTGCAAATGACAGCTGTGATTAATGACTTACCGTTCTTTCGAATGTACGGAGGAAGATCGTTGGAATTAAGAACAAAAACATGGAAACGATAAAATAGATTATGCAAAACTTAGAAGCTCTAACTGCAAATTCTAGAAACTTCTAAATTAAGGAAGTGCACTCTAAGACTTCATAGTTCATGTTATGTAACTTGTATAAAATTTTCCTACATAGTCCCGGTACAGTTTTCCAAGACAGTTTCGCTTATTTTAACCCTCGACACAACAGAGGTGTCCAAAAAGGTATTTTATTTGATGCACTTGCATGTCGGAGAGAATTCACGAAGAAAAAGTTAAAAGGAATATTTTAATGTTCTATTTTTGTTGATAAAGAATTTTATTATTATCACAACAAAATGAACTGGAGTGTTAACGGTAACACTGAATTTTCCTGAAAATAATCATTTAGTAGAAGTTTTGTTTATTTGCGATTTAATCTTTAACCACAATGTGTATGTCATGTCATCGCACACCTTCTTTCTTGCCATTTATTCTTTATACGGTTCACCCATCGTTAACAGTAATCTCCTCCTTCAGTTTGAGGGCAATACAGGAGTCGTAGATACTTCCCGTGACCAGTGTCATGTCAGTACCTTAAAGGTTTTATAGTTTTAAGCAAGCCTTAATGAGTGCAGGCTGGTTTGCAATGACGTTAGAATATTCAAGTTGTTTTTAATAGAGTATAAAAAATAAAGAAGAGAATAGAGCTTGCAATTAAGTGACATGTATTGTTAAAATAATAATGTCGTCTATGCTTCTTTTATTCGCGGCTTCGCTCGCGTTAAATTCGGTGTAAAACAGTTCCCCGTCTTCGTCCTGATTTGCAAGTACCTGCTACCTGTAGTTTTTGCCCTTGCGCCTTATTTATTGTAATAGCAATGCTAAGTTTTCCCTTTAGAAAAATTGTCTATGTCCGTCTCCACAGTCTAAACTTTCTTTGTACCAATATTCATCAAAATCGGTTGAGTCATTTAGGCGTGAAGACGTAACAAACAAACAAACTCACTTTCGCTTTTATAATATTAGTAAGGAAGTATGTATAAGTAGTAGTATTTTTGCCCCCATTTTACACTTTCTCAAACTATTACAGTACAATGTATATTGCATGAAAAAGTTTCAAGTAATGTTCAGGTTAGACTCCTTAAAACTTTTCTTTACATTTAATACTTCGGTTCAAGAGTTCATATAACATTATTAGATACTGTACAAAAAAACAACATGTCAATCAAAACTAAAAAAAAACCACACGCTGTACATAACGCAATTCCATGCCTACGTCACATCAGCTAGCGTATATATAGAGCGACTCACAGTCTGTCACGTGGCAACAACGTAATTGTAATCCTATATTACCATAGTGGACGTTATTGCCCTTGTTTTAGACCTCAAATGCTTGATCAACTTGTAACTCAGTGATACTGATAATTAGTGTTACGAGTTGAATAGGTCGATTGATAACTAGTGGTAATTATTACCATACAGAAGCTCTAACGGCAGCTTCTAGAGGTAGCATTGTCAACAGTTTTTATAGTAACCACGTGTAGTTACCGTTTAGTCCCACTATATTACAAATAACGTTTATTAACGAAAGGTTCACTTATACATGATGACGTTGTTCACTCACAGCATTTTAAAACACAAAAAAAACTTTGCCCCACACTAGGAGATTTTTCCTGTATCGTGGGTGAGTTTAAAAATATATAAACTCACAAACAGTCAGATCCGAAACAACTACCTGTAGGTCATAAAAATATTTACTCCGTACGGGCTTCGAACACGCGACACGCACCGCAACAGTTGCTCGCTCAACCACTGCGCCAACCGTGCCGACTTTAAATACTATCGTCGATTCCTTATTCTTACTAATATTTTAAAAGCGAAAGTGAATTTGTTTGTTTGTTACGTCTTCACGCTTAAATGGCCAAACCGATTTTGATGAATGTTGGTACAGAGATAGTTAGTTGGACCTTGGAGACGGTGAAAAGTGGACTGACACAAGTATACGACAGTAGTGCATCGAAAGAATTAAATAGACATAAGGTCGAAAATATTTCGGCGTTAGATTTTATTTGAATATCATGTCTGCCAAAATGTAAGTCATTTTGCAGTTTTAATTGAATATTTCAATAATACAGTTCCGTGTTTCAAAAATTTTAGATGTCTCTAGTCTATGAAATTTTCTTTGTTATAGATATAAAAATATGATGGTTGTCGCTGAAAAAATCAGAATTTCGAGACGTAAAAATTTTTTTCGGTCTTCGGTTTGGTCTTTTTAAACATTTTTTTTTCGTATTACTAGACCACTTTTGTAAACTGTTTTTGTTTAAGTCTTTTCTTTATGTATTTGGCTATTCACTGTATTTTTTTGGCTTATGGTAGAAACGGCTAACTTTGCGACGAAAATCTAGACGTTTTACAGAGTGATTGCTTTGTACTTAACTCTGAAACAAACTTCATATTAAAAAAGTTATAATATTGATATTACAATTAGTATTTGTTGTACTAGTTATCTATTAGAAACTCTCATTGTAACATCAACGTCAATTATACTATTGGTATAATTACGAAAACATGTCCTGGGCGCAATTGCATGTATTTAGAAACAGTAGGCGTAGTAATGCATGACAATCAAGGGTATTATTGGTATTGGATTAGTGTACTTATCATAAATTTGAATAATGTAATACTAAACTTAATGACATAACTTGACGCCTGTAATCCCAATAATATTAGGCAGAAGTGTACTAATAGTACACACATGTCGGTAGATATGTTTGGGTACCATGTTATGGGGAGAGCCTATTGCCATTAATAGGGTAGTTTCCAGTGTCAAAGTAATTACATTCTATTTAGTTCGTCTATTAGATTATTCAAAAAAAAAGGGACACGTACTTTTTTTGGAAATTAGACCAAAAATGACAAAGATTTAGCCCATTAAAGTTACGTGTGACGTCACTCGTTGCGAAAAAATGTCGGACTAATATTTTTTTTTTTTGGAAACCAGCCTATTACTTACTCAACGTTGAAGCATCTCAGGTTAAACTGAAAAATACTTTCAATTCATCGGTTTCCAGTCTAACCGGATGCAACTGAATATCAGTATTTTACATAGAGCGACTGCCTAATTGACCTCCAGAACCCTAGTACTGGGAAATACGATACCCCTTATTAATTGCCTGACAACGCATTTGACAAGGGGTATTTTGGGAACTGATTATCTGTAACGACTGTCAATGAATACTATTAATTATTTTTATATTGTCCTAATTTTTGTTTTTGTTTTGTTAGTTCATTACGTTTTTAGATTTATACTAGATGCGCCCGACGGTTTCATCCACTATTCAGGTCCCCCTTATCACTAGGGGTATGAAAAATAAATGTTGGCCGATTCTCAAAGCTACCCGATATGCTCACAAAATTTCATATAAAGACATAATATAAAATAATATTCTGTTCCGAGTTTACTTCTGTGTTCTAAATCAGGAAAAGGGAACGGTTTTTCCCAGAATTTAACGTGAACGAAACCGCGGGCAAATGCTAGTTTCATATAAACGTTCAGTAGTTTCGGAGGAGTTTGGTAACAAAAAAGGTGACACGAAAATAGATTATTGTAACAACGTTTTGTCCCGTCAACCTAGCCCATCATTTTTCTCGGCTTTTCAAAGGCTTTTTTTTTATTTTCGAATATTAAAAGTGTGAAATTATTTATTTTCCATGATTTCTCTTCTTTATTTTCATTCGACAGTTCTAATAATTTCAACTGCAGTGCAGACGATTGATATCGAACGATCGCTGTATTATCTATAAGACCGATCTATCACTGTCGCCATGCTTTGTATCCTTCGATTCTATCTAAAAGGATCCATTCATCCATTTCTATCTTGAATTTGAACAAAATTAAATCTGTCTTTGAGTTCAGTTGAATAATTTTGAGGGTTCTCTAATCAAAATTATCATGATGGTAATACGCAAGTTCTTTTGTTTCTGCTTTTGCTAATTTCAATCTGACATTTCCGCTTGCTTCTATATTCAAACTTGGATCTTGTTTTTGAAGGAAATGAAATTGTATCATTTTACTCGATCTTTAAGGCTGTCAAGACCCAAGAAAGCTCTCAATAATAAGAAGTTTTATATTCAAAGGTATGTTCTATTTTAGTAAATACTATACACACAAAATCGAATCAAAATCCTTTACATTGTTTGTTTGCAATAGAAAATTCCATTTGGCTTTGAAAATATTTTACGAAACATTTTCTCGAAAATGCATTTTCCTTTTGTACATAACGTCTATGTACTTAACCCAGTCTTATCGACGTTTCCGACAGTGCCTAGTAATAATAGAGACTGGATTCTAAAGACACTAAATATCTTCGATTCTTCAGGTTTTATTGTTTGTTGTTTCAGAGACAAGAACTACCAAATTCTAAGAAACAAATGATTTTTCTTTTGATTCCAAGTATTTGTTCTGGCTTTTCAGTTGTTTTACCATCATTTATATATTACTTATTTATTTAAGGACAACCAACAAAGCTACACCAACATACATGTTAAAACGCTCACATCTTTACAAAATGTAGTGTAGCCTTAATTAAAGGCTGCCACGGCATGCATTAAACATAGGGTAGGAACTACAGTTCCTCACAAAACGGATTTCACTTATTTATTAATTTGAAATACGAATTAACTTAAAAGCTTAACTAAATTAAAAAAAAATAATCTTATTTTATTCTACGGTGTGCCAAACCACAACCATTAAAAAAAGGAAAAAATACAAACATTGAAGAGACGATTTTCCAGACTCATAAGTTTGAAGTGTTTCAAGCGTGAGCTATAGGTAGTTAAATTCTTGATCATATTGCAGTAATATGACAAGTGTCAAAGAAATCTTTTCTGCACTGATTCTATACGACGTTTATGTATTTCGTAGAATGGAGTCCAAACTATGCTGCAATATTCTAAGCCTGACCGTACTATGGAGTTAAAGATTGCAATTTTTGTTGAGGCGCGTTTAAAATCTTTACAGTTTCTCTGAATGAAGCCTACATCTTAAACCCTTTAGTAGCAATTTTATCAATGTGAACTTGAAACATATTACAACGATTTTCATCGATATCGAAATAAGTTTTTCGCAAAATGTTTTCTTCTTTCACAGTTATTGTAGTTCTGGACCATATATTGTTTGTGACAATGCACTTAAGAGAATGTTAGTCATCATAATTTTCCTGCCCTTGTCCCATTTTATTTGGGATCGGCGCAACACGTTTTCTTCTTCCATTCTCCCCTGTCAGACGTCACGGCATCATTTACTCCTTTCTCCTTCATATCGTTCCCTACACAATCCATCCATCTTTACTTAAGAGAATGTTAATATAGGCAACAAAATTAAATTACGACAAAAGTACCGTACCCCCCATTGTGGCATGGGGTAACTACATCACACACACTAATCAGTAAAAACGCCCAATAAATTGTTGGTTCTGCCACAAACGCGAGTAAGTTAGGTTATATACATTTTTGGCACTATTTATATTTGTCAGTTTTATTAGATTTATGTTCCTACGCACACACTTGTACACTATAATATCTCCCGCGCACATATGTGCTAGCTAGTATTTTGTTTTTCAATGAGTTTACTAAAAAGACTAGCAAAAAAAATAAAACCAAATAGCTGCGAAATTCTCAAGTAAACACCCCTTAAAACTAAAACGTTTAAATCAATCACCGGACGACGTCTTCCCCGCTAGATTCTAGACACAAAGGAAATACATTAAGACGGACTAAAGAGCTTCAACAGCTTGTTTATACCTAGAACATCTTGGGCTTTTGTCACGAAATTGTTGAGATAAACTTAGCTGGAGACCCCATTTCCTGGGAATCAAAAGATTCTGCTGCTGCCTTATCTACGCGATCGTAAATCTTTGTTGATCCTTTTATAGGCTTGTTTGAAGTTTTAATACTAACAGAAGAATTTCAAAATTTAATTTTAATCAGTCTTTGTTTTTTAATTAATTGTTTCGTACCTTCTTACCTCACTTTTAAGGGTTTTGGACAAACTTGACGTATTTGTTGAAATTGTGGATATAGACAATGTAACGTTTTGACATAATTTTAAAATAAATTAATAATTAGGTTATCAAAAATGTTTAGTTTTTCTCAACTATTCAATGTACAATTAATTGAATCATTTATTTTTATTACAGTCCTATTTTATTATGAAAAACAAAAACCATTTTTTTACGTATTGGAATTCATCAAATAACTTCCCCCGCTCTAGGTGGAGCGGGGGGAGTGTCAGACTTTTACTAACTAAAACCCACCCATGTTCCTTCTTTTGCCCTTTATTATCCGGGGCGGTATATCTTTAAACAAAAACCTTTGAAACCAAATTAAAACCTACATCAAATTCCTTTAACTTTTCCCATAAACTGGCGTCACTTCACGCTATAAATCTATACTCTATCATTCGCAGGTACCAGGACTATAGGACATCGAGGCAGCTCGTTTTAAAGCTGCTGCAAATTCCTCCAGTTGGGACCGTCCTGTCGTGTCTATAAAGAGCTTTTAGTTTTCCTTTTACACCGTGCACAGACAAACGTGTTGGATGAAACAGTCTTGATATTTGAACTTTTGTTTTGTGGTAAAGGTGGTGATTTTTGTTTTTATGTTTGTATCTATAGATTTCCCACACAATTTGTTGAAAATGCGATTTTCTTTTGTTCCTATCGTCAATATATATAGGTATTGTTCTGGTAGTATTGATCTGTAATATGCCCTGAGAAAAGGTAGCCGGGAGCGTCTCCTGAAAGTTAACGTGTGAGACTAGACTTTTTTTGTTAGATTTTCAGGTCTTTGACAGGAACCTCAAAACCAACCTAGCCGAGGGAGACGCTCCCGGCGTCGGGTGCGATGACTCCCCGCTACCGTAGAGGCGGGTCTTTGTCCGTGTAGTAATTAATAACAGCCCAACTCGACGGTGCGGTCGTGTTCCACGCGCGCCTCAAAGAGATGTCGGCAAAGCAGAGGGACTTGCCAAGGTCACCGCTTGTCAGAGTTGCGGGTTGTTCGAAAAAGATATCGCGGGCCCGAACAAGGGACAAAAAAAGGAACATGAGTGGGTTTTAGCCCGTAAAAGTCTGACATTCCCCCGGCTCCACCCAGAGCGGGGGAAGTTATTTGGAGATTTCCCATTCTCAAAAAAAAGGAAAGGCATTTGACCGCCCGATATGACTCTCAAAGATTTACGAGCAACACCACAACAGAAGGTAGTAGCTTAAACCGTCAATCTACTAGTGCTAGACCACGCTATCCTTAGAGGCAAACTATTTGCAGAATAGTGTTATATACGCACGTTTCTATTGCTGTCTAAGCATTATTCTCGTCGGTCTACCAAAGTGAATAGTCCTTCAGTTCTACCTCGCATTCCAATCTCTTAACTACACAGTCTTGTACACTCAGGTTAACTAACAAGGTATCAATTAATCAGTGTTCGTCTCACAGTGGGCTCTGCTTCTGTACATACTCAATCTGTCTCATCTTGGACAATACATTAGATACGTGCAGGTCAACAAGGTACCTTGAGTCTGGTGCATTTTATATCTAATCGATGAACTTTTGATATTGAAGAAGATATGGGCTTTGGTCTCTGGTCCCACTTTTTTATTAGTACCTAAATGGAGCAGGTTAAAAGCTATATTAAAAAGTTGGGCTTTAAAAATTAAATTGATTGATTGACTAGTTATAAAGCCCCATAACATCACGCCTGTAATTCCCGAAAGGTTGAGCAGAGTTGTACTGTAATAGAACATCCACATTTCGCCTGATTTTTCGGTACCATGTAATGGGGGGCGAGCCTATTATCATCAATTGGGGACAAATCCAGACTCCGTGGCAGCTATTGAGAAATACCTGATGGAAAAATTACACTTTGCCCGACCCGGAAACCGAACCCAAGACCTCATGTTCAGTAGCCGCACTTGCAACCACTAGACCACCTAGTCTAGACCTCGATCTAGACTCTGAATGAACGGTTTCTTACCAGATGTAACATTACTTTTACATTTATACATACAACAATAATACTCATGATCATCATAAATAACATGGAGTATGTATGTTAACACGGTTGGCGCGGTGGCTGAGCGATCGACTGCTGCGCTGCGTGTCGCGGGTTCGTTTACAGAAGAAAGTCTTAAAGTAGGGCAAAGTTTTCTAAAAAAAAAAAGAAAAAAAAATGCTTTCATACCTTGATTTACCACATATTGTAGTCAAATAGTGTCTGTTTATAAACTTCATAGGTAAACATAATTTTTTACCAATTTTATTGAATTGAAATATAATCAATTATAAAGTGGGAACCTCGTTAAACTCAAACTCAAAGCATTTATTTCAATTAGACCATACTTAACCTTACGTCATCTAAAACTCCTCGCAACGTAACAACCAAATTACTTTAAATTACTAACAGAAAAACTGGGTAGCGAACCAGTTTTTCTGTTATAAAACATCAGATTGTCTATAATTTGGGTGGGCTTTTGAATGACAAGAACACATAGGACATAATTATGCTATTTTTTAACGTGATAAAGGAGGTAGAAAGAAGGAAGAAAAGGGGAAACTTATCTTTGCTATTACAATAAATAAGGCGCAAGGGCAAAAACTACAGGCAGCAGGTATCTGCAAATCAGAAAAGGGGTACTGTGTTACCCTGAATTTAACGCGAGCGAAGCCGCGTCCAAAAGCTAGTAAACTACATATAAACTTATCACGCGCAATTGAGCGGCGGGAACAGCAAGTCTCGGATACATTTTTTTATTCGTTTTTTCTTTACGATATTCTTTCATTCTAGCCAGTCTTAAAGCCTATAACTAATGACTTCTTTTTTTCATCCCTTTGGGGCCGAAATATACTGAACGGGAAGGCCAAGACAAAGATTAGAACGAAGAACTTTGTGGCGCGCCCTTAACCAATTTGTTAATAAAATGAGTACGATAATTCAACCCATCCTTTAGTGCTTACGATAATGTTTTAAAGAAAATTATTCGAATATAAAGACTATGAAGGTGAAATAAATTGAGTTTTTAAGAAGACATATCTTTACTTTCCTTCTGAGACCGTCGAATAGACTGTATATTCTTAAGAATTGTAGAAATTTTACTTCAAGAATACCCGGCTTTTTCACAATATCTTTGGTACGTACATTTTCCGTCAAGATCTTGTTTAACTCAATTTCATTTTATCAGCTCCTCCCAGCAAAGAGTCTTTGAGTTCTTCAAGACTCTTCAATTATTTTTAGCGTCTGATATCTTCCTCATAACTAGGTAATACTCTATGCCATATCACAATTTGCTTGATCAAAGCCTTCCAATTCCAAATTTTCAATAATCTCACCATTTTTTTCCTTCTTTCCGCGGAAGCTTTTCATTATGACGTTTGGGTATAATTTTGCAGAGCTTTCCGAGCGAATGAACTTGATTCGGTCTGTGAATTCAGAAAACATACGGAAATTAATTGTTAGCGTTTTGGCTGCGTGGGCGTTCTTTTATTTGGTCATACTTTGAAGGCGTTTAGCATAAGATGACGGCTATATTTCCCAAGTTCCAGGTAGAATAATTAATGTATACAAATAATTACCCCGTTTTATTTTAGCGCTGAGAAATCATCAAATAACCTACAGCTGTGGGCCGAGCAAAGGAAAGTGTCAGATTTTTACTTGCTAAAACCCATCCATGTTCCTTTTTTTGTCCTTTGTGTTCCGTCACCGCGGTATTTCTTTCAAACAAGATCCACCACCTTGGCAGGCCACTGCACTGGCAGGCCCCTCTGCTTTGCTTAGATGTTTTCGAGGCTCGCATGGTACACAAACGTGCCGTCGGCCTGTCGTCACTAGACGGACCGACGACGACGGTGAGCTGCCCATTGCCCACCGTCTACAGACCCACGTCTATTGAGGCCGGGAGTCGTTTCGCGGGACCCGACGCCCGGATCATCTGTTATGCTTAATTAATTAATAAGCAAATGACCTTTTACTTCATTATAGATAACACACTTTCTTGATAACACACCTGATCTCCCTTAAACGGGTATGAGAGAGCACTAATTATGTATGAAACAATAAAACAAATATTTTTGTTATTTTTTTGTACTGATTACACTCGGTGGACTGCAAAATTCCGTCGTTGGCTAGGCTCTTCTGAAAGCAGCCACTTTGACCCTAAAACGTGTAGATGTCGCTTAAAAAATGGCAAGCACTAATGACGTTTTTGAGAACCCATTTGGAAATATTTTATAGTCAGGAGACGCTTTATAAATAAAAACCAACACGTTTTATTTAAGATATGTTGAACTTTACCTTTCTCGTCGCCACATGTCTTTTAGCAGAGTACGTATAAATATTCAAATCACGTTTTTTCCCCAGGAGTATTATGTTCTGTCAATGGAACGTATGTCAAAATCACGTTTCTGTGTTTGCTTCTTAGCACTATACCTACAATTTTTATCAGAAATACGTGCAAAGCAATTTCTATTTTAACTTTTAAAACTGGTGTCATGTTTCTTTTAGGATGGTTTTCGACCAAGAAAGATCTTTTAGAATAAAACAAAAGAAAACTCGTTTTTTCGTGAATTCATTTTGGTTAATCTTTCTTTGGTAAACAATTATCGCCCGAATTACCGATACAAATAATAAAACGCATTCGAATCACTTTCTGAATTTAAAAACAAGAGACCGTTCCAAGTTCGTAACTATAAAACAATAGACAATAATTTGTAAATAACCGCAATTTCAGCCAGCGACATTGTACAAATTAACCCGCCGTATACACCCATTTTCACTCGATTATCGGCGTAGTGTATTCAGGACGTCGCTCATTCGTCCCCTGGACGTTATCTGGGGCTCACGCGCCCCACGTCACAGGTCCGTTTATCATACAGAGTGATACTCAGAACTGTGACAGGGTAATACCGGGGCGACGTTCTAGCGATTAATACGACCAGGGTAACTTTTTGAGGAGATAACTATGTATTAAGTAGAGTGCGGATGTTGTAAAGGTAAAATGTTGTTATTTTAATAATATAATATATACACGACTTGTAGGACACGTATTTTTAGGAGGTTTCTTTCTCTGGAGCCCTGACTACCGATAGCTTGGACCCTGTTGCCGATACCGGTAGGCTATTTTTAAATATTTTATGTATATTTTAAAAAGAAATATATACAAATATTTGTGTAAAAATGAATAAACTAAATAAATAGCAATATATAACCTTTTGAATTGTCGCATTTCCAACTGGATTAAATATATGAGGCTGACGAAATATTTTTCAAATAAAAAAAGAATCATTACATCGCGCCTATAATCTCCATATAAGGTAATTCAGAAGTGAACTTAGTACCACCATATTTCACTACTAAAGTGAAAGATTTAGATACCGCGACCCCGGAACGTAAAGGGCAATAGAAGGAACATGGGTGGGTTTTAGTAAGTAAAAGTCTGACACGCCCCCCCGCTCCGCCCAGAGCGGGGAAAGTTATTTGATAATTTCCCAACCGAAAAAAAAAAGTGAAAGATTTATGTAATCAAGAGCGAGCCTATTGCCGTCAATAGGGCACTTGTCTCCACTTCGGGCTTCTACTGTAATATTATTTTTGGAAAAACACAATTTGCCTAAACTATTTATTTACTAGCTTCCGCCCGCGACTTCGTCCGCGTGGCATAGTTACTTTGGGCTAACTCTATCTTTACTTTACCCGCGTTATGAACGAAATAAAAATTATCTTTCTCTCCCCTTATTTTTCCCTCTTTCTCCACCGATATTCACTTTTTTTTTAATTGGCCTATTTCCGTCTCCAGGATCCCAACTATCTCTGTACCAAAATTCATCAAAATTGGTTTGGCCATTTAGGCGTGAAGACGTAACAAATAAACTCACTTTCGCTTTTATAATATTACTAGCTTTTGCCCGCGGCTTCGCTCGCTTTTAATTCGGGGTAACACAGTTCCTCTTTCCTGATTTGCAGGTACCTGCTACTTAAAGTTTTTGCCCTAGCGCCTGATTTATTGTAATATCAATGCTAAGATTTCCCTTTTTTTCCTTCTTTCTCCCTCATATCTCAAACTTTAAAAAAAAAATAGCCTATGTCTGTCTTCAGGGTCCCAACTATCTCTGTAACAAAATTCATCAAAATCGGTTAAGCCATTTAGTCGTGAAGACGTAACAAACAAACAAACTCACTTTCGCTTTTAAAATATTAGTAAGGAAGTATGGATAAGGATTGGATAGTAAGGATTTCGACTTCATTTACTAGGTTTTGGACAAATGCATAAAATCTAGTAAGTTCAACTTCTGCCATCTCACTGTTCCATACAAACCTACCCGAAATGTGTCAAGTATAATTTAATAATTCACATTGTACTAGATGGTATCAAGGGCCGCCCTAGTGGTGGGCGTAAATAGAATATTTACTGCTGCTTTCCGAGTTTGTGTGTTTGTTTATATGTCATACTATATACTACGATAGTGTTTTGAAATGTGACATTGCCATTGGGTAACTAATTAGTTTGGGTGTTATAATACTAATTGGCATCCAAAAGCCAATTTAGTAACGTGATACAAAAATTTCCGTCGGAAATTGCCCCAATAGTCAAGTAGTCGCAAGTGCGGCTTCTGAGGTAAGGTTCTGGGTTCAACCTCGTGTTATTAGGCTTTATCTATAAGCAATTTCTCAGCAGCAGCTTTAGTTTTGGATTCTGTTGGCAATATAATACACCACGATATTTGTTTGCGGTTGAGAAATCATCAAATAACGTCCTCCGCTCTGGGCAGAGGGCGGTGTGTCAGACTTGTACTGACTAAAACCCACCCATGTTCTTTCTTTGCCCGTTTTGATCCCGGGCCGCGGTATCTCTTTCGCACAACCCGCAACTCCGGCAGGCGTTAGCCCTGGCAGGCCCTTCTGGAAAACACATTAAACCACTTATCCTTCGCCTTATCTATAGACGTTTTGGATTGTCGTTCCATCGGACTTAGAGAGTGAGGGAGAATCGGATACATCTGTGTTTGCACTTATTGTGCACCATAAGATTTCTTACATTAACGCCAACTTTTCTTTGAGATTGCCGAATGCGATGAGAAAAACTTCATATTCCAGCGTCCAATTTTACATGTAACCTACGTTTTATACAAATTTTGTTGCCTGTCTATGCACATAGCAAACTACTGCAGCAAAAGTAAACAAATTTTCAAATAAAACCAACAAAAGTCCCCTTATTGAACGGCTACTAAAAAGCGCTGGTGAAAAACATCAATAATTTAAAGGACTATTCAGACCTAAGCGGTATTCGCTACCGTCTGCGTCAGAGAAAACCCAGTGGGTATGTGGTAATATTACTGTTCACACCAAAGCGTATTTCGCTATCCTTGTGGGTAGAATAACGCGCGGTAGCTATTCAGACTTATGCGGTATTCGCTACCGTCTGCGGCAGCGAAAATCGCTCAGGTCGCTCTAACCGCGGTACTTGATACTAAATACCTAAGCGAAACCCGCGTGGTATGTACCTCTACCCACAGCGGCAGCGAATATCGCTCAGGTCGCTCTAGCCGCGGTACTTGATACTAAATACCTGAGCGTAACCCGCGCGGTATGTACCTCTACCCACAGCGGCAGCGAATACCGCTTAGGTCTGAATAGGCCTTAAACCAAGTATACTTTTGATAAACAAAAAAAATCCTTTGCAGGCTTGTCCCTCATCATTTTATTTCTAAACATCGTTGCTTTAGAGTATTTTGCGATTTAATGAAAAATATCCGTCAGTTTTTTTTTGTGGTATTCCATTTTAGAAAGTGACAAATATGTATTGCATCCTACTAATATTATAAATGCGAATGTTTGTGAAGATTAATGGATATATGGATGTTTGTTACTCTTTCACGTCTAAACGGCTGAACGGATCTTGATGAAATTTGGCACAGAGGTAGATTTAAGTCTGGAATAACACATAGGATACTTTGTTTTCGATATTACGCGGGCAAAGCCGCGGGCTTCAGCTAGTTTTCCATAAAATAAAGACAGGCCAATTAATAAATACCGCAAGTACCTGTCATAGACACATCAAATTCTGTCAAAAGATAACGTTCGATAACGTTGTTATTGTATGGGCAACAATCCAAAGAGAACTAAAAGAGAATGTGTGACAATTGCGAACTGTTATTTTCTATGTATTCAAGAATATCTATATTCACACTCTGTTAACAAAGGTAACTAAGGAAATGCCTACCACAGTTTAGTAATACTGTGGTAAGCTTGTCCTATTCAACCACTATCAACAAACCACTGTAACTCCTAAAAGTAATTTCGGTAGCAACTATCAACTCAACGGAGCTCGACCAAATCCCAGACACACAATTGAACTATCTTAGATCCTACAACGAAATAAATCAGACGGGATAAGCGTAAGAGAAGGATATAAAACTTTTTTTGTAAATATTAGGTGTCTTTGTTATCCAAAGGTATGACCTATTTACAAACACTTAACATTTGTAAATTCTCTATTCAGTGTATGAATGAAAAGAGGGCATTGCCCTCTAACACGTTCTCAGCCGCAAGAATAAAGAGGTTACTAATCAATTCAAAAGGTTATTTGAATCCTGAAAACATTTCTAATCCAAATTACTTTCAAAAACAAAATATCAACGATAAAGTAGTGTTAGAATCCGGGGTTGCGGGACTTGCGGGTTGTCCTGGGGTTGCGGGTTTTTCGAAAGAAATACTACGGCCCCGGAAAATAAAGGGCAAAAGAATTAACATGGGTGGTATTGATGATTTCCCATCCGCAAAAAAGTAGTGTCAAAATGAAAAGCAAAATTACATCTTAATGTTAGTTAAACAGCTGATCTTATTAGCACATTTCAGGACTAAAACACGCTCTCATATAGGAAAATAAGTCAATATTACAACACAGCCCACCTTACTACATAAACCTTAACATCTACAGCATCCATGAACAAACATTGAGTACTTTCACTTTGTGGCATTTGACATGCCTTACATCGCGATTATCAAAGAGGTTTCTTTTAAAAACACTCAAAGCCGGCTCGGGGACTCGACTTTCAATAGAGTGTATGAATATATTTATTTATTGCGGACCCGCCTTCGGCGAACAGATAAATCTTTCGTTTTACACACTGTATCTTGTTATGCTTTTTTATTGAAACTGGGCCTTTAATCTTATTTGAGACATACGTGAGTTTCATATTTTAAGGATTAGAGCGCTTTCTTGCTTGCTAAATGTTTTTTTTTGCGATAATTTTTTTTGGAACTTTCGTTACATTGCAGATAAAGAAGCCAAAAAAGTTAACAAGCAGAAGAAGAATGAAGAACTAAGTTTCTTAGTAAGAACTAAGGGGTATCGAATTACTCAGTAGTTAATAGATTGACGATATCAAATAGGCAGTCGCTTCTTATAAAATACAGGTATTCAGCTGCATCCGAATGACTGAAAGCCTACCACAACATAGAAATTAACTACGAAGATGATAGAAATACACCATTGAACATAGACTTTCGTATTTATATTTTTAAGTATATTCAGTACATTCAAAGGTTGTGTGGAATATAAATATTATGTCTACACAACGTGTAAATAAAAGCAGCACTCATAATTTTATAATTAAAACTAGCTGTGCCCAGCGATTTCACCCGCTGCTCACTTAGGGGTATGAAAAATAGATATTGGCCAATTCTCAGACCTACCCGATATGTACACAAAATTTCGTTTAAATCGGTCCAGCTGTTTCGGAGGAGTATGGGAACAAAAACTGTGACACGAGAATTTTATATACTGTATTAGATTAATTATGAGTGCTGCTTTTATACTACCTATGTAGGCACATATGTCATGTAGAGAATACACTGTAGATGAATCATAAGTAAAATGCTTTTTTTCTCTAAAATTATAGTATTTGAGAACCTTGGAACATGCACAAAGACTGCTGAACTTAGCTGTATGCCCCTATATTTAATGTATTAAATACACTATTTTGTATATATCCATATTTTTAGCGAATACATGGTACAAACGAGGAGGACTTTATTATTCTTTATAAAGAGTTTTCATTAGATCCATTTACCATCAAAACCTATTCTTCACGCTATCGGCTGAACGCTGACGTTTTTTAAATCACTTAGTGCATATTGTACCTTATTTAGATTCATTTTATTTAATTTTTAATATTTAGCTTTCTACTACGGTGTGCGATCCGTAGTAGAGAGATCAGGTTATAATAGTTTAGAATAGGTTGACCTGCCGGCGTGTGTACAAATAATCTCTGAAAGATACCTCTTGTATTATTGTGTACAATGATTGATAGGCTTCCATTGTACAAGAAATAGTGATATTCTTAGAGAGGAAATAATGTGACTGTATATTAAATTTTAATTCCATCTATATCCGAAACATAAAAAACATAATTCCTATCTACATTAATACACAGGGTCATAGTTTAACAGCAATACTTCGTCGTGTGTCAATCATTTCTTGGGCTCTTGTTTTTATCTACGTCGCGCGTAGTTCGATCGCTGCGTAACAGATGGCGCTAACATTGTGTTTCAGTATTTCATATACAGTGTGGAAAAATAATTCAGGCTATGGCGGGAAACTACCTTCAACCCTCAAGTTAGCTCATTTTATTTAAGAGCCATTTCACAAAATGATTGCGCTCGAGTTTAGGCAAAAGAGTGCGTCATTGTTTATGTGTGCGTAGTGAGCCACACACGTGCAATATAAACAGTGTAACACGAGAGCAATCTTAAGCCGTAATCGTAATATGATTTGGTAAATTTTATTTTAGTATTGTATTAGTATTTATATGTTATTGTAATTTAGACTGATGTTCAAATTGATATTTTGACAAATTTTATGCAAATATTTTCAAAATAACTATAGGGTTCGATTTCCCAAAGAACATAGATTATTTCTGAATAATTTTATTTTTATAATTACTATGTATTTGAACCAAAAAACACGTAAAAAAAACTAAATAAAAGTTAAAAATTGGTCTAAGAATTTATTTTTTTACTAATTAATGGTAATATAATTCAGGAATCTATTTCATTAAACGACGATTTAAATATATGTCTGAACCTGTATGTATTTTGTTTAGTTTCATTTATAAGTATTATTGATAGATTTAGGACTCAGAAGTAGACTCTGCGGCAATTTTTCAGTAAAATGGTTGTGGGAGATGTGTCATTATAAATTAAACAAACCGATTTTAGTAAATGTGTTACATTAAACGACACTATAAACGATTAATCTATATTTTGTATTCATTCAATAAATTCTAGATATTACTTAGATGGTAATAGAGAAGCTCAAAGTCTTAAAAATTTGGGCGAAAATGTGAAATGGCTCTTAAAGGAGCGATTCCTTTATCTTTATAAAAAACACTCTGCGTTCAAAGCGAGCGTCAGCGTGAGCGCCAGCGTGAGCGCCAGCGTGAGCGCCAGCGTGAGCGTGAGCGTTAGCGCCAGCGTGAGCGTCAGCGTGAGCGTCAGCGTGAGCGTCAGCGTGAGCGTCAGCGTGAGCGTCAGCGTGAGCGTCAGCGTGAGCGTCAGCGTGAGCGTCAGCGTGAGCGTCAGCGTGAGCGTCAGCGTGAGCGTCAGCGTGAGCGTCAGCGTGAGCGTCAGCGTGAGCGTCAGCGTGAGCGTCAGCGTGAGCGTCAGCGTGAGCGTCAGCGTGAGCGTCAGCGTGAGCGTCAGCGTGAGCGTCAGCGTGAGCGTCAGCGTGAGCGACAGCGTGAGCGTCAGCGTGAGCGTCAGCGTGAGCGTCAGCGTGAGCGTCAGCGTGAGCGTCAGCGTGAGCGTCAGCGTGAGCACCGGCGAAACTTTCAATTTGGTTTTGTTAACAGTTTAGTTTTTGTTTCGTTTAGACGGAATGGAATTTAGGCGCAACCAGTTCACCGACTGCATTGAAAATATAAGCGTATTAACATTTACGGTCCTATTTTGAATTCTGTTCTGATCTACAAAATTCACACAGCAACTGATATTCCGATACATCTTTGGATTTTTCCGTCATCGTTAGTATTTTTATGATTTCGTGTGTTCAACAACGACAAGGCCAAATTGAATTTAAATCTAGCTGAAACATAACCGCAAACCAACCCAGCCACCGCGGGAGACGTTCCGGTCGTCGAGTTACGCTAAACCACTCACGGCCACCGTAGATGCGCGCCTGTGGACGGTAAGCAATGAATGCACCGTCCGTCCGTTTAGTAACGACAGACCGTCCGTGTTTCACGCACGCTTCACAGAAATGTCAGCAAAACAGAGGGGCCTGCCAGGGCCATAAGGCCAGTTGTTCGAAAGAGATACCGCGGCTCCGGAATATAAAGGGCAAAAGAAGGAACATGGGTGAGTTTTAGTGAGTGTGTTTTAGTTACGTGATAATTTCCCATCATTAAAAAAAATCCTTACTAATATTATAAAAGTGAAAGTGAGTTTGTTTGTTACGTCTTCACGCCTAAATGGCTAAACCGATTTTGATGAATTTTGGTACAGAGATAGTTGGGACCCTGGAGACGGACATAGGCTACTTGTGTTTTAAAGTGAGAATTGAGGGAGAAAGAAGGAAGAAAAGGGAAAAATAGTTTTGCTATTACAATATAAGGCAGGAAAGGGGAACTGTGTTACCCCGAATTTAACACGAGCGAAGCCACGGGCAAAAGCTAGTAAAAAAATAAAGCTCAAGCATAAACATAATACAGTTTCTAGTTTATGGAGTAACTAACATTAAAGTTAAGCACCTATCACAGTTTTATATACTGCTGGAGTACACGTTTAAACTGCGTGCATCTATTTCATGATGCTTTTTATGGCCGGCGATGTTCGTGTCACGGAACAAGCGACACTTAGAACATGGGTTTGTTTACACATAATGCATTTTCGCGTATATATGCTGTCTTAGCATAACAGAACTAAATAAATTAGAAAAGAATAAATTTCGAAGATTACTGTTAGTTAATAATGTTTAAATTTACAAAATATAAAAATGAATCGGACTTTAATTGAAAAGTAGAAAAATCAAGATTGGCTATCCAGACGCTCAGTGGTTTCCTACAGCAAAATCACCACACGATAGCAGAGACATATTTTTTTATGTATGGTGTCTCGCCGTTCAATCTGTGAGGCTGTCGTCAGCTTAACCGGATCAATTCTGTGAATGCCTTAATAGTAAGGCCTCCAGCTAAGGCAAAAACATCTAAAAACTAAGCGACTACACGCTAAGGGCAGCTTGTGGTGAACGAGCCTCGGCTTAGGGCGTCACCGATAGACGCCAGCAAGCAGCAGGCTGGATCTGAGTGACGTTATACCAACATGATGTTTTCGGGTTCCCTACCTCTCGGGTTGTCTGGCAAATAAAATACCCGTCTGGTCGGAACACTCTATTTGTCATACCCCTAAAGTCTCTTTACTAGCCCGATTTTGAATTTAGCTTGCTTTGATCCCTTTTCGCTCGACTCGAATCTTATATCTTATGAGTAGTCCTGGCAACCACGAACCGCTAATAACGACTACTCGACCAACAAAGCAGTCAACTAGAATTTGTAACCAATGAATTTCTTCCTCTTAATTCGAACCGATAAAAAAACCAACATGAAAATAGTTCTAAAACCAAATCATCTGATAATAATGCTATCCATACACATTACAAATCGCATCAACATTCACAAAGCAATATAATTTAGGCTCACCAATGAAATTTCACGGGAATAGTTGAAATTAGGCCTTTGTCCGATATACACGATGAACTTATTTCGTGTCATAGCAGAGACCTAATTTATCATTTCCGCGGAACAATGTTCAGTGTTATTTGAGGATTACAAACTTGTCAGCGTGATGACCTATTTTGCGCAATATTCGAGCACTACTATCGCGTTTATATTTCGTTTACAAGGTTTATTGTTAGGCTTTTTTTTTTTTTTTCGGGTGGGAAATCATCCAATGACTTCCCCCGCTCTGGGCGGAGCGGGGGGGCATGTCAGACTTGTACTGACTAAAACCCACCCATGTTCCTTCTATTGCCCTTTACGTTCCGAGGCCGCGGTATCTCTTTCGAACAACCCGCAACCCCGGCAGGCGGAGGCTCTGGCAAGCCCCTCTGCTTTGCTGACTCTCTTTGAGGCGCGCGTGAAACACGAACGCGCCGTCGACACGGCCTGTCGTCAATCGACGGACGGACGGTGAACTACCCATTGCTCACCGCCCACAGGCCCGCATCTACGGTGGCCGGAGACCGTCTCGCGGCGCCCGGCGCCCTGGGCGTCTCCCGCGGCGGCTGGGTTGGGCAGATGTTCTCTCCCTCAAACGCCCGGCCACCTCCTTTGCTAGCATTACTGCTTCGCAGAAGGTGGTGACCGCTTCCCATTCTCTCTCGCTCCGGACCATGGCCTGAACCAGGGCCGGACGCGAGAGATCGCCGCCGCCGATCGCCTCTACGAGGGCACGGCGGTGCTCCGCCCACGCTGGGCAGATCGCCACTGTTAGGCTTGCGGGTTGTTTGAAAGAGATGCCGCGGTCACGAAACACAAAGGGCAAAAGAAAAAGCTTGGGGTTTAGTCTGACATTCCCTTCCGCTCCGCCCAAAGCAGGAGAAGTTATTTGATGACATCCAATCCACAAAAAGGATTTATTGCTTCGTAGGCTAGTGGTTTCAAGTATGACTTCTGAGGTACGACACTAAGTTTGTTAAAACGCTTAGTTTTTGAAACGAGATAAACGGTTTCTCCTATCCGATTACTCGGTGAACACACACGCGGTCACTTTTAAAATCCAGATATATATCAATCTTAGTCAAATCAGTCAATCACTTATATTTGAGAAATAAACTTAAATATTCGAGTGGTCCTGTCTAGTCAATGCCAGCAATTTTCAGTTATTATATAGCTCAAGCCGTAAGAAGCTCAATGATTTTATAAAACTAAATACTAGAGACATACGAGTAAATCGTATAAAATACTCAAGCGAAAATAAATAAAGTGATTCGTCAGATTCTTGATACAGAAAATCTTCTACATATTCGTATTACACTTACATTAAATGTACAGAACATCGATGACACGTCGCGAAGGTTTTACTCAAAATACCAGTGACGTCACAGGCTGTTAGCGGCGCGAATGAGCGCACACAAAAGCGTATAGATGCTGTCAATCATTTTGACAACATCTGAAATTCCTGTCTTGAATACACTTTATTTACTTGTGTGTTGTGATAATAATGTGGGACGTGTAGGTTGCATGTTAAAGGAATTTATCTCTACTATGTAATAATACTATCTGTGCCTAGCGGTTTTACCCGCTGTTCAGGTCCCCTTCTCATTTAGGGGTATGAAAAATAAATGTTGGCCGATTCTCAGACCTACCTGATATGCACACAAAATTTCATACAGATTGGTCCAGCCCCTTTGGAGGAGTTTTGGTAACAAATACTGTGACACGAAAAAATTATACAAAGTAAAGATTTTTTTTTTGTACTGAGTAGGCTCCGAACTTACTGGACCGATTTATACCATTGATCATCATAAGGATGCTATTTTTTCAGGTCAGGAGCTCGTCATTCATTTTTTTTACATAAATGACGTATTTTATTTTATCATTAATGACACTGTTAGAAATATATACTCCTAACACGTGCACACGTTTATTAAAAATACCAGCTGTATTTGGTTCACAAATAAATTTGAAACTTTTATCTAACATCACAACTCAACACAAAAAGCTTCTTGCACAAATTGCTGTTTCTAACATGAACTACAAGTGCTGACTCCATTTTTTTGTACCAGGTTCCCATAAAAGGCGAATACAACACTGTCATCTCATGCTGTGCTACAATTTTTCACGTTACAACCGCTTGCCGGTGACTGCAACGACAATATAGCAACGTACAGAGTTTTCATTAATAACATTTTTTGTTGTGCACCCAGACAGTTTTCTGAAGCTAAATAAAATGTATTGACGTTTACAAACATTTCAGTTTTTCGGAAAACTTTATTTAAAGAACGCTAGATTGTCTTGATGGTCGCAAAATCATAATTTTAGCAAGTTGTTTTCATTTTTAAAAGTGATTACGTTTATGTTAAAATCTACGGAAACCAAAAACAGACTCTGAGTTAAATGTAAGAAGTTGAAAACTTGCCAACCTCTACTTTTTCGCCGAGATTTAGTTTAAATTAAAAATGTTATACTATTCTACTCAAACATTTAATCATAAATAAAAAAGATTCATAAATCATTTTCGTAAATTTTTATTTATATATCGATATCAATAATTACCGGCGCTTGGTCACATCACAATCCCACTAATATAATAAAAACAAAACTTTGTGAGGATGTATGTAAGAATGTTTGTTGCTCTTTCACACAAAAACTACTGCATGAATTTTGTTGAAACGTCGCAATAATATAGCTTACATATCAGAATAACACATAGACTAACATTCTTAAAGATATGTTCACCACGCGAGTGAAACTACGGGATGCAGCTAGTCTTATATAAAGAAAGGTATCTGAGATATGTAGAACCATAACAATTTGCCATAATTATTCCTTTTTTGAAAATAGAGATAGAATAATTTTACTGAAATCCTGAAACAAATGAGACAGTCTTTCCGTGCGATGTTTCTATTTGTCACGACACTGCCGTCCTTGCGCCGGTGACTCAATGGTGATGGCGACTAAAAACTGCAGTTATTAATCATACGACGTTCTTGGTTACTGTGAAAGGTAGAAATTTTATGCACTATGGCTTATTTACCTACTTTTACAGCATTTTATTTGCATGTGTATAACATTCACAAAGGTTTTCGGGTATTTATTGGATTACAAGAGAGCATCTAAGCCGAATCTATCATTTAAATTAGCTTTTAATTATTTTGCCTTTTTTGTTCGGATGGCAAATCTTCAAATGAGAAGTCATTTAAAGATTTCCTACTTCTGGCGGAGAAAATGTAAAAATCAAACTTGTAATGACTAAAACCCATCTATGTTCCTTCGTTCGTCCTTTGTGTTCCGGGGTAGCGGTATCTCTTTCGAAAAACCCGCAATCTCGGTCACTATTTTACACGGAGCACTAGCACTGACTATGTGACCATCAGAACCCAATTAACACTGGGTTATACGATACTTTTTGGTATGACTGATTTCAAGCTTAAGCCAGAACACGGAAAATAAAACTCACACGCGTATACAACAACAATATTTCCACTTATAATAAAACTAGCTTATGCCTGCGGCTTTTCTCGCGCCCTCCCCTCATTAAAGGGAAGTGGGTAGTTAGAAAGAGACCAAAAGTAGCCTATGTCACTCTCCATCTTTTCAACTATCTCCACTTCAAATCACGTCAATTGGTTGCTCCGCTTTACCTTGAAAGACGGACAAACAAACAGACACACACATACACTTTCCCATTTAGTAATAACTAGCTTCCGCCCGCGACTTCATCCACGTGGCACAGTTACTTTTAGCTAACGCTAACTTTTAACTGCGTGATGATCGAAAAAAAAATATCTTTCCCTCCCCTTTTTCTCACTTTAACAAAAATTGCCTAAGTCCGTTTCCAGGGTCCCAACTATCTCTATGCCAAAATTACAAGAAGACGTAACAAACAAACTCACTTTCGCTTTTATAATATTAGTATGGATTATAAAATCAAGCCATTTCTGGATTGTGTCTTCTCATCATCATCATTATTCTTCTGCCCTTATTTAAATGTATCCAAGAATCTGCGCAGCATGTCCTGTTCTTTAAAACTTCTTCTATTCCAATAACCTTCTCGGCAGACATTTCATTTCTTGCCATATTACTCGTCCTCTCATCCGAATAAAAAATAATTCATATTACAAAAAAGAAATGGTACAAAATTCGAAATAAGTGTCTCAAAATGCAATTAAATTACGTTGAAAGAACCTTCACGAAAAAAACAAAGCTATGTTGACAAGAATGCCTCATTAATTGTGAACTAATTTGATATTTACTAAGGGGTAATTAGTCGAGAGAGCTTTTGAAATCGCATTTTGTAAAAATAAAATGGCAGAAAACGAAAATGGTTTTGTTTAATTATGTTACACGAAAATCGCCTTTGGAATTACTGTTTTTCTTTTGTTTAATTTGATGATGGCACTTTAGACGGGAGTTAAGTAGAATTCCTTTACTGCGATTGTTGATTATTGGAGGAAAACATCAAACAAGACTGATTTAATTTAAGAAATCAAGTCAAAGAAATCAAATCAAGTATCAACAATTAATTCTACACATAATACATCATTTGGGGAGTGTCAGACTTTTACTGACTATAACCCACCCATGTTCCTTGTTTCGCCCTTTATATTCCGGGGCCACGATATCTCTTTCGAACACCCGCAACCCTGGCAGGGCGCTTTTTACCCGTGGGTTTAAATATAAATTACAGAACGCTACCTACTACGAACACTGCCAATATAGATTTATTTTCCTTCCTAGCTAATAAAAAAATGAAGATGTAACAACAATTTAAAAAGAAACAAAATAAGAATCAAACATTCTAAATAAACCCTTTAAACAAGTTTTAATTTATACCTCTTGTTAGTTCTGCATTCATGTTCCATCATTTCCCTCTAAGCACAAGGTAGACAACCAAACATCAGTCAACTTGGCAAACGAAACAGTATTTATACACGTACAACAAAATGTAACCAACCGACTTGCGCAGTATCCCTGCTAATAGAACTCCGTATATATGACAGATGGCGCTAGCATTCGCTGCTGGCTGAACTCATAAACGTTTTTATAAATTGAACGTTTCTGTCACTTAAAGATCAGTGGTTAAAGTGTAACCATAGATAATTTTAAAATATTCCTCGGTTACTGTTAGATTTATGGGACTTACTTGTTTAAAGAAATGAATGAAGGCTGTTTGTGTATGTGAATTTAAATGTTTGTGATCGCACCCACGATACAGAAAAACGATTACTAGTGTGAGAGAAAGTTAAAAAAAAAATCTTTTACTATGTACTTGTTAGTAAAAGGTATTACTTGTTTGAAAAACATAAGGAGAAGTACAAGCAGATAGAGTATTTGACAGCTGGAAAAATTTGGTGGAAAATTATTTCGAAGGTTACAATGGTGTAGATTCCTAGTGTTTTATTTCTGTTATCTTAGTATTCTAGTATGCAGGTTCACTCTCTTAAAACGTAAAAACTAGGAACTTTTAAAAATAACATTCTACGTAATGTAATATTGTACCGATCAGGTTTATAAAAAAAATTATGCCTTTGATGTCAAAATCCATGTCAAACCTATTAAAAAATGAATAATCCGCAATGTCCAACTAAAGCCTGAATGCCTGGCAACTCTAATTGCATGTAACAAAATGTTCGTGTCAGAAAAAAAAGAAAACACTATATCATAAGCTTGTTACTGAGCTGAACGGTTGAAAATGGCAATTTATTTTTAATGCACCTTCATCAGACTGTTTTATTAAAACTGGTTAAGTTTTTTTGACGGCAAAGGTATGTGCATATGAAGTGTAATTTTAAGTTTATTATATTTTAATTCATATAGACTTAGTGGTTTATATGTTTTGCGTAAATGAATATTATAACGCTTGTTAAGAGAAAATCCTGGAAAACCCAATTACACTTTGCCTGAAATTGAAATCGAGCTCGGAACCTCAAGTTCGGCACACGCATTTGCAACCACTAGACCAACCAAGGAGACTTTTTGTTTTAGTCTTTAAAAGTTGATTCAAAAAAACCTTCTTAGTAAAATATAGCCAAACAAAATTTATCAATTTATATTCTTTTTTTTTTAATAAAAAAGAATAAAGTTGCACACTAGGATATCTCCTGTATCGTGAATGTGTTTACAAATATTTAAACTCACATACACAAACAGCCATACCCGGAACAAGTACTTATAGACCATACAAATATTTGTTTCGTGTGGGGATCGAACCCTCAACACGCAGCGCGACAGTCGATCACCCACCAGTCACCCACTGCGCCAACCGTGTCGTCAAAATATTAGAGTACGGTGCAGCATACCAGCATGTCTTCTTCTTCCATACATCTCAATTACTCGTCTTCTTATCAGACATGTGTCAAATTGACTAACTAGGTAAGACAAAAACCTATATTATGGACAAACCTTAAAGAAATTCTTTGCATGCTTCTTGCCATTACTATGCAGTGACCTGAAGGTGTGCTGAAGTATTCATAACGTAAGCTATTTATTACTCTAAGTAATAATTATCAGCGATTATAATATAATTGCCCTTTTTAAGTTATAACGAGTACATTATTCTGTAGTACAACAGTGTAACATAAACGTCATACAAGTGAACTATAGCAAGGTGTTAATTCAATTCGAATTACAGTTATTATGTAATTTTAAAACCATTATTGTATTTAACTTCGCTACACAATATTTCCTCGTCAATTACCATGTTAATGTTTAATCACTATTTGTGGTTACAATCATGTGAAACTGATTTAAAACAGCTTTGCCAATAAATATGAATAAATTAAAAACTAACAAATTTTCTGTCCACGAACATGGACGGAGCCAAGGCGTATAAAGATAGGCAATAAAGATGGGGTTCTATAACTTATACTTCTTCTACACGTGCCACAAAGCTTTACAAAAGCTTCTTTGTATAGTATCAAAAATGACAATAAGATACTTATTGAAGTAGGCTAGTTTCCAAAAAAATATATTGTAATATATATTTGTAATTTTTATTCTAATTTACAAATAAAAAAATACGTGTCCCTTATTTTTGAATAGTCTAAAATACGGACTAAATAGAATGTAATTACTTTACCTCTGAAAACTACCCTATTATAACTTCTTCCTATTAGGTATTCCACCATTTAAATCAAAATTCCGTATTTTTTTTAACGATAAAGCTTATTACACGATCCTGAATTTCTCAAAGATATTTTCTACATTTTGCATGCACGATACCGTACTGTAATGCATATTCAATTATTTCATGCCATTTGGTAGGATATAATGGAACTGTCACTTACTGTTAAGTCATGATATCTATTAATACCTATCCCCACAGTAAAAATATACCTTAAACTTCAGGCTACCCCAACGAGAAAAAGGCGTATGTACTTTTAATTAAAGAACCAACAAGTACAAACTTAAACAACCAAAAAAGAGGAATGGCGCAAGGAGCCTTTGCTTCATTCCTCTTATACACACAACTGGTTAATTTTGTCGTATAGCCTTAAAACAAAATTAACCAGTTGTGTGTAAAAAAGGGCAGTAATGAAATCCTTTTCTCCTATTTTACTTGTATACCTATTAGAACTTATTGCGGAGCGTATTAATATCCCTGCGTGACTAGGTTTTGCCGTTCAAGCTCTTTGGAAAGAAAACACTTATTGATTTTATTAATATGTATTGTTTATTTTGAAGAATTTGTAAATATGTGGTTGCCTCTTGCCTGTTATCCCTTCAGTAGTTTTTTCGTGAAAGAGGATCAAACATACATCCATACTCACAAACTTTCGCATTTATAATATTAGTAGGATGAAAGGTATTATTACGAGGCGGAAATATTTCGACGATTTTTTTCTATTGTGGTCTTAGTATTTTATAGAAATTTCATATTCCAACAACAAGTTCTGTGATCATTTAATCTAAGTCTATTCAAAGTTCGAGTTAAAAAAAGATACTTATGTTCTTATTTATAATCATTACATAAATCACATCATATTTTTTTTGTCATCATCGTTTACATACACAGTCAGGATTTGCAAAGAATGGCTCGCTTCATAGTCCTTTGTGCAACATGTTTCCAACGAAGAATATCTTTTATGACGCGGCAGTTATAGGTCATCATTGACGGAAGTCATTGATTATAAAGAATGGTACCTATTTTTTTCGATGTGACTTTTAAATGAAACGTCGACAGTGTATTCAAGGGTACAAAAGCCCACATCCCATAGATATGATATGATGATATCAGGAATAAAAATAGATTCTCAATCAAATATTTATATTATCATGCGTTAAAAGGTTTTCCAAGGTTTCGGCGAACAAAATGAGGTCAGCCGGAAAATGAATGTTCGACAAGTAGACACCAAAAATGTTTATATTCACACCAATAGTTCCATATTATCTTAGTCTTAGCCATAGTTACTTACCTGTGGAACTTAGTCATACAATCGTTGTGCCTGTAATTAAGAATAAGACTGGTGACGCCTCCGATATATCCAACTATAGGCCGATATCGCTGGCCACTGTCTGTGCTAAGGTATTGGATAGTCTGCTTAATCAAATCTTAGCTAAACATGTCGATCTCGAGGATGGTCAGTTTGGTTTTAGACCAAACCTGTCTACAGACAGTGCAATTTTATGCCTTAAGCAGACTGTCCAATATTATACAGACAGAAAGACTCCTGTTGTAGCTTGTTTTCTGGATTTATCGAGGGCTTTTGACCTGGTCAATTATGACCTGCTCTGGTACAAGCTCACTCAGGACACTACTGTGCCAGCTGATGTAATATCACTGTTTAGACATTGGTACAGTAGTCAAAAGAATACAGTGAAGTGGGCAGGCTCATATTCTCATATGTATGGACTAGATTGTGGGGTGAGGCAGGGGGGTCTGAGCTCCCCCCGTCTTTTTAACCTATATATAAATAAGCTGATAGGTAGGCTCAGTAGTACTAAAGTCGGCTGTCACGTGGACGGTGTTTGCGTGAACAACATCAGTTACGCTGATGACATGGTGCTGCTGAGCCCATCTATCAGTGCAATGAGAAGGCTACTCAAAATATGTGAAAGTTATGCGGTGGCTCATGGGCTCAAATACAATACCGATAAAAGTGAGTGGTTGCTTTTTAAATCGGGTACTTTGACCTACGACCAGCTGCCTGAACTCTCCCTCTCTGGGTCTCTTTTGGGTCGCGTGTCGAAGTTTAAGTATTTGGGTCACTGGGTCACCGACGACTTAAAAGACAATGTAGATATAGACAGGGAACGCAGGTCGCTGGCTGTCCGTTGCAACATGCTGGCCCGCAGGTTTGCACGCTGTACTGAGGATGTAAAGATAACGCTGTTTAAGGCCTTCTGCCAGTCGTTTTACACGTGCAGCCTGTGGACCAAGTACACCCAGCGGGCATACAGTGACCTGCGAGTCCAGTACAATAATGCATTCAGGGTGCTTTTGGGGTTGTCGAGGCGATGTAGCGCGTCAGGGATGTTCGCATGCGCGGGTGTCGACGGTTTCGCCGCGATCATGCGGAAGCGATGCGCTTCCATGTTGGCGCGCTTGCGCTCGTCCTCCAATGGCATCCTGAATGTGTTTTCTGATCGGTGGGACTCTCCCCTCTTACGAAGGTGGATAAGTGTACAGACACACTTATCCATATAAAGAGTGTGATTTTAAATTAATTGTAATACTAACATTAGGCTAAGTTACTTTACTACTAACAATATATGGATTTATCTGAAATAAATTATTTGAATTGAATTGAATTAGCAAAAAACATATTATTTGAGAACACGGCCATATTTTGCGTAACAAGAAAGCGTTTAATAAAAATGCCTAAAATTTATGTAAATTCTTGAGAAAAACTTTTAATTTTCCTAAACAATAAACGAAGGCTTCGGGAACAAAAATACGGCATGTTTCTTTTTTCAGGAAGGCATCCTTTTAATTATGGCCCAAAAATGTTACCTTGAGGAATACCTCCGGAGGCTGCGCACGGAGCCGAGACAAAGGTGTAGCGTTACATACAAAAGGCTCTTACTCGTTGCACGCATACCCTTGCAGCTTAGGGTACGTTTAAAATAGAATATTTAAGAGGTACAACCTTTTTTCATTCTTGAAAAGAACTGGTTAGCTGTCTCTAAAGCTTAAGTTAGGACTTAATTAATACGGAAGCAACCGTGCATTGTATGAAAGAATTGTGAAGTTTGGAATGATGTTTTATTATTTTATAGTTTTCTATAGTCATCGTTACTCCAGAAGTGCTATTAGAGAGCTGAGAGAGTAAAGGTGAACAAAACACATAAAATATTTAAATGTTAAATAAAGCAGATAATCTGCACCTTTTTAAGATCTAAATTACATAAGGTACAACTTCCTACTATTTTCACTAATTAGAAGAAGTGATAGAACATACTCCCCAATGTCACGTCTATCTTTTAAGACAAAATAACTTAAACATAAACATGTAATTGTATGCATTGACTAGTGCGATGCGAGTCAGACTGGTGCACCAAGGTTTTCGTACAAACTGGCGACATAAATGACCATATCTTTTGATTGCGTACTTATAGAAGGTTCACTTTTTCACAGCTCTAATGAACCCTAGATTTAAGTAAAAAAAAAACGCGTTTCCGATATAAAGGGTCTTGACAGACAGGTAGACAGACAGACGGACAAAAAGACTTCCGTTTTTTCTTGTTGATGTATGGAATTCTATAAATATCTCATGGTAAGCACATGCCAACATATCAACGAAATCATTGAAATGGAACTCGCATGAAAGAGTAAAAACGAATTAAGACTGACACTCTTTTTAACTATAATAGCATTGATGAAAAATAAAATAGATTTTTTTATTCGACCTCTTATTTCAGCGAAAATGTTTAAATATTTAATCGTTTTACATGCTTCTCGGGATTCAAAATTATCAAAGCCAAGCAAATTTTCTTATGAAACTCAGTAATTTTTCTGTTAGTACCACAAAACTATATTCGTGATATATTTGATGTCTAATACAAGTTTTGAGATTCTAGGAATTCAGCCTAGATAAAGTTAAATCAAACTAATGATACTCAGAACACTTCAAAGTTCAAACAAGATTATAATAATATTTGGTGTAAGCTCGATTTAGATTAATTAAAGTTAGAACTTTCTCATAGGCATATTAATTTCCGCTTTATCCTTGATAGGTACGAATATGATTAAATTACATAGTGACTCGCTTAGGTTTAGAATGTAATGGAAGAAGAATTCTGATTTGAAGTCGTAAAAACTGTCATTTTTGTTTATGAAACAATTTTTGACCCTAACTAGGAATAAATCCCCTGTATCTTGGGTGTAATATTAGAAATGTGAACAGTATACAGCGCCCAATTTTAAAATTGTGATGTGTAAAAAATCTTTTCCAATCATTTTCTTTACCATTGTGACACCGACTCTAAGGTTTCATTTGTAATCCGCGTAATACATTTAACACTACCGTAACAATTTTAAAACAATACTAAAGTATATAATATCTTTCCTTTACACGACACAAACATAACAACATACCAATGTTCTGAAAAAAAGTCACTCCAAAATTGCAAAATTCCTCGCAAGTACAACGCAGCCTTACAAATACGTAAGTGATGATTCGCACGTGATCGGAATGCGCACACGATCCGGTAGATGGCGACACGTCATTTGTATATATGGCGACAGATAGGGTTGCCTTAGAATAGAAAACTACAGAAAACTTACTCCAAATAGCGAATAAAGAGAGGCGGTTGCACACATTGACACGTACGCATAGCGATCTCGGTCGAATGTCAGTTCTAAGTGTTCTTGCAATCGTTGGACGTAAAGCAAGTCTATGTGTGAGTGCGTTTCATACCAGTGTATGGAGAGATCCTTCTGCTTTATTTTAGGGTTGTATCACGTGTTTTGATTTGTAGTTATTTAGTGCTTCGCTTGCTTTATTATCGAGATTTACTGCAGCTATTTCTATCTTGTCGTTTTCAATATTTTTTCGAACCTTTTTCGCAGTTTTTATGAAGGCTTATTTTTTATTGGGAAGTGTGTTTCGTCTTTTTTATGCACACATTTTTTTGTTAAGTTGTACTAAATACTCACATTCCCTCTGCATACATTCCAGTTTCAGTCAGAAACTTAAAAAAAGGGTACTATACTATGAAGTCTTGTTTAAATTCAAATATATTCAGGATAATAATATAACTGGATACTAGTATCTATTTAATGCGACTCATGTATGCGCTATCCTTTAACTGTATAATGAAAACTAATTGCAGGAACCACAATTTATTTTAAGCACCACGTTTTAAACTACAAAATCGTGGCAATGTACGGCACGCTTTTAAAGTGGGACATTATACATAGTGCCCCATATAACATGTCCCGTTAGTCCTAGAAAAGATTAAGGATTATTCTGCAACGCAGTTTCTAGCTTGTCTATGACAAGGTCAAGTAGGAGTCGGACTCACGCATAGAGGATTCCGTGCAAATGTGTGACATAAATGGGCATATCTTTTAATTGCGTAGATTTTTACTAGTTCCAAGGGACTATGATTCAAATTTTAACTTGATATCTCCACACGTTTCCGAGATAAACAGACAGACAGGTGGACAACAAAGTGATCCTATAAGGGTTAAGTTTTTTTCTTTCGAACTACGGATTCCTAAAAACAAAGTTAATCTTATTTTTGAAAAAAGTAATTCGGTCTTAAAATGAATGCTTAAATAATATATAAAAAGAGTAAATTTTCTGACAAATTAAGGGATAAAATCTGATAAAGCAGCAACGTTAAAATTATGTAACCTTCGCTAAAAAAAACAATATAAGAACATTTTTTCACCAAAATCGGCTCCAAAGCCGCCATTGACACAATTGGCTGTTAACCCCATCAAAAATAACAACCAAACCTTTTATTTGCCATTATTCCAATTTTATTGCACGAAAAATAGGACACCATATTGTTAAGCAGTATTCTGGATATATCCGGATATAACTGGTATACGGCGGTCTCGGTTGCGATTTGCAGATATGATTAATGACGAGTGAGCCATCATATACGTTCGGTTTTTGCCACAGTATACATATATGTATACAAAATGGACTGCTTCCTCTGTTACATAAGCGTTTTGGCGTTTGATGATCAAGGCTATTATGTTAGACTGTGAAATATGGAGATGTATTGCTACTTATACGGACAAGTTGGGGTGTAATTTGCTTGTTTAATGCGGCCTATCTTTCACTTGTCGATTGACGAGCACTGAGGCGTTGACTTCCGTGATTTATGAAAGCTAGTTTGGGCAGTAAGTCCTTCAGATATAGTATTTTTTTTTTAATAATAAATGTCTAGCTCGATTTTGATATCTGCACATTTAGATATCTTTGCTGCATGTTTAGCACAAAAAATATTCAAATATGAATCAGTACAAATGCTTATCATATTATGAAAAATAAAAATAAACCAGTGTTTCGCAAAATAAAATAAACGAAAACGTTTGCACTGTTAGTTTTCAAATCAATTGTTAGCAATCGTGAAATAGACAAGATGTCTGTTAGTTGGTTCTATATAAAGTTTTAGTTTATTTATTATTGCCACCAACAGATACAGTAAGTACTATGAAGGTTTAATAACATTAATGATACCTTACAGAGTGGAGGCTGGTTTGCAATGACGTTCGATTACTCAAGTTTAAATAGAGAATAGAAAATATCAAGAATAGAATAGCTTTGCAATAACGTGACATGTTCTGGTAAAATTATGCTTCTTTTAATTACTAATATCAACAAGTACTATAGTTCGTACATAGGTATTGTGTATTGCAGCCGTCAATGTTATTTTGTTCCTATCTTCTATATAACTCATCTGAGATCACGTTTTCTTTAACGTCTACGGCAAAACGATCGTTCCTGTCAATGATCATGTCTATGGTCTTCATTCTAGATTGACGATAATGAATTATTATCTTTTAGGTCTACCGCGTCAGTAGTCTAAACTAAAACACTGATGGTCTCCAATATTTGATAAAGTGCAGTACAGTCTTAACTAATGAAACTATTGAATGATAGCTGAATAAAAAGAGCAGTTAAATAAATAATTTCATCTCATTTAAACAAAATAAATGTTAAATCCCAGCCAGTTATGCGGTTGGAGTACCACAAACGTACAGTAACAATTTCGCATCAACTTGCGAGCCCATTTAACAGATACTTGGTTTGTTTCGAGGTAATTTAATTATGTTTAACATGAAAGTAAGAGCAGGTTGCAATATTTAAAATGCAATTTCAGCTCTTCACTGCAAGCGGGCTAGTTTCGAGGTTTATTTTCGTACATATTTATAAGTTTACAATGTTAAACCGACGTCAGTCAGTCGGATGCTTGTTAAAGTGAATTTTATTTGTTGAAATATTTTGAGTTATTTGATTAGGATTTATTTTAAAACAATATAAATTAAGTATGTAAGCACATGTGACTAACTGAGCGATTGGCTGCTGCGCTGGGTGTCGCGGGCGATTCCCGCACGGAACAAATATTTGTATGCCTTTTTTTTTTTCGGGTGGAAAATCATCCAATGACTTCCCCCGCTCTGGCCGGAGCGGGGGGCATGTCAGACTTGTACTGACTGAAACCCACCCATGTTCCTTCTATTGCCCTTTACGTTCCGAGGCCGCGGTATATCTTTCGAACAACCCGCAACCCCGGCAGGCGGAGGCCCTGGCAAGCCCATCTGCTTTGCTGACTCTCTTTGAGGCGCGCGTGAAACACGACCGCGCCGTCGACACGGCCTGTCGTCAATAGACGGACAAACGATGAGCTACCCATTGCTCACCGTCCACAGGCCCGCATCTACGGTGGCCGGGAGTCGTCTCGCGGCGCCTGGAGCCCGGGGCGTCTCCCACGGCGGCTGGGTTGGGTAGATGATCTCTCCCTCAAACGCCCGGCCACCTCCTTTGCTAGCATTACTGCTTCGCAGAAGGAGGTGACCGCTTCCCATTCCCTCTCGCTCCGGACCATGGCCTGAACCAGGGCCGGACGCGAGAGATCGCCGCCACCGATTGCCTCTACGAGGGCACGGCGGTGTTCCGCCCAATCTGGGCAGACCGCCACAGTGTGCTCCACCGTGTCCTCCGGGCGATCGTCACAATGGTGATACCCGGGCGCTTCCTCCCGAAACTTCCGTGTCCGGTGAGGACTTGCGTCAGGCGGTAGGTGAGGACGCCTCTCCAGCCACTCCTCAAAGAGGGGACTTACCGCCACTATTGTGGCGTGCCCTATATTTGTATGCCTTACAGGTACTTGTTTCGGGTCAGGCTGTTAGTGTATGTGAGTTTAAATGTTAGTACGTTTACTAACATTTAAACTCACATACACTAACACCCACGATATGACAGAAATGCCTAGTGTCGGGCAACGTTTTTTTTTAAACAAACAAAACAAAAACAAATGTTGATAGATGGAGAGTAAGTGTGAAACTAAAGAAAAGATGGATGGTATAAGGAATGATATGAAAGAGAAAGGAGTAAATGATGCCGTGACGACTGACAAGGGTAAATGGAAGAAGAAAACGTGTTACACCCACCCCAAAAATAATGGAATAAAGGCAGAAAAATTATGAAAATTAATAGGAATAAAAAATACTGTACTAAGTTTTAAAACACGTGTAAAAGAGAATACACAAAGAAGGCTTTTATTTGATTACTTTTTTTGTAAGTTTAAGAAAGTTTTTAATTCACTATAAGCCACTATCGAAAAAAATACAAACTCATAAGAACACCATCCCTATCTTCCCTCTAAAAATAAACGTTCCATTTCGATATAAAAGAAACAAACTCACAATTTCGTTCTCTCTTTCAAAGTTCATCTTTGAAATCTTTAGGGAAAACTGTGTGCACACTCGATGTCGCTTCAAAGACTTTGAAAGTTTTGTCTGCGAACCAAAGAGAGCTTAAAGTATTCTAAGCAGTTTGTGCAAGGTAAGTAAGTATTTATGTACTTGCGTGTGTTAACGTAGGCTCAATGCAGGTCGTAATATTGTTTTAAAACTTATTAGTTCTTAATACTGAGTTTTGGGTGTACATTTTGTATACACACATTGACACATCAAAAATTAGCATAAGTTTGTTTTTTAATTGGTATTTGTTTTGGTTTTGGTGTTTAGCTTAATTACGCATAATTTTACAAGTGTAAAATTATATTTGCATTTCTTAAACAGAAAAAGCATGGTTTGTGCCTAAACTACCAATACTAACACCTGGTTCCACCCATATTTTAAGCAAATAAATGATTCTGGTTCTGCTATGCATTCCAGTATAGAACATGAGACGAGGACATTAGGACATGGCCTCGCTTTGCAAAGCTTTCCTGTAAAATGAGAGATTAAGCTAAACTAGTTTTGTAAGCCAGTCAAGCTTACAAAATTAGTTTAGGTTAATCTCTAAAGTCGTTGCGTGTACAAGAAATAACTTTTTTTGCTATTCTCTGTTTTTGAAATATTTATACCTGAGTTCTCATGAATGAACAGAACCTTTATTTCAGCCATTTACAAATAATAACCTACACTGTTATCCTACAAAATGCTATCGATATCCGTTTGTCTCGACGATGGCTTCTTCAAACTCTCTCCATTTTAGTCTATCCTACGCTATCCTATTCCAAATATTCCCACTTGTTATAATTTCATCTTTTCATCAATATGGCGTTTTCTCTTCTTATCTCTCGGTTACCTTTTGATTTTTCTCCATTTTTGTGTTTTCTTAGGTTATATCTAATTAATAGCAGACCATCTTAAGGTTAAGCCGCGCTTGTCTAGGTCATCTGTGGATGTGTGGCTACCCGTTACATACCGAGTTTTCTTCGTGCCTCGGAAAGCTCGTCAAGCTGTTGGACCCGGCTGTCATTTGTAGATCTTTGTCAGTCGTTACAGAAAATCAGAGTCCCGAAAGTCTGACAACCAGTCTTACCAAGGGGTATCGTATTACCCAGTGCTAACTAGATTGTAGAGATCAGATACGCAGTCACTCTATGAAAAAAAAACTGTTATTCAGCTGCATCCAGACTGGAAGCTGACCCCAACATCATCATCATCATTTTCCTGCCCCTGTCTCATTCTATTTGGGGTCGGCGCAACATAGTTGGGAAAAGGCTAGGCAGATGATGTGAGTTCTCTAAATAAGTTTTCTGAATGTTACATTTGACTGTAAACTACTCGTTCTAAGGTTGACCTTGTTCTTGCAATTTTCAGTTTGCCACTACCGCCGTAAAGGAGATTGAGCACTTATAGTCTCACTTTTTGACGCGTAAAGCCATTAGAGTTAATGTATAATTAATTATGTTATTTTTAATGTTTTTTTACCTAAATTCATTGAAATCATTTGTGGGGTTTCTATTTTAATTTTAATTAGTATATACATATTTAATAAAATAAATACGTCATTTGTTGCCTAATAGTGAAGCGACTCCTTTTTCAATTATAATCGATCGATTAAACACTAACATAAATCATAGAACAACAAAATAATTAACATTTGCAACTAAAAAGTATTAAGAGTTGTCCTTATTATCATTCTTTAATTCTGTTACTATTTTTTTCCATTAAATACAATTTCTAGGCAAAAATAAAACAATTAAGATATAATCGATAATGTTATGATGCCCCGTAGTCTATTGTTGTGTCACAACACTATTCGGTGAAATGTCAAACAAAATCGGTGTTTTCTGTTTACCGTGTTAGCTGCCGGTTAAGCCGAGAATATTGTTTAGGATTTCTAGATCAATGTGTTTAATCAAATATCTTAAATAGTAAGTAATACTCAATTAATATGTACCAAAATAATGCAAAATATGTGCCAGTTAATAACGTTTCAAAACGAATTGTTTTGAGATGTAACATAACCTCAAAAGGTATTAAACATTTTTTTTTTCAAAAACCCCACAATATTTCATTTTGAATTTAACCTTGTTTTAAAGTATGAAACTACCCCTTTTTTGTGTCTAATTTTCACTACTATACTGTGTCAAAAGTTGCGCAACCAAGTGCCATAGTAGGCTGCGCAATCTCCTTTTAAAGTCACCTCATATTTATTTAGTACAACATAAAACCAGATCAGACAGATAAAACATTCAAACACTACTCTGCTAACCACAAAAATCACGTATTCACCTCAAATGTCCAATTCACTTACAGAGATCAAACAAAAGTCATAAAGGCAGGGCTCCACGATTGTTAATACCGTCTCATTTTGAACATTCAAATGCAAAGTGCAGCAATGTTCACACATGTCACACCGTTGCAGTGCTAATGCGCTAAATAAATTCATGCTAGACACGTCACAGTTCGCAGGTGTGCTCCAAGCTTGAGATATTATGCAGATGAGAGGAATAAATTCATAATAATTCTCTGAAATCTTTTTGGTTGGTGAAATGAAAATACAATGAGAAGGATTAGTTGGTTGAAGACGGTAATGGCGGTCTTTCAGGGAATTGAAATAGCCGAGTTTTCTGCGAATGCTTTGCTGGCTGAGAAAATGTTTTAAGATGAGAATTAAGTTGAATTTGAATATCTGCAGAATAATACTATTTTATTTTATCAAATAAAGAAGTATTTACTTTTAAAAATTAGTTGTTTTCGAACAATCTCAACATATATCTTATTTTTCAAAAATCACTTACATATAAAAAACTGAAAAGAAAGAAAACAAAGATTTTTTACTGTCACAAAAATCTATACAAAAACCATAACATGAAAAAGGACCAAACTAACCCCTAATGGCATTAACTCGACAACGTCCCAATAAATTCAACCTAATAGTGAATTGCTTTTGTCATTCCTGAGTATTATCCTAGAAACGGATCCCATTGGCACACACACACACAGTCACACACGTGCAGTCTATTCTGTGAAGATAATTGAATAGATTATTAGCGACCCCAACGATCGATATAGGGGGAAATTGGGCATACTTTCATCCTAAGGGTATGAATAAGGCAAAGTAGATCTAGCAAATAAGGTGTGGAACATAAAAATTATATGTTGATACGGTAACTTGGATAAATTTCCTATTAAAGAAGGATTATTGAAAGATAATAACGATTACAATACAAAAACTTCTGTATTTGAGGACTTTAAAATAATTTGCCAATTAGAGAGTCAGACTCGCGCACCGAGGGTTCCGTACAAACTTGCAACATAAACAGCTAATTTTGACTGCGTAGACTAAGAAGGTCACAGCACAAAAGAACCACAGACTTGAGTGTATGGTTTTAATTTCAACTCGATACTTTCACGCGTTCCCGAGATAAAGGATCTTGACAGACAGATGGACAACAAAGTGATTCAATAAGGGTTTAGTTTTTTTTTTCATTTTGAGGCACAGAAGCCTAAAAATTGAGATAACACTATTTTCTTAAAAGTCTATCTTTATGGTTTCAAGCAAAATATACCACGAAACATTTGCCTCTACTTTTTTTTGCATAGGAAGTAAATAAGTGATACACGACACATAATCGCAATCCCCATGGTCGGGTACGTTAAGGCTTGTCTTATTAATACTCTTAATCTTAAAACCGAATATAAACTAGCATTATTTGTTAACTACGATGCCTTCTAGAAAGTGCTGTGGCAAGCAGTTTGATCTACAATCATTATAAGTTACTTTGACAGTTGGTTCAAGGTCTACAGACTTGGAACTTTGTTCATTCATACATAAATAATGGTAAACATCGCAAATGTTCTAGGAAGTCATTTCTTCAGACTTAATTAAGGTTATGTTTTTTTGAAAATCATAAAAAGGTTTTTTTTTAAATAATTATTTATTGTGGTTCTGTGTGGGTTACAAATAAAGGTGGTAAATTTAACAGAATGTCTACAACTTACCTTTACGATATAAATAATTGTAGTTACAAAGAAAATAAACGAACGAGTAATACAGAAAGTTATTACTTAAAATAAACATTGATAAAATAAACACGAAAATTTTTCTATCGTATTCTTAGAAAAGAAACAGAAATGCCTACATAGGTTCACACAGATTTAGGAAGATTTTATCCATTGAAATGCTATTCTTTCATAAAACTTTAATGCTTAATAAAAGCGAACGCAATTCTAAAGAATAAGATCTGGAAGTCGGCAAGGTATTTACTTCATACAATATTAGTTTTAGTGTTTGCGAACCCCAAAACATGTGTCTAGTATTTTTATGTAAAGGATTTATGGACTAAATTTTAGAACAGTATCATGAAAAATCACAAAGCTAATTAGCTTGTTATGTTACGTGATTGTCCGTTCAAAAATACGGTTACCACGCGATGATGCTTACGAGTGTCCAACTTAACTCTTTTAAATATTTTTGGTACAAAATATAACATGGTATAAAAAATATTGAACTGGATTCAGTAACTTATTCTGAACAAACTATATTCGGGTTTCGCATAACCTAAAAATCTAATAAATAAAATTTTCGAGTCGCTGTGTTTGTTACCAAACTCCTCCGAAACGGTTAGACCGATTTATATGAAATTTTGTGTACATTTCTGTTAGGTCTGAGAATCGATCTACATCTATTTTTCATACGCCTAGCTAGTAATGTTATATATTATCGAGCGCTAGTATTTTGTTTATCTGATTTGTGTCAATGCTACTGTAATCTCTTGCTGGGAAATGGAATCTGTCGAAATGATTATATTTTAGTCCTGTACGAAGTCAAAAGGCCTGTATCTTAGCATGATGCTGCAACATGGCAGCCATGTCGCAGCGCTGATATTTTGATGGAGCCCGAGCAAGTGAAGGCACGGTCAGATACGGTAAAATAAATGATAGTTGTAAGAAGGATAAATAAATAAATAAATAAAAACGTACGAATAAATAAATAAGACGAAAACACAAATATTATAAAAAATATGAAAAAAATTACTCACCCTTCTTAAAATTATCGTTGAAAGGAGTTGACAGTTCATTTTCTCATCAAAATAATTAACATAAAAAATCCATCTTAAACAACATAAAACTTGAGGAATGAAGGACCAAAGACCATAAAAATCAATCGATATCAAGAGTCTCGATAATATCATTGAGAATAAAAATCCCCACGTACTTTTACAGCTTTTTTAAGAAAATATGATTTTCACGCTTCCACCATTCGAACGTTTCAATACATATTAAGAGTTTGTCTTAAAAGGTGTTTAAAGAAGACCTTTTACGATGCCAAAAGTTTTCTCTATCATTGCGATGTTTTTAAAGGTTCTGTACCTCAAAAGAAAAAAAAACCCTTATTGGATCACATTTTTGTCCATCCGTCTGTCATGACCTTTTATCTCGGGAACGCGTGGAGGTATCGAGTTGAAATTAAACCACATATTTAACTCTGAGGTTCCTTGAAAACCAGCGCTGTGCTGTGGGCTCCCATGGCACAGCATCATGCTGAGTGGTGACCTACCTGTCGCAGTCACGACGTGCAAGCTATTTTTATTTTGTCCCATACCTATATGTATTTGTAAATGTTTGTGATACTTTGCATGTTGAATGTTTTTTTTTTGTTATTTCGTTGCTCTTCGTAATTCGTGACTAATAAATGTTTTTTCTTTCTTTTCTTTCCTTGTAGCTGTGACCCTCTAAGTCTACGCAGTCAAAAGATTTGGTTGTTAAGTCGAAAATTTGTACGGAACCCTCGGTGCGCGAGTCTGACTAGTTAATGGCAGGTTTTTTTGTTCATAAGTACACTTGGGAATCTCTTAGTTACGAACAAATTAGCAATATTCTAACTTTTACTGTTTTTAAGCTATTGCATAGCTTCTATCACGGCCTTGAGCGTGGAGACCGAATCCAGAAATTTCGTAACGAAAACACCTAACATTACGAATACGGCTTGTTATTTCATTCGCGATTCCAATGTTCCATTAGCGTGTTTGTTAGAGAATCGGGTCGTCAATCAATATTACGCTGGATCAAACCCAAGGTCTAATTTTTCTTTTTGCGACTTCTTTTCATTGGAAGTACTTTTTAAATATTTTTTTTTTTATATATATTGCATAAGAATTTGTTTTTTTTATTGATTGCATAAGTTGATAGAAAATGCTATGCAATAGCTTTACCGCGGCAGTCCCCGAGTGCCACACGTATTTTTTTTTTATATTTACAAGTGAGTAAGATTATAACTTTAATTAAAATACTTCAATGACCATTGTTATATATGAAGCATATACCAGCATAATGTTCTACCGTAAAATAGTCGATTCCCAACAATATTTATTTGCGTAGAGTTTGATGTACAAAATTTTATATAAATTTTGTGAAGCCTCAAACGTAAAATTACCTTATCAACACCTTACCTTAAAAAGGTTTCTTTGTCTGTGTGACTGTATCTTGAATGTTGTGTGGTTTTACCATCATTAACAAAAAAAAAAACTAAAAGCTTTGTAACGTGGTTTCCATATTAATGAACTCTTATGAATGTTTTATCAATTCTTAAAAATCCTATATAACACGGGTGAAGGTCCTAGTGAACCGTCGCTGTTTTGTAGTATGAAATATTTTAGCTGCAGAATATGAACACCTACAATTTATACATGTGTGACTTGAACTCTGTTCTCAAAGTAAACATTAGACTGTGTCAAATTTACTTCCATTTGCTTTTCTCTGTTCTCACTTAGATTATGAAAGACAGGAAATGAAATGTCTCAGTTGATACATCTGTATGGTCTTTGAAGAGCACAGTTAAAAGTAGCTAGGTATTACTTATTACATATTAAAGCTTAAAATTTGGAGTTTTTATTTTGGATCCATGACTAAAAATTGCTAAGTACAGAAACTCTGACACCAGGTTAAGCACTCATCACACGAAAAAGAAAAATAAAAATGATAAGAAAATGTTTTGCAACATATTTTATTTGGTTTCAAGTGACCTTACATACAGATAAATTCAATCATCTATTATTATTTCAAAATCAATTCAACTTCTGTTGGAACCTATACGTTTGCAATAAATTGACTAATATTTGATATAAAATGGAAAGTGCCATTTAGCATTGATTTTAAAATATTGTAACCATTTTTTGCATACAAAATTATTTTATTTATCTTATAGTAACTTTCTTATCCTCTTATTTCCATAATCCAAGTCCCATTCTCACCCATACTATACATTCTGCTACTTATTCCTCACAGCTACGAATACACAGAGAATTCGCAATTAATCTCCCTATGTTAGCTTTGGCGTTGCCAGTGTTTGCGCTTAGTTCGTTTATTTAGATTTTCGTGATAGAAACACTTTAATATTTCTTATTCATTAAACCGTTCTGAAATTTTAGAATAACGTTGCTTACGTGTTGGGAGATTAAATAACTTTGTATAACTTGGGCTTTCGTTGAGCAGCTTTTTGTGTGAACACCGAAATTACCTATGATGTTTTCAAAAACGAGATGACGTATCCCCCCGCTCTGGACGGAGCGGGGGGAGTGTCAGTCTTGTACTGCTTAAAACCCACCCATCTTCCTTCTATTGCCCTTTATGTTCCGGGCCCGCGGTATCTCTTTGAGACGCGCGTGGAACACTAACGCGCCTTTGACACGGCCTGTCGTCAATAGATGAACGGATGGTGAGCTACCCATTGCTCACCGTCCACATCTACAGTGGCCAGGAGTCGTTTCGCGACGCCCGATGCCTGGGGTGTCTCCCGCGGCGGCTGGGTTGGTTTAAGGTACTCTCCCTTAAACGCCCGGCCTCCTCTTTCGCTAGCATGACTGCTTCGCAGAAGGAGGTGACCGATTCCCATTCTCCCTCGCTCCGGACCATGGACTGAACCAAGGCCGGATGCTAGAGATTGCCGCCGCCGATCGTCTCTACGAGGGCACAGTGGTGCTCCGCCCAAGCTGGGCAGACCACTGTCACAATCCATTCACACTCACAGGTCACAATGGTGACACCCGGGCGTTTCCCCCCGCCCGATTATGTGCCGATATGTAAACCTCCCAAAATTTCCATGTATGGTGAGGACCTGCGTCAGGCGGTAGGTGAGGACGCCATGCCCCTCTCTAGCCACTCCTCAAAGAGGGGACTTACCGCCACTATTGTGGCGTGCCCTGCACGGGGATGCGACAGTCGCTCTCTCCATGCCACCATGAGATCGAACCGGAGGTCTATCCCCCTTCCCCTCGGTGTTGTGCCTCTACGCGCCCGCGAGGAAATAAAAAATCGTCCCACATATTACAGGAATAATAATTATCCTACGTAATATTCCAAACCAAGGTCATTTTATACCCGTATCTATGCCTTTCATCAAATCCATTTAGCCAGCCAGTTTAATACGTGAAAACGTAAGAGGTAGATAGAACTACTATAGTATGTTTAACTGCTGCTTTGGTCTCGGAGTCCTCTGCAGTCCTGATGTCTAAGCACGGAGTCTTGGGTTCGATTCCTGGATCAGGCAAAAAGTGATATTGGGTTTAAAATAACCCCGGCCTCGGCAAACACGCCATGTCTTTGCTTCTGCACCTGGTCTTTCTCCGGTCGTGCCTGATTGCGTTCCATCGGGTTATGAGAGTAAGTAACAGAGAGAGTGCCTGCGCACAGACTTGTGCACTATAATATCTCCCGTGCCGATGGCTAATGTCCGCTGTGATTTGCCCCCGTCGCCGAAAACGGTCAGAAGGAGTATGTTTTAGCATTTCTAAGTGTATCATAGATATTGCGTTCATCATCATTATCATCAGCCTAAAGCCGTATACTGTTTGACATAGGCCTCTTCAATAATACACCACTTTATTCGATTCTCGGCAATTATCATGTAGTTGCTACCAGCCACCCTACGAAGATAGAGTATCCTACCTTCAGCTTAGCGATACTGTAGCAGAAATATTAACCAGCTCGTGCAAAATACTGAAGCACATTCACTTCTAACTGCAAACTGATCGCAATAAAACTGAGAAGAAGCTAGTTAAATAAAATATTTAAGAAAAATGTAGTATGGAATTACACAACCTGATTCCCCGATCCCAATTCTATCATCGAACAAGAAGAGATTCGGCGAAGCGTCACCGTTATATGACTACAGTTCCACGACTCCAAACAAAACGCTATGCTTCCACATTTATGGCGCAAACCGCAAGCCTGTGCAATTTACTCCTGGATTCTCTCTTCGCTGATCGTTGTAATCTAAATCTCTCAAAAGTTGGAGGGAATTGGTTTCTTCTAAGAAGCGTGCTTCACCCTAGGCCGCACTAAAACTTTACATCAGGCAATTTGTGTCTAAACGCAAGCCTTTTTAATATAAAAAAAATTATTTGTGTTTTTTTTTACAGTATGCTTTCTAAAAAGATTCAGATTGTGTCTTGCCTGAAAACCTACGTTGTCTGCAAGTAAATTTTAAATTACTTTAATATATTAATAAGGCGGGGAATGAAAGACACTAAAGTCACGGCTTTAGTGTTGATCGATTTTACAAATGCCTTCAATACCGTCAGTCATGATGTCCTTTTATCTATCCTCTCTTATCTTATGGTCTCTCACGAGGTTCTGGATTGGTTTTCTTCCTATCTTCGGGGGCGTCAGCAGGCAGTTCTTGCTAGTGACTCTTCTTCCAGCTGGCGTGAACTTGAAACTGGCGTCCCTCAAGGCGGTATTTTATGTCCACTTTTGTTCTCTATTTTTATAGATCTCATAACTACCGAACTTCAGTGTGCGTATCATCTTTACGCTGACGACTTACAGCTGTACTGTCAGGCGGGTGTTGACAGCTTATCTGGTGCGATCGAGGAGCTAAACCGGAATTTACGTGTGGTAAAGGACTGGTCTCATCGGTTCGGGGTGGCTGTTAACCCGACGAAGTGTCAGGCTATTATTGTAGGGAGCCCCCATAGCTTGAGAAGGCTCAATGGCGTGCCACCGCTTACCTTTGACGGCGCGGTCATTCCGTTTAGTTCTGACGTCAAAGACCTCGGTTTGCATGTTGACACTTGCCTTGACTGGCGTAAGCAGATTGCGATTGTGAGCAAGAAGGTCACTGGAACGTTGCGGTCACTCTATCGGCTGAAAAATATTCTCCCATCACACATTAAAGCAACGCTTGTACAGTCCCTTATCTTCCCCATAGTTGATTATGCTGATGTGTGTTACTACGACCTGAATGCAGATCTCCTCAATAAACTAGACAGACTTCTTAATAACTGCATTCGATTCGTTTTTAATTTACGCAAGTATGACCACGTATCTGCTCATCGTTCGCTCTTAAAATGGTTACCCATTCGGGAGCGCAGGGCATTGAGAGCTTTAACGACCCTATTTTCTCTTCTTAACAAACCTACTTTACCTTCTTATCTGTCTTCTCATTGGCAATATTTATGCTCTGCGCACAGCAAGAATCTTCGTTCCGCCAATAATCGTCTTCTTCGATGTCCTTCTCACCGCTCTGGTTTTATTAAATCTGCGTTCTTCGTCCAGGCAGTCTTCCTTTGGAATGAGCTCCCTCAGAGTATCAGGTTGGTAACCAGTCCGTTTACTTTTAAAAGAAAAGTTCGTGAGCATATTTACAAGAAGTTGGTAGATTCGTCTCGTAATTAGTTGTGGTTGTTGTCTTGTTACGATCTCTGAACTTTATATAATGTTGTTTTATGTATATATAAGTATTTATAGTTATTAATATTTATATATGTATATTTGTTATATTTATATATTTTAATTTTCATTTACTAATATCCTTTTTTTTCTGTTATCGCACCTACTGTTTTTGTCTCTGCATCACCCTAAGGTAGACTGGTAGAAAATGCCTAAGGCATTAAGTCCGCCTTTGTACAGTTTTTTACTTGTGCATAAAGTTTTAATAAATAAATACCCACAAGTAATCCCAAAAGATTAACACGATTAAGTTATTATATTACTGCTTTCTTTGATGTAAGAGGTCACTTTATCAATCAACTATGACATTAACGCAAGACCTAACTGAAACCTAGTCTATCCTAGTCTATTACTCCAAAAGAATGTCACCACGAAGATAAATTCGAATGCAATTTTTCATCGCCTCCACACGCGACTGATATGAAAAGACCATGGAAGCCAAAGTGCCATGAGCTAGAAAGATGACTTGATGCTGTAAAACCAATGTTGATAGGTAAGCTTGATAAACGACATCTGAGCAACCACTACGTGCTTGCCTCAGCAATGACAGATTTTTTTAACCTTACCTTTTTCGAATAATAAGTGACGTTAATGATGTGAATGACGTATAGAACGATTTGTTGGAAATGGAAACTGGTCCTTTGTTTTTTTTATGAATACTACTACTAAAAATTGTTTCGAAGAGTACGAGCACAAGTTAAAGAAATACAAAGATTTTTGAAACGAAAATACAATTAACCTGCAACATTTTAATTAAATCATTTGCAACAAGCATAATCAGTATCAACCATATATAAAAATAAATTCTGAAAAAAAAAATGAAAACAATAATAAATGAGTATTTTTTTTTAATTCACGTATTTAGTTATGTTAACGTTGCCGGGAACTTGTGCTTGGGGTTTTTATCGTATTTACTGACTTTTAAAACTCACAAAAACGAAGGCTTCGTTTTTAAAATCTTTATAACATCGTTGGTTGACCGCTACTGCAGAGTATAAAATGATGAGTTAGATACCCACAGGTCAGGCAAAGAGTTATTGAATTTTCGGATCAGGAATTTTTCATTAGCAGTCTTTTTTTGCGGATGGGAAATCATCAAATAAATTCCCTTGCTCTGGGTGTCGTGGGGGGAATGTCAGACTTGTACTGACTAAAACCCGCTCATGTTCCTTCTTTTGATCTGTAAGTTCCCGGGCCGCGGTATCTCTTCCGAATAACCCGTAACCCCGGCAGGCGGTGGCCCTGGCAAGCCCCTCTGTTTTGCTGATAACTCTTTGTGGCGCGCGTAGAACACTAACGCGCCGTCGACACGGCCTGTCGACACTGGACGGATGGACGGTGAGCTACCCAGAGCTGCATCTACAGTCATCAGCAGCAGTCTGGAGTTTGGGTTTGTATGTAGAGATTAGATTGATGAAGTTAGGTTCAGTCTTCTTATTATAGATGTTATCTCGTTATGCTATATAGTACTGAATGTTGAGTTTTATTCGACAACATTTTACATTATGGTGGAGTTGAAGAGTGTGAACGTTATTCGGATTGCCATTTGTTTCTTTTATAGCGTTAAATGGGGAATGTGTTGGAAAATTAATTTCAATTAGCACTATACAATGTTTTGTTCCGTTATTGAAATGGATGGCCAATCAATTGATGCAAATACCTAATAAATGGTATTTATTTCTGTTATAAACTATGTTCTGAACTCATAGGCTCACGACTTAATCTAACCTAACCAACTACTTTGAGAAGAAATAACGAAAAAAACTCAGTCAAGTCAGTGTACTTTTGCAGTCTAGATTCTTAGTCTAGAATTTAAGTCGTCTTTTGAACCGAATCAAGTGCGCCTTTTGGCGACACTAAGCGTTTAACTGCAGCGCTACGTGTCGCGGGTTCGAACCCCGCACGGAGTAAATATTTGTAAGACCAACAGATAATTGTTCCGGGTCTACTGTTTATGTATGTGAGTTTAAATTAATGTTTGTTAACGCACCCACGATACAGGAGAAATTTTCAGTGTGGTGCAATGTTTTTTGTTAAAATAAAAGAACAAAAACATTTTCAGCCATCGAATATTTTATTACATAACATAGTTATTTTAAATTTAAACCCTTGAGACGCTGCCACAAAATCCCAGCACGATACTTTAAAAATAAAACCAGGAATGTTTTTTTCGTAACCATTAATTCTGTTACTTTTACAAAATAAATGGTTGGAGGAAAGTATTTATTTCGAATGTCGAAGCTCGTTGATTGCATAACGCAGTGTTTCGACTGGTAATCAATTAATCTTTCAATGGGACAAGCTGATGACATGGTTGTGTACAATCAATTATTTAGTACTTCACTGTGGATATCTGTATTGGTTTTGGGTTATATACTTTCCTTTGTTGCTTTTGGCAGCTTTGGTTTTGGTTTAAATGATATAAAATATTAAAAATACCAAACTTAAATGTAAAAGACTGAAATAAAAAAAAATATTTACAAAAAAAAACAACTTCCATAAAAACATTAATAAGTGGAAAACAAGTTTATTTCCGGAAGTTGCTTGCAGCAAAAAATCGATGTATCAAACAAAAGTCACCGATGACCGCATTTAAAACAAATTTTCAACTTATTACTATTTTCTTTAAATTAAATTACGTGTCACAAGTTTTCTTTGAAACTACTCGTAAATATATTTAATTTTTTACAATTTATTTATTTCTCAATAAAACTGATCGTGCTTGTGTTAATCAAATAAAATTATCAAATAATTCACTAAAATGGTGTAGGGTTATTGCATATTTGATTCCAAATCAAAGGTGGTACTAAAATTACATTTGCCCAGCGCTCTCATTCAAGAGCCTCTGATACCGATACTGACTGACGTCTAACTATTCATATTGGATATTGAATATCAATATCTACGCTGCTCAATAACAGATAACGATCGTCTTCATTACCATCATAACGTTCTTAATTAGTTAAATTAAGTTTCAGAACCTTAACATATTTCAATAACCAATATTGGCTGATAACGACGGTAATATGTTTTCTTGGGTCGTTTTTGACCCATTTGACCCGTTTCACCTCACGAGATTGGTTTCGTTCCAATTTAACTTTCTTCAACAGTTGTAACAACTTTGTCGATAGTTTAAAATTATTGAATTCGTGGACTCGTTTTGAAAGTTACGACCAATCGGGAGTTTGATCTATGAGACATGTTTAATACTAGATTGGACATAGGTCGATCGTTTATCAAACTACAGTCCAAGAAATATTTGAATTAGGTTTTCGATGTTTATCTTTAGTGTTTTTCCTTCGGATGGGAATTTATCTAATAACTTACCCTGCTCTGAGTAAAGCGGGCGGGACTGACTTTTACTGACCAAAACCTATCCATGTTCCTTGATTGCCTTTTGTGTTCTAATGCCGCGGTATCTCTTCGAATAACCCGCAACCCCTGCAGGCAGTGGCTCTGGCAGGCCGTTACATAAATATCTAGAATATCGCTAGTCAATGACCGGACACAATGTATAAAAATAATGAGATTTTGGAAAAAAAATGGCCTACATTTAATGCATTTATCAACAGATTTATCCGAAACCAAATGACTGGTCTGCATTAAAAAACTCATTACACAATAAAGCAGTGAACAACATTAAAAGCGCATAAACTCAATAAAAGTCATTGATTGGTTAAACTGATTTTACGCGCTCTCTACGTCACTACTTCCACTACAGAACTTTTAATGCAAAATCGTTTATGGAGTTAGGCACCTAATGGCCCGGACACTCAACGTAGGTGCTCAAGCGCCAAGAAATAATACACTTTTAAGACTTTAGTTATCCTTCTTTAATGTGAGACGCTTTACTTTATTAATAATGTTCCGCACACTTTTGTGACACTTTATGGATTCAAGAAAAACGTAATTTTTAATTTCGTGCGATGTTATTATTTTTGTACTAAAAGGAATTTTTAATATCAAACGTTCTTCGCATTGTGCTGAAAGAAAAGAATGTAATTTTGGTTAAAAGAAATCTTTTATTAAAGTAAAATATTTTTGTCTTCCCGAAACATTTACGTTTGGATTTTTTCACTTTTTCGGTAACAGAAAGGTATTACGCGTAACTTGTCATCCCGCGTAAGCCGAGGCTCGGCAAAGGGTTAAGTAAACTACACATCATAAATATCTTAATAAATAGGTACAATTTCCTTCTTAAAATAAGACGTGATATTGAATTAGATGTACTATACGTAACGTTGTTTGCAACTGCAGCGGTTATTTTAGCGTCATCAGCAAGAGAAAATTTCACAGATGATGTATTGTTGGTGCTGCTATAACAACGATCATTAAAAAGAAAAAACAGAATAAAATAAATGTTTAAAGGGGCTCCCATACAGCCAACATGATTTTTTTGAGGTTTTTATAGATAACTAGCTTTTTCCCGCAGCTTCGCTCTCGTTGAATTCGGGGTAACACAGTTCGCCTTTCCTGATTTATAGGTACCTGCTTCCTGTAGTTTTTGCCCTTGCGCCTTATTTATTGTAATAGCAATGCTAATTTTTCCCTTTTCTTCCATCTTTCTCCCTCATATCTCAATCTATAATCATAGTAGATTGCATAGCCCATGTCCGTCTCCAGGGTCCCAACTATCTCTGTACCAAAATTCATCAAAATCGGTTGAGCCATTTACGCGTGAAGACGTAACAAACAAATAAACAAACTCACTTTAGCTTTTATAATATTAGTAAGGAGCGTACGAAACCATTCCTACGCGAGTCCAAACTCGCTCTTGTCGGGTTTTTGTTGCTTGTTATCTTTACATTTTTACCACAGTTACGATTTGTTACAAATAAATCTGTTCAAAAAATCTTAAAATTTTCAGTCCGGTTCTAAAAGCAGCTTTCAAAATAATACCTATTTAACTTCTTAACCTCTAAATCTAAGACTGGTTTGATACCCACTATATCAGAATGCTAAATTCAGAGACTCATCCATCGCATAGCGTTTATCTCCAACCGGTCGAATTAATTGCTCGAATCGAATGGAGGTTCTAGATGGTTCGAGATCGTTCGAGATCAGTAAATCAATCGGTTACCCGTTTCTCCAAGGATTTAATGCATTATTTATAAACTGAATTAAAGACTGGCTGAGATTTTAATCTTATTTCTTTTTAAACGTTTTGATTTAAATTTCTTTTTTATCTTTGATGTCTTTAGGAATGAAAATCGTAGTGTTTAACGTCATAATGGTTTTTGATTGATCATTACACTATGAGAACCGATTTTAATAATAATAAAATGATAAAAAGCCAAGCCAGATAAGCAAATCAAGAATATTGAAATGCCTCGCGAGGTTATCGACATGTGGGATGTGGACTCAGAGATAATTGTGCCGATAGTAGTATCTACCAATGGCTTAATTGCCAAGAGCCTGGAACAATACCTAAGGAGGCTCTCGTTAAGTAGCTGGATTGGATATGACTCGGATTGTTAGAAAGTTCCTTTCTCTGGAGCCCTGACCGCGGCGTAGCTTGGATCCTGTTCCCGATACCGATGGGTTTTTGTTTTATGTTAAACTAAATCGCGCCCGCGGCTTCGCTTGATTGATATCGCAAAGAAAAGTATTCTATGGGTTATTCCAGACTATAATCTACCTTTGTACCAAATTTCATCAAGATCCGTTTAGTAGTTTTTCGTGAAAGAGGATCAAACATACATCGATACTCACAAACTTTCGCATTTATAATATTAGTAGGATAAGTAATATCATCATCTGCCTAGCCTTTTCCCAACTATGTTGGGGTCGGCTTCCAGTCTAACCGGATGCAGCTGAATATCAGTATTTTACATGGAGCGACTGCCTATCCGACCTCCACAACCCAGTTAATACTGGGTAATACGATACCCCTTGGTAGGACTGGTTGTCAGACTTTCGGAACACTGACTACCTGTAACGACTGTCAAAGATCTAAAATGACAGCCGGGACCAACGGCTTAACGTGGTTTCCGAGGCACGGAGGAAACTCGGTATGTAACGGGTGGTCACCCATCCACAGACCAACCTAGGCAAGCGCGGCTTAACCTAAAGATCGACCCGAGCGGCTACTATTTATTTAGCCACGAGCTCCTAGTAAGATATTAAAATATAAAAAAAATATGTGTGAAAAAGAATAAACCAAAATTAAATAACACGTTATACCGTAATCATACTGTTTTATGATATTCATCGTGGTATGTAATTTATTGTGTTGTATAGGTCAGATAGGCAGTCGCTCCATGTAAAATTCAGCTGCACCCAGTAAGACTGGAAATCAACCCAACTTAGTTGAGAAATAGCTAGGCTAGGATGATGGTTACTTTGTATTAATTAGTAAACAGATCTTTTTAAGCAATAATGTGGCGTTAATAAGTAGTAGAATGAATTCTATGCCTATTACTTAAAAACTGGTTTCTTGGAATAATACCCGTAACAAGAGAGACTGATTTAAACTATTAAATTCATCATCATTTTTATTCCCAGCCTGAATGCACTCACTGCTTTTCTCTTGCCAATCCACACATTCCTGAGCCAAGATCAAGGTTTTTCGCCTAATTGCAAATATGTCATCCACAAATTATGAGACGGAAGTTTTGTTTCAATACTAATGAATTTGTCATTAAATGTCCTTATGGCCCAGAGGTCAATCTGGGCAAGTACCAACGTGACTTTTTCAAATGTACTTTCTCAAGTTTATCTAAGACATCACAGATATCGTTGAAGGAAAACATCGGAAGGAAACCTGGACTTAATATAAGTCTGAAATCGCCAATCTGTCTTTTTTTTGGAGTGCGAAATCATCAAATAACTTCCTCCGCTCTGGGCGGAGCGGGGGAGGGGGGGGGAGTGTCAAACTTGTACTGACTAAAACCCACCCATGTTCCTTCTATTGCCCTTTACGTTCCAGGGCCGCGGTATCTCGTTTGAACAACCCGCAACCCCGACAGGCGGAGGTCCTGGCAGGCCCCTCTGCTTTGCTGACATCTAAACACCAACGCGCCGTCGACACGGCCTGTCGTCAATAGACGGACGGACAGTGAGCTACCCATTGCTCACCCGTCTTAAGCAGTGATCAATGCTCGTGCTTTCTCTGTATAAGAACAGGCCTTTGCCCAACAGTGGAACAGCTAAAGGCTGGTCGTATTATATATTAAGTTAGACATTCAATTTCTCGCATATTAGTATGTGAAATAATTTTGGTATTATCTGCTTTTGAAATAAAACAAACTTGCCAAAGAAAATTCTGGCAACAAGCTTAGTGGGTTCTTGTAACAAGTGGTTATAGTTAAATTACAGGTTAAACATTGTTTCCGTATTTGTGTTGTAATCCTATGATCCCCTTACAACCATAATAGGAAATAAGCTCTCTTCGTAACCATTACTGTTTCGAGTGGGAAATACATCCTCAATTAGAAAATTAGCTATGACTATGAAAACTACCAATTGCCCGCGTTTTCCCTCAAATGGATGCTGAAAACTATTCTACGGTAATGAACTACAGCATACCAAGATAAATATTATTCTTTCTCCTTACCAAGGTGTGCCTGTATGCCAAAATGTATAACAGTGACAAATTGACATAATGTGATCCATCTATCCACCGCTACTCTGCCGCTCCAATCTGAATTATATAACGGGCTGGTGTCCGTAACTCCACGTCCAAAACGCGTATTTTGCGTACAGGTGGAAATATTATTTGATCCACCCCAGGTCCACGAAAAAAAAAGAACTAGCAACGCTGTTGTTAACTATTTCGCGAAGAGCACCTGAGTTACCGAAATACTTTGCCCTGTATGGGGCAACCTCTTTGCAGTGAAGAAGAACGTGGACTGCTGTCTCGTCTACCTATATGCAGGCTTGGCACAGTGGGCTGTGACGCCTATACAACAGTATAGGCGTCACACTATAGTAGTATATAACAATCAATTCAGTGTTCAATAATGGTGGCTGCAATTGTGCGCAACAGACTGTGTTTCTGTTATCCAAAGCGGTTCTTTTGTCAAGCGGCCGTCGATTCTAGGAAGAGCTTCCTTAGCCTGCTTGCACTCACCATGATCCAGCCACAGTTTGTGGTCTTCATTAATATTACTTCAACCAGATTTTTATAAAAATCCATTAACATCTGATGCTACAATATAAATATATAGGACATACAAACTTCCGTTAGCTCTATTAAGATTAACCTTTGCTCCTTCTGTTCGCAAATAAAAATATTATCTGTTTTATTTACAAAAGAGTATGTATAGCAATATTGTTTGCCACCATCTACTGTTTATTTTAGCCATTATTTAACAAAGAATGACAAATATTTCGTTTCCAGGCCAAATGTCGACGCCTACAACAAAGCTGAAATAGGCTTTTATGAGTGAACATCGCTATTTCTTTTGTCAACCGCGGACTGGTTTTACGAACTGATATGGTTTACCATCTGTCCGAATTTGTCCGGACATGTCCAGCTTTTTGGGCATTAGTCTGGACTTTGTGCGGCTTTCTCAGCTGTGTAAACTTAATGACTGAGAAGGATTTTTAAAAAGAGTTTTTTTTTTGTGAAAATTCAGCCAAAATAAAAAAAAGGATAAAAATTTGACATTTAATAGGCATATGTACATGGGCACTCATAAACGTCGAGAAAAGGTGCACGGTTCGAGTTGGTCGTTTCCTATGAAGAAGAACCGGCTAGAAAATCCATGGTTACTGTTTTTAGATTTATTCATTCTGAAATTAAAACTTGTATTATAGTTAGAGAAGATTCCGTAACGACGACGAACTATGGTGCTTACTAGACTTAAAGTAGAAAATATATTGGGTTAAAACAGGTGCACTAAATTATGCCTTATTTGTTCTATATATATGATGCTGATCTAAGCTTGAGATTAGATGAAAGAAATTAATAGCAGAACGTGAATAGAACTAAAAAGTGCAATAAAGGCACTTTTACGAGTAAAAAAATTGCCTAATTTGTAGCTATCCTACTAATTTAATAATAATAATATTATATAATGCGAATGTTTGTGAAGGTATGGATGTATGGATGTTTATTACTCTTTCACGTCAAAACGGCTAAACGGATCTTGATGAAATTTGGCACAGAGGTAGATTATAGTTTGGAATAACACATAGCACTTTTTAACTTGATATCACGCGGGCGAAACCGCGGACGCCAGCTAATATATAATAATAATAGCTATTGTAATGCAATGTCACGTTCAAAAACCACATAATTACAAACGACTGTGATAATCGGATCACAATGAAATAAATGTATCAATATTTAATTTGTTGCCTGGATCCACTGCCTATTGACATTTGAACAGCAAGCCAATAATTGTATTGGCTCGCGTTTCCACATCCATAACTGTGTTTCATCGTGTGATAAATGCGTGTATGTATTGTATGGGCATATCAAACACAGTGTTTGACACACGGCCGTGGTGGAAAACGTAGTAGAAAAAGGGATTAGAATTATTTGTAAACCTTTTTATATTTGCTACATGTCTGTGATAGATTTTGTAGATTTTTTGTTGTCTGATGGTCAAGATGTGAACCTGTTTCTCGACTAACGGAAAGCAATAGAATTTTACCCCGGTAATGATAACTTTGCCTACTAGATACTGGATTGTAATATAGTGTATACTTTGAGCGTCGTGAAACGAAATACAAAGGTATTACAATGCGGCAAGTTGCCGCTCGGCGGGCAGACCTCCGGTGCGATCTCATGGTGGCATGGAGAGAGCGACTGTCGCAACCCCGTGCAGGGCACGCTACAATAGTGGCGGTAAGTCCCCTCTTTGAGGAGTGGCTGGAGAGGCGTCATGGCGTCCTCACCTACGACTCACTGACGACTTCCGGCCACCGTAGATGCGGGCCTGTGGACGGCTGAGCAACGGGTAGCTCACCGTCCGTCCGTCTATTGACGACAGGCCGTGTCGACGGCGCGTTCGTGTTTCACGCGCGCCTCAAAGAGAGTCAGCAAAGCAGAGGGGCTTGCCAGAGCCTCCGCCTGCCGGGGTTGCGGGTTGTTCGAAAGAGATACCGCGGCCTCGGAACGTAAAGGGCAATAGAAGGAACATGGGTGGGTTTTAGTCAGTACAAGTCTGACATGCCCCCCCGCTCCGCCCAGAGCAGGGGAAGTCATTGGATGATTTCCCAACCGAAAAAAAAAAAGTATTATAATAAGATAAATATCTTATTGTAATACCTTTATTTTAATAAAACTACTTATTCCTAATAACAATTTGTATTTAGTTTCACGACGCCCAAAGTTTATGAGTCCTTGTACGTTGCGGGTTGTTCAAAAAAGATACCGCGGTCCTGGAACACAAAGAGCAAAAGAAGCAACATGGATGGGTTTAAGTCTGACACTCCCCTCAGCTCCGCCCAAAAGGGTAAAGTTATTTCATGATTGTCCATCCGTACAAAGTAAAAAAGAGTCCATACAAATATTTATGGGCTCGAAATACATTTTAATAATACAACAAACACAAAACTCGTTACCGTCTAAATCGTTCAAAAATGTTTGACAAATTATTTTTATAAAATAGTTTCACAATAGACCGAATACTTCGTCCAAACTTAAAGTAGATTCCTCAGAAATCAAAACACAATAAAACAATTTAGGATTTACAAAATGTTTAAAACAGTAACGTAAAGAATTCCTAGGAAAGATTTAAAGTTTAATTCCGATTTCAGAATAGGCATTCTAAATCCTAACCTTGGAAAAATTTGGCAGTTTCTAGAAAGTCTTAGTATTGGAATCTTTTCTACAAGTTTTCAAAGGCTTTAAGTTTTGCCACCTACACCAAAAATCCTGTAGGTTTAAGTAAATATCTTGAATAAGGAATGAATGAATATTTGTTTAAGAAAACTTTTCTAAATGCCTGAGCTAAAAATACTGTTCGTTTTTCTTTAGAAAACAAAAAAAAATACTAACTCAGAATGGAGTTTGAATATGTTTTGGCGACAATAGTTTAAGTGACGATAATTCTAGCATAATTTAACAATAAGTTATTATGACTTATATTAAAGGTTTATCACTATTAATAGACATTCTCTTCTTTACACACACTTCTTTAGACACTTTTTAGATACAGAATCGTAAATAGTACAAACTAAATTGAATTATTTTTTTCGAAACTCACCATCAATTACTATTTAGAGAAAATAATTACAGAGCGTCAAAAAATTCGACCACATCGCAGTCAATAGGAAAAGTGCCCAGAAGGCTGGCAGCATAGCCCGTTGGAGGGCAATGATGGCAACGTTTTCCCTAATTAAATTCAGTTCAATTTTATGTAAAACCACACAACCTAAATTCAAATCTGCTACTACGAACAAGCGCCACACACGCCACATCCGTATGTCAACTCATAAGTACATGTGAAATAGTGAACGGGCGGTATACGGGCTGACAAATGACGTCCGAATATTAGGTCAGTGGTGGACAATGATAATGTCGCCAGTAACAAATGGGGGGCTGCAGCGAATAGCGGTGCCGTCGTGATTTGAGGATTACGATATATTATTACCCGGCGACACTATCGGGCCTAAGGTCTGATGACACGCGATGTAACATGACTAGACGGCTGAATACTGAGAGTTTATTACCAAGGAGTATTCTACGTCTGCTTCTGAAGTTTTGGTTCTGATTTAGTGCTGTTTGAGGTCCTTTGTGAGCTCGTGGCTGAAGCACAACAGGACTTGCCTAGATTGGTCTGTAGATAGTGATCACCCCTTTTTTACACTCCCTGTGTAAGACTCAAACTCACCCATGTTCCTTCTTTTGCCCTTTATGTTCCAGGACCACGGTATCTGTTTCGAATAACCTGCAACCTGTGACCACCTCTTACTTACCCATTTTCCCCCGTGCCTCGGAGAACACGTAAAGGTCGTTTTAGGTAGTCTGTGGCCCGAAAGTATGACAACCAGTGGCCCCGAGTGGTATTTGTATTACCCAGTACTAACAGGGTTGTGGAGGTCATATAAGCAATCGTTCTGCGTAAAAATCTGGTATTCAGATGCATCTTGTTAGACTGGAAGGCGACCCAACATAGTTTTCATGTAACTTTTTATGTATTTTTGAAAGTGGTTGAAAGGGTTTTGTTTCAACTTATCACATACAAGAATCTATTTTTATTAAATTGAAAAAATAATACTAATCCTTAAAGTTGCGCCTGAAGCAACTTTGCAAAACAATTAAACTTAAAATATGTAAAATGCTTGTACTCTTTATTAAGTATTCTGTGCCTTTATATGAATTCAGGTCGGAAGATTCGAGCTCACCGTCCGTCCGTCGATTGACGACAGGCCGTGTCGACGGCGCGTTCGTGTTTCACGCGCGCCTCAAAGAGAGTCAGCAAAGCAGAGGGGCTTGCCAGAGCCTCCGCCTGCCGGGGTTGCGGGTTGTTCGAAAGAGATACCGCGGCCTCGGAACGTAAAGGGCAATAGAAGGAACATGGGTGGGTTTTAGTCAGTACAAGTCTGACATGCCCCCCCGCTCCGCCCAGAGCGGGGGAAGTCATTGGATGATTTCCCACCCGAAAAAAAAAAAAAAAAGGTCGGAAGATTAGGAATTTAAGCCTGTTCATCTGTATTTTAACACAAAATACAACGAACAATCTGGCACGTATACAAAAAAGAAACTATATCGTGAAACTCATTTACGTTAAACTGTTTATACCTAACAGTATCCTTTTTTTCTCCCCTTTAGGCAAAGCTCCAAAATGTTATCATGTCAAGATATATTACACTTGAGGCCAACTCACAATGACGAATTCGGTCTTTAAGCTTAGTCTAGAAATATCACAAGGTCTAATACTAATGTACCTACAAACCAATCTAAGTATTACAATGAAAGAAGAAAAATTTCAAGAATTTTTCTTTGTCAGTTGAACGACATTTCAGTCATGTAGGTTGGCTATTGATTTGTGTTACCCATTATTTATGTTAGTTAAGTATTGCTGTGCAATATTGTATTTAATAAATTTTACTTGTATTTTATTCAGGTTTTTGAATTTTATGAATCCACAGGCTGGAAAAAGAAACAGTAATTCTAATATTTTTTTTGGAGTCAATAAATATTCTTTAGATTGATTTTAACGAGAAGTTGTCGTATTTTTTTAATGAATAGCATAGTCTTTTTTTAGCCATGAGGCAATAATAAGAAGCTATATTTGGGCATGATGGTAGTAAAATATTATTTATTGACTACTGCTATTATTTACTTCATAACAAACGATTAAAATTGTATCTAATTCCGTATGAAACATTAATTAAATTTCAAATGTAGGGTAATTATCAACTACAACTCAAATGTTTCATACACCAGATATTTGTAGGTAATTAATAATTTTATCATGCTTTGTATTCGATTTGAAACTAAACTGCATCATACAATTCGCATGAACAATCACTTTACGAAATATTGCTAAACATTTGAACAAACTCCCCTTGTACGTATCAAAAACAACAATGTTTTCCAAAAAAACCTTTTTAGACTGTTTGTTTACGTTTGCCGAGAAAGTTACGCAAATAAACATTGAGGGGAATGTGGTGGAAAACGGTTCAAATCGTAAACGGTTTGCTTTTGGGATCACCGATTTTCAATTGGAGATTTTTTTGTACAAATATTATTACAGATACCTAATTTTTCTTAAATTATACAAGATGTAATTGTTTACGAAGCCGTCAACCGAGCATTGCGTGGTGAAAACGTTAAGTTAATACGTCGATTGTTGAATCGAAAATACAAATTAACTCGAGCATTTTAGTTACATTCCAATTGCAGTTAACACAGTCAGTATAATCTATAGAGCCAAATGATTTATCAAAATTACGATACGGGGACGGAGCGGGGGGAGTGTCAGACTTGTACTGACTAAAACCCACCCAAGTTCCTTCTTTTGCCATTTATGTTCCAGGGCCGCGGTATTCTAACAACCTACAACCCCGGCCGGCAGGCCCCTCTGCTTTTCTAAGAACTCTTTGAAGCGCGCGTGGAACACTAACGCGCCGTCGACACTGCCTGTCATCACTGGACGGACGGACGGTGAGCTACCATTGTTCCGCATCTACGGTGGCCGGGAGTCGTCTCGCATAACTGCTTCGTAGAAGGAAGTGACCGCTTCCCAGTCCCTCTCCCTCCAGACTATGGACTGAACAAGAGCTGTACTGTTATTATGCCCTGCCTAAACTGAAGACATCGCAAGGTTTAAAAAAAATAACTAATAGGCTTGCGTTTGACCTCAACTCACCTGACGTGAAACGATGTTGTGGCCTAGGACGTTTGTTCTAGGCTCGCTTGCCTATAAAAACCGATGCACTCGAAATTGGAAGGAATCCAGACTGTAATGATCGGGGAACAGAACAGCTGGCAGTGAATTCCACAGATAATATGCTCCACAAATAGACTTGATAATTAAAAAAAAAACTCCCTCTTGACTTCGTTATCGCCCAAACGTGGTTATTCGACATTAGGTACTTACAGATAAACACGGGCGTAATGGTCCCAACATTTGTCTTGTATTTTCCTTTTTGTAGATAACAGAACAAAAAGAGAAACAATGGCAAACGGCCAATAGGAGCGGGCTTAACGGTTTAATGTGATTAGTAATTAATTTATTACACGTTCATGTTGGTTCAAGTGTTTTGGCTGAAAACTGAAATAATTGGTACAGACAAATTGAATTGCTTTTACCCTGAAAAGAAAAAAGTGTATTTGAGGTTTTGTTTCTAATAAAACTAAATTTGATTGTTTTGATCCGACAAGTTGGTTAACACAAAAACAAAACGTTAACATAGAAGTAATGTGTATAAAACTCATCATTTTATTATTGGTATTTAACATTGACATTATAATTTCTAAATTTGATTCTGTGACTAATATTTATGAAAACAATAATTTTAAATTTCAATGCTAGATAAAAGGCTGCTAAGTCTTAAGTACTAACATAATGAAAATTAATGACCTAGTCATAATTTAAAATTTACCTGTTTTGCCTTTCCACATCCTCTGTCTGCGTATCTCATCCAACTTTCCTCTCGCAGGTCTACTGGTAGAATTTTCTAATGTAATAAGCAGTACCTTCTGTCCTAATGTAATGTCCTGTCAAGTATTTTGTGTAGAAATAAATAAATTTCATAACGCTTACAGTATACGCTTGGTTCAGCAGAAAAGGTAGCAAATATTTGAAAAAATAATACCTCAAGACTTTCAAAGATGGAACACATGCCAGCTCTCAAAACAGCATCAACTTCCATTCCCTTCAATTGAAGACGGCAAACAAAATAATAACACAAAGTCTGATATTTAAAATACATGGCTCTCCAAAAACTTCTTCCGTAAACATTACAGTCTCTTTGAGACTTCAAAAGTAAAGTTTAAACTTCGGGTGATACCGTAGGAGCTTTCGGAAATGATTTTCGACAAACACTACTGCAAACAGAGTGCATAAACGTTTGTGTAACGTTTAATAATACTGTGCGGAATCCAAAGTGGAGGGAATTTGTGTTATTCTAGTATTCTTGGCTGTTTACTTGCCCCTGATTTTAGTGGAGTCTAATCTAAGTAAGTTTTGCAGCTAAAACAATAGTCAGAATAAATAAAAAGTTTTGAATTTGACTTTAAAGAAGTGGTAAATACCGCTATGAGTAAGTACTTTCCAGTTAGGTTAATATTTTAAGTGTATTACTGCTTTCCCCTAAGAGTTTTTTTTAAAGTTATATCGTTCCGTAGCAAACAACATAAAATAATATTCAATATTACGCAAATCAGTTTTAACAGAGAATGTACGTCAGTAAGTAATGGACCACAGGGCATTTTTATTTTAGATGGTAAATCATTAGATAACTTCCCCCACTCTGGCCGGAGCGAGAGAGTATGTATCAGACTTTTAATCACTAAAACTCATCCATGTTCCTTCATTTGCTCTTTGTATTCCGGGGCCGCGGGACCCCTTTCGAACAAACCACAACCCCGGCAGGGGATCACAGTGCTAGTGTTAACAGAAAAAGTTATGTTTTGGTGAGTTTTCTAAGGCTTTATTCAAATAGAACTCCTTACGTTGGACCAGTTCAAGTTTTAGACGGATAGTTATTTCTAATACATGCACTAAATTGTCATTAAATTTCCCAACGAAATTGCGGGCAACAGTTAGTGACATGTTATGTCTGTGTCAATCTATCAAGGTACCACCTTACTCGTTAATCTTTGTAATGCCAACTTGATCTAGCAATCTGTTGGTAAGCAAATAATCTTACCGTGATAAAGACAAGATAAATTCTACCTTATTCCTTTAATTTATTTGTTACCTCACCTTGCTTTTGCTGCGGCTCCGCCTGTGCGTGAACGTCATTAACTCAAAATGTTTTTTTTTTAATAAAAACTTTGCCCCACACTAGGAATTTCTCCTGTATCGTGGGTGCGTTAACAAACATTTAAACTCACATACACAAACGGCCAGACCCGAAACAATTATCTGTAGGCGATACAAATATTTGTTCCGTGCGGGGATCGAACCTGCAACACGCAGCGCAGCAGTCGATAGCTCAGCCATACCGCCAACCGTGTCGTCAAATATCTTCTTGTGCATGCATTAAAACGATTTCATTAGGCGTAATGGATCCAAACTTTGGAAACTAACTCATTAAAACGAAATTGTAACCCATTCTAAGAATTTTGGTTTTTCAAGGAATATTAATAATTCCTTTCTTGATGTGAATAATATTGATTGAACAATAGATTGAAATATATGAGAAATGAGATTTGAAATGAAGAAGTTCTAGAAGAAATAATAGGAGTCAGATTCCTAAGGAATTTGTAGGGATTTATATTACTTCAAGATAATATTACGTATATCTAGTGCTTTATCTTCATTCGTCAACTTTCAGAAAAGTTGACTAATTGGATTGAGATTAGGTTTATTGAATACCTGTAGAGTTTCATTTATTTTTGTATCTGGTATAATTAATATAGGTAGACAGTGAATATGTTTTAATAATAAATGTTGCTTAGTAAGGAATGCTTAGTTATGTTTTATGCATTTAATTAGTACGATAAAGAACACACCGTAGTTTTTTGACGGTATAGTTATAAATGCAAAAAAGGCGGAGGTTACAAATAAGTGTGTAAGTGGAATCACAAACATTGGGACACGTGGTATCGTGAGAGTGTCCTGTTCTGTGTATAGGAACTAAGGGTTCTGCTAACGATGATGCCAGGCTCCTAGTCCAGTTCTATATTGCCATCGACAAGTTTAGAAGAAGCAGCGATAGCGACTGTTACTCCCTCGTCATGGCCTCAGATACCATGGCCTGATATATTTTGAAGATTTAAGAACTCAATGGTCATCAGAACTTTTTTTTTTTCAACAGTCAAAATGTAAAGGTAAAATGGACCGGCCTCATCTAGTTTTTAAAAAAAGACGTGTAAAAGTGTTTGTGAAAACCTACTTGCAAAATAAACATAATTTATCATTATCATTTAAAGTCATTTATTCAAACCAGGATCACCACTATTTCAACATCATTACACAAGACAGTTCCCCAAATCACCCACCCTTCGCCACTTTCGCCACTTTTCTATAATACGCAACTATAATGATATATTACTTCGAACAGAAATTCCTTTAACTAGCTCTTTAGTTAGTAATATTAACTTAATGTCAATAAATTAAGTTCCTTACACCCACGCATTTAAGACATAAAGTACGCTAACATAGTCCACTTAAGCCTGATTAATATTCAGCTACTTAATCTGGCAATATATTAGTTGGTAAATAGTCTCCACACCTACGCTCGAAGGCGTCTTAAATTATTTAGAATATACTATTCTCGATGAGGTAGGAGGTTAGTAGGTGGAATGGTAATAGGGATGAGACACTATGATACTAAGGAACCTAGACTCACTGATTGTGATTCAAATAAGGGGTTTTATCGAAAACATTTACATAAGCATCGCAGGGGATTAGGCAGAGTACACCCACACATCGCCATTTAGCTATGCATTAGTTTTATGTACGTGGGTGAGCTAATTATTAACAATCGAGTACAAATGCAGCCTCCAGGCTCTAACATTGCTACTTAAAAGTACCGTAGTACTTGTTAACTAGTAAGTATAATTTAAAGGGCCATGAATCCGGGGTTGCTGGTTGTTCGAAGAGATACCACGGCCCCAGAACATAAATGGCAAAAGGAAGAACATGGGTGGGTTTTAGTCAGTTAAAGTCTGACACTGCCAGGATGCAGTACGTAAAAAAGGGGCCATGAATATTTCTTACTATTAAAATGTAATTTTCTTTTGTCTTACGCTACCTTGATTTTGGTTACTTTAACATCATTTTACACCAATTAACAATCAGACATTGCCCTCATCCGACGAAAGTTCCTCATTATTAATCTGAGGTATTTTGAGATAAACCAAAAAGTTACCTCACCTATCAATACGATAATACCACCCATCCCTTGTATTATTAACACGGCAATATATCAAAGGCGTAAGAAATGACACGCTTCATTAGTTGAGGATTAATATAAGTAACGCCAAAATGCCAAAGAATAGAAGACACAGAAGGTTGGTTTCTAACAACGAGCGAAATAGAACGTGGACGTAGATAATAACTGACGTATGACCAGTGCAAGCGCACCTTTAACAGGCATTTGTGAGCATGGCGACGCGGGCAAAACGGAAGTTAAATGGCGAAAACATTATCGGACGTGGCTGACAGGCGCGATTTAGAGGTATCTCTTTAATCAATGTATGTACAGTAACTTGTACAAACATCGGATGAAAGTCACGGACGTAACCTTGGGCCGTCCTAGAGCAGTAAAATGTTCGATAGAAATCTGCACCGCTGGATGCAAACGACTGTGCACACTCATTAGTCGTGACCTTCAGGTTACACGAAAAAAACGGAACCCCTATAGGATCATTCTGCTGTCCGTCTGTATGTTTGTGAAGACCCTTAATCACGGGAACACGTAGAGGTATCGAGTTGAAATTAAATTTATTAAACCATATACTCAAGTCCATGGTCTTTTGTAGCTGTGAAAAAAACCACCATCTAACGCAGTTATTTATATATTGACGTAATATAATTCTCTACTAAAAAACAAATGGTCGGAATTAGTTTACACACATGCGAATAAATTAATCGTAAGGAAATTGTTACTCTAGCTCCACGATTACAAAATATAGTTAGTGCAACACAGCAAAAGAAGTACCAGTTAACAATCTTTATTGCTGTCTATGTTCATATTCTGTGTTCATTTACTAGTTTAACACTCGTCGCATTGAGTTAAACTTCTGAACTTATCTATCCTGTGTCAAAATGGCGCGTTTCATTCATCACGGACGTAATCCTTCGCTACCGCAACACGGGTACGGTCAACAAAAGTAACAATGTAAAATAACGTGTGTAGTCAGTATGCTGGACAAAAAAGTTAAGTGTATTTGTGTTTGTTGATGTTTTTGGAACATCAGAATGAAAAGTGTTGTTTGCGTAAAAATGAGTAGGAGTCATGTTGGGAGTATGTATTTTGAGGATCAACAAAGTAGGTTTTAAAAGGAGCTAATAAAAATTAAAAGATTTTCTTTAGGAATTTCCTAATGGCAGTGCGGATTTTGGCATTTACAATTAAAAAATATGTCAAGCCCTTGATCCAAGTTAACACTTTGGGTAGTTTACCGTCCGTCTGCCTTGTGACGACAGGCCGTTTTTTTTTTTTTTCAGATGGGAAATCATCCAATGACTTCCCCCGCTCTGGGCGGAGCGGGGGGGCATGTCAGACTTGTACTGACTAAAACCCACCTATGTTCCTTCTATTGCCCTTTACGTTCCGGGGCCGCGGTATCTCTTTCGAACAACCCGCAACCCCGGCAGGCGGAGGCCCTGGCAAGCCCCTCTGCTTTGCTGACTCTCTTTGAGGCGCGCGTGAATCACGAACGCGCCGTCGACACGGCCTGTCGTCAATCGACGGACGGACGGTGAACTACCCATTGCTCACCGCCCACAGGCCCGCATCTACGGTGGCCGGCAGGCCGTTCGTGTTCAACGCGCGCCTCCAAGAGATGTCACCAAAGCAAAAGGGCCTGCCATGGCCACTGCCTGCCGGGGTTGCGGGTTGTTCGAAAGAGATACCGCGGCCCCGGAACGTAAAGGGCAATAGAAGGAACATAGGTGGGTTTTAGTCAGTACAAGTTCAAAAGAGATACGGCTGCCCTGGAACATAAAGGACAAAAAGGGAACATGGGTAGGTTTTCGTTAGTAAAAGTCTGACACTCCCCTTCGCTCCGCCCAGAGCGGGGGAAGTTATGTGATGGTTTCCCCATCCGTAAAAAGAAGCCGTTGATCCTGTGCCTTTTTTCTTTCAATCGAAAAATAGTCATGAGCATTCTGCATCTCATTGCAGAATGATGAACGAACAATGTACGTATAATAAAACCTGAGTTTGTTTTGACATAGCAACAGCTAAGGTACATAAAATGTTCACTCAATAACGAAGAAGAACCCTGAAAGGGCTGTAAGAGTTCTCGCACAATTATCCAGCTATATATTCGTCTACGACTGGGACAAAAGGATTGGTGCTTCATTCTATTGACTGAAGATATGAAGGAAAAGTCCGGAATTGATTATATCAGCCCTTTGTAATTTCGGAAAGTGATGACACCTTTAAGTAAGGGGTACTTTGTAAATTAGGTTCGAAGGTTCTAGATGGGTTTGTGGACATTACTTTTGTTCAAGGTTTTTCCTTATGAGGTTCAGTTGTAACTTTGATGTGTCTATGCCAGATGTGGAGAATTGGTGTAAATAGACTTTTCTTTTTGATGTTTCTTCAATAGGTTAGAATCATCCCATTCAGAGCAGCAAGATACGACAGCATGTCCTTGGCTGTAAAATTTTAAGTGGAATTTCAGTTTCAAGTATTCCATTTCAATAAAAATAAGTTTACTTTCCAAAATTGGCTACATTACAAAATAAAAATTCTTACAGGTTACCAATCTAGAATGGTATGGTTTGGTATGGGCCAAAAACTTCTTGAGGAAAACTTTGAGCACGAATGTGGATAAGGGTACAGTATCACCAAATAAACGATGGATGAACTGCATGAAGAATAATATGGCTATAAAGGAAGTGTCTGATAAATTACGAGTAATAGAGAATCATCTAAGAAAAAGAGATACTGCTTCATCTCCAAATCGATCCCTTACTCTAAGGGCAAGAGAATTATGATACTTATGATTACAAAGCCATTCAACCATCTTGACCAGTGGCTGTAAAGGAGAAACGTAACATTATTTTTGTTTTATTTATGTCTCGCTCTCTAAAGTTGTTAACCACAACTGAAACGAAGGTTATTACTGGAGTTGACAACTCGTTCAATGTTATTTATCAATTGAGTTAGTTTCGAAGTTCACCCAATATTTTCCAGAAAAACGTTTTAATTATAGTTGTGACGTGTGGTATCTGTGGAAACATGTGGCTAAAAGAGTTATTGATGGGGAGGGAAAGAAAGATTAAATAAAAGATGGATGGATCTTTCTTCTATCTTTATATGAAAGAAAAAGGAGTAAGTGATGCCATGTCGTCTGATAGACCCTAAAAAGAATGGTGAATAGTGGTCATCATGAAGATGATGATGATGAAGTGTAAGATCCATTTGTAGTGTCAAATAAATAATTTAAATAATCAGCGTCTGATAAAAATTATGTACATTTCATTTTATAAACACTCTAATTGCCTACCCTATAAAAAAGGCCGAAGTATATATAGGTACAATCATCTGCCTAGCCTTTTCCCAACTATGTTGGGGTCGGCTTCCAGTCTAACCGGATGCAGCTGAATATCAGTATTTTACATGGAGCGACTGCCTATCTGACCTCCACAACCAGTTAATACTGGGTAATACGATACCCCTTGGTAAGACTGGTTGTCAGACTTTCGGAACACTGACTACCTGTAACGACTGTCAACGATCTACAAATGACAGCCGGGACCAGGTGGTCACCCATCCACAGACCAACCTAGGCAAGCGCGGCTTAACCAAAAGATCGACCCGAGCGGCTGCTATTATTTAGCCACGAGCTCCTTAAGTATATATATATATATATATATATATATATATATATATAGGTACAAAATGGAAATAAATGTTACATTTTGATTTAAGTGAGGAAACTTTATCATTGCAGCAGAGGTGGATTTAATGCACGAGCCGCCAGGCGAGAGACAAATTTTCACGTGAAACGATGATGATTAAACGACGTTTTGCAATACATGTCGGAAAAATTAAACAACAGACCAATAAGTGCTTTTGTCATTAACCAATATGAAACTATGATTTATTTTGTTTTTCCCCGCGCTTTGTCTTCCCATACAGAAGGAAAAACAAAGGCATGATAATTTTATTTGACGAAATCAAATCGAAAAAACTCGAATGCATCTTCCCATGTGACGTAGTCGGATTAAATACCGGTAGTGAAGCGAGCACTTCGTTACTCTATAACAAACTAAACAATAGGCAGGCTGACAGTATCGACTTTTTTATCGGATAAGCCGATTTTACCGTCAAACTTTAAAAAAATACAGTGTTTGTGATATCACCTCGTCCTTTATTAAAACGTACCGTTACGTATTTTTTAATGAATTTATCTAATATATAAAACTCTCGTGTCACAATTTTCGTTCCCATACTCCTCCAAAACGGCTGGACCGATTTAAAAGAAATTTTGTGTACATATCGGGTAGGTCTGAGAATCGGGTGAGCAGCGGGTGAAACCGCTGGGCACAGCTAGTACTGTATATTATTATGAACTGATACCCAAGGCCTTTATTTCAATGAGAAGCAAACAGGCACTCTGGAATGTCAAGAAACAAAAGAATGAAGATACAGTCCCAAACATAATTTACGAATACTACTGTAGTTGCCCATTCCAAAGCGTTGATCTCTATGAAGAAAAATGGGCAAGAATTTTCATGGATATTATTATAAAAATAATATTTTTAATGACCATGGCTATGTCATTCATGTTTAGATTATGGTAGCATTTCTAAATGCCAAAATATTTGTTTAATGGAACGATTGTATTTAAAAAATGCAATCAATTCCAAAGTAATCTTTAATACGTGCCTTCAAGCTATAGCAAACCATAATAACGAACAAAAATCTTCATCATAGAATATTCTCAAGTTTACTTTAAAACATTTTCGAACTCAAAAACAAACATTAAACTATGATCAACCCTAACGACACGCCTCGGGTGAACGTTCTCAATAGCAAATGTTTTTGAAAACTGATATCGAACACGTTAAGTTTTCCCACAGATTAGACAATGTACACACTTCAAACAGTACACTTTAGAATCCCAAAAGCCACATTTCTTTCAAGACTCGGGTCATCGTGCAAAAAAATTGCTAAGCAACAGTTTCAAGGGCCTCCAAAAAAGAGCTTTCACGCTAAAATTCGTTTGAAAGTGATATATTGGTAAGTGAGCGTGTCCAATCTGTTTGATTTACCGCGCCAATAGTCTGTGACGTCACGCGACACGTCAGGTGTCAGGCGGAGTCGCGGCACGCTATTGTCAGGTACGACACAATGGAAACATACGGTGCAGAACTGTGACGAAACCCGCTGCCGATGGTTTATATCTTTACTCTATGAAGATGGAGTTAAAAAGCTATTTCTTTATTTTTATATCTTTCTATAAGCTATAATTGTGACATTTTTGCTCCTCGATTTCATCTGCGACTGGTTTCAGACAGTTCTTTTTTTCTTTTAAACTTAGCTCCTCTCTAGGAATTTCTCCTGCATCGTGAGTGCTTTGGTGGTGCCAGACCCGGAACAACTATCTGTCATGATGAGGTCATGCAAAAATATGTGTTCCGTGCGGGGATTGCATCTGTGACATGTAGTACAGCAGTAAAACGATTAGCCACTGAGCCAACCGTGTCGTTTCATTATCCTAGCAGACTGGTCACAGATATCTTGTCTGTAAGGATAATCGATGTTATAAAGCAGCAAAATCTCCTGGCTTTGACCCTCAAAACCAGGGCATTTTATACTGCGTGTCTCAGTATATTGTGTTCATATACATAAAAGGATACAAACTGTCAAATTGCATAACGTTCTTCACAACTTTAACATGGACGTCTATTTTTTAGGATCATCCATCCCAAAAAATACGATGACATTTTGTAAGAAAAGCGACTGACAGCGGCCACGCACATTTAAAACTCATCCGTATATCACCTCACGCTGCAAGCGAGCAGCAAAAAATATCAGATTAAGGTCAGACAGACAATGAAACAGGGCAGACTCTGTCGTCCAAGGCCTGTTTTCCTTGGCCTCGAGTCAAATGTTGCATTTGGAAGATGAAATGTTTCTTCAAAATATTTGAAAAGCCATTGTACGCTTTATTAAGACATCCATTATGGTCTTCCTTGAAAATTGCATGTTTATTCTTCAGCTATTAGATAAATCGTTTAAATAAGCTGCGAAGAAATAAGAAATGAAGTTGTTTTGCGTTTCTTTATTATTTTTTACTCGGCTAACAACAAGATATTTATATTAAGGAGTGTAGGCCTGCCGGAGCGAAGTATTGAAAAAGATAATTTTGTGGTGGCTTTCCTTTTTATTTATTTTCCAGTTTTCCTTTGTTTTTGTTTACTCTTCCACGATAATCTTTTATTAAAAAGTATGAACGAAGTTGCTGATTAAATTGAAAATGAAGTTTAATTTGAGGAATGTAAAGTATTGGCACAACACAAATTGAAATGGCCTTAGCTAACGGATCTCATCATTTTGATTATTAATTTCTACATAAATAAAACATTGTGTTTATAAATGGATAATATCAACCTATAACTGTCCCACTGCTGGGCAAAGGTCTCTTCTTATACAGAGAAGGAAAGAAAAGAGAAGAATTTAAAATTATGCTCATGGCTTTAGATCGTGGCAATTAACGGTTAAGCGTGGGTGCACATAACTTCAGTTAAAAATGTCAACTTACAAATAAACAAACATAATATATTATGTATGTTTCCCTCACCCTCAAATCACAACGGACTCAATACATATTTCAATAAAAAATTGTGTTTTGTCAGATAACTCATAAAGTACAGGGACTTGTAAAAAAGAGTCTTTTTGTAAACACGATGTTTGAAAGTAGGACAGATACAACCTCGTGACGTGTTTTTTTTTTGTAACAACTACTGTGTATATATTTTTTTTTTAAATAAAATATGTCATCATTGTCTGATTTATCTTATAAGAACAAAAGTGTTCCTAGAGTCTCTAAATTAAGCGAAGGTCTAATATTATTTTTTAAAAAGTATTTGAATAAAAATAATGAGTATGGAATTGGGTTCCATTCCCAGGTTGGGAAAAGTATTGTTATAAATATTATTACTCTGGATGTATAACTCTACCTCTCAGTGAAACACGGGCGTAAAAAATGTGTTAGTATTTTCACCAAACATCCTATATTCGTATGCGAATGTGATCTAGCGTAAATATTTTAGGATGAACTACGTACTAACTTGATAACTCTCAATAAAAATTCTATCTATTGCACCTTATAGCTAGAATTTTTATTGAGAGATATCAAGTTTGTTTAGCTGTAACGATTGAAATTGCTTGTGATGCTGTGTTGTTCTATTTTGGTTGCAGCGAAATTGAAAACATAAAAAATAGAAGCTCATAAAATAACCTTAATTTAGCTATAGTTTAAAAAAAAACCTGTAATCTTTGGTTGCATGCTGTAGAAGTTTTTAATCACCAGGTGGCTTTTTTATTTTTTTTTTCTCGTAGAGCTGTGGATCCCACCAAGCGTTGTAATCATACAGTGTTTCCAAAATAAAGCACTCAAAGCCTTAAGTGGTGCACCTTGTTTTACAAAAAAACAGTGAAATACATGAGTACCTACAAATACCAATTATCAAACAGGTTGTAGAAAAGTCCTATAAGAAGTATAAAGAGAGACTACAACGGCACAGAAATGAACTGGCTGTGACACTTTTAAAATCATCTTCAGTCTACCTACAGACTCAAAAGGGAACGAATTGCGTTAAAGTAAAAAAAAACATCGACTAATAATGAGATGACACATCATTGGATGTGACCAATCTCGATTTGCCAAGAGAAGAATTATCAAATCTGAATAAAGCTCACGGGCTGATTTGATTACAAGAAAGCAAAAAAAAAAGCCAGGTACCGCAGAGATTTATACCACCCATAAGCCTGCCGTTGAGTCATTATGTCTCATGCACGAGAACTCAAGAACGATTACTTGGCAGTTTGCAACGATATCCATTCTTTACCGATTCTTTATAATTAATTTACGGCACGGTTGGCACAGTGGCTGAGCGATCGACTGCTGTGCTGCATGTTGCGGGTTCGGTTCCCGCAACGGAACAATTATTTGTATGACCTGCAGATAGTTGTTTCGGGTCTGCTGTCTGGCAAAGTTTTTATAAAAAAGAAGAATTAGTCAAACTCGCGCACCGAGTCTCAATCGAATCAAACTCCCGTACAAACTTGCAACATAAACGACCATTCATTTTTTGACTGCGTAGACTTAGAGGGTTGATTTATTCAAAACACAATGGGACCATAAATTAAAGTATAAGATTTTAATTTCAACTCAATACCTCCACTCGTTCTTGAGATAAAGTGTCTTGACAGACAGACAGAGGGGCAACAACATGATTCAATAAGGGTTCCGTTTTGTCTTTTTGGGGAACAGAACCCTAACAAGTTAGTCGATTTGATAGTAAAGCGCTTCAGCAAGGTCGGTTTCATAGCATAACACCCAAATACCTATACAGACTCCGAAAAAACAGCAGTCGCTGACATAGTCAAATATTTTTAACTATCGCCCATTGTTCTACAGCTACGGCGTAGCACGTAGCGCTACGAGCTACGACGTAGCGCCTAACAGTTATTTCCAAGGACTAACTATTTTAATTATTTATGAGTACATTCGAGGCGAAATCAAAAGTAACGTTTATTTATAAACTTTTCAACTTCATTTTGCTACTGTAGGAGTACTGAAGTGTGTGGCCTTGACTATACAGTGAGAGTTTAAAACACGTGAACTACCTTCGTTCATTCTGAATGAAACGCCGAAGTTTCTAGTCCTACCTTAAAAAGATATGGAAATAAAAATGGTAAACTGTTTATTATATGTGTTTGTGTTGCGTGGAATGAGGGTTGGTTGCTAAATAATAGCAGCCGCTCGGGTCGATCTTAAGGTTAAGCCGCGCTTGCCTAGGTTGGTCTGTGGATGGGTGACCACCCGTTACATTCCGAGTTTCCTCCGTGCCTCGTCATTTGTAGATCTTTGACAATCGTTACAGGTAGTCAGTGTCCCGAAAGTCTGACAACCAGTCTTACGAAGGGGTATCGTATTACCCAGTACTAACTGGGTTGTGGAGGTTAGATAGGCAGTCGCTCCATATAAAATACTGATATTCAGCTGCATCCGGTTAGACTGGAAGCCGACCCCAATATACTTGGGAAAAGGCTAGGCAAATGAGTTATTTGTTTATATAATATTATTGATAGATAGTCTGGGCTTCAGAGAAAGGAACCTCCGAACAAGAATTGCCGTATCCATAAGTCACAACATCAAGTAACAAATTGCTGTGTCAGTAACAAAGTCAGTAACAAAAACTGCTGTGTCGCAAACAACTCAGCAAGCAGGCAAAGCGAAAAAGGGTAAGCAGGAGTGCTTAAAGCCTCATAACGCAGACTTAAAACAACGAGGTCTGTTAAGGGGTTCCAGCGAAGAGGATGGTTTTATTAAGGTGGAAAAGAAGAAAAGGAAGAAGCCTCCTTGTCAGAACCAGTGCGGTACCGCGCTGGCAGGATCCAACACGCTGCTGCGTCCAGCATTACCCACGACGCAGCTGTACGTGTCGAGATTGCTTCACACCACGGCAGCTGAGGACATCGTGGAGTATGTACGTGTGAAGACAAACTGGACTTTGAGAGTCATGCAGTTGGAGTCGCGCCATGACATTAACTTTAAGTCGTTTGTGGTGCGGGTGCCGACTAGTCAATTGGACACCTTCCTCAAAGGAGAGTTTTGGCCGAAGGGTGTCGTGTATCGACGTTTTCGTGGTAGGATACCGAACTCGCAGCGAAACACGAAGCCGTCACCTCGTGTGCAATAGTTTTTTAATTTCATAAAATATGTATTAGTTTATAAATTTATGCTTATTTGTGTATAGTATGTATGGGCCTTCGATGCCTGAAATAAATTGATTTATTATTATTATTATAAGTACCGGTTCCCAAATTAAGCTCTTGATCTACGCCTGCCTGATGAAAACTTCATCTAGATAAATAAGGTTCTTGACTATCGACACAATGATCGCTGACTCCATATCCCATATATCAACAACCTCGCGAATTAAGATACATTATTTGAGATGCTTTCTTTTCCTATTATACCTATTTGATGAATAATATTTTAATGAATCCTGTTTCTAGTGTTTACCTGGTGGAAGCAAACGAGGTAAGTACTGGAAACAGGATTCATTGAAATAGTTAACGTATTTCTACACTAAGTTACCAACAAAAAGCAAAGGGTTGTCTATTTTCTACAAGAAGTTTACAATTAGCACAAAATGGAGAATCTGATGGGTTTTTTTTCGCAAGCTCTGTGGAGCAAACTTTGATTAAGTTGAACAAATTCAACACATTACGGAACTACGTGCCGCTGGTAAACTTAGTACAATTAATTCCTCCAGAGACTTACAATAGCTTACTTACTTCTAACTGAGGAAGAAAAGTGAGGTTTAAAAAAGAACTTGATTCATACAAAAAATGAGGGGGGAAATTATTTTTAAATAATCGTTACTAATATTATAAAAGCGAAAGTGAGTGTGTTTGTTTGTTTGTTACCTCTTCACGCCTTAATGGCTAAACCGATTTCGATGAGTTTTGGTACAGAGATAGTTGAGAACCAGGAGACGGATATAGGCTAATTTTTATTAGAACGAACGAGGGAAGAAAAGGGAATACTTAGCGTTGCTATTACAAATCAGTAAGGCGCAAGGGCAAAAATTGCAGGTAGCAAGTACTGTGTTATACCGAATTTAACGCGAGCGAAGCCGCGGGCAAAAGCTAGTTCACAATAAAAACATAATTCTTTTTACTCGCTTTTTAACATTATCTTATAGAATAAGAATTATCAAAACTATATGTTCTTCAAATCTTAAAAAAAATGTGTTAATCTGTTTCCTCTAAGCAAGCGTGTTTTGACCTAGGTCGCATCATCACTTAACAAACCTAAAAAGTATAAAAACCCAGCCAAATGTCACTCGCGTACCGAATGTTCCGTACAAACTTGCGACACAAACGGAGATATCTTTTGATTGCCTTCCTCTTGGCCACAATCGAAATGAAATATCTTTAATATTCATGGTGACACTTTGTTTGCTATTTAATTTATGTCACCGGCTTCGCACGCACAATGACCAATCAAGCTTTGCTAAACCAGAAAACGCTTTCTCCTAATGTAAGGGAAGCTCATATAAAAATTAAATGATGTCAGGTTATACTGGATATGTATAGCCGGAAATGTAGCCGTGTGTACGTACACCTAATTTGACAGCAGAAAGCTCTCCCTTTACTCCGTTTTATAAAGTAGCTTTTTAAATTATAATTGCATTTAATTTAGAAGAGTGGGTTTTATAAACAAGGAAGTATAAAACATACTTTGTCTTTTTTACTGTTATTTTTTGTCGTTCTCCTTTTATTATTTTAATAGCATCTATGTTTGTAGGGGTAAAATCATAAATATTTTCGTAATATAAAGGGTTAGAAGCAAATGTTTTTTTAAGCTATTGCATAGCTTTTATAGCGGGCTTTGAGCGCGGCGACCGAATCAAGAAAATCCGTAACGAAAAAAAACCTAACACTTTCATTACGAATACGGTGAGTTATTTCAGTTTACGATTCCAATGGTCTTTCAGCGTATTTGGTATATAATCGGATTGTCAACCGACAGCACGCTGGATTTGTGACTTCTTTTTTATTGAGTACTTTGAAAATATTATATTTAGATAATAATATATTTATTTATTGCATTAGTTGATATAAATGCTATGCAATAGCTTTGCACCGGCAGTCCCCGAGTGCCACACGTATTTTTATATTGGTTTAAAAAACATGCGTTGAAATACAAATTTAAAAGACGAAGTTGTGGAAATGAAACAGTACCTAATTAAAACAATGAGATGTTGTTGTTTTTTAGCTGTAAATAACTGACCATTTAAACTGAGTGCAAGAGCAGACAGCACCATAAAGTCTTAGTAGATTGAATGCAGAACATCTGGATCAGTAGCGTTGCTTGTTACCATGGCCATTAAACCAAAGAAGCTAAATATTTACTTTTAAAAAATATGTGAACATAAAAACACTGTAAAAAGGCGGACCTAATGCTTTGGGATTTTTTTACCAGTCCACCTAAAGGAGATAGAGAGAAAACATTGTAGATGCAGAATGCGTATCAAAAAGTTTTCAAGAAAACATTAACATATAACGATAAATACTTTTATACACACATTCAAACAAAAGAAAGTAAAGAGATTTAAACATACATAAATACATGGAGAAAAACTAATAACCATTTAATTTCGAGACGACATATTACTACATATATTCTTAAAACGTCTCCAAACACAAACAATATTGATCAATATTATAACACCATAAAATTAGCCCCTTTTACTATGCATAGTTTGAGCCCCACCCGGGCATTGTTGTCATGCATAAACCTCAAAGTTTATGGGATACTGTAATACTGTTACAATGATCTGGAAGCTATGTGAATCAACATATATTAAACTAGCTTCCGCCCGCGGCTTCGCCCGCGTGGTGTGTTGATAAAAAGCAGCCTATAGCAAAAATAACAAAATCGAAGTATAAATAAAATTAGGTACGTCTCATTTTTAAGGTTACGTCCCCAATGGGTAAAAACTCTATTACTAAGTCTTCGCTGTCCGTCCGTCCATAGGTTATAGGTACGAATCTAACTAATAGGTATGTATTATGAAACTTCATAAAACCTATGTTTTATCACATTTTATGTAATTAGATCTTATTGTACCTATATGTTCACAAATAAAGGATTTGAATTTAGTTTGTAAGGAACGTGTCAACTCAACGTACTCTGTGCTCACGCGTCTGCCCGTGTTCGGGTCGCGCACTCAGCGATGAGCGACTTGTTCCCTACACCGCGCCCGAGCGGGCCAGCCTAGTCACGGCGACATGAAATTAATTTTGTTGCGCGTTATTTTGATTTTGCTATATCTCCTAAAGTATTTATTTAATCTGCATGATGTAAAAAAATGTTCATGCCAACCAACCTATTTAAAATGATAAGGATTAATACTGTATTTGTGTAAATAGCTTTCCAAGTTAGCGCTTTATAATTGCCCATTTGTTAAAGTATTAAAATGGATATAGTATGTTATCCTTAAGATATAGACATATGTCACCGCTGACTTTTCTGTGGACCTATATAAGATACACAATTACACCATACATTATTTTGTTATATCTTAAAGGGTTTAGGCAGCGTTTTCGTTGAAAGCTCCCAGACAGCATACTTTTTGCCGACATCTTCAACAAATATAGTTAATGTACACAGAAATAAATACAAAAACTTAACAAATTATATACTAAAACCTTCCTTAAGAATTACTCTATCTATTATTAAAAACCGCATCAAAATCCGTTGCGTAGTTTTAAAGATTTAAGCATACAAAGGGACATAGGGACAGAGAAAGCGACTTTGTTTTATACTATGTAGTGACTAGCTTTAGCACGCGAGTGTGGTCGCGTTAAGGTCAGAAACTGCATTTTTTTTCAACTCAACACGAGAAACAAGAATCATCTATCCAGAAAATTATAAAGTATGCTATGTCATAACGCAAGACCTACCCCGGCAGGATACGGATAGGCCTATATCCGTATCTTGCCGGGGTTGCGGGTTGTTCGAAAGAGATACCGCGGCCCTGGAACATAAAGGGCAGTTGAAAGAACATGGGTGGGTTTTAGTCAGTACAAGTCTGACACTCCCCCCAGCTCCACCCAGAGCGGGGGAAGTTATTTGATGATTAACCACCCCAAAAAAAGGCCTATCCGTATGCCAAATTTCTCTTTTGTATCTTATTACCTAAGCCAATTTTGATATTTTTTTATCTTGTAACTTACAAGGGCAAAAGAAGGAACAGTGGGTTTTACTCAGTAAACGTTCGACAGCCCCCCCGCTCCACTTAGAGCGGGGGAGAGTTATTTGATGATTTTCCATTCATAAACAATATAGAAAATTAAAGCCGGTCTTGATCCATTTGTATGCCTTTTTTATCAAATTCGTACAACTGTTTTGGCGTGACGAGCACATAAACAAACTCACTTTCACCCTACTTACTATTAATAGTAACGATGATAATATTGTACCTGAACCGCAGTTTGGGGACCACAACTTAATCCTGATTTGATAACACAGCCGTATTCGGGTTTTGTGTACTGTTGATCTGAATTACACAACCAATATTTGATCCGTAATTCAATAGTGTGTTTTACTGATTGTAAAATCAAAACTTTTAGTTAGGATTGTGTTTGATTTGGTTTGGTTCTAAAATGGATTCAGGTAATTTAATTTAACATCAAATTAAAAACGGTGGAGTAGTGCTAGTGGTCAAGAGGTAACCGGCTCCGTTTTTAGGGCTCTTCACGAGAAAAAGGAAAAACCGGAAACCTTTGAAGTAGTAAATGTACTTAGTAATAAGCATCATTGTAACCTGTAAGAAGTCGACAATAAACGCTTGTTTAGAACAGACGTGTTTCCTTTCTCTTTCTCAAATACTTCACCTTATAGGATCACTTTCATGTCCGTCTGTATGTCTTTGATTTTTCAGTCTTTAACGTAGAAAAGCGTGAAGGTCTCCAGTTGAAATTAAAGTAAAGATAGACTCTATGTTATTTGTTTTATGACTATTGCTTTTAAAACAGAGACAAAAATCGCCGTGCGCCACCAACAAAATTGTATTAATATTCATATACCATTCAAATATAACATAATTGAAAACAAACTATGTTCTATTATAATATAATATCGCATTTATTGTATAATGGAAAATTAGCCTATGTCCCAGTTGTGGGAAAATTATAGAATGATAAAAAGATAAGGTCACTTTCATTCATGCAGATTAGGACGAGCTTTTCACCATCTCCATTCACAAATTGACTTTGATGTCCTGATTAGAATCATCGTACAGCAAAACATTATTAATAACGTTCCAAACGGGATATCACGGATAACCGTTTACCGTGACAGTGGCGTTTGCAACTGCACCGAAATATCTGGAACTCATAATAAATAAAAAATATGATAAAATATTTGGATCGTTATTATTAATGTCAGTTTCAACAGTTACAACAACAAAACATTTCAACCGAGGTTCAAACCCAGGTTGTTCTTTTTCGTACCCTCTTCTGGACAAAACCTCTTTACACTCTTTCTAACCAGAGCGCGTCGGTAGAAATTAATGAACTTTCATTTCTTAGAACTTAAAAAGTTCACACAAATTATAAAAGAACCGTGTTCTAGTCAGAACAGTATACGTTGCTTTCAAACATCTAATATTACAATATTTCTAAGAAGAAACAAATTTGTTTTCCTTAGCGTCTGACTTAATTAGTCTTGCATCCCACCACAGCGGCTTCGCAACTTAATTAAATAAAGTGTTACGTAATAAACTGGATACGTATATTTAGATTATCTGCGGTAGAAGGCGTAGCTAGTCTTCTTTACGGATGACATCAAAAAACTTCCCCGAGCTGAACGGGGGGGAGTGTTAGACTTATACTGACTAAAACACCCACACATGTTCCTTCTTTTGATTTTTATGTTCCAGGACCTTTTTTTTTTTTGGGTGGGAAATCATCAAATAACTTCCCCCGCTTTGGGCGGAGCGGGGGGTGGCACATGGGTGGGTTTTAGTCAGAAAAAGTCTGACTAAAACCCACCCATGTGCCTTCTATTGCCCTTTACGTTCCGGGGCCGCGGTATCTCTTTCGAACAACCCGCAACCCCGGCAGGCGGTGGCCCTGGCAAGCCCCTCTGCTTTGCTGACTCTCTTTGAGGCGCGCGTGAAACACGAACGCGCCGTCGACACGGCCTGTCGTCAATAGACGGACGAACGGTGAGCTACCCATTGCTCACCGTCCAAAGGCCAGCATCTACGGTGTCTGGGAGTCGTCTCGCGGCGCCCGTTGCCCGGGGCGTCTCCCGTGGCGGCTGGGTTGGTTTGAGGTTCTCTCCCTCAAACGCCCGGCCACCTCCTTCGCTAGCATGACTGCTTCGCAGAAGGAGGTGACCGCTTCCCATTCCCTCTCACTCCGGACCATGGACTGAACCAGGGCCAGGCGCGAGAGATTACCGCCGCCGATCGCCTCTACGAGGGTACGGTGGTGGTAGTATGTGCTTACATTACGTCACTCAAGTCATTTGAAAACTACTTACTTAACGGCCCCGGAACGTAAAGGGTTTTAGTCAGTAAAAGTCTGACACTCCCCCCCGCTCCGCCCAGAGCGGGGGAAGTTATTTGATGGTTTCCCACCCCAAAAAAAAAATAGCACATACTACCGCAGTAATTATTACCAGACAAAAAGACAAGGTTTTTATTTTAACCACCAACGTTATTCAAATTGTTATTGTAACAGTTGTATAAAACATGCATATCACGGCAAATTGAAGTAGTCTGTCAATTTGGTAAGCAATTAAATGCGTTGCCTTTACATTGTTATAAAGTCTGTACATTGTTACTCCGCGTGGCTACTACATTCATGTACGTACATGTACATACAATTCAAAATATCTAAAAGAATACTCACAGAAATCCTTTAAAAAATCGTTTTTCTGAAGATAAAGAGGTCATCTCAAACTGTTGTTCAACTTTTCCACAATTTATTGATCAAAATATCTTTTATACTCAAATAATTATGTTTAACAAAACGCAAAACGACCGACTTTAACTTAATTACCATTTTCCCCAAAAAAGTATAATGAGATCAATCAAAACTTATCAGGAAAAGAACTCGAAGAAATTACTTTCATTCAATTAAACATTAACAAGTTAATGGAAAGTTTACGGTGACGGAATTCTGAGGAAAATCTAACTTTTATCAACGTTTCTTTGTCTCCGGAAAATTACAATCATTTCGGAAACTTATTCAGTTATTACTGGATTGATTTAAATAATTTTGTGTCGTTGAAACCAACTGGTCATTAAAAAGAACGAAATTGGACATATAAAATAGACTTTGTCATTCTATAGATGCGATGAGAATAGTTTGTTAGTTTTGATAAATATACATAAACATCATGTGCTGAGCCATTCTCAAATAAATGGGGTGGGCTTCCAGTATAGCTGAATGTAAATTTACCAGTATTTCACACTAGCTCAAGCCCGCGTGAACTTCTGTAAGTACCGGGACAATTCCAGAACTGAGATACTTATCTGACCTGTAAATCCAGGTTATAAACTATCTGTGTGCTAAAGGCCATAAATGGCCCTGTGCAATAAAGAGTATCGAAATATTTTTTGTCATGTAAGTTGCAAATATTGTGGTAGTATGCTTATGTAACACGGACTGTTTGTAATACTATAAAATGTATTATTTTTCATAGAGCTAATATGAAGAAAAAAATTACAGTATTTTACGCGACTAATAACATCCGCCAGCCGCCATCAATGCCTTATGTTAAGAATACAGGCACCTATGTTATACATATACATAAAACTACATGAAAAGTTGCACTAACATCCACTTAGGCGTTAGAAAAAAAAATATACTTTCTTACATATAGTCTAGGAAGGTATTAAAAATAGCTATTGTATGTATTACGATATCATTTTTTAGTTTCTTAAAAAAACACTCGGATTTTTGAAAAATCAAACCTCATATTCGTTGTAACATTTATTTAAATACATCCTATTCCATTATTAGAAGTTTACTAATGATAAAGAATACAATACATCATTTTCCAATGCTCTTGGCTCCAGGGCCAACAATGTATGGGTGCAGAGCAATGTCCTTTAATCCAAATCCGATCAGTTATTTTTACGCGTAAGAGTAATAAAAACATCAATACAAAGTAAATAACTTATCCATAATCCTTACTTCCTTACTAATATTATAAAAGCGAAAGTGTGTTTGTTTGTTTGTTACGTCTTTATGCCTAAATGGCTAAACCGATTTTGATGAATTTTGGTACAGAGATAGTTGGGACCCTGGAGACGGACATAGGCTATTTAAAAAAAAAAGATTAAGATATGTGGGAGTAAGAGGGAAGAAAAGGCAAAACTTAGCATTGGTATTACAATAACAACAGGCACAAGAACAAAAAATATAGGTAGCAGGTACCTGTAAATCAGAAAAGGGGGACTGTGTTACCCTGAATTAAACGTGAGCTAAGCCGCAGGCAAAAACTAGTAGGATATAAATGTGAAGGTCAGATAGGCAGTCGCTCCATGTAAAATACTGATATTCACCTACATCCGGTTAGACTTGAAGCCGACCCCAACATAGTTGGGAAAAGGCTAGGCAGATGATGAATAGGATATAAATGTGGTCAGAATCAGGTTGTTAATAGCTCCCCTCTTCCTCTAAAATTGCTATAACCTAGCCACATAGATAATTTAGTCACAATCCGCCTAAAAGCCTGAACAAAAAGCCAAAGTTAATAGATAGATAGATAGAAGATAGATAGAATATTCTTTATTATGTACACCATACAATAACAAGAATGACATTAGACAAACTTATAAATAGGGTGACACAATGGGCGGTCTTATCGCTAAAAGCGATTAATTTAACCTAGAACTCCAAACAATTTTGCCTACGGTAAACTAACACCGGTTGCTCGAACTCGATTCATGTAGAGACTGGTGTTGGTTTAAAAATCACAGTGTATACAGTGCTCGGCAGTGGGAACCCGCACTTTCAGTATCTCGGTTCACAGTTTTACACCGCTCACTTCTTACACGTGAGAGGCCAATGCAGAGATATGTTTTATTTACGAGTTCTATACGAGACTTTGTTTCAGTTCTAGGTCTGGTGCTGAACGCGATAATCCTTACTAATATTATAAAAGCGAAAGTAAGTTTGTTTGTTTGTTAAGTCTTCTTCACTCTAAAAAAAATATCTGTCTCTAGGGTCCCAACTATCTCTGTACCAAAATTTAACAAACTCGGTTTGGCCATTTGGCGTGAAGACGTAACAAACAAACAGACTCACTTTCGCTTTTTTATTATTGGTAAGGATGGCTAAATTAACAAAGGCCGGTCGGGTCAAACACATCAAGCACAGGTAGTCAGTGGCTCGAAGGTCTAACAATCAGTTTTACCAAGGGATATCGTATTACCCAGTACATAATTACTGTAGTATCTAGCTGCATCCAGGCCGACTAGAATTTGACCCCAACATAGTTGGCTGGCTAAATGATAGAAGCGTTTAAGTACTGTAATTTAATAAAAAAGAAAATAAAATTTTAGTTATGTTGGTACAGTGAAGGTTTTAGGCAAAACTTCAAAAGTGCTGGCTGGTTTGCAATGAGGTTCAAATACTCAAGTTGTTTAAATAGAGAATAGTAAAAAAGAGAGAATACAATGTCTTAAGAAATGTGTGACGTGTATTGCTGAATGAAAAAACTAAAACTATAATCTTTAAATATTTTATGTTCTTCCAATTCCGTATATTAACCATTTTCTACTTTACGGTAATTATAATAATCGATATACATAGTTCAAAATTGATAATCAGCAAACACAGTTTTATTCGATCCCAAATTCAAACAAAACCATTTACATATTTACACAATCACAGTTACAAAACACCGTCTAAAATAAACATAAAGGCTTATTTCATAAAATATTTGTTAGTATCACAAAGTATTTACTGATTGCGGTTATTTTATTGGAGTTGGGCCTACACAAATAAGACCCTCGTTTGTAATGTCCACTGTTCATAGCAACGATGATATTATTTTTTTTTTTTTATATCTTGGGACAACTCACACACGGCTATCTGATCCCAAGCTAAGCAGAGCTTGTGTTATGGTAACCAGACAACTGATATACATACTTATATAATTTATAAATACATACATATTATAGATAAATCACACCCAGACACAGAACAAACAATCATGCTCATCACACAAAGTTTGTCCTGGGTGGGAATCGAACCCACGACCTCCTGCTCAGCAGTCAGGGCCACTAACCACTAGACCAACAGGCCCGTCAAATTATATATTCAGTACTTTAAAGTCTCTTCATTTGGAACTTACTTTGAGAACATTTCCTTGAAAGTGCTAGAGTAATAAAAGGAAGAGAAACAACATCCTATAAAGTAATATTATGTCATACTAGCTGGCGCACGCGGCTTCGCCCACGCGATATCGAAAAAAAAACGATCCTCCAGACTATAATCTACCTCTGTGACAAATTTTATCAAGATCCGTTCAGCCGTTTTGACGTGAAAGAGTAACAAACAACCAAACATACATCCTTCTTCACAAATATTCACATTTTTAATGTTAGTAGGAAATAGGATTAGCTGTTGACCGCGGCTTCGCTCGCGTTAATTTAGAATATGACAATCAATGCGGGTTGTACTCTGCTCGCTCTTTCAATCATGATACCCTATGTCCGTTTTTGTCCACTTGACAACGTACTTGCTAAATTTGAGGAGGATCAGTTCAGTGGTTTTGTCGTCAAAAGGTAACAAACAAACATAATTTCACTATTTCACAAAATTGAATGTTCACCAACGACGTAATACGGAAGCGGAGAGGGCGGGAGTTGTTGTAGCGCCAAAAAAACTTGTATCAATAGTTTGAAAATGTTCTACCTCAAAAACAACCTTTAAAAAAGCACTGCGACCTACTAGAACCATGCCTGTATCGGCCAACAGCACCAGCATTTTTGCGTCTCAAATAAAAGCACCGGTGAAATTACAGGCAACACATGATACTTTTGTTGTTTTTATTCGACAAGCGCAACGCAATGACACGTCGGTCACGTTCTAGTGTGTGGACGTGACTTACGACTATTGCACTTGTAATAGAAAGAGCTTTGGATCACGTGGGCTATCTGTATCCGTACTCGTACTTGTTTTTACCCGACTGCCGAAAGAAGGGTCTGTTTTACGGTTCTGTACCTCAAAAAAAAACGGAACCCATCACTTTGCTGTCCGTCTGTCTGTCAAGACCCTTTATCTCGGGAAAGCGTGAATTCCCAAGTTTGAGGTCCCTAGTTGTGGAAAAATCATATCTATAAGTCGAAACATATGACCGTCCATGTCGCAAGTTTGTACGGATTACTCGGTGTGCAAGTCCGACTAGCCGGTTTTTTTGTATGAGAATACGATAGTGCAGTACAGAGATAGTGAAACAAAGTCACGCGTTCCATTTACGGCACGCAACACAATATTTTGGGCACGCAATCAATTTTAATCATATTTTCATCTTACCTATTATGTTTTAACTCGCCAGCGTGAGTCATTATTTTCAGGGATGAATAACATTAAAGATTTGTTTAGAACTGTTTGGCGATGACACTACACTAGTAAGTAAAAAAAAAGAGTTTCAATTTGATAGTAATTATTTTCCCATGGACATTACCAATTGACAGCGTTGAGGACGAATATTTTGACGCAACTGTCTTTAAAATATGAATTTTATCCTTATTGCTTGGGTAATTTATGAGTTATTTTCTATAATACGTGTGTTTTCTTTTAATGTATAAAAAATAGAAAAATCTTTGAAGAAAATAGATAGATCTTTGAAGCAATGAAAAATTAATACTACTACTTTTTTTCCAAAAACCGGTGGTTAAGAAATCTATGAATCAAACAAAACAAAAAGTTACCGACTTCTGTAAATAAAATTATTTTCCGTCTTTTTTGTGTGTTTTTCCATTTTTTTGTTAAAAACACAGTCACAGCCACTATTTCTTAGAACACAAAACCAAATCTCCCAAGTGATTCCAACCAAGATTAAATACCTGACAGTTTTATAATGAAGATTCCACGAAGCGAAATTATTAGTACCCTGACACTGTCTAACAAACTGGCCAACTTCAACAATAACTCATTTTACTCAACAGAAGTCCACGAGTTTCGGAGAAAGGTAAATAGCAAACTAGTCTCATATTAAAATCAAGAACGGACTCATAAACTAACTGAGGGGAAATTGAAACACGCTTTAAAATAGGTACTACCCATTCCAGGTACATTTCCGTATTAATATTTGTTTATAGCATTTTCGGGTTATGCTTGGGTAGTATATTTATGTTGTCAGAAAGAATTTTAGATTTTTACCTTTCGCTGTGTGAATTATGTTTAACCCTCGGCATGCCTGGTAGGGTCTGTCAGACCCACCACGGCAGAAAAACCGTTGTATTTTATTCAAATTTGAATTCTGAGCGCACCCGCAAGCTGTAGCTGGCCGTTACGAACTACTCAATGCTTTCCGCCCGCTACCTCAATCCGGGACGCGTTCCTACAACGAAAAGACTTGTTTAAAGTGCTCTCTCTACTTGTAATTCATAATAATTCTTAACAAAAAGCTCAAAGCTTAATTTTATGTTTAAAACGAACAAATTTTCATTTAAAATTTAAAAAATAAAGATTGTTGATTTGTAAAACGATTTTTATGTCAAATCCTAATATTAGTATGTAATTTAATTATAAAACAAATATTTTTATTTATTTACTGCAATATGTATATGAAATAGTGATCCAAAACTGGGTCTGTCAGACCCACCAGGCATACCGCGTCACTTCTCGCCACCAGGCATACCGAGGGTTAAGGCTATAGCCTCATATCATAGTCGTCCTCATATAAGGTCGAATAAATAAATCGAATCATCGGACTCGCTCACTGCAAGACTAACTTGTGACATAAACAGCCATATCTTTTGACTGCAAAAAGTTAAAAGGTTAATATTTTTACAGCTCTAAGAGATCACAGACTAGATAGAATATATGGTTATGGTAAATTTCAACTCGATAACTCGACAGACAGACAAACGGGTTACAAAGTGATTCTATACGGGTTCCATTTTATCCATTTGAGGTACAGAACCCTCAAAATGTAACAATCACAATGCTGAATCCCAGGCTTTCTTCTTAGAGGGAGTTGGCTTTTATTCACCATGCAGGTCCATTGCGTTTTGGTGGATGTTAGTTCTTTTTTGGAAAATCGTCATATAATTTCCCCCGCTCTGGGCAGATTGTCAGACTTACTGACTAAACCCACCCATGTTCCTTCTTTTGCTCTTTATGTTCCAGTGTCCACGGTATCTCTCATGAACAACCCGCAACGGATGTTCATGTCTTCGAGATCATGATTGTAGGATCTGGAAGTTTCTTTTTTGTGGTTTTTATCGCCGTCCTATAAAAAGTCAGTGATGATGAAATATAATTTACAGAAAAAATATCCTGTCGTCGGTTAAACCTTTAATTCATACTATTCGTGATGGAAAAAAATGTTTATTAACCTATTATAGTTTCGAGACTGGTGACAAAATAATTATATCACTAATTTAAAAGTTTGGACATAAGTCATTAAAAACTAATGGATGCTGTTTAATAACCTACAAACCAAAATTCAGTTAGTGTCGACAACAAGCCATCAAAACCTATATTATTTACTAGCTTTTGCCCGCGGCATCGCTCGCGTTAAATTCGGGATAACACAGTTCCCCTAGCGCCTTATTGATTTGTAATAGCAACGCTAAGTTTTCCCTTTTCTTCCCTCTTTCTACCTTACATCCCACTTTTCAATAAAAAAAAATTAGCCTATGTCCGTCTCCTGGTTCCCAACTATCTCTGTACCAAAATTCATCAAGATCGGTTTAGCCATTAAAGCGTGAAGAGGTAACAAACAAACAAACAAACAAACTCACTTTCGCTTTTATAATATTAATAATGAGTAAGGATTTATAAGGACCGAATATCCTGCTAATTCTACATAAATAAAAAATACTAACAAAACATCTGTCAACTTACTCAATTATTAGATCATCGACCTTTTTAGGAGGCTACAGGTATTCATGAACATATCTCAGATTCTGTCTACACATTGAAATCCGTCGTCAGTACCATAGTGAGCGTGATAAGCCGCCCCAAGAGCAGTGTGAATATTTATGGCTGTCGTGAGTCGTGACTTATGGCTACAAACCTGAAGGACTGGCATAACGTCAGACCTTATAAACAATTCCCTTTTTATGAATACTTCTAAGGTAAAATCTCAGAAGTGTGTGCTCCAAGTGATAACACTAATAATGGTAAGTGCCTAGGCTGGTTTTTTTTTGTTAAAACTTTCTTTACAAATGACATCTAAATAGATGTTCATAGTTGTATGCTAATAATTAGTACTTATAATTGCAGTGTTTTGTTTATTTTTTTTTTTTATTTAGAATGAACTCACTCTTGACCTCGATCTCGCCTGATGGTAAGCGACAGATGAGGTCTACGATGGAGCGAGCGAGCCCAGAAGATGCCTATTAACTCTTGTTTTGAAGGTAGACGGGTCGTATGTGGTAGGGAACACAGAAGCTGGCAGAGAGTTCCACACCTTGGCCGTGCGCACAATAAATGTTGAGGAAAAGCGCTTAGTACGACAAGACAGTATATCGACCAAGTGCGGGTGGTACCCTGCCGTGCGTCTGGTAGCCCGGTAGTAAAACGGAGATGGTGGGATCAGGTCATGGAGCTCCAGCGCACACTCTCCGAAGTACAATCTGTAGAAAACCGACAAGCTGGCAACGTTACGCCTGTGCGCCAGGCTATGAAGCTTGGACACAAGCATCTCATCGCCTATGAGCCTTTTGGCTCTGCGTTCCACCGAGTCGAGTGCAGCGAGCTGGTATTTTGCCGAGCCATCCCATAGGTGGCTGCAATACTCCAAACAAGAACGGACTTGTGCTTTATACAAGTTACAAAGCTGTCCAGGTGTGAAGTATCGCCTCACCTTATTTAGGATGCCCAGCTTTTTAGCTGCAGTCTGTGCTTTTGACTCGATGGTCGAACCAAAGTTCAGATCTGACGTCAACTCATGGAGTTGACGTCAGATCTGAACTTTGAACCCATTACCGACCGTCTGGAGCTCTTGGGCATGGGCCCAAGAGCTCCAGACGGTCGGTAATGGGTACAGATGTACTTCGGAAAGTAGGGGATAAATTAAATGGGCTCCTTTTGGCTGAGAAAAGACAAACCTGTGTTTTCTGAGCGTTGAACTTGACCAGATTGTCATCACGCCATTGGGAGACAAGGTTTAAGGTCAAATTCATCCGCTCAACCATGGCCTCTCTAAGAGTAGCTATCTCATCTCAACCGGCTTTTGCACTGGAAATGTATCTCTCTGAGACTGTGCTGTCATCAGCGTACCGAACAGCTCCTAGCTGAAGCAGGTCGTTGATGTGCAGCAAGAATAGAGTAGCAGAGAGAACAGACCCTTGAGGAACACCGGCATTGATTGCCATGAGATCCGATGCGCAGCCGTCAATGACCACTCGCATCGATCGTTCACTCAAAAAGTCCGATAACCAGTTGCAGAAGTCAGCAGGGATACCAAATGCGGGAAGCTTGCCAAGCAGACTAGCATGCCAGACCCTGTCAAAGGCCTTTGATATATCAAGAGACACAGCAAGAGCTTCGCCGTGTTTCTCGATGGCCTCACCCCAACGATGCGTAACATACGCGAGAAGATCTCCGGTCGACCGACCACGGCAGAAGCCATCCTGGTGGTAGCTGAGGAGCTCATTGTCTTCAAGGTAATTGTGTTGTTGTTGTGTTGTTTGAATGTTTCATGTGATTTTCCGGCAAAGGATGCTCCTTATCCGGGGTTGCGGGATGCCCGGGGTTGCAGGTTGTTGGAAAAAGATACCGCGGCCTTGAAACATAAAGGGCAGTAGAAGGAACATACTGACTAAAACCCACCCCCCGCAAAAAAAGGATGCTCCTTATTTCTAATGAAGAAATGAACACGGGCCATTTTTCTTATAGTAGCGCATATTAATTAATCTTGTCCATAAGCAAATAACAGCATTGATAAGACAACTCTGTAACCCACCTAATTTTGTGCATGGAATTATTTAGTGCTGCATAATATAGAGTGTAATTCATAATTTCTGTAAAAAATCCTACACAAGAAACAAACTTATAAAACTTTCCAGCGATTTAAATTCCAGTCAGACTTCTTTTAAAAAATGTTCAGCCGATCGTCCGAATAATAAAATGTATATTTCGATCGTAGTCCGCGGACGCCTCCCTGTGTGCCGTCAGAACGATCGGCGGCGCCGTTAAAATCGCACGCTAGATGTATTTCGTGACAGTGAGACGTAATACCTACCTGTATTAACACAGAGCTAGAGAATTTGGAAGTGGTACAGGAAATTTTTGGAGCGTAAAAAGAAAAGAATAAAGAAAGAAATATTTTTTTCTCATAAATCATTTACCTCAAGTGAAAAAAACCAAACAATAATAAAAACAATTTTGTGTCTCACGGCTGCGCCAAATAGAGCCAGTTCAACGAACTGCCGAGCATAATAAAGTTATGTATTATATTTACTTCACCCATGTTAGCAAAGAGCTACGCATACCACTAGTGGGCAAAGAATTCCCGCCAAGACTTTGAGTTTTTTTGGAGGCAGGGCTAATTTAGTCTACTGTTTGTTGGTTTTTTCAAGTTTACAAAGAAGTAAATGATTTGATTTGGCAAAACACAGCATTTAAGTTTAGTAGGTTTCATAAGTCCGTTCTGTTCCGGGGCTGCGGTATCTCTTTCAAACAATCCGCAACCCCGGCAGGCGGTGGCCCTGGCAGGCCCCTCTGCTTTGCTGGCATCCCCTTAAGGCGCGCGTGGAACACGTAACGGCCTGTCATCTCAAGACAGATGGACGGTGTTTACCCATTACTCACCGCTCACAGACCCGCATCTACGGTGGCCGGCTGGATTAGTTTGAGATTGTCTTTCGTCAAAAACGTTCGCAACCTCCTTCGCTAGCATAACTGCTTCGCAGAAGGAAATGACCGCTTCTCATTACCTCTCGCTCCGGGTTATCAACTGAATTAGGGTTCAGGGACTTTTCACAGCTCCCTTTCATTGATAACTAGCTTTTGCCCGCGGCTTCGCTCGCGTTAAAATCGAGGTAACACAGTTTCCCTTGCGCCTTATTGATTTGCAACGCTAAGTTTTCCCTTTTCTTCCCTCGTTCTCCTCGTTCGTTCTAATAAAAATTAGCCTATGTCCGTCTCCTGGTTCCCAACTATCTCTGTACCAAAATTCATCAAAATCGGTTTAGCCATTAAAACGTGAAGAGGTAACAAACAAACAAATTCACTTTCGCTTTTATAATATTAGTAAGGATTTAATTTTATCAAGAATCATTACATATTATCCAAGCCAGAGTAAAATGATTGTTCTCATTCTTCAAAGTCCCACGTAACGACCTTTAGCGTATTTATCAAAAAACAAAACTGTATTATTCAATGAAACCATAAATATACAAAAAATATTTTTCATACACCATTTAAAACCTTGGCATTTAAAGGTCAAATCAAAAGTTAGACTAAACGTTTTGAGAAACACAAGTTTCTCTAAACTTCACACTCAACGTTCACTTGTGTAGCCTTAATTTATTCAAAGATATTGATCACATGACATCACGCCAGTAGTATCCCAAGCGTAAGGCAGAGCCGTATCCAAATATAGTACACCCACATATTTCCTGTTATGTTTAAGACCCTTGTAATAGAGGGCGAGCCGATTGCCATCAACTGAACACAAATCTAGACTCCGTGGTTGCTACTGCGAAAATCCCGATGGAAAAACCCAATAACATTTACCCGACTCGGGAATCTCTGCTCATCAGTCGCCCAACCATCAGTCCCAAAATATGGTCGGTACCTGTTCTCATAACGACTAAAATGGAAATAAATGTCACTTCCATCTCACCTATATCCGTGTATGAAGCATTTCATATCGAGTCGGGGACGCGTCGGCATTTCCCGAACCTTCTGGGTGCTTCTACGTGACGAGCTTTTACTCCTAAAATATTTGTACTATTCATCGCCCGAGTATTAAAATGTGTGCTATTTGACCTCCTTTATCATACTTTATTTTTTATCGTTGGTTGCTGGTGTAGGTTGCTGTCGTGTTAAGATTATGATGATGAGGCTTCGTTTTTGGTGTCAAATTTACCTACTTTTGTTTTTGATATTCTTATTTTTGCGCCTATATTCCATAATGAACTAGGAGTTTTTGTGTAGCTCGTATAGTCTTATGTTAAAGTAGTCTTATGCACGACTGGTGAGTTTAAGGTCTACCTCTTTTTAATCCCTTAAACTAAAATAGAAACGCATCAAGACAAAGTACAAAGGTTGGCATCCCGGCTTAAGTAAATAGTTCCAATACTCCATACATTTAAATATTTACGAGCAATTGATGGGACAAGACTAAGAAAGAGAAAGAATTGTAAGGTAGGGCGGTTTGACCGTTTGTCAGGTAGCATTTGGGTGTCAAATGTTTGGCATCAATATTTTTGTATAAAAATATTCCCAACTAGCTTTTGCCCGCGGCTTCGCTCGCGTTAAATTCGGTAGCGCCTTATTGATTTGTAATAGCAACGCTAAGTTTTCCCGTTTCTTCCCTCGTTCTCCCTCATATCACACTCTTTTTAAAAAATAATAGCTTAAGTCCGTCTCCTGGTTCCCAACTATCTCTGTACCAAAATTCATAAAAAATGGTTTAGCCATTAAAGCGTGAAGAGGTAGCAAACAAACAAACTCACTTTCGCTTTTATAATATTAGTAAGGATGTGCGCTTTATAAGTCTTTTAAATCTTCACACTCGTTGACTCCATATCAGTTACATAATGGAGCCAACGAGTGTGAAGATTAGTAGAATATTAAACTATTCATTACATTATGATCCTATTTGACCTCAATTAGCATTCGCATATAGTTCAATGGTGTCATTGATTGTAATTCAGAGGCTTTGGTTCAGATACGTTATATATTCAGATCGTATATTCAGATCGATGCATGTAGTGGAGATGAGAATGTTGTGATGGATGAGTGAATTGACAAGAATGGATAAAGTAAGGAATGAGTATATTAGAGGAAGTTTGAAAGTTGTGCCTGTTACAGAAAAATTGAAAGAGAGTAGTTTGTCTTGGACATGTAATGAGAAGGGACAAAACACATGTGACTGAAAGATATGAATGTTGACGGATGGAGAGGGAGAAGAGAGGCCAAACAAAGGATTGTGTAAAGAATGATATGAAGGAGAAAGGAGGAAATGATGTATTGACGACTGACAAGAGATAATGGAAAAAGAAAACGTGTTGCGCCGACCCCGAATAGCATGAGACAAGGGACAAGAAAATGATGATGAGGTAATTGGTGTATTAAGAATGTAAATCACAAGGATTATTAAAATACATATAGTATATTATAGCAAATGTTACTGAAGTTTGCCATTTGTACTTCCCAAAATTTAATAAAAATAAAAAGATAAAAGGCACAAAACATATCGGAATTAGACACAACGACAACAAATAAAAAATCCCAAACGTCAAAAACTTATATCTAATGTCAAGCAATTACACTAAATATTAATGAATTAATACTAATTGGCGAGACGGTTGGCGAAGTGGCTGAGTGATTGACTGCTGCGCTGCGTGTCGCGGGTTCGATCCCCGCACGAAACAAATATTTGTATGGCGTACAGATAGTTGTTCCGGGTCTGGCTGTTTGTGTATGTGAGTTTAAATGTTTGTAAACGCACCCACGATACAGTAAAAATTCGCTTATTTTCGTTGGATCCCAGTTTTTGATCCCACTTTAATATTTTTGGCGTTGGATCCCACAAAACATTATTATATATTTCCGTTGAATCCCAAATTTGAAAAATACTAAAAAAATACGTTTTATTGCCACTGAATCCCAAAAACTATTTCCGTTGGATCCCAGATGTTTAAAAACATCTGAATGCGGGTACATCCAACAACAAAATCACAATTATATTTTAAGGCGAAATTTTGTATGTATGTTTGTTATTCCAACACGCTCAAACTTCTAGACTGATTTGGATGAAATTTGGGTATGTGGATAGGTTATGTTAGAATAATGGGTGCCTGCCGTTTTTCCGAAAAGATTTGGACAAAATTTCATTACCCAAACAAATTATAGGAACCGGGAGCTAGGTTTGGTTAGGTTAAAACTGTGACCTCCTACGCACGAGCCGAGCGAGCGGAGCGAGCGGTGCCGCGGCAGCGGCCGGCGAGTGCCACAAACGACTTGCATTTATAGAAAAAAGAGATTGTTTTTAGTTGTTTACCCGGAACTGAACTATTTAGATTAGGATAATTACTTATTTACAAAAACAGGTTAGGTTAAAACTGTGACCTGTGTGCCAGAAACGGCCACATTATATAAAAAAAATATGGAAAAATTATGACGGCAGTATTTTTTTTTTGAGCTAAGAGGCGATTGTTTTGAAGGCGTTCATATTTATTTATTTATAAACATCACAAATAAACCTGATCATTTTTAACTCATGCCAGTCTAGTACTATTTGGAGTACATCATTTGTCTCATTTATTCCCCAGTGGCAACAATCCTAAAAAATCCAAAATACACACACGGTGTTTTTGAAATATTTAATAAAAGTAAATCACTTTTCTTCTGAAATGTACACATGTTGTCATAAAATGGGATTCAATGGTAATATCAAATGGGACCCATCGTTAATACCTAAAATATGGGATCAAAAACTGGGATCCAACGAAAATAAATCTAAAAATTCTAGTGGCGGGCAATGTTTTAAACAAAAATGACAATAAATTTGATAACAAAATAAACCTACAATTTCAATTAAAACTGAAAATACAAAAGTCAGTAAACTAAACAACAAGGAATCAGCATACACACCGATAACAGAGAATGTTGTCATGAACAAATTCTTTAATTAAGTAGTAACACTTTGTCCAAGAGCAGTTAAAAAAAATGTTACAAAAAATAACTAAAAAGTGGAAAAAAACTTTAACTCCGGAAGTAAAATTATTTCCCACTTTTGGAAGTCAGTTTATCTTTATCGACTATTAATTTTCCATCGTTACTAAAAGATTGGCATATCATCCAATAGACGTAGAGAAAAAAATGTATTATAGACTCATAAACTACCTAAGCAATATAAATAAAATTGATATGGGACCACTTGGGAAAAAAAGCCAATCGGTCCAGGCGTGTTTGTGAACGTACATAAAAAAAGATTCCAACGAATTGTAAACCTCCCACTTTTTATGAAGTCGGTTAAAAATATAAGTAATTCTTTTAAGAATACCCATGGTTAAAAATATTATTTTTAGGTTTTCGTACCCAAAGAGTAAAACGAGACCCTATTACTAAGACTTCGCTGTCCGTCCGTCTGTCACTAGGCTGTATCTCCTTAACTGTGACAGTTTCTTATTTTCACAGACAACAAATACAAAATAAATATATAAGGGTCGTTTTATTGATAATGAATAATACAGAAACCTTCATGCCCGACTCCTACTCGCACTTATTTATTTTGTAAAGATGTCACTATTATTTTAGGACATGTATTGTATCTCATTAAAAAGCCAAAAGGTAACCTTGGATGTTAAGGCCAAAAAACTTATCTTTCCCTGTTATTTTAGGCGTAAAAGTAATATAAAGGAATGTTCTCATTTAAATATTATTACGTCGACACACCTCAATTTTTTCTCAACTAGGTACGTACAAGGTCAGTTTACTTTTCTCTTTTCCTATAGTGAATGACCCGTAGTGCCTGAACGAAAGATTTTCCGGAATCCCGAGTATAGCCGAGTGAACCCGACATGGAAAGCCGGAAATCGTATATTCTAACTTGTGACAAGTTTAGCTTGTGGAACGGACGTGGATTCTGAAGTCATTGGATCCTGTAACGATGTAATATCTGATAACGCATACAATATTGTTCTACATCAATCAGTAAACTATTCCAATACCGAGGTATTAGTTTAATATTGAACGGTTATGTTTTAACGGAGGTATTTTGGTATGATTACGCTTTCAGCTATTCATAGACGAAGCCATTGCTTTCTGTAGAATTTATAAGGAAATTAGGTTAACAACACAGTCGTATAATATAAACCAGTGTACAGGATAATGGCTTTGTCAAAAAGTGTCTTTCAGTTATGTCTTGGTTTCATTGCTTAGTAGATTTTTAAAAACAAAATCAAATTATTTTTATTTCACACAAGCCTACACAGTCACTTGGAACTGGCAAAAAACTCCATGGTTACTTTACAAAAAAATATTTGTGTCAAAATATTAAACTTCGACATACCGACTATTAAAGTTAGCGCATACTTTCAAATTAACAAATGAAATGAAATTCTGATCGGTATTCTTTGTTCCAAATAGATAAAACTACAACTGATTGCGAAGCATTCGATTTCAAACCACGCAATGATAGCAACTGAACTAAAACGTGACCAATGTAAAACGGAATGAGGGAACAAAACCCGTAACTACTCGGCCATGCTACGAACACAATTCATTCATTCATAGTCCGCGTGCATCGTAAAGTCCCGCGTGGACGATCGGCTAAACAGTGCTGTCAATTGCACCGTTGTTAAGGAAACAAAACATTGGGTGTAAACCTTTTTTTTACTACTAACCAACCTCCTAAAATAGATCTTAGGCCCTGACCTTAAGAAAGAGAATCATTAACTGTCTACCTTACCGCTGAAGTCACATTACAGCTCCATCCAAGGGTAAATGCACTACGAAAATCTTGTTACCAAATTCAGACCAATATTCAAATAGTCTAGGTAAACTTTTTGGCTAGAGGTCAGCCGGACTTGCAACCGTAGAATTTTTAATCAAGATAAAAGGCATGATTTTTTCGGAAACCATCAAAAGTTACTATACCGCTCATGAAGGATAGGCAAGGATTAATTGGAAACGTGAGCTGGTACAGATTTATTGAGAAAATATTCTGAAAAGCTTTGAAGTATGTGTAACAAACAAAGACGAGAAAGAACAAAAACAGCAAAGCGACAAACTCATCCTTACTTTTATACTTCAAAAGAAACCACATTCAAGATTAGGCCCTCATCGCTTCATTTAAACAAAAAACAATACAAAGTACATTAATTAACAGGAACCGGACCGAAATTTAATTATGCCGTGCGTAAGTTATGCTAATTCTTCGGCCGATTATAAGATTAAGTTGAGTGTGAATTACTGTCGTTCCTTATAAGAAAAAGGCAGGCTCGTAATCCCGCCTTGTTGTTGTTCGGGTGATTACATTGCGGGAGAATCCCTCGGCGCGTTTCTCGTACCTTCAACGGGCGGTCGGTGGTTTTGCAATTTAGTTGGAACGGGTGATGAGAAAAATTTGTGGCGGAGGACGCGGAGCGCTTGCGCGCGGCATATCGCGGCACGTCGGCCGCGGCACGGCAGCCCCGCAGTCAGCGGCGCGGCGCGACGCGATTAGTCTGCGCCGACACGATTCTCCACGCTTCACAACACCGCGCTCCCGCGCAGCCCCCCCGCACGTCAAACTAACTAATTGATTTATACCCCCAAACATTAGTAAACGAACTTACAACAACTTTATGTGCGACGCCATCCACAGTGCTGTGAACTTTTTTTAATGGACAACTTAAAGTTATGACTTAAAAGTGTATTTAAGCTCGTCAAAGTTTATTTTTTCATGTTTTATTTAATGTTGGGGCTGGAAGAGCAGCAATATGTCATGGTAAAATGACACTGGATGAATGATGGTAAATATAGCCCTTTGTGTTTAGTTTGTATATCACGCTGACTCACGGTGACAAAAATGAGCTAATGGATTCTCTCGCACAAAATAGACACAAATAAAACGAGAATTTTAAAAGTCTGCATCATTTATTATCACGTCACCGACACAATTTGTATGAATAAATGAATAACTAATCAGTTGTTTCGTCTTGACTTAATAATATAGCGAGTTCGCTGAAAGACTTCGTTACGGTGTGAATTTTAATATGAAATAACTGAAGCTACGGTTGCCGACAACTTTTTAATTTTACATGGTAACGTCTTTTCTGAATATTTAACTTAATGTCCGTTTTTAAAATGAAAGGTATGAAACAATATTTTTATTTTTACTTCTTTTTTATACTCGGATTTTCCCGTACCAAATTTTTTATACGAAAACCAGAAAATATGATAAATTCACCTGTATAATTTATATTTCATCGTTTACAAAAATATCTTTGCAAAAGATATCACAACAGACATGATAAATCTCATTACTTTGCCCACTGTGCAACTTTTGTACATACTAATTGAGCAATCAAAGGCCTCATTAAGACAACTTCCTATTTCCTCTTTCGCGCCTAACCGAAAGGAAAGACGTTTTCTCATCATCCTTTTATTTGAATTCTTGTGCACTCATTTGATCTTTGTATTACTTTATTTATATTTTTCAAATATTAAGCCGTGTATACGCAGGTTTTTATTTACGAACTTAATCAATATACGGTTGAATGGGACATCGAGACACTTGTCATGTTATTTAAAAAATGATTCATATAAAATTCTATAGACCGTCAATTGATGGGACGGCAGATTTTTATTTAAATATTAAAAACTTTTGACGGAATTTGTATATATTTATTTAACACTTCAAGCAAAAAGTAAAGGGCGGACTTAATGCCATAGGCATTTTCTACCAGTCAACCTTTGGGTGACGCAAAGATGAATTTTTTTTCAATTCCATTTAGGTCTAGTGACCTACTATGCGGCCTTATAGCGTGCGGTTCCGAGTTCAGTTCGCATTTTATCCCATACATCGACATAATTTATGGCTGTTCTAGTTTACCTACATAATATTCAATAGTTTTAAGTATATTTATTTGAGATTTCACGGTTATCGTCAGTCTTCGGTCGTCGGTTTTATAAAAAAACCGTTCTCCAACGCTTTTGCTTCTTACTTTTTTAATGTAAATGAACCTTCAAGCAGTTCCCAAGCAAACGATCGTTGGATATTCGAAAGAGGTTAGTTGGTATTTCTGTACTGGAATAAAATCGAGATATATTTGTTTAGTTTAAATGTTTTTTTAAAAACACCTATACCTACACTGTTGTCACTGTAGCATGGAGCGGGTGACATTAGTTAAATTAAACGCTTCTCTTCAACCTGGAACGGTACTGGGATTTACAATCATCTGCCTACCCTTTCCCATCTAAGTTGGGGTCGGCTCCTAGTTCAACTAAATACCAGTATTTTGCATTGAAAACTTGTCTCCACGTGTTATTTGGTAATAGGACCCCTTGGTAAGACTGGTTGTCGAAATTGATATCTACCTTTTTGTAGTATTTTTTTTTCTTCTCTAGTGTCGATACGAAATATACAAAATAAATATAGACAGAGTAAAAATATTACCCAATCAGCAATGCGACTGGGTGCTCTCGAGTGGTCTAGACATTTAAAAATCACAACTTGTGAAGGCTTTTTTATTGTACTACAGGTATACTGTTGGTAATTTCTATAAGCACTATAGGCATCCTCTGAAGTCTTTTGTATTATACTAGCTGCACGCCGCGGATTCGATCGCGTGATGAGAGAATATGCAATAAATCTTTATAAATTGTAGATCATGTATTTTAAGTAAGCTATTTTTAGGTAACTGTTATTTTAGGCGCCCCATACCCTTGGCGCCGGATACATGGTAGGTAATAAACAATTTTGAATTTTGAATGCACTCGTGCAGTTTCGCTTCGTTTTTTACCAAAAAACGAAGAGGGGTGCTAATAAACTCAGCGTTATTGAAAAGTCACTAAAAACCCAGAGGTTCAAAGTTATTATAAAAGTTCTTACATGTAGCTTCTTTGTTACATCACATTAAATAGCAGTTGTAAAATGACAGACTAAAAAAAACATAAAAAAATGACTTTTCATTCAAATTGGCGATATCAACTGAACATTAGTCCACATTAACCCTGATTTGAAATAACTCGAAGTCATGGGATATGGCCGTTGCCCAGTAGTGGGATGACGTATACTAACAGCCAGTTTAGTTGTGGGTTCATACCCACCTTCATAATACTCGCCGCACAATGTTGTATTTTGTTCTTTTTAGATCATTGCGTTTTCTCAACATCCGTGTTAAACTATAGCAGGATTCAGCAGAATACCAGTGTCAGGTAGTCTAACTGGGGCCTAAGTCTGCTTTTACAATAGTGTCAGAATGGTCGATCACTGATCGCATAATGGTTGATTTTGACAAGTTTAGTATGTAGTAGATTACCAAACTTGTCAAAATTAACCATTATGCGATCAGTGATCGACCATTACATCATAAGATTTATTTTCGTTGGATCCCAGTTTTTGATCCCATTTTTTAGGTATTAACGATGGGTCCCATTTGATATTACCATTGAATCCCATTTTATGACAACATGTGTACATTTCAGAAGAAAAGTGATTTACTTTTATTAAATATTTCAAAAACACCGTGTGTGTATTTTGGATTTTTTAGGATTGTTGCCACTGGGGAATAAATGAGACAAATCATGTACTCCAAATAGTACTAGACTGGCATGAGTTAAAAATGATCAGGTTTATTTGTGATGTTTATAAATAAATAAATATGAACGCCTTCAAAACAAGCGCCTCTAAGCTCAAAAAAAAAATACTGCCGTCATAAATTTTCCATATTTTTTTTTATATAATGTGGCCGTTTCTGGCACACAGGTCACAGTTTTAACCTAACCTTTTTTTTGTAAATAAGTAATTATCCTAATCTAAATAGTTCAGTTCCGGGTAAACAACTAAAAACAATCTCTTTTTTCTATAAATGCAAGTCGTTTGTGGCACTCGCCGGCCGCTGCCGCGGCACCGCTCGCTCCGCTCGCTCGGCTCGTGCGTAGGAGGTCACAGTTTTAACCTAACCAAAACCTAGTTCCCGGTTCCTATAATTTTTTTGGGTAATGAAATTTTGTCCAAATCTTTTCGGAAAAACGGCAGGCACCCGTTATTCTAACATAACCTATCCACATACCCAAATTTCATCCAAATCAGTCTAGAAGTTTGAGCGTGTTGGAATAACAAACATACATACATTTCGCCTTAACTTATTATTGTGATTTTGTTGTTGGATGTACCCGCATTCAGATGTTTTTAAACATCTGGGATCCAACGGAAATAGTTTTTGGGATTCAGTGGCAATAAAACGTATTTTTTTAGTATTTTTCAAATTTGGGATTCAACGGAAATATATAATAATGTTTTGTGGGATCCAACGCCAAAAATATTAAAGTGGGATCAAAAACTGGGATCCAACGAAAATAAGCGCATCATAATAGCAGACTTAGGCCCCTGGCATTATGCTGAGCTAGACGGCTATTAATTTCAATCTTGAGACACACACCGCCCAGTAGTGGGCTACCGTTATAGAAGTATGTGATGTGTCCAAATATCTATGGGTCAATTTTCTTTTTCAATCCTGTATTATCTTTTGTTGCATCAAATAAATGATTTATCTATCTATCTAACAGTATCAGTAATATACTTCTTATTTTCGTTTACAATCAATATAACCATTTATTTTTGTTCTTCAAAAAAGTACATTCATAATTTAAATGACACTGAACCCCACACTAGGATACCATGTGTCGTGAGGATTAGTGTCATTTAAATTGTGTAATGTACCTACTTTTTCGAAGAACAATAAATAAATAATAATAATACATTGACTAAACTAATTACGTTAGCTGCGATCGGAGGATTTGAAAAAACCAAAAATGATTAAAATTAATTTATTTTAAAGTAAAAGAATTACATTAATAAAATTATATTAAATCTAAAATTAGCCTACGTGCCTATTCGAAGTATGAATATGGAATGGAATTTTACAGTTTCACCATAATTGAGAAATCTAGGTCCGTGTGTCAGTACGTGCTATCTCAGTTCGTCGTTTCGTCGTTCGTTAAATTGCAGCGTATGTTTCTATAATAAAATTATTGAGTGCTGAGTTGGAGATTCCCCTTATGCAGCTGCGTGTAACAAACTCATCGCATCTTCAAACTCTAAACCACAAAACAATTGCGAAAATATTAAGAAGCCTTTAAAAATTGAAACTGACATCCAAAAAGCTATTTGCCGTCTCAAATTCGTAATTTTCCTATACAGTTCAGGTCCTGGCTTCTGGCCAGGACTACAGAATGCACTGGAACGTATTTTACAGATCTGCTTCGAATACTAAAATACGATTTTTAAATCCGATAAGACACAGCTATAAAGTTCGGAGGTGTACTAAGGAATTTTGGCATAAGGTATATTCGGCAACGAGTTGATAAAAGATTTCTTAGCTCGTGTTTATTGATCACAACTTCAAGCATTTTCTTTCAAAATGGGTAGGAAGAGGCGCTTTGTGTTTTCATACTTGCATATTTAAAACCTTTGTGACAAAGGCGAGCCATGCAAATCATAAAACAAATATTGGGATACTAATGTTTTTTTTTCTCATAGTTTAGTCCTTTTTTGCGGTAACTTTCCCCGCTCTGGATGGAGCGTTTTTACTGACTAAAACCCACCCATGTTCCTTCTTTTGCCCTTTATGTCCCGGGGCCGCGGTACCTCTTTCGGACAACCCGCAAGCCCGGCAGGATAGTCTTGCTGTCCTATTTTTCTGGCTAGGAGAACCACAAAACGCGACCAAATTTAGGCATTATTTTTTTATGTACAGTCAGCAAGTTAAATAAGCAGCCAGGCTCATCAAATATCGTTAAAATTTTCTTTAAAAATGTTTGCGAATTATTGTTTTCAATTAAATTTAAATATAAAAAAGAAAAAAAAACAGTTCATCAATTTAATTAAATATGAGTTGGACGTAGTTAAGCAGAAAGGACTCAATCCACACTTTGGTCAAAATTGAGTTAAGTATGCCATCGTACTCCTGAGGGTCGAATCTATCATATAATGAAAACCCTAGCTTTAAAATGTACATGCAAACTAGTTTTTTCACCACTCCGACTCAACCCACAAGTATGAAGAGCATTCAAAATGTATTTGCTGAATTAACTCAGTCCGCTTGAATTGTTTTTGAGTAATGACATTGCTATGAATGTGTTCCTAAGATCGATAAAACAGAATAAACTCAAACAGTTTGAATCCTTTCTAGGAATTAGTTTTGATTAGAAATAACATTTTACCAAATAACTGAAACGACTCAAACAGATTGGGTCGTTTCCGTGATACAGGTTTTCTGACATAAAATATATCTTTTTGTTTATCAGAAACGACTCAAAACACTTGAGATATTACAGAAAAAGAGCTTTTGATGAACAGCGCATTTAATATCAAATAATTTAGAAATGACTCAAGCAGAATGAGTCGTTAGTAAGAATAGATGTTAGACTGATATTCATATACATTTGATTGAATTGAAACGACTTAAAACATTTGTGTATAAAGTTTATGTAATATTAAATCAATTTCTATTTTATTTAGAAGGACTCAAACTACCTATTTCCATTTTGTGAAATAATCTAGGCAAGTCGTACCAAGTTTAAGGTTCCTTACTGCGATTTCTTTATTATTATAGTTAATGTTGTGTGACTTGGCCGTTGAACATTCTTTAAACGTTAATGGATATAAGTCAATTTTGTTTACACCTAATGTACCTACGTACAATGATATCTGTTGTAAATTACCTATGTTTGCTAAGCGAGATAATAGCCCATACTGGTATTGGTAATTGGACGCTAGTGTCTCATTTTAGACTGTTGTTGTGCAACACATGCATTCAGCATTGGCAATGCTGACTTCTGCTGTCTTCTTTGTGGAGCGTCAAACCAGCGATCACAGCGACCACCGATCTTACATAAAATAGACGTAGGTACAGACGGACTTCTATCAATGGTTAGAAGTCCGTCTCTACTGGAAATATTTTTTTATACTGTTTGTTTCAGGCTCGCTTTTACATAAGTAGGTATTATTGAAATGCGCAGCTTTATCAAGCCTACAATTGACTGGTTATTGAATCAACGTTTTCCAAGTGGCAATTTTCCGTCGTCAATGGGGTAGCAGTTCTGGCGACAGATTGGTGCAATGGCGTCATGGCTGGACCCTTGTGTACCCTTCAACGGCCAAGTCACACAACATTAACTATAATAATAAAGAAATCGCAGTGAGGAACCTTAAACTTGGCACGACTTTTCTAGATTTCATTACTTTTTAGACATAAACGAGCAGCTCCATCGAGGCTTGGCTAGTTATTTACAGAATGTTTTTGGTGGGATTTCACTTCTTTTTGTAGAAGCTTGGGCATATTTTATCAAATCAATTAAATCATTTATTTTAATTAGACTATTACAGGCATTTTTTAATGTCAAGAAACAAAATTAAGCTACAGCCCCGGTCACAAGGCATAATAACTTGTGAAAGAACTGTAGCTGCCCATTCCAAAGTGCTGATCTCTATAGAGAAGAATGGGCAAGAAACTCCATGGACACTCTTTTAAATTATAATATTATTACATACTTAATCGAATTTACATCATTCATGTTGAGATTATACAAATTTTAATATGTGAGAACGATGTAGAAAGACGTGCACAGTAAGAGCGTCCAGAGTAAATAAAAAGTAAAATTGAATTTAAAATCTAAATAAATTAAAAATGAACCGTGGTAGCTAAAAGATGACCAGTCCCAACTGACAGCGCCCGTTCACGAACATGACGTATGGATCAGCCCCATTCAGCTCAACCATTTTGAAGGGAACTAAATGACCTGACACACCCGCCACCATCAGCGAGGCATTTCTGTCAACCACCAGGGCATCGTCAATTCAATAATAATTATAAAAAAATTATTTCTGAAAGATCGGCGCGGTATTTACGCCTAAGCCGGTTGTATTCGGTGATCGCTGAAGCTTGAGCTTTCATACTCTTGAAGTCAACATTTATGAGGTGCACCCCATGAAGATTGGTTACTCGTGAAAGCGCCACATAGGCTTGGCCACAAGAGAATATGGAGGTGCCAATGTCCATGAGGGCATTTTTTAGGCTTAGACCTTGGCTCTTGTGAATTGTTAGGGCATGCGCCACACAGATTGGGAATTGTTCTCTGTACACGTATGCCCGGGGGTATGATCTCAAATTTTGACTTAATAGGCAATAATTCGTGAATCAAATTATTGGCGAATTTTACTACCAATTGCTTAGGCCTGGTTTCGTCTTCTGGGTCCCTCACTTTTTGTACAACGCCTATCGACCCATTCACTAAACCTAAACTAACATCAATGTTTCTCCTAAGCATTACTTTAGCTCCCTCTTTAATGATTATAGTTTCTTCCAGTCCAGCAGTCATCGTTGCATCATCTTCATATTTTTGTAAACACGCCCGGGCTTTCGCAATCATACATTTTGAACAATCCAAGGAATCTTTAGTCTCGACTTTTATAGAAAGAAATAAACAAGCAGCTCCATCGAGGCTTGGCTAGTTATTTACAGAATGTTTTTGGTGGGAAAATGTACCTAAATTAAATTTAAAATATTTTTTACAAAAATAAACCAAAAAGAATTTATTGAAAAAAAAAAAAGATCCATATTTAATTACGATGACGTTATAGAGTGGAGAAATTCAAAACCTGGATGTGTCGAAAAAAAGCAAAGGGATTTCTATTCAATTTTCAGAAGAAGATTTTGACGTTCTTTGGCCCCAGGGCAAAGCCATTCCTCAAGCAAAGCTCGAAGATCTCAGATCTATGTATTCTTTAATACCCGAAGACTATCACGCATTAATTTATGATAGCCTTAAAGGAAACAGCTGTATCAATGAGTATGTTGATGGAAACGGGCCATCTCTTGATTTCGACCTGGAGGAAGACAGAAATTGATCAACTTTTGAGCTGTTTTTTCTATTTTTTTTTTAAGTTTATGATGACATTTTTACGTAATTAGGTTAGCTTTATGATTAAGCTCAATTTAATACACAACTCTTTTATTGTAACACTTGTTAATTTTTTAAAAAAAATTATTTTCTAGTCAATGGGTAGTTTTGAGTCCATTCTGAGAAATAAAAAAAAAGATATCAGTCTTTCAAACATAAGTTTATTTGTAAGGACTCAATCCACATTTTACTAATTATTTCAAAATCTATAGCAAAATTTAACAATAAGTTGATGGTCAAATAAAATATAAGATACCTTCTTAGTAACCACGGGCAAAAATTTTAAAATATCTTCCATTTTGTTAGAGAAATTACAGCTGAAACTTTAAACACAATTATCTCAAAAGTAACTATTTGTGGAATGAGTCCTTTCTGTTTAACTACGTCCAGTTGAAAACGTTCATCGGTTTCTCAGAAAAAATCAACTTTATCTAACAAGCCTGTAAACCTATATCTTTTGTTGACCGTACATATTAAGGATCAGTCTACGGTGCGGACACGGGGTCGGACAAATATTTTACTGAAATATCTGCCAGAGTCCGGTGGCCGCAGCTGATTCGCAACTTGACCGTACTGGTTTGGCCAAACGCTTATTTGGATATACCTACATATAATACGCTGCAGTGCATTCCACGTGACACGAGAGCACTAGTTACTCGTAAAGGCTGGGGATGACTAAATGACTACCGAAAAACTTTATTCTATCTGAAACACCACTTTGCCCAAACAGGTTCATCCATCTTTTTTTTTTCACAAAAACATTTCAGCACTTAACAATTTAGCTACCGAACTAGTACTATCATTCATCCTATTTTTTTTCTTTATTTTTGGCTAAGTGCTCGTATTCAATCACCGATAAATCCGCAGCTATACGATGAAAGAGTTTGGTGAACCGTTGCGAAAAAAGATTGTACCAAAATAAAGATGAAAATTGCTATCAGATCATTGATTGAACTGCGATGGTGAATTCAAATCTCCATTTACGTTAAACGTACAGTTAATCTACGGTATTCGGAGGCTTTCTTTTACAGATGGGAAATCATCAAATAATTGTGGTGGAGCAGTGGGGTATCAGACTTTTGCAGTTTTGGAAGAACCTGCGTAGTCATTGTTCATCTTGGGTGACCTATTTTACTGTAATTATTTATCCTTCATTCTTCCATCGCTGGGTTACACCTCCATGAACATTGTGTTTCATTATCAACTGTAATGGTCTGATTTCTAATTGCACATGAAATTTAAACACGCACCCAACCAGTATCAATATCTTTTAAAGCATATGGACTACTTACATTCCAATATGAGCAAAGTAAAATAATTCCTATAACAGAATGTTCTGCGAAAATTATACAAAGATTAACCCGGCATTTTCAAGCTACCCTCCATTACCCAAATTAAACTTAATAAATAATATTAGCCGTTTGGGTGCGACGGTAATTAAATTTAGCGCTTAAGCCTTCATTAATAAAGTCCATATTTACCTGTTAATTAGCTTTAATTTACATACTTTTGCGTAATTTTTACCGCCACGCCCTTAGGCAATATATTTTAATTGATAAAAATTTTGGTACGGTTCAGCATTTGGCTTGGAAACTTTTTTAAAGTCAAATTTTACAGTGGGTACTGTTAGGAGATGATAGATATACGTAATTAAAAGGAGCATAAAACTCTTCAATAAAGACTATATTTTGGTTTATCATTTCAGCAATACATGTCACAAACTCATTCTATTCTATTTTTTTATTAATTCTCTATTTAAACAACCTGAATTTTCGAACGTCATCGCATACCAGCCTGCACTTTTAAAGGTTTGCTTAAAACCTTCATAGTACCAACGTGACACATACATGCTACCTACATGTATTTCTACTGACAAGCATTTAATTTGGTCCTGTTCAAAATGTCGCTTGTCTTTTCTGAAATTAAATCTCTTTGTTCTATGGATAAATAACGTTAGTTTGCTACGTAACGAACTAGAAAGAAAGAAAATTCATTTATTAGGAACATGCCTCAAGTGCCCACAGTATAAAAATAAATAATAAGAAAAATCTAAACAACTATATGCAACTGTGTGCCTCACGGCTGTGCCAAATGGGCCCGGTCCGGTAAAAACGCCTTTCCATAAAAATTGACAAGTTAGTTATTAGCGGTAACAGAAATAAATTCATCATCATTTCAACTGTTTCACTATCATAGTTCATGAGATACAGCCTGATGACAGACGAACAAATGGACGGATAGAGGAGACTTAGGTTAGCAACCTGTTTTACCCTTTGGGTACCCAAACGTAACACTCTCTTAGTAAAGTAGGAAAAACGTAATTGCCAAAGATAATCTACTATTGAAACACACATTATAGTTTTTACTTTGCTTTACATGTAAGACTCAGCACGATATCTAAGATGTTTTCTTAAGGAGATTGATGCAGCAATGTCATCACCGAATATTGTACAAGATGTAGCAACAGCTTTATTAAATACTAGCTTTTGCCCGCGGCTTCGCTCGCGTTAAATTCGGTAGCGCCTTATGGATTTGTAATAGCAACGCTAAGTTTTCCCGTTTCTTCCCTCTTTCTCCCTCACATCCCACTTTTTTCAAAAAAATATTAGCCTATGTCCGTCTCCTGGTTCCCAACTATCTCTGTACCAAAATTCATCAAAATCAGTTTAGCCATTAAAGCGTGAAGAGGTAACAAACAAACAAACAAACAAACAAACTCACTTTCGCTTTTATAATATTAGTAAGGAAGTAAGGATTCAGCTCAGCTCAAACCTGGAGCTGCCAAATTGATGTTTGGTGTTTCTCGCTCCAGCATTCGCTAAAGCTATTGCCAAACATGAGTTACAGATGCATTCAAGCTGGTTGCTATGCAGAGATTATGCGTTATATTGTATATCTAAAACTGAATAGTAGTAGTTACTGCCAGTATTTCTTAAATCGAGGTCGACGGATATGCGTTTGAAATATCAAACAAAATTTCACAATCTATTCCTATTTACGACTAGCTGGCGCCCGCGGCTTCGCCCACGTAATATAAAAAAGGTAGTATATGTGTTATTCCAGACCATAATCTACCTCTGTGCCAAAGGACCATGGGAAGAAACGTCCCCACCCACCAACAGATTAGAAACACGTGTCATTTGAAAGATCTACCAGAATAGAGAACTTTTTACTATGGCGACATATTATGTCAAATACGTGGGGTTTAGGTTTTATGATATATTGTTTTTTATATATTTTTTCTATTTGACTAACACATTTCCTTAGTGTGCGATACATAGGGTTAAAATATGGCTATCATAATAATGTTTTCAATTATTTTAAAGAAAACGTACGATGGTAGCGTTCATCGCAGGAAGATTATGTGCGGAGTTCCGCAGGGATCTGTTTTAGGACCTCTTTTTCGATGTGGTTCCGCGTACTGATCTCCCCGTTGGCGTTAATATCGTTTGCTAAGCGGATGACACCCTGGTGGGACACTGCTGAAGAGACTATTCAGCTTGCATAGCTGGGACTAGAAAAGGTCGTGGCGTCGATCCGTGAAGTGGGTCTAGAGATAGCGCTACATAAAACTGAGGCGCTTTGGTTCCATAAGCTTCCAAGGACCAGAGAGCCACCCAGCTTGTCAGTCAGAGTTGGAGATGCGCAAGTTCAAGTGGGACGATACATTAAGTACCTTGGCCTGACTTTGGACGGTCGGTGGGGATTCGAAGAGCACTTCCAATGCCCCGAGTTGGAAAGGTATTATGCGCTTTGCACAGACTGTTGCCCAATCTTGGGGGGCCACGAGAAGAAGTTCGCCGCCTATACGCGAGGGTTCTGCAGGCGATGTTTCTTTATGGGGCGCCTGTTTAGTCAAATAGGCTGTCAGGCGTCCGTCCGAGATTTACAGCCGAATGTGCGCCATCCGCCATAGTAGTGATAATCTGCCAGGAATCATTGTGGCAAGGCTGAGGCGGCAGGAACGGCGACGCGCGCTAGAGCAGTGGCGTGAGCGGCTGCAACAGCCGCAATATTCACAGAAGCGTGTTGTCGAAGCCGTCCTGCCACACTTCGAAGCATGGCTGAAAAAAGGGGAGCGCATGTCCTTTAGACTAACTCAGGTGCTTACCGGGCACGGTTGCTTCGGTGAGTACCTGAATAGGATTGGAAGAGAGGCCACGGCAAGCTGTCATCATTGTGGAGGCGGTTTGGACTCTGCACAGCAAACGTTTGAGGCACTCCTCGAACGTATGCTAACGAACGTACGAACGTATGCGTAGGACCCTTCGTTCCAAGTCCCAGGCAGGGCATTCCCTGCGTGGAACTTGGAACGAAGGGTCCTAGTCGCTAGGATCGGGCAAGATCTGTCTCTGCCAACCGTATTTGGGGCTATGCTAACTCTGACAACTGGATAGGCGTAACCTCGTTCTGCGAGACAGTGATGGTCCAGAAGGAGGCTGCCGAACGGGATAGTGAGAGGTCAGATCGCAGTAGGAGAAGAAGTTGAGGAAGCAACCGTCTCGCCACTTAACACGCTGAAACCCCACCTGTAATATTTAAAGCAGGTGGGACTTTGGGGTCACGGGCGTTCAGAATGGTAACTCTGAGCGTTCAGTGAGAAACCTCAGAGATGACCGGCAGCACCGTGGTCACGTGCAAACATGCACAGCGAGGCTCAGGGGTGACCTATGTGTAGTCGCCCCAGGGATGTGCCTTAACAGGCGTTGCACAGAGGGGGGGGGGGCTAGGGACAGATCTATTAAAAGAAAACGGGGCCTCCTTTCATGTGTAGATATGGTGATCACCAGGGTGGTTTTAGTCCGGTAAAAGTCCCACACTGTCCGGTCTTGTCCCCAAAGACCGGTCGCCTTTTGAAGATTTTCCCCCTACAGAAAAAAAAAAGGAACTTTCATATTAAGCTTACGATTGCCTGTGCAATCGCACTATGGGAAGTTGTAGGCACATTATATTCATTGTATGGTGCATGGGGTAAGGGCGACATAATGACGGCACGGTTGGCGCAGTGGCTGAGCGATCGACTGCTGCGCTGCGTGTCGCAGGGTCGATTTCCGCACGGAACAAATATTTGTATGATCTGCAGATAGTTGTTTCGGGTCTGGGTGTTTGTGTATGTGAGTTTAAATGTTTGTAGACGCACCCACGATACAGGAGAATTCCTAGTGTAGGGCAACGATTTATTTAAAAAAAAATGACTATCGCACCAGCACAAATGCATAATAGTATTTTAATAGATGAACTCGCAATATAAAAATCAGAGCTTAACTTAAGCTAGTAGTGTATCCCTAGCAGCGTCACAACACGCTTGTCCTGGTACAGGGGAGAGGTCGCACCGGCCGGCAGCCGAAGTAATGACCCGCAGGGTTGCGATGGTCGCGGAGAGGATCCAGCAACTGGGTCTCGAGGTACATTGCACAAATCCGAAGCCATTGTCTTTCATAGCTGCGGGAATGCGCCACCGTCGGGATCCTAGCTGACGGCAGGAGGGGTTCGCATCGGCGTCGGGTCGACGTTTGAGGGAGAGAACCTCAAACCAACCCAGCCGCCGCGGAAGACTCCCCGGACGTCGGGCGCCGCGAGACGACTCCCGGCCACAGTAGATGCGGGCCTGTGGACGGTGAGCAATGGGTAGTTCACCGTCCGTCCGTCTATTGACGACAAACCGTGTCGACGGCGCGTTAGTGTTTCACGCGCGCCTCAAAGAAATGTCAGCAAAACAAAGGGGCCTGCCAGAGTCACCGCCTGCCGGGGTTGCGGGTTTTTCGAAGTTATTTGATGATTTCCCATCCGCAAAAAAAATGTTCTAGTAGTTTATCGTTTGACATGCATTTCGATGTACTTACTAATAAGTTAAAATGTATATTAATTAACTGAATACTGTTATTATTATTCAAAGACTTTTCGTTTGACAACCAAGTATTTTTTTTGTATAGAATCGTCATTTGTTTACGTGAAAATATGCTTTTTGTTTGTAGTTTTTTTTTTTTTTTTTTTTTTCATAAACCCAATTGATTTTGAAACTAACACTGGTACTTTAGACTTTTCTGGGTCCCAGTGAACAAATCGAGACGCATCCCAAGACTGTTGAAGGGTGGGGACGGGGTCCATACAAAATCCCCCATGGTCCTTTCATCAAGATCCGTTCAACCGCTTTGACGCGAAAGAGTAACAAATATCCATACATCCATCCATCCATAGATACGTCAATTAATAAAGAGAACAGTTTTAGTTATTGAATAATCTAAACTAATATTATAAACGGGTAAAATTTGTTTCGTTTGTTTGCTACGATTTAATTCAAAAACTACTTAGCCAATTCGAAAAAATATTTAAACATATACATACATACATACATAGAAAGCTACATTATTACTTAGTAACATTGGCTATATAATTACACGCTACTACCCACGGAAGCGAGGCAGTAACCAAAGACGTGGGTCAAACCATGCAGACCAGCTAATAGAAAATTATGACTGAAAGGTGGAAATTTAAACAAGATGGCTGAAGTTGTGCCAATTAATATGGTTATTGGTAAATAGTCATTTAATTTTAGAACATGGATTTTAGCAATTCCACGCGATTTGAATATTTCACAAAACGCTATTTTTCTGGTAAACCAAAACTAATTTCAATTGTTATTGCTTATGTAACACAGGAATCCAACGAAATTCATTTCTCATGTAACAGCGATACCACAAACAATTTTCCTATCTATTTGCTATAACATCGCCCTGGCATTTCCGCCCTACCGTCCACCAAATGCGGTAAAAATACTCTCACAAGCTTGTTAACCTAATCGCTCACTCGGCTGAGATAATCGATTCGTCTTGTACAGTCGTGACAACTAATATGTGCCTATACCTACACTCAGCAAAATTCCAATTCGGTTTTCTCGTGAAAAACAATTACGATTAAGATGGAAATCAAATACCGATCCCCAAAATACAGGCTATCTACTTAAATGCTCAAAAATAACAACACCATCTAGGTTACTAATCCTTATCCATACTAATATTATAAAAGCGAAAGTGAGTTTGTTTGTTTGTTTATTACCTCTTCACACCTAAATGGCTAAACCGATTTTGACGAATATTGGTACAGAGATAGTGGGGACCCTGGAGACGGACATAGGCTATTTTTTAAAGAGCGAAAAATGAGGGAGAAAGAGGAAAAAAGGGAAAACTTAGCATTGCTATTACAATAAATAAGGCGCTGAAGCAAAAACTACAGGTGGCACCTGCAAATCAGGAAAGGGGAACTGTCTTTAAATCACAAATTTAACGCAGGCAAAGCCGCGGGCGAAAGCTAGTTACAAATAAAATTAACATTTTGGAATGGACAACTACAGTACTTTCACAAGTTATTTTGTCTGGGACTGTTATTTATTTTTTTTTGTTTTTTGACATTCAAAAGTGCCTGTAAAGGTCTAATTGAAATAAATGCTTTTGAGTTTGAATAACATTTTAAGTTACTTTTCAATATCTCTTGTAGTCATAACATAACATTGCATAACACACAACTCACGTCTGTAATCTTAGAGTGGTAAGACAGCGATGTATTAAACTGTTCACCAAATAGCCCCATGTGTTAGAGGTGGAACCTATTGATTTTGACTGGGCTCAGATGCAGACTCCGTAGTTGCTGGTGAAAAATTCCTGATGATAAAACTTAATGACACTTAGCCTGACCCGGGAATTGAACCAAGAACCTCCTGCTCAGCAATCGCGTTTGCAACCACAAGACCAACGACGTAGACCTTTTTGTAATAATCTTTTATTATCCTTTTTTATAATAGTATAAGTTCCAAATTAATACGAATGTGACAAATTGAGTTATTGTATGCATTATATGCGAGTTCCTGACTGTACCACTCGGTGTTGCACAACTTTTTGCTTTGCAAACTTGTGGGTATCAACATCAATCAAGTTTCCACGTCGTACTAAGTGATTTTTTTTGGTAGGCAAATATTTACTGACATGGAATGACAGAAGAAAAGAAAATAGGTTAATGACAAAAGAGGAAGAAAGTTTTTGCCCGTTTAGGTAGAACGGAAAAAAAACTTACCTACAACGAAATCATTGTTCAACACATCAACCATCAGTTCTGGTTATAAAATAAAAATGTGCTGCTTTAGAAAAACTGTAAAGATATCTCATTCACTGTGACGCAGTCGAAATAAATGTTGTGGGGGTGAGCCGTAACTGTGCTTTAAAAATAAACCCCAAGAGACCTACCCTCCGGGATTGCGGGTTGTTCGAAAGAGATACCACGGCTCTGGATCATAAAGGGCAAAAGAAGATGAAAAACATGGGCAAGTTTTAGTCAGTGAAAGTCTGACACTCCCCCGGCTCAGCCTAGAGCAGGGGAAGATTTTTGATGATTTCCCACCCGCGAAAAAACCTACGAAAGAACCTACCCTGTACTTACTTTGTACCATGTCATCATCTTACGCCCAGCCCTTACCCGGGTCAGTTTCCAGTGTCTAATCAGATGCAGCTTTTTATCAATACTTTATAAAGAGCGACTGCTTATTCGACCTCGACAATGAAGTTAAGTTCATAATATGAAAACTGGTTGTCTCACTTTCTGTCGCTGACTACCTATAACGACGGCCAAAGATCTCAAATGAACAGCCTTATGTGCTATGAAAGCCACGGAGGAAACTCGTTTTGTGACCTTGGCAAGCGCGGCTTAATCATGAAGATCGACCCATGCGGCTACGAACCATGTATTTTTCAATATACTTCCCCGAAAACTGGCTCTAATTGCATTACGATTAGGTTCAACATGCAATGTATTTCAAGGGCTTCCTTTTTTACATTTATCGCAACGGCTTTAATTGTTTTTCTAATTTCACCACAAATAACAATGATAAACTATATGAAAAATGTCGTTTGATTTACGTGAAAATTTGTCACTGCTGTTTTCGGCTCCATAACACCCTCGCCGAGGGGTTCGGGCGTCAAATCCGATTCAGACGCAATTGCAAAGTTTCCTCACTTGAATCAAAATGTGATATTTTCAAAATACATTAAAGAACACTTAACGGCAATAGCAATACATTTTACAATTTATTTTGCACTTGACCTAAAAACGAGACCTCGTATCGAAAAGACCATGATTACAAGCTCCAAAATAATTTAAAAGCAGGTCAAGTCATTACTGCTTCCTCTAGGTATAGACTGATTCTTATCAGCTACCCAATACCCCCTTACTCTGTAGTAATGATCCTGTTGATAAAGGAGAATCACACGTCATTGTCGGCAGATTGTGATGTACAGGGTGGTTGGACAATAGACAGCTGATTATAGGAAATATATAGATACCTACTGGTCAAAATGTCTATGTAATTGAATGGCAAGTCCCTTCGTGTTCTTTGTGCGAAAGATAGTGGCTATTGGAATGTATGGAGATGTTATCGGCGCGTTTAGGGTTGCGTGGACTTTGGAACCACAATGTGTAGATAGCTTTTGTTTTAAGTACGACTCATCATCTGCCTTTTCCTAACGACAGCTAAATACCAGTATTTTTTACGGAGAGACTGCGTTTCTGAACTTCACAACTTATTAAGTTTTTGGCTTTACTTATTAGCTTGATATATTAATCACCAAACCCGCAATGGGCCCGCGGAGTGGATTACGTCCCACTCCAAAGAGAGGGATATACTGTGCCATATACTTCTTCTTCACTTATTTTCTACTAGCTATCCTGCACTGTTTCACCTGCGTATTTGGTTTATGCCCCGCTCCTCTGGGTAGTAGCGTAATGTAATATAACGTATGTTACTCTGTGATAATGTAGTTTGCTAATAGCAAAAGAATTTTTGAAATCGGCCTAGTAGCTTGAGTTTATTCGTTACATCCAAATCTTTCCTCTTTATAATTTATTAGTGAAGATAAACCAAATGAGTTATAGGTAGTTGTATTTCAATTTTGGTGTGAAATAAAGTATATTCTATTCTGAGAACAACGTCTCATGCCTCATTTTAAAACTTGCATCATTTTTCAACACTTTCTGGTTGAAATTAAAAAAAAAACCGACTACAGCTAACAGCTAAATGGCACAAACACATTTAATTAAGTACAAATACGACACACGCACATTAACGTTTACAACACTGATATAATGGCTTATAATGACTAAATAATGTAACACTCCAAACAAAGACGGAGGGTGTTAACAACATCCAAATTTTTGCGAAGAATTTCCGTCGCTAACAATTTGGTAATTACATGCCTAACAATTATTGGGGGCTCTGCTCAGCAATTAGCAGCTTCATGCTCAAAATTGCTTCTCGATTAAGTAATTACCAACCAATTGAATTCCGACATTCAAAGAACGTCCCTACTCGCATAAATAATATTAGATTATTCGGTGTTAAAGTATCAACCAAAGTGGCAAGATTAAGATGCTAATTTTATTTTGATGTAGGTAAGCGAAAATGGAAAATAAAGGAAAAGCGACCACGGCTCGGAAAACTTAACAAGTGACAGCTTTCTAGGGGTTTTGGCCCTGACAAGGGTCAGCGGAACCCTTGGATGCAAGCCCAGATCCTTTCTAAAGTGATCCATAAGTTACGTTCTACAGCGTCTCTCAAAACGAGAAGACTAAAATCATTTCAGCGAAACAAAAATATTAGATCCCACATCACGTTTACCGGATTTCTCTTAACGAAAAGAAAACAATAATAACGAAATAAAATGTCACCGAATATCGCGTTAAGTCACATCACTACTGATCCACTTCCCGAGAGATGAATGTATTAATATTCTTCCGCCGTCACCCACAGGATAAACGAAAAAGTTTTTCACACAAAAAAAATATATTAAAATAAAAAATACGTGGCAACTATATTAATAAATTCGTTTCACGTCCAATACATACGTCCCACAGACATCAGTGTGGGGAATTTCAACAAGGTAGACCGTATAATGTTGTTACTAGAGAAGGGCCGATTAATCGGGATTCGAATTCGGCTTCCGTGTTTCTTTGGGAGAGCGCGAACGGCCTGGGGACAGCGTTTATTTGAATAAAAGGGTTGGCTTACGTAGTTGTTTTAAGCTTAAGTCAATAAAAGGAACCCTTGTAGAAAGGTCAAGAACCGCTTATAAATACCAATATGTTTTCTACCTCACATCAAACTAAATATAAACACAATTGTTCTTACATAATATTTTGGTTTCTACGATTTGATCTTCGCTGCTTGCCAAAAACATAGAAAATAATACCCAAAACTAGCTGAAATTATAACTGTCGAATAGAAATATCCAAGCCGGAAAGTTCCACAGAAATTCTACGCAAAAAAACAAATGCATAACTCTTGCGAACGATCCCTGTCGGAAAATAACAAAAGTATCCGAACGTCGTTCTCGGCTCAAACGATAAAAAGGCCAAAGATTCGTCGCTAGCCGAAAAATTGCTCCCGTCCGGACTCAACGGTATAGAAGTATTATAGGAGCCTACTAGACATTTGTATAGCTCGATATTTCTTGTATAGCCAAGCGTTTTATTAGGTACTCAAGGACCAATTTTGTGTAACTTAGATAAAGATAAGAGTTATTTGACTGCGATAATAATTGTAGTTAATTTCTCGCACAAAAAAACAATATCTAATCAAAATGTTGGTCGGTGCGTCAAAGATTTTCCATTAGAAATTAATGAAGCCTACGTAAATTGACTTTTTGCCCGTCAAAGGTGAATCAAACGCCCTTATAACATTGAACTGAAACATTTTTTTTTCATGTTATCTAACGTCAAAATCTAATATTTAAAGTCGGCTTCGATCAAGATCAATAAACCAGCACGAATTCTTGCCCTACTTGAATGTTTTAGTCATTTGATAAAATGGTTATCGAACTAATTATTGTGATAAACTAGCTTTTGCCCGCAGCTTCGCTCGCGTTAAATTCGAGGTAACACAGTTCCTCTTTCCGGATGTACCGATTTTTAGCTCCCTACCTTGAAAACTGTGAAAAGACCCATATAAAATTTCACCCCCTATTTTAAGGGATTGGGGGCAGATTTCTGAAAAAAAATATATACATTTTTTTTGCTTTCTACCTTGAAAATTGCGAAATGCTCCATACAAACTTCAACCCCCCATTTTAGGGAAGTGGGGAATTAGAAAAAGACAAAAAGTAGCCTATGTCTGTCTCCAGGGTCCCAACTATGACTGTACCAAAATTTATCAAAATCGGTTTTGCCATTTAGGCGTGAAGACGTAACAAACAAACAAACTCACTTTCGCTTTTATAATCCTAGTAACGATTCATCGCCCTATTTCTTAGTACAAGTTTATTTAAACAAGAAAGAGTTTTATACATATCTTGTTTATGTATAAACTGTATGCCAACGTGTCTGTCATTTAGAAATGAATGTAAATTTCTTAAAGGTTTTTGGATTCAAGATCATAGAAGATTTTTGAGTTCTCAGAACAGTTAATATCGTTATATTTTATTCTAGGTAAAAGTTACTTACAAAGAGAATACAATGTACTGCGAATAATTAAAGTGAAAGAAATGTTTTTGAATCTGAAATGTTATTGATAGTAGATAAGATTGTAGTTTAATAAGATTTATTCATTTTATTTACTTATTTTAATAATGTACGGCGAATATAGTTGTTTTTTTAAAATTATGACTAAGAATATTTCACAAAACGAGTAATAGCTCTCCTTTGGGCAGTCTGGTAAAAATATGCATAAATAAAATAAATAAACGTGTTTTTTATCAATCAACACGGAAGCCACTAATCTTTAATTTCTCTATCATTTGAGATTAATCCATTTGAGATACGAATCCATCAATTAATATTAAACAAAAAATAAACCATCGATTTTTAAAAGATCATTTAGACATTCAACCTTCACAGTTACTAAGCATTTTTGTAGACTACGTTGCATGTCGCAAATAGTGCCCAGACAGAATCTATTTCAAGCTGAACAAGTTTATCCCTCTCAATATCTTCAGCATAAGGAAATTCCAGAACATTTCTTGACCAGAAAATAGGTAGCCACTTATACCTTATGCATGTGAGAAGAATACCAATGCCCGCATGCTCGTATTATGAATAAAATAAGTTATACATTTATGAGGTAGATCCACGTACTGAGAACATACTTCGTCCATCCATTTATATAATTGGACACAAGTCTAAGGTACCAAATTTAGTCTAAGATCGGTTTTATTTCATAGGCATAAATAAGCTTTTTGAAATTCTAGTGTTAACACTGGTGTATGGATGACTGTACTGAATATACTTTGGCCATCCTAACAAATTATCTGTGCAATACCGTTTTGCAGTGCCCATTCGTATCCTTTCTATTTAATTAATCGTTGACCCACACTAGGAATTTCTCCTGTACCGTGGGTGCGTTTACAAACATTTAAAGTCACATACACCAACAGCCAGATCCGGAACAACTTCATGTAGATCATACAAATTTTTGTTCCGTGCGGGTATCGAAGCCGCGACACGCAGCGCAACAGTCAATAGTCTAGCCACTACGCCAACTGTGCCATCAAATCGTATCGACTCAGCATTGGAACTCAGGCTAAAATTAAAATCAAAAGGCATTTATACTCTGACACTTTTTAAACGTCAATTACACAAGATAGTCCCCTCGCCCCACACCAGGCACTTGACATTAATAATAATATTCTCTAATACTTTGTGTAACTTATTTTTTTTATCACCACTGCATTGCAAAACAGTTACAGACGAACAGTTATCGTGAGATAAATAAAAAGAGTGAAAAATAACATAGAACGTAAAAGTCCAAAACGTGGTCGGATCCAGCCACCCACACGCAGCACGCATGGTTGATTACGACCCACTCACTCTCACACAGAGACAACTGAGTAGCCAGAGTAATGGAAATGTTATAAATTGATTAAATAAAAACCGTGAACAACACAGACTACTCAAAATATTGTCTCTCCTCCTCCCTTAAATCCATCCAAAGGTTGGCACAGAGCCTGAGCGATCGACTACTGCGCAGCGTGTCGCGGGTTCGATCTCTGCACAGAACAAATATTTGTATGACCTATAGGTATTTGTTTGTTTAAGTGAGTTTAAATATTTGACTCACTTCACGGTTACCGATTTCGTTGTTTTACATACAAATTGCACGGTTAACTCTAATCTTCCCAATTTTTTTCTGTGGCGCTATGATCAGCGGTGCAAAAAGTAAAATATAAGATATAAGATCTCTTAACGTACACAAAAAGTTTTAAAATGTCAGGCACAAAAAAAAATCAAATTCAAATTTTGACAACATAAATTTATGTCAATCAAATTGACTTTGACTATGAAATAAGGTTAGCAGCATAGTAAAATTTTAAGCGTGATTTAAGTTTTTGTTTTTTAAACACACATTTTTATTTATTTACTCCAGTGCTATTCCATCAGTGCACACTATTCAATTTAATATTTAAGAAAAAAATCGAATTAGTAGCATTCAAAATAATTAACAAAAAAATATAAATTAATTAATTCGTAATAATTAAGTAATATTGAGTTTATTATAAGCATCAATGTTGCAGGTAACTTAATAAAAATATCAGGTCGAATTCAATAATAATCCAATACATTATGTCACAATACGAATGATAATGTATTTCATGCGGTACAAATAATTCATCGGTAAAAATAATGAGAAATAAATATTATGCCAATAAAATATAAATGATAAAAAGTCACTACATTTTGATGTCATCATTAAAAACTAGGACCAAAACAGTTTGTCTACCAGGCCTTAGTAGTTTTTTATTGTATCTAAGACAAATACAATTTTGACAGCATTGGCAACGCGAGTATCGTGTCAGATTGCTTTAGTAGAGGACAAAAATATGTGTAAGTACCCATTCTGAAACATTTAGAATTTCAGATATTCTTGACTCTTCACGTTTTCGTACATAGTGCTGTTTTAATGTCGATATATTTTTGCTTCGATAAACATAACATAATATTCTTGACGATAAAATAATATGTGAATATATTCGTTCCCTGCGGCTGATAATTGACTGAATTCATTTGTTCACAGCTTTATTCGTGTGGAAATATTGATAACCAAATGTTGTGGAGGAATTATTCTTGTAGGCAGACGTGACATACATTTCTACGTGCGGCAATCGTGAGCTGTAATAGTTGAGTAGAGACATATTTCATTTGTTATTAAAATATAGGAACGCAGTTAATGTTTATTAAAGTCCTACGAACCCAAACCAAGCGCTATGCTTGCATATTTATTGTGCGAACTGCTAGTATGTGGAATTCAGAGCCAGCTTCTCTGTTCCCTGACCATTGTATTATAGACCCCTTCAAAGTTCGATCGTGACAAATGGGCTTCATAGCATGCAAGGTACGACCAAACGCAAGCCTATTTAGTTAAAAAATAATTTTATTTTTCCAGGATGACTTGATAATCTTTCTTCCCTTGACCTATGTAACTTAGGGCCGGTGCAACTAATTTTTTACCATTCTACATTTTTATTATGACGCAATCTATAATATATTTATATAAAAGCGAAAATCACTAACTAAGGAAGAATCGCAAGAACTACAAGTGTTATTAATCCTAAATTTAAATAAATAAAATAAATAAATATATTGGGACAACTCACACACGGCTATCTGATCCCAAGCTAAGCAGAACTTGTGTTATGGTAACCAGACAACTGATATACATACTTATATAATATATAAATACATACATATTATAGGTAAATCACACCCAGACACAGAACAAACAATCATGCTCATCACACAAAGTTTGTCCTGGGTGGGAATCGAACCCACGACCTCCGGCTCAGCAGTCAGGGCCACTAACCACTAGACCAACAGGCCCGTCAAAATTTGGCATGGGGGATCCTTTAAGAATGTACATAGGTGCTCACTTAGATGGGATTTTGCAAAATTCAAGCCTTATGAGGGTGGAACAGGGTGGCAAAGTGTGTATGGGAGAATGCAATTCCTTATCTGGATGGACTTTAAAAAAACAAAATAATAGACTATAACGCTATGCTGGGCACAGCTGCTATTATGATAAAAAACTTAATAGTCCTTGTCTATAAACACTAACAAAAAAGTAATTATACGTAATGTATTTTGCGAACGAGGTTAGCCGACCTCTTTTATTAGCTGACTTTATTTGTATAGGACATCATCTTGTGCCAAATGCTAGACTCAGTCAAAGATAAAAGTTAACAGCAAAAGTTTAGTCCCAATTTTATCTAGGTATTTGAGGACAAACAAAGACTCCCTTCAATTTCTAAAACAAACAGATAAGTAGGCACACAATGGAAAGTAATTATTAAGAAATTAAAGTTTATTCCAGAAAACAATTTTGATTTGAAGACCTCTTTAAGTTTGTGTGTTTTTTTTTAGAATTTGGGTTGATTGATTTAGTGAAACTTTTTAACAAAGAAAAGTTTTGAGTGATGTTGGGGTAATTAAGGTTACCTATTTAGGCTAATTGATGTCTTAGTTTTCTAAGACTTTCTTTTAGAGAGTGAATTTGAGGCATGTATTTATAAACTAACAAAAATCTTTTTTTTAAAGTGGCCAAGTGCGAGTCGGACTCGTGCACTGAGAATAAGAATAATAATATTTACCAGGATTTTTGTGTACAAGTAGTTCGAGAATTCCGTAAAAACGCGATTATATCTTTTGACTGCATAGACTTAGGGTGTTGATTTTTCATAGCTCCAATAGACCACAGACTTAGATATATACTTTTAATTTCAACTTAATACCACCTCCACGCGTTCCCGAGATAAAGTGTCTTGACAGACAGATAGACAACAAAATGATCCTATTAGGGTTTCATTTTATCCTTTTAAGATTCGAAATACTAAAACGGGTTGAGAACCTGATAAGTTATTATAGAATTTAATGCATCTTAACCGAAGGTACTTAAGAGCTATCAGCATCAATATTCGTGATTGACATTGACGAAGCTTGGACGCCGTTGCTGGATCGTCGTTTTTATGAATGGCATCTTGCAGTTTAACCTAGGAGGTTGTCGTCTGTTTAACCAGGCAATTCCTGTGGATGCCTTGAAATTAAAGCCTGCAGCCAGGGCAAAAACTTATAAACTAAGCGACTACACTCTAAGAACACCCCCTGTGGTGTATGAGCCTCGGCTCAGGGCGTCGCTGGGGAAGGACAACAAAGGGACAGGCTGGGTCTGAGTGATATTATTTGGGGACTGGTTTGAACTTACTGGCTCAGCATCGCAGGCTGGCTCTAGCAAGGGAAGGGTGGGTGCTGGAACGTCGTTGAGAGATAGCATAAACTGGATTAGTGTAAGTTGATGTGTCGGCGTGTGTACTTATTTTAAAATAATTCTACCTGTAATATTAAATCTTGATGGACTTACCACCTACAAAATTCACTAAATATAACCTCAGATGCTCAATCTCTGCAATCAATACGTCTACCCCTAATTAGGGTAAATCTCAAATGGCTTCGATCATTAACGCGTGTCAAGAATCCGAGACAGACTATAAATTATAATCTCGCAAGCAATGAAAACGTACTTACACAAAGACAGCTCAGTAATTAAGTTCAAGACCCTAAATGCGAATACATTTTGGACTGTGTAGTAATAGATTTAGAGTTTATTAATAGAGGCTGCAATTTATCTAGACTGACCTTATTTCAACTCTTATGCGTCGTTTCTGTAAAGGGAGACGCACTGGGCGTCGGCGTCGGGAGCCACGAGACGACTCCCGGCCACCGTAAACTTGGGTTTATGCACGGTGACCCGACTGGTCCTGGGTTCTAGTCTTTAATTCAGGGGCCGGGCAAGATGTAATTTTATTTATGATGGCAGCTACGGAGTATGACTATGTGCCCGATTAATGGCTATAGGCTTGCCCCGCTGTTGCATGGGACTTCAAACATAACTGGCAAATTATGTCTGTAATACTTTTATGCTAAACTCTCCAAAAATACAAGTCTGGTATATGATGTAAAAACTTATTTGCCAAATAAATTTAAAAAATAAAAATTAAAAAAAGGAAAATAAGTTTAATTCTGGAAGTCAGTGACCTTTTTTTAATTTATTGTTTTTGAGTTGAAACCAACTCCCGGTTTTTTAATTTGAAAAAGTTATTTTAGTTTTGGTATGATAGTATCTCACACAATTTTTTATCGAGTATTCATTTTCCATTGCTTCTAAAAGATATATACAAACCATCCACATACATTTGACGGGCCTGTTGGTCTAGTGGTTAGTGGCCCTGACTGCTGAGCCGGAGGTCGTGGGTCGTCTTTGTGTGATGAGCATGATTGTTTGTTCTGTGTCTGGGTGTGATTTATCTATAATATGTATGTATTTATAAATTATATAAGTATGTATATCAGTTGTCTGGTTACCATAACACAAGCTCTGCTTAGCTTGGGGTCAGATAGCCGTGTGTGAGTTGTCCCAAGATATTTATTTATATTTACATTAAAAGAAAAAATATGTATAATAGCAGATAACTCATAAACTAACAAAGCAATATAAATAAAATTGATATGGGAACCCTTCGAAAATATACCCTTACGATTATAAGAAAGTTACGAAAATCGGCCCGCAGTTGATGGAAAAATCGCGTAACAAACATAAAAAACCAACACAGGTAAATGATAGTTATTTTGCAAGTAGGTTTTCACAAACACTTTAACACGTCTTTTTTTAAAAACTAGATGAGGCCGGTGTTTCGTACCCGACTACTCTGAGAAGAAACAGCCGAAACAAACTCAGAGGTCATAGTCTCTTTTAAAGTCCAGACAAAAAATCTTGGTTAACTTACATGAGGACTATGCAGATTAGTGTCTGAAGTGGTCTTTTTAAGAAAGCACCACACAGATTGAGTAGACCTGTCCAGTCAGTGCAAGCATTTGTCAGTTATCGTGTAGTTCGACTATAATATAACCCAAGGAGCTCAACGAAACGACGAACAATACCAAAAAAGGGACATTGGTGAAGGTCCCTAATAGTACTCAATTGCCAGACAATCGTCAAAAACAAAGTAAATAAAAGTTATGATCCACATGGATCCAATAAACAACTACAGACTAGAAAATATTTACAAAATAAATTAATGAGATCATAATGATCTCATAAAATGTCATAATAAAAAAAAAAAAAAATAAGGTAAAAAATAATATGATCACTTTAGTACAAAAGTTTACGTAATTAGCCTTAACCAATCTTGTATTTGTACAGATTGTCTTCGCCTTAAGCGCTGGATTAATTATTCTGTAATCACCACACGGATAATCCATCAGATAGGCTTTATTTCCTTTTTACAACACTCTGGAATCACTATTCTTATCTTAGCTCTTAATCTACACGATACTATAGTTTGACTACCCTACAGTATTGACAGGCAAGCCTATATCTAAATTTGGGCCTAGACAGAGGGTTAACATAATACTTTCCGCACTAGGGTTACAATATTTGCTACATTTCTTACGAAACGGTATCGATCCACGAAACAAAAATGTTCTCTTGAATATTTCGGCTGCTCACGTAATACGGTCTTAGTAACATAGAATCAGGTTGCTAAACAATGGCTGGCTTATCGTTTTTTGAGGTTAAGTTATACTTGGCGGGGTCAGTATTTGGATGGGGAATAATTCTCATAAATGAATTGTTTATACTAGAAATTTCCATTGTATCATGGGTGCATTTAAAGACATTAAAACTCACATACGCAAACAACCAGACCAGACCCGAAACAACTATTTGTAGGCCATACAAATATTTGTTCCATGCAGGAATCGAAACCGCGCTACGCGGCGTAGTAGCCAGTCGCTTAGCCACTACTCCAACTGTGCCGTCACATAAATAGACTCTATGTACAACCATCATCATCTGCCTAGCCTTTTCCCAACTATGTTGGGGTCGGCTTCCAGTCTAACCGGATGCAGCTGAATATCAGTATTTTACATGGAGCGACTGCCTATCTGACCTCCACAACCCAGTTAGTACTGGGTAATACGATACCCCTTGGTAAGACTGGTTGTCAGACTTTCGGGACACTGACTACCTGTCACGACTGTCAAAGATCTACAAATGACAGCCGGGACCAACGGCTTAACGTGCTTTCCGAGGCACGGAGGAAACTCGGTATGTAACGGGTGGTCACCCATCCACAGACCAACCTAGGCAAGCGCGGCTTAACCTAAAGATCGACCCGAGCGGCTGCTATTATTTAGCACGAACCGTGAAAATAATATTATATTATTACTAGCTTTTGCCCGCGGCTTCGCTCACGTTAAATTCGGGGTAAAACAGTTCCCCTTACCTGCTACCTGTAGTTTTTGACCTTGCGCCTTATTTATTGTAATAGCAAAGTTAAGTTTTCCCTTTTCTTCCCTCGTTTTCCCTAATTTCTCACTTTTATAAAAAAAATAGCCTCTGTCCGTCTCAGAGGTTCCAACTATCTCTGTACCAAAGTTCATCAAAATCGGTTTAGCCATTTAGGCTTGAAGACGTAACAAACAAACTCACTTTCGCTTTTATAATATTAGTAATTTTCATAATGTATTATTCATAATGCTTTATCAGCCGCTATAAGTGATTAAAACCCCAATTATAATTTTCTGACAACTGCTTTAACCCTAAAATATTGATGTCATCGAGTAATTGGGTCGTAGTGGTCAAACGGCGAGAGACATTAATTGACAAAATATTGACATCATCAACTTCTACCCCGATAATTAAAGGTCAGGTGCGTCATATTCACGCGGCGTTCAGATGATCAGATTTATGAGTTCTATTGTCTGAACGGTGTTCGCCAAGGTCGATTCTGTCTTTCAGAAGTTAAAGTGGTTTGAAAATAGAGTGTTGGGTATTTGAAAAAACCGGCGACATAACCGTCCATATCATTTGACTGTGTAAACTAACAGAATTGGGAATATGATTTTCGTCTTGATGACTCCACGCGTTGCCGAGATGAAGGGTCTTGACAGACAGAAGGACAACTAAAAAGTCATCCGTTTTTTTTCTTTTTAAAGTACAGAACCCTCAAAATTTACATACACTATGATCATATTTATATATCCCGTCATTTGTGAGTTCTAGGTTAGTACCTAGAACTCACAAATGACGGGATATGAATCACATTTAAATTCTTTAAATAGTCACAGACACTATTAATATTATGAGTTCATTTATTGGTTTTTTTACATAGAATTACATTTTTAAATATTTCTTAATAAAAACCATAAAAAAAAAACATTTAAAAATATAAAAATAGTAGCCCACCGGTATCGGGAACAGGATCCAAGCTACCGGCGGTCAGGGCTCCAGAGAAAGGAACCTCCTAACAATACGAGCCGTGTCCAGGAGTACCGCTTTCTGTATTAAGCCCTTGATCCAGCTGCCTAACGAGAGCCTATCTCTATTTGATGACTATAAATACCGACTTTCTACAATCAACGCCTGACATGCAGAGGGAAGTAAATGAACGTTATCGCCGCATCTTATCGATGTTACCAAGCGAACGGCGCAATGGCGGTTAGCTAAGTTGCAAAAAACGCTAAGTAATGAAGACAAAATAATGACGTCCAAAACACATCACAGTTCTTATATCAGTTCACAAAGAACAGTTCTTTGTCCCCCCCCCGTATCATTACGTTCCGTGTACTAAATTGAATAAAAGGTGGACACACGGACATTCCTTGTTAACCCGAGATCGTTCCACAAATGACTGACAATGGAGTCGATTGTGCCCGAATGAGGTGATTTGTGTTGGATCACAGGTGAATGTGGAGCCTAAAGGTCAATTTGGTTTTTGTGAGCGTTAGCACTTATTGAGATAAAAGATTTATCTGGGGAAAAGGAGAGCGAGGTCGGAAAGTGAATATTTTTTTTCTCTGCAATATGTTTTGGTTTTCAGGGTTGCGTACCTCAAAAGTAAAAAACGGAATCCTTATCCGGATCACTTTGTTGTCCATCTATCTGTCTGTCTGTCAAGACCCTTTATCTCAGGAACGCGTAAAGGTATCGAGTTGTTATCGGTGGGCGAGTCTGACTTGCTCTTTGCCGGTGTTTTTTTTTGTGATTTGACCTAAATATGTTATTAGTACAGTTTCATGTATTTGATATTATACTGGTGAAGCATATATTGAGGAGCTCGTGGCTAAATAAAAAGTAGCCGCTCGGGTTGATCTTTAGGCTAAGCCGCGCTTGCCTAGGTTGGTCTGTGGATGGGTGACCACCCGTTACATACCGAGTTTCCTCCGTGCCTCGAATCGGAAAGCACGCCGTTGGTCCCGGCTGTCATTTGTAGATCTTTGACAGTCGTTACAGGTAGTCAGTGTTCCGAAAGTCTGACAACCAGTCTTACCAAGGGATATCGTATTACCCAGTATTAACTGGGTTGTGGAGGTCAGATAGGCAGTCGCTCCATGTAAAATACTGATATTCAGCTGCATCCGGTTAGACTGGAAGCCGACCCCAACATAGTTGGGAAAAGGCTAGGCAGATGATGACTGGTAAAGCATAAACTTAACTATAATCAGCTTCAATCTCACCCATAGCTGGATCTCAGGTTGTTTTACTGTTAATCGAGTGATCCAAATCAACTGTCGGACCCAGAGCGGTTCAAAGTCAGATTTGGGTAAGCTCATTCCACGATCGATCTCATTTCTGTTCTAGGACAAAACTGAGGTCAAGAACACTTTTAACATGAAAAGGCATATTTTTGCGTACCTGAAAAGGAAAAAAACGTAACCATTTTAGAAACATTTTGTTGTCCTTTGTCGAGACCTTTTATCTTGGGAACTCGTGCAGGTATCCAGTTGAAATTAAAACCATATACTCAAAGCTATAGTCTTATAGATGTGTGAAAAAATCTACCCTCTAAGTCTACGCAGTCAAAAGATATGGCGGTTTATGTTGCAAGTTTGTAAGTTTGTACGCGATTTTGACCGTTCGCCGTTGTTTCTTATACTATGAAATGTCGGTTTTCGCACAGTATTTTCCATCATTGTCATCATCGGTTTTGAAATAAACTAGTGGTACTACAATATAAACAACAAAACTACTCTGTTCTGAGTCTCTACCTATCTTGAATTTTAACACCTAAATGTTTTAATATGATAAGCAGTTTTCGTCGTCTTCAGAAAGTGGGGTGGCGAAAAACAAACTACAGCTATATAGATTCTATAGCATGATTTGCTCGCCTCGCCGACAAGATTATCCTTTCAATGTACTTTTCAACCCTTTCGAAGAATCTCGGAGAGTTTGCGTTATTTTACTGGTTAAAAGCTTATTTTTGTCTGCACGGCAAAATGGTTGCGATATTCCGAATGACATAAATTAATCATTTATTTTATTGATATTATAAAATCTGAATGCTACTTTTGAAGGAGAAATATTTTTAAAGTAGTAGTATTTTTAAAGAATACGTAACTGGCCATTCGGTAGTATGTCACAATAAGGTCGGAGTATATCCTTACTAATATTATAAAAGCGAAAGTGAGTTTGTTTGTTTGTTACCTCTTCACGCTTTAATGGTTAAACCGATTTTGATGAATTTTGGTACAGAGATATTTGGGAACCAGGAGACGGACATAGGCTTAAAAAAGTGGGATGTGAGGGAGAAAGAGGGAAGGAAAGGGAAAACTTAGCGTTGCTATTACAAATCAATAAGGCGCAAGGGGAACTGTGTTACCCCGAATTTAACGCGAGCGAAGCCGCGGGCAAAAGCTAGTCTATTATAATTGTGGCGTTTCCATAACATCATTAGCTGCCCTTTTTCCCAACTGTGATGTAAGAAAGATCTTTTTTTTTAGACTTAAACAGCACAAAGCAATAAATCCAAATTAATTTAAAAAATAATATTTAAAAAAAACCGGCCTCCAGCGAGTCAGACTCGTGCACCGTGGGGTCCGTACATGCGACATAAACAGCCAATTTTTTGATTGCGGAAACATAAAGGGTTGATTTTTTCATTATATGGTTTTAATTTCAACTTGATACCTCCACGCGTTTCCGAAATAAAGGGCCTTGAGAGACATACATACAGACAGACGGACAGGAAAGTGATCCAATCCAATAAGGGTTCCGGTTTTTCCTTTTGAGGTACAGAATTCTTAAAAGTAATAAAATGATGGCATTTTTCAAATAATTGGTTCGTTCTTTCTTTTTTAAAAAAAAAAAACTTTGCCCCACACTAGGCATATCTCCTGTATCGTGGGTGCGTTTACAAACAATTAAACTCACATACACAAACAGCCAGACCCGAAACAACTATATGTAGGCCATACAAATATTTGTTCCATGCGGGATACGAACCCGCGACACTCAGCGCAGCAGTCTATCGCACAGACACTGCGCCAACCGCCAACGTATAAAAAAAGCCATTCGCTCCATGAAACATACTGGTTTTCAGATGCATACGGTTAGACTGGAAGTTGACCCCAATATAGTTGGGTAAAGGCCTAGTCTTTTCCCAGATGACCCAAAAAATAAATAAATAAACAAATCAAATTTTCCCAGATATATCCCATTTTCTATCCGAACAAAAATAAAACATAAACTTTTACTACTATTTTGCATATTAAAAAAACTAAAGTTTTCTTACAAAGTGGCTTCATCTTTTGATTCTTTATTGAATTTTCTTTACTTTGAAAACAAGTCCTAAGGGACGTCGTGTATCTTAATGTAGGCGTATGTCAAGTTCGCCACCTACGCTTTTCGTAATACTTTTTTACATAAAGACTGGTTTTATCATTCTAGACGGGTTCAACGATTTTTTTATATAAAATAAATCTTTATTGTATGAATATGAGACAGCCATACAGAGTAACTTAAAGACACACAAGAAAGATATAAATAACTATGTAGTTTATAGTTATTTTGAGATTAATATATCATAATGAATGGTTTGATTGTCTTTGGACTGATTTACCCCTAAGATGGGGGCCTCATATTCAGTTTTTTTTTCATTTGGCTGTGAAATTCTTTGTTACCAATATTATTTAGCATTTATTATATTTTTATAAGTAAAATTTTACCCCTTGCGTGTGCTGTGTTGTGAAATAAGAGTAGGTTATTAAGTTTTTAAGAATACAATTATCCTTATATCATTTAAGATAAAACATAATCAGCATCATTCATACTATCTCGTTTATTAATTCAAATCCATATCAATTTCAAGTTTAAATATTTATTTTTAAAATCATACAAATAAAAAACATTTAAAACTGGTAGCAACCGGTATCAGGAACAGGGTCCACCGGCAGTCAGGGCTCCAGAGAGACAAACCTTCTAACGATACGAGCCATGTCCAGGAGTACCGCTTTCTGTATCAAACCCTTGCTCCAGTCGTCTAACGAGAGCCTCCTCAGGGCATCCATTTTATTATTAGGTTCTTAAAACCATAACATTGTTTGTACAACCAGTAATTTTAATTTTAAAATGGACATGTTTACGTTACGTGTTGGGGCCTCTCGCGTTGGGATTGCGAACGGTCAGAGACGATCAGAGAGAGATCAGATACAGGACCAAAGGCTTTTCATAACTATTCGTACCATCGACCTTAAATATTTATCATTCCGCAACTTCCAGACGAAAATGTAAAAGATCCAATAACATGTTTTGCGACCCGGTATTTGAACCCAGGCCCGACGCTCAGCAGTCGCACTGGTATATATAGGATCAACAGGACTGTTTTCATAGATTACATTAGCTTAATAAGCTGGCAACAAGGCAATCAAAAACATAAAGCAATATTATTTTAGCTTTATTTTCTTTGTAATACTTCTTTTTGAAGTTGACATGTTTGTATGTAGTCACGTAAAAAATACAACGTAACAAACATTTCTAATTCAAACTGTTTTAAAAAATAATGTTGCCATTTTTATTTAAAATTACACAATGAATAAGAATAATGCTTTCAACTCCAACAAAAGTTTAAAATGTCGTTACATTTTGTGTATTTCGTAACGTTCGACTTAAAAGAGAAAAAAAAAACCGGCCAAGAGCGTGTCGGGCCACGCTCAGTGTAGGGTTCCGTAGTTTCCCGTCCGTCACAATAAGTGTTCCCACTTATGAGTTTAAAGGTGGAGGAGCGTGCAACATTGCACGCTCCGCGGCAGGCGCTCCGACTTGTGACGGTTTATAGCGCGAACTCAAAGGGGAGCGCAGTGTGTCAAAGGGGAATGCATGTAGAAGTGCGCGCGACGTATCCATTGGAGCAGTTGCAGGAGCGCGGAGCGCCAACACGGTTGTAATTACGGGACACTAAAAACGGGCCCATTGTACTTAATTGTATTTTATTATTATCCAAGTATGGGAATAGTGCGTTAACGTAAACGTGCTGCGAATGACTTAAACTATTATATAAACTATCATAGACCCGTAATATTCCATTGATGTAATAAATGCAAATCCAATGCCCCACAAACCCGACTTCTCCGCCATATATAATTTGTAAATGAGACTCGTTTTGAGGCACAGGCTCTATTAGTTCCGGGTAAAGAAAAAGAGACACTTCTCTAGGCCGAAACGATGTGTGTTGGGCTAACAAATCATGAAAGGCGCGCACAGCGTCGTCCTCAACATGATTATCACTGTTCAAAATATACGAGAACATTTTAATACCGGACAAATCAAAATCAAACCTCGACGACTAATTAGATTATGCACTCATAAATAAAATTACGAATATATTCAAGTGCAAATTACTTTACCACGGTAGGTCATGAAAGCACGGAAAATATTAACATCGACTTTTAAAAAAATGACGTCATTACGCAACGCCATCTATCGAACCATTTATGAACTGTTTTTTACCTTAACGTTTTGATGGTGTTAAAAAAATGAATTTTAGTTTTATCTAAACTGCCTTAGCATGTTCTTGATAGAAGTTTTATGTAGTTATAAGATACCGCCAATGCCAAGGAGCGACCAACCGAACAATTCGGTAATACCCGATCCAATGTAATAAGTACCTACAGCGCCATCTCTCGGGGAATTGGGTTACTAATTAATACAAAGACGTGCAAGTAGTTTTCGGTGGTAATTTTGGATTGCGAGAACCGATTTCAATAATTCTTTTTTTGTTTAAAAAAGATACGTTCAGGATAATAAAATATGTAAACGAAGTTAAAAAAAATGGTTGCATATACGATTATACTACAAACTTAATCCAGAAATTATTTTGTACAACTTTTTGTCTTTTTTGTACAAAAACTGTTGTGTCAATCAAGTTCAAAATAATTTTCCTAGAAAGTCCTTATAAAGTTCTACTTTTCAGATTTTTTTCATATTTTCTAAACTTATGGTTCAAAAGTTAGAGGGGGGGGGGGGACACATTGTTTTTTACTTTTGGAGCGATTATTTCCGAAATTATTGACATTATCAAAAAATTATTTTAGTAAACCCCTATTCATTTTTAGGGTTCCGTAGTCAACTAGGAACCCTTATAGTTTCGCCATGTCTGTCTGTCCGTCCGTCCGTCCGTCCTCGCTTAATCTCTGTGACCGTTAGCACTAGAAAGCTGAAATTTGGTACCAATATGTATATCAATCACGCCGACAAAGTGGTAAAATAAAAATTGGAAAAAAATGTTTTATTAGGGTAGCCACCCTATATGTAAAGTGGGAAGTGATTTTTTTTTTAAGTTCAACCCTAACGGGTGATATATTGTTGGAAAGGTATTTATAAATGAATAGGGGTTTACTAAAACCATTTTTTGATAATGTCTATAATTTCGGAAATAATCGCTCCAAAAGTAAAAAACAATGTGTCCCCCCCCCCTCTAACTTTTGAACCATAAGTTTAGAAAATATGAAAAAAATCTGAAAAGTAGAACTTTATAAGGACTTTCTATGAAAATCATTTTGAACTTGATTGACACAACAGTTTTTGTACAAAAAAGACAAAAATTTGTACAAAATAATTTCCTCCTCCACCTTTAAACTCATAAGTGGGAACACTTATTGTGACGGACGGGAAACTACGGAACCCTACACTGAGCGTGGCCCGACACGCTCTTGGCCGGTTTTAAATACCTTTCCAACAATATATCACACGTTAGGGTTGAAATTAAAAAAAAAAATCACTTCCCACTTTACATATAGGGTGGCTACCCTAATAAAACATTTTTTTCCAATTTTTATTTTACCACTTTGTCGGCGTGATTGATATACATATTGGTACCAAATTTCAGCTTTCTAGTGCTAACGGTCACAGAGATTAAGCGAGGACGGACGGACGGACGGACAGACAGACATGGCGAAACTATAAGGGTTCCTAGTTGTAGAGGAGATTTATAGGTGGACTGTATAAATGATGGCGACGTTGATTTCGATACTGGTTTATTACAAGAATAGTTAGTTATTTTACAGTAAGGATTTAGATGGCGGCGCGGGACGCGTACAGTGTTTAAAGATGGTCGAAGAAAAAAGGGCCCTCCGGACCGCGGTCGCGTCTTATATAGTTGTTCCCCGCGCCGCGCCGTGCCCCCGCTCACGTCGTCGCCGATCGTCGCCTCCGGCTACGTCATGCTTCGAGAGGTTTCCGAACACTAGTTGACTACGGAACCCTAAAAATATAAAAATGTGCCTCATTGTCCGTTTTGTGCCAGTAATGACATTACTTTATATTAGGTATTTGTATAATAAATTTATGTTAGTCTTGCCAAAAGTGTGTGCAAACGAAAAGCTACTCTTCTTACATTATCGTAGGTATGAAAGTTCTAGAACATGTTGGTTGCATCATCATGCATAAGCCGCAAAGCGGATTCAGGTGAAATAAAAACACAGATCAATTATTTCATGCGTCAAAATATGGAATACTTTTTGTCTTGGTTTGTAATGAATTTTCCCCATAATTTGATTGAAAATGCAGACAATAGCTACAATTCTGATAGATTTCATGCTTTTTATCGTCTACTATGTACTATCCAGCTACAAATGCAGTACCTTAGTACTTTATATGTAGTGTATGTATGAAATGTGCGGCCATTGTTTTTTTTTTATTCCAATTTCTTCACGCAAGGCTCTAAAAGTTATGAAAAACCGAATCGATTCTTTTAACTTGTTAGTAAGTTCGAACACAGCTCTAGTAGTTCGAATTCCCCAGGAGTAAATTCTCACAACAAATACCTAAGTAATAAATTGCTACCGCTAAATCAATTTATCTGAGCACCTTTGAGAACTTAAGCTAAGCTGTTTCCGAAGCCTGCGCGTCTAATCTTACAATATCAGGCATCTTCGGTACTAAGGCTGCTGGCGTGTGAGTTGGATGAAGTATTGAGTTACACTGATAGGTAGACAGTATACGCGCTGCTAATTAAAGTTTTAACTAAGAAACCTATTTTTTTATTGAAACTTTTTTTATAGCCAAATAATCTTGCATTCCATGGACATGAAAAGTTAAATGAGTGTGGCTCTGAATATTATATTTAATGGCTTATTATCTTGACCGTGTCGACGGCTCGTTCTTGTTCCACACGCGCCTCAAAGAGATGTCAGCAAAGCAGAGGGGCCTGCCAGAGTCACTGCCTGCTGGGGTTGCCGGTTGTTCAATAGAGATACCCCGCCCCAAGGAGGCTGGCCCCAAGAAGGAACATGGATGGCTTTCCCCGCTTCGCCCAGAGTATAGGAGGCTATTAGATGATTCCCCATCCCTATAGGCTTATATCCTATCGCTTATTTTAAATGTATCACTACTTCGCTGGTGCAGTGGTCGCTAGTTAACTTCAACTCTCAGGTAGTGCTCAGTAATTTTTCAGTAGCAGACTCGGAGTCTGGTCATGTCGCCTTTTATTAATTATTATTTTTTTGACGGGCCTGTTGGTCTAGTGGTTAGTGGCCCTGACTGCTAAGCCGGAGGTCGTGGGTTCGATTCCCACCCAGGACAAACTTTGTGTGATGAGCATGATTGTTTGTTCTGTGTCTGGGTGTGATTTATCTATAATATGTATGTATTTATAAATTATATAAGTATGTATATCAGTTGTCTGGTTACCATAACACAAGCTCTGCTTAGCTTGGGATTAGATAGCCGTGTGTGAGTGGTCCCAAGATATTTATTTATTTATTTATTACATGGATCTTCAACATAGCTGGCGAAACCTGGGTGTACTGGGTGTACAAGGTTCACCTCTGCCCTTGCTTTCGCACATTACAGGGATGATGTGAGATATTATAACTGTATGTTTGTCACCCCTTTGAGATTTCGATGAAATTCAACGGTCAGGTGGACCTAGTTTAAACCTTGCGGCATTTTTCATGCCGATTTATTTCCTTTCATCCGCATTCTCCCATGGGATATTACTTCGACTTCACAGCGGGCGAAGCCGTTGGCTAGTTCGTTCGATAGAGTTAAATGTAGGTAGGTTTTACCAATTTGTCCATGGTTTATTCGGAAATTGGAACCACGAAGGTATAAATTACTGTAACACTTGCTCAGCTCGTATTTTTGCGGTATCACTGCATATTTTACAATATACCGTTCGGTTTTGGTTAATTTATTTCTCTCAGCGGATAAGTGTGTTTGAGATATAACGTAGCCATCATGTAAAGCTATTGGAATATAGTCGCCATTTTATACATAATTTGAAATCTCTGTTTGTGTGTGAACGTGGACTGCTCAATAATCAGTTTGGCACCATAATAACATCATCAACGCCGGAATAATGGCATGATTTTCAACGAGTTATAATAACAAAATTGTTTGCCTGATTCAAAAGGTTAATACTCCTCGATACGGCCCGCATTGTGAGGAGGTTCCTGTCTCTGGAGCCCTAACCACCGGTAGCTTGGACCCAGCTCCCGATGCCGGCGCACTACTATTTTTTTATGTAATTTTAAAAATATGTGTATATAAATAAATAAACGAAAAATTGTTTGTAATAAAATCTCACCAATGACTATTGGCTTTAAAACCGTTGAAACGAAGGATTGGTCCCTTTACACTTAGTACTAATTTATAATAGTACTTGCTTTCGTCCGCGACTTCGTCCTCGTGACATAGTTACTTTGGGCTAACGCTAACTGAAACGCGTGATGAACGAAAAAAAAATCTTTCTCTCCCCTTTTCATCCCTCTTTCTCGCCCTTTTCTCCCTTTTTTAGCCTATTTCCGTTTTCAGGGTTTCAACTATCTCTGTACCAAAATTCATCTAAATCGGTTTGTCATTTAGGCGTAAAGACGCAATAAACAAACAATCTCACTTTCGCTTGTATAATATTAGTAAGGATTACCTTAACTATATTACACATTTCGTTATATGTTCAGTCTTTAAATCCCATGTAAAGAGCAAACTATTGCCATTAATTGCTCATAAATCTAAGCTACGGGGATCTTGGCCAACCAGGGAATCAGCCCAAGGTATCATGTTCAGCAGTCAAGCTTTTCAACAACAACAGCAACAACAGTCACTGCTTACGTAAACGGCCTCGATGGTCCACTGCCACTTGGCAGCACTTAGCACTTTTAGCTCCTCAAAAGCATCTGCCCCCACACTTTTCAAATATCTCCAAGAAAATCCGAATACGTCCATAAATTAATTCCGAACACGTTCGATTCTATTCAAACTTACCTACCTCCAAGTACATTTTAAACCTCTACATTAAATGTAAATTACGCTTATACATTATTGATACACGTTGCTTCCGTGCGGAGCTCCGTTTACAATCCATTGTGCTTTCTCTCAAACGATACGGTCTTGAACAACGGTTAGACCACCCATTGTACGTATACCGTACGTAAATGAAAGGTATTTGTTAGGTTAAGTATTATGGAATTGTGGGTACGTTGCTAGGTTAAATTTCGATCATTCAGTGCCTTTTGTGTTTGATTTTCTTTGTGTGTTTTGATTTTGTACGAGTTAAGGTTGGGTGCTCTGAAAAAACATAAGAGGTAATGTTTGAAGAAATGAGGCCAGTCATTTCAATAGTATACAACGACGTAGAACCCGATAAAATAATTGCTTGTTCCATATTTCAGGTCTGTTACGGGAAAAGGTAAAGCATTCGTTTTGTTTTGGCGCAGACAGAATGGGGACAAGGTGCCCAAATATGTATCATTATCGGCCGTCTACAAAAAGTATTAACGGATCACTTTGTTCTCAGTCTGTCTGCCAAGACCTTTTATTTTAGGAACGCGTGGAGGTATTGCGTTGAAATTAAAATTATTAAAACCATATGCTCAAGTCTGAGGTCAAGCTGTGAAAAAATCAACCCTCTTGGCTGTTTGAGTCGCAATCTGAGTCTCATTTAAAAAGAACGGTGCCTTCCTCTAGTTTTCTATGAATAGTTCATATTATTAAAGATTAAGTAGGTATTGTCGTGTCGTGAAGTAATTAAGGTGAGGATTTACTAATGTTGAACCATGAACCTCTGAAAAAAAAAACACCATGTTTCTTTTTTGGAAAAAACGTTGCCCCTCACTAGAAATTTCTCCTGTATCGTGGGTGCCTTTACAAATTGAATTTTTGGCCCATTGTTCTCCATAGAGATTTTCTGTCTTTGGTTTGGGCAACTACAGTACTTTCACAAGTTATTATGCCTTGTGACTGCGAACTTCATGTTTGTTTTTGACATTCAAAAGTTCCTGTAACGGAAGTTTGAGTTATGTTTATGTGTTTTGCGAGTCGTCCTCGTTAAATTTAGAATTATTACTGCAAAGGGGAAAATAAAACTTGAATACTTGGCCATTTGAATGCCAACACTTGACATGAAGCGCCATCCAAATATTTTTAATTCCTATTAGGCACGGTGTGTACCAACATACTTTTCCCTTTAAAACCCCACATAATTCAATTTGAATGAGGCAAAAGAAAGGATCTAATTTAACTCAGTTTCCCACTAGAGTGGGGTTTGAACTCAACCTTTCCAAAAAAGGATGAATGAAAATAAGTTAGGGGGTATACAGACGAGCTAAAACCACATCCCACAACGCAGTGGTAGAAATTTTGCCGATTTTGTATGAAAAAGCATTATCCGGACCCATGTACGAGTGTTGCATTCTTAATCAACGGTTGTTGCAAACTTTGATCAACATTTGCGACATTGCAATCTCGAATTTCGCGCAAGTTTAGACACACACTTGGCTCCGGAATTCTATTCTTTTTGGTGCAACTGCATCGTAACTATACGTATTTTGTGGCTACCATAACGCTTAGCAGTTGCTGTGACATCACTTTTACTTGAACTTTTCCACTGGCAACATATTCAGATAAAACTTGTTAAAATCTCATTCTGTCTATATTGGCTTAAAACGTTGCCCCACACTAGGAATTTCTCCTGTATCGTGGGTGCGTTTACAAACATTTACACTCACATACACAAACAGCCAGACCCGGAACAACTATCTGTAGACCATAAAAGTATTTGTTCCGTGCGGGGATCGAACCCGCGATACGCAGTGCAGCAGTCGATCGCTCAGGCCCTGCGCCAACCGTGTCGTCTAATTACGTAATGGTTACACTGTTGCATGTTTTGAAGACAAGTTGTTAGTGAAGTGTTAAGTTTATTTCAAGTTGTTGGTGTAAACAATTGTTGGTAGACCAAAAAAATAAATCTTAGCGCAAAAGAAGTTGTGTGGTGGTGTAGTTGTGCCTGTCTGATCAGGCCCCTCCATCCATCTTTTCGGTAAAATATTAAGATCGACAAGCGTCTGCACGACTATCAAGGTCGCGATCTAATTTGTATTCAAGATTAATGATAGTTATAAATCACAGAAGAATTTTTGACTCGTAAGAATCTTCTAAAAGTGTAATAATATTTCAAGGAGCGAAACTGTCTGGTTTCACAAGATTAGTTATTTGATTTTTTGGGGTTCAATGTGTTTTATGTTGTCAGTCGTTTTTTTTTGCGTTTTCAGATCGATATCTGGTGAAGTTGTTGCCAGATCTCATGCCTACTAGATTGGCCGGTACTGGTTTTTTTGTTTGGTTTATACATCAAATGAATTATCCCGCTTATTACCAATGATTATGACAAACTATTTTTAACTGAATGAATGCTAAAAACTATTGCTCAGACAAACTAGAAACAGAATATTCTGCTGAATCAAATGGTCCGAACCATTGTGTAGTTAATCTTAGATTAAAAGACTAACAATTTTTATCCTTCATCAAAAAGGGTGAAATACTTTTACTTAAATGAAGATCTTTCTTATTCACCCTGAATAATTTACTACGTACGGTGTGACACACGTTTTAAGCAATGGTTAGAAGATTAGATTTAAAAATTAAAAAGGTTGACAATCCCTTAAGTGGGTGGTAAGGATTTTAATATATTTAAAGCATTTGGTATTAACAGACCTTTTCGTTTAATAAAGGTTCGCCTAATCTTTTGTCATTTTCTAAGTAAAGGGGCAACAATCTTTTAAGGATTTTGTACTTAGGTTTTCAACTTATTAAAGACTAGCTTTTGCCCGCGGCTTCGCTCGCGTTAAATCCGGGGTAACACAGTTTAACACAACGCTAAGTTTTCCCTTTTCTTCCCTCTTCCTCCCTCACATCCCATATTTTAAAATAAAAGTTAGCCTATGTCCGTCCTAATAAAAAATAATAATACCAACCTATTACTGTCCCACTCCTGGGCAAAAGCCTCTTCTCAAACAGAGAAGGCGAACATTGATCACCACGATTTGACGACACGGTTGGCAGTGGCTAAGCGTTTGACTGCTGCGCTAAGTGTCGCGGGTTCGATCCCCGCACGGAACAAATATTTGTATGACCTACAGATAGTTGTTCCGGGTCTGGCTGTGTGTGTATGTGAGTTTAAATGTTTGTTAACACTCCCACGATACAGGAGAAATTCCTAGAGTGGGGCAAGGTTTTTTTTTTAAAAAAACCCACGTTTGCTCAAGACGGGTTAGCGATTTCAGACTTATATCCTTACTTCCTCACTAATATTATAAAAGCGAAAGTGAGTTTGTTTGTTTGTTACCTCTTCACGCTAAACCGATTTTGATGAATTTTGGTACAGAGATAGTTGGGAACCAGGAGACGGACATAGGCAAATTTAAAAAAAAAGAAAGTGGGATGTGAGGGAGAAAGAGGGAAGAAAAGGGAAAACTTAGCGTTGCTATTACAAATCAATAAGGCGCAAGGAAAACTGTGTTACCCCGAATTTAACGCGAGGGAAGCCGCGGGCAAAAGCTAGTTATTTATAAGTCCAGGTTTCCTTACGATGGTAAGACATCACAGGCATCAGAGAAGTCTGATGCCTGTGATGTCTATTGTCTAAGATAAACTTAGAAAGAACATTTGAATTAAAAAATATATATTGGTACTTGCACGGATTTGAAACTGCAACCTTATGCATGAGAGGCGAGATTTAACCTCCGGACCATCACGTCTATATATACATGTCAACGCATGCTTTGTTTGGAGTCATGCCAAACTGGAATACTTGGCAATTTTGTTGATGACAGCCGGTAGTATTTTTATGACAAATTTTTAAACCTTTTTTTTTCATGCGATATTGTCAAATAACTGACTCTGGCAAAGGAATGTGAGACTTGTACCGACTAAAATCCATCTATGTTCCTTCTTTTGTTTTTTTGTTCCGAGGCCGTGGTGTTTCTTTCGAACCAATTGCAGCGCCTAAATATATCTGCTTGTATATTTTCTTATTTTTATACTTTATTTAATACTATGACAATTTTTAATCGACTTTAGTAAAGGTAGCTATGATACAACTTTTAAAAAAGTCTTCCACCAGGTCCTTTTTTGCAAAAAAATAAATTCTAAAGATACTTTCTAAAAACAAAACAACAACACAAATTCTTCCAGAAATTTCATATCACAGAAACATAACATTTCAATTTAAGGGAACACCGGTTACCCAAAACGGCGCAAGATACGAGACTACTAAACAAAAAAGTTACAACAAGCAATTATTACCAGCCGGTGTAGGCAGGGTTTGTGAAAGTTGGGCCCATAAACGCTGCATGAGAATCGGTTTGAATAAAAATGAGCTTACCCGACCACAGAGCTTTTTCTACCGTTTCCGCGTTTTGTGAAATTGATAAAACGGTCGCTGGAGATAGCTTTACAGCGCTTTTTTTCGCTTTGTGGCGCTTAATGTTACATTTTGTAGCTGTGATTGAAAGAACTATTTGGTGGTAGTTGTGTAAATGTCATATTCAGGTTAGACTAATTTACATAAATATTTTTGTTGCGTGTTGAAGGTACGTATGTTTTGGAACCTTTTTTTGTTGAATATAAAACTTGATTTTATAGGTCTAGAAGAAAAACAGGTGCCGTTTGATTTGAACTATTTGATATTATATTCTTGAAGTCTAGCCTAAATATTTTCAGAAGCCTTTCCGAAAATATTTAGGCTAGATTTACACACAGCTGGTGGCTTCGACACAGGTTATTTTTTATAGCCAATATTAAGGTCAAACATCCCTGTATAAATCACTCATTCCCAAAATATCCAGACCCCAACATACGGAAACTCGAAATTTTTTGCAATTTTCTTACAAAGACAAAGGATTCGGGAAGAAAGGATTTTCATAAATTCCTCTCAAAGTAGGTAAGATACAGGGTAAAATGTTGAACGCCAACAAAGTTACAAGAAATTGCTGAAACCAACTCGGTGTTCATATATTTGACTTGAATTAAAACTGTCTGAAACTATGATATCTTGACTTGAGATTGAGTCCAGTCAATCAAGACCCCTTGTTCTGTTCGACAGATCAATTAAAACCGAACAAATTAACACCTCGTCACGCCACCTCTTCGAATCTCGAAGCGACATAATCAACTGTCTGTCTCACTGGCTGCATGGCCCACTGTGTGTATGCGATACGCCAGCTAATTCACATACGGCATGACAAGCGCAATCTATCCCACCCTGCCCACTACATTCGCTACTGAAATTAGCTGAGAATGATTGTCAGGACGTGTACTTAATTAACTTGATTAACTTGTGTTCTTTTACTATGTTTTTATTATTTCTAATGTCGAGAGAAAAACTATATGAAAACGTTCTGACGAAATAAATTATTTGAAATTCGAATTTATCTGACTAGAATCATGAATCAAACTTAATCCTTACTATAATATTATAAAAGTGAAAGTGAGTTTGTTTGTTTGTTACGTCTTCACGCCTAAATGGCCCAACCGATTTTGATGAATTTTGGTACAAAGATGATGAGAGAGGAAAAGGGATAGAAACAGGGAAGAAAAGGGGAAAGAAAGATAATTATTTTTCGATAGCGCGAGTTAAAGTTAGCGTTAGCCCAAAGTAACTATGCCACGCGGACAAAGTCGCGGGCGGAAGTTAGTAATATTATTATTATGGAAAATGACATGAGCAGATGTTTTTCGTGGAAATGCCAAAGGTAGACTTTTATTCATTTTTGACCAAAAATGAGGCTAACATCTACCTACATAAACCTCAATATTACTCGTTTACTGAGTTTCTAATTACTTATTGTCAATATGGACCCTATCTATAGAAACCTTTTAATACAAAAAAAAAACTTGATATTACACTCCAATCAATCACGACATACGAAAATAACCCTTATTGAAGCAAAAGTATCCACAATCCCTTAGTCGAACAGTGAGGGCACAAAAATTATTTACCTCGTTGATATATCGTTGAATTTATTTTGACAAAACTTTATAGGACACGCTTTTGTTTATCAAACAGTAATGTCAGGTCGTATAAAAGCTACGATTTTTACTGTGCTCATTATTTTATATGAGTTTTGTATGTACTGAGTGACTGCGGCAATAAAGATCATATCTCTGTCTCGTTTAATATTATACTAGTAATAAGACTGGGTCCTAGCTTAGTGCCTTGTCACGTCGCATCAACTAACCTGTCGTGTAAATAATCCGATATTGTAGGCGCTTACGTCCCACACAATTCTATCTCACGTAATGAGATTATTGTTTATTCTCATTTTTAAAGAGGTTACTATTTGATACATGCCAAGTCAAATAAAGGAGTATTTGTAAGGTGGCGTAAAATATTTTGATCAGAACATCTATACAAATGTCAATAACTTTTAAAACTATTCGTAGTTATACGACAACTTTCAATCCCTTTTATTGGATGAGAAATCATTGAATGACTCCCATCTTTGTTCATTCTTTAGCCCCTTTGCGTTCCAGGGCCGCGGTATCTACTTCGAACAATCTTGCCGCGCAACTTTCAACCCCTATGACATGCTTTTCAGTAACATTATGTGAATACAATTTCTTTGAGACATTTCCTGCATAGTTATCGCTTATATAATGACACTTTATATAGATCCTCTAGGCTGAAGGGAATGATAATATATTTCGCGTAGATACGATACATGAATATCTATATAATTTCATATTACACCACAAACTGGCTCGAATCGTGGTAAAAAATATATCTTGCAAAAAAAAATGTAGGTCGGTTACCTACACATTTTTATCGTGCACCGAAACCCTAGTTAAATCAAAGGTTCATTGAATGTAGACCCTAACGTTAATAAATTCGCTTAACTGGAACACCGCGCCGCTCCTAACCTTACATAAAATAAAGTAACACGCGTGTGTACATAAAACAAAGATAAAATACAGTTATTTTCTAAGATCAGTGGTTAAATTAGTTTTTGTGAAAAGGCCTCGCCATAAATTCGGAAGGATACTTACATAATTATTCACATGCACGCTTTATTTAGATTTTTATCTGGCTTTGCCTGGGATGTTGTGTGGATGGGTGATCACCCATTACATAATCAATTTGCAACGAGCCTTGGAAGGCACGTTATGCCGCTGATCCCGGCTGTCGATTGAAGATCTTTAACAGTAGTTACAAGTAGTCAGTCCCGAACGTCTGACAACCAGTTTCACCGAGGGGTATCTTATTATTCAGTACTAACTGGGCTGTGAAGGTTACATAATCAATCTTTCATATTAAATACTGGTATTCAGAGATAATCAGTTACATTGAGAGCCGACCAAAAACTAATAACTTCCCCCGAAAATACCCCGGAAATTATCAAATAACTTCTTGTACTAACTAAAGTGGAGTGTCAGACTTGTACTGACTAAAAGCTACCCATGTTCCTTCTATTGCCCTTATGTTCCGGGGCCGCGGTATCTCTTTCGAACAACCCACAACCCCGGCAAGCGGTGGCCCTGGCAGCCCCTCCACTTTGCTGACATCTCTTAGAGGCGCGCGTGGAACACTAACGCGCCGTCGACACGGTCTGTCGTCAATAGACGGACGGACGATAAGCTGGCTAATAAGGCTTCTTAGGCATCGCCTTTGAATTATCAACAAAAAAGGATATGCATATCATAATGGACAAGACAAAAATTCAAAATCTAATATCAATCTATTGATTATAAGAATAAAATATATATAAGAATGAAACCACTAGTTTAGGCCCTCGCGAAGCCTAAACGCAAAATTTAGTTTTTACAAAGATAGATATAAGGAAAATCTGCTACTTTAACAGGCATTCAATCATAAGTTTTGTGCAGACCATCTTTCATCCGTTGTGACAAACATTAGACAATAAAGTATATCATAAATCATGGGGAGTTATCTTGTGAAATCTAGACAGTTCCCCTCTTTTCATTTTTGTCTCTGGAGTTCTTTACCTTTATACAAAGACCGGGAGATATATTAGATTTATATGTATTAGGTTTGGGCTCAAAGTAGTCGTATACTATTATTTTATAGTCAGTAGGTTGGTACTATCTGGGGAAGGCAATCCTGAAATATTTGTAACTAGTAACAGAAACAATTTATGTAACTAATATCACAAAGATAAAGCCTGAAACCTATATTATTTATATATTTTAGAATAAAAATATACGGTCTACTTTAGGTGCTCTTTACATCTTGGTTAATACCCATATGTACCTATATATTTATCACGCGAGAATTTTCGAAGCAAAAATATTGCTGTTTTTAGTTGCCTTTTAAGTCTCACTACTTGGCAAACCAGTCTTTGTGATGCGCGTCCAGATTATCTTGCTACCTCTTTGTGGTCGGCATTGGCGGCATATCATTATAATATAACATTTTTAACCACTTTTCTTCTTAAAAATAATTTTTTAAAAATTACTTAAAAAAAAAAAAACATTTAAAATATAAAAAAATGGTTTCCGCCGGTTGCGAGAGCAGAGTCCATGCTACTGGTAGTTAGAGTTCCAGATACAGGAACCTCCTCACAATGCAGGCCGTAACGAGGAGTACTGCCTTCTGAATGAGGCCCTTGATCCAACCACCTAAGGAGACCTTCGAAAGATGTTCGTCGATGCTCTTGGCAATCCAGCCATTGACCGTTACGACAATCGGTAACATGATAGGCGAGTTCACATTCCACATGTCGACAACCTCGTGGGCCAAGTCAAGATATTTAAATTGTTTCTCTTTCTCAGCTTACTCCAAGTTTTCGTCAAGCGGAATGGTAATATCGATTATCATTACGCGGCACGCTGATCGGTCCATCACCACTATGTCAGGCATAACCTAAATTGTAATAACTTTAAAAATACTTCTTACTCTTTGAATCCTCTGTGATACCCATCGCCATATACTTATACATGGATACAAGTCCGTGATTCTTATTCTTAAAACATTATACTTCCAACTTTAATAACAAATAAGTAGCAGTTCTCTAGTGCTCCATTATTGGAATACGTGTCTCATAAAGACAGGAAAATCTGTTCTTACTATATAAAGAATCCTTTTTGATGACACTTTTATAGTTCCCAAGCTTTTTCTAGAAAGTTTCAATAAAATTTTACGTCTCACCTATAAGATATCGAACCTAATATTGCGACAATGTATTCGTACATTGTCGCAAACTTTATATAAAATTTTGTAAGAACAAATGGAATTCTCAGTGCAAAATTCCCTTGAGACGGCAAAACATCTAAGTTCTGAACACAACCACAGGGCAAATCTATGTAGTTGTATGATAAAACTTAGGCCGTATCTCATGTTTACTGACATGGTACGTATTTCATAACTAAAAGACGAGACATCTTAAACTTCAAGTTAAGTTCTGGAGCTTAGGCTCCCTGCTGAAACACTTGGATTGGGATTTTAAGTAAGTTTGTGATGTTGTAAATTAGTGTTACATGGGTAAGGAGAATTTTCCTCGTGCTTGTATTTTCCAGCCCGCTAACGAGGTACATTTTGTCTTAATATACTAGTTCTAAGCTGGATAGTAATACTTGCTCTCAAATTAAACTCGTTTTGCTAATGGAGAGTAATTGTAACACAACAGCATCGTGATACCCGTCGTATCGCTACGCCGTAGCAGTGCTACGGCGTAGTTGCTACGCTTTTTGAATCTTTGACGTGTAGAAATTTCTTCTTGTTTTTTTTTATGAACTATTAAACAAAATTGTTTGAAATTCTACGTTAGTAATCCTTGATATTATTATGTATATTGTTTATACTATAAAAAAAAAGATAAAATTACTGTCGCTCAACCTAGATAGGCAGGCCAATGTAGTATGTGTTATGATTATTATATAGGCGTATGTGTTATGATTTATAAGCATTCTGTTAGCCGAATACAACCCACGACCTAGATCCAGAACATAATTATCACGCTGCGCCAAACATTCCAGTTGTCAACATAAACTTTATTACTATATAAATACAAGCCATAACCGCAAGAGATGTATTTGTGGCATACATTTACATTACGTATATAATTGGTAATTAACTGGCCACAGATAATTAGCTATAAACTATTTTCTGTCAATAATTATGTAACATATGTACTGTAATTATCTTTGAGATCTACGACTTGTGCCGTCAGTTTGTGGTAATGTCAGTATCATTCCCACAATTTATTACGATTAATTTATTATGTATGTACATTTGTGTATACAAAGTATGTCGATTTGGTCTTATTACTTACGGGTATTGGGAACGTAGATAATGTGGCAAATGATTAGTTTGGCGTCTTTATTAGTTTTTCTATTTTTTTTTTTGGATTGGTAATCGTCAAATAACTTCTCTTGCTCTGTGAGTGGAGCGGAAAGGGCAGACTTTTACTGACTAAAACCCGTCCATGTTCCTTCTTTTGCCCTTTGTATTCCCTGTGTATTATTTATTAGACGGCACGGCTGGCGCAGTGGATGAGGGATCGACTGCAGCGCTGCGTGTCGCGGGTTCGATTCCCGCACGGAACAAATATTTGTATGACCTGCAGATAGTTGTTTCGGGTCTGGCTGTTTGTGTATGTGAGTTTATATGTTTGTAAACGCACCCACGATACAGGAGAAATTCCTAGTGTGGGGCAAAGTTTAAAAAAAAACAAAACATTTAATGCACAATGTTGTATGTAAATAGTAACACGCTAGGCTTACAACTTGCGAGTAGGTAGATGACCCTGTTATGGCGCAGCAAAATATCTTATAACTAATAAAATAATATTGCAGTGACTACTATCTACATATCACGTACGTTATCAACTTTCACAATGATATTTTATTACTTAAACTTATATCTAGCTATTAGTATCTCTTTCGAACAACCCGCAACCGAGCAAACCCGTTGTCTTTTTGGCTGTGTATTATAAGTCCCTTGATAAGCAAACCGTTCCAAAAAGCTGGCCATTATACATCAGCGAATCGGTGCCGTGACTCTATTCTTTACTTCTCAACTTTGGCTTCAGATTTGGCATTAGAATATTTAAACGCAGTGGGTTTGTGATTTACTCTTAACATTTCTAAGTAATTTTGTAGTTATTTTCCACTTTTCTAATAACATGAAAAGATGACTTAACTAGTAAAGTAATTTTAATTTCTGTAGTTCATTGACATTTTCCTATCTACCGGTACCTCGGACCCTGCTCCCGATATTGGCGTAAACCTATATTTTATATTTTTAATGTATTTTTATTTCATCATATTTTTTTTATATTAAAAATTTGAATAATGATTGTGAAAAATGAACAAAGGAAAATAAACTTCAATAAAATGAAGCTGTCATTTTAAGTTAATAGCTCACATAGAAGTTAGGTCTTGCTGTATTAAATGTATTTTATTTTATGACAATCGGGCTACATGAGACAAGTCTTAAAGTAATTTTTTTATCTTTTTAATGACAAGTTTTATGTTATATCTTTTTATTTTATTGCTATGATAGTTTTGTTTTTGTTTACAATAGACATTTGATAATTTCATCGTTTTGATATTTCACTGTTGTTGATAGATGGATATAACTCTGGGCGTCCTTCCCACAAAGTCACAGAAAAAAATACAGTAAAATAATTTGTTATTTTTCGTACTATAATGTTTTCAAGTAAATAGAAAAGCACTAAATCCTAGAATAATTCCTTTATATAAGGTAAAATCAGAACATTAAAAATTGAGAACACATACATAAACTCACATCTATTTCCTATGGAATGATCGATTTTATTTACTGATGCAAAAAAAACTAGAAAATTTAAAATTGACAATGCTCGCTTACACATACATACATAATCGCCTATTTCCCATGGGAGTTGGCAGAAACTACAGAACAATTTGGATTACTTTGGGTAGGTATCGTATTGCCCGTATCGTATTATATGTAAAGACTAAGCTGTGGAGGTCAGATAGGTAGTCGCACTATGTAAAACTAGTCTTCAGCTGCATCCGGTAAGACAGTAATCTGAACATGTTAGAAAAATGTCTAGGCAGATGATATTTTTGCCGACAACCCACTGGAGCCCTTTTTTTTGCGGATGGGAAATCATAAAATAACTTCCCCCGCTTTGGGCGGAGCGGGGGGAGTGTCTGATTTGTATAGACTAAAACCCACCATTTTCCTTCTATTACCCTTTATGTTCCGGGGCCGCGGTATCTCTTTGGAACAACCCGCACTCCCGACTGGAGCCCTTGTTTTAAAGTTCCATGGTCAAATAGCTGAAAGGGACCCTTATAGATCGAAACTAAATGAACATCACGGTATAGTACAAAGTAAAATAATACAGTGACAAGGATCAAAACCCACATAATCTTGATGATAGTGATTCCGGCCATTCCCGTTCAATTGAGACCGAACAACCAACTGATTAATTGGTCGACGGATCAGACCCAAGCAACCTTTCGATAAATAAAGTCGCCACCCTTTTCACCTAGCCGTATCTATAAGGCCACCCCTAATTCATTTTCTCCGTGATTAATTACTGTTGACTTCATTTGAAGTCATTCCTCTGTAGAACAAAACAGTACGACAAATTTGGACTGACTCATGGGTCGAGTGGTTGCAAGCGGATCAGCTAAGCATGAGGTTATCTTTTCTATTCCCGGATTGGGAAAACTTATTGAGTTTTTCTATGGGGGATTTCCTAGTAGCACCTATGTATTTGTCTCCGGTTGATAGCAGTACCCCTATTTTATGGAACTTTTTTTTTTACTTTCTTCCCCTCACTTGGAATTTTTCCTGTATCGTGGGTGCGTTTACAAACATTTAAACTCAGATACATAAACATCTAGACCGGAAACAACTATTTGTAGGCTATACAAATATTTGTTTCGTGCGGAAATCGAAACCGCGACACGTAGCGCAGCAGTCAATCACTCAGCCGCTGCGCCAACCATGCCGTCATACTACTTAAAATGTAACTGGCGAAGTTTGAGTGAATCATAAGGTACACCTCTGCCTTACTCTTTGGGGATTACAGACGTGATAATATAATAATCAATGAATATTAAGAACGTTTACTTCTTCCTTGTAGGTTACTAGATATACCAAGAACTTGAGTATTTGCCACAAAGCCCTCTCAAATACGATACAACAGAACACTGAATCAACACCAAACTAATTAATAATTAATTAGCAATTCACAATAATTAAAGCTAACTTCATAGAGCGCGCTACTCAATATAATTATCATCTGTTTTGTTCAATTCAAATAAATCAATCATCACCTAAACATATGCTTAACATCGAATATATATAATTCTCGTGTCGCGTTGTTTGTAACCAAACTCCTCCGAAACGGCTGGACCGATTCGTATGGAATTTTGTGTGCATATCGGGAAGGTCTGAGAATCAGCCAATATCTATTTATCATACCCCTCTCCAGAAAAGGAGCTGCTAGTGATATTATCACATTTTAACTCTTTGTCTAATCAAATTAACTCACTGTCAAAAATTGTTGGAAATAACGACATCTAGCGAAATCCAATTAAACTACGACGAGCAATCAACCAAATGAACGAAAAGAACTAATCATCGGTCTACTCCTAAATTGCGTTTACGAAATTTTCTCACGTAGCCATAAATATCTGGTTGCGAATATCAAACAGGCAATCCCTAGACAGTTCTAGGCTATCATAAATTTATATCTGTACCTTCAGACTACCTACATCTAGGCTCTAGACTGGCTACAATTATAGAAGTAAATATTTATTTGAGTGTTCTGCGGTCTGTATGTCTACTATAATACATACTAAGATTGATAATAAGATATATATTTAAATAGAATAAGGGGACACTTGTTTTCGATATGAAAATGATGGTCTTGTTATGTTATATTAATGTACACACAATACACCTACACATATTAAATATCAATAGAATACGCTGATCTAAAAGCAAATATACTACCACTTACTTAGTACCTAATGAAATTACTTGCAAGTATGTATGGTACCATATAAAATCGTTGGATGAAATAAACATAAGAACATTCACTATTGACATTCCTTTAATATATATATATATTAGTATCCTTCGCATGGAGACATGGTATTCTTGTTGATTTACTAATTGCTGGCTTTCATAACTCGAACAAAAAATACTGAACAAGATATTTACTTGGTTTGCGCAGTTATTTTATATTATACTAGCTGTGCCCAGCGGTTTCATCAGCTGAGATTTAGGGGTATGAAAAATAGATGTTAGCCGATTCTCAGACCTACCCAATATGTACCCAAAATTTCATAAGAATCGGTCGAGCCGTTTCGGAGGAGTACGGTAACTAACATTGCGAAAATTTTATATATTAGATTATCAAAAAGGGACCTTGTGGAAGACTTTTTTACACGACTGCCCCAAAAAAGGAGTGTTATGTTTTCAGGGTTCATGTATGTTTGTATGTATGTGAGTTTCTTTATTCTATCATAACTTCTAAACGGCTGAACTGATTTGTTTCAAGTTGTATCATAGCTACTTTTATAGTTGATTGAAGATTGACGTAATATTAAAATCCTATCCTACTATATACATTATATATAATATTATAAATGCGAATGTTTGTGAGGATGTATGGATGTTTGTTACACTTTCACGTCAAAACGGCAGAACGGATCTTGATGAAATTTACAGAGGTAGATTATGGTCTGGAAAAACACATAGATAGAATACTTTTTTTTCGATATCACGCGGAGCGAAGCCGCGGGCTCCAGCTATCTTACTAATATTATGTTACTCTTTTACGTCAAAACTTCTGAACGGATATTGATGAAATTTTAAACAGAGGTAGATTATGGTCTAAAATTGATAGTTAGGATACTTTTTTTTTCGATATCACGCAGGCGAAGCCGCAGTCACCAGCTAGTAAAGTATAAAAACAAGAAAATATACAAGCAGGTATATTTCAGGGCTACAAAAGGTGTTCGAAAAAGATACTTCGGCCGCGTAACTTAAAGTGCAAAATAGCGGGTAAGTGCAAGTTAGACTCGCGCACCGAGGGTGCCGTACAAACTTGCGACATGAACGACTTTATCTTTTGACTGTGTAAACTAAAAGGGCTGATTTCTTCGCGGCATTAAGGGACCACTTGACTAAATGGTTTCAGCTAATTTCAGCTCGAAACCCCTAGGCGTTCTCGTGACAACAAAGTGATCCAATAAGGGTTCTGATTTTCTTTTTAAAGTACGCATCCCTAAAAACGTAATAAAAACTCCTTTCTGATATCTGTGACATAGACCTTTCAAACCAAAAGACAATAAGACATTCAACACGGTCCTCGGTAACTCCTGTACAGTTCACCAACCTTTTTACGAAGAACGTCGCTCTACTTAGCCTGAAAGCGATCTATAATAATTTTATTTGAAATATGCCTCTCATTCTGTAAACTGGGTATTTGTAAGCTGAGTAATTTAGCGTTTTAAAATAGAACCAATTACCCAGCTTACAAATGTTGGGACAGCCTAAAACAAATAAAAGATCTTATTACATTTCACACATTGCTTACGCAATTCAAAAGGGAAATTATCATACGTATGGTGATATTACAATAATATTCTATCCACTACAAACTTAGTGTAGAACTATATTGAATAAACAATAACTGTGGAACAATGACACAGATTGTTCGCAAATACAGACAAACTTATACTCTATGTTCATTGATATAACATACACAGTCTTTGTTAGAGTGATTATAGGAAGAAAAGGGGTAACACAAACACAGGTACATACCATTTAGTTGGTAAAAGCTTTGTATACATGTATACGGATGTCTCTTATACACTACTTTAGTCTGTTGTTGGCACAAGATAACTTCAATAGTTAGAAGGTAAATTTAATTCTGGGTTTGAAAATTCGTTATGATTATTTTCATAGATTATGTTCGTCCATTTATTGTCTAAATAACATATAATTAAATTTTTAAATATTTCTTAAAAAATAATAAAAACATATAAAAATAGTAGCCCACCGGTATCAGGAACAGGGTCCAAGCTACCGGCGGTCAGGGCTCCAGAGAAAGGAACCTCCTAACAATACGTGCCGTGTCCAGGAGTACCGCTTTCTGTATCAAACCCTTGATCCAGCTGCCTAACGAGAGCCTCCTCAGGTGTTGGTCGAGGCTCTTGGCAATTAAGCCATTGGCAGATACGACTATCGGCACAATGATCGCTGAGTCCACATCCCACATGTCGACAACCTCGCGAGCCAAGTCAATATACTTGATTTGCTTATCTTTCTCGGCTTTCTCGAGGTTCTCATCATGTGGGACTGTTATGTCAACAATCATTGCGCGCCGCTCTGATCGATCCACCACCACTATATCAGGCTTGTTGGCAACAATAGTCCTGTCAGTGATGATGGAGCGATCCCAGTACAATGTGATATTGCCATGTTCCAGAACTGGGTCGGGCTCATACCTGTAGTATGGCACTTCCGATTCCACAAGGTTGTATTTTAGAGCAAGTTGCTGATGGATAATCCTGGCTACAAGGTTGTGTCTATGCAAGTACTCTCCGTTAGCTAGACGAGAACAACCGGAGATAATGTGTCGAATTGATTCACCCGGACGGTGGCATGCCCGACATATGTCAACCGTGCCGTCCTTCACAATAAATCTCCGGTAGTTATTCGTCATCATAACTTCATCCATAATTGCACAGACAAAACCTTCGGTTTCTCCAAAAAGGTCCCCGGAACGTAGCCAGGCTACGGACGCTGATTGATCTACATCGGGTCCATGTAGGGCCCGGAAAAAGCGTCCGTGATGCTCCTTACTCTGCCATACCTCCTTGCGGTCGTTAGTGTCAAGCACTACAGGTTTGCGCCAGTTCTCTTTAGCCAAGGAGAGCGGGGTGAGGCCTTTGTCCACTGCAACCACACCTCGATGCATTCCCACGTCTGTTTCTAGGAAATATTCCCTGAGACTGCATATCTCGCGATTGTGGAGAGTCTTGGCGTTTAGAAAGCCTCGACCTCCACAACTCCGCGGGATATACAGTCTCATAACCGAAGAACGTGGGTGATGCATACGAAATGCCGTTAACAATGTACGGACCTTCCTATCCACGGCGTCCAGTTCTGTTTGAGTCCATTTGAGTATGCCGAAAGAGTACATCAAAACCGGCATGACCCAACCGTTGAAAGCACGCACCTTGTTTCCGCCTGATAAAAGACTATTAAATACTTTTCTCAGGCGGCCAAAGAAGCGTTCCTTCAAAGATTGCTTCATGTCCGACATCCCCAAATACTTGTAGGTTTCGGTTGCTGAGAGGGATCTAAGGTTTATGAAATCTGAGAGCTGGGTTCCCACAGATTCCACAATTTCCCCTCGCTTTACATGCATGACCGCACATTTGTCCACACCAAATTCCATCCTGATAGCGCTACTGAAAGTTTCAGTTACCTTCAGTAGCTCCATCAGCTGCAAATCGTTGGGGGCAAAGAGTTTCAGGTCATCCATGTAAAGAAGGTGAGATACAACCTGACCACCTCTCCTCAATCGATAGCCCAGACCTGAATTCTCCAGCAGCGTGCTTAGAGGATTCAAGGCTAAGCAGAACCAAAGTGGACTCAAACTATCGCCCTGGAAAATACCTCGCTCTATCCTGATCGGTTCACTATTCCTCTGAATCTGCCGACATCCTGGATAGCGAAGGACTGTACTCCATTGCCTCATACACGAGATCTGGAAGGTGCGCAGAGTTGCATCAATTTTATACAACTCTAGCACCCTCATGAGCCATGTATGTGGCACGGAGTCATAGGCCTTCTTATAGTCTATCCAACATGTCGACAGATGCCTTCGGGAACGGCGAAACTGTTGACTAATGGCCGTATCAATGAGGAGTAGGTCCTTAGTACCGCGGGACCCGTTCCTACATCCATTCTGAGAAGCAGACATGATAGAATTGTCATCTATGTGTTTAGTGATTTTAGCTCTCAAAATGGATGTAAGAACTTTATAAAGTGTCGGAAGACACGTAATTGGTCTATAATTTTTGGGTTCCGCCGTACTACCCGATTTATGGAGCAGGTGGGTTATACCAGTTGTCAGAAACTTGGGTAGCGACCCTGACTCTAAGGCCGTCTGGAATAGGGTTGCCAAACAAGCGTGCGACCTCTGAATGATCTTTATCCAGAAGTTGTGCAGTCCGTCCGAACCTGGAGATTTCCAATTAGGCAGCGGACGGACCGCACAAGCTACATCTTGGGGGCTGATTGTTAAAGCCCCAATTTCTGGTATGGGATCACACGCTCGTTCGACTTCCCGAGTCCATTCACCTTCAGTATGACTGACAGGCACCGACCAGATGTTGCGCCAAAACAAACACATGGCGTCATCATCCGGCAGGTGCGTGTCAGACACACCTTGATCCGGTCGCTCCCATGCATAGATTATAATTATTATGATAATTATTTCTTTGATATTATCATGAGAAAAATTTAATAATTATAGTATAGTATCTAATTGATCTCATTACTAAACTTACAATTTCTTCTTAATAAAACTTATTAGGTTAATTAATCCAAACCTTTTTTTTTGGGTTGGGAAATCATCAAATAACTTCCCCTGCTCTGGGCGCAGCGGGGGGCCGTGTCAGACTTTTACTGGCTAAAACCCACCCATGTTTCTTCTATTGCCCTTTATGTTCCGGGGCCACGGTATCTCTTTCGAACAACCCGCAACCCCGATTAATCCAAACCGTGTTCAAGCTTTTAAGGTTTCTAACTATATAACCGGACCATTATCTTTTTTTTTATAATTATTACCAACAAGATAAAATTTTCGTGATTATTATAAATAACTAGCTTTCCTGCACGGTTTCACCCGCGCCTTTGGTAACTGCCCCACTCCAGTGGGCAGTAGCGTGATGTTATATAGCCTATGTTACTCAGTGATGATATAGCATTTTGATCGCATTTTTTTTGGAGTTTTTGAGTTTATTTGTTACAAACAAACAAACACACGAGAAGTTTACCATCGAAACAAAAGTCGCTATTTGCTTAAATGTCTTAAAGTCTGCAACATAGGTTTTGATGGTGTTGTTACCTCCATAAGATTTATTTCAGAAGGTTTTTAAATGTAAATATTATCCTACATATTTACCATATACATAAGTAGTGGTAAAACAAAGAATGGAGTAATATGTAAAGAGTTTGTAACTTAATAATAACAACCGGTCAATCGATCTCGGGTCGATCTTTAGGCTTAGCCATTTGCCTTAGGGTGTTCGAAAGAGATACCACGGACCAGGAACACAAAGGCTAAAAGAAGAAACATGGATCGGTATTAGTCACTAAAAATCTGACACTACCCAACGCTCCGTCTAGAGCGGGGGGAGTTATTTGAGGATTTTCCATCCGAAAAAAAATGGTGGCCCTGGCCCCTCTGCTTTGCTGACATCTCTTTAGGGCGCGCGTAAGACACAAACGCGCCGTCGGCAAAGCTTTGTCAATATAGTTGGAAAAGTGATAAGCTGATGGTAAAAAGAAGAAGTATAAAAGAAGACTACAAGCTACACAATTAGAGAAGGAAAATGATACTGATCTAGCACAGAAATCACGCTATTTAGACATGTCGTCATTGTCACACACAACATCCCAACCACACAACGCAAGCGGTAACGTTAAGTTCAAGATAAGACTAAGCTCTAATGATGTGTTATAACTTACATAATATGTACTTGGCTCGTGTTCAGCAAGCAAACAAGCAAACTACTAATGGGTTTTCATAACGAAGTATCTTTGCAGTATCTTTTTTACCTATATTTTAACTACTGCCTAAATACATTGAAATACAAAAAGAAATTGATTTACAAAAAGATAATTATAAGTACCTATAATAAGTATAATCTTTATTACACAAGAAGTGGTTACATTTTTTGTAAAGTGCCTGACTCCTGTGCTAGGTGAAAGGCCTGTGTTACAGGAGCCAGTGCCCTCTCCCAAAAGAGATTGTACAGTGTTTTTTGCCACAAGATTAACAAAACAATAATATTCAAAATAAAAAAAAGATCTCTTGAATTGTTTGCACAATACCAAATGTAATATCTTTGCACTTAACATGAACAGTACATGAAAACAGGTACTTTCCATGAAGTATTTAGTAACAATACGAAATATATATCACATGGAATTACTCTAAATGGTACTTGGAACTCGTTTGAAGTATTAATTGCGTTCGGTGGAAACGATAGTTATTTGTTCTGACTAAAACAAACTGTTAATAGTTAGTGCATAATAATATTATCATTCATGAAAATAAAGGCTTTTTATTAGTATTTGATATTCATTGGCTAATTGGAAATTTAATTATATTTATTTTGAAAGTAGATTGACTTTTTATGTTTTATTTTATGTTTTTTCCTCTAAAAACTCATTAATAGAGTAGTATGCCTTTTCCACTAAGAATATTTTCAGATTAGATTTAAAATGCTTTTTTGTGGATATATTTTTTAACTTATTTGGTAGCTTATTAAAAATCTACATTAGTAAAACCAAAATATACATTATAATAATGTACTGAGCTTAGCGTGTTTGCCATAGTTTTGTCCCTGGAAGTTGCACTCCTGCCGGGGTTGCGGGTTGTTCGAAAGAGATACCGCGGCCTCGGCACACAAAGTGCAAAAGAAGGAACATGGGATTTAGTCAGTAAAAGTTTGACAAATCAAATCATTTATTTCAATTAGACCATTACAGGCACTTTTGAATGTCAAGAAACAAAATGAATCTACAGTCCCGGTCACAAGGCATAATAACTTGTGAAAGTACTGTAGTTGCCCATTCCAAAGCGTTGATCTCTATGGAGAAGAATGGGCAAGAAACTCCATGGACACTCCTCCCTTCTCTGCTCAGTGCGCGGGAAGTTATTTGATGAAGTCGGTTTCACTATTTATTTATAATATTCCGCTCTTGAGACTATACTTGGAAATTCGATTTAGTATTCGCATTTACCGTGTATCTGGAATATCAGAGAAAGTAGTAGAAATAATGATTTGTCTATTTGTAGTGTTTGTATAAGAAGAGCGCGGGTTTTCACTTATTTTTGCCCCGTCTTTACTTTGTTTTTCGTTTAGTGCCTCACCTAGTGTCAGAGGTTTCCTTCTCAGCCTCTGACTTGCTCTTCTGCACTAGAAAATAGATCTACAACACTACTGCTACGATATATAACAGTATGAGATACCTTTTTAGATACGTTGCTGTAATGTATGGCCAGTAATAATTGTTTATGCTCTGTCCTTTGGCATGAGTGACAGGTAAGCAGCTGTCAAGCTTGTCTCGATTAAACCGTACAATGGTAATTATGTAGTTTTATTACAAACATTTCATTGGCGACGAGGATTAAAAACAAGGTAGTGTACAAAAATCATTTTTACAATGTCGATCGGTAAATTGATGGAATTCAATGTGAGATCGGGTGATTGGACCATGTATGTGGAACGGTTGGAGATGTTCCTTATGGTAAATCGGGTAAAAGAAGAATTTTGGTTACCTACCTTGATTGCTGCTATGGGTGACGAAGCGTATGAGTTGCTGAGCAACCTGACGAGCCCAGATAAACCGAGCGCTAAAACATACGCAGAAGTAGTGAAGGTTTTGACAGACCATTTACAACCAAAGCCTTCGTTCATGGCGGAGAGATTTCGTTTCCGCCAAAGAAAACAACATGCTGGGGAATCGATTCCGCAATACATTTCAGAACTAAAGAAGATGTCAAAATTCTGCGACTTTAAGTCCGCTTTGGAAGACAACTTAAGAGATCAATTAGTTTGCGGAGTGCAAAGCGAGTCGATCAGGCAACGTTTGTTTGCTGAAGAAAATCTGCGTTATGCAAACGCCGTTAAGATTGCATGTTCTATGGAAGCGGCGGCAAGAGATGCAGCGGCAGTTGAAGCTACGGTCGGGAGGCACAGTGACTCTGGCAGCAGCGGTGACACTGCCGCCGGAGCGCTGAATGCGTTGACGCCGTCGGGTAATCGAGGCCGCCGAGGGTCTGGTGGACCACGCCGTTTACCGGTGGCACGCGCATGGAAGGGAACGACCGACTCAAAAAACGGTTGTTTGTCTTGTGGGACTTCGGATCATCAGAGTGAAGAATGCAGATATTCTCGGTTTATCTGCGGTAGGTGTAGACGGAAGGGACACCTGCGTCGGGTTTGTCCTATGCTTGCAGGTGGAAGACAGCCGCAGGTTCGATGTCACACCAACAACATGGTAACGCAGCAAGTAGCAAGTGGTGCAGCCAATCAGGCCAACCTCGGGCACCAGTCAGGGGAGGATGAAGCTCCTTTGACAGACGAGGAGGATTGGGAACCGGTAGAAGATTTGAATCAACTTAGTTTGAATAGCTATAAACCGGTGAGCTTAACTATTTTTGTGGATCAAATCGAACTTTCTATGGAGATTGATACGGGATCTTTAGTATCATGTATTAGTAGAGAAATGTATGACCAATTGTTCAGCCATAAACCTTTAGAAAATTCCAATTTAGTATTTGTATTGTAGATTTTATGATGGTACTATTACAAAACCAATAGGGGTATTTATGCCAATAGTGAAGTACGGTAATGCGTCGAAACAACTAGAATTATTTGTAATAAAGGGTGGCACAACCTCATTATTAGGTCGACAATGGCTTGCTGAACTGAACATTAAAATACCTTTATACCAAAATATTGTCTCTAGTCGCACAGAAGGGAAAAGTAGTACTATTTTATGTAATGAACAGTTGACACAATTACTTCACAGATATAAAGATCTGTTTACGGAGGGACTGGGCCGGTTTACGGGAGGCAAGGCACGGTTACGACTGCGTGAGGGAGCAACGCCTGTTTTCTGCCGTGCACGGCCGCTGCCGTATGCACTACGCGAGCGCGTAGACGCTGAGTTAGAAGGTATGCTGCGCGCCGGTGTCATCGAGCCCGTGGACAGCGCGGATTGGGCTACTCCACTGGTACCGGTGCGTAAGGCGGATGGTGGACTCCGTATCTGTGCTGATTACAAAATAACGTTGAATCCTGTACTTTCGGTGGACAAATATCCCTTACCACGTATAAATGACCTACTGGTTAAGTTAAACGGGGCTAAGGTATTTACAAAAATTGATTTAACACAAGCTTATAATCAAATTGAACTAGATGACCCTGATAATTGTACAGTTATCAATACTCACAGAGGCCTTTTCAAATATAAAAGGTTAGTATTCGGTTTATCGTCAAGTCCAGGTATTTTCCAACGAATTATGGCGAATCTCTTTAACGATATTCCAAACGTAGAAGTATTTCTCGATGATATTATTGTTGGATAACCCAATGTAAGTGAGCATTTAGTTATTTTGGAGAGAGTTTTAAATCGGTTATACCATAACGGAATGAAATTAAAGGAAAAGAAATGTGTTTTCATGACAAATGAGGTTAAATATTTGGGATATATTATCTTTGCCGAGGGTATTAGAGTGGACCCGGACAAGGTGCAAGGTATATTTAATATACCCCGTCCTGACAATATAACTGATTTGAGAGCCTTTTTAGGGACAATTAATTTCTATGCAAAATTTGTTAAAAACTTAAGCGATATACTCGCACCTTTGTACAGCTTGCTTAAGAAGGAGGTTAATTGGAAGTGGGACAATGAATGTGAGTCAGCTTTTAAAAAAATTAAAAATATTTTGATTAGTGCCGATGTTCTGGCTCATTACGAACCTGACAAACCTTTGTTTTTAACTTGTGATGCGAGCTCGAGGGGCATAGGCGGAGTACTAAGTCAGATGTGCGAGCACAACGACAGTGGCACGGTCGGAGCACGGGAGCGACCTGTCGTGTATGTTTCACGCGCGCTTTCAACAGCTGAGAAGCATTACTCACAAATTGAGCGGGAGGCTTTAGCTATTGTGTTCTGCTTTGAAAAATTACATCAGTATTTATACGGACGACATTTCAAATTACGCACAGACCACAAACCATTGGTCACAATCTTTGGGCCTAAACAGGGTATACCATTGATGACTGCGAGCCGGTTACAAAGGTGGGCTATTAAATTGTCAGCCTATACATATGATATCGAGTATGTCACTTCAAAGCAGAATGGGGCTGATGGGTTGTCGCGGTTACCAGCTCTCTCCGATACTAAACAACCAATTAAAAGTCCGGAACAGTCGCATTTACATTTTGCCCAAAATGCCATGTTATTAGATTATAACGAGATCAAAAGGCAGACGAACAGAGACCAGTTGCTAGGCCGAGTTTTAAGATATCTCCGTGACGAATGGCCCTCTGATAATGAAGTTAAATCACTCCAACCGTATTTCAATCGGAAAAAAGAACTGTACGAAGAATTAGGTTGTGTAATGTGGGGCCATAGAGTGGTCATACCGAGCGTGTGTAGGGAAAAGGTGTTAATCGATTTACATGAGGCTCATATGGGCATAGTGAAAACTAAAGCTTTTGCTAGGAGCTATGTTTGGTGGCCGGGTATGGACGAGGAAATTGAAAAAACTTGCAGTCGGTGCCAGACCTGTGCTGCGGAGAGTGAGGCGCCACCTCGACATATGCCTTGTCCTTGGGCATGGCCAGATAGACCATGGGCTCGCGTACATGTCGATTTCTTGGGTCCTATCGTGGGGCGGATATTTCTAATAATGGTTGATGCTAGGACTAAGTGGCTGGAAGTTTGTCAAGTACCTAGTACGGCGGCTAGTCACACAATCAGCGTTTGTAGTGATGTATTCGCTCGTTTTGGGTTACCACAACAAATAGTATCAGATAACGGTCCGCCATATCACACGAATTCACACAATTTTTAAATACGAATGGTATTGAACACATATATTCAGCGCCATATCATCCTGCATCAAACGGGGCTGCAGAAAACGCAGAACATATAATTAAAAGAGCTGTTAAAAAAGCCATTAGAGAGAAATTAGATGTACATTTATTTTTAAATGATTTTCTGCTGTACTATAGAAACACAGAACACTGTACCACAGGCTAAACACCAGCGTCGCTTATGTTTGGTCGTAGGTTGCGTACAAAATTCGACGCTCTTAGACCGAGTAGGGACAGTAAAGTTAGGGATGCTCAGGAGTGTCAACAAAATCATGGCGCAAATGGGTCGCGTCAACTGCACCCGGGGGACGAGGTCTGGTTGCGTCAACATCGTGGACAGGATAAATGGGTATCTGGGAAGGTTACAGAGAGGATGGGTACCACCGATTATAAGGTAGTTGATGCTTTAGGTAAAGAATCTCACAGACATATAGATCAGCTTAAACAACGGATACGGAGTTCATTAATCTGTCCTTCCTCCTCTAGCCCGGATAAAGAGAAGTCAGAAACAGTTGGGGAAGCTCAGGAACAGAGAGCGTCTAGACCGCGGTACGTTGGTACCACCGCAGACTTGTCTACAGATTTGGATGAAGGAGAACATTTCGAAGACTGCTTAGAACAACCAGTCCAAAGCACAACACAGCCGTCCTTGCTTACCACAGAGCCGCCCCAGTCTCGACCCGTTCGTCAATGCCGAATTCATAAGCCAGCTAGGTATAAGTTCTGATGTACAGTAACAACATTTAAGTTCTTTCTGTCTGTATTAGTTATTAAGTCGTTTTACGTTTATTTTGTTGGAATGAGTTTTAAGTTTTATAAGTTTTCTATTTACTGTAGAAGTCTGTTGGAATTATAGATTAAGGGTGAGGGTGTAATGTATGGCCAGTAATAATTGTTTATGCTCTGTCCTTTGGCATGAGTGACAGGTAAGCAGCTGTCAAGCTTGTCTCGATTAAACCGTACAATGGTAATTATGTAGTTTTATTACAAACATTTCAGTTGCCCCACACAATTTTTTCCTGCATCGTGGGTGGGTTTACAAACATTTAAACTCACATACACAAACAACAAGACCCGAAACAACAACGTGTAGATCATACAAATATTTGTTCTGTGCGGGGATCGAACCCGCGACACGCAGCGCAGCAGTCGATCGCTCAGCTGCTGCGCCAACCGTGTCGTCAAGTTTTTTTTAATCTTTTACGTTGAATAGATAAAAAACTTTAATTAAATATACATTACTGTATATTTTCCATAGTCTTCGGTACACTTTTAAAAACCTTCCTAAAAATTAGGTACATGTATAATCAACATTGAAAATCACACGGCACAATTTCATAATTTAAAAATGTCTTTGATGTGATTAACGGGCATAATTTAACAAAAAATATTTCCTAACAAAGCTTATTCGTATATTTTATTTTACTCATAGTCTGCAGAAGCCACATTTCGGAGAATCATGTTACTGAAACATTACACGCCTGTATTGTTTACGGCCAACATAAAAGAATGTGTTTTTATCACACACACCCACACATACACGCATATTGCCGTAGTAATCTCCAGTCATAAGGATGTGAATATAAACTTTGCTGAATACTTTTGAGCAGGCGATGTTATAGAAAAAAAATACAGAAGATTCTAAACAATGAGAGAACAGACATGCATTTGGTGATCGTAAATAACCCAATTAGCCATTTAGCGTTACGCAGTTCAGTGGAACCAAAATGGTCACTTGAGCAGAATCAAAACTGACAATAATTTAAATCACGTTAAAATTCTTAAAATCGTCACGTACGTATTTAATATTATGAATTATCCCTTTGTGACCATTTTACGAAATGTTACATATTTATTCATATTATACTAATACTTATTATAATGAGTTTGTCAAAGCGGCTCTTTTTGGCCTCCTATACGTTCGGATTTACAACCACACGTTTAGATCTCCCGATATGTCCATTCAAAACCATCAAAAGCTATTTGAAAACAAAAGAATAGCTATAATATGCCTTGTCAAAGCCAGACGGGTAAATATTGAAGAACGATAATATAAACAATTCACTATTTTTTAGTATTCTAAAACAAACGAAACATGATACAAGACAGTTGAAGATCAAAGTATACAAACATTTTTACCAAAGACATTCGAAAATCAATATTTCAATATTCTATAATATGTTTCAAATAAGACCAAAAAGGTTTGATAGAAACTGATATGTCGTTCTCTAAAGACAAATCGAATTATGGCCATCGTAAGGATGTAATTCCAGGTGCCTCTTGCTTGGCTCTGGCTTGTCAAGAAAAATGCGTCGATATGTCAGACCTGGTACTTTTGGGGTTCCGAACACAAAATTAAAAAAATAAACATGGGTTTTAGTCAGTAAAAGTCTGACACCATCAGTCTGGTCCAGAGCGGGAAAGTTATACGATGATTTCAATAAAAAAAATCTGGTACATTTATTTTAGTTATGTGTTTTCCAGCGTGTATAAATAAGTTGGGTGAAAATTACGAGTGTGTTTTAATTTCCGAAATTTAAATTCCATTGCTTTTTTGCACTTACCTATACCCTCAAATCAAAAATCTCTTTGAATGCTTCGTCGGGTGCTTGTTGATGAGTCGAGTTTCAGTTTAAATTATATTACTATCGAACTCTAAAAATATATGAGTAAAGTAACAAATATATAGAGTACAACCGGTTATTATTTATTAATACAAATATAGCTCTCCAGAATATATTTTTTATACCTTAAAGCATTTTATCATCATGATGATAGGATTTCATTTTTTTCTTCATAATAAAGCACACGAACGAGAGTATTAGTCGTTCTTTAAAAAACAAAAAAAAACTATTTTAAATGTGTGCATACTTTGGTATTGTAATAAATTAACAGTCATTTCTTAAACAACAATTATCATATTAGAACGTCAAAATGTACAAGTAAATGGAATGTACTTAGAGTTGCTATCTAATCTGACTTCTTGTTAAGCGTACTTTTTTTCGTTAATATTTCCTCCATAAAAACGTACTAAAACTACATGCCAATAACATCTCTTTTATAATATTAATAAGAAACAAAATCCATAATCACTAACCATTTCCGTTCATTCCAGCGCTCCCGCTCGTCGACTTGGTTGTAATGGGGCACACAGCGGGCGGAGTAAAATCCGCTTTATGCCTATCTCTTCTACATGGCTTCCTCTTTCTCATCGGTAAGTACCCCAGTGTTGTGTACCGTGTTATATTGTACGTAGAATATGGATTGTTTTAGAAATATTACTCTTTTTAAGAGCGGCTGTCGTTTTGCTAATGGCGTGTGGTTGTTTTTATTTTGAAGAGGAAAAAGGTGAGTTGCTTTTTTATGCTTTGTAGGTTTTATTTACGCTTTTGTTTTTACTGTACTGTTTGTTTTGTGGCCATATAACCGGTTGATTGTAATTAGAAAAAAAGCAAAAAAAAAAAAGGTTTTATTTAAACGCTCCAAAAAATTCTAACTATCAACTTATAACCTCACTAGCATTTGCCCGCGGCTTCGCTGGCGTTAAATTCGGTATAACACAGTACCTGCTACCTGCAGTTTTTGCCCTTGTGCCTTATTGATTTGTAATAGCAACGCTAAGGTTTCCCTTTTCTTCCCTCGTTCTCCCTCATATCCCACTTTTTTTTTAAATAAAAATTAGCTTATGTCCGTCTCCTGGTTCCCAACTATCTCTGTACCAAAATTCATCAAAATCGGTTCTGCCATAAAAGCGTGCAGAGGTAACAAACAAACAAACAAACAAACGAACTCACTTTCGCTTTTATAATATTAGTAAGGATTATATACAAGTTATATGATGATACAGCTTGAAAATTGAGTTTAAGGAATCCACCGTAACATACAAACATACATTGCAAGTTAAATAAAAGCTTTTAACTTAAAAAAAAACTATTTATGAGGTATAGAAATTCTATTTTTATCATAGTAAATATTTCTACAATAACGTAGATGATAGTTCAAAGTAATTTATTCAAATTTTGGTTAATTTCTAATAAAACTAAGTATCTATATTTTTAATGACTATTTAACTTAACAAGAAAAAATGTCTCTTAATATTTTATCCAATTTTTTCGCATACCACGTGTTTGTTATAGTGATTTCATATTACATTTTAAGTTCAAAAAGTGCTTATTTAAAATCAAAGTCATTTATTCAAGCTATTATTTAATAGGCTGTTATGCCTTTTTGTATAAAATTCTTTTGACTACTATTTAAATGATACCAACATTAAGCTTTTAGCTTTTCATATAAAATACTGAAATGCAACGCTCGAATAAATTTGTATCAATAAATCGACTGCCTATCTGACCTCCATAACCCAGTTAATACTGGGTAATACGATACCCCTTGGTAAGACTTGTCAGACTTTCGGGACACTGACTACTGTAACGACTGTCAAAGATCTACAAATGACAGCCGGGACCAACAGCTTAACGTGCTTTCCGAGGCACGGAGAAAACTCGGTATGTAACGGGTGGTCACCCATCCACAGACCAATCTAGGCAAGCGCGGCTTAACGTAAAGATCGAACTGAACGGCTGCTATTATTTAGCCACGAGCTCCTCCCTTATATAATGGATCTTATATAATGCACTTAAAACTACAAAAATTAAACTCCAAAACGGGATATTTCAGTTGACCAAATTGTTCTATATGCCGCCAGTGTATCCTACTAATATTATTAATGCGAATGTTTGTGAGGATGGATGGATGTTTGTTACTCTTTTACGTCAAAACGGCTGAACGGATCTTGATAAAATTTGGCACAGAGGTAGATTTTAGTCTGGAATAATACATAGTTTTTTTTTCGATATCTAATGATTTTTTTTCTATATCACGTAGATAAAGCCGCGGACGCCAGCTAGTTTAAAAATAGATCGAAACATTTACAATACTAAAGTTAGTCCTACAAACACTAAATTGGGAAATCGTGATATCTGAGATCAAAGATCCCATAGAAAGATTTTGAATCCAAAATTCAATCAGAATCAATACGTAAAGGCTTCCTTGTCACAAGAACAGTCAATTGAGCCATAGCGTATCTTTATCACCGACACAGGTACAGATTTATTGCTGGTATTAGGTTCCACTATGATAGAGAGCGAGCCTAGCGTCATTTATCAGGCACTTCCAAAGCCCGCCTAACGATTTTTCAACTGGAGTTTCCTATTCCGATTTTGGGATTCTAGCTCAAAGCCAAGCTGTGAAGTGGTAGTATGGAGATTTTTGAAACTCGCTTTTTTTATCTAACTTTTCCTACAGTTTTGTTCTTTCTTATTTTATATTTCAAATTTAGATTTCTTACATCTTTTTTCTAGTGTTTCAGTTTTAGTTACCATACTTCTCCGAAACGGCTTGACCGATTTATATGAAATTTTCTATGTTAATTAGGTGCTTCTGAAAATAGGTCCCTATCTATTTTTCATACCCCTAAAGTGATAAGGGGTTCACCCTTCAAAAGGGGACAGTGGGTGAAATTGCTGCGCACAGCTAGTATTTATTTGCTATAAACATTTTGAAATATTTTTAATTAAAAAATAAAAGAACAAACATTTAAAATATTAAATAATACAGTCCTACGGTAACACAACCAGACTATCACTGCTTGCAATTAAATAAGCATTAAAAGAGTCATATATAAATTTTAGTGTTGACAAAAGACTTAAGAATGCTTTCATCCCATACTATTTTCATAATCCCCTATTCCCCTATAACCACTGTCACGGTAAAAGTTGGTAACCCATTTTCAGGAAAAACCGCACCGTGAGATTATGTAAATCATTAGGATTAGCTCGACCTCACACACCTGATGTTATTTCCATCTTTTTTAAACCTTTCCCCGCGTTGGAGCTATTTTTAGGTTTTCAGTAGTCTTTAAAAGCCTTTTTCCTATTTCGTGAGCCTTTTAATCTTATGGTCTGACGGAAATTACTGTAACTTTTTTTGGGAGACTTACGTCATTTACTTATTTATTTTGGCTGACAGAATTTGCTCTCATAAAAGGAACAAGTAGTTAGAATATAGCATTGTGTCCCACTTCTGACCAAGTGAATGTTTTACTCGCCTCTTTTTCATGTGCAATTTTTGACCATGAAAGACTCGCAAACATTAAATTAAAATATGAGACACAAAATAAATCATGCAGTTATGAGAAAATTTAATGATTCCGAGAGCCAATAAACACATGGCGTGAAAAAAAAAAAACGGTGTTCTAAATATGTATTGAAAAAATGGTTTATGCTTCCTAGCTGGAAGTCAAAGTTTACAGTATCAGTAAGCATATTTTTGAGAAATATTGTTATTTTTGGCATTGACTTACAATCAAAATGAATTGACTTACACCTGTCGTATAACAACTCGTTTACTTATGCAAATGTCTATCCTGGAGTGATATCCATGTTTCAGAGTAGCTTGTGGTGCCTTAACTAGATGGATTGAAAGTTTTTAAAAGATGGCTGGGTTGGCTGTTGCCACAGCATAGAAGATGGAAAGAAGATGCCAATATCTAGTAGTAGTCTATTACATAGTAAAACTAATTTAAAACCACAACCATACCATACATTAAAATAGTCCCTTTCAATCAGAACCTGGTATATTTATTTTTGGACAGGTTTGTAGCCATGCCTGTTAAAAACCGAATGAAATTATAAAAATACCGGCTGTTCCATTTGACCTAGAAACCTTAAAATGTGTACCAACTTAAATAAAAACGTTCTAAAACTTTGAACCAATTTCACCCACTTCTCATTCCGCTTCTAAAAATAATCTAAAAGTATTGGGTCACGGCAAACGATAAGCTGTGATGGATCACACTGTATCAAATGTAGTTCCAATACGCTACGAATTGAAACGTTGGACATAACGTGGATATAACGTGCTGGTACATTGCATTGATGGCACATAAAGTTGGAATTACATAAGGAATGAAATGAACGATTCGTACAGAGGTTTTACGAGGAATGGCTTAAGAAGTGTGTTTGTGAGAGATTTCTCGCTCGCCTTTGTTTAATGAAATACCGTTGTAACAGGGGTGAGGTCTTTGTTACATTAGCATTTCATTCCAAGTATTGGAAATTAAATAAATTATAATAAATTTTGATAAAAGATTCATTACTATAATACTATTGAAGTTCTAAGTGCCAGATCTCCATTCATCTGATACTGGTTTTAAAGATTTAGCAGTAATAATTAAAGATATGAAAGGTCGTATTGAACCCTTTTGTTGGAACATCGAATAATAAAAGATACATAACGTTGTAAGATCCTGTATGACCTATCGCTATAGAGGTCAAATAAAATGTTTTGTAGGCAACATTTGCAGGCTCACATCAAAACTCAAGATACCCTTCATTCACGCCCAAAAACATTTTCGCCTATACGAACCCAATCCCTTTACAAGATAGCCAAATAAGTCAAACATAAAACTATCGCATTCGGGTCAGATCCCATATCTATAGCCGAAACGGACAATAAAAAAACAAGGATTATTAACTATTAACACTGAGCAATAAAGAGCGATGTCGTTGCCAAATGCTTACTGATACAAGGCACTGAATGATATCTGCTCGTAAATCATAGAGCGCCTCTTTTGAGCGCCTCTTTCGTTCGCCTCTTTTGTAAGCCTCGCGTTGTATTTATTCCTTTTCGGTTGGCTGGTTTTGAATGGAAACTGAATGTTATAGAGATATGTTCTTGCAGTTCTGTCTAAGATGTATAGATGGAGACAATGTTATGAGGTCGTGTTTGTGTTATTTCCTATTGTTGGTTTTTGTGTTCAATTTGTAAATAGGTCATTTCTGATATATGACTAATAATAGTGCTATGAAAGACCGCATTTACAGATTGGAGATCTACAAGGTACAATGACGCGACTAACATTATTTTTGTGGATAGGAAATCATCAAATTACTTCCCCCGCACTGGGCGGAGCGAGGGGGAGTATGTGACTTGTACTGACTAAAACCCACTCATGTTCCTTCTTTTACTCTTTATGTTGCGGGCCGCGTTATCTCTTTCGAACAACCCGCTAGTTATATATTGTATACCTACTACTGTATTGATAACGATTGTATGTACGTAGTTGTTTTACATTTTGAAATCCAAACTTTTATGAACTAGTGTCTATCTCAAAGGTGCAAGTGTTATTTCACGAATAAATTGCTTTGAATTTTGCTGAAGCATGCGTTTAGACCAGAGCACAAATATGGATAGTTTGGCAATAATATCTATATAATTAATCATCAATATATTTAATTTATCCTAAAGAAGACAGGAAATCTATATGATCATCTGTTCAAAGCTTAGGTATACAAGTAATGACACAAATAAATGACATGAAAGAAACACCAAAACTGTATATCGAGACATGAAACTCAATCATATAGAATACAGCATAGGCTTCAAATAACTGTGCATATGTATGTACATATAAGCGTCCATGACTGTACTTTTAACATATATTCTGTACTCTCACTGATTGGCTACACGGTATAACAAATAAAGAAAAAACACTAAAATGTCGCCTATTTCATGCAGCATGGTTGCATGAGCTCGATCTTCTATTTTATTTTTTTGTTTCATTCACATTCGTGCACCTTGCATGGATAGTACAAACAGAAAAAAAAACCTATGTTTTATAGGATTTTCAAAGGAATTTATTTAAGAATGTAAAAGAGAATGCAGTAGAACCAGTCCACCTGTTCTGTCGTAACGAACCTTCAAACTTCCGAACCAAAACATTTTAACTTCATAAGTCTACATGCCGTATGTATGCACCAGGTTCGGTACTAACGACAACTAAAAAAAACAGAGAAAGAAATTGAAACCTTTTTATTCTCACTTTTATTAAATTTAACTCACATGTACTTCTCATAACAAGAAATTCTAATTTGCCCTTAAATATATAACGATTTAGACTATACTGCACTGTATTCCAATATATTATAACGATAAAAATTCCACAAATTCGACCATCAGAATATCAAATAAAAAGCAATCCAAAAATACCAGCAAAATAAACTAAATTTAAATTGGACACGAACTTCAGAATTAAATTCGTTAACTGGTTCCGACTGTGGTATGTCAATACCAAGCATAACGGCAGTGACTGCAGGGAATATGACAACAGGGGTAGTTTTCACCCCCCACTTCCCTCCATGAAACTAATTTAAAGTTTCACCACTAAGGCTAATACTGATAAAACAAATTATAGCAAGGGGATGATGACATTATCATAAATGGCGAGGAAAGTATTATTTTGTCAGACGCTTGGGTCGATCTGGGTTAAGCAACGTATTACCCGGTACTAACTGGGTTGTCTACTTCAGATACTGGTATTAAGTTGCATCTAGTTAGATTAGAAGCCGAACCTTACTTTATAATTTTGACGCACGTTTAGCGCTGTAACTGAGCAATGAGCTTTGACGACACGGTTGGCGCAGTGGCTAAACGATCGACAGCTGCGCTGCGTGTCGCGGTTTCGATTCCCGCACGGAACAAATATTTGTATGGCCTACAGATAGTTGTTCCGGGTCTGGCTGTTTGTGTATGTGAGTTTAAATGTTTGTAAACGCACCCACGCTACAGGAGACACTCCTAGTGTTTGGCAAAGTTTAAAAAAAATTCTGCGGCGCTGCGTATCGCGGATTCAATCCCCGCACGAAACAAATACTTGTATTACCTTACAAGTCGTTATTTCAGGTCCGAGGGTAGTTTTCGTATGTGAGTTAAAATGTTTGTAAACGAACCCCCGAAAAAAAAATCCTCAAATCAAATCATCTTTACTGTAGGATTGTGTAAAGAAATGTACACACGACGGCACATCAACCTATACAAAACCATTTTAACCTGATCTCTCTACTACGATGTGTGCTTCGTAATAGACATATCAGGTTATAATAGTTTAGTATAGGTTGACCTGCCGTCGGCGTCGTGTGTACATAATACAGCTGGTGTCTATAAATATTTTGTGAACAGATCTGTGCCACTCTATACAACATTATTTTTAGTTTATGCGAAAGCCGAAACACCTGTCCAGTATTTTTATATAAAGAATCTATGTACAAAATTTCAAAACTGTATCATGAAAAACCACAAAGTTATAAGCTTTTTATGTTACTTGGATATCCGTACAAATTCACTGTCACTAACGGCGCACGGAGTCCCCGAGCCGCGCGCCTTGCGTTCATTGATAATAATAATTTCTCGGTTTGTATTGTAATTAACTGGTGATAACATTTTCCGTCACACTGTCTTGCAGGCTTTGGCCTGTCGTTATGGTCAAGAGTAAGTAGATATTATTACTACTTGGTACTTAGTGTCGCATGGTGTCCATATTATAAACTTTTTTAAATATTTTTGGGAAAAAATATAACATGGTATAAAAATGATTGGAATCGATTCAGTTACTTATTCTGAACAAACTATATTCAGGTTTCGCATATACTAAAAATAATGTTGTATACGTACAATCATAAACAAGACGTTGTTTTTAGGTTCCGTACATGAGAAGGAAAAAACGGAATACTTATAGGATTACTTTTTACCCATCTGTCTGTCTATCAAGACCCTTTGGTGTTACCCCCTTTGGTTTTGGACAGACGAACTTTTAAGAACTCCTTACATGAAGATCTAGAGAACGTGTAAAGGTATCAAGTTGAAATCCTTACTATATAATATATAATCCTTACTAATATTATAAAAGCGAAAGTGAGTTTGTTTGTTTGTTTGTTTGTTACCTCTTCACGCTGAACCGATTTTGATGAATTTTGGTACAGAGATAGTTGGGAACCAGGAGACGGACATAGGCTATATATATATATATGTTATACAATTATATCTTTACTAATATTATAAAAGCGAAAGTGAGTTTGTTTGTTTGTTTGTTACCTCTTCACGCTTTAATGGCTACACCGATTTTGATGAATTTTGGTACAGAGATAGTTGGGAACCAGGAGACGGACATAGGCTAATTTTTATTTAAAAAAGTGGGATGTGAGGGAGAAAGAGGGAAGAATAGGGAAAACTTAGCGTTGCTATTACAAATCAATAAGGTGCAAGGGGAACTGTGTTACCCCGAATTTAACGCGAGCGAAGCCTTAGCCTTACTTAAGTTTATGGTTTTAACTTAAGTGTGAGGTCCCTTGGAGCTGTGAAAAAATTAACCCTCTAAATCTACTCAATCATAAGATGTGGCCGTTTATGTCGCTTTACGGAACACTCGGTGTGAGAGTCCAACTCCTTTGGTAAGGGCAGATAACGTCGAAAGAAGAAATATGCTTTGCTTACCACAATTGGGATAAAAGCAAGATTTTTTGTATACTAAATAGGCTTGCGTTTGGTCGGAATTTGCCTGCGAAAAATGCTGAAGTAACTAGAAGGTTCTACAGTAAAGTCCAGATAAAAAAAGCAGAAAAAAAAGAAGCTAGACATAACAATTTATCCTAAACTATTTAACTGATTCATTTATATTTTAAACTAGCTGGCGTCCGCGGCTTCGCCCGCGTGATATCGAATAAAAAAATGTCAAAAAAATTTAAATCTACCTCTATGCCAAATTTCATCATGATCCGTTCAGCCGTTTTGACGTGAAAGAGTAACAAACATCCATACATCCATCCTTAGAAACATTCACATTTTTAATCTATACTAAGTATGTAAGTTTGTAAATTTGTATGTAGGGGGTAATCTCTGGAAATCATAATCCAATTCTAAATTTTTTTTAACTGGCAGAAAGCTACATTATTTCTGAATGCTATAGGCTATAAATTGTTTCTATAACATGTATATTAACCGAGCTGTCACAACTTTTGTCTAGCAAGTCGGAAAAAAATACCTCATAAAACAGAATTATTTGCGTGCGCTGCCTAAACAGTTGCTTAAAATTAAAAACAATGTATGGCTACCTGGTTCATCTTAATTATTTCTACAAAAAAGTCCGCGATACTATATCTCTATCTATTATATTTTATCTTTTATACTTCTATTAATGCATTAAAAAAATTTTTTTCGGCATACTTGCGTTTGGTTGATTATTTGAGCAACAAAATATTAATTCTTATGACAATAAATTATTTTAGTATCACAATAACATCATACAGATAAGATTTGCCATTTACAGAATATCAATTGGTCATACAGTTTCGGAGATAATAAATAAAATTACTAAAACGCAAAATGCCCCTAGCATAACTTTCATTGTACAGACGTTTTACTTATTTGCCCATAGATGGCGCAATTACGTCATTTTTCTGAATCGCGGTGACTTTCCGTGGATTGATGACCCTCTCGAATTATTATGCCCACGTTGTCGTTAGTTGGAGTTCTAAATATTACATGTCAGTTGCTTATTGGTTTCGGTTGTTTCGTTCGTATGGTTGTTGTTGTTGATAGATACCTCATAATTAGGGGTCGCAAACCGGGATACCGAATTTCGAGAATACCGGAAAACCGGGCCAAAATTAGGTCTTATTAATACCGGTATTCATTTTAGTAAAACCGGGATATTTGGTATTTTCGGTTTTAGTAAAAAATATAAAAAAATACGCGCCATTCAATTAAAATTACGCGCGCGCGAGTTTGTTCATCTTACAACAAGACTGATGAATCCGGCGACAGCCGAGTAGCCGAACTTCATTCTCATTGCAAGGCTAAACCAAAAATTTAATTTTAAATATTTCTTAATAAAAACATAAAAAACAAAAAAAAAATATTTAAAAATACAAAAAATAGGAACAGGGTCCAAGCTACCGGCGGTCAGGGCTCCAGAGAAAGGAACCTCCTAACAATACGAGCCGTGTCCAAGAGTACCGCTTTCTGTATCAAGCACTTGATCTAGCTGCCTAACAAGAGCCTCCTCAGGTGCTGGTCGAGGCTCTTGGCAATTAAGCCATTAGCTGTAACGACTATCGGCACAATGATCGCTGAGTCCACATCCCACATGTCGACAACCTCGCGAGCCAAGTCAATATGCTTGTAATATTATAAAAGCGAAAGTGAGTTTGTTTGTTACCTCTTCACGCTTTAATGGCTAAACCGATTTTGATGAATTTTGGTACAGAGATAGTTGGGAACCAGGAGACGGACATAGGCTATTTAAAAAAAAAAGTGGGATGTGAGGGAGAAAGCGGGAAGAAAAGGGAAAACTTAGCGTTGCTATTACAAATCAATAAGGCGCAAGGGGAACTGTGTTAGCCCGAATTTAACGCGAGCGAAGCCGCGGGCAAAAGCTAGTAATAAATATAAAAGTAGGACTTTGAATAGTCATGGAGGACACATTTAAATATTTGTGACTGCACTTTGAAATAATCCTATTTTAAAACATAAGATATACAAATTCTAACAAAGTTAATTATTTAAAGTCAACAATCTCAGCCGAGTTAGAGTACAAAAAATGAATTTATCATCAAAATCGAAAAGTTAGGGCGACCCAATTAGGCGCCTCATTATAGTTTCATTTCGAAGAATCCAACTTGAACTTTAGTAACAAATTAATAAAGTTCTAAAAAGAGAATACTTTTTGTGTGACTGATACAAGAGATTATATTTCATTCCATTAGGGTTTTAAAAGAGTAAAAAAGAACTTCAAAAATAATAATACACCAAATATTAATTTCAAATAAAGCAATTGCTAACTAGCAATAAGTTCCTAGTAATAAGAAAAATATATAAACATATATTAAAGGTAGGTATTACAAGCGGGATCTTGTGTATCTTTTAAAAAACAGTCATGGTATCGGTGAACACAAATCATCAGACACTAAAAACAAACAATTAAAAAAATATATTGTTCTCACAAGTTGATGGTAACAAAATTAGTAATATTTAGCACAATAATCATAAATAAGCCTTTAATAACATTTTAACTGCTTATTCTCTTAATTAACGAAAACGTACCATAAGCTTCACACCCGGAGTTTAATGCTGCTATAAATATAATTTCTTATTATAATAAGAACACATCATAGGAGCTCGTGGCTAAATAAATAGTAGCCGCTCGGGTCGATCTTTAGGTTAAGCCGCGCTTGCCTAGGTTGGTCTGTGGATGGGTGACCACCCGTTACATACCGAGTTTCCTCCGTGCCTCGGAAAGCACGTGAAGCCGTTGGTCCCGGCTGTCATTTGTAGATCTTTGACAGTCGTTACAGGTAGTCAGTGTTCCGAAAGTCTGACAACCAGTCTTACCAAGGGGTATTGTATTACCCAGTATTAACTGGGTTGTGGAGGTCAGATAGGCAGTCGCTCCATGTAAAATACTGATATTCAGCTGCATCCGGTTAGACTAGAAGCCGACCCCAACATAGTTGGGAAAAGGCTAGGCAGATGATGATGAATAAGAACACATCAATTCAATAGGGTAAGAATAAAGTGCTGTAGAAATTGGATTCTTGGCTCTCAAGTCCATCTGCGAGGCAAATCTTGGGTATTCTTTGCATAAATAAATAAAAAAGGTTTGATTTTTCCGACATTTAGAACTTATCTAGTATCCAAAATCCCATTTCAGTATGCATTTTATCTAACAAGGCATATTGTGTACGCACAATACTTCAATTTAAAACAGAAAAAAACCGGCGAAGTTCGCGCACCGAGGGTTCCGTACAAATTTTCGACATAAACAGCCATAACTTTTGATTGCGTAGACTTAGAGGGATTTTTCACAGCTCCAAGGGACCACGAGAGTTGAGTAGGTATATGGTTTTAATTTCAACTCGATACTTCTACGCGTTCTTGAGATAAATAGTCTTAACAGACAGATAGAACCAGTCTTACCAAGGGGTATCGCATTACCCAGTACTAACTGGGTTGTGGAGGTCAGATAGGCAGTCGCTCCATGTAAAATACTGATATTCAGCTGCATCCGGTTAGACTGGAAGCCGACCCCAACATAGTTGGGAAAAGGCTAGGCAGATGGATGAACAGACAGATAGACAGACACACTGACGGTCAACAAAGTGAAATCAAATAAGGGTTCTATTTTTTCCTCTTGAGCTACGGAACCCAAATAAAACACCCAGTTGTATTACAGACCAAGATCGGAAAAAAACGAGCCTGCTCTGTCCTACTTCTGGCCAAAACAACACCAACAACCAAAGTAGTTAATTATAAACAGAAGCGAGCGAAAACTTATTTTAATCACTCTCCTAGTACTGAAATATAGTGAGCTTCAAACCGAACAGCTGAAACTGAAAACAATCCACAAACATCGCTAAGCCACTTACGTTCGGAAAAGCCTGTGAGGATTTCGAAATCTGTAGAAAAATACCTAAACCGTTCATTGAAAAACCTTTTGGGAATATTGAATCTTTTTGTTATGTATATAGATTCGCGTTTTATGAGGAATATAGATTTGAAATTATACAAAACGAAGGGGCAGTTAGTCCTGCCAGGGTTGCGGGCTCTGCCGGGATTGCCGGTTGTTCGAAAGAGATACCGCGACATGGAACATGGATGGGTTTTTGTCAATAAAAGTCTGACACTCCGCCTCTCTGAAGCGAAAGTTATTTGATGATTACCCATCCGAAAATCAAAGGGGCAGCTACAAGAGTTAACATTCAAGACCCTTGTTATATTTAAAAACACTATTGACGTCAAGTTATTTTGGTAATCACAAGCGAGAATGTCTGTGAACATATGTGTCTGTGAAAGGGTTTTGAATTACCCAGAAAACTGGGTCACTGAGTCTGGACCAGAGATAGGGATTTTTTAAAAACCAGTACTAATAAACACCAGTATTCCAAGTCCCAAATCAAATTATTTTTATTTCAGACAGGCCCACATGGGCACTTATGAAACGAGAAAAGGTGCACGGTTTGGGTTGGTCGGTTCCTATTGAGAAACTCCATGGTTACTCTTTTTAAGGAACGGTCTTCAGGAAGCTGACCTCAACATAAATGAGAATAAGCTTGGCAGATGATGACTACTGCTATCAACAAACATCTATTTTCCCTCGCGGTCATTTGCAATCAAATGCATATTGTAATAGGTGATTAATAATTCAGTGTGTTTTGTCAATTCTATCCACATTTACAAATAAAACATTAGCTATTAACAGTAAATATTAACTGAAATGGAACAAGGTTTATAGATTATTTCACAGCTTATTTAACTTTTATACGTTTTCCAACGTTACGGCTACTTTGCAGCACTTGTGATCGCGAATGGACTCTTAAAGTTGAAGATTCAAATGGTGCAGCGATGGAGAACCCGGGCTTTGGGAAGTAGAAACCTTCATACTTACGCCTCGATTTTTGCATCTGCACAAATATTTTGTTCTGAAATCACATCGCGATACAAACTTTCCTATTTTCAGTACATCATTCAAATCTAATCCCAAAAATTTCTTATTTAATTAAAAATGTTCCTAATAAAAGTCCATACATTGTCAAGAAGTTGTTGTAGCTGTTTTTTTGTTTATGGGTTTGCCTCGTGTACACACGTTAATACATCAACCTATACAAACTAGTTTATTCTGAGCTCTATACTACGTATCATACTCATAGATTTGTGTACGATGAGAGAACTACATAACCTGGTTTAATATAGGTTGGTTTGTCATACACTGAATCCATGGTATGCTTTAGTAAACTGGATAAAGTAAGCCAAAAAAAAAGTTTTTGCGGTGAACACGTACATAACAGGTTTTTAATTGCCTAAAAATCTATCGCTCTCAGGTAGCTTTATTTTTGTCGTTTAACGATCTATATGCATAGGATTGAAATCTAATTCCACTACAAAAAATAAATGCCCGAGTAAAGTAACCCCAAAGTAACTTTTCATTCTTTCTTCACCAGCTGATTCCGGCACCGAGTCACCTCAGGACCACACGACCATGGACATCTCTTCGCGGCACTTCAGAGCCGAATTCCTTCAAGAGTGGCAGGGTTCCCCTGACGCTCCCTACTTCGATCCCAGTACGCCGAGAAATATAACAGGCCTGGTTGGGCACCCAGTTCGGCTGCTGTGTAGAGTCAAGAACTTGCAGAATAGGACGGTAAGAAATTTTAATTTATCATCTGGTTAGTCTTTCCAACTATTTTGAGGTCGGCTTCCAGTCTAACCGAATGCAGCTGAATATCAGTATTTTAGATCGGAAAATAATTTTAATTGAGTAAAAAATACAGGACCTAGGAAAGTCGTTCTTTTCTTGCAGCTTCTGCACTTAGGCCCGTCTGACTTAGAAACGAGTTGTTATTCGTCGAAGAAACCGAAAAAAGTATGAATTTTACTATTTGCAAATCACTAGTACTACTCTCAAAACGGTAAAAAAACCTTCATGAGGAAATTGGCGAAAAACACGAAGGTGAATTACAGCCAAGTCCCACTTCCAGAGAGATGGCTTTTGTTCGTGCAGCCGGAATGTAATCACATCCCATTTGTTTTCATGAAGAGATAGGTGTTCTATCACGTTGGAATCCTTCCGATTGACTCATGGGTCAATAACGGTACTCGGAATCACGGAATAAGAAAACCCCGGCTTTCAGTCTAGAGAAAGGAAATCTATTTTCATTTACCCGACATGATCCTAAATTGTCGAAGTAGCCAAAGTTACCGCGAATATTTTGTTACAACAAATCCGAAGCTTCCAAAATTAATCATTAATTTCTACATAAATATTTACATGTTAAAAGCCAAACAAATTCGTAGAAATTTTGAACCAAAAATGTATTTTGAAAATGCGAAATATTTAGTAATTAATTATTTGATGAAATATAAACCACTTTAACATCTCATAAAAGATGTTATACGGTAGTATTGTGTAACATATTTTATATTCCACGATATGGATTTTTATAACAAGTGTCGTCCACGTTAAACTTTAAATTTACTGCTGTACCAAAAAGCCACTACAACGTATATTCACTTTCGTCAATTTAAAAATTCCCAGTTAAATCCTTTACCGTTTTTTCAGCAGTCGCGAACAAATAAACAACATGCTCTTTTCATGAACAAAAGTGATAAGCGTAATGAAATATCCGATATTATCTGACGTACCAAAAGATATTTAATAAATGTACCGGATATTCGTAACAGATATTGCAGGCTTTCAACTGGATATATTATGCATTGCTCGGTTGACGAACAAAAGGTCCATGAAAGTAGGCAGTTATGAAACGATCAGCATGCTCTTTAATGACCGTATAATGGGTGTAGGCAAGAGAAAGAACAGACAAACTAAGGCAACAAAACTAGTGTCGACGGCGTGTTAGTGTTCCACGCCCGCCTCGAGCCTGCCAGGATCACCGCTTGCCGTGGTTGCGGGTTATTCGAAAGAGATACCGCAGCCCCGGAACATGAAGGGTGATAGAAGGAAAATGGGTGGGTTTTAGTCAGAACTTGTGTGACACTCCCCCCACTCTGCCCAGAGCGGGGAAATTTATTTAATGATTTCCCATACACAAAAAAGGCAACAGAACTACCTAATTTTTTTAACTGAGCATTAGGTTTTGGGTTCGGTTTCCGGGTAGGGCATAGTGTCATTAAGTTTTTCCATTAGGAAAATCTAGGTAGCAGCCACGGAGTCTGGATTCGTGCCCTATTGATGGCAATAGGCTTGTCCCTATAACATGGGACTTAAACATAACGTGCAAAATTTGAGCGTTCCATTAAGAACACACCTGCCTTACCCTTGGGGATTACTGGCGTGATATTTTGTGTCTATAAAAAGAAAAGATTCAAACATTTATTCGTGAAACACGTGTATATTTACTAAGAAAACTTTTCCTTAGGCAAAGAAAAAAATCATAAGACCGCAAATAAAACCCTGAGAAGCCTTCTCGATTAATACTACCGTCTCAACAAATAGCAATAGATCCTCCCTCGTGTACTGGATCATAAAATTCTTAAGTGTTACATGAGGCAGTTTTATATTTACGCTTAACTTCAGGTATCGACCATTTTGGCTTGGAAGTGCGCACTTTACTGCCATTGATAACTCCGATCCAGTAAAATGCTTCAGGCCGATCCATTACAAGGAATTCTTCAAAAAATTCTAAGGGCAAATTGAGCTAGTATATATCGTTCTTTATGCCCAAAACCCATCTTGGGTTTCTTTCCCGGCCGTTAAGTGACTCGGCGTCGTACTCTTGAAATAGCTGTTTGTGAACAACATTAAAATATTTTTATAGCAAGTTGTAAAATACGACAGGTTGTCACTTGGAACTTTTTAATAGAAGCTGTCGTTTAACTTGTGCTGGGATGAATTTTGTACGAAGTGCTGTCGAATATTGATATTTACTTTGTATTGGTTTAAAGTGCTTTGAGTGTTTTTGCAGACTAGTAAGTTAACTTTGTTCATGCTTGTTTCAACAACACATTTTTATTAATTTACTAGCTTCCACCCGCGTCTTCGTCCGCGTGGCATAGTTAGTTTAGGCTAACGCTAACTTTAACCCGCGTGATGATCGAAAAAAAAATTTTTTTTTGCTTTACCCTGAATATGATAGCCGTATAGGACTACTCACAGACTTGTTTAGTGATAGTATGTATTACTATTAAACGCTAAAAATACATTTTCATCTAATGTCACCCACACCATGCTACAGCGAAATAGTGTAGTCTCCTTTCACGGATCTTCTCCACCCAAACCATCTTAGGATACTCTTTTGTCACCACATCTATTAACAAAACTCATTAAATATTCAAATATAGGTCAAAACTTGTTCCAAAAATAACTCACATTAATTATCTGTGGAATGTATACTGTGACATTTGGCTGTCACAAGTATGATCATTACTTACAGCTTTCCTTTCAAAGCCGTTAAATAGTTCAACGATTCCAGTTTCATCCATTAGGAAACAGGTATCAATTTGTCGTTTGAACCCTCGAAATCAATACCTTCATTAATAATTTTGTCTTTGAACACTGAGAAAACAGTATCTTTTCTGAAGACGGGGTCTGTCCTTTGAAATGTTAAGTTCGTTTATTTATGTTTCAACATCTTCCTTTGCTTTTGTGTTTAGGAGCTCGTGTCTAAATAATAAGTTAAGTTAAGTAAGTAATTCAGATGAAGCCGCGCTTGCCTAGGTGGGTCCGTAGATGGGTGACCTCCCATTACACACCGAATTCCCTCCGTACCTTGCATAAGCATAATAACTGGTTCGTCCGGGCTGTCATTTGTAGATATTCGACAATTGTTATAGGTAGTCACTGGCCTACAAGACTGGAAACCAGCCTTACCAAGCGGTATCGTATTAAATAAAATAAAAAAAGCCTTTTATTTCTTACAGACAATGCTAGTTAAAGTTAGTTAGTTTTGTTAGCTTAAAAAAAGGTATTTTGTTGTATATTATTTTATTAGTTAATGGTACATTCTGTAGGAACCCCTCTGCAGGTAAAGGCCTCCTCCAAATTGAGCCAGTTTTCTCTTATTTGCGCTGTCTGCATCCAGTTTGAACCCGCTGTGCGTTTAATTTCATCCTCCAAGGTCTCCCTTTCTTTCTTTTGCCCACTGGACTACTCCATTCTGTTACTCTTTTTGTCCTCCTTTGATCTTGTAGGCGAACATGATATTACCTTGTAATGACTGGATCCTAGAAGTCAGATAGGCAGTCGCTTAATGTAAAATACGTATTTGATTAGACTAGAAACCCTCCCCAATATAGTTGAAGTAGGAAAAAGGCTAGGCAGATGATGATCTTCCCTTGCTTTTGCCTTTTCAGTACCTTGTTGTTTTATGGCACTACTATAGATCACTATGGATTTGCCATTAGCACGATGCTGATAGTGTGTTCATAGTTAATGGAGGAAGTTTGAATAAAGCACACAAAAAATTGCTGACGGTTAGTGAAGTTTCTAGAATGCAAATGCAAGTTTGCTGAGTTAATGAGCGAAGCTTTCTTTGCTCAGATGAGTTGGCTTTAAGGAGTAATTCTCAACATTTGTAAGAAGTACTATGTATATTGGTTTGTGCTTATTGGATTATTTATATATATATTTTAGGCACAAACCTCTTACAACTATACTTCTCACGTATTTATATTACACGAAGACGTAAGCGCCACTGCTGAGTATGTGGATTCGACTCTAGCTGGAGCAATGTGTTCTTGAGATTTTTCAGAAGGAGTATGCCACGTAAATGCTTCATTGACACCAAACAATAGATATAAATGTTATCTTTTTGCCCTTCATGTTCCGGGGACGTGCTATCTCTGTCGAACAACCCACAACCCCAACCCAATAAAAACCAATAGCCCTGGCAGGCCCCTCTGCTTTGCTGACATCTCTTTGAAGCGCGCGTGGAACACGAACGCGCTGTCGATAAGGCGTGTCGTCAATAGACGGACTGCCGATGAGCTACCCATTGCTCACCGTCCACAGACCCGCGCCTACGATGGCCGGGAGTCGTCTTATGACGCCTGACGCCCATCGGGTTTCTCTCCCTCATAGGTCCGGCCATCTCCTTCGTTAAAGAAATTACACTTGTCTTTATATGTTTTCTTTCTTTATTCATCAGTTATCACATACCTACATTTTTACCATTTCTAAAGATAAAACATAATATTTGGTTTTATACGTGAATTTTTATGTGTTCGATTTCGGGGAATCCTTTGAATCGTATCTATGTGTGTCATCTATGAAAATGGAAAGGAAAGTTGGAAAAGGGTATAAAAGATAGCGAATAAAAGGGGTTCCTTTAATTCTTGGGTTGTGTTTATTTGTTATCATTTGTCGCTTGATTTAGTGATACGCAAGTGACATTGTTGTGATTTGAAGTAACGAAGTACACAAACTGTAAACAGAGCCTTAAGACGCTGTTAACCAAGCATTGAAATTGAATGAAATCTTTATTTTCCATATACAAATCATTATTTCACGACACGGTTGAAGCAGTGGTTGAGCGAACTGCTGAGTTGCGTTTCGTGGGTTCGATCCTCGCACGGAACAAGTATTTGTATGGCCTATAGATAGTTGTTTCGGGTCTGGCTATTTGTGTTTGTGAGTTTAAATGGTTGGTAAACGACCCACGATACAGGAGTAATTATAATAATGTGGGGCAACGTTTTTTTTTAAATGAATAACAAAATACATTCACACACCGAAGTAAAACACATTGTCAATATTTTATTATACCTAATTATACAATAAAGGACATGGCCGGATCCTGCCCTGATAATGCACAGTAATGATTAATATATGAAAATTCCTTTTAAAATAAATAAAAAATAACCGCATTAATATCATTTCCCTAAAATAGGCGAAAGAAATTGCAAAAAAAATATATGCTTGTTCATTGATTGTGTGGTTTTATATTCTGACATTGCATTGATTGACATTTACATTGTCATCTTGCGTTGATTTTATCACGTATTATCGTAGTATGTTACTATTATCTCGCCTATTCTCTGATCATAAAACATAACCGATTGTAAAGCCCTACATGTAAACTTTAAAATGACGTACTGTACATCAATGTACATGAATATTTTTTTTGTTAGGGCACAGCTCTATACCTATTCCGGCCGGGTCATTTAACTATATTCAACAACATTCACGGATTTTTAATAAAATTTCATCTTCATCTAACAAGGGGTCTAAAATGGCCGCTTGAGCAGAATCGTAACAGGTTAATAATATGAATTACACTAAATTCTTAAAATAGGAGCTCATGGCTATATAATAGCAGTCGCTCGGGTCAATCCTTTGGTTAAGCCGCGCTTGCCTAGGTTGGTCTGTGGATGGGTGACCACCCGTTACATACCGAGTTTCCTCCGTGCCTCGGAAAGCACGTTAAGCCGTTGGTCCCGGCTGTCATTAGTAGATCTTTTACAGGTAGTCAGTGTTCCGAAAGTCTGACAACCAGTCTTACCAAGGGGTATCGCATTACCCAGTACTAACTGGGTTGTGGAGGTCAAATAGGCAGTCGCTCCATGTAAAATACTGATATTCAGCTGCATCCGGTTAGACTGGAAGCCGACCCCAACATAGTTGGAAAAAGGCTAGGGAGATGATGACACTAAATTCTTAAAATGCAGCTAATACTGCGTTTGTGACCTTTTTAAGAAAGAATTGTGAATTATCACTTTGTGACCATTTTACGAATGAATTATGGTTGATTGAGTTGTTGTTATGATACTGCTGAAGCGACTATTTCAGACCCATAGGTCTTCTTTTCTCATTAATGTAAACTTTGTTGCACAGGTATCATGGGTCCGTCACCGCGACATCCACCTGCTGACGGTGGGGCGCTACACGTACACGTCGGACCAGCGCTTCGAGGCGCAGCACAAGCCGCGCTCCGAGGAGTGGGCGCTGCGCATCCGCAGCCCGCAGCGCCGCGACTCCGGCCAGTACGAGTGCCAGATATCCACCACGCCGCCTATAGGACATGCTGTCTTCCTTAATATTGTAGGTTAGTAAAACTACAGTTGTATTCATTTTTCTCACGTAAAGCCAGCACTAACCAGTGGTGTTAACGTAAGTAACAGTTTGCTCAATGTTGAACTATTTTATACTAGCTTCGCGACCCGCGACTTCCGCGTGGCATAGTTACTTTGGGCTAACGCTAACCTTAACCCGCGTGATGATCGAAAAAAATCTCTTTCTTTCCCCTTTTCTTCCCTCTTTCTCCCCTTTATCTCTCATTTTTAGGGTTCCGTAGTCAACTAGGAACCCTTATAGTTTCGCCATGTCTGTCTGTCCGTCCGTCCGTCCGTCCGTCCTCGCTTAATCTCTGTGACCGTTAGCACTAGAAAGCTGAAATTTGGTACCAATATGTATATCAATCACGCCGACAAAGTGGTAAAATAAAAATTGGAAAAAAATGTTTTATTAGGGTAGCCACCCTATATGTAAAGTGGGAAGTGATTTTTTTTTTAATTTCAACCCTTACGTGTGATATATTGTTGGAAAGGTATTTAAAAATGAATAGGGGTTTACTAAAACCATTTTTTGATAATGTCTATAATTTCGGAAATAATCGCTCCAAAAGTAAAAAACAATGTGTCCCCCCCCCTCTAACTTTTGAACCATAAGTTTAGAAAATATGAAAAAAATCTGAAAAGTAGAACTTTATAAGGACTTTCTATGAAAATCATTTTGAACTTGATTGACACAACAGTTTTTGTACAAAAAAGACAAAAAGTTGTACAAAATAATTTCCTCCTCCACCTTTAAACTCATAAGTGGGAACACTTATTGTGACGGACGGGAAACTACGGAACCCTACACTGAGCGTGGCCCGACACGCTCTTGGCCGGTTTTTTTATAAATTAGCCTATGTCCGTCTCCAGGGTTTCAACTATCTTTGTACCAAAATTCATCAAAATTTGTTAGGTCATTTAGGCGTGAAGACGTAACAAACAAACAAACTCACATTTTTTTTATATATACATTATTGGTGTTTGGTAGCTGACATGTGACAATGAGTGAATAATTTCTTAATTTTTAATAATTTCTTACCTTGTGATAAACAGAATTGTATAAAATCTGGTTCTTCTAACCTGACAGACAGATGTGTTGCTGGGGAGTTTGTTCCGCCACTTCTTCTTCCCAGCTAAAACACTAGGAAGTGGCGAAGGGCAGTTTGTTTATGTAGGACTGTCTCTTGTAATGTGACGTTCAAAAAGTGCTGCAAGACCAACGCTCTTCTTGCATGACTAAGTAAACAGACCCCAATTCAAATATCTATTACACAAATACACGCAATACATACAATACATACAAGACAAGTTCTTCAGGTACAAACTTAGTATTTACATTTGGGACCTAAACAGCTGCACCGCAGGTAGGTATTTGTTGATTCCTCTGAGATTACTTCGTCTCGTCCTATATAACTTAAAACAATATGGCCGCGGTAACGTATTTTCTCAGTACTTGTTCATAATGCATGTACAGGCACGTGTGAATTATAAATTGTAATTATTATAATATAAGGAACAAGCTGTTTCCTGCGTCTTGGGTCGTGAACAAAGTAATAGTTTTAACGAACTTTCAAAAGGATATAATATGCAGAATAAAAAAACATTGCATGTAGTTTGAATCCGTTTTTTAAGAAACGATTTCTTTTTTTTTCTAATTTAAATGGCCTTATTACTATGCCATCGCCGAGTCTAACATGAACTGTATTTTTCCACAGAATGTCAAATTTTAAATTTGGAACACCCAGTCTCAGTCAACTAAGTGACTATAATAAATAGGAGACTTTTTATATTACCGCCTGTTCTTACGACAAAAAGTTAATAATAGGATTGGATCAAACGGTACTTACCAAGAAAATATTAAATTTTAGCAGAACTCCACCAAAGACAAGGACGCTTCTTCAATATTAATAAATGTTAGTTGATTTGATTTAATTTGACTGTGTTTTTTTAAGTAATTAAAGCTCAAAGGTTACGTAAAAATAATTACGTAAGAGCCTTATCAAGTGGCTATCAGGTTTAAAATTAACATTTCTTAATGCTATAGTTCAGTCAAAACGTTATGGCGGCTTGGAAGTTAGCTACGAATCACGATCAGCGCAGGGGGTCGAAAATGGTGGCTTAAGCAGAACCATAATAGGTTAATTATATGAGTTCTGTTACAATTCGTAAGAGTTATTGATAATTCACAATAGTAACTGCGTCTGTGACCATTTTAAGAATTATAACGTAACTTTTGCCCGTGGCTTCGCTCGCGTTAAATTCGGTATAACACAGTACCTGCTACCTGCAGTGTTTGCCCTTGCGCCTTATTGATTTGTAATAGCAACGCTAAGTTTTCCCTTTTCTTCCCTCGTTCTCCCTCATAACCCACTTTTTTTTTTAAATAGCTTGTCCGTCTCCTGGTTCTCAACTATGTCTGTGCCATTAAAGCGTGAAGAGGTAACAAACAAACAAACTCACTTTCGCTTTTATAATATTAGTAAGGAAGTAAGAATTCATATTATTATCCTATTATGATTCTGCTAAAGCGGCTATTTTATACCCCCAGCTCTAACGGTACAAACTTTATTACGGCTCGGAACACAGTCCTAAGTATCACTGGGGGTATTGGACGCCAATGTGTATGCTGGGCAGATCGTGACACGCAGATAACTTCCGAACCGCCATAACATTTGAACAGAACTATATAACACTTTTTCAACAATACTCACCCATGTCAATATTGTTGAAAAAGTACTTTACCTACTGAAAAAAGCTACCAAGCCCACACTTTTCGGTAGCTTTTGTTTATCGAACGTTAAACCTGATGGAGTATTGTCACTTTCACACTCCCTAGTCATAGCCTAAAATAAGTCCTTTCGTCACCGATAGTGTGGAGTCTATTAAATATATTAAAATCCTTACTTAATAATATTATAAAAGCAAAAGTGAGTTTGTTTGTTTGTTATGTCTTCTCGCCTAATTGGCTAAACCGATTTTGATGAATTTTGGTACAGAGATAGTTGGGACCCTGGAGACGGACAAAGGTTCTTTTTTAAAAAATAATTGTGAAATAAGGGAGAAAGAGGGAAAAAAGGGAAAATCTAGCTTTGCTATTACAATAAATAAAGAACGAAGAAGAAGAAGAAACGAAGCCGAGGGCAAAAGCTAGTCACACCTAAATCAATTATTGTATATTTCTTGTAGAACCAGAAACAGTAATATCAAGCGGACCAGAACTCTTCATCCAGGCTGGCTCCACCATCAACTTGACCTGTACTGTGCGTCACACTCCTGAGCCACCGAGTTCGATCACATGGACGCATGGAGAACAGGTAATTTCAAATGTACGTTTATTTTCATTATTACTTACAACCCTGTAGAATTTCCTTAAATGCATCGATTAACCCTTAGCTAATCTAACTGCTAGCTTTAATCTAACGTTAAAACTAAGTAATTAGTTTTAATAATCTAATTTATAAAAATCGCTTGTCGCGGTGTTTGTTACCAATCCTATCGGAAACGACTGGACCGATTTACATAAAATTTTGTGTGCATATCGGATAGGTCTCAGAATCAGCCAACATCTGTTTTACACTGGCTGGCGCCTGCGGCTTCGCCCGCGTGATATCGAAAAATTTGTATTACCTTCAGGTAGTTATTTCAGATCTGACTGTTTGTGTATTGTGAGTTTAAATGTTTGTAAACGCACCCACGTTATAGGAGAAATTCCTAGAGTGGAGCAATGTTTTAAAAAAAAAACAAGCAAGAGTGATTTTGAATAATATGTCGGAGATACTAGATCTATGTATCTAAACGATTGAGTGATTTCATGGTACTTAGCTACAATCTAATAGCCAGGTAAAGATTTATTGAAATAACTGCTTTGTTGGTCTAGTGGTCACAACCGCGATTGCCGAGCAAGACGTCCTGGGTTCGATTCCCGGGTGGTGCAAAGTGTTATTGGGTTTTTTTCACTTGAAATGTCTCAGTAGCAGCCACAGACTATGGATTTTTGGCCGGTTGATGACCATAGGCTCACCCCCTATCACATAGGAATTAAGAGCAGAACTGGCTAAATGTAGGTGGTACTATTAGATACAACTCTGCCAAACCCTTCGGGGATTACATAACAGGCGTGATTATGTTATAAAACAAATCATTTATTTTAAACGTTTCCCCACACTAGGAATTTCTCCTGTATCGTGGGTGTATTTACAAACATTTAAACTCACATACACAAACAGCCAGACCCGAAACAATTATCTGTAGGCCATATAAATATTTGTTCCGTGCGGGGATCGAACTCGCGACACGCAGCGCAGCAGTCGATCGCTCAGCCACTGCGCCAATCGTGTCAGAAACGAGCCCAGTTTTATTTCATATTGCGATAAAGGTCGAAAAGCCACATGTATTAAATAACACACTACAAATGTCGTGGCCGCACTGACCACTGCTGACCACAATATAATGCACGCTTTCCTTACACTATCATTGTCACATTGTCGCCATTATAATCAGAACATACCGAGTTCATACGTTGAATACTTTTCAGGGTTCCATAGGTCATAACGAAAAAACAGAACCCTTATAAGATCACTAATTTGTCCGTCTGTCTGTCAAGAATCTTTTTATCTCTGAAACGCGTGAAGGTATCAAGTTCAAATTCAAAAAGGCATAAACTCAAGTTTGTACAATAAAGATTTGGCCATTTATGTCGCAAGTTTGCACGGAAACCTCGGTGCGCCTCGCACGGCTGGTTTTTTTCGGATGAGAAATCATCGAATAACTTCCCCCGCTGTGGGCTGAGCGGAGTGGAGTGTCTTTTACTGACTAAAACTCATACATGTTCCTTCTTTTGCGGTATCTCTTTCGAACCGAATAACTCGCAACCTCAGGCAGTGGCCCTGGCAGGTCCCTCCGATATATATTGAGCTCGAAGCAAGCAAGGGGATGTTCTTATTTGTTTTTTTTTTTTAGAAAATAATCTATAATCAAACAATTAACCATCCAACCAGCTGAATCCTTGAAGGTTAGCCAAAGTAACACATTTAAAACAACTAATAAACTTAATTAGTAATGTTTTGGTCGTATGAAATAGAAACAGAAACCGAATAGATAGCGTTTTGCTAAGAAACGATTTAAGTAAAGCTTCAAATAACAACTTGCTCGTCCTGTATATCAAGGTCTCTAGGTCTAAATTGGTAGAAGTTCTATTTTTAATTCTAAAATTATAGACTTATTACTGTTACCAAATACACAAACTTGTACATAACAATCATGATAATTTTTTGGTTCATTAATTAATAGAAAAATTAAAAGTTTTCAAACGAACTCAGTAACCCAAAAAATTCATTGAATAACTTCACAAATTCAGCCAATAACAAAATTTGCCGACAAATCCCTGCCAGTTGGGATTAAGAGCATTAAATTCCCGATGTATACCGAATCGCGGACTCAATCGATTTCATGGTTTAAAAGTGATTACGTAATGAAAGGCCTGTTAAACAAATTCATTTTGTAATTACGTCACAACCCAGTTAGTCAGTCGCATCAAATATTAATGTAAATTTAATAGCATCAATATGATAAAAGTTTGCTTATTAAACGCAAATATTGATTTGATGTTTGCTGCTGATTTATATGCATTCATAATGATGTGAAAATACAAATTATATTTACTACGACAACTTTACATTTGCACAATCATTATTAATTCAAAATGATAGTGTCAGATAGTTATTTTAACTTGAAATCCCCAAAACTGACTAAGAACATCAAAATGGTTTCGAAAAAAGAACAATATTTCAAACAATTTTTTTTAGGTGATCAACTTTGACTCAGCGCGAGGTGGCATTTCACTGGTCACCGAAAAGGGCTTGAAAAGTACCAGCCGGCTCTTGGTACAACGGGCAACTGGTTCAGATGCAGGAGTATACACATGTGGACCTAATAACGCTCCCTCGGCAGCCACAAGGGTCCATGTCTTATCTGGTAAGAAATTGACAAAACGAAACCATAGGGTCCTTGTGCTCACAGCCTTTAAGGATATTTCAAAGCGTTTAGTTGACACTTCTCGTGACCCAAGGACTTGCCACACAACGTGGCAACGCGGCCAGTCTCTTGGGGACATTGCCAACTGACAGCGTCAAAGACGAAGTTTTGGCGCAATTTTTTTTAGTTTATTTATAAATAAGTTTCTTTCAGTTATTTTAATTTATTTTTGTTTAATATTTGCAGGTAGTAAAAGTATTATTAAAGGAAAAAAGAGATTTATAAATGTTAAACATGTATTTTAGTTTTTTTATCAATATTGAGTGAGAATTTCAATTATGTTTAAAGTTCACAGTGTCAAAGGCTTTGTCCAAATCGTTTTTAAAGTAAATTTATTTTAGTTAATTGGTTGTATCTAATTTAAATATCATTTGTCTCTAGGTGAACACCCTGCAGCGATGCAACAAGGCTGTGCAAAATCAACACTAGATAAAACAGCCTCCATCCTATGCTGTTTGTTGACACTCTACGTACTAAGAAAACCGTCGTTTAGCAATCTACAGTTCGGTACTTGAATTTCTCAAGCCACCTGAAATAGATCATAAGCTGAATCAATAATTTATGTTGTAACTCTATTGCTTGAATATAAAACAAGCGTGATTTGATTGAGACAAAAGGGATAAAGGACAATGTGTACTTTTTGGTGCCTAAAAAAACTTTGTTAAAAAGCCACAGCGTCTTGTGAATAGACAACTTTTCGGCTCTCACAGTCTTTAATATCTCGTTATTTGCTTTGTCAAGTAACTTTGTAAAAGTGATTTTGTTTGGGTCGTTAAACATTGAGAATAGGATCCTCAAACAACAGTTCTTTGGAAAAATGTTTTGGTAAGCGAAAATGTACGTTGTTCAAATTCATTAGACGGTGAAATCCCGTTGATTATGTATTGTAAATATTTCTATCACAGCTTTGTACATACTTTAATATATTATAAATACAATTATATCCCGTGGCTGTCTGTCCGCATCGTTATGTTAACATAATGAAGGGTGGAGAAACTCTTGTATCTCGAAAAGGTATTGTTTAAACTCATTAACAGTTACGTAAGGTTATATAATAATTAATTATTACGGGCAGACAGCGAAACCCTTCTAATTGTAACTAAGGTTTAGCTCTAGAGAATTTAATTGACGAGTTAAAATGGCAAGTAACAATTATGTACTATGTGTTCGCAACTCAAGGTTTCAAATATATAAGATTTTTATATGAAGATAAGACCAGTAAGGCTGCATAATGGGGTTCGAAAGTGGATAGTCTCCATATTCCATGGTCATTGTCAACTTTAATGGCGGTTGGCAGATGCTTATATAGTTTCCAGGGACTATATTGTACGTTTTCGGGTGACATCGGCACGGATCGGGTCGCAAATGATGGTCGTTGAAATAAATAACTGGAAAGTGTGAGGGTTTCCGAAAATGTGAAGTCAGAGTTCTGCCTTAAACAGCTTTTGAACACATTCACTTCTTCGTAATCTTTTACTTGTATGACGTTAAAATCTTGACAAACAAACGCACAATCCGACCATGTACATACTAACTAACAAACAGCTCTTATTGGGTTGGGTACCTATTCAAGCAATTTCAGTATACTGTTCGAAAAAATCAGCCCTACCCTAGGTAGGATTTTTTTGAATGAGATGATAATGCCAGAGATTGATAATATTATTACTATTATTGTGTTGCTACAGCAAAAGTAAAATAGACTCAGTATGAAGTGAATCGTTGCACAAAAACTCCAACAAGCAATACAAGAAATTAGATAAGGCTCTAGCGATGAATAAATAAGGAAACGTGTCGACCATTCCGCAAAGACTTGAATATTAATGACATTCAAAATATAGTCCAAAATATGAAACAGGCGAAGCCGTTTATGTAAGGAAATACATCTCGTCACCTAAAGCAATTATCTCGCCAGTTAATAAAATGGCGTCAAATTGGGGAGCGAATAAATTAATATAAATTGTATGTAAATAATTAAACCAAATTATTGTCCAATTTTAAATAAATAGATACGGAATATATGAATAATGAACGTCAACGAAATAAAATTTGTTATAAATTATGCTTTGTTTTTATTCTCTTGCCTATGAACATTTTATTTTCCATGTAGATATAGAAGAAACAGATGGGCTTTCCTTTGAACCAAGAGATCAATACAAACAAATCTTGTGATTCCCCAGAAGACTACCTTTGTGAATGTTGTCTCGTGGGTTTTGTAAAGGCAAAGAAATTGTTTCAATCACCAATTGAAGTAAGTATTATTTATTTTATTGTTAACCAACAATTGTTTACACATTACATTTCTTCGTTAATAACAAGGGTAAACATTTACAAGTGCAACAATTATTTAAAGATTAACACCACATGCACAATAAAAACGGTAACGGTAAAAAGTATGGTATTTTTTTTTACAAAAGTCAATGTTTTGAAAGTCAAACTAAACGAGGTTTTTTTTATAAAACTTAATGAGATACCCGAAGTATTAAAATTAAAATTAAAACATAATTACAATTACCTTTTTTAAAGTATTTAATAGGTACCTAACAATGACTTTATTAATAAACTTCCTCAAAATTCCTCAATACTTCTATACATCCATGTATACATCCTCACAAACATTCGCATTTTTAATATTATAAGAAGTTAATTATCCTACTTATGTATGGATGTTTGTTACACTTTCTCGTCAAAACGGCTGAACGGATCTTGATGAAATTTGGCACAGAGGTAAATTATGGTCTGGAATAACACATAGGATACATTTTTTTTCGAAATCATGTGGGCGAAGCCGCGGCCTCCTTAATAATAGAGAAAATATTATTATTTTTTTGAAATAAAAACGACAACCTACTTTGACGGCAAAGCAATTCATTTAAAATTCTATCGTCGTCTACAGTTTATTTACTCGGCCTAGATTTCAATATAAATAGAGGACAGGCTACAAAAATATCTTTAGTACTTTAATCTTTTGTCGCTTTAACGGTTAACATTTGAATAATAGGCTTTATCAACGTTTTGGATAAAGTCCAGTTTCGTCTACACTTTTATTATTTTGCTTATTGAATGTATTAAAATACGAAACGAATTTGGAGTTTGACCTTTAAAAGGGAGTAGTAAAATTCATAAGGAAAATTCAATTAAGTATTGTCTTAGCAATTTACTGAAATAAAAACACGTTCTTTGTTAGACAAGAAGTTTACAACAAATGCCTTCATGTTACTAAGTATCCGAATAGAAAGCGATCATCGTGCACACTATGACAAATCGATTTATACAAAACCAGTGTATGCTGATCTCTTTACTATATCGTATTATTGTACTATGCGTAGATTTCCTGTACGATGAGAGATACGCATAAACTGATTTTGCATAGCTTCATTGACAAACACTTATATTATGACAATGTCTACAGAAAATCACTCATCCAAAACCACATTTCCTCCTGTCAGGAAGAACAAAAAACAATTTACATATATATTTATATTATAAATATGTATATATTTAAAAATAAATATATAAATATTTAAAAATAAATATTTAAAAAATGTATTATAAATAAAAATCTACTCTTACGAACTGAAAGAAGTTCTAAGTCTTAATTAATTTTTCTTTACTTTAATTGCAAACAGCAAAAATATATTTCAGAAGATAAATTATGTAACTCCAATTTTAATTAAATAAACAGCTTTATTGCTTAATTAAGTAAACAGGCTCCAATTTCTTTCAGAAACGTACTCAGAATAAAACTTTTAGTACTCGTCGTAAACCTCTTCAACAATAAGCAACAAAATAACAGAAGTTACCTCAGCACATTGGTAACAACTTGACCGGCTTAGGCTTCGTTCAGAGTGCTTGGGCGGAGGCGATAGCGGGAGCGACGCTTGCGTGCGTAATTGGTTTCCTTCTCGTAAGTACCGTTCTTCTGGAAGCCACGATGGTGACTCGTACAGTGCACAACTACGTTCAATTGTTTTAAATGGTCGCCCATAGCGAGTGTCGTTTGAGTGTGAAACTCGTGACAAAGAAAGAATTAAGATTAATGTCACTGTATCTACGAGTACCTCACGTTGTAATAAATACAAAAAAAAACTATTTTCAAACCTCTACAATTCCTGGAAGGCAGATCAACAGTGACAGGTGACGAGCAGAAAAACACCGAGACAATGAAATTCGACAAAGTCCTAATTGATAAATAATTCAACTGTCTCGTTCCCGCAACTAAATTAATCAAAACGGAAAAGCGGTGGAGTAGGACTATGGAGTACTTACCATGCAGCTTTGCAGACTACTTACAATAGTATTTCAGAGAGGCACAAAGATTCAGGTCATGATTTTTGGTTATATGGCAGCACCCGCTTAAGCTTATCACTCTGAACAATCACTAAGAGAAATCGACTTTTCCCGTGCGAATTCTCAAGAAATACGCCATTTTCTTATAAGTAATAGCAGTAAGTAATAAAGAAAACTGTTGCGGTCCTGAAAATAAATAGAAGAGACTTGTTAAGACTTGAAACATTTTTAATTTAAGTAATATCTTTACTTTTCAAGAACAAGTGCTCGTTTTTGTTCCCCTATGAAACTTTTGAAATAAACTGACTTGTAAGAAGTGGTCACAACTTTATTTTTTTTTATTTTCTTCTGTTATGATTGAAGATGTTTATTTGCATTGAAGTGTTGAACAAATGTCAGTATTTCAAAATTCAGTCTTTATTAAAATATCGAACATGGAATCAACTATCATATCTACCTATCAAAATATAATATTTTTATATAAACTAGTTCCCAAAAATATTTGCTATTGGGGCTTTGATATAAGAGAGCATAATAATATATTAGTAATAATAGAAGCATTTTAGACTACGTTTGTAGTACACCATTTTTTAAATACAAGTCAGATTATAGCAAATCTATTCTATTCTCTTTTAAGACCACCTGAGTATTCTAATGACATTCCAAACCAGCCTGCACCCTTTAAGGTTTGATTAATGGTATAAAACCTTCTCAGTATACATTTCTTTCACGAAGACGTATTTTAGTTTAAGTTTATGATGTACTTCACTTATTAGGTTTTTAATTGTTAATAGATCCATTCAAATGCGCTACATCATACACCACTATATGGTATTAAAGTACTTTCATAATTCCATATTAACCACCAAATTGAGAAGATAACTTTAAAAGGATATATAATAACAAGGATAGGTCTTGAAATCCTAAACACAAAGTCCAAGGTTTTATATTTTAAAGGAATTTTTATCCTGTTAAAACCGACCACAAAGGCCACGCCGCCGTGGGCACAAGCTCACCGCCGCTACTTATAAAGGAATCCTCAGTTAAGCAGGAGACAACTTCGTAACTATTTGTAAACCACAGGGTACTTCACACAAGCAGTTCACAGAAGTGATATTCTACCAGACTTTCATGTGGAATGGCAAATTCTTCCGGTCAGCCGAAATGCTTTGCTTTGCGACGAAAGTGATAAGGGTGATTTATACAAATATTTTTGCTCATAAATTGCATCCAACGCCTTTTCTTTGTTTAAAAGGTTAGCTTTTTAGCTTGGAAGCTCGAAACAAAAGGATTTAAAACCGCATCGCCGCGGATTTATGTACAGCGTGTATTAAAAGACCTTTGGTAATTTTTAGGGTGTAATACTAACATTATTTTTTACATTTTTCTTTATACTGTCCAGTGCAAAACTTACACGACTCAAATATATGATTTTTAGAATTCCGTATATCAAAAGGAAAAATACCTATATTCAGCTGCATCCGGTTAGACTGGAAGCCGACCCCAACATAGTGGGAAAAGGCTAGGCAGATGATGAAAAGGAAAAATAGAACCTTATAGGATAACTTTGTTGTTCACCTGTCTGTTTGTAAAAAAAAAATATCTATTATTATTTATACGATGCTACAAGTCACCAAATAATACAACATACAAATAAAAACACGTTAGTAAAATTAAAAATAAATTAATACCTATCTTAATTAAACATAAAATAACAAACAACAGCCAAAGCATATATGATCAAAATTATACCTAACAAGTCATAATTAAGGTAGGTGGGCACCCCTCTTAATTACGATCTGTGCCCTGTGAAGAAAGCTCGGCAGGTTTTTCCCAAATATCTTTTCCGAAATTGAAACCATGTTCTAAAGTCTGCGGTCCCTTAAAGCTGTAAAACAACAACCCTCTAAGTTCATGCAATCAAAAGATATGGCCGTTTATGTCGCATTTCCAATAAATATACAAATGGAATTAAAACCTATAAGCTACTTCCTTTTGATGTATGATCATGTTTGGCAAAAAACTAAATTATAGCACCAGATAAGGGAAATATTCAAAACAGTAAATTTGTCGATGCATCTCAAAATAATATTATTGCAAACTTAATTGCAGTTTATAAATTAACCGGGACCTACCCTTTTCCAATGGCAAAGTTAAGTTTGATTTTCAATGTATGTAGTTTATTTCCCATTTGAATAATGTTTGGTACTTTCATTAATTACCTACAAATTTGTACAGAACCCTCAATGCGCGAGTCCGACACGCTATTTTCCGGTTTTTGTTTGCTCCCACCAAGAACCCAGAGGAAGCTGTTACTTTTGATTCTAATGTAAAAAAGGTACACGCTGTTTTCCATAAATACAAAATGTTTCCATGCTTTTTACATGTCTTCTGGTGCACTCAATCCTTTTTTTTAATTGAGACGAGATCCATTTTGAGTAGGTATGAGGATTGCTTAAACCTTTTGAACGTCATTGCCACATATATGTGACTTTTTTGTGATAAATAAGCCCCTGTTTTTGAGGCCAACGACACAAATATGTGACAAAAATGTTTGTAAAATGAGTTCCTCGGCGTGGAAAGCAAACGCGCGTGCGTTTATGCTATAGCACTCCAAAAGGTAAGTGTAGAGGGAGAAAATATAGATGGTATATCCAAAAAACTTTTTTGCAAAAAATAAAGCCGACTTCCAAAAAAAAAACTAAAAAGTGGAAAATAACTTTATTTCCGGAAGTCGGTGGCAAAAAAGTCAACGAAACCAACAAAAGCCACCGACTTCCGGAAATAAAGTTATTTTCCACTTTTTAGTTTTTTTTTTGGAAGTCGGTTTTATTTTTTGCAAAAAAGTTTTTTATTTCAGCATTTTTAGTTATAGTATTATTAGAAGTCGGTTAAAAAAACTTCCCTCGATTTCGCCAAGATTCCATCATCAGATCCCGACTTGGTGACTATGGGAGCAATTTGGAAAGCATAGGCTTTAATTATTTTTTTGTTGATTTTTCAATAACCGCTTGTCTGATTTCGATAAAATTTTCATGGGACCATTTGGGAAGTATAACCTTTCCAATAAAAAAAGAATTTTTGAAATCGGTTGGCAAGCGACGGAGTTAAGCGCGAACAAACCTAAAAAAAAAACATACAAACATCCGAATTGAGAACCTCCTCCTTTTTTAGAAGTCGGTTAAAAAAAGAGTGATGGCTAAGCTGATGATGACCAAAAGGGGAGTATACAAGAAAAAAACATGTGGCCCAGATTCAAATCAAATTATGATAAGGCCTGGAGAAGATTATTTACCTAGCCTTTTCCCAACTATGTTGGGGTCGGCTTCCAGTCTAATCGCATACAGCTGAATACCAGTGTTGTAAATGGGGTGACTGCTCATCTTACCTCTCTTATCTAACCCAGTTGGCACTAGGTAAAAATATAAGCTTTGGTAAGACTTTCGGGCCACCTGTAACGACTATAATAGCTCGATATTGGCAGAAGTGACTAACGTGCTTGTCAAGGCAAGCGCGGCTTAACTCAAAGATCGACTTATGAAGCTGTTATTATTTAAAAAGGAGCTCTTCGGCTGCAGAAAATGAATGAAAAAAATGATGACGATATTATCTCTTGTAGGTCAATACTAAAGGGGATATGGCTGAGGTAGCTTGTTATTTTTAAAGACACTATTCACGTAAAGTTATTTTGGTAATCACAAGCGAGAATGTCTGTAAACCAGTACTACCAAAGGGTATCGAATTACCCAGATAACTGGGTCGCTAGGCTCAGCGACCTAGTTGACCTCGGACCTCCTCGGTAGGGACTTTATAATACCAGTACTGATGAACACCAGTATTCTAGTCACACCCAGGGCGGGGGAAGGTTTGAGATAATTTCCCATGCCTGAAAAAAGGGAGATTATTTCGTCGTCATCGTCGTCCAGCAAGGATGAAATGTGAATATTTCCACACAAGTAGAATTGTGGCACTAGCTACTTATATTTTAATTTAAACACTAAAAATTCAGAGATTACAAAGACTTAGTGGTCACGCATTCAACTTTAGTGAAAAATAATAAAAAATGACTGAACTCGTTTCGAAGCCTCCGCTTTTACTACTAAAAGGAACTTTTAGGAATTAAAACTTGAAAGCTTGAAGCTTTTACTACTAAAAGGAACTTTTAGGAATTAAAACTTGAAAGCCTTTGTTCTATAATATCAGGCTCTCTATAAAATAATATAAAAAAAAAACAATTTTTACAAACCACTCAAAATTCATACCTTGCCTAGGTATGAATTTTGAGTGGTTTGTAAAAATAGTTTTTATTAGTTTTTATTAGTTTTTATTTGTAAAATTAGTGTTCATTTTCTAAAAGAAACAATAGCACAATTAAAAATAATTAATTTTGTATTCCTGTTGAAAAGCTCATATTAATGATTAGAAAAATCTAAAGTTCATACACACGCACATTTGACATTTATTTGTTTCTGTTCATAGGACGTATCGTTAATGGTGGTTTTCGTTTCTACGCGAACATTACATCGCATAAATTTTAAACATTTTTTCTTTGCGTAAAGCGACATTATTTTCCGGAAATAAAAAACCAGTTGACCAACGAATCGATGCAAAGATTTTAAAATATATTTGAAAAAAATGTAGCATGGCGGATTGACATAACCCATCAGATGTTGCCAAAATAAAAAAGATATTTCACTTTCAAAGTATCTACTCTCTCTTGTTCTATTTTTTTAGAGTGTTAAATTGTCATAGCGTCTACACCTACACAGAATGTTTATTAAAACCTAAAACAATAACCGTAATTCTGCCTTGTTATCAGATCGTAATTCTCGAAGCTACTATTCCAAAAATTTCCGAATAATTTAACAACAGAACATTTATTCTCTGTAAAGACGGTATGCAATACAAATAAATTGTTTTATAGAATAAATTATACTGCCTCATTAACGGACGTTGGGGCCTGAAAGTGGGTGTAATTAATTATGTTTGTACATTTATATAAAGCCCAGTAAATTGTTTGGCATGCCATTATGTTTTGTAAGTTACTGTGTAAGAAGGGAAATTGACGTAATCATAATTAGAATTTGTAAAATATGCACCCTGATTGTAAAAAGGTAACAAACCACTTGATTGGCTGTCGTTTGTTCAATTAGCCAATAACAGCAGTTTGGTTGTATTTGACAGTTCGCCACTGGTATTTTGTGTTGATTGGCGTTTCAGGAGGAATGATAGACCGTTGGCCATTGCTATAACTTCCACGTAGCGTCGAGGGTTTGAATCACGTCACCTTGAGTTATTTATTTCAGTACCATTGGTTTCTAAAAGGTGAGGAAACCAGCATATTATCTTAGAACAAAGAAAGTTGAAGGCATGTGAAATCAACCCACTTGGCCATTCAAGCTATTCGTAAATATGGACTTTATAAGCCAATCAAATGCTACACATTCTGTTTCTTAAAAGATAATGAATAACGTTTCAAAATTAATGCCATGTTTTCATTGGTTTTTTGTGATAAATAAGTCAAGTTACAGCATTTAAACTGCAGTTACATAGTCATAAACTTAAGACAACTTTTTTCTTCTATCCATGCTGATGTTAAAATGCAATTAGTTAAAAGATTTCTTGGTTGTCGTGTCAGTGACGATTGTCTAAGAACTAAATTTATTTAAACCGAAACTGTGATAAATGTGAATAACATTCCATGAGCGATTTTTTATGTTTTAGGCGTTTTAGGAACAGTGCTACCCTTAAAGACATGTAGCAGGTTTTAAATCTCAACCTAGACAACAGCCATAAGTTCTCGAAGGAGGTGGCCGGACGTTAGAGGGAGAAAGCCTCAAACTAACTCAACCGCCGTGGGATACGCTCCAGGGGCGTGACAAGTTTAGTTTGTAGTAGCTGTCAAAATCAACCATTATGCGATCAGTGATCGACCATTCTGACACTATTGTAACAGCAGACTAAGGCCCCTGGTTTAATTGACGACAGGCCGTGTCGACGGCGCGTTCGTGTTTCACGCGCGCCTCAAAGAGAGTCAGCAAAGCAGAGGGGCTTGCCAGAGCCTCCGCCTGCCGGGGTTGCGGGTTGTTCGAAAGAGATACCGCGGCCTCGGAACGTAAAGGGCAATAGAAGGAACATGGGTGGGTTTTAGTCAGTACAAGTCTGACATGCCCCCCCGCTCCGCCCAGAGCGGGGGAAGTCATTGGATGATTTCCCACCCGAAAAAAAAAAAAAAAAAAAAGGCCCCTGGTTTCGGGTGCCGCGAGACGACTCCCGGCCTCCGCAGACGCGGGTCTTTGGACGGTGAGCTACCCCATTGCGTCTAGTAACGACAGGCTGTGTTGAGGGCACATTCGTGTTCCACGCACTCCTGAAAGTGATGTCAACAAAGGAGAGGGGCCTGCCAGAGCTACTGCCTGCCGGGTTTGCAAGTTGTTCGAAAGACATTGCGCGCCCCCAGAACATGAAGGGCAAAAGGAGGAACATGGATGGGTTTTGGCCAGCAAAATTCTGACACTCCTTGCCGCTTCGCCCAGAGGGGGGAAGTTATTTGTTGATTTCCCATCACAAAAGAGCCATAAGTTTTATGTAGAAACAAACAGTAGTTGAAATGCAGTTCCAGAACTCCAGTACACGAGCGAGTTAATTTTCACCCTATGCAAATTGTTAGGGATATATTATGCTAGTTGCAACATGCAACAACTTGTAACTTGATAAGCAACTTATTTGCAGGATAACTTAGTATGAACATACCACTAATGTACACGCACTTCAAATTACTATGTCTTGAGAACTTGAGTGTAAGTTTATAGTTCACACTTCAGGGTATTTAGTTTAGAATGTATCAAATATCTCTGATGTTTATTCATGAACTGCTTCGTTAGTCTAGTAGTCGTAATCACGATTACTAAACCGTTTTTTGCGGATGGGAAATCATCAAATAACTTCCTCCGCTCTTGACGGAGCTGGGGGGAGTGTCAGACTTGTACTGACTAAAACCCACCCATGTTCTTTCTTTTACCCTATATGTTCCGGTTTTTAAAAAACGTTGCCCCACACTAGGAATTTCTCCTGTATCGTGGGGGCGTTTACAAACATTTAAACTCACATACACAAACAGCCAGACCCGTAACAACCATTTGTAGGCCATACAAATGTTTGTTCCGTGCGGGAATCGAACCCGTGACACGCAGCACAGCAGCCGATCGCTCAGCCACTGAGCCAACCATGCCGTCAATCTCTCTCTCTTTCGAACAACCCGCAACCCCGGATTACATAGGACTTAAACTATGCTGGCGAAATGTAGGTGCACTTTTAGTTACCCCCTCTGCCTTACCCTTCCGGGATCACAGTCGTAATATTATGTGTTTATTCGATTATATATACGATATCAACATCGCGAACGGTACTTTTTTCTGGACGGATGATTTTTTCGCCATGTTTAATCCGAGATAACTGTCAACGTCAGCCACATGGCAGGCATCACAGTTACTGTAATTGTGATGTAGCAGGAAAACTTGAACGTACTTGGTATTTTTACAAGAACCATTACCAACTTTCCAAATAGTTACCATTGTATTTTTTTTACGGATGGGAAATCACCAAATTACTTCCCCTGCTCTGGGCGGAGCGGGGAGGAGTTTCAGACTTTTACCAACTATAACCCACTCATGTTCCCTTTATGTTCCGTGGCTGCGCTTTTGGTATCTGTTTCTAACAACCAGCAGGATTCGTTATAATTCAAACATGTTTTTTTTTTACTTTTTTAAGATTTGTTAGCGTAAAGGTCAAAGCTCATAAAATAATAGCTACTGTTCGTTCTTGATCTGTGGTTAATACCTATATTCAACTGTGAGCCTAGTTTTTTTACCGAGTGTTAAAGAGTTAATCTATAAATATTGGTCTATTTTTTCAATTTTATTTTGACAACCTTTCCACATAAATAGTTTTAAATTGACTAGAATGGAAGTACCGATCAACTCTAAAATAGTGAAAATGAAAAAAATATTTAAAAAAATATAGTTCTTGGTGAGAGAATCGTTTTCAATAAATATTTCATCCGATTATTGCCACTGATGTAAAAAAGGTTACCTATATTTTATTGCCTACTTTTATATTCTCTTCTAAACTAAAACAAGACGTTTGTTGAGGTGTCTTTATGCCAATTTAAATCATCATCAGACTAGCCTTTTCCAACTATGTTGAAGTCAGCTTCCAGTCTAACCGGATCCAGCTGGATACCAGTATCTTACATTAAGCGACTAGTTATCTACCTCTACAACCCAGTTAGTACTGGGTAATTGATACCCCTCGATAAGACTAGTTGTCAGATTTTCGGGACATTGACTACACTCCCACTACTATCTTTGACTGTAACGACTGTCAATGATCTACAAATGGCAGCCGGGACCAACAGCTTAACGTGCTTTACGAGGCACGGAGAAAACTCGGTATGTAACGGGTGGTCACCACATCCACAGACCTAGCAAGGCAAGAGCGGCTTAACCTAAATATCGACCCGAGAGCCGCTAGTATTAAGCCACAATTTTCTTGAGCTTTAAGCTGATTGAAATAAAATAATTTATTTATAAAATAATTTATTAAATTATTATATTATAATTTTTTATTTATTTTTATTAGTATGTAAGTTTTCTACAGGTATTGATAACGTATATTTATTATTTTTATTAGTAAGTAAGTCGATATTGATATCGTTTTGTTTATTTAAGTTAGTGCTTAGTTGTTATTTTTACACACTGTGTCTACGTGTTTATTTTTTTTTCCATCTGTCCTATCGCAGGTCTGCTGGAAGAGATTTCTTTATGAAATAAGCAGTACCTTTGTGCTCTTTTTTCCTTATATACTTTTTATATAATGTTTTGTGTGTACATAAATAAATAAATATTAATAAAACAATTTATTAATAAAATAATTTATTAATAAAATAATTTATTTTTAAAATAATAAATTATAATAATATTTTTATAAAATAATTTATTTCAATGATTTAATAATTTTATAAACAAACATTTAGGCCATGCTGTCTTTTGTGTGTCACCCACGGCCTAATCAACCCTCAATCCCATGAAAACAATTTAAAGAGTAAAGGTTATAGCACATTATACCGGCACCGCAACTGCACAGCTGCAGCACGGCGTCGCCTTGAATTTAGACTACGGCTAGCTGCCAGCGCGCTAACTACGCGTTGTCCGCAAGGTGCAAGTTCGCAGTCCGCGCGCCGGCTGCGAGGTGCAAGCTTGCTGTCGCCGCGAACTCAATATTGTTTCAAGGCATTTATGATTGAACACGCCTAGGACTTGCACGTTTTCATAATGTCTTGGTTTACATTGCGCGAACTAGCGACGTGCGACGACGCAATGACGTTGTTTCGCTGCCGACTCGGAGTCGGCGCGTAACAAGCATGCTGTCGGCGCGCTGTGCGCACAAGGTCCGCTCGCTTGTAGCACACGGGCTGCGAGTCGAGTCGTGTGGTAGCGGCAAGCGCGCTGACTGCCCGCCGTCGGCTTTTTCATATTGACATTATGAAATATATTATACTGCACACGATTTAATGCTCTAAATTGAATGACAAGTTAATTGCTGGTTTGGAGCGGTGCTGTTGCGGTGCCGGTATAATGTGCCATGACCTTAAAGGTCATGGCACATTATACCGGCACCGCAGCGCGCCTGTCAGCGCGCTTGCCGCTACCACACGACTCGACTCGCAGCCCGTGTGCTACAAGCGAGCGGACCTTGTGCGCACAGCGCGCCGACAGCATGCTTGTTACGCGCCGACTCCGAGTCGGTAGCGAAACAACGCAGCAAGCGCGCTGACTGCCCGCCGTTGGCTTTTTCATATTGACATTATGAAATATATTATACTGCACACGATTTAATGCTCTAAATTGAATGACAAGTTAATTGCTGGTTTGGAGCGGTGCTGTTGCGGTGCCGGTATAATGTGCCATGACTTTTACTCTCTAACAAACATAGAACGGCAGCACCTGAATAATAATAATAATATTTTTTCTCTCATCTACTGGTATCATACCAAAATCTCTCACCCAAAGCATTAGTACTCTACAAATGCCTACTCACACTTTACATGCTGTTAAAAGCCATAATTCTTAACACCTGTCGCATCACCCAGAAATGACTTACTTCTTCTACAATATCATCAACATTCTCCATTTAAACTACCCCTAAAAACTTTGCTTCGGCCCGTAGGTAGGGTTTTTGTACTCTCTTACTAAAGAAGAAAATTAAAGAATAACAAAAAATAATAATAATAAATTAATATCTGAGGAGGCTATCGCTTGGCAGCTGGATCAAGGGCTTGACTCAGAAAGCAGTACTTCTGGACACGGCCCGTATTATTAGGAGGTTCCTCTCTCAAGAGCCCTGACCACCGGTAGCTCGGACCCTGTTCTCGATGCTGGTGGACTACTATTTTTTATATGTCGAAGCGCCGACGCATACATTTAAACTAACGCCATCTAACTTTGTTTTTGTGAACTAAATCGTTGTTCGTGTAGGAACGTCAAGTATTAACTTGGGGATGGTTAATGCGGAGTAATGACAGTACTGAACGAAATTGAATGACCGAATGACGTTTTCATTCGGTTGCCATCTTGGAAGGTGATGTGGAGCGGATAGCTTGACAGGAGGTCACTTCTTTTTGGATCTTGCACCGAGCGACACGGTTAGCCATTACTCCGCGCTAAACTTCCCGCGTTCCTGATTTAAATCTGTATCAATCATTAGCATCTTTAGTTATTTTGTTTTATTGATTTTGTGAAAGGACAATACAAGTGTAAACAAAAGTTTTGCGAGTATGATTTCGTGTCCTCCGCCATGATAATCTCGACCATCCGACGACGAATCTCCGTCATCAGAAGTGGGATGCAATCCAAACGCTACACGTGGTGCGAGTGACAGTGCTAACCAAGAAAAGTGTAAAGACAATACGTGCGTGTTTGAAAGTGACACAGAAACGGAAAAATTGCGTTTTCTGTTAGAACAGCAAAATAAAAACTTTATGGCTATTGTGCAAGCAATGAAAACACCTTCTGTGATTGTGGATATTCACCTACCAGATTTTGACCCTGAAAAACGGAAGTTGACCCGCGTGCTTGGCTGGCAACAGCAGACATCCAGGACACCGATTGGTGCAATGTCACACATGAAGAACAATCGAGATCGACGGCGTGTAGCAGTGGCAAGAGTAACCAGGCAACAGGGAAAGTCGACTGGATCACTTGTTTCAGCTGTCGCGAACAAGGACACTACGCATCCAGCTGCCTTAAGAGGGACGCCAAGGAGGCACGCAGCAGCATGGTGGTCGATCCCGTTACGGAAAAGCGAGTTGATGTGTGTCTTGTGGACGCACCTACTGGATCCTTAAAGCACTTTGGTGAGCAACTCCATTTTTATTATGATTCTGGTGCAGAATGTTCGTTTATCAAAGAATCTTCTGTATCCTGTAAATTTAGTGGGACTTTATGAAAATGTGACTGTAGTGTATGTAGATAAACTTATGATTTGTCTCGAGCGCATACGTCACAAGGCGAGGGCTGAGTGGGAGTCAGTCGTTGTCCGACCGTCAACCCGTAAGGACGTGGTGGTGCGTTGCCGAGCCAAACACCAGATTATAGTGTAGCCACTACATTTGGCGACGAGGATAAATCAATAAAACGTAAAAAAAAAAAAAAAAAAGACTGGTGCCTGCAGTGAAATAATACTTAGTATGGTGTAGAGAAATATTAGAAAGTGCGTTTACACAACACCTTTAGTTTAATCTCATTTACATTTACCAAAATAACTTATTTACCTTAAATTATTATATTTTAGACTATTAAGTTATTTGAATTACTAAACAGCCGTTATGATTCGAATATTCGAAATAATTTCATAAATAACGGAGGCGACAACATAGCCTTATAAAATAACTCACTTGTTTACGCTGAGATGTGCTATGACTCATTACATTGGAACGCACCAGCACTGATAACACGTTTTAAGAACGATTAACTTGGTTATTTTATTAGTAATTAGTAACTATTGCTAAAGTGATCATAATTGAGGTTAATTGAATATTGAGGTTAATAGAAAATACATAAAAAGTGATTAGTGGATTTTCGAAGTGTGAAGTATGAAGTGGATCCTCGAAGGGTAAGGCAGAGGTGTACCTAACAAGTAACTTTTTAGATTCCGCCGGCTACGTTAAGTCGGAAGATGTGTGATTCTGTTATTTTGACAAAACATCATTCTTATATTTCTCGAAGAGAAAGGCAGAGGTGTTTGATTGGTGGTTATTTTGAATTAATTTCAAACACAATCAAGCAAGTAAGCTGGCTTAGTGCCTGGTCATTTAATTGACACAAAAGAAATGACAAAGTTATTTTGCATTTTCGTAAAGCAGTTTACTTATACATTAATACTGATCATTTAATTGATATCAACATTGTAATGAGATAGAAGCAGCATAGCTGGTCATTCAATTGACACAAAACAAATGACAAAGTTATTTTGCATTTTCGTAAAGCAGTATACTTATACATTTATACTGATCATTTAATTGATATCAACATAATGAGATAGAAGCAGCATAGCTGGTCATTCAATTGTAAACGTTTGACATTATTCAGAGGAAATAATATATCCTCAACAGCATTATATATTGTATATAATGGTCATTAAATTGACGTGATAAAAGAGCAGATATTTCTGATCATTAAATTGATATTGAACTAACAATAAATTGGCTGGTTCCAGATATAACATTAACATGTCGTAACTGATGCTTGAGAAGTTCGACTGCGAAGGAGAACCTTCGGTTGGAGCCAGACGTTATTTATCTCGATGTTTCTGGTATTGTAAGTGCAAGAAGAAAAGGGCAAGCTTAATGGATTTTGGCGGTTTAGAACTGCAACAAATATTTTATAATGTTCCTGATGTATCTGCCACAGATGGAGCAGACGTCTTCCAGATTGCAATCGATGAACTTGATACTTACTTTACTCCCAAACAGAGCAAAGTTTATGAAGGACATTAGGCCTTTACGGGGCTGTTCGTTAATTCAAGAATTACTCTTGAATTATAGGGAAGTAAAAGTTAACGTTTTCATGCTGCGTTGAGGATTGATAGAGAAGAAGTTATAGATCAACGGCTTATCGTTGCAAATTGTGGATGTCAATAAGGAGAAAACCATCAGTCAGTGTACACTCAAGATAATCCTCTATGTTCTCTGATGTAGCTATAAAGTCGCAGTTTATATTGCTGTTTGTTGCTCGTATTTGCCACCTGACTGTGTGCCAGTATTATTTCATAATTATGGCTCGTTTAGCTTATACTCGTACAAAAGGTCTGTGGGATGCGTTAACTTTAGCTACACAGTGCGCTGTGAAAGGTACTCTAGTCAGGTTCATTTATAGAACTTGTATGTCTGTAGTTTCCATATGAATATTAGTAGTCATCAAGTTTGTGTAAACAATAAGAGTGAAACTAGAGTGTCCATGGAGTTTTTGTCCATTCCTCTTTATAGAGAACTACGCTTTGGGACGTTTTTTTTAAAAAAAAAAAATTCAAAAGTGTTAGTGACTTGATCAAGTGGTGGTTTTAAATAATACCAAAAATTACATATTATAGAAAGAGTCTCTCATACATGAAAGGAGGAAGGAAATATAAATAATTAAATATAATAATCACTTAATTAATAAACAAGATATGTAAATACTGTTTGACAATTTTGCAATTTTTAAATTGGAATAAGTTTGATATAGTGAAGAGGCCTGCTTATTAACGAATAAATAAATTAGTTCACAGGGTACTGAGTTGCAAGTAGGTACTAACTTTAATGTGGGACTAATGTAAATGTAATATACTATATTAATTATTATACTATATTAATTAGTATGACATTTATAAAAAAAGTTAATAATTAGTTAAACTTATCAAATATATACATATAAGTTTTATGTAACAACAACACACCTCAATGTATGTTGTTTGTATTAAACTTATCCAGAGTGGTGATGGCCTAGTCCGACCAAGGTCGTGGGTTCGAAACCAGGCAGGCTTTATGTGTTGTCACTCATCACCAATGCTCTTTAAACGGTAAAGGAAAACCTCGCGAGGAAACCGGCATGTCCTAGAACCAATGCTACTAAGGCATGCGACATATACCATACACTGTTTTAGTACGGTAGATTACGAGCATCATAAATTGGGCGCATTGGCTATCCATTAAATTAGGTGCAATGGCTATCCATTAAATTGGACGCATCGCTATCCATTAAATTGGACGCATTGGCTATCCATTAAATTGGGTGCAATGGCTATCCATTAAATTGGGAGCATTGGCTATCCATTAAATTGGACGCATTGGCTATCCATTAAATTGGACGCATTGGCTATCCATTAAATTGGACGCATGGCTATCTATTAAATTGGACGCATTGGCTATCCATTAAATTGGGTGCAATGGCTATCCATTAAATTGGGAGCATTGGCTATCCATTAAATTGGACACATTGGCTATCCATTAAATTCGCGCATTCTTGTGGCTCGGAAGTTCGAATTTTACCAGTTTAAAAAAAAAAAAAAAAAAAAAAATAGTAATACAAGTGCGGACATAAAAATATATCAACGAACAGGGTTTAACGTAAAAATAGGAGAGCTTCAGGATACAAATGAAAAGTGTATGAAGTATTGGATAAAAATTACTCGACATCAAATTGTCTCATCATTTCAGGCTTATAAGCCTAGTATGCCACCACCGTAAACATTTGATTTTCAAGCAGAAAAAAAAGTAATAGAGATATTTTCCAAATTAGGAGGCCACTGAAAAATAATATCGAAAAAAAATAACTAAAAAGTAAAAAGGAGGAGAAGAAGAAGGAAAAGCAAAAGGAGATTTTCTATAACTCCCAGGAGTAGGTAAGAGTTATGATGTTTGAGGGAGTCGACGGATTCAATGTTGCGAAGGATTGAATTGGACTGGATATGGGAGTGGTGCACACAAGCCTCAGGTGGTGCGTCTAAAGGAAAAAGTGTCACAACTGTATTTATTATGAGATCGGGCGTTACTAGGGTTATTATTAGAGGTTTGTCTGTCCGAAGAAATTATGGCAGTCAGTGGCTAAATCGTAGAAGCCGCTCGAATCCATCTCTGGGTTGTGCCGCGCTTGCCGGGGGTGGTCTGTGGATGGATGACCGCCCGTCACGTTTAGTTGTGGTCCCGACAGGGGTGTCGTGTCGTATTGCCAGTACTAGCTGAGTTGTGGAGGCGCTCCGAGTGAGATGCTGGTGTTCGGTTGCATCCGGTGATTTTAAGTCGGCTCCAACATGGCTGGGAAAGGGCTAGGCAGATAATGAAATAAATTGCTACCGAGGATATTGAAAATTAAAATAAACTCATAATGACGGAATCTACTAGATATGTATTGAAGTACACAAAGTAATTATAATAAAAAAGTAGTACAATGTATTGATAGAAGATAACATGTGATGTTAGAGGAGTAAACTGATGATAGTTATTGATTTACGTTGTAGTTCTCAATTTAAATTAGTTATTTGACAAAGTTTGGAACTATCTGAAAACGAATAAAGCAAGAAGTTGCAAAACAAAAGAACAAAACAAAACATTCTTGGGTTTAAGGTTTTGAAACTTCTGCCACAGAATAGGGTATTTTACTCTATATGAAAGAAATTCTAAAAATATACAATTCAGATAGCTTAGGCAATAAGCAGTCGGAAAATATTAGATTAATATTTAATAAAATAACGGACAAAATAATTAATTAAGTTCTAACTTAAATAAGTGTGTTATAAACTAAAATTATTAAACTAAACTTATAGATAAATTAAAAAATAGCGTCAAGGAGTTCGTCCTCAACGCTGTAAGTTGGCAGTGTCCCCGGGAGACTGGCCGCGTTGCCACGTTGTATGGCAACGCTAAGCCTCTGGCCAAAGTAAAAGCCAGCCCTTGGGTCACGGGAAGTGTCAACCAAGCGTTTTGAAATTTCCTTAAAAAGGCTGTGAGCACAAGGACCCCACTGTCCCAGAGTTTCAACCCCAAACGGCTCAAAAATATAGTTCCCAATAAGGTTACTATATTTACGCCGCTTGAGGTCCTCTGCAGCCGCAGCATACCGCATACCGTCCGGTATAGTTTAGTTATAAAATAACTAAATCAATTTTAAAATTGATTTCAAAGTTTTCACTTTTTAGTCTGTTGTTTTACTAAGTGAAACAGTGTCCGCAAAGAGTGTGTCCGCCATGATTATTACTTCATACGGTCATGTAAACAAAAAGTGACAACTGTCAACTGAGCAACGTTTGTTATTTTTGTATTAAAAAAAAAAAAAAACTTTATATTTTATTTTTATTAAAATGATAGTAATAATACCATGGAAGACGGTTTCGTAAAAAAAGACAGTACAAATTTACCAAGAATAAAATATACAACGAAACTGAAAGACTAATAACAGCGCATTTGTTTACATGACCAACTGACGTCATGACCACAGAGTAACATGGCGTCAAGAGTTTTTGTGATTTTACGCGCGAAAATAGAAATTGAAAAATTGAAATGCAGTTTAATGGCACTTATCGATTGATTAAAATGTTTTAGTTTTTTGGTGGTTCACTAGGACCCTAGGATCAAAATGAGATACTTTTTAAAAATGGGTGTAATACCGTATTGTAAAAAAAAAAGAACCTACCGTATAACAGTCAGTGACATTAACTGTCAACTGAAAGACGAAGAGGTAAGAGATATGGAAAAAAAAAAAAACAAAAAAAAAACCTTTACGTAAAGAATATTTAGATACGAAATGGAAGGCAAAAGAAAGTGACTTGATACCAGGAGATAAAGTATGTATATTTGAAAAAAAAAATATAGAAATGTAATTCACAAGCTCCACCTCCGCCAAATAATAAAGACTGATTCAATAAACATTTTGGGGAGGAGATGGAAGGTGGTAAATTAATGATTGAATCAAAATAATTAGTTATGAATTGCAAATTATGTAGTCATTCTTTAAGTTGATAAAAAATGGTACAATCTATACCAAACCGACTGTTGGTAACTTGAGAAATACTTTATAATGCAAAGCATAAGTATATTATCTATACGTCAAGATTAATATAAATCAATACAGGTAGTATTCTTATTTAAATTCAATAAAGTAAAATAAGGAAGGGATGTAGTGTATGTAGATAAACTTATGATTTGTCTCGAGCGCATACGTCACAAGGCGAGGGCTGAGTGGGAGTCAGTCGTTGTCCGACCGTCAACCCGTAAGGACGTGGTGGTGCGTTGCCGAGCCAAACACCAGATTATAGTGTAGCCACTACAGTGACATTGACTTGTATCGGACAGACTTCTAAAAGGTCGACTGTACAAATATTGAGTACTATTGAGTTTTAATTATTTTTGTAATTCTTTTCCACGTTTTACCTGCCATTTTTATTGCGGCATGAAATCATGATTGGCGATTTGACGCGAAGTCTTATCAATTGGTTTAGCAGTTCATTATGTCGTCAGATAAGAAACGATTTAAGAAAATACGGATTGTTCAGACATATGACGTGATTGTTGATTATAAATTTGAGTTCGACACGATAGACACTGACGAGACGAGACCGACTGACGATGAGGATAATAGACCTTGAGAAGGGTATAAAAGATGCAAATGTAGTATGCAAATGACTCGGATTGCTTGAATCCTGGTGCTTACTTAAGGTTGGTGACCTTGGGTGGGCACTTGGGGTCAAGCATGGTGCTAAGTATTGACTTGAGATTGGGTACTGGATGGAGGTCCCAATGTTGCCGGATAGAGGCAATGTGATGTGTTGAGGTCGGGTACCGGATGGAGGTCCCGTTGGTTTGCCGGATAGAGGCAATGTGATGTGTTGAGGATGGGTACCGGATGGAGGTCCCGTTGGTTTGCCGGATAGAGGCAATGTGATGTGTTGAGGATGGGTACCGGATGGAGGTCCCGTTGGTTGCTGGATGGAGGCAATGTGTTGAATGTGACGAAACTGGTTACCGAAGGACTATTGCATACTAGATTTGACTGGATTTGACTAGATTTGACTGGATTTGACTGGATTTGACTAGATTTGACCGTAAAGTTTCATGAATTGGTTGAAATTGATTAAGAGTGGTGATTTTAATGTTAAGATTTTCTTTATGAGAGTTGATGAGAATCATGCGAATCAGAAAAATGTGTTGAATGTGATGAAACTGGTTACCGAAAGAGTATTTCATACTAGATTTGGCCGTAACGTTTCATGAATTGGTTCAAATTGATTAAGAGTGGTGATTTTAATGTTAAGATTTTCTTTATGAGAGTTGATGAGAATCATGCGAATCAGAAAAATGTGTTGAATATGATGAAACTGGTTACCGAAAGAGTATTTCATACTAGATTTGGCCGTAACGTTTCTTGAATTGGTTCAAATTGATTAAGAGTGGTGATTTTAATGTTAAGATTTTCTTTATGAGAGTTGATGAGAATCATGCGAATCAGAAAAATGTGTTGAATGTGATGAAACTGGTTACCGAAAGAGTATTTCATACTAGATTTGGCCGTAACGTTTCATGAATTGGTTCAAATTGATTAAGAGTGGTGATTTTAATGTTAAGATTTTCTTTATGAGAGTTGATGAGAATCATGCGAATCAGAAAAATGTGTTGAATATGATGAAACTGGTTACCGAAAGAGTATTTCATACTAGATTTGGCCGTAACGTTTCTTGAATTGGTTCAAATTGATTAAGAGTGGTGATTTTAATGTTAAGATTTTCTTTGAGATTTGATGAGAATCATGTGAATCAGAAAAATTGTGTTGTTTGAATCGAGTGACTTTATTTCTCTTAGTGTTTGTCAGAAAGGCCGAGCGAAGAACGTTTTACTTTCCATGAATTTCTTGTTTCAGGTTGCCTATTGTGTAAGTAACCGGATAGAGGTTACGTGTAGTGGTGACCGGATAGAGGTTACTGTCTGGTGATTATGACTGGATGGAGGTCATAAGTGTGACGATGGATACGCTTGGAGGTACTTCACACGAGGTCGTGTGACCATCAGGACGGCCGTGTCGAAGCGCCGACGCATACATTTAAACTAACGCCATCTAACTTTGTTTTTGTGAACTAAATCGTTGTTCGTGTAGGAACGTCAAGTATTAACTTGGGGATGGTTAATGCGGAGTAATGACAGTACTGAACGAAATTGAATGACCGAATGACGGTTTCATTCGGTTGCCATCTTGGAAGGTGATGTGGAGCGGATAGCTTGACAGGAGGTCACTTCTTTTTGGACCTTGCACCGAGCGACACGGTTAGCCATTACTCCGCGCTAAGCTTCCCGCGTTCCTGATTTAAATCTGTATCAATCATTAGCATCTTTAGTTATTTTGTTTTATTGATTTTGTGAAAGGACAATACAAGTGTAAACAAAAGTTTTGCGAGTATGATTTCGTGTCCTCCGCCATGATAATCTCGACCATCCGACGACGAATCTCCGTCATATATTTTAATTTTTTTTATATAAGAATATGTAAAAATATAAAAAATATGTATAGAAATGAATAAACGAACAATAATAATAAAACATTTATTTTCAGGCATCTTAGGCCCATAGATAAATACCTTACAGACAATCAAATATATCGTTAATACAAATTCGTGTTAGTAAATAAATCCTTAACAAAGTATTCCTTAATTACGCCGGTACCCTAAAAAAGTGTGACGTAAACGCTAAGAAAGTGGGGAAGGAGAATAAAAACACGAAGCGTTTCTAAGACGGCACGAATCAAGTTGGATTAGTAAAGTTTGATTTATTTAGTTAATTACTTGACGTGGCTGGAAGTTAGCCCAGCCACGGATGTTTAATTATAACCTAGGAGATAGGAATTTCGGCTTCTAGGAAAAGACAAAAATAACGTCTTACAATTATTAATGTGATGATTTTGCAACAGCTGAAATAATAGTGGAACTATACTTTTTCTTACGCCTCTGCTGTTCTTTAGTGATTTATTACATTGTGGGGTACAAGACTTTCGAATCATTTCACAACTTAATTTTATTGACTCTCCACTATTGATATTCTAATTTCCAGTGAATTTCAGTTCATAAAAAGGGTAGTAAAACAAGTGTCGGTAATTACAGACCGATAGCCCTATTACCTATTGTAGCAAAAATTTATGAAAAGGTCATGCATACGCGATTAATAAATTTTATCGATAAGTTCTCAATCTTGAAACCCGAACAGCATGGATTTCAAAAACAAAAATCGACAACGACAGCGGCATTTAATTTAATGAAACTAGTTACTAAAAACATTGACCAGAAAATCCCGACCACTGTTGTATTTTTTGACATGTCAAAAGCCTTTGACTTTGTATCGCATGACCTACTACTAAAAAAATGTGAGAAATATGGAATACGAGGTAAAGCAAACACATGGCTTAAAAGTTACCTTAAAAATAGGTCGCAATATGTAGAAATTACTATGGATAAACCAAATAAAAACGGTGAACTGATATTTAAATCTAAATTAAACTACAATAGGACAGGCGTTCCACAGGGCAGCAGTGCATAATCAGGAAATCAATAGCACTGTAAATAAAATAATAACTTGGATGGAAAAGAATAACCTTAAACCTAATATAAATAAAACCAAATATATACAATTTAATAACAAAAACTGGACTAACATGGATTTAAAAATCACTCATAAAGATGAACAAATACAAAAAACAGATAATATGACATTTCTTGGGATGGTTCTAGGTGATAGGTGTTCCTGGACTAATCATATTGATATGGTATGTGGAAAACTCAGTAAGTTTGCCTATGCTCTATGGCGTCTATCTAACCTTGTAAGTAGACAAGCCACATTACAGGCTTATCATGCATATGTTGGTTCAATACTGCGCTATGGTATACTAGTATGGGGAAACTCGGTGCATCTCGGAAGAGCTTTTATCGCACAGAAGAGATGTATACGCGCGATATGCAATGTAGACTCACTTACTTCATGTAAATCACTGTTCAAGAAACTTAGATTACTTACATTGACTAGTATCTATATCGAGGAAATATGTAAATTTACAAAATCTCACCCAGAGATGTTTGAAAAAGTGGGAGACAAATGTAATTTCAATACTAGATATCCTAACAGACTCATTATGCCTAGAACGAAAACACAATTATACAGACGAAGTTGTTTTCCTATGTGTATAGAAATATATACCTAATAAGATTCCTGACAAAATAAAAGAACTTCCAATGGTCCGCTTCAGAAAAGTTTTACACACGTGGTTAATTGAGAATGCTTTCTATACTCTGCAAGAATTCCTTCAATTTAAATAATGTTAAAAACACTAAAAATTTGCATGTCGTTATGGTATGACTAAATATGTTAAGCTACTATTACACTGTTTATTATACGAACTTTTGTAACCATATTTATTAGCAAATAAATGTTTGACTTTGATCAAAAGTGTGGCAGTTTTGTGCCATAAAAAGGCTGTTTTAGTAAGAGTCACTTTTTGTAATGTTTTGGGTATTTTGGTAGCGAACTCGAGCTGCGTGAGCGCCGATGCGCCCTTTCAGATACTCAGCTCACAGACAGGGGCCGCTCGGGCATTTTTTTTTTTAATAAAAACGTTGCCCCACACTAGGAGTTTCTCCTATATCGTGGGTGCGTTTACAAACATTGAAACTCACATACACAAATAGCTAGACCCGAAACAACTATCTGCAGGTCATACAAATATTTTTTCCGTTCGGGAATCGAACCCGTGACATGCAGCGCAGCAATCGATCGTTCAGCCACTGCGCCAACAGTGTCGTCAATTTCTTTCTAGGGCCTTTAGATAATATTTATATTACAATGTAAATTATGGCATTATACCAATTCTTTACAGTTCTTTCAGTACTTTCATTCATTCAATCCCTTTCATTTGAGAGTCCGCCATATTGGATTAGGAATGGCGTCTGTTTATTACCAATGACAAGGTGTATTAACAGAGTAGTAGTTTCATTAATACAACATACGAAAACCACTAGTCTGCACTAATCTGACAAAATTATTATAAATCAGAATAATTCTTAGTATATGGATATTATAGATTTCCTGCACTATATATTTTTTTAAGGGACCATAATGATAATAAGAATTGTCTTTACGCCCTTTTGTTTTATTTGTGCATATCCTGGTTCATACATCAACTCAAGTTTTGGTTCACTAAACAAGATTGATGATGAAACGCTTATAAAGTGATGTAATTTTTGCATTTATATTGTATAAAAATCAGTATGTGCTAAAGAGATCCAAAACGATACATTTCTCATTATCAAAGGACCATGGGGGATTTTGTATGGACCCCGTCCCCACCCTTCAACAGTCTTGGGAAGCGTCTCGATTTGTTCACTGGGACCCAGAAAAGTCTAAAGTACCAGTGTTAGTTTCGAAATCAATTGGGTTTATGTAAAAAAAAAAAAACTACAAACAAAAAGCATATTTTTACGTAAACAAATGACGATTCTGTACAAAAAAAAAAACTTGGTTCTCAAACGAAAAGTCTTTGAATAATAATAACAGTATTCAGTTAATTAATATACATTTTAACTTATTAGTAAGTACATCGAAATGCATGTCAAACGATAAACTACTAACTTTTTTTTTGCGGATGGGAAATCATCAAATAACTTCCCCCGCTCTAGCCGGAGCGGGGGAGAGTGTCAGACTTGTACTGACTAAAATCCACTTATGTTCCTTCTATTGCCTCGGTATCTCTTTCGAAAAACCCGCAACCCCGACAGGTGACTCTGGCAGGCCCCTTTGTTTTGCTGACATTTCTTTGAGGCGCGCGTGAAACACTAACGCGCCGACGACACGGTTTGTCGTTAATAGACGGACGGACGGTGAACTACCCATTGCTCACCGTCCACAGGCCCGCATCTACTGTGGCCGGGAGTCGTCTCGCGGCGCCCGACGTCCGGGGAGTCTCCCGCGGCGGCTGAGTTGGTTTGAGGTTCTCTTCCTCAAACGTCGACCCGACGCCGATGCGAACCCCTCCTGCCGTCAGCTAGGATCCCGACGGTGGCGCATTCCCGCAGCCATGAAAGACAATGGCTTCGGATTTGTGCAATGCCACCTCAAGACCCAGTTGCTGGATCCTCTCCGCGACCATCGCAACCCTGCGGGTCATTACTTCGGCTGCCGCCCGGTGCGACCTCCCCCCTGTACCAGGACAAGTGTGTTGTGACGCTGCTAGGGATACACTACTAGCTTAAGTTAAGCTCTGATTTTTATATTGCGAGTTCATCTATTAAAATACTATTATGCATTTGTGCTGGTGCGATAGTAATTTTTTTTAAAATAAAACTTTGCCCTACACTAGGAATTCTCCTGTATCGTGGGTGCATTTACAAACATTTAAACTCACATACACAAACACCCAGACCCGAAACAACTATCTGCAGGTCATACACATATTTGTTTCGTGGGGGAATCGAACCCGCGACACGCAGCGCAGCAGTCGATCGCTCAGCCACTGCGCCAACCGTGCCGTCATTATGTCGCCCTTACCCCATGTACCATACAATGGATATAATGTGCCTACAACTTCCCATAGTGCGATTGTACAGGCAATCGCACTGATCGTAGGCAATCGTAAGCTTAATATGAAAGTTCCTTTTTTTTTGCTGTCGGGGGAAAATCTTCAAAAGGCGACCGGTCTTTGGGGACAAGACCGGACAGTGTGGGACTTTTACCGGACTAAAACCACCCCGGTGATCACCATATCTACACAGGAAAGGAGGCCCCGTTTCCTTTTAATAGATCTGTCCCTAGCCCCCCCCCCACCCCTCTGTGCAACGCCTGTTAAGGCACATCCCTGGGGCGACTACACATAGGTCACCCCTGAGCCTCGCTGTGCGTGTATGCACAACAGCACGTGACCACGGTGCTGCCGGTCATCTCTGAGGTCTCTCACTGAACGCTCAAAGTCCCCCTCTGAACGCAATCCCAAAGTCCCACCTGCTTTAAGTGTTACAGGTGGGGTTTCGGCGTGTTAAGTGGCGAGACGGTTGCTTCCTCGACTTCTTCTCCTACTGCGATCTGACCTCTCACGATCCCGTTCGGCAGCCTCCTTCTGGACCATCACTGTCTCGCAGAACGAGGTTACGCCTATCCAGTTGTCAGAGTTCGCCAGCATAGCCCCAAATACTCTTGGCAGAGACAGATCTTGCCCGATCCTAGCGACTAGGTACCCTTCGTTCCAAGTCCCACGCAGGGCATTCCCTGCGTGGAACTTGGAACGAAGGGTCCTACGCATACGTTCGTACGTTCGTTAGCATACGTTCGAGGAGTGCCTCAAACGTATGATGTGCAGAGTCCAAACCGCCTCCACAATGATGACAGCTTGCCGTGGCCTCTCTTCCAATCCTATTCAGGTACTCACCGAAGCAACCGTGCCCGGTAAGCAAGTTAGTCTAAAGGACATGCGCTCCCCTTTTTTCAGCCATGCTTCGAAGTGTAGCAGGACGGCTTCGACAACACGCTTCTGTGAATTTTATATATTAGCGGCTGCAACAGCCGCCTGTTGCAGTCGCTCACGCCACTGCTCTAGCGCGCGTCGCCGTTCCTGCCGCCTCAGCCTTGACACAGTGATTCCTGGCAGATTATCACTACTATGGCGGATGGCGCACATTCGGCTGTAAATCTCGGACGGACGCCTGACAGCCTATTTGACCAAACAGGCGCCCCATAAAAAAACATCGACTGCACAACCCTCGCGTATAGGCGGCGTACTTCTTCTCGTGGCCCCCCAAGATTGGGCAACAGTCTGTGCAAAGCGCATACTACCTTTCCAACTCGGGGCATTGGAAGTGCTCTTCGAATCCCCACCGATTGTCCAAAGTCAGGCCAAGGTACTTAATGTATCGTCCCACTTGAACTTGCGCATCTCCAACTCTGACTGACAAGCTGGGTGGCTCTCTGGTCCTTGGCAGCTTATGGAACCAAAGCGCCTCAGTTTTCTGTGGCGCTATCTCTAGACCCACTTCACGGATCGACGCCACGACCTTTTCTAGTCCCAGCTATGCAAGCTGAATAGTCTCTTCAGCAGTGTCCCACCAGGGTGTCATCCGCGTAGCAAACGATATTAACGCCAACGGGGAGATCAGTACGCGGAACCACATCGTAAGAGAGGTCCTAAAACAGATCCCTGCGGAACTCCGCACATAATCTTCCTGCGATGAACGCTACCATCGTACGTTTTCTTTAAAATAATTGAAAACATTATTATGATAGCCATATTTTAACCCTATTTATCGCACACTAAGGAAATGTGTTAGTCAAATAGAAAAAAATATATAAAAAACAATATATCATAAAACCTAAACCCCACGTATTTGACATATGTCGCCATAGTAAAAAGTTCTCTATTCTGGTAGATCTTTCAAATGATACGTGTTTCTAATCTGTTGGTGCACCAAGAGTTAAACAGGCATATTTTTTGACTGCATAGATTTAAAGGGTTGATTTTGACTTACCTTACAGACTTGGGCATATGGTTTTAATTTCAACTCGATACGAGCGAGAGCACGAGATAAAGGGTATTAGCAAAAAGACAGACAGACAGATGGACAAAAAGTTATTTTATAAAGGTTCCGTTTTCTTTCTTTTGAGGCACGGAACCCTAAAAACATGATAACTTAACTTAAATTACTTACATGACTGTCTATCTAAAGCTACTTTTTATTATTTGTCTTTTAGAAAATATTAGTTTTCTTAGATACTTATTATGATTGCTTGGTATTAGGATTTAGGTCAGGTTTATTGCGGATTTTAATTTAGGCCATCTAATATCCGAACTGTCATACTTACTTTTGATACATAAATCTGTAAAAGTCTTAAACTATATGATTTATTTAGACATAAAATAACCCGAGGGATTCGTATTAAATATAAATAAAGAAAACGAAAAAAGGCAAGATTAATGTTCTCCACTGTTTCATGATTTAACAAAAGAATAAACAGTTAATGCCTTGAAGCTTTTTGTATTAGATCTATGACACCTAAGACTTATAATATTTTTATTATCTTTACTTTGACAAGTTCTTATAAGCGCTGATCTCTTTTGTACTGTTATGTTGGTTTTTCGAAAGAAATACCGCGTCTTCGGAACATAAAGGGCATAAGAAGGAACATGGGTGGGTTTTAGTCAGTAAAAGTCTGACACTCCTTCCCTGCTCCGCCGAGAGCAGGGGAAGTAATTTAATGAATTCCCATCAACAAAAAAAAGTTGGTTGATTAAATCGACGGTCCCTATGTACATAAAGCCATGTCGAAAATGGCATTTTTTATTGTATCATTGGCTTTAGATTATCTATGCGCCCATGCTGACATATGATTTTTATTTAATTTATTTACCTTGTTTTAAAAATCGTATAAGAGAACAAGTATTATAAATACAACGAATAAGTGTCGTAGAATCGGTTATCTACTAGTTTTTCCAAGAAAACGTGAAAAAATAAAATACTTATGTGTTAATAGCATTATAAAGATTCATTATTTATAAAATATTTATTATTCCTCATAGAATTATTTCTAGGGCGTGTTGAACACAAATTACGCTCTCCTGTATACCTCAGTTTTTGACTTAACCTTATGTACGTAGGAACTGTGGAAATATCTGAACCATCATCAGCTGCCCAACTTTTTCCCAATTATGTTAGCGTTGGTTTCCAATCTGATCGGATGCAGCTGGACACCATATTTTAGACATGGAGTGACTGCCTACCTGAAAATAACATAAAACTTATATATACATATTTTCATAACGGAACTGAAATAATTTCAATCTCTGTAATTCTTACTGTAATTTAATGCCAAAATGACCGTCAAATTAACACAATTAAATCGCAAGACAAGAAATAAATTGAATGAAACGAAAGCAATGAAAAGTAACGACAGTAGCTACCGATAGCCAATTCATTCAGACCTGTAATAAACCCTTTCAAAAGTTCAGAGCCTCACATCAATTGTACTAAAAACCTGACTGAAATTAATACTATCAGCAATTCTATTCCGACTGCTGCAATTTGTCCTGGAGCCTTTACAATTTAATTATAACCTCGAATATTTGAATCTTTGAGTTCAGACGAACTTTGAAAGTTCTGTGATTCGGTAGAGTAATATTATAGATTGTGCTACCTAATTGGTACCACTTAATTGAATTCAGTTCAAATTGAGTGCCGGAAAGTGAGACACCTCAGTTTGAATTTGCTTAAACCCTTGATTTAATGAAATCTTTGATTTAGAAAGTTCGCCATTGTTCTTTTGATAGAGACCATCAAATACTCTTTTAAAAAGAATAAAAGTTGCTACAGAAGTATACATAGACGAAAAGATCCCAGAGGGATTACTGTGAAAATTAACTTGTTCAAATAAAGAGCACTACATTGCGCAAGATATTCGCAATAACGAAGGGGAGAGAGAACGAATAATTATTTTTTCCCATTTCTGCGAGGAGGTTCATTTAAGTCCATGGTCACGTCGGCTCGGAATCCCTAACAAGTTTTTTCTTGGTCAGCAGAAATTAATTCACGTAATCGAAACCCAGACGAACTTAATTTCGATTTGGTAGAAAGATAAAAGTTTTTTTTTATTTGAACTCTAAGAATAACGAAGGTATTCCCACGAATAAATTAGTAAAAGTAATTTTTTGATGGAATAATAAACAAACCAAAAAACTTCACAAACGGCTGTGTAAAATAAATACGAAATGAGAAAGTTTTTGAATAAAATTCCTTGTCGGTAATATTAAAAGAGTTGTGGCTAGCAAATATTCATGATAATGAGTTTTATGAAAACAGAACTTTGTGGGGAAAAATAATATAATTGAAAGTACTAAATCAAAAGTAAAATTCTCGTTCAATAATGAAGGCGGGATAAAACGAGACGATAAAAGTAATCCTACTTACTTTATTCAGATTTGCCATTTGGCGTTGTTCGTTGAATATCATCCTAAGAGTAAAATGTAGTATTCAAGCATCAAGCGGATTAACCTGATCAAGACAGGCAGAAGTAACTTTTGCTGAGTCAATTTACGAGCAAAATTTCGCGTCTTCCACCGTACTCGCACGTCAGCCTCAAAAATCTCGTTAAAACTTAACAATCCGTTGGTTGTAGTATAAAATGTTGGCTTCGGGTACCGTAGACCACACATCGGTACAACACTTTGTTGATTTTGAATTGGCCTAGGGTAGTACGGACCTTCAATAAGATCAGAGACCACCTTAAACTGGCTTTATATTGATGCTGGCCTATCTTTTTCTGTGATTCCATGAGGAATGTAAACGTTGAACTGAGTTTATGCAACAAGCGATGAGCCGTCATTCTGCTAATAGTTCAGTTCAGTTGTATGATATCTGTAATAGCTCTGCGTTTCAGAGAAATTGTCTAAATACCAAAAATCCCCGAAGTACTGTTTCGACTATTAACCGATTCTTATTTGGTATTTTGCCGTTTCTGACCTCCAAGTATTTGCCCTATCACAATATCAGCTGTGACATGGTTGCCATGTTGCATCACCATGCAACATACAGGCCTTTTGGTTTCGTACAGTATCAATTTAATTGATTATCATTTTTTTTATGTTATTTTTTATTTTTGATGTTCTTTTTTAGGTACCTAAATTTGTTTTTTTTTGGCCTGTTTGTGTCTAATAAACAGATTAATTTTCTTTATTATGTTACTTGGCAGCGACTGTGAGCTAAGGCACAAGCGTACAAAATTAGTGAAAATACAGTTTTCGTAGTATTTTTGTTTTCTTTTTCAATATAGACAATCAGTGTTATCTATATACCTAAATATCGGAGATCTATAACCATTTTTTTTCGTGATGGCCCAAAGTTAAGCACTTTGCCTGTCATGCACGAGGGCGTTTGTTCAAATCCGGGCAAATATCAATGTGTATTTTTCAATTCATATGCAATTTCTGACGTTTATTTAATAAAAGGCATCACAAACGTCGATAAAGGAAAATATCGTAAAAAAAACACCTGTATTTATCTATATCTATATATATATATACTTATAATAAATCTGTAGAGAGGTCAATTCTGTACATGAAATATATTTCCAAAATAACTATCAGGGGGTGATTAGTGATCGATACTGATGCCAAAAATGCAATCAGTAAAATTTTTGTCTGTCTGTCTGTCTTTCTGTCTGTCTGTCTGTCTGTCTGTCTGGATGTCTGTATGTTCGTTATAGAAACAAAAACTACTCGACGGATTTTAACGAAACTTGGTACAATTATTCTTCATACTCCTGGGGAGGTTATAGTAAACTTTTCATCACGCTACGATCAATAGGAGCAGAGCAGTGAAGGAAAATGTTGGGTAATCGGGAGAAGTTGGTTAAAGCTACACAGAAATCATGTATGACGGAAATGTTCTCCTTAAAATTATATAAAAAATATCCTACGACAGCATAGGTCTATCTTTTATGGTTGACTCACAATAACACGTGTAACTCCCGATAACTTAGCAGTTCGGAGCTTTCTGATTATATTTGTCTACTCTTACGTTTATAACACTCCCACTCATCTCTAATTAAAAACAGTTAACATTATTACGTATTCAATAAAAAAAGAATCATATAAATCGGTATACAAACACCAAAGTTATGCATGAAATACGCTAATAAGCCATCGCGCGTGAATACTGAATCATGCTATAAGGATTATTTTTGTGTAATATTTGGCTGTTGATGCGAAACGACGTTCAGAGTGTTCGACCTTATTGACAGACAATGCTTTCAGCCCGAATTTAGTCTTTAAATAATTTCTTTTTAGGTTTCTTTTATTGTTATTTTATAAAATAGGTATTAGTTATTTTGGTAGTGTTTAAATATTCGTTCAAATTACAAATTATTCGTAGTTTACATTTTATTTATTTTTAGGTGAAGTAGTAATAGGTACGCATAGATTTTTAGAAACCGAGTTTCGGCTAATTTATGTTCAGTTTTTTTTTATACTATATTGGTAAAAGCGTAGTTAATTATACTAATTATAGTTATAGGTAATATTAATTAAAGTATTCATAGGTTTTTATTTTTAAGTGAAGTAGGTATACATAGGTAGATAGTATTGGACGGGTTCCCTCTATCTGGCAGAATCTTGATGCTCCGAAATTTATTTGGCATAACACACTTAGCATATTTTTCTTTAAACGAACATTTTAAAGGCATAAAAATTATTTAATATAATTATCGTTTGGCATAATGTTTAAAACTTCGAATTTACTATGGCATACTTTTAAGATGGCAGAATTACATTTAGTATAATTACGATTGGCAGAGTTCAAATTTCGCATAATATCGTTTAGCATAATGTTCATTTAGAGCTATTATTATTTGGTATAATATCACCTGGCATACCATCAGATGGCAGAAATGGCTAGGTTAGGTTAGGTCAAAACAGTGACCTGCTACGTGGTTAAATTTTTGTAAAAAAAATGGGTAGGTTAGGTTAGGTTAAAACTGTGACCCCCAGTAACGACTTGCATTAATAGAAAATGAGATTGTTTTTAGTAGTTTACCCGGAACTGAACTATTTACATTAGGATAATAATTACTTATGGAATTAAATGACATTATCACAAATTCAATTAAATAATAGTTAAAATAAATTATTTTTTTTAAAGAAATAAATAATTAAAATAAATGACAACAAATAATGATAAAGATGATTCTAACTATAAACTTTCTGCGATATGACAATTCTGCCGTTTAATGATATCGATATGAAATATATGTCAAAAGACGATTCTGACTGTGAACTTTCTGCGAAATGATGTTTCTGCTTTTTGAATACCTATTATGGATATGAAATTTATGTCTAGAGATGATTCTGACTTACAAAATTATGAGTTTTGAATGTATGATAAATGAGTGTCTGCCAAACAATTTTCTGCGAAATGAAGTTTATGCTATCCGTTGTTATGCAAAGTAAAATTATGACATAAAAAATTCTGCTATAAAGGGTGGACCCAGTATTGGACAGGCGCTTTAGCTTTATTTTAATTTCTATTTTTGTTACAAGTTGTACTTACCTACATATTTAGTAGTAGTACCTACTTTATTTGGTAATTAATAGGTTCTTATAGATAACTAGCTTTCGCCCGCGGCTTCGCTCGCGTTAAATTCGGTAGCGCCTTATGGATTTGTAATAGCAACGCTAAGTTTTCCCGTTTCTTCCCTCTTTCTCCCTCGTATCCCACTCTTTTTTAATAAAAAATAGCCTATGTCCGTCTCCTGGTTCCCAACTATCTCTGTACCAAAATTCATCAAAATCGGTTTAGCCATTAAAGCGTGAAGAGGTAACAAACAAACAAACAAACAAACAAACTCACTTTCGCTTTTATAATATTAGTAAGGATAGGCATAATTAGATATATTTAAAAAAATATATATACATATATAAAAATATAATTTAGTACGTAAGTACTGAAATTATTTTCAGGTTAATTATAAATTAAAATTATTATTTTTTAATTTATTTAGCTGTAGTTTTATTTAGTTGTAGCTGTAGTGTATTTAGGATCAGTTTTATTATTTAAGTAGGCACTTGGATTTTTTAAGTGTAAGAAAGCTACAGTTAGGACCTCTAACGTAGCTTATTTCGTTAAATAACTGAAGGCATTCAGTTACCTTCGGTTATTTTCATAAATCCTTACTAATATTATAAAAGCGACAGTGAGTTTGTTTGTTTGTTCTTTCTTTTTTTTTTTTTTTTTAAAGTTGCCCCACACTAGGAATTTCTCCTGTATCGTGGGTGCGTTTACAAACATTCAATCTCACATACACAAACAGCCAGACCCGGAACAACTATCTGTAGGTCATACAAATATTTGTTCCGTGCGGGAATCGAACCCGCGACACACAGCGCAGCAGTCGATCGCTCAGCCACTGCGCCAACCGTGTCGTGTTTGTTACGGCTTCACGCCTAAATGACCGAACCGATTTTGATGCATTTTGGTACAGAGATAGTTGGGGCCCTGGTGTCGGAAATAGGCAAGTTTTTTTAAAGTGAGGAAAGGGGGAGAATAAGGGAAGAAAAGGGGAGAGAAAGATACATTTTTTCGGGTCATCACGCGGGTTAAAGTTAGCGTTAGCCCAAAGTAACTATGCCACGCGGACGAAGTCGCGGGCGGAAGCTAGTAACTAATATAAGTCTGAAACCGCCAACCCGTCTTGAGCAAGCGTGTTAATCAATGCTCGTGCCTTCTTTGTATGAGAAGAGGGAGGCCTTTCTGCAGCAGTAGGACAATAAATTATAGGTTGTTATTGTTATTATAACTTTTGTTAGTTTTATCATACATGTTGATGAGCTAATCACTCACTTCATCAGTCACTTCCTGTAGAATGGCCAATTGTTTTTCGAATTGCAAAGAATTTTTAGAACAAAAGTTGTGTAGTTCCTAGGTCTAAGAGACCACCTACCAGAGACTAGAGAGTCTTGCGTTTATTATGTTATACACCTTGTATGCCTATAATGTGTCTGCTCAGACACAAAATGCTCTATGAGAGGTTGCGGGCCTTAATCCACTGCGCGACCACAATGCAAGCTGGAATATGATAAACAATGCAAATGCTTCTAAGCTTCTTTAAAACAGAGAATATACCTGGGGCTCTAAAATGCCCGCTTTAGTAGAATCAAAATATGAATTACGTTAAAATTCTTAAAATAGTCACATACGTAGTTAATATTGTGACCCTCTAATTCTTACTTTAAAGCAAAAGGTAAACAAAACAATAGCGTTTCCCACATTTTTAATACGTGACTTTTTTATCTGCTATAGCAGCAATAACAAGCTCATTCCGCTTCATTAAATATTCCGCATTCGTCTCCCCGCTTATTAGTAGTTCTTTATATGTTACTCCATGAACAAACATGTCCACATCAGAATAACAAGTATCTCTGAGGAAACGAATACTCCTTAGACTTCCCCTAAAACAATTTCTCCTCTAATTAAAACCTTATCAACATTTGCAGTCGCGTTAAGTCAAAATTTGGACGGGAAAGCGGAATGCCTTGTTTTCGTTTTAGAGTTTCGTAATTAGTGAAATAAAAGCCGATTTAGGAACTTAACAACAACGTGCTGAAGATGGAAGAAAGTTTTGGGAAAATTAATTTTAAATGTGACCTTGGAATGCTTTGAGAGCTACCCACAGTTATGCCTTTGTTGTATAATAATTTAATTACCGAATAGAGGATAACTGTAAAGAGCAATTGTGTGACGCGCTATCTATTTCTAGACCATTAGGTTTTTGGCACACAACCTATGGAGACGGGAATAAAATGGTAATCCTTAGATATTAGGCACCAAGTGGGGTTTTGGCAAGGTTTGTATAAGATTTCGTGTAATAATATTTACTTAAGTCCAAATGAAAGGATTGAAGCTAGCCTCAATTTTCTTCAAGCTACTACTGATGTTTCAAGGAAGTTTGGTGAACCAGTTTCGTGAAAATAAAACTAGGAGTTTATTAGCTATCGGGGATATAACTTTCTCTGCTCGATACCCGTGCTTTCAATAAGTATTTTAGTTCGAAAAGCGGAATTAATCGCTTTGATAGCTAGTTCGTTCATGAAGATAAAAGCCAATATTTATAGGTTAGAAAGAAACTCCTTATGAAAAAATTAAGCCAGTGCCTTCTGAATTATAATAAACTCTAAGAGGTATAATAAAGAGAAGTGTATTTTTTGATGAGCTTAAATAAGTATAAGGATAAAAATCTTAAAAGAAATCATGAAAGTGCTAACAACATTCCTGCAGGCGAAGTTTATTAATATTGAGAATGTTCTATTTTAATTTTATGGAATAGGATTTTGTTTATTCAACATCATCTGCCTAGCCTTCCCCGTTCTGTTGGGGTTGGTTTATATTCTAACCTGGATGTAGCTAAATACGAGTATGTTGCCCTGGAACATAAAAGACAAAAGAAGGGACATGGCTGGGTTTAAGTTGGTAAAAGTCTGACACTCTCCCCCGCTCCGACCAGAGCGGGGGAAGTATGATGATGATTTCCCATCCGCAAAAAAAAGTTCAGCAATTGGCATTACGACCATTTTTCCCACATTTCCCATTCAGAAAGAAAAGAACCTGTATGGAGCAACTGCCTATCTGACCTCTACAACCGGGTGAGTTATGAGTAACCAACCTCTTGGTAAGACTGGTTGTCAGCCTTTCAGGCCATTGACTACCTTAATGTCATGACAGTCGGAACCAATGTCTTTAGTTACGGTCTTTCTAAGGCACACAGGAAACTTGGTATGTACTAGGTAGTCTCCCATCTACAGCCCAACCCAAGCAAACGTGACTTAACCTTCAAAGCCACCAGAACGGAGTGTTCGTGGCTAAAGATTAGGCAGATTGCTTAAGTCCCATGTAAAAGGGGTTGAGCCTATTGCCATCAATCGTGCACAGATTCAGATTTTCCGTGGAAAAACCTAAAAACACTGTCCAAACACCAGAATTAAAAAATAATCAGTAAATAAGATTGAAATTGTTTAATTATTTGGCAATACAGCTACAGCGTAATCTTGTAATATATTTTTGAAAACCATTTTCAATTATAAATTTAATTTTATGGTACTTTCAGAATTTAATAATTTGATTAAAATCGTAAGTAACGAATATGTATTGTTGTTTTCAAATAACAATATCAACAAAAGAATACAGGGTGGAATTTGATTTTCGATAGAAGCATAAAAAGTTTACATGAAAAAACAAGTTTCAATTCATGGAAGACGCGACGTTTATGTAATAACAAAATATAACCACCTTTGTTGTCCTCGCTTTTAACAAAAATATAATGTATTTACTTTATACAGTAAAATAACTCGCCATGCTCCAAAAACTATAACTATTTGATTGGGGTTCACCTGGCATAAAACTATTTCAAACTGTTTAGAAATTTGGAATATTATTAACCAATATTTTGCATAAATCGTTTTCATTATGTTCATTTAGTTCCGGAGCCGCGTTATCTCTTTCGAATAACCCGCAACCCCGGCAGGCAGACCCCTCTGCTTTGCTGACATCACTTTGAGGCGCGCGTGGAACACGAACGCGCCATAGACACAGCCTGTCGTGACTAGACGGTTAGCAATAAATAGGTAGCTCATCGTCCAGAGACCCGCATCCACAAATCGCTGCCCAACCGCCACCGCGTACGGACGTGCTACCTGCTCGCCCCGCCGCTATTGTGTTGTGTCAGTGCTCGCCGATTCGTCACGCTCGCGTGACGTCATCTGTAGTCTCGGACTACGCCCGCAACAATTGCTGTCTTTTTCAAGACAGCTCTTGTTACAGTATTTCTCTTTTGGAGATTGTGTCAAACGTTATACTTGCCCTGTACGAGCTACGCTGTACATTCAACTAACTTGTCCTACTTACAGTGAAACGTTGCAGTTTATTTAATCCAACAATAATCGTACATTATTACTTTTGTAACATGTTATTTTTAGTAGCAATAAAACCTTTATACCAATCGGTTGTTTACTCATTCAAACATAACATAACAGGTTTAATAAACCAGCATAACATTTTTACTGTTGGGAGTTACGCCCCAACATATGGTCCTTCGAGCAATTTTGTGTTGTGCGAGTGATACCTTTTACGGTCGCGAATCGGTTGGACTGGTCTCTCAGAAGTGAGTCGAGTCAGTAACCAATTGAGAAGGCGCATATCGTACAGGGGAGAGGTTGCACAACACGAAGAACCAGGAGTGTGGAGGAACAGTCAACACTCGGAACAGAGGAGTTTATCTTGAAGTCAACAATACAACATTAACAACATGTCGTCAGCTGATTTATACCAGAATCAGAACGAGCTCTACGACAGCATAAAGAAGATCGGAATAAATATTAAGAAAGATGGTTGGGACAGAAAAAACCCCGACTATTTCAAACGCCGTATGGCAATGTTGGAAAACTTGTGGTCAAATTACCAATTCAATCATGACCGTCTGTCTTCAGAACAAAGTGTAAGTGATCCCTACTTTACGAATGACTGCTATAAACTAACGCTGCAGTGCTACAAGGAGGTAAAGGAGCTTATTCTTCAACAACACCAACAACTTACGACACTCGCTCGTTCTCCGAGGGAGCAGTCGGTACAAACAAACCCATTGGGAGGTGCCAAACAACAAACAGGGGAAGGTACCTCAGATCAGACAAAACAGGAACAAGAAGCCTTGAAGAGTGAGGTGGCAGAACAAGCTAGGGATGCCAATCAAGATAATCAAAACAGAGAACCATCACCTACTCGGCGAGAACAACAAAACATTGCGAAAAAAGACACGGGATCCAATAGCAAGCTGGACGACATGATGCGGAAACAGACGGCAAACTTCAAAGCCTTCATGCGAGCAGTGGCAAACATAAACGTGGAATTTCTTTCTGAAAGATGGGAATTTCAAGACGCGCTGCAAACACTACAAACGCGCTGGTCAGCAATTGACAACCTTCACTGGGAGATAGAGTGTGAAACTAACGGAGAGAAGATAACAGTGTACGAGGACCGCTACACCAGGTATGAAAACCAGTTCCATGAACTTAAAAAGGCTTTGAATACTAAAATGTGGTCCGGCGCGCATCGTGAGAAAACAACACCGAAATTAGAGATACCAGTCTTCCACGGTAACTACAACCAGTGGATCCCATTTAAAGACCTTTTCACGGAAGCAATACACAACAACAATTCCCTTTCATCTGCTCAGAAGATGCAGTTTCTGAAGAGTAAGGTGCATGGAGAAGCGGAACGCTTGATTCAACACCTACAGATAAGTTCGGATAACTACCTCGTGTGTTGGGATATCCTCAATCACCGATATAATAATGAAAAACTTATCTTCACATCGCATATCAACATGATTTTCAATCTGCCAAACATGCAACAACAGTCAGAGGCCCAAGTAAAGAAAATCCATGACGTCAGCATAGAATGCTTACATGCGATAAAGAATTTAGGAGTGGATGTCGACACTTGGGATCCTATTCTTGTACATATATTATCGCAGAAATTAGACGCAGACACACATTCAGAGTACAATGACTCGCTGAAGAGTTGCCGAAAGCTGCCAATACTGAAAGATCTGTTAGATTTCCTAGAAGCGAAATTTACATCGTTGGAAGCATCGCGCCGCAAACAAGAAAACAACAAAAAACCAAATACGTCATCAAGTCAACATCAAAATTCTTTGTACTCTAAAAAACAATACAGCAGTAATCAGGCAACTAGCAACAAGAAAATTACGAAATCATTCCATGCGTCAACATTTAGATGCCCTCTTTGCGATGACGAACATGGCATGTACAATTGTGCAAAGTTTTTAGAAATGCCGAATCACTTAAAACTTAGCACAGTAAATAAAATGAACATTTGTGTAAATTGCCTGTTCAGCCATAACGGAAAAACATGTACGTCAACTCACCGATGTCGCAAGTGCGCGGGTCAACATAACACATTAATACACGATGCATGTATTAAGAACAAAACAGAAAAGCAAACAAATTCTTCCCATGTATCAAAGGATGATGATACTTCGGAAATACTACTAGCAACCGCTGTAGTAAACATAGAAACAGCTGATGGGACCCAAATCAAGTTGCGAGCCCTCATCGATCAAGGGTCTCAAATATCTTTGATCACGGAACATGCCGCTCAACTTCTCGGTGTCAAGCGCAACAGATGTAAAGGAGTCATCTTTGGAGTTGGACAGAAGGAAAACCACTGCAAAGGAATGACTACAATAACTTGCAGTTCGGTCTACAACGACTTCAAGTTCCAAACGTCTGTCTTCATTATGAACAACTTGATTAAAAACCTGCCAAATAAGACCTTTGCAAAACCATCTTGGTCCCACATACAGAACATCCATCTAGCAGATCCAGACTTCCATAACAGCCGTCAGGTGGATTTACTATTTGGAGCAGACATTTATTCGCAAATTATGCTAGGAGGAATGATAAAAGGCGATGACGTCACTCAACCTATGGCACAACAAACCTACCTAGGTTGGCTTTTATGCGGCAATGTCAAAACTTTTCACTGCAATGTGGTCATAAACAATTTGGAAGACATCAAACAATTCTGGGAAACCGAAGACATCACGGATCAATCCAACCTATCAGTGGAAAATGAAACATGTATTCAATACTACACCAACACTACGCAACGCTTGGAGAGTGGGAAATATGAAGTCAGACTACCAATGAAGAATGAACTTGAGAGTAGACTGGGGTCATCCAAGCCAATGGCTATCGCCCAATTCAAAACTTTAGAAAGAAAGTTGGAAAAACAAACACATTTGGCAAAAGCCTATAAAGACTTCATGGCTGAATATATTGATCTAGGTCATATGAAGCAATCAACAGTCGGTAACAAAACACTCGAGTGTTACTTACCTCACCACGGCGTGCAACGCGCTGAATCAACAACAACAAAGTACAGAGTGGTGTTCAACGCATCAGCAAAAACTTCTACAGGATGCAGTTTGAACGACCTCATGTACAAAGGTCCCAATCTTCAACAAGACCTACAAACATTATTGATGAAATGGAGGCAATACAAATATGCGTTTACAGCGGACATAGAGAAGATGTTTCGTGCTATTTGGGTGGCTCCTGCAGACCAACAACTACAACAAATTGTATGGCGGGAATCGGTGGAACAACCTATCCGCTCATATCAACTAACAACCGTAACATATGGTACCAAGGCAGCGCCGTTCCTAGCCATGATGACACTCAGGAGATTGGCGGATGAACGAGAACAGTTTCCGGAGGCTTCAAACGTGTTGGAAGAATCATTCTACATGGATGACCTCGTTCATGGGACACATACAATGGAAAAAGGAAAGAAATTGATCGCTGACCTGATACAATTATTAAAAAATGGAGGGTTTAACCTTCGAAAATGGTCTGCAAACAGTCAAGAACTTTTAGAAGACATCTCCGAACAACATAACAACGATAAGATTGTCTTCAACTTCAGAACAGAAAATACACTAAAAACGTTGGGCTTGTGCTGGAACTCAAGAGAGGATAAATTCACCTTTCAATGCACAATTTCGGACGTGAACAAGAAACAAACAAAACGCAGCCTACTAGCCGAAATATCTAAACTATTTGACCCACTCGGCTGGCTGGCTCCCGTATCAACAAAATTGAAATTATTATTTCAAAAACTGTGGGATGGAAACTTACAATGGGACGACGAAGTATCCGACAACATACATGCGGAGTGGTGCAAGATACAAGCGGACGTAAGGGCGATAAACTCTTGCGAAATACCTAGATGGCTTAAGTGTGGCGAAAAGCAGACAATGGAGCTACATGGGTTCAGTGACGCCTCTCTGGATGCTTATGCCTGTGTCATCTACGCACGGGTCCACTCATCAACAATTCTAGTAGCCGCAAAGTCAAAGATTGTACCACACCGAAAAACAACAACACTGCCTAGACTGGAATTGAATGGAGCGCACCTTCTATCACAACTAATGCGCAAAGTCAAACAGTCACTGAATCAACATGAAGTACACGTCTACGGCTGGACCGATTCCATGGTGGTTCTGGGTTGGTTACAAGGAGACCCGTCCCGCTGGAAAGCATACGTGGAAAACAGAGTACGAAGTATTACTGACGTCATACCACGATCGGCATGGAACTACGTCAATACAAAAGAAAATCCCGCTGACGCCGCAAGCAGAGGTCAATACGCTAGTCAGCTGAAAGAAAATCAACTGTGGTGGCAAGGGCCTACATGGCTACCATCGCTTCAAACAAAGAACATAGAACAACATAATTATAGTACAGACAAAGAAGAAAAAACAGTCCGAAAACAAGTTAATGTATCCCAACACAACAAAGAAAATCCGAGCATTGTGGAAAAACTATTGCAAAATCACAGCTCTATCGAACATATTATTCGCATTGTCGCATGGATACTCAGACCATTGAACCCGAAACGGCGACAACAACCAAAATATCTGACGTTGCACGAATTGGATAACGCAACGAAAGTGCTCGTTAAACAAACTCAACAACAATTATTTGACACAGATATTTGTTATTTACGAAAACATAACATGGTGCAATCTAACAGTAAAATTAAAGCGCTCACTCCGTTCATTGACCATCAAGACATCCTACGAGTAGGAGGAAGATTAAAAAACGCCTTACTAACCGAAAACATGAAACACCCGATGATCATTCCACACGACAGTCGATTAACACATCTTCTCATCGACCAAGCTCATCGAATGACGTTTCACGGCGGCCCGAGACTTACCCTATCACACTTACGTGAGAAATATTGGATCGTCGGCGGAAACCGAACCACGAAGATGCAAATCAGAAAATGTGTGACGTGCCGCAAAAACAACCCAACAAAAGAACACCAACTGATGGGTAACCTACCGAGCGCAAGAGCAAATCAAGCGCCACCCTTTCACCATACAGGGGTAGATTACACTGGATTTGTGGACGTCAAAATGAACAAAGGCAGAGGAGCAAAAACAACGAAGGGTTACATAGCAGTCTTCATATGCATGGTGACCAAAGCTGTACATATTGAACTGGTATCAGATCTCACCAGTTCAGCATTCTTGGCAGCCTTAAACAGGATGGCAGCAAGAAGAGGAGCCCCTCGTCACTTATACAGTGACAACGGAACAAACTTTGTCGGCGCAAACCGCCAACTTGTGGAACAATACGAAGAAATTGAACATACATACAAAAGCGATCAACTACAAAGGGAAATCGCAGAGATGAAGATTGAGTGGCATTTTAATGCCCCCGCTTGGCCATCAGCGGGAGGGTTGTGGGAGCGAGCAGTCCGAAGCCTGAAACACCACTTAAAACGAGTAGTAGGAGAACAAAAATTAACATTTGAGGAGTTTACAACAATCCTAACAAGACTGGAGGCCTGTTTGAATTCCAGACCTTTGTGTCCACTGAGTGAAAACACAGACGATCTAGACTGTCTGACGCCGGCACATTTCTTATCGGGTAGACCGGGGCTGACAGTCATCGAAACAAGGGAGGATGCAAGAACAAGATGGGAACTAACAAGAAAGATCTTCGTAGAAATCTGGAAGAGATGGAGGAACGAATACCTGTGCCAACTATTAACTAGATCAAAGTGGCAGGAACCACAGAAAAATCTGAAGATAGGCGATCTGGTGATTATTCATGATGATCATATACCAGCCGGTAAATGGCTCATGGGAAGAATAACAGAGCTTCACCCTGGGAACGATGGATATGTTCGGGTCGTTAGCCTAAAAACAAAAAATGGACACATGAAAAGACCTGTTACAAAACTATCCGTCTTACCTATCAACGGTGACGAAACTACCAAACAGCAAAACACCTCAAAAACAAACGAAAATGAGTCATACCTACAAACAAACAGCGAGTCGCCAAATTCACGACGATGCAAAACAACAAACAGAAAAATAAACTTTATTGGACTGGTCATGGCAATGCTGTATTTGCTAAACCCTGTCGCGGCCGCTAACACAACAAACATTGTCGAGCTTCAACAAGGTCTATACTTTGATAAAGTGACCAATATGCAACTAATACGCGGCGAGTGGAAGATTATCGTATACTATGACGTCAAGCCTTACTGGCACGGTATAGAAGTATCCAGTAAATTCACCAATCATCTAGAAAACATCTGCGAGAAAATAAAACAGAAAACACAATGTAACGTAATTTTAACACAACTACAACACTCGACCGACGAAATCGGACACTACAACCATATGTTGCTGAATCCGCAAGGCCGAGCGAATACGAGAAGCAAACGTGGGCTTATCAACGGTGTTGGTTCCATCGCGCGCTCCCTGTTCGGAGTATTAGATGACGAATTCGCAAAACAATATCAAGAAGACATTGACCTGGTCAAGGCTAACGAGAAACACCTGGCACTGTTGATAAGAAATCAAACATCCGTGATCGAAGCAGAATACAATCTACTAAAAAGGTCGGAAGATGCAGTTGAAAAACAGTACAAACAGTTTAACCAACATCTGCTAAACTTTGAGAAGTTTACGAACAATCTCAAAAAGGAACTGGACTCTCAAGAACTGTCCATCGAATTTGTGATGTCCGCTATTACGGCAAATAGCCTGATAGAGCATCTAAGAAACGTCCAGGAGACCCTTATAGAGACTGTAACAAACATATATAACGGCAAGATGAACCTACACCTCATCGCACCGGAACAGCTTCGGGATGAATTGAATATAATCTCGGGTCAACTGTCCAAGGATTTAGTCCTACCCATCACCAACATTCAAACAGAGTTGTTTCGCCTATATCATCTTTTACAAGTAAAGGCAAAAATGACTGAACGATACCTAATAATCGAGGTAAAAGTACCCTTGATCAGCAGAGACAACTTCGAGATCTACAGAACAATACCTATACCGAAAAACAATGTCGTAGATATGGTCACCCTAATACCTATTGCTGAAATATTAGCAATAAACATACAAAAAGATTCGTACATTCCAATGACGGAATCCGAAATACATCAATGCGTGCAGAATGACGCGACCACTCGATTGTGTCCACTACAGAAACCCGTATACCGCATGAAGTCGGACGAGAGCCTCTGCATGAAAAACAAGGAATCTCCTCACTGCGAAACCAAACATGAAACCTGCCGAGACAAGTGGATGGAATTGAACAATGTAAATCAATACCTATATTTTTGCTGTCAACAATGCAAAATACGTATTATTTGTGGACATCAAGTTTCAACGCAGCTACTACACAAGGCCGGTGTCATAACCCTAAATGCCGATTGCATAATTAGTAGTGAAACATTTACTGTTTATCCTCAAAGGCAACAAATAACCAAACTTCAAGCCCAGATCGACGCAGGTCCGGCAGAAATTCCTTCAATCAACAATATCATCAACCTACCTGTACAGGTTCCAAAACTTGTTGACGAGAATGAGACAGTAACAGACCAGAGAGCATTACTGCAAGAGCTTGGCAAACAAGTAGAGCAAATGAAAGTCGCAACATCAAAAGACATCCTGTCAGATCATGCAACATACCACGATGTCCACCAATACGTCGTCATCTACATATTAGCTGCTGCAGCAGCGTTCGCGGGCGCGATCTACGCATACAACCGCCTACGCAAGCATTGGGCAAGTCGACGGATACCAGAAGCTCCATCTGTTCCCAACCCGATGCCCCGAAGAAGGTCGACAGCGAGCATAGTGGACAACGCTGCACTTGACGTCACAGACGACAGTAGCGCAGAGCACTTATCGAGTGCACGCACACTTAATAAAGCAACGTCGCCTATTGCGCGTTGTGAATTTCCTTAATAACTTATGACATTGTTTGTATTTACTTTTTTACATTTTTACATTTTAACTTGATTTTGTTACAATTTCCGTATGTACATTTAAGTTAGCTTTGTGAGTGGGCAATATGTACGAGCTACGCTGTACATTCAACTAACTTGTCCTACTTACAGTGAAACGTTGCAGTTTATTTAATCCAACAATAATCGTACATTATTACTTTTGTAACATGTTATTTTTAGTAGCAATAAAACCTTTATACCAATCGGTTGTTTACTCATTCAAACATAACATAACAGGTTTAATAAACCAGCATAACATTTTTACTGTTGGGAGTTACGCCCCAACATGCCCCCTCTGGGAAAATCCACTGTTTCGTGGTTCTTGGTGGAAACCTTACGGTGCCAACGAAGCCAAGAGGTGTTGACCCGATACACCGAGTCTACCCCCTTCAGGGGTGACCAAAATTGGAAGGGCACTGAACACACGGCCTTGGGGGATCTCCTAGTCGCGCCCAGTTGCTTAACCCCGTTCTCTTTCAGCATTCACCCGGGTCGTCTGGGTGTGTCAACCCCAGCGCCCCGGACCGGTCTTACGACCCTAGGGCCCCGCTGCTCAATAAGACTAGCAGCGGGTTTACAAGCTTAGGGCACACCTTAGGTACTCACCTCCCTGTCATACACAATCCCGACAGGGGGGCTACACACCCCCGGGCCCACCCACCCGGGGAGTTAGGATTTTTAGGGCCTTAGGTGAGCTTCACTCATGCCGGTTAACTTTTAACCGCCTTAGGGCTATTTTTCCATCATGGCGTCGGAGAACCCGCACAAGGCGGTTCTCCAACGCATGTTTAAGGATTTGCCTCACTTAGAGGCTAAATATGGCGCCGAACTCGCAGCACTGGAGCGCAATTCCATTGCGCAGTTCAGTGACTGTCTCGACAGCCCGCTCTCGCCGCCGCCTGCCGACAAAGGCAGGCCACTTAGCGAGCTAATCCCGCCGCCGGTGACTCGCCCTTTGTCCGGGCCGACAAAGGGTTCTGAGAAACCGGTCCCCGAAAAATCCATTGTTCGCAGTACAATGGTGCCGACAAAGGGTTCCGAGAAACCGGACTCCAATAATCCCATTGTTCGTGAAACAATGGCGCCGACACAGGTGTCGTCCGCACCTGAAATTATGGACACGTCATGCCCGGTATCCGATTCCGAGCATGCTGCTGAATTCTCGGACATCACTTCGACCTCGGAAGACGAGTACCAACTCGTCGGAAAGGGAAAGAGGAAGAAGGGCAAAAGCTCGCAGGCCACCAAGGCCAAAAAAGCTGCCGAAGCGCCTACCTGCCCTCCCTCTCCCCTCCCCTCGACCTCCGCCGCCGCTGCTCATACCAGCCGGCCAGCTAGCCCTAGCGTTGCCCCCGCTGCGACTCCAGCTAAAAAGCTGAAACCTCCTCCTCCGGTCTTTCTTCAAGAGAAAGCCAAATGGACCGACGTGTCCAAGTTGTGTCTGGCTCACAAGATCCAGTACACAAAGGCCACCAACACCCAGCAGGGTATTAAAATAACAGTCCCGACCGCTTCTGATTACAGGGAGCTGATCCGTCAACTGCGTGGAAGGAACATCGCCTTCCACACCTACACCCTCCCAGAGGAAGCGCCCACCCGTGTGGTGATCAGGCGCGTCCCGAAGGAGATCCCGTCAACCGACATCCTAGAAGACCTCAAGGCCCAGGACATCCCAGTCTTGGCCGTCCACCGCCTACACAAAGCGAGAGGAGGCGAACAGTACGATATGGTACTGGTCGTCTGCGAACCAGTGGAGGGTCATCATCCCATTTTTAAAATCCGATCCGTCTGCTCGCTTACAGGCATAGCAGTCGAGAAACCGTACAGGTCCCACGTCATCGGTCAGTGCCACCGATGCCAACTCTACGGGCACAGTCAGAGGAACTGCTACGCGCCTCACAGGTGCGTCAAGTGCCTGGGCGACCACGGCACTGCTGACTGCCCACGACCGAAGGACATCGCTCTCTGCACAGAGCCACCCAGCTGTGTGCTATGCGGCCAGTCCGGGCACCCGGCTAACTACCGAGGCTGCCCCAAAGCACCCAAACCATCCTCCTCGAAGTTGGCGAAGCGTGCCCACGCCCGCCAGCAACGTGAAAGCCCCTCTGTGAGGTTTCCCTCCTCGCAGATGCCAGAGCGCCTCAGTCCACAGAGGCCCATCCCATGGACTCAGCAGAGCCACCAGCGAGCGTTCCCAGCTCTCGCTCAGGCTAAGCCCAATACCATTCCCGGGCTCTTAGATGCCCCCGTCCCTCCGCCCATTACTCGCGAAATCGTTCCCGCGCCCTCTCAACCCGCGCTCTCTCAACTCGCGCCTTCTCAACCCGCGCCCCCTCGTCCCGTGGCCTCCGGTGCCGCGGCCGGACGCGGTAGAAGGAATTACGAGATCATCACCAAGGCCTTTGGTGCTTTTGTCACCGCAGAAGCCGACCGTATGGCAGACGAAATCGAAGCTGCCAATGGTGATGCCGAAACAATGTTACGCATCTGGGAGTCATATCCCACGATCCTCACGAACCTCCGAGAACTTACTTTTAAATAAACCTTCCAATGGCTAACAAAAATTTAAGTTGCTTCAAACCCCGTTCCCTCAAGTTAGGTTATTTTAACGCCAACGGCATTAGAGACCAACGTGATGAGATCGCCTCGTTTTTGCGCGACCATCAATTAGATATTCTCCTCATACAGGAAACCTTCCTCAAGCCTTACCATCGCGACCCGAGAATTGCCAACTATCGCGTAGTTCGTAACGATCGGTCGCGCTGCCACAAAGGCGGTACGTTAATTTATTACAAGAAGGAATTGCACTGCATCCCTCTAGATCCTCCTCCCTTAAAGTCTCTCCTCGAGGTATCCATTTGTCGGCTTGGTATGACCGGTCACCAGCCTATCTCCATCGTTTCCGCGTACATTCCTCCCGCTAGTTCATCAGAGGATCATACACCTCTCATGGACGACCTGACTTCCCTATTCGGCTTGAGTGACTCCGTTATCATAGCGGGTGATCTCAACGCCAAGCACCCCGCCTGGAATAGTTCGACGACCAATCCCAGAGGAAGAGCCCTCTTCAACTTAGGTGACAGACTTAACTTTGACCCCATCGCGCCTATGGAACCCACCCACTTTCCCCACGACCCCGCGCACCGCGCCGACGTTCTCGACTTAGCGCTTCTCAAAAATATCAACCTTAGGTTGCATACCATTGAGACGATTCACGAACTAGACTCCGATCACCGCCCAGTTTTTCTCCACTTAGTTCCTCGCTCGGGCCCTTCTGACCCCAGCCAGCCCAAACCTGCCCAAGTCCAAGTGATAACTGACTGGAAGAAAGTCAGCGAAAAGCTGAACTCCACCACGTCACCTCACCTGGACGCCATCCCCGATCACATAATTTCGGCCGCAGACACGACGGCCGCTATCGACTCGTTTACAGAGCACGTTCAATCCATACTAAAGGATTGTTCACGGGAAGTCCCAGCAATGAGTGATCATCGCTGGCGTCTACCCGCTGACGTACGTGATCTGATAACCGAGAAGAACGCGGCCATTCGTGCCTACAGCCATTTTCCCTGCGACGCGAACAAGGCTCACATGCGCTCATTACAGCGTGCTGTAAGGAAACGCACTAGTGAGCATCGTTCGAATCGTTGGGACAATGAGCTCAGCGAACTGGAACCCACCCATCAAGCCTTTTGGCAACTACAGAGAAGAATGCGCGCTACCGAGGAGGCTTCGATGCCCCCGCTCATTCGTCCGGACAAAAGCGTCGCATTCGATGACTCTGAAAAGGCAGAATGCCTAGCAGACAGTTTGGAGTCCCAGTGCTCCCCTAGCTCACAACCAGTCATCAAGCGTCACCTCGACAAGGTGAACGCAGAAGTAGAACGTAGAGCTGCCCTACCTCCCGTAGAAGACCCCGATGATCCTCTGCCCCTCGTCACGCCCGACGAGGTGCAAGACATCATCAAAAGGCTTCAACCACGGAAAGCTCCCGGCTCCGACGGTATCACCAATAGGGTAATCAAACTCCTCCCCGCTCAGCTCATCATCCTTTTAGCGGCCATCTTCAATGGCGCCTTGAGCAACAACTTCTTCCCCCAGATATGGAAAGAGGCCACTGTTATCGGTATCCCCAAGCCAGGCAAGCCCAAGTCTGAGCCCACGAGCTACCGACCCATCAGTCTCCTGAACGCACTCGGCAAAATCTATGAGAGACTTATTTATAAGCGACTCAGAGACTTCGCCGAGACCAAGAGTCTCATTCCCAACGAGCAATTCGGCTTCAGGACCGAACATTCGTGTATCCAACAGGTCCACCGCATCGTCGAACACATGAGCGCTGGCTTCCAGCGCGGGGCGATGACGGGCGTACTATTCTTCGACATAGCGAAAGCTTTCGACAAAGTCTGGCACAACGGCTTATTATACAAGCTGTACTCACTAGGAGTGCCGGACCGTCTCGTGCTCATCTTACGGGACTTTTTGTCGAACCGCACCTTCCGCTATCGCATAGGGGCCTCATTTTCTTCCCCTCATCCTATTAGGGCCGGTGTCCCTCAGGGTTCCGTCTTATCCCCCCTCGTCTTCACGCTGTTCACTAGCGATATTCCCAAGAGCAAAAAAGCTCAGTTAGCTCTGTTCGCGGATGACACGGCCATTTATTATACTGGCCGCTGTACAAACGCTATCGCCCGTACCCTCCAGATCTCAGCCGACGTCCTAGGCGCTTGGTTCAGGAAATGGAGAATCGAGGTGAATCCCGGTAAAAGTCAGGCGGTTATTTACTCCAAACCGCGCTTTAATCCTCCGATCCCCAGTCCGATCTCAATGTACGGCAAGCCTATCCCCTGGGAGAAGCAAGCCAAATACTTAGGTGTCATTCTAGACAGTCACTTGTCCTTCGCGGCACATATCAAAGCGGCTCGTTCGCGCGCTGCCTTTGCTATGGGTAGGCTTCACTTTTTAATTCAGGCAAAAAGCAAATTGTCACTCAAGTGCAAATTGCGTTTATACACCGCGGTCATCCGTCCCATCATGACATACGCATGTGTCGTGTTCGCCCACGCCAACCCGCGTTTCCTTCATAAGATGCAGATCTTGCAAAACCGATTCCTTCGTAAAATCACGGGAGCCCCTTTTTACGTCCGTAACGATAGTCTTCACTTAGACTTAAGAATCCCCACAGTCGTTCAATTCATGAAGCGCCTTACCAAGCGCTTCTTTGACTCCGCGTTAAAACATCGCAACCCCCTTATCGCATCGGCCGCTCGATACGATCCCTCGCGAATAAGTAAAATTCGTCGTCCCCGCCATACCCTCGTCACTCCTGACGATGCTATAACCCTGCTCCAGGAGAGCAGCAGGGAGACTAGCACTCTTCGCAAATTCAGACGCAAAGCGCCGTCATTCCGTCCTCGCCGACGAGGCCCGTCGCGACGTCCCGGTAATTGTCCCACCCGTCCCTTGCAAGAGCCAGCCCGCGCTGCTGAGCCAGTAAGTCCAAATCAACCCTTAAATAATATCACTCAGATCCAGCTTGTCCCTTGCTGTCCCTCAGCGACGCCCTAAGCCGAGGCTCGTACCCCACAGGGGGTGCCCTTAGCGTGTAGTCGCTTAGTTTGTAAGTTTTTCACCCTGGCTGGAGGTCTTAATTTTTAAGGCATCCACAGGATTCGCCCGGTTAAGCAGACGACAACCTCCTTGGTTGAACTGCGAGATGCCATTCATAAAAAAAAAAAAAAAAAACCAGAGACCCGCATATACAGGCGCCGAGCGCTCGGAGCTTCTCCCACGGCGTAGGGAAACCGATTGCGATCAAATTTTAGCGTCCTTGTGGACGTGATGCCAGCGTATCAGCTGTAGGATAATCTCAATCATGATTGCGCGATTAAAACAAAAAACGTAAACTCGATTTATTTTTGAAAACCCATAACTGTAGATATCATTTAGAAATTACCTAACTACATAATTTAGTTCAAAACACGTCAGGCACAAAGGATGATATGAATAAAGTTACAAGTAATAGGCGAAATAAATATTCAAATTCCATTTGAGTTTACGTTTCGTTTATTTCGTGTTCGTTCTAGGCCCACCTTAGGTCAAAGTTGTACTACCTATTCATATATCATTCGATACTTTACGCCTATGTTAATCATGATTTACGATTCCTTTCCAATCTTTTACGGGCTTACAAGCCCATAAGGGCGAGAATCCTTTGGACAGAGGAGATTGGGGTAACAACTTGCAGGCGGCCACCCGAACCTAATAGGCAGAACCTAAAAATCACTCAAGTGGAATCGAGCAAACGTCATGTTACATACGTCATTCATGACCCTGAAGGCCGAAGGGCAGGTCGATGAGCACATTGGTACGCGGCCAAAATTCCAAACTACGGTCTGGCACAAAGAATTATTTAACAGAAATAACTATGAGAACAGAATCTAGACCTTTTTACACGAAACCGATTTTGAAACATTTAGGGAGACTTCAAGTCAGTTTAAAAGATGTCGCCTATTTAGGCGGGCCAGACTGCAATATTAATTCCTCTTATATCACCAATGTGAAACATTGCAACTGCGCCCCGATAAAGCAGTAATGTGCGTTTGATTTTGGGCTCTCTGGTACAAGCGCAATAGTTTTTTGGGTTTTTACAACATGAAATCTCAATGGCATCCATAGAGTTTGAATTTAAGCCCGGTTGATAGCTCGTCCACTATAACATGAACTGCAAAACATAACTTACGAATAGTGGGTGTACTATATTAGGTATTCCTCTTACCTCTACCTAACCTTTCGAGGCGCGATGTTATATGAGACCTATATGAGTGAATGTTTGAGTTCACCCGCTCGTTATTTGTTTGACTAAAGTTCTGAGAGTTGGACCACTAAAAAAACATTTGATGTATATTGTTAATTCAGTTGGCAACACCCACTGGGGTCCATGACCGTTTGACGTTTTCATTTCGAACCAATCTGTTCAAAGTTGAATATGCAAATGAAGGCGCGGTCAAAGCTATTTAAAATATATTTTTAGATCGTTGACATTTAGGTAGATTTTTAGAGTTCTGTAACGAAAAACTGCCAAAAGGACCAAATAAAGCAAGACTCCTTTATCTATTTGCCTATCTTTCACGAGGCTGTATGTTTCAAACGTCATATTAAAACATCTAAACAATTTCAGAGTGTGAATTAATATGACCGCTATAATAACGTGAAACCCTTTTTGCGGATGGGTAATCATCAAGTAACTTTCCTCGCTCTGGGTGGAGCGGGGGGAGTGTCAGACTTGTACTGACTAAAACCCACCCATGTTCCTTCTATTGCCCTTTACGTTCCAGGGCCGCGGTATCTCTTTTGAACAACCCGCAACCCCGGAACGTGAAACCTTATATGAAACTTTTGTCTTTGACGTTTTAAACAAAATATGCAATGTTAAATGGTACTATACTCGTATTACGGAACCCTTCCTGTACGAGTCCAACTCGCATTTGACAAATTTCGCATGAACCACTTGATCATAATACTCGGTAATTAAAAGCTTACACCCGTCATGACGACGCGATAAACAAAAAACGGCCGGTGTCACACTGATGAACTGTGTTGTTTATACGATGGGCTTATCTGGGTAATCCACCGCGAATGTCACATCCGTGTGGGAGGAGCCGATTGGACATGATTAGCACGCCTTTACTGATCCTAACTGTCGTTGATTCAGTTAATCCACTTAAGTTAGAGACCATTATTGAGTATATAAAAGGTTTGAATATTGGAAGAATGAAGTGGATTTTACTTATATTAAAAGGTATTTTTGGTTTTGAAAGAAAGAAAGAAAAAACATTTATTAGTCGCAAATTACGACGAGCAACAAAATAACACAGAAATAAAAATAAACATTCAACATGCAAAGTATCACAAACATTTACAAATACATATATGGGACTAAATAAAAATATCTTGCACGTTGTGACTACGACAGGTAGGTCACCACTCAGCATGATACTATGCCATGGGAGCCCACAGCACAGCGCTGGTTTTCAGATTCTTATTCTTTAGATTCTTCAAGATATTTTTTCGGAGAGAGTCTGCGGTCCATTGTCTCGGAGCATCGCAAGGCCTTTTTTTTGCCTATGGGAAATCATCAAATAACTTCCCCCGCTCCGCCCAGAGCGGGGGAAGTTATCAGCAGTGTCAGACTTGTACTGACTAAGGGCTTCGTTTTAAGGCCATTTGTGTAGTGGAGTGTATTTTGAAAATATTTGAAATCTGTTGCCGAATCTTACGATCATGTACGACTATAGTTAAAAACCGGCCAAGAGCGAGTTAGACTCGCGCACCGAGGATTCCGTACAAACTTGCAACATAAACGGCCATATTTTTTGACTGCGTACACTTAAACGGCCGATTTTTTCACAGCACAAAAGGGACCACAGTCTTGAGTATATGGTCTTTCAATTCGATACCTCCGCACGTCTCGCACCTCAGGTCTTGAAAGACAGATAGACAGTCAAACGGAAAACAAAGTGAACCTGTAAGGGTTTCGTTTTATCTGAGGGGGCCAAACGCCTCCTGCCGTAGGCTCTATGCCGGAGTCGTGCGATCCATGGCCCTTTACGGGGCCCCGGTATGGGCGCGTTCTTTAGGCCGGCGCGCCGCCCACTACCTGAACGCGCCCCAAAAGGCGGTACTAGCCATAAGGCTGATCCGGGGCTACCGCACGATCTCCGGCGAGGCAGCAAGCCTCCTTGCCGGACTGCCACCGTGGGATCTGGAGGCGATAGTCCTCGCGCGCCTGTTTGAGTGGCGCGCGGAGGCACTATACCGGGGGGAAAACCCGCTGCCGCGGCAAGTTGCCGCTCGGCGGGCAGACCTCCGGTGCGATCTCATGGTGGCATGGAGAGAGCGACTGTCGCAACCCCGTGCAGGGCACGCCACAATAGCGGCGGTAAGTCCCCTCTTTGAGGAGTGGCTGGAGAGGCGTCATGGCGTCCTCACCTACCGCCTGACCCGCCGTCCTCACCGGACACGGAAGTTTCGGGAGGTTCCTGCACATCATCGGGCGGGAGGAGGCGCCCGGGTGTCACCATTGTGACGATTGCCCGGAGGACACGGTGGGGCACACTGTGGCGGTCTGCCCAGCTTGGGCGGAGCACCGCCGTGCCCTCGTGGAGGCGATCGGCGGCGGCGATCTCTCGCGTCCGGCCCTGGCTCAGGCCATGGTCCGGAGCGAGAGGGAATGGGAAGCGGTCACCACCTTCTGGGAAGCAGTAATGCTAGCAAAGGAGGTGGCCGGGCGTTTGAGGGAGAGAACATCTGCCCAACCCAGCCGCCGCGGGAGACGCCCAGGGCGCCGGGCGCCGCGAGACGACTTCCGGCCACCGTAGATGCGGGCCTGTGGACGGTGAGCAATGGGTAGCTCACCGTCCGTCCGTCTATTGACGACAGGCCGTGTCGACGGCGCGTTCGTGTTTCACGCGCGCCTCAAAGAGAGTCAGAGAGGCTTGCCAGGGCCTCCGCCTGCCGAGGTTGCGGGTTGTTCGAAAGAGATACCGCGGCCCCGGAACGTAAAGGGCAATAGAAGGAACATAGGTGGGTTTTAATCAGTACAAGTCTGACATGCCCCCCCGCTCCGCCCAGAGCGGGGGAAGTCATTGGATGATTTCCCACCTGAAAAAAAAAAGGGTTTCGTTTTTTCCTTTGAGGTACGGAACCCTAAAAACAAAGGGTCAAAACTATCGTTTATTGTCACCTTTAGGAACACAGCTTACAAACTGTTTTGTCATACCAATTCATAAGCACCGAAGGCATGAAAGTTCCTGCCGGGGTTGCGGGTGGTTCGAAAGAGATACCGCGGCCCCGGAACGTAAAGGGCAATAGAAGGAACATGGGTGGGTTTTAGTCAGTAAAAGTCTGACATGCCCCCCCGCTCCGCCCAGAGCGGGGGAAGTCATTTGATGATTTCCCAACCGAAAAAAAAGGCATGATAGTTGGTTTAGGTTAGGAACATCGTTAATATCACCAATAATTTTTTTTTTTTATGACTAGACATTAGAAGACATTTGACACTAGAAGTCTGCCTTTCCAACGTACTCCTAAATAAATTCCTCACTACACACTAGACAAAAAAAACTTAGGTGGCAACATACTGACATTTCGGGGTAATCTGTCGCAATTGTTACTTTCGTACGGAAATGGCCTAGCCACCTTGCATACGCAAAGCACAGTTCGTGCTTAACATAGTTAAATAACGATAATTCAATATAATAACTTATATTATATGATTATCCTATTCAGCTCAAGCCGCCATTTTAGGTTACCTGAAAAATAAAGCATTTGAGACTTTCAAAGGTCTCGGAAATTAATGGTCAGTGCTGGAATCCCAACACTAACATTGTAATAGTTAAGTCATTAGTTGAGTCTTAAATAGAACCAAACCTAAAGAAAATATGATGCAAAAACAAATTAATCAAACGTAAAACAGTAAAAGTAAACACATTATATGAAATAACATAAGAGTTTTTTTTAGGACAGTAAAAATCAACTAATATGCAAAACGAAAAAAATAAAAACACCATGATCGGATTTTTGCGCATATTAACTTAGTTTGTTTTTCATCTTCGCATTGATCTCGGAAAACGATGCGAATCGTTAAATGAAATCGATTAAGTATGACCTTTGTCATCATATCACAAATGCATCATAACGCAGACACTTTGTTTCCCAAATTCAATGCTCATTTCACAAAACGTCTAATTGTTTGCATACAGATATTTTGGTGTAAACTATTGCGACCGTCACATCCGTACGGGGGCGACCGCCCGCAGATAATCGGGCGCGCCCTCGACAGGATTACGCGGCAGAGCCTGAAATCCATTTGAGTAGATCTATCGGCTAACTAGCGCTGTACTTTATCTACGGTTAATTGTGTGTATAGTGAAGTTGTAGGCCGACTTGATAGAGTTAGGATTGTGTGATAGATTCTTCAAGGTTTTAAAAACTACTACTTTTTGTTTTGGGGTTCGATCCTTTCCGCAACATTATTTGAGGTTAGAATACTAGTATTTTAAATGGAGCGACCTCTAAAACCGAGTAAGTCCTACTAATATTATAAATGCGAATGTTTGTGAGGATGGATGTATGCATGTTTGTTACTCTTTCACGTGAAAACGGATAAACGGATCGTAATGAAATTTGGCACAGAGGTAGATTATAGTCTGGAATAACACATAAGATACTTTTTTTTCGATATCACGGGGGCAAAGCCACGGGACCCAGCTAGTAGATGAATAAAATGCCTGTGGCTTTGACGTGTGCTCGGTAATGGCATTAGGATCCCTCTTTTACATGGGCCGCAATGTCGATGTACTACTTATATATCGGGACAGCTTTGCCTAACCCTTGATTGGTGACAATGAACATATTTATAATATGGAGCAATTTAGTACCTGCGTCATCAAACAAACAGCAGAAGGAGCTTGACGTGAAGAGTAACAAACATCCATACATCCATCCTTACAAACATTCGCATTTATAATATCCTTACTAATATTATAAAAGCGAAAGTGAGTTTGTTTATTACGTCTTAACGCTTAAATGGCTAGACCGATGTTGATAAATTTTGGTACAGAGATACTTGGGACGCTTTTTTTCTGGTGGGACATCATCAAATAACTTCCCTCGCTCTGGGCAGAGCGGGGGGGAGTACTAGGGAACCCGGTAGACGGACATTAGCTGGGAGAAAGAGGGAAGAAAAGGGGAGAGAAAGATATTTTTTTTCGATTTTCACGCGAGATAAAGTTAGCGTTAGCCCAAAGTAACTATACCGCGCGGACAAAGTCACGGGCGGAAGCTAGTTTTATTATATAAAGTAGGATTGTCTGAATAACTGGTGAAGTGGTCCTGGGGTAATAAATAAAAAATAAATAAAATAAAATTCTTTTATTACAGACAAATTCATATCCATTTGGTTAGTACAACACACAACTTAAAAAAAAAACTAATGTTAGTACTTAAATCTACCAGAAACACAAAACAAAACAATCATAAATTACACGCCACACTTGCATGTAGGCGTATCCAATGTCCCAGTATGGGGCTGTCCCACCTGTCCGCTATAGTGCGTAGGATGCTGTTGGGGCTGCCGCGTACCCTGCGCATGATGGAGGCGCATCGCTTGCGCATGATGGCGTGAAAGCCATCTATGCCCGCTTCTGCAAACATGCCGGAAGCACTGCAGTAACGCGGCAACCCCATCAACGCCCTGAATGCATTATTGTATTGGACGCGCAGAGTGCTGTATGCCCTCTGCGTGTAGTTGACCCACAGACTGCATGTATAAAATGACTGACAGTACGCTGTGAACAGCGTAGCCTTCACTCTAGTCGAGCATTTCGCAAATCTGCGAGCCAACATGTTGCAGCGGACAGCCAACGCCCTGCGCTCACGTTCGATGTCCAAGTTGTCCTTTAGGTCCTCGGAAACCCAGTGGCCCAGATACTTAAAAGATGTGACCTGATTTAAGGGACATCCGCAAAGTTTTAGGTGTGGTGCAATTGGATAGGTTTTAGTGCCTGCCTTAAATACCAGTACTTCACTTTTCTTTACATTGTATCTGAGCCCATGGGCTTCCGCGTACCTTTCACATATCATGAGCAGACTCATCATTGAGTTAATCGATGGGCTCAGCAACACCATATCATCGGCATAACTAATATTGTTGACACATATACCGTCGACATAACAGCCTTGATAAGTGTTGCTGAGCTCAACGATCAACCGGTTTATATACAGGCTGAAGAGACGGGGGGAGGTCAGGCCGCCCTGTCTCACCCCACACTCCAGCCTATACACATCCGATAACGAGCCTGCCCATCTCACACAATTGGTCTGATTGTTATACCAGTACCGTAGTATCGATATAACCCCCCTATCAACTGTGGTATCTTTCATCAGTTTCTGCCACAGTAAGTCATATGACACCAGATCGAATGCCTTGGAAAGGTCTAGGAAACACGCGTTAACAGGCGTTTTTCTAGACGTATAATACTGGACCGTATGCTTGAGAGACAGTATGGCACTTTCCGTGGAGAGACCAGGTCGGAACCCAAACTGTGCATCATGTAATTCGATGCGGGTGGCCATATGCCTATCAAGCAAACTGTCCAGCACCTTGGCAATGACAGTAGCAAGCGATATGGGCCTATAGTTCGCGAGATCTGATGTGTCCCCAGTCTTATCCTTCACAAATGGCACAACCACGGTTTTCATCAGATCGCTGGGCAGATGAGCGTGGCTCAAACAGAGCGAGAAGAACATTGCCAACACCCTTGGCAAGTGAGCTCCTGCATGCTGCAGGTGCTCGATGCTGAGGTAGTCATGCCCCGGAGACTTGCCCCTAACCATATTTTTTATAACAGTAGCGACATCTTTCGCTGTAAACCTGACATGTATCTCCATTTGACAATCCTCCGCATCGACCACCTGCGATGCTGAACCAAGAGAGGATTCCACTTTGAAATGGTCCACGAACAAATTTGCTATAGTGGTAGGCTCGTTTTGCCCCGCCACACTAACGGGGATGCCCGGCCTCGTGTTCAATCTGTTGGTGTTCTTCCAGAATCTTGAAAAATCCTTAGCTTTGTGATGTTTAGCTATTATATCCATTTTTATTTTATTCTGATTATTCTGACACCATCTTAACTTTGACTTAAAGATTTTTCTCGTGTCGTACATATGTTTATACACATGACCAGAATCGGGCTTACCCGAAGTACTCCAGATTTGAAACGCCAGCCGAGCATCCGCGTGAGCTTGCTTAACATGCCTATTCCACCCGACTACGCGTTTACCCCTTTTCACCCCTCCTGCGCCCACACTACTGGGACATTGGGCTGCCTCCGTAAGTATACACACAATGTTTTTGTACATATTATCTAATATGGGTTTGTGGCTAACATTTGCACAAAACCCGTTGGCACAATCCTCAAATTCTAACGGAAAATTTATTTCCCTTAACTTAGTATTACATATTTCTCTGTATTTATCTATTTCAATACCATCCCGTTCACCCCATATTGTGCTATTTTTGCTCACATTAGGTGTTACAATTGTAGGTCTTATCCTGTTTAAGTTACACTGTATTTGTATAGGCATGTGATCCGACCAATACGTATCATACAACACAGTTGCACTAACGATCAAACGCCTCGCGGACTCAGTCACTACACAATGGTCGAGCCAGCGGTGGCAACCGTGCGCGTCACTCATGAAAGTGTACGTACCTGGCGGCAGTAGGTCCAGATCCGCGCATGTCCAGCGCTGCTCCGCACAAAAACTTAACAGTTCATCACTGAATAGCTCGCCGGGATGAGCGTTGAAATCACCGAGTATGATCACTGATTGCACATTATGACTTTCTACTATCGCACTTATTTCACTTAGGCACTCCGTAAACTCAGCGACGTTATCGTTTGAGTCCGTAGGCATATACACCGAGAATATTAGTACGGAGCGATCCTGTGTCACCTGTATCTTGATAGCTATAAGGCGTACGTTGTTACAGCTAACTGGTGTGACAGATGAAAATAGGCTCTTCCTCCACAACAACGCCACTCCTCCATAGGGTCTTCCACGTAGTACTCCCGCCGAAGTGTCGACTGCCGAATTGCCAGTATAACCAAACTCATCGTTGATTTGTCCTAGAAAGGCGACATCATGCGGCAAAAGCCAAGTTTCTTGCAACGCGATAACATCGGCCGCTACACACAGGCGTCTAACACAGTCAACTCGATCCCCCCAACCAAGAACTCGGTAATGTACTATTATGGGCTTTATGCTGTTATGTCAAATTCGGCTTCTATGGACTGGAATACACCTTAGCATTTTTTTTCAGATTTTTTCTAATGACATTTGTAAAGAAATCATGACACACATGTTTATTGTTTGGAATTTAGACACAATAATATTTCTGCAAAAAACCTATTATAGGTCTGTACGAAAAAACTATTTATTTTTTATTTTGGTAAGTTGCGATTACCGGGTTATTGGCGTAAATCATTTTCATAAAGTTTTTGGTAAACGTGTTTATGCGGCTTTTGTTGAAATAATTTTATAATACGTGTTCCGTAATATGCACTAACAATGTTATTTAAGTTCGGTATTGGCTTATTAATGTACGTAATATTTCAATATGGTCAATTTATTCTAAATTTCAATACACCTAGCTCTGTTCTGGATATTACTGTTTTGGTCTAGCCGTGCAATAGTTTGCAAAGAGTGGTTGTCTCTTTCTTTTAGTAGCTGATAGACAGTAATAGATATATGCCACGCCCCCACAAGTGTCCTTGACCATCGGCCCGTTGCGTAATGTTTGTTTACGTAAACAATTGCATTCAGATCTCTGAACTTGCTTGCACTGCACGCAGAAATTTGCGCGACGCTCGATCGAGTTTTAGTGATAAACGGATAGTTTACTTGTGAAGTTATTCAGTGCAAAGTGATAATGAGTTTTAGAAGAAATAAACCATTAATAAATGAACGTGTGAAACGAATGCTTCAAATGGTTGACGACACGACAATTACAAGTAAGTACTTACTACAAATTAGTACTACTTTTCTATATTAAGTTATAATATGATTATGTATTTTGTAATATGTTTGTTTACTGTATGATAGGCGCCGATCAAGAGGTAGAACGTTCCGAAATAACTCCGAAGCAAAGTGAAAAGAAATCTACCAGTGCAAAGTCTGACGTCCAGGCATTATTTATTTATTTATTTAAACTTCATGTACAATAGTGGTACATAGGCGGACTTAATGCCATAAGGCATTCTCTACCAGTCAACCTTTGGGTAAAATACGACAACATTGTGATAGGGTACAAAAATTATATAAAATATATAATAAATATATATCTAAAACTATTTGTTAACGAAAAAGTATATTTTTATACGGATACTAATACACATATACATATCAAATAAACTAATAAATACATTTAAAAAATAAATAAAAAACAAGAACTTTAACAGTAATTCCAATGACTTTTAATTGGTAGACGGACCTAAATAGTGGTTACGAACTTTTCTTTTAAAAATAAATTTACTTTCAGATTTTTTAATGCCAAAGGGAAGCGCGTTCCAAAGCTTTATTGTTGAAATAACGTATGATTTGGACATAAAACCGGTGCGGTGTAAAGGGGTTTGGAGGAGTAGATTTTCGGAAGCACGAAGGTTACGATTGTGAGAACTGCCCAACACATTAAAATAAGTTTTTAAATAGTCAGGAGCATACGGATCATTCATGATAGAGTACAGCATACAGAGAGATCTGAGGGACCTCCTGAGTCGTATAGGCAGCCATTTAAGCTGAGTACGGAAGGAAGAGATGTGATCATATTTACGAAGGCCAAACACAAAGCGAATGCAATTATTAAGAAGACGATCCAATTTATTGAGAAGTTCCTGGGATAGATCAGAATAACAAACATCAGCATAGTCGATAATGGAAAGCACAAGAGACTGTACCAAAATGAGTTTAGTGCTAGATGGGAGAAAGTGCTTGAATCTATAGAGAGACCGCAGTGAGAGAGTGACTTTCTGACTCACTTGAGCCACGTGCTTATTCCAGCTGCAACAGTCGTCAATGTATAAACCCAAGTCTTTTACGTGAGGCGAGAAAGAAATTATTGAATTTTGATACATTAGTGGTGCAAGTTGACTAATGTTCACATTTCTCAAATAGTGCGAGCTACCAATGAGGATAACCTGACATTTCCCTACGTTAACAGAAACCCCAAATTTACCAGACCATTCCTCAATAGTTCGGAGATCAGCATTAAGGGATGAAATGCATTCATCAAGGTTTGCAATATCTGATTGAGCGTATAGTTGCAAGTCATCAGCGTACAAATGGTAAGAACATTTGAGGATAGCAGTAATGGAGTTAATAATTAAAGAAAATAAGAGAGGAGAGAGTATACCGCCTTGTGGAACACCAGTCATCAGGTCGCACCAATCAGAGTAATCCTGATCAACACGCACCGCCTGCTGGCGACCACGAAGATAAGAAGTAAACCAATCACGTGACAAAGAAGACAACCCAATTTGAGACAGTATGGCCAGGAGAATGTCGTGATCAACGGTGTTAAAAGCATTAGAAAAATCTATTAAAACTAACACCGTTAACCTAGAATTCTCTAAGCCATCTCGAATATCTTCTGTAACTTTAAGCAAAGCCGTGGCTGTGCTGTGGCCAGGTCGAAAACCGGATTGGGAACTGGACAAAAGATTATTTTTAAAAACGAAAGAGGATAATTGTTTAAGAGCAACTGCTTCTAGGATCTTAGACAGGAAAGGGAGAATGGAGATGGGTCTAAAGTGATTAGCTAAAGTAGGATTAGAAATTTTAGGAAGAGGGATAACGTAAGCCATACGCCAAATCGCAGGAAACACACCAGATTTCAGAGATGAATTGATGATGTAAGTAATAATTGGGATTAAGTTTTCAATCATAAGAGATAACATAGTACGACTGACCCCATCACAGCCCACAGCCTTAGATTTAATTGAGATTTTCATTATCAAAAGATTTAGGTACATATAGATTTTTTATTATACCTAATAACTCACTACTACTAGAGAAGAATAAGTTGTATATAACTTTAACATGGTTGTAACTTTAATTCGTCGTTAAGTCGGTTGTGTCAAGTGTAAAAGGATTTTGTCCTTTTTTTATTAAAGTGGTAAAATAATATTATCAAAATTTGATAATATTATTTTGGACTCATTTAATGAGTCCTCCCGCCCAGAGTGGGACGGCAGGGATTGTCAAACTCTTACTGATTAAAATCCACGGTGATCCTTCAATAGCCCTTTACGTTCCACGACCCCGGCAGGCTTTGGCCCTCTAAGGGGCCCTGTCAGCTTGCTGACAGCTGAGGCGCGCGTGGAACACGACGCGCAGTCGACTCGGGCATGGTCCATGATCAGACGGCGAGTCACCCATTATTCACTGTCCACGTCCGTCGCATGTCCGCGCCTACGGTGGCTGGAAATCGCCTCGCGACATCCGTAGCCGTGCGCATTTCCCGCGGCGACTGGGTCGCGATGTGGGCGCTGTCCTGTCCCTCACGCGTCCGGCCTCGAGGCGCCCGCTTCCCATTTGATCTCGCTCCGCAGCATGGCCTCGACCAGTGACGGGCGCGAGAGGTCGCCGCCTATCACCTCCACCGTGTCTACCGGGCGATCCTCGCAGTGGTGACACCCAGGCGTTTCTTTCATTCCTATACGACACAGGAAGCTGTTCTCGCAGTGCCTCGACTTGTTGAGGCGGCGGAGAGGATTTTTGTACTTAAGTTTTTATTTTAAAAAAGGAGGGGTTTTCAATTATTATACTGTAGTTTTACACAATACATCAATACCTTCCATTCACGTTAAATGATCAGATATATTTTCAATTCGGTGCCAGCTAAATCTAAACAAATAGGTACATAAATGCAGGGTTATTATGTACCTATGTGCAAACTGATATTTTTGTAAGGGTGGTTTTAGTTTTATTTTTTAAAATTTTTGTCTCTACCATTTCAGATACAGATTGCGGTATTATTGCAATTGATAACGATTCTAGTGTAAAAGAAACTTTTACCAATCAAGTTCTGTCAAGATACGAGTTACGAGGTACGTATTAGAACCTAACCGTAAATAATATTAATCATTACATTTTTTCTTTATAACAATGCGTAACATTATATTATGGTGGTTTAATTTTATTTCATAATCCCTTAAATTAATTGAATAAAATAACTCGGGTAATTTTATTGATTACAGACAGAACGAAAAAGAAATACGATGATGCTAATCAGGAATCCGATGAAGATTTTTCGCCAGACGTCTCGGAATATGTTCCAAGTCCAAGCCCAAACATATTAAAAAGTCCATTAAGTAGCGTTTCAAGTCTTAGCGGAGACTCTGCATGTATTAATAAAATTATAGCATTTCCAGAAAATATTAGCACTCCATCAACAATTTCTAATCTATCATTGTACTTAACCAACGCTGATTTCGTGGCTTCTCCATCAGAAATATATATAGCAAATATTGATTTATCACAACCAAGTTTTGAAAAGGAAAACCAATCAAGACCAAACATAAGCAAAATAATAAGTAGCCAAGAAGATATAGATGACACGTTAAAACCAGATCAATTCAAAAATTAATCACAATGAAACATTGACCAGTAGAACTTCAAATGATCGCTCACATCCTAAGGAAGTTGTAGTTGACAATGAGAATAGTCCTAGCTTAATAGAGAAAACTAGTAGCGATAACGAAATCAATGAAACTTTAAAACCAGAAGAGCGGTCAGAAAGTAACAATGACACAACATTGACCGGTAGAAGTTCTAATGATTGCTCATATGCTGCGAAAATTGTAGCTGACAATGAAGATAGTCCAAGTTTAATACGGGAAATTAGTAGCGAAGAAGAAAACAGTGATTCTTTAAGACCAGAGAGGCAGTCAGAAAGTAATAATGACACAACAACAGACGGAAGAACTTCAAGCGATTGCTCACATAATTATGATGGCAGTAGAAAGTGAAAAAAAAACTGACTAGGAAACGCAAGCAGATAAGAACAGAGTGGCGTAGTGAGAAAAATAAAATCCTCAAAAATTCCGGCAAAGCCTATGAAGGGTGTAATTAAAAAAAAATATCCTGAGAAAACTATAGGCTCCCCATGTACGTGTAAAAAGGGTTGTAGCCAAAAATTTAGTCAGTCAGAAAGACAAGCTATATTTGACAAATTTTATAGTTTGGCTGATCGCGAACATCAATGGGAAGTAGTTATGCAAAACGGATCCAACCCACAAAAACCATTTTTTGAGTTACTGTCATAAATGGCATCTACACTACAAACTTTAAATATGCAAAAAATATCCAAGCCGCAAAGTACCTTTTTACTAATAAAAAACACAGACATTGATGATACCAACAGAATATTGTGCATTATTGCAGTGTTAAAATAGAACCATGTGTCATGGTAACTTAGATAACGGGTTAGAAGACAGGAAAAAAAGATCCAAACTACATTGGATTTGTATGTTAAATCGATGTTTTACTAATGATTTTCATAAAATAGAATGTGCTTTAAGGCAGCACTAAAGTATTTACCTACCCGAAGATTTCATTTATATTTTTATAAGTGTTTTATTGCCTAAACTTAAATCAAAAAGATCCATCCCACATTTTTAGTATTGTAAAAAAGACCCAAAGACAATTTTACTGAAAAAAAGTATATTAATTAACATAAAACTTATCAAAACAATACTATAAAGGAAATAGATAACAATACCCAATTTTTAAGAGGAATTCGAGACCAAACTACGGTCTTGTTATTTTGCTATATCAATTTTACTAAAACTCCTGTTTTCTCAAAAGTAAGTTTTTGTGGCTGGATCCATTTTGCATAACTACGTCCAATGGTTGTATATCAGTAGATATGTCCAAGCACAAACTATTAAACGAATGACGTTAGACCGTAAAAATAACCGCACACAAACTTTGAATTATTTTTTTTATAATTCAAATAATGAAAAAATTCCTGTGTGTAAAAAATATTTTTGAACACTTTAAAAATCGGAGAATATGTTGTTTATACAGCAATGGAAAAAGTTCTGAAAGCAGATGAAGGACTTCAAGATAAACGGGGAAGACATAATAATAGGCCTAACAAAATGAATACTAGTACAGAAACCACAATTAAAAGACACATTGAATTATTTCCTAAAGTACAGTCACACTATACGAGAGCGACTTCAAACCGAGAATATCTTTCAGAAAACCTGAATATTTCCAAAATGTATCGCTTTTATACTGAGTGGTTTGTAGAACAAAATTACAGTGATGTTGTAATGGCAACAAAACGGCAATACGAAACAATTTTTAACTCGCAATATAACTACTCATTTTTTAAACCCAAAAAAGACCAGTGCCTTTCATGCTCCATTTATGAACAATCAGACGACACTATGAAAACCAATCTTGAAGAAAAACAAAGACTCCATTTACAGAGGAAAGAAAAAGTAAGATTATTAAAAAAAGAAGAAATAGAGACAGCGGATAAAGGTTATATGACAGTAGCAATATTTGATTTGCAAAAAGTGTTGAGTGTGCCTCAATCTGAAGTAGGCGCATTTCATTACAAAAGAAAATATCCATGCTACAATTTTACTGTGTTTGATGCAGTACGAAAAATAGGATATTGTTATGTATGGCATCACCAAATCGCTAAAAGAGGTAGTTCAGAAATAGGAAGTGCTTTGTTATCTTTTTTTAAAACTGAACGTGAGAAAGGTATAATAAAGTTTTCATTATATTCGGATGGATGTTATGGGCAGAACAAAAATCGTTACATTTTCGCCCTTTATGTATATGCTGCCAAACTTTTTGACATTACCATAACCCACCGTTTTTTTTAAACTGGACACAGTCAAAACGAGGGAGATTCCATGCATGCATGCATAGAAAAAAACTTAAAGAATAAAGTTTTATATACCCCTGACCAAATTTATAACATTATTTTAAATTCAAAGATTACTGGCGAAAAATACAGAGTCAAAGAATTAGAGCAGTCCGAAGTTTACGATTTAAAACCACTCGTAGAAGACAAGTATTGGCGGTGCGATAAAGATGGAAATGTGATCCGCTGGGCTGAAGTCATGGAGGTAAGCGTGGTCGACTCACAAATAAATAAGTTGTTTTTCAAATATAATTTTGAAGACATTTATTCAGAGCTTGATCTAAACAACACTCCCTCTACCTCAGCTAGACGAAGAGGACGAAAGCGTGCGAGTACTCAAGAAGCAGCTGTATCTATGGATAATGTGCAGTTGCAACGCGCATACCACCAACGTATACCAATAAGCCAGGCTTTGCATACAGATCTTTTGAGTTTATGTAGAAGTGGAGCTATTCCTCAGAGCTACCATTCTTTTTATCAATCCTTGTCCTGTTCTGAAGTGGGAAACGAAAATATTTCTGAAGAAGAACTAAATTGAAGAGTTTTTAGTTTTTTTTTTATTAATAGAATAATTCATTGGATTATTCTATTAATAAATGTTCGCGTCGGAAAGTGTCTGTGTTATAATAAATATTACTTATAATCGAAATTATTGTATTATTTCGTTTGTTATCTTCAAATATTACATTTAAATTTAAAAATGATATCGAGTGGTAACAATAACATTGTTTTTATAACTTTCCTCGTAATAATAATGTTATTTATTAATACCTGTTTTTAAAATAATTTGATATTACCACAATAACTCCGTAAAAACAAGTTATGTATCAGCCCTACAATATAAAATAACGCCGTAGAAGCCCATAATGTTATGTTATGAAATATTTTATTTTATAAATTTACTGCAATAATCCCGTAAGTAGTATTACTGTAATATTGTATGTTTAAAATTTTAGGTATTATTTATTTTCATAAATTACTAGGTTTTGAACAAAAGGATTTTCATAATAATGGCACAGGTAGACTTCGCAAAAAATTGCTTTCATTTAATACATCAATGACTTCAATAGTCCCACTCGTTGAAAAGTTATTTGACAAAATCCGTAAATCTTTTTTCCTGTAAAATTTAGATTTTTAGATTGCCGGGTTATTGCTTGGAAGCGTCGAACTGATCTTTTAATACACTTGCAATTAAAACTTATTAATGTTGTATTATTCATTTAAAATTCTGTCCTTTCATTTTCAGAGCCAGTTCTCTGTCTGTTTTCTTTTTAGAAAAGTCTATAAATTTCCGATATAATATCCCTTCAGGCCAAAAATCATCCCTCATGAAAATGTCATATTTGTGTTTTGGAACCGAGATTTTATATGCATCATAGCTTTTGGGTACCTTCATTTCCATTTTTTCAATGTCCACACGTATTTTGGCCTTTTCTTCGACATATTCTGTGATGTCAGCCTGTGTCACCTGTTTATCTACCTTATAGATATATAAGACAAAGTTTTCATTGACAGCCTTAAATTTGTCTTTTGGTTCTAATACAGCTTGTCCGATATTTCCGATGAAGCGATTTCTCACTTTCCTTCTCTGTCTCTGTACTAAGGTCCAGTCACCTTCACTCACAATCTGAGCCAGTGTTTTGGATTGTGGATCCGAAGTAGGCTGGACGACCGCTGCGGCCGTGTGTCCCGGGTACATTTCAATGTTGTTATTGACACATTTTTGCGACGCTGCCGCCTGCTTAGGCTCGGTTTTGTTAACGATGCACAGATGTGAACCTAAACCGGTTTTACATTCTTTACTATTATGCTCATTTATTGAATGTATGTTTGGAATGTTCTGGTCGGTTGATATTAACGAGTAGTGGGTAGACTGTGATATAGTATCTCTTTGAGCCGACATTGACCTTTGATCCTTTTGATCCGATGAGCTTTTGTTAATAGTAGGAACAGGAACATGTTGCAATCCCATCGGGCCGCTATCATAATCACAACTGTCCATCATATGCTTTCCACCTCTTGGCTTTGTGTTTACATACGAATAACAAGGACTTTTTGCACTCGCACATTTTTTTTAAATCTGCAATATCACACTTGATTGGTTCAAGCTGGCTAGCAGATACGTATTGCGATTTAATTTCGTCAATTTCACTTCTCATCCTTGTTAAATCTTTAAGTAGTTTGGTCACATCTACGTGATCAAATAGTACTGGCGGTAGTTTTTGCAAATCTTTTGCAACAAAAACTGGTGTGTCATCAGGATGAGTTACTTTTAATAAACTTATGATATCTTCAATTTCACGTAGCTTTTTCCCATCTTTCTTCCTTGTGATCTTGCGTTTTGAAGTTGTTGTTATTGCTTCAAACAATAGGTTTTTTGCTTGCACAATATCACTATCCGAGAAGGCACTGATACAGATCCGACTCAGGCTTTCTTCGTCCATTATGTCCAGCTTATTACTCACGAAAGCTAATACTTCGTTTATAACGACATTACAACTCGCACATTTTACTACTTTGGAGGAATTCATCCTGCACTTAATTAGACACGCATGCCACGTCCGATCGGTAACACGAGCGACACGGAACTGTAATGGCTTTACTTGATGTGGTGCCAAGTGGGTTTGTTATAAGTAAGTTGAAAAATAGATTTAGAAAAAATAAAGAATCATCAGCATTATTTGTGCTGCTTACTGTATTGTTTTACTGTTTTTGTTCTTTGATTGCTCTTAAGTGATGTGTACATCTTGGCAGAATCAATAAAAATGTCGTGAACATTTTTACTGATTCTGATTTAGATCACATTATAGACCTCAACTTAATAAAAATCATGATGGTAAAACACTAAGTTTTCAACGAAGATATTCAGAAAAAAACTTATTGCCGAAAAATATCGATTTTCAAAAAAACACTAAAAAGACGGCAAGTCGCTTTGATTCATAGCATTGTTTGTTACCGACTTTTTTCATTGTTACTAAGATATATTAGCAAATCGTTCATATTCATTAGAAGAAAAACTATGTATCATAGAAGATAACTAATAAATTACCGAAGCAATTTAGAAAAAAATCTTTCGATTATGAAAAGAATTTTGCCCATCTTGCCCACAACCGACGAAAAAAAAATTGTAACAAACATACAAAAAAACAGTTGAATTGAGAACCTCTTCCTTTTTTGCAGTCCGTTAAAAATGAAAGCTATCATTTTATAAGGAAACATCAATTTCGGTATTCTTTCGGCGCTCTCGGAGCACAATATATTACCATACAACGCTCCTCCTAGACATAGTGTTAATTTATGCAAATTCTTCATTTAATCCCCCCATAGCAATTAGTTTCAGCTAACAGCTTTAAATCACAAGCAACACCGAATAAGGCATAACTACGACATCTATAACCCCTAGCTCACTCCACAAACAGGCTACAAATCCCAATCAATGTGCCACTATTTACTAAATACCCCCTAATCGTTCATACAAAGGGGAGAGTGGGGTAAAATTCAGCCACTTAACAACACGAGCGGCCAGCCGGATTTAATCGTTGTTCCCGGCAAGATTACGCGATGGACCCTGAAAATCGTTGGAGTGAATCTATCTACTAACTATCACTGGGCTACTAAAGATTTATTTGTGTCCAATTGTACGTGGGGTTTGTTTGCTGACGTGTTTTTTATTCAGAAGAAAAGGATTGACCTGTGAGATCATGTTTTGGTGTATGAAGTCACAGAAACGAAAGTACCTAATCAACGCTTAGCGGGAATAATGTGTGATTAAGGCCAATGTAGTTGATATGATTTGTCAATAGACGTATGATAATGTATATCGCAAAAAAAACAACGGGTATGCCATTATCTTTGCTCTAAAAATAGATACGATATAAATTATTTTGATGTAATTTTCTTATAAAAGCTGTCAAACTGAAATATTATTTTTTAAGACGGTAATCGGACTTTTGTAAAATCAGAGTTTTGAAGTTAAAAAAAGCATTAAAGTTGCGCCCGCGGCTTCGTTCGCGTGATATCGAACACAAAAGTATGCTATGTGTTATTCCAGACTATTATCTACCTCTGTACCAAATTTCATCAAGATCCGTTCAGCCGTTTCGACGTGACAAAGTAACAAACATCCATACATCCATCCTCACAAACATTTGCATTTATAATATTATGTAGTAGGATTTACAAACTACAAACAGACATAAACTAATATATATAAAAATGTGTACTAGTTTAAAAATGGTAAGATTACAGGGCGTCAATATATTCGTCCGCATTGCTGTCAACAGGAAAAGTATCGAGAAGGCTGGCAGCTTTACCGCAAATTAGAAGTTATTAGATTATAACACAAAACCTAACATTTACTAAAAAAAAATATCAAAGGATTCATGTTTAATACATAGATTTTATTTTCAAATCAACAAACGGGTGATGGCACTATTTACATCGACACACAAGAAAATATATTACAACGGACAAAGTTCAACGACCTCTTTATTTTTGCAGATACGTTGAGTCTGTAAATAGCTTTAGAGAAAGTTTTTCGCTCAAGTTGCTGAAAGAAGTTGTTTTGAAATGTTACAATTTCGTTTTGAATCGTGTTTGTCTGAACAAATGGAGTGTTGGCAAAACGGTTATTCTTAAAAGATTTGGTAGACCCGATAACTTTAGTTTTTAAAATTAAGTTTTCAGAAGTGACAGTTTTGTACACCTAAGTATACTAGATAGTTTGGGAGTATTAGTTAATAAAACCATTATCTCAAAATGAATTGAGTTGTACTAAAAATCAAATGTTAGTAGGAAAATGAACAGACTTTTCAAGGTGACAATTCGCAAATCTGTCACAATTTTGCACTAATTCAAAACTCCAACGTATATTTTAAACGATGATCAAAACACTGCGACATAATAGTTAAGTACTGGTCAGAAACAAGCTCAAACCGAGTGCCCGTAATTTTCATGGAAATCAGCAATCAGGACAGTCGCAGAGAGAATGCGGTCATCTACCGCACGATACAGTCACCACCGTTAAAACACTAAACTTCCGAAGTAATTTCGGTACAGTCACGTTTAATAAAGTATTACTTTACTTTGCGCCCCAAGTGTAGTTTAAATCTGTTTTAGACGATGATAGCTATTAGTAACTTTTCAAGCACACTTACATTGATCTGTTCTATAGTTCTTTGTTTCAGCGGTATTTAGGTCGGGAAGAGCTGGAATGTAATCTGGGAAGAACATTTGGTAACAATAGACCTTTTTGTTTAAATAGCAATAAGGAAGACAATACCGTGAACAGAGTAACTGTAAATACGAATGTTTGCGATGGAAGATATTGGAAAGCGTATTAAGTATTTTCCTTGCGGATTAAGTGCAGAAAGACGCTTTTCTTCTCAATCGTACTCAAGGACCAGTTTCAGAAAAAATGAAGCGAAACAAAAATCGTTTCGAAACCAATCGCTTATATTTTTTTGTAATTTTACACATTTCCTATTTAAAAAAAAAACAAAGAAAACAAAAATCATTTAAAAATACAAAAACCGGCCAAGAGCGTGTCGGGCCACGCTCAGTGTAGGGTTCCGTAGTTTCCCGTCCGTCACAATAAGTGTTCCCACTTATGAGTTTAAAGGTGGAGGAGCGTGCAATGTTGCACGTTCCGCGGTAGGCGCTCCAACAGTTTTTGTACAAAAGAGACAAAAAGTTGTACAAAATACAACTTTTTGTCTTTTTTGTACAAAAACTGTTGTGTCAATCAAGTTCAAAATAATTTTCCTAGAAAGTCCTTATAAAGTTCTACTTTTCAGATTTTTTTCATATTTTCTAAACTTATGGTTCAAAAGTTAGAGGGGGGGGGACACATTGTTTTTTACTTTTGGAGCGATTATTTCCGAAATTATTGACATTATCAAAAAATGATTTTAGTAAACCCCTATTCATTTTTAAATACCTTTCCAACAATATATCACACGTTAGGGTTGAAATTAAAAAAAAATCACTTCCCACTTTACATATAGGGTGGCTACCCTAATAAAACATTTTTTTCCAATTTTTATTTTACCACTTTGTCGGCGTGATTGATATACATATTGGTTCCAAATTTCAGCTTTCTAGTGCTAACGGTCACAGAGATTAAGCGAGGACGGACGGACGGACGGACAGACAGACATGGCGAAACTATAAGGGTTCCTAGTTGACTACGGAACCCTAATAGTTGACTACGGAACCCTAAAAATGGTAGCTCATCGGTATTGGGAACAGGGTCCAAGCTACCGGCAGTCAGGGCTCCAGAGAGAGGAACCTAACGATATGAGCCGTGTCCAGTAGTACCGCTTTCTATATTTAGGTAAACCCTTGATCCAGCTGTCTAACTGTCAATCGCTTATTCTTTGTCATTTATTTATTTACATACATATTTTTTTTATATTTTTACATATTTTTTATCAAAAACAAAAAAAAAAACATTTAAAAATATAAAAATAGTAGCTCACCGGTATCGGGGACAGGGTCCAAGCTACCGGCAGTCAGGGCTCCAGAGAAAGGAACCTCCTAACAATACGTGCCGTGTCCAGGAGTACCGCTTTCTGCCTGACGAGAGCCTCCTCAGGTATTGGTCGAGGCTCTTGGCAATTAAGCCATTGGCAGATACAATCGCTTATTATTATTATTGTATTTGTTGTCGCTCAAATACTGTTATTCTTTTATACATTCGCGTTAATAATGATATGACAATTTTCTATTTATAGTAGAAGAAATATATGTAGTTGATGACCAGCCTTCTATTGGAGAGTCATGACTCATAAGTGCAGCATGCTTAGAAAATAACATAATACACAAAGTTTCAACGACACGATTGGCAAAGTGGCCGATCGATCGACTGCTGCGCTGCGTGTCTCGGGTTCGATTTCCGCACGGAACAAATATTTGTATGGCCTACAGATAGTTATTCCGGGACTGGCTGTTTGTGTATGTGAGTTTAAATGTTTGATAACGCAGCCATGAGAAATTCCTAGTGTGGGCAACGTTTTTTATTAAAAAAAAAGCTATAAAAGTTGCCAAGTTGTAGTCTCAGTCACACTTCATCCAATCGAGAACCGACCTTTTGATTAGAAATCGTTATTTCAACATACTTTCGCAGTTACTCTTCCTCCGAATTTAGATCACTGTCAAAATTGCAGTAATCTTTATTCTCGTGATGATGTTGATGTTGGGTTGTTGCTACTGACAAGGCTGTAAACATAACAATTATCTTTATTTCTGATAATATAAGGTTGTTATTAGATTGCAGCTGTGAATAGATTGTGGTCGTTTATGTCCCAGTTTAGTAAATACTTGACTGGCAATCAGAGTAATTGAGGTTCTAAATTTAAATGTAATACCTTTAAACCGAACTAAATGCTAGTTATAAATAAATCGAGCCTGTGACAACCTCCTTGGAACGTCACGGTCAGCCAAAAGTCAAGACAGTGAAGATTGGATTCAGAACTTATTTAGAGCTGAGGGATAAGATCAAACAATATTTTATGAGTGATGAAGACGATGGAAAAGACAAAAATGTATTGAATTGACATAAGCTATCGAAAAAGATAAACAAATACTAAATAACATTTTGAAATAAAGGCATTGGATTTTTGTCCCATGAAATACCATTCCTATAAAAACGATATACCTCAGGATAAACCTAAAACAAACATACATAGTATTTTGAGATATCGCCCAACGGTTGATCGACTCTTCACGTGACCCCTCTGGTCACGTGAAGAGTCGATAAGAAAAATTGAAAAATTTTCATAACATTATTGCTTGCCTTATTTTGGCCAAAGAATTAGCATTGCAAACCAACGCTGTGTTTGAGGGAGAGAACATCAGGCCAACCCAGCCGCCGCGGGAGACGCCCAGGGCGCCGGGCGCCGCGAGACGACTCCCGGCCACCGTAGATGCGGGCCTGTGGACGGCTGAGCAATGGGTAGCTCACCGTCCGTCCGTCTATTGACGACAGGCCGTGTCGACGGCGCGTTCGTGTTTCACACGTGCCTCAAAGAGATGACAGCAAAGCAGAGGGGCTTGCCAGAGCCTCCGCCTGCCGGGGTAGCGGGTTGTTCGAAAGAGATACCGCGGCCTCGGAACGTAAAGGGCAATAGAAGGAACATGGGTGGGTTTTAGTCAGTACAAGTCTGACATGCCCCCCCGCTCCGCCCAGAGCGGGGGAAGTCATTGGATGATTTCCCACCCGAAAAAAAAAAAAACCAACGCTGTAATGCTGCCAGCCTTCTGGGCACTTTTCCTGTTAACAGCAATACGGACGGATTTGTTGACATCCTGTAATTATTTTACCATTTTTAAACTTGTACATAATTATTTTCATTATTAGTTTATGTTTATTTGTAGTTTGTAATTAATAGTTGCTATATAAAATAAATACTTAATAAATGTCAAATAACACAAACATCAAAACTATTAAAAAAACGAGGCATGTTGCACGATGCAACGAAGCGTTAAAAAAGACCATAGACTGATAAAAACATAAAACCATGCGTCATAGATACAGAGCAAAAAAACCCTAAATTGACACTACAACAAAAACAAAAAACGCCCGCTCCCGTCGCCTTACAAGAAAGAATAAGCGCCTTGTCAAATGGTGGCTTCACAGAATGTCCGTATGACAACATTTCTCAAACTGTTTCAACCCGCTCCATATAGCTGTTCCCGTTGGTAATTTGTACTGGCGAGGAGATAAATTGAGCTTCCCTTTTCGGGGACAACGGTTGAAGGGAATAAACTAGTCAGGCTAGGACCAAAGGTGATTTATTTTCTCCTTGAATTGCCTAAGGGTCGTTTTGTAGGGAAGGTACATAGTTTGATAGAATGTTGTGAAGAATTAGAGCAATGATTATTGTGCGGAGATAAATAACATTTGTTGGGGATGACTTGCTAAAATGCTAGAATTGTTGCGGTCTGTGGTGGATTGTTACAATATATTTAGCCTAAAACGTAACATTGGCCTTCGTTGTTGGTACAAAAAAAAACTGGTTGAGACTGTAACAGGATCGTGAAGGCTGTGGATATATGTCAAATGATAATGGAACTACGACTTCCTTCGTACCTCTAAATACAATATCCATATAATTTTACTACGTCTTAATGATATGACCCAAACAACAAAACCGTAATTCTCTGCCATTTACTTCAATCAACAGAAACAAAATCTACAAATTAATACAAAATCCTCTGATAACCAAAACAGTAAAGCTAATTTTAAAGGTACTAATTAATATTTTGGTAGGCAGTGCTGAACCGCACCAGTAACCACAACAAACGACACATCTCCTAAAATAAAAGACTATCGAACGAGCCCATCATTAATAAACGACCGACCACAGAGTAGGTACAAAACCTAAAGTCCCAGTGTACTTATTAGACTTGTGTCCATCTATGACCACAACAACCGTTTCGCCAGTTAGTTAGAGGGAACTGAATCACAATTCGCAACACTCCAACGCTGGATTTATCGCCGCAACTAATCGCTGGACCGTAGTCCGCACGATAACTTTTAAACAGAAGATTCATCATGTTAGACTCTTAATCATCATCTAGGTAGCATTTTTATAAGTATTCTGGAGTCGGCTACCAGTCTTATCAGATGCAGAATACCAGTTATTTTTCATCATCAGTCGATGCCTATCAAAGCAGCTGTAACGTTAAACAAAGGTGAGTCTTCTGCAAGTATTTGCCTTATGGCCATGCCCGTATTTTCATAGCAACCGCTCCTATGGAAATGCCATTTTCGGTATTGAATACGAAAACGAGTATTTCCACGTGAGTCAAAATGACCGGAGGCATCCTCATTTGCTTCAAAATATATTTTCCAAGTGGAATGAAAATGGCCATTCTCTTTAGAATAGAGTTGTACTGTTCTGGAGAATCGATGATTGCTTTGTTAACGGTCCGACAGACGATTAAAATCCATTGTTGTGAACTCTTGAGCTTATCTGCCTTTTCATTAGCTTCATCAATAGTTTAAACTTTGTTTGTAAATATGAAATGATTTACAAACTACTCGCCATTTTATGCTCAAGGTTGGTTCGATTTTCGGAGTAAATATTTGTAGGTACGTTCTATAGTTTCTCCTTCACTTTCATTGTTTATTTTAGTTACTAATTCATTTAGTAGACCCAATCTTAGGTATTGGACGTATTTTCGTAAATTTCATCCGTTGGCTTGTTTGCTACGCAAACTTGGTATCAAACTTCCGAAAAAATAACAAAAAAAGAAAATTGCCAACTCATTAACAAAGACAACTTTTCCATCTTCGTTCATTCGTAGTACATACAGCCTGATTCACAAACTCAAAACAAAAGAATAACTGGCCAAATATTCAAAAGAAACTTGGTGCCCAAAATAGGGTCACATTTAATATTCTTACAAACTCGGGTCTCGCAGTGTGACACATAGGTACATAAATGTCCGATCCACTGGTTCCTTTCAGAATACCATTATCCTTGAAACATACGCTGCAAATTCAAATCGTTAGCCCGATTTTTATTGACCACAGAGCATGTAAAACAAAGAGTTGACAACAAACTTTTCCTTATTAAAAACCTTCATGATGAGCGCGTGATCAGTCAAATTGAGAGTAACTAGCACCAGTTAATAGTTTAGTAAGAGTAAAACTGCAATTTTATTTGGTGTTTTTTTTTTTTTTAAACGTTGCCCCACACTAAGATTTTCTCCTGTATCGTGGAATATAAAATGTGATATAGGTTCATCTTAGTACAGGCATCTTACTTTGTTTTACCTACATTACCATTAAGTTTTATTGTTGTAGTTTTTACCAATTTAAACTTTTGAATAAAGAAAAATAATATAATAGTTTACTAGTTGTCGGTTCTCAATTTGACCGCGCCATAAAGATGCATCATCCTTTGGATTCTTCTGCTCCTATAACAATTAGTTCAAGCATTTTTTAAACAACTTTTTGTTTATCTTGCAATATTTGTTTAGATCAAATCATGTGACTTCATTTAAAATAGTTAATCCTCCGAACCGAAAGTGAAGCCATTCTAAATCCAAAATGGCGGGTTTTCAAAGATGGTGAACAAATTAATATAATTTGGGTATCAATTAAAGGGATTTGCTTAGAACAAAAAATACAACAATGTTATTTTTTAATGTAAGTATGTTGTCCCATACTTCTGTATTTATTCCTGTATCATATCAGTAGTACCCCTTGCTAGCGATATAATTTTCTAAATAGTTTCAAATCTCAAAATTGTTATTGTTTAACTACCTAAGCCTACCTAAGTAAATAGCAATATTTTGCAAGACAAAACCATCTATTTGCTTCCAAAATAAATGGTGCAGACACCTCTATCTTCTTTCAATTCCCTTTGGCACTGACCTACATAAAGTTACAAATAGAAAATGAACTGTATTGAAAATTAAAATACTTTTCTAAAGTACTTTTGCATTAGGTATTGTGGGGACCGCACCCAAGTTTTTACTTCGTGTTATTTTTATTTGGAAAGTCGGTCGTTTAATTAATTTATGCTACATTGTTGCGTGTGCTACTGCCTCTATTTGTGGAGTCTCCTAAACTAATTTACGTATACAACTTTCCCGTTTGCAGTTGTTTTTGTTTGAACTGTACCTAGTCGCATTTATGTATAATTAACTAACATTACACTGTATTTCCCGTGGGAGTTAGTAGGATAGTGTACACATTCATCCAATTATGTTTAGTCTGTAATAGGCGGCAAACATATGCCAGCAAACGACTTGGTTAGACTCTGAAATGATTCCGAGAAGTTCCTTAAGGGAAAACTCAATCACACTTCGGGAGTCACCCAAGAATGCACACTCGAACGAGCAACGAGAGTTTTATATATCTTCTTATAATAGGTCTTTACCTATGAAATTGCCGTTTTGTATGAAAAAATTTAAACGATTTTTTTTCATGTATTTTTTATTTGTATTAATCGAAGTAATCACCCATGCAATCAATGCATCTTTGCTAACGCAGTGGCAGTTTATTGATGCCCTTTTTAAAGAAATCAGCTGGACGGGAGGCAACAAATTCTTCAAAGGCATTTTGTACTGCCTCTCGGGTATTGAATTTTTTTTCCCGCCAAAAAGTTATCCAAATTCTGGAAAAAGTAGTAGTCTGTAGGCGCAAGGTCTGGTGAGTAGGGCGGATGACGGAGAGCTTCCAACCCCAGTTCTTGCAACTTGGAGACCGTCAGTTGTGCAGTATGAGGTCGCGCGTTGTCGTGCAGGAGCAGCGGAGACGAGCGATTGACCAATGCTGGTTGGAGATGTGCCAGCTTCTATATATTTCATTATTTTGTTGTGGAAAATGTCATGTTTTGTTCCAAATAAATAGAATAAACTGTTTTTTTTTTATTTTTTTATAAATAAAATAAAAACCGGTAGCATTTATCAGTTCCATTCTTTATTTATCGTTTTCTTTAATATAATAAGACTATGTCTACTCCCTTTGGTCTCGCGAAGGTGCTCAGTCAGCGAACAACTTTGATTGAATGTTAATGTAGATATATTGCCCGGACATTGGGCAAAGTGCCATCAACACAACGAAGCTTTGAAGGAAGTATCCATTGCTATTATAATAATGACTATTACGTATGTAAGTTCTTGTGTGACCTGTTTTATAGCCACATGGCCTATTAGCCTTATTAATGGGCTAATTGACTTTTTATGACTAGTTCGCTTTGAACGATTAGAGTTAAGGTTTTTTGCTGTATATTACTGCTTCTGTTTGACATAATGTCCCGCCTGTAATCCCAGAAGCTTAAGTAGAGGTGCAACTAATAGGATACGCACATTTAGCTTGTTGTGTCTTAGTCACACGTTATATGGGCAAGAATCCCATGTATTTAGGTACCATTTTTATTAATTCCTTGTACTTCTATTGGTAACGTAAAGTTATGCTACATTATTGCATGAAATTCTTTTCTTAATGTAATGTTGTTGACTTGTCGTACGTTTGAGTTCACACTGTAAGTGCAACAATTTACTTTTCCCGGCGATTTCACTCGCTGCTCAGGTCCCCCTTATCACTTAGGGACATGAAAAATAGATGTTGGCCGATTCTCAGACCTTCCTAATATGCACAAAAAAACATACAAATCGGTCCAACCGTTTCAGAGGAGTTTGGTAACTAACACTGCGACACGAGAGTTTTATATATTTAGGTCTTTACCTATGAAATTGCCGTTCTGCAGTACTGGCCATTTAAAACAAAATAATTTTTGTTTGGCTAAGAATTCTAATTTCAATTTTTTTTTAAAACATGATTTTTTTTTCCAAAAGTAGTCATTTGTTTATTGATTAGTGTTATTTTCATCGCATTTCAATCTTTTTCGTCATCATGGATACGTTAAAAATTCGAGTAATTGTGGAATATGAGTACCGTCGTGGCAGCAACGCGGCACAAGCGGCACGCAACATCAACGACGTTTACGGAGCTAACACTACAAACCAACACACCACCTGTTATTGGTTTGCTCGTTTCCGTTCTGGAAATTTCGACCTGAAAAATGAACCTCGCGGTCGTCCGAAGACTTTGGTCGACAATGACAATTTAAAGGCGATTGTGGAAGCTGATGATACACAATCTACGGCTGAATTAGCAGCAGCTTTCGACGTTAGCGTCAAAACAATATTGGTACATTTGCGTCAAATTGGCAAGGTAAAAAAGCTTGACAAATGGGTGCCCCACGAATTCAATGATCGCCAGCGCGAAGTACGCGTCGAGACGTGCCTTGCACTGCTCAACAGACACACAAATTAAGGAATTAGTGTGTCTGTTGGTTCGCTCAGCAAGTTGGTTGGATCCTGGTTCAGCACCTAAACAATGCTCTAAACGAAAACTTACCCCTAGAAAAGTGATGGTCACTGTTTGGTGGTCTAGCGCCGGGTGTGATTCATCACAGCTTCTTACCAAACGGGGTGAGCATTACTGCAGATATATGCAATGCACTATTCTAAGCTGATTTTTTTTTATTTATTGAAAGGGTTTTGTCGCTTAGCGACCACATCACCCAGTGCAGGAAAAGCTATTTATAATCTAATTAACTTACGATCTACTTATTACTAACTTATACAATTCTTTTGCTTTCTCGGACATTGGAAAGGCAAGAATGGAATTACAAATGTCGATATTAAATACGTTGTTTTGTCCAAATACATGAATTCTATTATGTTCATTCCGGACACACTCCATCAGAATATGAAAAACATCATCAATTACTCCACAGTCATCACAGTTTGGAGACAAAACTTTTTTATTTATTTATGCACACACAAAATACATGACAGGACATTACATTAAGACAGATGAGCACAAAGGTACAGCTTATTTCATAAGAAATTTCTTCCAGCAGACCTGCGAGAGGAAAGTTGGATAAGATATGTAGACACAGTGTGTGGAAAAGATAAAACAGAAAGTTTTATATTATCAATCATATAATAAACTTACATACAAATAATACACATATAAAAATAAATACTGAGATAGTAATATATACCTAAAATATATAATTATGCAGAATATTACAGTAAAGAGGACAGGTAATGCTCTATGACTTGCTTTTTAAAAATAAATAAAGTTTTAGAGTCTCGTATGTTAGGCGGAAGTGAGTTCCACAAACGTACTGCGTGAACAGAGAAGGAGTAGGAGAAAAATTCAGTTTTATGTGATGGGAAATTAAGATGATGCTTAAGGTGGGATCTACACAGAGCATCAGGAGAACGGGTAAACGAGAATCGATCACGCAGGTAGCTGGGATAGGCAGGATTGAACAGTATATTATAGAGGAGACATAAAATCCGAGTGTTTCTGCGAAGACGAATAGGGAGCCACTTGAGCTCCTTACGGAAGGAAGAAACGTGGTCATATTTCCTCAAACCATACACAAAACGAATGCAAAGGTTTTGCAAGCGCTCCAACTTATTCAATAGCTCTTCGGTAGCATCTAAATAGCAGGCATCAGCGTAATCAATGATCGGCTGAATCAGTGTTTGAGCTAAGTAAATTTTGGTTTTATAAGGCAGGAAGGTTTGTAAGGATTTAAGCGAATGAAAAGAAAAGTGCACCTTACGACTAACCTCATTCACTTGAGCTCGCCAAGAAAGATTACTGTCAATTAAGACACCAAGGTCCTTAGCTGAGTCAGCATAGGCAATGGTCGAGCAGCCTAGAGATAATGGCGGCAAAGATGACAGGTCAAGTGCAGTGCGATAATATCTGCTGCCTATGATCAAGGCCTGGGACTTATTAGGGTTGATCTGTAAGCCGTACGACTTAGCCCACTGGTGGATACGCTCCAGGTCATGATATATAGCATTGATTGCTGATTCAGCATCAGACAGCGAGAAATGTCGATATAGCTGCAAATCGTCTGCGTAGAGGTGAAAGCTGGAAGTGATAATTTTGGTAACAGAGTTAATAAAGATGGAGAAAAGGAGAGGAGACAGAACGCCACCCTGAGGAACACCAGCAGTCAGATCACACCAATCAGAGTAGATTTCTTCTTGGCGGACAGACTGTGATCGACCCCGAAGATACGAGTCGAACCATGCTAACGTGAGACGTTTTTTCATTAAATGATAAAACTTATTCGATGGGATGTGTCCAGAACGAAGTCTTAAGGCTATAATAGTAATTAAATTTCTATTTAGATTACAATCAATCCATGTAATCCGAGCAATCTTTGGCTGGATAGTTCGGTACCATATCCCCTTTTCTTTTGATCTTTCATCAAAATACTCCTGCCAAAGATCTAAACACTTTCTTTTTGCCTTTCCGAAATAGTCCGAGTACAGCGGAGTAATATTTATAGGAACTCCATCAAAACACGCTTGTTTAGCAAGCAGGTCGACCGCATCAATTCTAAGCTGTTAAACAGTAAAATAGTACAAGTGAACTTAAACATGCATGGGCAATGAAACAACATACAAATAAATCTCTGTGTCAGTAAAATTAGTCCTAATTTTACGAGTTTTTTTTTGAGATCACCAGATTATTCTGAGTATCGTCTCTGAGTTTGAAAATGGGGACCACTTTGTTGTAATGGTTTTGCCACCTGTAAAAACGGTGTCCACTTACACCGTTACAATGAATAAATAAAGACATAAATAAATAAATAAAATACATTCTCAAACAACGAGTATTCTATTGTGAGCATTTTACCCTAAACTTATACGGAAAATAGAATATGCGTTGAAGCCTATTTCAAAGCCTAAACGTAATGGCGCCCTCATTCATAAAAAATATGTTAATCCAAGTCATGAATTTTCTAAATAGCCATTATTTTAATAAGGATTCAGATATTTGATGATGGGCTAATCCGAACTAATTTGAGTGAACACAATCCAGACTACAGCCAGCGCTAACGAACCGCGTTTGTTACAATAATGGCCGCGACGACCTATATATTCCAGTTTACACGTAAGCAAATACAGCAAGTTTCCACACAGTTTAAAAATGCTTTGATTTAATTGCCCGAAAAGCCAAATAGGCAACTTAAAAAGGTATCCAGCAGAACGCTTCAAGCGAACTCCGTTAGAATTTGAGAAATTTATTGCGATCAGAAATAATCTTTCGCCCAGTTTTCTTTTACATCATTCTTTAAAAATTCTTACACATGACAAATTCGTACGAAGGCTTTGCATGTTTTTTATGACAGGCATAAATTACAATTATTTAGCTACTAACCTAAATAAACGTGAATAACTGAAAGCCTATATTTTTTATTTGACGGATGACTTTGTTGTGTCGCACATAGCGTTCACAACAATGGAAGGATGGAATCTGAATAAATCAGAATCGATCTAGTCTTTGAGTGGTATAACTTTTAAATGCGCCTATTATTATGTTGAAATTCACAAGTTTAGTTGTGATAGATTGCTGATGTATAAATGTAGACAATTCTTAAATATTAAAAAGCTTTTTGTGTTTGATATTTTCCTGTTTGGACTGATATATAACAACAGCCCAAAAAATTTTTTTTTTAATTCATTTCTAATTAGATATTTTTTATACGTTTTCAAGAAGTTAGGTGTGTAGTAGGTACTCGCATCCAGCATGTGTGTATGAAATTGGATAAGGTAAAAAGAATGAAAATTGCGTTTATTATTAAAAACAAAAAAAAACAGGAACACCTTAACATTGAACTAAATAAAAACAATACTAAAATCTATAAATGTAAAAGATTGATGAATAAAATAAATGAAAAAAACCAATGCAAAAATTGAAAAATGCATAACATTGCACAGCTTTATAATGGATATATAGGAAGAAAGGAGCACTTACATAAGGTGGCTTTATGTAGTTTGTACCTGTCCCCATTTGAAAAAGGCAAACATTTATTGTATGTATGTTTTTATTTGATTACTTCAGCTTACACGTAGCAAAATCGTCTAGTAGTAGTAGACCAGTAAACTTTATAATACCTACTCTAATTGTCTCAGTATTGGACTCATTTCTGCTCAAAAAGTCAAGCGCCGACAGCAAGTGCTTAATATACTAGCAGAAAATAAAACCTTGCACACATAAGACTTTTATGTTGCGGTCTACAATTCCACATTTAGCCATTCTGCTCATAGACTCATAAACTTAACCCATCAATGTTTATTGCTAATACTGCAGTCTGTAAAATAAAAGCAATTTAGTGGAATATGTTCCAATTTTCAACGTGCACGCTTTGTGCTATCAAACATGTTTATGTAGTTTAGAACATAACATTGCTTCGCAAGTTGATCGTAAAGGAGAAGATATACTGAGAATGTACCTTTCTATAGTAAGCAGATTTTACTTAAATTTACCCTGTCACTTACGTAGTGATTCTCCGTTATTACCAGCGCCCGATATTTCAACGCTGTTGTAAGCGCCATGATCGCAGGATGGTTGCAGAATACGAGTGGAGTGTAAAAAATACTAGGTGCAGAGAAATCTCACTACCCTCTTTCATGCGGTATCCGCGTTTATTTGCAGATGGGAATATACCAAATAACTTTCACAGCTCTGAACGGAGCAAGGGGGAGTATCAGACTTTTACTGACTAAAACTCATTCATGTTCCTCCTTTTACCTAATACCTACTCTAATTGTCTCAGTATTGGACTCATTTCTGCTCAAAAAGTCAAGCGCCGACAGCAAGTGCTTAATATACTAACAGAAAATAAAACCTAGCCACATAAGACTTTTATGTTGCGGTCTACAATTCCACATTTAGCCATTCTGCTCATAGATACATAAACTTAACACATCAATGTTTATTGCTAATACTGCAGTCTGTAAAATAAAAGCAATTTAATGGAAAATGTTCCAATTTTCAACGTACACGCTTTGTGCTATCAAACATGTTTATGTGGTTTAGAACATAACATTGCTTCGCAAGTTGATCTTAAAAGAGGAATTATACTGAGAATGTACCTATCTATAGTAAGCAGATTTTACTTAAATTTACCCTGTCACTTACGTAGTGATTCTCCGTTTAGTGATTACCAGCGCCCGATATTTCAACGCTGTTGTAAGCGCCATGATCGCAGGATGGTTACAGAATGCGAGTGGAGTGTAAAAAATACTAGGTGCAGAGAAATCTCACTACCCTCTTTCATGCGGTATCCGCGTTTATTTGCAGATGGGAAAATATCAAATAACTTTCACAGCTCTGAACGGAGCAAGGGGGAGTATCAGACTTTTACTGACTAAAACCATTCATGTTCCTCCTTTTACCCTTTGTGTTCCGGGGCCACGGTATCTCTTTCGAACAACGTCCCTCACTTCTCTCAGGATTCAACTCTTAACTCCCTCACTGCATTCGGGATTTTAAAAAGCATCCGTGACGTAAGACATTGCTTTATCTCATTTGTTCATAATTTACTCATTTTAACCTGACTGGTAGTTTCAGGGAAAAGCACGTTCAAACCAGGAAAAAAGCTTTCCAGCTTTATTATACTATAAATAGCTATTTAGTTTACTAGCTTTTACCCGCGGCTTCGCTCGCATTAAATTCGGGGTAACACAGTTCCCATTTCCTAACTTGCAGGTACCTGCTACCTGTAGTTTTTGCCTTTGCGCCTTATTTATTGTAATAGCAATGCTAATTTTTCCCTTTTCTTCCCTCTTTCTACCACACATTTCAATCTTTAAAAAAAAATAGCCTATGTCCGTCTCCAGGGTCCCAACTATCTCCGTACCTAAATTCATCAAAATCGGTTTAGCCATTGAGGCGTGAAGAAGTAACAAACAAACAAACTCACTATCGCTTTTATAATATTAGTAAGGATTTGTAAATCACTTAAGAAATAATCAAGGAAAGGAAGGAAAGAAGGAAATCTGGATCAAGCTCGCCGTTGTAATCAAACTTTAGTATTGCAATTTGTATGTACCTTTATCTTTTTAGGGAAATTAAAACCATATCACTTTGTGCTATGAAAAAATCAACCCTCTAAGTTTACGCAGTCAAAAGATATGGCTGTTCATGTAGCAAGTTTGTAAGGAACCCTCGGTGCGCAAGTGTGACTCGCTCTGGCCGGATTTTTAACTTTAATTTGCGTTACAGAATTAGAAAGAAAATTGACTTCTCATAGAGAACATCCCCAATTGTGTTACATTAGCGTAGGTGTCGTAAAGTTCTCATTAAAATTATATTATATTCTCTCCGAAATAAAAAACCAACATTCTACGAAAATACGTAGTACCTTTTATTTAATTGCAATTACAAGAGATATATATTTTCAAGTCTTTCTGTTATACAATGTCAATTTGAACAACTTCAATCTAACTCAATTCGGGAATCGGCAATAAGTAAAGTACGATTAGTGACAAAGACAGAAACTAGCAGTGTATCTTGTAAAGTGACAAAGTATTATTCCGTTTACAATTCAATATGATGACCATGTTTTTTATGATAAGCTCTAAATTCTGTCAGTGCATTTAAGACGATATCAGAGAACACATCAGGGGCTTCCATTGCAAAGAAGTGGCCATAACTATCAAGCGGTATGGCAGCGAGTAAGTTCGGGAATTTAAATTTGAGCATGGCTGGTGACATGTAGATTATCTCGTCTTTGGCGTGTACGGTGGATGTTGGCACTGATGTGGGGATTCTGAAAGGAGATAAACGAAGAATATTAGCAATCAAATGTAGGATTATGGGACAGTCGTGAACTTCGTTAAAACCTTTTTTTAAAAGGTGAGGTGACCTTTTAAATGAAAAAAATAAAAAACACAGCCTTTGTTATCTTATATCTACTGTCTTTCTAAAATTAACCTATGCGCAAAATAGTTTGTTCAAGAATTTGACTCTAAATTCTATATCAGCTAATTTTAGATTTTTTATTAAGGGGCTGGGTGGCCCATTGTTCAAAACTCAATTTTATTATCTTTTTGCAGCTTGCTGGTCAGTTTTATATTAAAGTATGATTCACGAAAGGGTCATTATAACTCACTATTGCCATATTTGTCTCAGCCGTAAATCATATTCATTCAATATACAGCCACTTACGTGAAAATAGCAAAAAAGAAAGAAAAGTTGAATATTGTAAAATACCCTGCCACTATACCTCAACAACTTCAATATTATAAAGATATTGTTAATATTCTTGAATAGATTTTTATTCCATCGATACGAGTCGGTACTTCAGATAATATTGCTTGTTAGTAAAAAAAAAATACTAGGAAGAAAAGATGACAAGGAGGCCATGGCTGACTATTGAAGGCGCCATGTTTTCATAATACTAAAATTACTAGTCTGTTCTAACACTGTGTGTGGACCTACTGACAGTTTCCACGCAGTCGTACGGAAGAAAATAGCGTCTGTGGCAGCTAGAACCCGGGCCAGTACCAACAGCATTCTAGAAACAGTTACCGAGAGTGTGTTTTTCCCTTTTGAGGCATTTTGTGGAGAGGATGACCGCTTGAGGAACATGCTTTCATCTTCTGTACAAAGTGACTCATACTCAAATTGTTTTTTTATTTATGTACTAGCTTTTGCCCGCGGCTTCGCTCGCGTTAAATTCGGGGTAACACAGTTCCCCTTGCGCCTTATTGATTTGTAATAGCAACGCTAAGTTTTCCCTTTTCTTCCCTCTTTCTCCCTCACATCCCACTTTTTTCAAATAAAAATTAGCCTATGTCCGTCTCCTGGTTCCCAACTATCTCTGTACCAAAATCATCAAAATCGGTTTAGCCATTAAAGCGTGAAGAGGTAACAAACAAACAAACAAACAAACAAACTCACTTTCGCTTTTATAATATTAGTAAGGATGTACTAACGGTAGATATAAGGCGTGCTACCAACACTATAGATCTCTGTTATCTGTAAATAAATTATTATTATTAAGTACTTACGAGCCAATTCCCATTCCAAGAGTCCTTTTATTAATAGACTCAGCGTAAACTCTGACAGCCGTTGTGAATTTATTTTCCGTCCAGTAGAACATGACGTCATCAAAGATGGTTTCGGGAGTGAATAAGTCGTGTAGACCTCCATCAGCTTTGAACTTGTTAGCTGCTCGGCTTCCACCAGAAACTGCCTGCATCAGCCATACGAACAGACCCATTGGGGAATCGGACATGGCGACACCTAAAATTAATAACATAAAGTTGGCAGTAGTGATAGTCTAGTACAAAACCCTAAAAATAAAACTGCAGACGCATATACCACCATATACAACCGCAATCTAATCCACATGCATTGGCTCGAAGTCCACCGGATTTCAAATCGAAGATAGGTATTGTTTGTTTGTGTAATGTCGTATTAAATTTAATTATTTAATTGTATTCAGAATGGTGATATTTCAATGTTTTTTTTTAATGTATTTTATAATTATTTTAATTTTTATTTATGATTTAATATTGGGTTTGATACTTTTTAGTATAAATAAATAATAATAATATAAGTTGCAAGAATATACTAACCAAGTGTATCTGGTTTTGTAGCTTGCACATGCAAGTACCCGGACTCTTCTGTCAGACCCAAAACAACTTTCAGGATTGGGTACATCCTATCAGCGAGAGCGGGATCTACGACCAGTCGTTGAAGTAATGGATTGATTGATCCAGCCACATATGTTATTAAAGAACCAGGAGCAAGGGAAAGCGGAAAGTTAGTTTGGTAGCCAAGGATTTCCTGAAAGAAGAATGCGTTAATTTATTTCAACTTTAAAAAAGAAGGTACCACGACGGAATTCATCCCGTAGGTGACATTAATAGTCTATCAAGATACGAGGAGAGGTTTTTTGGTAAAAAAAACTTCCATTTTATTTTTAAATTCTTTTAACTCAATATTTTATCAAAGAAAAAAATGATCTTTAAAGAATAGGTATGGGGTCTTCTGCCAGTTAATGCACGAATTTTTGATTTGGATAAACTGACATAATTATTGACTTTCTAAAAGTGTGTATTATTATTGTAATAATAATTTACCTCGGGATAGAAAGTGACCATATTGTTAGCAATCAAAGCACCAAAATCTCCACCTTGAACATAAAATTTCTGGAATCCTAGTCTGCGCATTAGGTTTCTCATTAGTGCTGCTATCTCCATCTCTCCCAAACCTGGCCGAGTTGTTCCCTGCAAAAAGGACAATGTATATAAAAGAAAATACCTCCTCGTTCTCACATAATGTAACGTGAATGATGTAACCAAGGCTTTATAGCAATACTAGCTTTTGCCCGCGGCTTCGCTCGCGTTAAATTTGGGGTAACACAGTTCCCCTTGCGCCTTATTGATTTGTAATAGCAACGCTAAGTTTTCCCTTTTCTTCCCTCCTTCTCCCTCATATCCCTCATCATTTTTTTTAAAAAATGTCTATTTCCGTCTCCTGGTTCCCAACTACCTATCTCTGTACCCAAATTCATCAAAACCGGTGTAGCCATTAAAGCGTGAAAAGGTAACAAATAAACAAACGAACTCACTTTCGCGTTTATAATATTAGTAAGGATTCTGATTTAAAAGAGTGCCTGTGGAGTCTCTTGCAAATTCTTCTCCATAAAGATCTACGCTTTGGAATCGGTAACTATAGTACTTTCACAGTTACCATGTTTTGTGACTAGAATTGTTGCTTAATTTTAATTGTTTTCATTGTATCGACAGTTCAAAAGTGCTTGTAACTGGCCTACTTGAAATAAATACTTTTGATATCATTTTAAAGAGAGATTTTTTTGCCAAATCTTCTCCATAGATCTCTAAGCTTTGGAATGGACAACAGGGGCAACTACAGTAATTTCACACAGTTGTTATGCCTTGTGACTGGGACTGTAGCTTCATTTTATTGCTGTATAGTGCCTTATAACTACAGTTGAATAGTGCCTGTAACTGGCCTACTTGAAATAAATGCGTTTGATTTTGAAGCATCACTATTTTGTAGTACACCGTCAGTCCTCATAAATACTTGATCTCCTCTTTCAGGTTCTTGTATATCCATTACAGGTTACGTGAGGGTCACGGTGTATAATGGGCACCCATCCACAGACCAGTCTTGTTTAGTGTTGCTTAACTTTGAACTGACCTTCACCCATTTGGAACTCGTGTTTAAGGTTAATTAAAATCTGGTAATTCACTAAAATTTACTTATTTGAAGTAACTATTAATAATAATAATAATTAATAATTGCAGGCGTAATGTAGTATAAGAATAAAAGTATATATATCTAATATATTAAATTCTCGTGTCACAATGTTCGTTCACAGTCTCCTCCGAAACGGCTCGACCGATTCTTATGAAATTTTTTATGCATATTCAGTAAGTCTAAGAAAATAAAATCAAAATATTTTACCCGGCCTACATGGGCACTTGTAAAACGTCGAGAAAAGGTGCACGGTACGGGTTGGTCGATTCTTATGGAGAAGAACCGGCAAGAAACTCCATGGTTACTCTTTTAAAATCATTTGGTTTTACAATGTTGTTGTTACAGCGTTAGTACTTTAGTATAAGAGGACAGAGTAGGCCCGACAATAAGTCTGCTTACTTTACAAAACGTAAAATAAAATCATACGTAAACAAAAGTTAACAAGCGTCTAAGAATCTACAAGGCCAGAGAGAATCGGCCACTATCTATCATTCAAAGCCCTACGTGAGAAGGGGACCTGAGCACTGGGTAAAACCGTTGGGGCATAGCTAATAATATATATATATAACTATTTACACGAACTATATATACGATGTCTGAAACTATACCTAATATATATATATATATATATATATATATATATATATATATATATATATATATATATATATATATATATATTAGGTATAGTTTCAGACATCGTAACAGCTATTAGCCATTTCTAATCTATTAGTCATTTGAGCATCCGGCGTTCGGTTTGTTAGCCTAAGTTTTTAATTAATTGATAGCAATTATAAGATATTTATGAACAACTTGGTCTAAAAATCTAGAAAAGTTCTAAATATGTCTTTAATGGGATGATTTTTATTATTTCCTGCCGTCAACGGTCTAGAGTTCATTCAACTATTCATACTTTAGTCAACGTTTTTGATTGGATAATCAAGGTATAGTTCACCTGTACAGGGCCACCGCCTGCCAAGGTTGCGGGTTGTCCGAAAGATATACCTCGGTCCCATCATAAAGGGCAGCAGAAGGGCAATAGAAGGAACATAGGTGGGTTTTAGTCAATACAAGTCTGACATCCACAAAAAAAGGTATGGTCCACCTCAGAAGTCTCTCTTTTTTTCGGATGAGATTTCATCAAATAACTTCCCCCGCTCTGAGCTGAGCGGGGAGGGAATGTCAGACTTTTACTGACTTAAACCCATCTATGTGCCTTATTTTATTACCCTCTGTGTTCCGAGGCCACGGTATATTTTTCGAACAGCCCACAGCCCCAGTCAAAACTCTCTCTTACATGATTATAATTGTAGCTTAAAATGTGCATATGCATAGTTGACGGCGTCGTGAAGGTTTTGTTTACACCTTAGAGAGTAGTTAAATACGTACATCAGAAAATCCGAATCCTGGCAAACTAGGAACTATAACCTCAACAGCAAAACCTCTTTCTTCTGAATATTCAGTAATAATGGGAATGACTTCGTAGAATTCCCGAACGGATCCAGGCCAGCCGTGTAACATCAGGAGAGGTAGAACCGGAACGTCTTTAGGTGCCTGAAATAACAAAAACTTATTTAGAATGATTCACAAAAATCCTTTGACAATTTTTTAGTTTTCAACCAACTTTTAATACAAGATTTCACAAACAATTTATTCCGCAAATATTTTATTTTATGAACACTCAACTAACAAATGTTTACAAATGTTTCACACGATATTTAATCATTTACTTTTTCATTTAATACTTTGATTCTTTTGGCAATATCTCGTCTAACGTAAAATATAATTAAACATTACAAGATTTTGACTTTCTATAGATTACATGACGGAGCACTGCAAATTTAGTAACAGCTTGTTTTAGTGTAGCATGAACTTTGTTTTGGGTAGTTTTAGGCCTTTTTAATGTACAAATTCACCTTAAGTCCATATTAGGTATCAATATTTTGTATTAAGGCGTTGTCGACCGTGATGCAGGGCTCCTACTTGTGTTTGTAAGGTCTAAAGTAGCCGAACACAAAGTCCAACCCGCCATCCCCTTCGAACCTAACCTGTCCGACACGGGGTGCCCTAAGTCCTTAGCTCGCTTTGCTCGCTCTTGAACTCTTAGTTTTTGTTACATTATTGATTTAAATTGCCCTTATCCTAATTAAAATTTTGTTATAATGCAAAATATGTAAAACGTTTTATTCTCAAACGTTTAATGAGGCGAAATGAATAAAATAAGTTATTTGTCATGCCGTCATGTTTACGCCAATCGTTGCTTATCAAATGTGAATTAATTTTCAGTGGAATGACGGGATTGCATAAATAACTCTATCTGTTTTTACTGAACGAGATTTGATAAAACTTTGCATATGACACTTTTAAAATACCCATAAAGACAAACAGTATGCAGAAAGTCCTTCCAATTTCATGTAGAAGCCGCGCGAGCAATTGTACTTATATAGTACCTTTGAACCTGTTTGATCTGTACCCTAAACCTACCTTAATTCTTTTTCTATTAGGTTTTGTGAAATATTAATAATTTGTTAAATAATTTACCTACCTATATTCTTACATGACTATTGTATGCCCAAAGAGCGGGACATAGCTGATCTATTTAATTATTTAAGACCTTTATTATGTAGAAACCACAATAAAGATATTGAATTGAATTGAACGATTCTCGGCATCCACAGAGTCTTGATATGTGCCAGGTGATGGTTCGCTCCCCATTACATGAGAGTTAAACATAACTAGCAAAATGTTGGTGTACTATTACACACACTTACTCCCTAAAAGCTTAGGTATAACATAACATCACATCTGTTATGTAAATAACAGGCAAAATTTGTGAAATATTACCTCCGAAAAAAATAAGAAAAACTTACATCAGGTTTCACTCGAATGAAGTGAATATCAAGCCCTTGAATATTCGTCTTGAACTGTGGGTACTGGTTCAGGTAAGCTTCACGTGCAGTAAAATTGTATTCGTTGGCCCAGAAATCCATCCAATAGTCAAGACTGTCAGTGTTGAAGCCATATTCAAATGCTATGCCTTCTAGCGGCGGAGTTACTGCACGGCGGTTGTTTAAACGATTTCTGAGGTCTTCTACCATCTGTAATATTGATTAAGAAAAGGTTAATACGAGATTATTATCATTCTCCTGCCCTTATCCCAAGTTATTTGGAGTCGGTGCAGCATGTTGGTCTAGTGGTTAGTGGCCCTGACTGCTGAGCCGGAGGTCGTGGGTTCGATTCCCACCCAGGACAAACTTAGTGTGATGAGCATGATTGTTTGTTCTGTGTCTGGGTGTGATTTATCTAAAATATGTATGTATTATATAAGTATGTATATCAGTTGTCTGGTTACCATAACACAAGCTCTGCTTAGCTTGGGATCAGATAGCCGTGTGTGAGTTGTCCCAAGATATTTATTTATTTATGTCTTCTTCTTCCATACTCCTCTATTATTGGAACGAAGACGGAAAAATTAAGACCAAAAGTTGTAACGACACTTTTTGCTTAAGACCAAAAGTTGTAACGACGCTTTTTGCTTAAAGTAGTTCTAAGCCGTGCGGCGTGCGCGTGTTTCTCTGTCTGTCTCTCTATCTCTCTCTCTCTCTCATAGAAAGCAAGCCAGTTATTTTCGTTTCGTCTTTCTATTTCGCATTGAACAGTGTGGTGTCGCGACAATTATTTTTGTTGAGTGTATACAGGTTTTTTGTACATAGAAAACAATAACTTCGTTCCATCCGGGTGTCCCTTGATACCTCTCAAGTATTCCGTCATTTCATCGGATAAGTACCTCTTTTCTTGCCATATCATCCTTCAGACAGTCCATCCATCGTTTCTTTGGCCTTCCTCTACTCCTTTACCCATCCACATTCACACTCAAAACTTTCCTCACGACATTTTCCTCATTCCTCCGCATCACATGCCCGGCGCTACTTCTTTTACCTCACCAGCGCTACTTACAGACTTGCTCTAATGTACCTACTCGTATTCTTACTTTATCCATAAGTTAATACAATCCAAAATAATATCCAAAAAGAGGCCAGGCAAGAGGAGGAGGTATGTTGAGGCCGCCAACTGTAATAAAGCAGAAGCAGAAAGAAGCAAAGAAAATCTAAAGTTTTTCTATAAAAAAAAAAAACACTTAAATCGAACTAGTAATCACGGAGTAAGTAGTAATGAAAAAACCAAAAGATGCTAGTTGAATACATGAACTCCATCTTTTTAAAGTCGGTTAAAACAACTTCAGCTGCAAACTGAATTCAGTCAGTTATGTCTTTAGTCATACTAACGTAGATTAAAGCTACTTTTGGGAAAGTGAACACTGCTACTAACCGTATAAAGTAAGATTTTGGTTAACTTCGACTCTAAAAAAGTGGTCGTGAAAAAAAATATAGCATTTTCTAACCACGTGCTATCAACAAGTTATAAACAATGTATTCTACTTCTTATTTGGTCGTTTTAATTATAGTTTACACCTAAAACAAGTTGTAAACATCATAATGTATGCTAAACTTGACAAGATAGTCTGAACTGGACAAAATAGGTAAGTTAGAGTAAACTAACTGTATAAACTATAACAATTAAATAAACTAAAACAATTAAAATAACAATAAACTATAAAAAGATTTCAATAAATTTGTCCTGAACGTTGTCAGATCGTAATATGCCTAGTGTCCCAAGAGACTGGCCGCGTTGCCAATGAATGTCAGAAAAATACGTCAATACAAGCATGTAACAACTATGCTAATATTATTTTATAATATAATTTTATATAGAGGAAAGATTTGTCTGTTTGTTTGTATCGAATAGGCTCCAAAACTACTAGACCGATTTTAACAACTTATTCACTAATAGGAAACTACATTATCAGAACATAGACTATACAACACCACACTACTACCCACGGGAACGGGGCAGCAACTAAAGACGCGGATGAAACCGGACAAAACAGCTAGTATTTTACAGTATAAACTAAGATAAAAACTTACCTCATCAGTGAATCTGATATTAAAACGCCTGATGTCCTTGCTTGTGTTATCTTCCTCGCCCAAGGGACCCCACCATTTTTCATCAAGACCATTTAAGAAAGCAGGTGACAAAACCTCCTTGGCCGTCAAACCTAATACCAAAGTGACATAGGCTGAAAGCACCAACGATCTCACTAACATACCCATCTTCGCAGACTATAGTATTTCAAAATCTAGAAACCCTGTTATATATACTTTCGCTTATTTAACTAAAATTATTATTCTCCATTAACTGAAACTTGTTTTGTCACCTGATATAATATTTAATTTACAAAAAGTTCTAAGAGCATATGGTTAACTTCCTTTTCATATAGAAGTTATATACCTACGTTTTTATTATTTTGCGCAACTAATGATGTTCTGTGACTTTGCCCCACATGATTTAAAAAATCAGTAAACCACCGATTGTAATGCGATATATACAGAACAAAAATAATGTAGTGCTACCAATTTAAGTGACAAATTGAGGGACATTCACTATATACACACAGCACATACATTTTTATATCGTTGAGAATATCAGAGCAAATGTTGTTTACGTGCATGAGGTTTAACTCAAAGACAAATGGTACATTAACCTGCCAGGGCTGCGGGATTATTACAAAAAAAAAACATGCATGGATTTCAGTCAGTAAAAGACTAACTCGCTCTCGCTCCGCCCACAGCGGGCATTTGATGATTGTACAATCGAAAAAAAAACTGGTACATTTACAGTACATAATTTCCTCAAAAGGTCGCCAACACATCAATCCCTTATTTTTTAATATGCTCAAATGCGGGTTATTTGATAATCGTTTTCAATAAAATCGGATACATACAGAAATCCCAACTTTTGCTATACAATGTTATTCTTCGCAAATTTTCGCACGGAAACATCAAATTGATAATTAATTCTTGTCGATTTGCATATTTTTATTAAAACACCTGTGCACTTATTTTGAAGATAAACTAAAATGGAAAACATGTTACGTACTTATTCACGATAATTTAAAACTAAATGGTTTTTTGATAGACTACAACTAAACTATATAAACTATCAAAAAACGATTTAGTTTTCGACCACATGACCTATGACAATGCTTATTTTCTCTAGGAGTAACTACAGAAAAAACACCGTAACGCACATATTTTGAAAACAAAAATAAAATTATAGTGACAATAATTAGCCATTCAGAATAGCACCGTTACTAACCCATATTTAAAAACTCATTACCGAGACCTTTTTGTTGTCAATTATTGCGGAGTCACAACTCGACGATGTTCTAGAAACACCTATCAAACTATAATCATTATTATCTAGACTGAATTCTCCCACCGCTGGGTATATTCCTCTCTTTTTGTGCTTAGGTCCTTGTTCCGTTTCAGCCTCATCCAGATTTTCCCCCGGTGGCAATCACACAAATTTAATTTATTTTCACAATCTTTAATATTATAAAAGTGAAAGTGAGTTTATTTGTTACGTCTTCACGCCTAAATTGCTAAACTGATTTTGATTAATTTTGGTATAGAGATAGATGGGACCCTGGAGACGGACTTAGGCTAATTTAAAAAAAAAGGAGAAATGAGGGAGAAAGAGGGAAGGGAAAACTTAGCTTTGCTATTACAATAAATTAGGCGCAAGGGCAAAAACTACAGGTAGCTGGTACCTGCAAATCAGGAAAGGGGAACTGTGATAACCCAAATTTAACGCGAGCGAAGCCGCGGGAAAAAGCTAGTATTCTATAAATAGTAATTTTCGTAGTGGGGTGTGATCCCAGCCTTTTGAGGATATTTTAAAACGTTTAGTTGACACTTCCTGTGACCAAAGTGTTGGCTTTTACCTTGGCCAGAGGCTAAGCATTGTCATACTATGTAGCAATGCGGCCAGTTTCTTTGGGGTCATAACCAATTGACAGTGTTGAGGGTGAATTTTTTGACATTTTGTAGTTTATTTATAAGTTCATTTCTTTTAGTTTCATTTTATTATAAGACTAACACCCTGTAGTTTTTGCCCTAGCGCCTTATTTATTGTAATAGCAATGCTAAGTTTTTCCTTTTCTTCCCTCTTACTCCCTCATAATATTTCAATCTGTACCAAAATTCATCAAAATCGGTTTAGCCATTTAGGCGTGAAGACGTAACAAACAAATAAACAAACTCAATTTCGCTTATATAATATTAGTAAGGATTTCATTAGGGATTAAAATAAAAATAGTAATTTCATTTACTCGAAAAAATCTAAATACTTATTTTAGCTACAGTCTCAAACATAAAGATGTCTCAACACATTGAACGATTTTTTCATCGGGACCAATGGTATTCAACGCATATAAGGAACGGGTCGGGGCATGATAAATTATGTAATTTGAAACAGACTCCTGCCTGGAGCAGCCGCAAAAACGTCGTCTTAAATGGAGTGCCAACCAAAATACGGCTCACGGAAAATATCGGTGTATATCCCGGACATACGTGATTCGTTCATACTTTTATATTTTTTGAAAGGGAGTATGAACGAATATGCACCTTATAAGCCTTCATTATAAAGTGCATTTTAAAATAAATTGTATTATTGGGATCGGTTTACTGAATGTGTATTGCATTTCTTTCATTTAAATAAGTTATTTGTTAAGAGATTTTGTGTCCGAATGAAACCAATATAAAGACCAATGATGAAAACTGGTGTCGATTCTGTTATCACAAACTAAACATAAACTATTCTAAAATTCACTATTTTTTTTTATTCCTGTCAAACAACATTCCCTTTTCTGAAATTGATTTAACATTAATAACAGTTTAGTTACTCAATTTAGAAAAAATGCAATCTCGCTATTCTGAAATTGGCGGTTTTCACCAAAAAAATGGTTGTCGAAACTGATTCGGACTCTCTTTAATCGCAACTAAAATGGTGTGGAATAAAATAAGATGTAGGTATGTCATTTTAATATTAGTCTAGTTTAATCCGGTGGTTCGTCAGAATCGGCACAATTGTCTATTATTTTATATAATTTGCAAAAAGGTATTTATGACGCTGTCTTATGGTTTGATTTAAAACGGACAATCTAAAGCGCGACCTGAGAGCTATGGACCGATGGCAATCGTTTTCACATTGTCATCTCGTAAATGCAAAGCCAGAAATGCTGACTCCCATTCAACATATAGAAGAGATAATCAAAAGTCACTTATTTAAACTCGGCAACTAGGCTAGATAAGTAGAATTGAATCAAGTGATGGTGAGATGGTTATCATTCTTTTTTTATATTACCAACTTGAAAAATCGAATACCAAAGATTTACTTATAAGTAACGTCAAAAATCTGAAAAATAAAAATATCGCACATAAAACGACAAAAAAATTTTTGAGTAAGGGTGAAAAAATGTTAAGACTGGACAAGGTCAATTTAATATTTTAATCCAGCAAAATAATAAAATATATTCTGTCTATCTATCTATCCGAGTACTGATATTAATTTGACAGAGCTTCTTCACTCTGTACATACTTGCACCCGGTCCAAAGCCGATGCAGAAACGAGGATAAGGCAAAACGAGTACGTAAGAATCGTAGCAGTAGACTTCTTTCCTTGTCCCATGGGAAAAACGTGTGAGATTACGTACATAAAACCTGCAATCATAACACAAACTACCAACAACATCTATCCAACACATACAAGGACATTCACACCCATAAAACTGATAGCCTTGAAACAAAATAAACTTTTACGAGCGAACGTATCAGAGGTTTGTCGCGGTCTTAACGAACCGTTCTTTATGCATGCCCCAGAGGCCAATAATGCATCTCTTACGAAATTAGTGGGTTTCGCGTACTAAAGTTCAGTGGTAAGTGGTATAACTACTGCGTGGAGGTGAATTAAGGGCTTAACTTAGTGTATTAAAGACTAAGTGAGCTTATCGGATTTAATTACGAAGTCTTGCGGTGTAGATTTGTTTTAAAACACTTTCTTGAAAACTGGTAATTGGTGCATTACGATTAGCTTTAACATGTATTTCACACACGTGTTTTATTTCTTACTAGCTTTTGCCCGCGGCTTCGCTCGCGTTAAATTCGGTAGCGCCTTATTGATTTGTTATAGCAACGCTAAGTTTTCCCGTTTCGTCCCTCTTTCTCCTTCATAACCCGCTCTTTTAAAAAAAAAATAGCCTATGTCCGTCTCCTGGTTCCCAACTATCTCTGTGCCAAAATTCATCAAATCGGTCTGGCCATTTAAGCGTCAAGTCGCAACAAACAAACAAACTCACTTTCGCTTTTATAATATTAGTAAGGATTATATACTTAACGACAGTTCTAATAGAACACTAGACGTAGACCTATTTATACAGCATGTACCAGGAAAGGTGGTCATGTGTTACGGCGTGATTCAGACCATCAATCTTAAATCATTCTGAAATACGACCACACCTTTCTGATGTTGTGCTCCCGGCCGTTTTCGGCCACTGCGGCCAGTCTCAGCGGAGATTAACTACCGAAGCGTGAGATATTATAGTATAGGCGTGTGTGCACAAGCACAAGCGCACTCTCTGTTCACTCACTCTCATATGATGTGACACGACCGGAGAGAGATCCGGCGCAAGACCAACGTCTAAACGTTTTTTTTTCCGAGGTACGGGGTTATCATACCGCCAACTTCCAAAGACTTTCACTGAGAAATTCCTAGTAAAAAACCCAATAACACTTTTACCCAACCCAAGAACCCCGTGCTCAGCAGTCACGCTTGCGACCGCGAGACCAACGTAGCAGCTACCTTCCACGCTGTATGTACGATTCACCGCAACAGGACAGTAAATGTGTGAAAACTATGCGCTACTCTTGAAAATGTCTTAAAATCTTGCGATTCTACCAATCTTGAGATCTTCAATGCTATTTCTTAGATTAACCGCGGTCAACGATATCAGTACTCAATAAAAAAGCTCGTTAAATTAAATGGTGTATCTAAAATAGATAAAAATAGTTATTACTTTTCCATCACATCGAAATCCTTATCGCTTACAAAACTATAAATAATAATGTGTCTGAGATTACAATAATAATATAAATAAATATTTACGAGTCAATATAGAGCGTTAGTCGCGAAGTACAGGTCCTTTCCTTATCCGGGCCCGAAGGACCAATAACGAAGCCTCTGAGGAAATTAGCGATCTACTGCTAAACGGTGACACGGAAGTAAACAGTGAATAGAATGTATTTTTAATAAAGCGTATTGGGATTGCTTTCCTGGCTGGGGGCCTTACTCTCAAGGCAACCACAGGATGGACTAGTTAAGGAGGCGACCACCTCATACGTTGAACAGCAAGGTGCAATTATAAAAAAATGGATTGATTTGTCCATAGATTGAAAGCACAGCACCCACAGGATGGACTAGTTAAGCAGACGACATCCTTATAAGTTGAACAACAAGGTGCAATTATAAAAAAATGGATTGCTTTGTCCATAGATTGAAAGCACAGCACCCACAGGATGGACTAGTTAAGGAGGCGACCACCTCATATGTTGAACAGCAAGGTGCAATTATAAAAAAATGGATTGCTTTGTCCATAGATTAATAGCACAGCACCCACAGGATGGACTAGTTAAGCAGACGACATCCTTATAAGTTGAACAACAAGGTGCAATTATAAAAAAATGGATTGCTTTGTCCATAGATTGAAAGCACAGCACCCACAGGATGGACTAGTTAAGCAGACGACATCCTTATAAGTTGAACAACAAGGTGCAATTATAAAAAAATGGATTGCTTTGTCCATAGATTGAAAGCACAGCACCCACAGGATGGACTAGCTAAGCAGACGACATCCTTATAAGTTGAACAACAAGATGCCATTATAAAAAAAAATGTATTGCTTTGTCCATAGATTGAAAGCACAGCACCCGCAGGATGGACTAGTTAAGCAGACGACAACCTTATAGGTTGAACAGGAAAAATCCATTACAAAAAAAGGGGTTGCTTTGTCTATAGATTGAAAGCAGAGCTGTTATAACGTAGCGAAGTTTAAGATTTAAAAATCTTATGGATCTAATCTCGGATATAGTCTTTATCTGATCGAACTAAACGCCATACTAAAAAAAACCTAGGATCTGACTTTTATGTTGGTGTCGGCTTCCATTTTAACCGGATGTATATTTATTTATTTATACCAATAAATAATGTATTTGTTTATGCCAATAAATTATTTATTTATTTATGCCAACATTTTTTATTATTGTCATTAGTTTATTAGAATAACCAAATGAATTCCGGAACATGACGCAAGCTACCATCCGTTCGACGGCGCGTTCGTGTTTCACGCGCGCCTCAAAGAGATGTCAGCAAAGCAGATGGGCTTGCCAGAACCTCCGCCTGCCAGGGTTGCGGGTTGTTCGAAAGAGATACCGCGGCCCCGGAACGTAAAGGGCAATATAAGGAACAAGGGTGGGTTTTAGTCAGTAAAAGTCTGACATGCCCCCCCGCTCCGCCCAGAGCGGGGGAAGTAATTTAATGATTCCCACCCCAAAAAAAAAAGCTACCATCCGTATGATTAAGCATAATAATTACATGAAGTTCCAATTAAGATTAATTCAATTATAAAACACAATTTTAAGAGCATTGAGTTTTTTATTAATTTGATATTTAATCATTAAAATTAAAATGAACTCGATTATTGCAATTAATTTTATGTGTACATCCTTTTTACTTTTATATAATTTGTATTCAGTATGTTTTAATATTTTAACAGTTAAAGTAGAATTTGAATTATCACTGTATACAGTATATTCAAATGTTGTGGCACCAGTTGTACCAATTCACCTACATTTGATTTTTACATAGAGTTATCGAAATAAATTATTCTTGATTTAACCTAATATTTTCTTCGTTTGTATTATTCTAATGTAAAGTGTAATTGCTTTTGTGACGTCTTTCTTTGTTTTGTTATGTATTATGTATACAGGCAGTTTTCATTTTCAAAAATATGTTTTTTTTTTATTTAGGTATGTAATCTAATTAAAAAACGTATTTTTGAATACAGATTATCAGAACTGAAATATACAAGCTGCAGTTCATAATGATATTGTAGGGACACATCGACAATATGTAACATGATCGCGTGATGTATGCAAGATATATGCAAGTGTGTATAGAGACGGCTGCGTCCCGTCAAGTAAGTTGCCTCAGTCGTGATTATACAGACCTACAAGAACAACGCCTTTTCATTTACTCTCCCTAGTCTTTCAATGACCGTAAAATACGTTAAACAGGCTCATTGGTAGAATGGTCCCACGCGTGGCTGGTAAGCTGTCCTGTGTTCGACTCCCGGGTAGTGCACAGTGTTTTTTTTCTCCATCAGGAATTTGTTAGTAGCGGTCGTGGAGTATGGATTTGTACCTGATTGGTGGTAATAGACTAGCCTTTTATTACATGATACTTATAACTTTACTACCGAAATGGTATAGGTAAGGAATTTTCAACTGAAATTAATATGTTCTTAGTTTTTACTTTTCAGGTTTTCAATCATCAAACATTTCAAAACATTTACGTGCTGCAAAGCTGAAGAAGAATTTCTTCACCTCTCATTCTGAATAAGGTTCAACGACTCTTGGAACAGTTTCATTTTCCTTTGCCAACTTGAAAGCTTGCATGACATATTGAAACCTCTGAGAAGTTATGGCGTACATATTGAGAGCTCTCTGATTGTGATAAGTCACGTTCACTTCAGCGTCCCTACGCCTGTATCTTTGTTAGCAGAGAAATGTGGAAAGAAATTTAAATGGTCTGTATTTGAAATTACTTTGTTTTTTTTTTAAATAGCTATTCATGAGTCCGTGATCAATATTGAATATTGGATGCTGGTGATGCGTCAAGAGATTTAATTCGAATTTAAAAAAAAACCTGCATACGCTATTTGAAAAACAAAAAAATAAAAAGGACACGTGGAAAAATCTATATTTGTATTTTTGCAAATACAAAAGAATCTTACTGTAAATATTACAATGGAACCTCTTTCGAATCAAGATTCTTTACGGCACTTTGTTTTTTTTTATTTTTTTATAGGTAACGTTTAAAACGCACTATTTCAAATTGTGAAATCAATTAACCGTCGCCTTTTATTCAATTGTTTTAATTTTATTCACTGTTTTTTGTACGATTGCGGCTTCCCATAAAGTTTTCATTATAAACAGTATTATTTTACTAACCTTTAAAAGTCGAGCATTTCATTATGCCCGACTTGAGCCCAACTGAGAATGCCAGGAAACTTGAGATGAAGAGAAATTATCAAACCTACCAAATGTTCTGAACGTTTAAACAATTTATTGCATATCCAACGATTCAGTGAGACGAAGCTTTTGTGGGACGACCGGGATCAGACGGCAAAAGGCGTACCTTAAGTAGGGATGATCGTTTCTTTCAGCTCTGGTTCATAAAAACCCACGTCTAATGGCCGTAATGACCTTGAGTTGGTTAGAGATGTATTTTGTCCTGTGCGAATAGAATAAATTTTAATACGAAATAACAATTCACTCATGTGACTAATACTTACTTAGAAATGCAGGCATTTGGTTTTTACGTACCTATACAATTATACCTATAGGTACTAAAACCCAAAAAACTATGCCTGAAAATACTCAATCTCGGAACTGGAATCCTGTAGTAACAAGGAAAAACGGAAACCAGCTTAGTCTCTAGTCTATTTATAGCTGAAACTTTACTGCCAGTCAGATACAGAAGGCTATAAAATCCATTCACGTAACACAAGTCCCAGCAGCCAGTGTTGCCACGTAAAACGTTTCAATTAATGACTACTAACGCAATCCGGGGAGCAAACCATTATCGCGACTTTTGACAGTTTTTCCTCCGTTCCGCTCATCCGGTTTTCATTTGCCGATTAATGATTCAAAAGGTTTAATTCTCATTCAGGAATTAAGGTTTTTTCATTGTAAGAATGGGTTTAAATGGATTGAATGGTTTTAAATTTTATGTTACACAATGTATTCGTTTTTGTAAGCATTGTTAAGTATTACTTACCTGGTAAATTTGCCAAAGAATATGTTGGTTGTGGTTAATTATAGCCAACAAGGTGTAAACGGAACACCTGCATTAAAAATTAGTTACTAATTTAATGAAAATTTAACAGTGCTTAATTAAAATGTAGACACTAGCTGCGCCTTGCGTTAAGCGAATTCACGCGCTCTCAGTGCCCAGCTCAGCTCACCTCCTAAGTGTCATAGCGTGATGTTAGATAGATAGATAAATCATTTATTTCATGCAACAAAAGACACAATACAGGAATTAACACAAAAAATATCAAACTGAAAAAAAAGGAATAGTCTAAAAAAATATAAAGTCAGGTAGAAGTTAGATTGACCCATAAGCATGAGCTCCTTAGTGTTGTAGCGTGATGTTAGATAATATGTCTTACAAATAAATAAATGATTATGCATAAAAATCATTTATTTGATGCAACAAAAGACACAATACAGGAATTAACACCAAAAATATCAAACTGAGAAAAAAAAGAAGAGACTAGAAAAAGTAAGGTAGAAGTTAGGTTGACCCATAGGCATTTAGACACATCACAGACATTTATAACGGTCACCCACTACTGGGCGGTGCGTGTCTCAAGATTGCACCAAATAGGAATCCAGCTCAGCATAATACCAGGTAGACTACCTGACATTGGTATTCTGCTGAATCCTGCTATTATAGTGACACACGGATGTTGTATAGTACTATTAATTTTTTGAAAGAATGTCTATGCAAAATTTCAAGTCAATTCGGTCCAGGAATCGCGTTCTCCCATACAAACATTGCCACCCTGTTTCACCCCCTTAAGGGTTTAATTTTGGCAACATTCTGTCTTAGTGAGCACCCTATGCCTTAAAAGAATCGCTTTTAGGCTAGTGTAGATGAAATATGGCATCAGAGACTGTTTCATACTTTCCAGTTAGACTATCTACCTTTGCCGGGGTTGTGGGTTGTTTGAAAGAGATACCGCGGCCCCGGAACGTAAAGGATAATAGAAGGAACATAGGTGGATTTCAGTGAGTACAAGTCTGACACTCCCTCTCCCTCCAGAGCAGGGGAAGTTATTTGATGATTTTCCATCCGCAAAAAAAAGCACTATTTACCCGACAAATAAAATAGAACAGTTCATATGACACTTACTGGCACATTACTGAATTGCAAACAATTCAGTAACAAAAAAACAAAAATAACCATAAAAAGTCCAAACATTTTCTCCTATTCTTGATAAAAACAAAAAGAAAACAGCTTCTTGCTTCATTTCCCCAGCAAAAAAAAAAGCAATATCCTTAATTCGATCTTGAGCCGTGCTGAGTAGTCAATGGACTGTATACGGAACCCCGCAGGGTGCTCATTTGATAAGGAAAACGAACATAATATTACATAACACTTACACTATATGTAACCACAGCTCCATGTGCGCGAATGCTCCGGTTTCTGAAAGCTTGTGCCATTTTCTTGTCATTTTATATACATACAGGATGGAAAGCATCTACGCATAGACGGTTTTATTGGGGTGGGAATTCATCAAATAACTTCCCCCGCTCTGGGCGGGGGGAGTGTCAGACTTGTACTGACTAAAACCCACCCATGTTCCTTCCATTGCCCTTTATGTTCCGGGGCCGCGGTATCTCTTTCGAACAAACTTAATTGCCTAGAGCCTCGACCAATAACTAAGGAGGCTCTCGTTAGACAGCTGGATCAAGGGTTTGATACAGAAAGCGGTACTCCTGGACACGGCTCGTATTGTTAGGAGGTTTCTTTCTCTGGAGCCCTGGCCGGTAGCTTCGACCCTGTTCCCCCTGTTCCCTGTACCGATAGGCTACTATTTTAAAATGTTTATGAAAAAAAATGTAACTTATATGAAAAGAAATCAATAAATGATAATAATTTAATTTATTATGCACCTACATTATCTAGTATCTAGCCTATCTGCAATAACGGCCAGGATGCGCTGAAACGCAGCCTGCCGAGAAAAACGTCTCAATTTTTCAAGGGTAATGAAATTCCAGCCGTGAGTCTTACGCACCGAGGGTTCCGTACAAACTTGCGACATATGACTGCTTAGAGGGTGCTTTTTTCAGAGCATAAAGGACTACAGAGTTAAGTATATTGTTTTGATTTCAACTCGATACCTCCACGCGATCCCGAGAAACAGGGTCTTGACAGACAGACAGATGGACAACAAAGTAATCCGAAAAGGGTTCCGTTTTTTCCTTTTGAGGAACCCTATAAATTTACAAAATTGCAACACCTAAACGGATAAAATGTAAGGAACAGGATTTTGTTTATTTTTTTTTTTACTTTTCCCCACACAAGGAATTTCTTCTGTATCTTAGGTGCGTTTATAAACATTTAAACACACATACACAAACAGCTAGAGCCAAAACATCCACCTGTAAATCGTACAAATATTTGTTTCGTGCGGGAATCGAACCCGTTGCACGCAGCGTAGTAGCTGATCACTCAACCGCTGCGCCAAACGACGTGCTGCCATATTTTTAGGAAGAAAAACCCACTCAGTGTTTTTAATGGTGTACTGAATACGAGGTAACTTCTAGTGCTGTGTCTCTTTTACCAAGAATAGGTATATACATACACCGTTTTAGTATAAGGCAGCCATTCTAGTACACCAATTTATTAAAATAAAATTAATAGCCTCTCACATTCAATCATTCACAAATTAAAAAAATGTACTCTCTGGAATAGAATAATAAAGTTATTTGTATTTAAAGTTCCTGACTTCAGGGCGCTACCGGTCGTCGGGGTTGCGGGCTGCTCGAAAGAGATACCGCGGCCCCGGAACATAAAGGGCAATAGAAGGAACATGGGTGGGTTGTAGTCAGTACAAGTCTGACACTTCCCCCCGCTCCGCCAGAGCGGGGGAAGTTATTTGATGATTTCCTATCCGCAAAAAAAGGGTGCTACCGGTAAAATATTTACAGAAAAAGCCAATATCAATACTTGATCTGTTTTTTGAACCCAGGACTAACGCTCAACAGATGAATACTAAAACAGTAGATCAGACTTACAAACCGGTCACTTTTATCATAAGTTTCCGGAATCAACATCACCATTTTAGCCAATCACCGTAAATAACTGGACGAGGCTCGATTAAAAATCGCCACTTAATTTTTGCAATGAATTAATTAACCAAAATAAACACAATCAATGAACGCGCAATTTAGCAACGTTTTTATTGAATTAAATGAAGTCTTTTGAATGGGGTGGCATGAAAGGAAATGGTATGAAAAGGGCCTATTTGGGCCAATTTAGGATACCATTGAATTTTTGCAGCTGCTACCATTAAAGGTAATTAAGAATAACAAAAACATAATTAGTTCGAAAAACACTTTATCTCAGAGCCGGTCAAATTTTTTCCAAATTTGATATGCAAGGTGTAACATAATAAATGCAAGACCTTCCGTGTGGACTTTCAGACCATGAATTTAAACAACTTTTGTTAAAAAAAACTGAAATTCGAAATAACAAGATAGGTAGATAGATAGCTAAATCAGTTATTTCATGCAACAAAAGACAACACAGGAATTAACACAAGAAATATAATACTGAGAAAAAAGAAATTAATGTAGAAGTTAGGCACATCATATACATTTATAACGGTTGCCCACTAGTGGGCGGTGTGTACAAAATTGAGAAACAATCAGCTGATCAACATGTATGGGAAAACTAAAAAAAAATGGACTTGTAAAACTCCTGGAACAAAAGTGGTCATCGTGTTCATGATCCGAGAGATCACTCGGGAGATTTCATGCTTATTATGTTCCACCCTATCTAGCATCCGTATATAGGTACTAGAAATTAAAAAAAAATGGAAATACAGGATGGAATCCTGACATCATGATCATTCCAGAACCATAAATACTTAAACCGTAACTTAAAAAATATGGGGTTTTCCTACAAACCTCAAAATATTTGGAACAGCTAATTAAATAAAAACTTACGGTGTAAAATTTGAGTTTTTTATATTGGCCATGTGTTGAAATAACGTATTTATCGCGTGGGTTAAACTGCTTTAAAAAAATAGATGAAATGGCGATTCGAATGACACCTTGGTCATAACTTTCTGAGAAGCCGAACTGAAATTCGAGAAAAGGTCACACTAGATTACAATGAAAGAGTACTCAAACAATTTTTGGATCGGTACTGACTGCCATCACACAATCCATTGATAGAATTGCATCAAAATCATATTAGTGATCAATTTTTTTTAATCAATTAAGCTTACCAACACACACGATTTGCATTTATAGGTGTGACCCAAATCACAATTTAGAGGTTTAATAACATGCGGCAGTAAGATACGCTCATATAGACTTTAGTTACTAAATTTAATTATGTTTCACACTTACATCCCAAGTTTATATCATACATAAATTGAAACACTAACTTTATGACCACGAGCTTATTTACAATTTAGATTAGAAGCCAAACATTAACATTAAATAATCAAAATCACGTTGTAAAATATCAGTTATTACGATAACCGTTTTTTCCCACCCCTAACGCTATTAGCCACAGGGTCATCACTCGCACCTTCTAATTACCATAAATCTGGAAAAAACATTTCGTAAAATTTCGAGCGCAGTAACCAAGTAAAACTCAGCATATTTTTTCGTACAAAAAGACTACAGTTGACTACACACAGTTGTTTATCTGAGGCACTGGAGTGTTGTGAGTGCCATCATCATCAGTCAGCTCGGGCCGCGGTAATTACTTGTACAGCCCTACAGGACGACGGGACGTGCTTGTGGCAACCCTGATCTACGAGTAGGGATGCCACCAAGTACCGTCAGAGCTCCCTAACTGTGAGCTGAAAAGTCCCGAGCAAAGGAAACTTAATAATTTTGTGACATTTCAAATTAAAATGATGATAATATTTTTTCAGGTTTTTAAATTGTAAACCGCAATTATGAGAGGTGTTTTCATATTTTTGCTCAGCAATAAAAAAATATGTGACGGTTCCACAACTGCGTGATTCATTACGATGAACTAATAAATTTTAATACACTTGATTATTTATACGAAAGTAGTTTTACTGTCTAAAATTTATATTGAATGATTTAGATGTTTATCCATTAAATAAATAATTTATTATTTAAGCTATATCGGTAAGATTATCGGTATTGTAAACACATAAGCTGCTTTTCCCATTATTAGGAAAAAACCTTACTTAAAGAAATAAGATTAGGTTTGTATTTCTGAGAATTTGAGAAGCCTTTTCTTAAAGTGAATAATTTAAAATGTTATAATGGTTACAAAATCACAAATTCTGGTGATTTTTTTTGGTATTAAGCCCTTTAACCAAATCATGTTTAAATACGAACCACATCAAGAATCTTCTAGTGTATTTTTTTGTATGTATGTTACATACAAAAAAATACACTAGAAGATTCTTGATGTGGTTCGTATTTAAACATATTATATGATTGATAAATTAAATTTTTGCTGTTTTGTTTTTTCTACACACTGTGTCTACATTATGTCATCCAACTTTCCTCTCGCAGGTCTGCTGGAAGAAATTTGTAATGCAATAAACAGTAGGTACCTCTAATACTCTTCTATCTTAATGGAATGTCCTATAAAGTATTTTGAGTGTGCATAAATAAATAAACAAATAATTAAGACGGATTAAAGCCCCGTTCCAATTAACAAAAACGAGTCGTTTTGTTACGGATAGTAGGATTTTGACATAGAACTTATGTCAAAATACTACCATCCGTAAGCAAATCGAGTCGTTTTTGTTTATTAGAACGGGGCTTTAGACGTGTATTTTATTCATAAAAAGGCGTAAAAATCTTTAATGTGTATGGTGACAGACAAAATAATCTGTAATGTGTATAGTTACAACAATTATACCATATACAAATATCGATATTTTAACAAGTGCAAACGAAATCGAGTCGCTTGATAAGATCCCGGAATAATATCAAACAGTTTCACAATTATGTTTTTTTGGCATGCAACACTCAGTTCAGTGTGAAAAAAGTGTATGTATACAGCGTGTTGTTTTGCATCCTCGTCAAATTCAAGGACGTAACTATGCTAATGATTCTCGACCCGAATCGATAATTAAATAAGTAGGTTTTTTTTTTTTTACTTTTTTCGTATTTTCAAAAATCGGTAAGTGCACACAGGTGCGTGCATGCCGCTGTATGATACGTATGCGCCGACGCTCACGCACACTGTTCTGTGTGTTCTGTAGGTGATTCTCTACTTTTGAAGTGAAATATTCTGTAATACTGTTAAATTTAAACACACAGAGACAGATCATAAAAGCGCCGTATATTATTATTGATCAGGTACCGTAATTTTCATTGATTATTTATGACTTTTACTAGCACCTCCTAAATTTTGACGAGGATGCAAATCAACATATTGTATAATAATATAAATATACATACACTTTTTTTCCAATGTGAGTAGACAGAAACCACGGAACGCCACGTGCTGCGATCCTTACATAATTATGTTGCCTCGTCTACATACAATACATACATCTGTTCATACAAGCACGCCGGTTAACTCTGTATACTCTAAAATAAACAGAATTCGACTTGGAACATTACATTACACACTTATAGAACCACTAGCTTTTGCCCGCGGTTTTGCTCGCGTTAAATTCGGGGTAACACAGTTCCTTGCGCATTATTTGTTGTTTGTAATGCTAAGTTATCCCTTTTTTTCCCTCTTTCTCCCTCATTTCTCACTTTAAAAGATAGCCTATGTCCGTCTCCAGGGTCCCAACTATCTCTGTACCAAAATTCATCAAAATCGGTTTAGCCATTAAGGCGTGAAGACGTCACAAACAAACACACTTTCGCTTTTATAATATTATCAAGGAAGTAAGGATTTAAAATACGTATACAAACTAATGGCCGTACATTTTATGTATAATCTCTCCACCTTGATATCAATCGTGCAATTGCTACGTGTTTGCTTCAAATACGCCATACATTGATTTCAGAAATTCCATGTGGCCATTTAAGAAACTTCGATTAAATTGAAAAACTAGTAATTAAAATATTTCGTATCCAGCGAGGATGTTGAGATAGAACAGATTTCCCATAATTGTTCATTTAATAAGTGTTCATTTAATCCCATTAAATATTTTTTTCATGAAATAGTCATCCAATACCAACCGTATCTTTAATATGTGCTTTTTTTCGGAATAAAAATCATCAAATAACTTCTCCAGCTCTGGGCGGACCAAAACCCATCCATTTTCTTTCTTTTGCCCTTCGTATTCCGGGGCCGCAGTATCTCTTTCGAACAACCTGCATCCCAGCAGATAGTGCCTGGCAGCTCCTTTTTGCTTTGCTGATATCTCTTTGAGGCGCGCGTGGAATACGAACGGGCCATCCACACGGCCTGTCGTCACTAGACGGGTACACAGACCCGTGTCTACGGTGGCCGGGAGTCGCGTCACGATCATACCTGTATAATAATAAAAAATGTGGTGATGAGAACCTCGTGAAAGCCGAGAAAGATAAGCAAATGAAGTATATTGACTTGGCTCGCGAGGTTGTCGACATGTGGGATGTGGACTCAGCGATCATTGTGCGGATAGTCGTATCTGCCAATGGCTTAATTGCCAAGAGCCTCGACCAATACCTGAGGAGGCTCTCGTTAGGCAGCTGGATCAAGGGCTTGATACAGAAAGCGGTACTCCTGGACACGGCTCGTATTGTTAGGAGGTTCTTTTCTCTGGAGCCCTGACCGCCGGTAGCTTGGACCCTGTTCCCGATACCGGTGGGCTACTATTTTTATATTTTTTTTTTTGTTTTTGATAAGAAATACGTAAAAATATAAAAAATATGTACGTAAATAAATAAATGACCGATAATAATGTGGATTCGTATTTGACTCATCATATAGTTTATTCTGCAAGTTTTCATTCGGAAACACTGCAGTACGGGGTTTTACTATCAACACATTTTTCAACTTATTTGTCAATATTGGAAGTCATTTCATATCCATTATAGATTTTGGTAAGTGGTTGTAGATCCGTATGTTCCTTTTGGATAAATTTCGACATCCACGCGGGCAAGGTCGCGACCAACAACTAGTATAACATGTAATTTCAATCGTTTTCGTGAAATTCTGGTGGATATTTACGCAGTAATCCAATGAATATTAAACGTCAATTAACATACGTTACATGTCGCACTCTGAAGTAATTAATTTCAATTTATATGTATTATGTTAATTTGTCTGTTTTATTAACGTTTAACGACTCAACGAGCGATTCTATAACTACTGTTTTGAGTAAAATGGTTAAACAGTTCAATTTCAATAATACAACGAAACATAACGCCTGTCTATAGTCCTCCTGAAAATTTCAGATGCAGTCCACAGACGCCAATGTTAGCGGAGATTAGCCCTCCCCTCCCCTTAGATATTATAGTGCACAATCGGTGCGCTCTCTGTTCCCTCACTCTCATAGTCCAATGAGACAGCAATCTGACGCAACCGGAGAGAGATCATCTCTTTGAGACGCGCGTGGAACACTAACGCGCCGTCGACACGGCCTGTCGTCAATAAACGGACGGACGGTAAGCTACCACGGGGCAGCCTTAGAAGATGATTACTCGTCGATCGCACGGACGGGAATTAAGTATACCCCGCGCTTTACCAAGTTTGAATAACCCGGATCTATTCAAGCTGCGAGTGAATAGGCGACTTTTGAGTAAGTTCGTCCCGTCGTCGACCACATCTCTGTCCTCGAACAAGATTGAGGCCAAGAGTAGGCCTATTTAATGTTAAAATAATCAACAATATGTGCGAGTCGAAGGCACGCATGGAGAGTTCCATACAAACTTGCGACAAAGACAGCCATATCTGTTTGACTGCGTAAACTTAGAGGTTCGATTAAGCTGTAATGGACATAGACTTAAGCATATTTCAACTCGATACCTTCACGCGTTCCCGAGATAAAGGGTCTATACAGACAGACAGACACATGGACAACAAAGTGATGCTATAAGGGTTTCGGGTTTTCCTTTTGATCTACGAAACCCTGAAATACCTATGTAGCACCTGTTAGTGCTACATAGGTTTTTTACCGTGAAATACCTATGTAGCACCTGTTAGTGCTACATAGGTTTTTTAGGGTTCCTTATACTCTGGTATACTGTCACGGCAAATTATGAAGCCTTTATTAAAGTAACAAAAATCTTTGGAAATCTCCAAACTAACTCAATGACGTAGGGTATTTCCAATTTATAAAGAAAAGTACTTAAAAAGTCAACATGGAAATCCCATTTACCTTTCTAATTGAACTCGTATTTTTCCGATTCGCTCCATTTAACTTGTTTCAGGAAATCAGCTTGACACGTTTTCGAGTACATGAAATTACGAAGAAAAATGTCCATTAAAATAATTAATTTACCGGTACCAAACTGTTGCCCTATTTCCAATTAACGGAAAGGAAAGTAAAAACACGCAAGTACGCTCGCGAACGAAAGTCTTTCGTTTTAAATCACAATTTGGGGAGGGTTGTTAAATATTTTCGTTCAATTTAGACGTACTTTTGTTTGCCAGTAAGAATTCTCGTTTACATTGCTTTTGTAAATAAGAAAATGTTTGATAACGATTTTGTAGGGATGCGTAAGAAAGGAAAGGTAATTAGATAACTTTGAAGAATCGTGTGTATTGGTGTAACTAATAGAACACCCACACTTCGCCTCTTATGTTAAATCCCACATAATAGGGGGCAAATTTAATGGCTTTCTAACGTCCTTTTTCTAAGTATTAGTGCGTCATAATCCACCTACCAGGCCCAGTGCGATTCAGTATATGCCGCGTGTCCTCATGTTCTCGGTAGTATCTATCGCGACATGCTCGCCGACCCTAAATTATTTGGGATAGTGGCAGGAGAATGATGATCTTCACAACATTTAAGTTCATTGTTGCCATAACCAAATAGTTTCAAGAACGAAACAAAAATAGCGCTTCATTACTGCCCCACCAAAACATTACGATACAGCTTCTGATAATCCGATTAATGCGTATCTCGTTAGTATAATTATATTAACAACATTAATTTATATGCTGAGTAGATTATTGATTATGAACAACTAATATGAATAGTTATGGAATTGTCTAATCTTGCTTTTCATACATATATCTCTTTTTGAATGTATTCTTGTATGCCTACAATAATTATAACATAATATCACGTCTGTAATCCCCGAAAGGCAAGGCAGAGTTGTACTTAGTCCCTTGTTAAAATAAAACGGACTTTAAAAAAAAACTAAAAAGTGGAAAATAACTTTACTTCTGGTAGTCGTCGACTTTTTTGCCACCTACTTCCGGAAGTAAAGTTATTTCCCACTTTTAAGCTTTTTTATTGACAAAAGTCGGTTTTATTTTTACAAAAAAGTTATTTATTTCAGCATTTTTAGTTATGGTATAATGATACATCACATATAGTTTTATCGAGTATTATTTTTTCATTGTTACTAAAAGATTAGCAGATCATCCATATAGACATAGATAGAAACATAATGTATTATAGACGATAACGTATAAACTGCCAAAGCAATATAAAATTTAAAATTGATATGGGACTACCTGGAAGGTATACACTATCAAACAAAAAAATAATTTTGTAAATTGGTTCAGGCATCTTTGAGTAATCGGTGAACATACATAACCCTTTTTGAAGTCGGTTAAAAAGGTGGCGAGCCTATTGCCATCAATTGGGTGCAAATCCAAACTCCGTGACTGCCACTGACCTCATGCTCAGGAGATGCGCGTGCGACTACAGCAACGAGACAGTACACAAAGTAACAAGAAAGTACATACAATGTAATAGATATAAATCATTGTTATTAACACTTAAAACGGGATATTTACCATGTTTGTTATTTATTCTAAACCTGGAATCCAGTGGTTCAATTATGTAAAATCCTAAAAAGTAAGGAAAAATATTGCGACCCGATATGGTGAGTTTTGTGTGTCGAGAACAAAATCCAGTTGAGGGTCGAGAACAAAATCGAGTTGTGAGTGACGGTGTTAGTGAAACCGAACGCAAAAAACGAATAAGGAAGAGGGTAGATCGTTTTTTTCTGCTCATAAACACCCACCCGCAATAACTTCAGTTCATCCGTAATCATGGCGTTTGCAACATCGCCGAAATATCGGAAACTCAAAATAAATAACAAACACAGTAAATATGCCGATTTAAGTGTTAATAATAATGTTAGTGACCATGTCAGTTTAAAGACTTACATTAATCATTTATCACATATATCAGTGGCGTGCACAGGGTTTAATGACCGGGTAGGCAGCGTTTTTTTTTTCGCAAATAAAAAGGAAAGATTTCGCAATTGCACGTATTTTTTTTTTTTTTCGGGTGGGAAATCATCCAATGACTTCCCCCGCTCTGGGTGGAGCGGGGGGGCATGTCAGACTTGTACTGACTGAAACCCACCCATGTTCCTTCTATTGCCCTTTACGTTCCGGGGCCACGGTATCTCTTTCGAACAACCCGCAACCCCGGCAGGCAATTGCACGTCTTAGTTAGTCTTTTTTGCCGCGGAATAGAAATTATGTAAATCTGTATATCCCGAGTGAGTCCACACTGTTGTACCTATTATTCGAACTAAATAACAGGCACGGAAAACAAAATACCTAATTTATTTGTGTGTACGCAACCACACAGCCAGGAGTATCACTCCTGTTTCGTAACTTTTCGTATTAAATTTACGAGTTACATTACCTTTTTGCTGGGTTAACGCGCGTAATTCAGGCACACATCTACCTTTCGACACTATTTGAAGCTTTTCATTAAACGACAATTGAGAAAACCTTCCATTTATTACTATAAACAAACACCCATTATCAACAAATCGAGCTAATTTGCGTTTCGTAATTTAATTATCCACAAAAAACAAAATAATAACTGCGAACTTCACATGAAAAAAACAATAATAATGGTGACCTTTATAAGAAAGCATAATTTCAAAATTTTGATGATAAAATGTTGACAAATAAAATTGCATCAGTTTCAACCGGAATTGTACTTAGCTAACGACTTCTTCAACTTGTCGTATAATCTCTGTTGAGCGCCAATCAGTAAAAAACTGAGCTGTACCGACCAATGTAACGAGCTGTTCATGTCGCAATGAATTGCGACATGAATCGCGGCCCCCGATTGGCTCTCATGCCACAGGAGATACGTCGCTGTGTGAGCCATACACGACGTGTCTGTACACGAGGTTTTACACACACACGCATACTTCATGCCTACATTTATCAATGAAATAAAGGCACTATTGAAGTTTGCCTATAATTCGCTCGTGACGATCTGTTGCACGCGAAACGCCTGCCATAGTATTAATTTAGGGCGGTGTGGAACGTTGCTATTATTTTTACGTTAGGAATTTATAGAAAAAGTTTAAATTAATTAGATATTTGTTTATTCTTTGATTTTTTTTCTTTCTTTGTTTACCTATGGAGTCTAGGGTCGGCAGTGCCCTTTTGCCTATTAGGAGCGCACGTCACTGACAGATATACTATATAATTTCTTCAAGAAAATTAAACCACCCGGATCCAGGAAATTCCAGACAATTCAAAAAATGTTCTTAATTACTTTTTCACTTTTAACGTGTCAGAAGTATAAAACACATCCCTATCTGGCGGCGGCGAGACCTCGCATCTGCCCCTGGTTTAATCCATGGTCCGACACGCGAGGCAATGGGAAGCAGTCACCTCCTTCAGCGAAGCATTTGTGCTAGCGAAGGAGGTGGCGGGATGTTTGAAGGAGGGGGGGACCCTCCTGGCGTCGGAAGCCACGGGATGAATCCCGGCCACCGTAGACGCGAGCCTGTAAATGTAATGGGTAGCTCAACGTCCATCGATCTTGTGATGCCAAGTTTTACGCGCGCCTCAAAGAAATGTCAATAATTTGAGCATTGAAGAAAATTTGAGTAATTTTTGACATTTCTCGGCTGAGATATTTCTCGGAGATGTACGTTAGTTCAAACAAATATCGCGGCCCTAGAACACAAAGGGCAAAAGAAGGAACATGGATGGATTTACAAGGAAGTGTAAGTCTGAAAGCAGTAGTACTTTGATGATTTACAAAAAAAACATCTCTATCTAAAAGTTAAGCACGCGATTGTACCTATACATCCAATTGCTTTGCTTTTCCACTAAATAACCTCGCCCGTTAATTTGAAAGGTGCATTTAGTTCTAATTAGAACGGAAACATAGTTATAACTGTAAAACAGCCCACTTATTACTCGTTTAAAAATATTAGTGACATGATAATACCACTCATTTGTTGACAAAAATCTACTCATTTGACTTGACATGTGATTTAATACTGTAATAGATAACTCAATAACATTAGGATTAAAGTTCATGACCTTACATATAGGTACACCTATTACAATAAAAAGCCCATTTCATTATTACCTTTTAAACACTTTGTAAATAAAAAAAAATGTTAGGTAACTGTAAAATATTTGTTAAAAATCTTACAATTTCAGAACTAGTCACGTAACAAATCGTGACATAATAAATAGCAAGATTAAATCATAATTAACAGATTAGGTATATTTTGAAAGTATTTTAATGTTTGATTAAGTTTTAGAAACAAAAACAAGATAAAACAACGGAAACAGTTGATATAAGATATCACGAATTTGAACGTGAAGTCAATAGAATTGGCCCTAAGAAACATCCTTGTGGTACGCCAAAAAGATTGCAGAGATTAGGAGTCGTAAATAAAATAGACAGATAGGTAATTTAGATTTTTATGTATGAGATATTCCATAAATGATATTAAAACCGCTAATAGTTGTCTCGAACTGATGGAGACACTCGTGACAAGCGTAGTATAGTGTTGTTTGGAGTCAAACGCTTTCAATTTTATCTCGCGAGAGCTGGTTTTATTTTACGATTTCAGGGTCTCAAGTTCCGTTTCTTTTTGCCCCACCGTAATGTGTGGGTAAAAAACCCTCTGCAGCGGCTCTGATCAGAATAAAAAGTAGTCAAAATTCCAATAGTATGAAAAATTGAATCCTGGTTTATGGTTATGTCAAACACTATTTTTTAGACCTTGAAAGTAAAAGTTAACATTAAATACCTTTTGTTATGTGATCCATCATTAAAGACTTGATTTGATAACAAAAGAGATAATAGGTAATTATGTTTTAATTGTTTTTTGTTTACATACAATTTTTATTATCTTCAACATGTGGTAATCTTCAACCTCATCTGCAAGTACACTACGTTTCTTTTTTTAAATAATATTTTGACTGGACTAAAAGTTTTTTTAGAAAACTAAAAATAAACGTCCAGTTCAAGGCTGCCTTTTGAAGCCCTAAATTCATTAAAGATTATTAAGGAATCCTGGACGTTTTATTTTAAAATAGTGTTTAAAGCTAGACTTGGCACGAAATGAATGTACGAGTAGAACTTTCAAGCTGTCAGATACAAAACCGAGCAGAAGTTATAGTCACAAAAACAAGCCAATTTAAACACCCAGCAATGATCGGATAAGATATGACAACATATATGTTATGTTTGGGATGTCACGGACCCGAAAGAAGCACTAGGTACATTTTAGTACAAACCACCGGGTCTGTGGAACTCATTGATCGCTTCTCTGCCCCCCAATCATTATAATCAGGATCTAATCTTAAATCCACTTCTTCTAAATAAGCGTGATCAATCCTTAGCTGTATCGTCTCTTCAAATCAGCCATGTTGCAAGCAAAATCAAATGCAAGCATTTATCGCATAAAAAAGACCAACAAGTACCTGTATTTTAATCTACAGCTTTAAATATGTGCGTAAGTACCAATCTCAATTCCGCAGTTTTATCAATAATCTTGATGGATTCACAGGACATTCAGAGGTTCGATTGAAAACGCTAATTAATGAAAATCCGATGATTAGATAAACAAAATCAATATTAAAATCCGAATTCTTCTTATTCTGTTGTCAATTGTCTGCTACGCGCAGTAGATGCCGTAGTGGCACTACTCACGTATATCATTCAATGACCTGAAGACACAATAGATTTAAAATACCAAAATGGCACGTCAAGTAATTTTATTTTTACTTTTAGGCACATTAAGTTTAGTGTGTAGTTCCAATGAAATGGGAAGAAGACATGAAGCAGTGGATACAAGTTTATTGGATAATGTTTTGGATGCAAAAGAGTGTCAGCGACAAGTGAGATTTATTAGAAGAAACGCTATGTTGTTACTTCAATGTGAGTAAAAAGTATTAATCTATTTTGAGACATAATTGTTTTATAGTCATTAGATAGATGAAGTGGGCTGTCGTTGTAAGCCTACTAAAATTAGACAATACCAATGTATTGTATTATTATATGGCCATATCGATTGTAATTCCATACATTGGAAGTTGTATCCAAACTAAGAACAACCTTTTTTGCCCTTATTTTTTGTTATCATGTACATGTGCAGCTGCCCACTGCAATGAAATAGTCCTTGTTTCATTAAAGTTAATTTAAACCTACTTACTTACGGAAACTGCATATTTAGCTAATCGGAAGATTTTTTGCATTAAGTTTATCTATCAGATATCCAGACAAGTTTTTCAGCGCCTCATAATTTGTGATCAAATGGCAGATCTACAACTAAACTAGGAACATGTGGCGGCTTTTCATACCTTAGATTTTCTTCTGCCAACCGCTTTTAAGTTAATTCAAATAAAACATGATAAAATATATTACAGTTACCGATTCCGGCATAAGAACACCAAGAGGTATTCTAACGGGCAACGCAGTGGACCTAGGAAATTACCACCAATGTCTAGCTATCAACCATAAATTGGAAAACATGCATATTGAAGGCAAATACTGCTCAATCCTTGTGCCATTCAACCAAACGTTTCAATTCCCTCGTCCTCGAGATATGCAATCGACGCAGTTCGACCCAACCACGTTGCGTTTAGACAACGAAACTATTTATAAGATGGCGGAATACCAACAAGAACGTAGAGATTTACTGGCCTTGAGTGGAGACTTCGATGACTTGGAGCACGACACTAGGTAAGCAATTTAAACTTGGCTGTGGGGAAGTTTTTCCATAGTACAAGCACAACTCATTTTTTTATGAGAGAGATAGCGTACATCACGTGCAAAGTGAAGGACCATAATTATGTTATTGTGCACCAGTACTTTCAAAGCAACACAGTTTCAAAATTATAAGCAGAGGGAGTGTTATTTAAAACATTAGAAACGGGATATTTACCATGACCACTACTTGTTTTGAGTTACCGATTGAAAGTGACATGCCATGACTGCGGGTGGATGTTTATAAGCAGACAAAATAGTCTATCCTCTTCCTGGGTCAATTTTTGCTTTAGAGGGACATTCAGCGAAAACGATACTGAAAATGACGATAATATAATTGGATTGATATTAGCTTAAGGTTTATGTAAAATTCTTTTGAAAATCATGACGAAAATTTGAAATGAATACACACATAAAACAATAAAAGGTTTAAGGACAACTTTAGTTAAATGTCTTATTTTTTTATTGGATTTTACCAATAGAAAATAAGGCATTTAACTAAATTGGTCTTATACGACGTCAAAAGGTATATCAGCATGGTGCTATTACATTCAAAATTATCGCAAAGCATTCTAATAGAGCTTTAGTGACTGCAACCTGGTCGACTTACAACCTCCGTCTTGGCCGAATGTAGTCAGATTATTCATAGATTTTAGCCAACCGTCTTAAGCTGTTTTTCTTTCAGATCCATTCCAACCAATCCTCTCACGAGCATGGTGTTCAGATTGGGAGTGTGCGTACCTAAGCCATGTACCACTCATCAAGCAATAGCTTCATTCTTTTTCAACGTCACTGCAGTAGGCTTTCAATACAGAGAACACTATTGCCGTCTTCCTGATGATAAGCCATGGGCCCCCGCTGATTATGTCGCAACGTAAGTAGCAATCAATCGTTTATTAGAATCGAATATTTCTGTCTTATCTGCTTATTTAAATCGCATTAGAATAATCATTTTTATAGACTTGTGGTATGCCCTTATCAATATTAACGGAACTGCAGAAAGATGATTAAGATAAAAATTCTTACGTAGAAGACAAATTTACATTTTTTTTATCAGTCCTCTGGAATTTGTGCAAAATTTCATTTCAGAGGACTGATTCAACTAAAATGGGGCTATGAAGTCTTGACATTTAATCATATAATGCCTAAGGGTTATTGAAACCTTATGTGTTTTATTTCAGTATAATATTTGCTGTGCTTGGATTTGTAACTGCAGTTAGTACAAGTTACGATCTTTGTTATCGATTTCTGTTTAAGAAAGGTGAGTGGAAAACATAACCTATATAACTTAAATAAGACTTAGCATTTTTGATTTGGCATTAAAGATATAATTGTATGCTTTTTCAATTATTATGTGATGAATACTAACTTGATTTGCAATGTCTGCTTATTCCATCAATATTAAATACTTTATTATTTTCAGATGTTAAACAAATGAGTACACTATGCCGATCGTTTTCTGTTTACACAAACGGACAACGACTCACATCATTCACTAAAAGTGGTGGAAATTTACAATGCCTTGATGGAATCAGAACCCTCGCTATGATATGGGTCATCGTTGGACACTCGTTTAGTACAGAAATATTTACAGCAAACCCTTTTGATACACACATTGTAAGTCAAGTTACATTACCTTTAACACAATATTTGTTGACATTTATTGTATATGGTCTAGCTTGTATGACGTTTCCATAAAACCGCTATTTTTCTTCTTCTTCAACCTATTACCACCCAATGCTGAGTGTAGATGCATACAAATTACGATCAATCAGGATTAATAAAAGTTCCCAGTAATTTATTATTTCAAATGATAAAATAGTTAATTCAAGATTAAGCTAATCTCAAAATTTATTTGCATATCGTAACCTGAAGAATATTCCATTCAAAATCCTTAATAATATTATAATATTTTTTTTTTTGATAATCACGCGTGTTAAAGTTAGCGTTAGCCCAAAGTAACTATGTCACGCGGAAGTCGCGGGCGGAATTATAAAGTTAGAGTTAATTGATTGAACAATTGCAGCAACCGGACAACAACATTACAATATAAAAAGACATGAAATAAGATAATCGAAATTAATAGAGTTATTATGTGCTTTCAGTGGATGTTTTCTGCCAGAGCTTTATGGATAACGGCTGCCACAATGACGGTAGACACATTCTTCACGATAGCTGGAGTACTACTAGTGTATACGACAGCAGGGAAAATGAATCAAAGTGAGTTAAAGTAAAAATTTTCATTCTCAATATATGGCACTTGATTGCGATGGGTTAATATCGTAAAAAATATTAACACTAAAAGAAGATTAAAATAAAGTAAAAACATAATAGCATAGGGTTGACACTCTCCGTGGCCGTCTCTGTGGGTTGTTTACATCTCGCAGACTAACAGCCCAATATGATCTTGATGTCAATTTTTTAATTGACGTTAGATATAATTCACACATTGTGTTCGTAGTCAACCTTGTCATAAAACTGTCTGCACCCAAAGTGTTTTTTTGGCCAGCTATATACACACAATAGACAAACAAAAAACTTTTTTTTCCAACTTTTTCCAACAAAGTTTCCGCTAACATGATTATTCCGACTACATTAACATATATTCAGGTGTATCTACATATTTATGCTGCTATATGCCCTATAAGAACTTCTTATCGTAAGAACCATACCTTCTTCGTGTCATTGTGCATTGGTTCACACTGTTGTCGGGCTAATTCACGGAGTTCAGACATGGGAGCTTGTAAGGACCGATATTTTTCATCGAAATTATTGATGGATTGCTACCATTGAGGCATTGCCCGAGTTGAGCATGAGGTTACGCAAATCATAATCCGTAATATCGATAAAATTACTCAATCTCGATAATCATGAAATAATTAAATATTGATATCACAATGTCTTTCTGATAATGACTTAAATGATCACTTTTACGTTTTTTTTTTTATTTTAAGTAAAGATGACTGAGTTTTATAATTTTATTTACGAAAATCACGAGGAACCTGGAATTCTCTGAACAAGTGAATCTTAAGCTTCCACGACATCTTTACAAACAAAGCCAAAAGCGCCCCGAAATATATTTTACTAGCTTTTGCCCGCGGCTTCGCTCGCATTAAATTCGGGTTAACACAGTTTCCCTTTCCTGATTTGCAGGTACCTGCTACCTGCAGTTTTTGCACATGCGCCTTATTGATTTGAAATAGCAAAGCTAAGTTTTCCCTTTTCATCCCTCTTTCTCCCTCATATCCCACTTATTTTTAAAGCCTATGTCCGTCTTCTGGGTCCCAACTATCTCTGTACCAAAATTCATCAAATTCGGTTAAGCCATTAAAGCGTGAAGAGGTAACAAACAAACAAATAAACTCACTTTCGCTTTTATAATATTAGTAAGGATTTTGAATTGGTTGAACTTGGCTCCAATAAAAAAACACATGCCTTAGCATAAAGTCACCGAATAAGGACCATAATTATAGTATACAACTTTTTTAAAGCGCTTAGTGCTTATTGTTTCATTTAGTTTCCCTTAATATTTTTTTTAATATTTTTTATCTTGCTTGTTAGTGATTCTAAGAATTCTACTACTTTCTCTGTTTTTTTACTCGTGAGAACCTTTAAATGGCTCTGTGTTACTTATACAATTGTTTATATACTGTTATAGCTGTTGATTCTCCTATTAATAAGTTTATTAATAAGTTATCGAAATACTTAATATTAAAACATAATCGAGCTCATCAATCAAAGGCGTGTTGTTTTCTCATGTCTAATGAACACGTGCATAAAATGCAGATTTTTGAAGAAAAATAATTATCACTTAATGCTAGATTCATTATCAAAAACTTACCACACAAAATCCGAAGATAAAAAAAATCGATAAAACCGGAATTACGATAAAAGTGACGTCAAAAAAATCTTTCGATAATGGTTTTTGTTGGCCATACTGAATTATTAAGGAGTATAGTGTCCTGCCGGCGTTGTGACTTGTTCGAATGATATAACATGGCACCGAAACATTCAGGGCAAAAGAAGGAAGATTTGTAGTCAATATAAGTCAGACACTCCCCCCCCGCCCTCCACCCAGAGCGGGGCAAGTTATTTGATGAGGGGTACATTGTTATTCAGTGACTGGCCGAATATCAGATGGGCAGGCGCTGGCTGTACCAGTAAGACTAGAAGCCGACAGCAACACGGTAAAATCAAAGATAAACAGTTAACGATGACAATTATTTTCTTCCAGTAACGTTTCTTAAGAACCTCCACTGGTTCTACCTAAGTCGTTTCATTCGAGTGACACCACTAATGGCGGTGACGGTGCTCCTTCAAACTTCTTACTTGAATCGCATCACCGATGGACCACACTGGCAAACAGTAATCCACCATACGGAAAGATGCAGACAAAACTGGTGGTCAACCTTGTTGCATATTCAAAATTTAATACACGTCGATAACATGGTAACTAAGCTTTCGAATTAAATATAAACATAGTCAATCAAAATAATCAGGGTAGACAAAGTCAAATGCTTTAAAAAAATCAACTGCTTGAAGAAAATTTTAATAGTCAATCGAATTAGTTTGAATTCGGTGCACTATTATCGCTCGGCTTTAAGATTACTGTTAAGAATCATCAAATTACTAAAGTACTTTCAAATCTAAACAAATCATAAGACATTATTGCCTAACTGGACCTAAGATTTTACCTTGGCGGACCCCTAATCAATATGTCGGTTTTTTTATATTAGAAGTATTCATAGTTTCATTTAAATTTCAGTGTATCCCTCACTCCTGGTACGTCGCTATAGACTTCCAGCTGTATGTGGTGTCGCCTATAGTTCTGGTCTGGGTGTATACTGGCAAAAAATACCTCGCTTGGATGGGACTGATAGGCGGACTTGCTGCCGTGTTGATAGCTTCTACTATTTACAGTTTTCACTTAAATCTTCAAGCTGGAAACCTTGTGCCAACGTAAGTACTTAATGAGTTTGATTTTTTTGCTTAAATTATTAAAATCGAAATGAAATATAGTGCTTATACTAAGGGTGTTTTGGAATACAAAATTGTAAAAGAGGATGTATTGCATATTAAATCTTCTTTATAAACAAGTTCGCACGAAGCGCTTTGCTTCATCCTTTATTATGCGCACAGCCAAGGAGTGCAATTAGAGCGGGGGGAGGTTAGTTTTGGGTCTGTTTTAGTTAAAACTGAATTTATTCAGTTTTAACATTCAGTTTTAAGTTCAGTTTTAACCCACCCATGTTCCTTCTTTTGCATTTATGTTCCGGGGCCGCGGTATCTCTTTCGAATGACCCACAACCCCGACAAGGTCGTCCCATCTTCGATCTCATCCTTGTCCTTAGGTTAGATTGAGGTTCAAAGTGAGGTCCCAAGTAAAAAAGGCTGGCAGAAATTGAAATTATCGTAACTTCGCTAACATGTTTTTATGTCTTTTGCAGTCGTTTTTTTACCATGATGGAATACATGGAAAAATATTACTTCAATACTTTGGCACGAGCTTCCCCGTTCTTCGTAGGACTGCTCTTTGGGTACATTCTTCACCTTTACCGCAAGAGTAAAATACAAATACCGTGGGTAAGGTGACCAGACAACTATAGTGCTAGTTAGTGTTGTCAAATATAAAAATAAAAACTGAGCCGATATTTATTACATTAGGAATAGACATCATCAACTGTTTTCCTCTCAAGATATTCAACTATTTACTTTAAAGATAATATTTTTTAAGTAAATTTATTTTCGCACAATTTCTTTTATTTTTATGCTAATATTATACTGTTATTTTATTTATAAACTTTATGTTGTCACTATGGTGCGTATAACTGTAAAGGGTATACGCACCATAGTACATACCAGCACTAACTTTTGTATTGTTGCATAGTTCCTTGTAAGTTTTAGTATGTATTGCTGCTGGTGTACCAAATAAATAAATAAAATAAAGTGATTATATTTTTTTCTTCAGATCTTGGCTATCTTCTTCTGGGCCTGTTCTGCTGGCATTTTGGGAGGAATCTTCTACTTCAAGTATAGAATCAAGCAATTTGACTGGGACAACCAGCTGATAGACAATCTGATGAATTCATTCATGAGGCCTGCTTATGCTTGTGCCATTTGCTGGTTAATAGTTGCGTGTCAGCATGGATATTCTGGTAAGATGCCTTTTATTTTCTTATTTATTATCTCAGGGCAATTTTTTCCCTTACTTTATTTTAACATTTCTATTCTATATTTACAGGTCCTATCAATTGGTTTCTATCTCTTGATGAGTGGCGACTACCAGCTAGGCTTTCATATGGGATGTTCTTATTTCATTACCCTCTCATGTTTTCTCTTAACTCTTCAATTGTATCTCCCACCTACTTCTCCGTTGGCAGTTTTGTAAGTATTCCTAATTCTCCTTAAAAAAATTGTTTTTATATTTTATACAATTCAATATTTTGTAATTCGTTTATTTAATTATTCTTCTTTCCACAGTCGTTTAAGTTTCTGGCACATTTGGTATTGGCTGTGGTGTTTTCCTTCGTCTTTACTATACTTGTGGACTCTCCAATAACAGTTTTATTCAAACAGCTGATGGATTCAGGTATTAAAAAAAAACAATTAATAATCAATTATCTTTCTTCCATTGTGTGTCATTTTACTGTGATTTTTTCTCATAGTAAAATCAACTTTTGTATCAAAAGCCAATAGTTCCGAATATTGAGGTCACATGTTTTATGACTTGCATCAAAATTGTTCATACAAGTTCCGACAGTATGTAAAATAAACATTTATCTTTCAGTACAGAGAAAACCAGCAGTTAAAGATAGCAAAGCTACGAAAGAACCTGATTTCGATAAGAGTGATAAACATAACAATGATCTCAAAAACACGAAAGATGTAGATGCAACCGATGTAAATAAAATCGATTCAATCAAATCTGAGGGTGAAATCGAACACAGAGATGTAAAAGCCGATGCTAGTTCTAGTAAGGTCTTAGAAAACTTGGAACCGATTGAAATTGTTCCTGACAAGAAATACGTCGTTTACGGGAAGAATTATGATGACGATGATAATGTAGTAGTTATTAATGACAGTGGTGTAAATATTAGTTCTAAAAGTGTACCTGAAGTCAAGTAGATCTTCAGTGAAGTTGATGAGGCAAGCAGTAAAAGAAATCTCTGAGATGTTTTAGTCATTTTAATTCTAATTATTAGTGTTTTAACTCTATTTTGCAAATTGCATAGCAACTGTAATTATATGGAAAAGATTAACGTCGCAGAATATTATCCCTTTTAAAGATAATTAATAATCAAGCTACTCACGTCATACGGCGATATTGATCGCGATAAAGAATTATTTTTCATTCATTATTCGATTATTCCGGTTGACCAATCGTTTTGAACGATATCACTAGTAAAATCTTCAATGTCCATTAATGTGGCATTTATATATTATAAGTCAATGGATATTGATGTCAAGTGATATTGATTGATCAATGACACTATAGATACTATACTTTGGTAGACACTGAAGTATCTGCCAATCTCAGACGCCTGCAGCCAGTCTGTAATACTGCAAATTATAATTATATATTAATTTTATACATTAATTATATATTATCGCTTCATATCAGGCGTGTTGCGACCAAACGCAAGAAGAAGTATTTTTTTTATCATTATTGAAAACTTCTCATTATTAGGTTAAGACTATCAGATAATTTATTTTAGCATTAATGAGTTGATTACATGATCAATAAGAAACGGAAAGATTATTTTTGTTAATTACATTCGGAAATATTATTATATTATCTACCTATCTGATTAGAGACTTAAAATTTGTATCGTTCGATAGATAGTATTATATTAGGTAAAAAATTAACTGTAAATAAATATAATATACGAAACAACGAATGTACAAATTAAATAACTTTAAATATTCTCATTGTTTTATCTTATGAAGGCAAAATGCAGATGAAAATGCCAAAAAGCCTATGAACATAGGTACAAAAAGCTAAATCTAGTTTGTCGATTTCATTATTTGAACCCTCATAAAAAGTTCCACTGTGGCCCTGAACTCAATATTTTCCAGAAAATACCATGTTATTTTAGTCCATTCCTCTTTTCAGCAAACTAATTCAATTCCATCAGCCAGTCAGAACTTTGAGAAAAGAATACTAGATCAACATGATTTTCAGAACGAAAATATAATAACATACATTCCAAGCCAAGCTTATTCTATTCAGCACAATACTTTATTTGCAAACAAAACACTTTTGCCTTTTACAATAAAACCTCTCTACTCGTATGTACCTAGTTGAACCAAATACATTTAAAATAATACCTTCGTTGTTGAATTATTCCACTCCGTTCCTGAAAGTGGAATTTCAATATTATTAGTGTCAACTTTGTCTTACTCATCGACATTGATGTAAAATATTTACCAAAACTGGTAGTATAAGATGAAATGTGTATCTAACTAGCTTCCGCCTGAGACTTCGCTCTCTTAAATTCTTTTATTATTATTTTTTTCGGATGGAAAATTTATCAAAATTGACTTCCCACTCCTCTCTAGATGGAGCGGAAGAGAATGTTAGGATTTTACTGACTCAACCCATCCATGTTCCTTCTTTTTTCCTTTGTGATCCGGAGCTGCGGTATCTTTTTCGACCAACAACCCCAGCAAGAAGTGGCCCCCTAAACTTTTTACTGACATGTTTTTGAAGCGCGTGTGGAACACGAACGCATTTAAAAACAGCTGCTTGTGTCATACCTATGTGAGAGTAAGTTTTCTGTCCAGTAATTTTTGCGTGAAAAAAGAACATCCATCATCGCAAAATTTTACGTTAATCCTTATCCTTACTAATATTATATAAGCGAAAGTGAGTTAGTTTGTTTGTTGGTTACCTCTTCACGCTTTAATGGCTAAACCGATTTTGATGAATTTTGGTACAGAGATAGTTGGGAACCAGAAGACGGACATAAGCTAATTTTTATTAAAAAAAAGTGGGATATGATGGAGACCGAGGGAAGAAAAGGGAAAACTTAGCGTTGCTATTACAAATCAATCAGGCGCAAGAACAAAAACTGCAGGTCTGCTTGGTGTGCCAAATTTAACGCGAGCGATGCCGCGGGCGAAAGCTAGTTTATAATATAAGTAGGATAGGAAAAGATATGCTTAATGCTGTGGATAAATTATCCAACACTAATAGCCCTGAAAAAAAAATGAATATATTAGTGCTACTAACATTCTACTTCTTCCTGCTAGTGCGATAACTTAATGGGGCAGAGCGGAATAACCCCTGCTGTTGCAGATACCGAGATCGCATGCATTACGATTCCTTTTCTCCCCATTCTTATACAAGAGGGAAATGCATTACCCTTTGTAGGTTGACATCTGAAAGCATAAACGGTGCCTTGTTTGCATTCGCTTTTATGCTCTGTGAAAAAGTTTTCCGACATTATGCGAGGTTGTTGACCGCGTGATGTGGGGTGTTTAAAATTTTATGCTTTTATTCTGGTGTATGATTTCTTTTTGGATATCTTATACTCTACAATGATGTTGTATTTAAAAAACAAAAAAACGTTGCCGCACACTAAGATTTCTCCTATATTGTGGGTGTGTTTACAAACTTTTAAACTCACATACACAAACAGCCAGACCCGGACCATCTATCTATCTGTAGGCAATACGAATATTTTGTTGATTTGAAGCTTATCACTAAATGAACATTAGGTATTTAATTCTTATGAACAACTTCTTTTGCTCAGAGAACTTCGCTATATTTTGCTTACTTGCAGATAGTACTACAACGTTACATTACTACATACACAAGACTTAATTCACATAACTTTACTACACTATACTTAATTCACATTCCGCACGGCCAAAGAATTCTTACACATTGCTGTCAAAAAAAATACCCTAAAACCTGACACGTTCGATGCCAGTGCTGATTCTTAGACCAAAAAGAAAACAAAAAATTTGAATTTGGAGTACTACATTATAAGAACTTCTAAATGTAGAATTAGACTTTTTTTTTAAATCAAATACTCAATTCAGGTACTGGCAGAAAATAAAAGTGACGTTGTAATCTAGTATTGTCTTCTTACTTCACTAGTATTCAAAGGACAAAGCAGCAGGTGAAACCGCTGGGCACAGCTAGTAAGTATATGAAACGCTCTTGCCCAGCAGTAGGATTTTAATTGCTTTTAAAAATAAATTAAGGGCACGCTTATAATAGCACTTCAAAAGCTTTATAAATAAAAATTCTTATAATAACTTTATTAAGTCAAGTTATTGTTATAACAAAGGATAAACTTCCCAAGTTCATATTATTATCCACATACTCTCTACCCAAACTAATAATACATGATTTAAACTGCCAAAGCTTTTACGTAATTAAATTACGTACACAAACCGTTTATTGTCTTGAAACTAGTTAGAAATTATATTTACAAAATATTACATAATCTATTTATGTCGGTAAATATAACTGTAATAAAATGGAGCATTGGTATTTTGTACGTAAATATTAAATGATTGGATTTATCGAGATTTCTTGTCAGTTATTATATATTGAAAATTGGAAAATAAAATAATGGAATTTATTTTATATTGAGATTGTGAATTAATGAGGAAACTGTTAAAAATGTATGAAAATAAAAACGTGTTTTGATAACACTAAAAATAACAATTTAATTATACCAATTTGACTGATAGAAAAACTAAAAATACATTGTCCATGGATATCAAGTAATGTTTTATTACTCAGCTCGTAGAAGTAAAAAAAATAATATCAGAAACAAATAAACGACAAATCACCTTAAATTACAATACACGATTAACATTTTAAAAAAATTAGATTATTGAAAAAAACACTTTTTAACAGAAATATATTTATTTTATAGTTATATTTAGTTTTAGTTTGTTATTGTTAGACGACACGGTTGGCGCAGTGGATGAGCGATCGACTGCCGCGCTGCGTGTCGCGGGTTCAAACCCCGCACGGAACAAATACATATTTGTATGGCCTACAGATAATTGTTCCGGGTCTGGCTGTTTTTGTATGTGAGTTTAAATGTTTGTAAACGCACCCACGATACCGGAGAAATTCCTTGTATGTAGCAACGTTTTTTTTTTAATATATATATATATATTATATAAGATTTATATATATTTTTAATATTTACATTTTAGCCACACCAATATATATTTACTCTATACTAATGTAAATTGTAATGGAAATTGTTTTCTTCCAATTCTGAACTTAACTCACTTCGGGAGCCTTCGGGCTACCTCGGCTATGGTCGCTTTTTATTGCTCTAAATCAAGCAGGGTCATCGATCGACAGTACTTGATCTGGATTCTGCTAGTAAACGCCTGTTCTCTCTGTAAAATCTAGACTTACGCAAAGTACTAGATTCCGCTAATCTTTACTGTATCGTCTCACTTGTTGTCCCTTTGTGTTGTATAATTTACTAGCTTTTGCCCGCGGCTTCGCTCGCGTTAAATTCGGGGTAACACAGTTTGGCGGTAGTCGGCGTACCGATCGCACGAGTACACGGCGTTACTTAAAGCTACTACATAATATTTACGTATCTTTAAATCGGACGGTGACAGTGATTGTCAACTCAAATTTATCTATCAAGTCTGGTGAAATGTTTACCTGTAAGCGTTGTGACGTTGAATCCAGAGATGGTGCTACGTGTGTTGCCTGTAAGGCGAAATATGATTTTCCCTGTGCTGGGTTAACTGAGGCTGGGTGGAGAAAACTTGGCGAGCGTAAATTGACATGGAGATGTCAAAGCTGCAAGGTTACCCCGGTTCCCAGTCCTCAAACTGGCGGTATGAAGGCATCACCGGCGAGTTCGGAGACCATCATGGTTGAGCTTCAACGTCTCTCAGCTAAAATGGAAGCATTGCCTGCGCTGATTGAAAGCGTGAAGGCAATCCAGAGCGAGCTTGCGGAATTAAAAACCATACGGCACGAAGTCTCGGAAATGAAGTCGTCTGTTGAGTCCTACGGTCAAGAAATTAAAGCTTTGACAAGCAAAGTGTCAGGTCTGGAGGAAGAAATTGAAAGTATGAAGAAAACTAAAGAAGTTATAGTCAATCTGCAGGATCAAATTATCCAGCTTGAGCATCAGCAGTCTGAGAATGAACAGAGGTCTCGCATGAACAACATTGAAATTAAAGGAGTGCCACTATCTAAGGATGAAGACCTGTTCTCGATTATGGCTAAGATTTGCAACGCAATCGAATTTAATGTACAAAAAGAACAGATAAACTACATAGCAAGGGTGCCGACGCGTAACGACAAACTAAATAAAAACATTATTTGTTCTGTACACAACAGTTACTTAAAGAACGATTTTATAGCTGCTGCAAGGAAATATAAAAAACTGAGTACTGGAGATCTGGGTTTACATGGCAACAATAGGGTGTATATTAATGACCACCTAACACTGGAAAATAAGCTCTTACTTAATAAAACCAAAGCTCAAGCCAAAGAACGTGGCTTCGAACATGTATGGGTAAGAGGTTGCAAAATACTCGTACGAAAAAACACCACGTCTCCAAAACACTGTATCAAAACAGAGCAAGATTTAAAAAACTTTGTATGTTAATCAAAACGTCTCATTTTGGCAAAGAGTTTGTTTTCTTTATATTGTGAACACATTAACGTTAATAGTGAACTTGTTTGACTTATGTTTGAATAACATAGGTACGTATTTTTTGCACGCATTCCATTCTCTCCTGCCTTTTGTTCTCTTATCGCTATGCGTCGCCTATTCATTCGGCTCATTAAGCTTTGTTTTATACCATTTTATACTCTACGCGTGTACACTTAGAGGTGAAATCCGCTTACACTTTAATTTTCTTACTTATACCTATAATTTTAAAACTAAATCTTGCTATCATTTCAATATAATTTCTTGCGATTTTTCTATGCAATTGTATGTGCTTCATTCAGCTTTCGCTTTATATTACCACCATATGCTACTTAAGCTGAGTTGTATTACTTATAGCAATATTAACTTGGTATTGGCACTAAGTCTGAGTGTACCTGATATCTTTTCAACTAGTATTCTGACGTTACATATGATTTATAATGGCACCTATTAGTATTTTCTATCAAAATGTTCGAGGACTGCGGACAAAAGCATCTGTGTTCTACAGAAATGTCTGTATGAATTCTTTTGATGTCATTTGTCTGACGGAAACATGGCTTATTGATGGTATATCCGATAGTGAACTCTTTGATGATAGATATTTTGTATGGAGACGTGATCGAAATTACGCGCACACCAAGCAATCTTTGGGTGGGGGGGGTCTTAATAGCAATACGGCGTGAACTCGTTGCCGATGTCCGTAACGAATGGTGTTCGTCGGCCGAGGATCTGTGGGTTACATTAACCCTACATCAAAAGAAACCCAAAGTAACCTATAAAATACATTTATGTGTTGTGTATATATGTACTCAGCAATCAGGAAACTCTTTAATGTTACAACTAAATAATTTTACTAATAACTTAGCTGATATAGTTCTGAAACACCCCGCAGACAAGTTTTTGGTGCTCGGCGACTTTAACCAACCAAACATTGACTGGCGCGCTGCGGCGGACGGTGATCATCTGTGTCCTGGTGGTTTGCATGGTCCTATTCAAATTAGTTTTTGTGATACTCTTGCCGCTTGCAGTTTGCTACAGTACAATTCACATTGTAACGTAAATAACAGGATTCTCGACCTCGTCTTGTCTAATAGCGAAGTAGCTGTCACTTGCTGCCTGGATCCCCTTGTGTGCGAAGACGCACATCATAAGGCACTCTGCATCTCTGCCGACTTCGTTCAACTGCACCAGCTGCATTCTAGGCCTCGAATCAAGTTTTTGTATAGTCAGGCAAATTATGACGCCATAATTAACGAAATGATGGCAATCGATTGGCCGCTGCAGATAAATTGTAGGCCTCTTGAAGAAGCTGTTAAATTCTTTTATGACACTATCAACTTGCTCCATAATACACATATTCCATCTAAAAATGTCGATCCAAGAGGCAAATACCCTCCCTGGTACAAAAGCCCCCTTATCAAATTAATTAAAGAAAAGTCTAAATACCACTCTAAATTTAAAACGTATGGCAATCTCTCAGACTACCAATCTTTTGTTACTTTACGCCAACGCGCTAAGGATCTTGAAACCAGAATGTTTGACGACTACATAGCAAACATTGAATTAGCTATTTCTAAACATCCGAGGGCTTTTTGGCAATATGTGAAATCCTAGCAGCAAACAAACTGTTACCCATCTATCCTTAAACTTGCTGAAGTGTCGTCTGGCAATGGGGAGGAAATATGCGACATGTTTGGCAAATACTTTTTTTCGAACTTCCAAGAGCGACGCAATGTGAATGCTACATCAGCCACTGCGGATCAACTAAACCAGTCTACTGGTGGTATATCAGACATCAGCTCTATCGATGTGCGGGTGGAGGAAGTATTGCGGTTGTTAAAGCAAACTAATATCAACAAATCCGCTGGCCCGGATAATATTTCGCCAATCTTTATAGTAAAATGTGCTGAGTGTCTATCTATTCCTTTGACATTATTATTTAAACGGTCATTTAGTTTGAGAGTGGTGCCTACAATCTGGAAGTCAGCGTATATAACGCCGATTCACAAAAAAGGACCTAAGGACAATGTTGTTAATTATAGACCGATCTCGAAACTCTGCGTGTTCGCTAAAATTATGGAAAAAATCGTACACGTACAACTTTCTTCTGCACTTAAATTAAGTTTCTCCGAATACCAACATGGATTTTTAAAAGGTCGCTCCACGACCTCTAACCTAGTGGTCTGTAGTGACTTTATTTCAGAGCATATGTCCAGGAGGTCTCAGGTCGACGTTATATACACTGACTACAGCAAGTGTTTTGATCGAATAGATCATGAGCTTCTAATGCGCAAACTGCTTGGAATCGGTGTGAGGGGCAGCTTGTACAGATGGTTTGTGTCGTATGTTGAAAATAGATGCCAGACTGTAGTCCTTAATGGTTACACATCAAGAGTAATGTACCTTCCTTCGGGGGTTCCACAAGGATCCTTATTGGGTCCTCTTTTATTCAATATATTTGTAAATGACATCGCCCCTTGTTTCCTAAATTCAAAAATTTTACTTTACGCGGATGACATGAAAATTTTGAGTCAAGTTTCGAGCATTGAGGATGCACACCTACTACAGGAGGATTTAGACCGTTTCTATAATTACTGCATTAGAAATAGGCTGGACTTAAATATTTCCAAATGTTATGTGTGTACATATACCCGTAAGCCAAACCCTATTATCTATGACTATAAATTTGCAAATACCTCAATTGCCAGAGTCAACGTCATCAAGGATCTTGGGGTAATTTTTGACTCAAAGCTTTTGTTTGATTCGCACATTGAGAATGTGGTCAACAAGGCTTCTAAAGCACTGGGCTTTATTTTTAGGGTCTCCTCAGAGTTTAAACATGTTAAAACCATCAAAATACTTTACTGTGCTTTTGTCCGTAGCCATCTCGAATATGCTTCTCAAATTTGGAATCCAAATTACAATGTATACATTAATCGCCTTGAAAGTATACAAAAGAGATTTTTAAGGTATATTCAATATCGTTCAAATTCTTATCTTCCTAATTATACTCGACGGTGTAAGAAATTTCATATTCTTCCTTTACATGAGCGAAGAAAAATTGCAGATCTTGCTTTCCTTTATAATGTAATGAACGGTTCTATTGACGTCCCTGAGCTGGTGGCCAAGATTGGACTTCGTGTACCTTCTGTGTTTCTTAGGAGACCTCGTCTCCTTCATGTACCTATTGTTAAAACTGTCTACAGGAATAACTCTTATATTTTAAGAGTATGTCGAATATTTAATATCGTTTGCCGTGATGTTGACCTAGATTTATTTACAAATAGTGTCCAAAAATTGAAAAAAATGTTGAATAACTTTTTCTTTCAAGATTAACTTTATTTTGAAATGTGTTTTTGTTTGTTTTCTATTCTGTTTTGATATTATTTAGATGTTTAACTATCACGCTGGTTATGCCTTTTGTTAATTCTATACATATATTTTATAAGTGGAAACTTGTAATTGGCCTTCGTTTTCATATTGTATCTGACTATTGAACTGTTTTAGCTGTAAGTTTTCTTAAAAGTAATAAAATAAAATAAAAATAAAATAAAATAAAACACAGTTCTCCTTGCGCCTTATTGATTTGTAATAGCAACGCTAAGTTTTCCCTTTTCTTCCCTCTTTCTCCCTCACATCCCACTTTTTTTTTAAATAGCTTATGTCCGTCTCCTGGTTCCCAACTATCTCTGAACCAAAATTCATCAAAATCGGTTAAGCCATTAAAGCGTGAAGAGTTAACAAACAAACTCACTTTCGTTTTTATAATATTAGTAAGGATCCTTTGTCAAAAATAGTTATTTGTAGTAGTAAGGATTGTAAAAGTCCCGAGTAATTAATATACACATATCAACGAAAAATCGATCGTTTTAATACCTTTAAAGAAAAAACGGCCGAACACCGATCTCCGGAGGGTTCCTTACAAACTTGCGACATAAACGGCCATACCTTTTGACCGCAAAACCTTGGAGGGTTGATTTTTTCTCATCTCCAAGGGACCACAACAGACTTGGGTATATGGTTTTAATTTGAACTCGATACCTTGTGTTCCGGAAATTAAAAGTCTTGACAGACAGACAGTGAACAAAGTCATCAAAAAGGGTTCCGTTTTTGGAACGAAGTTCCTTATCGCGCGTTGCGAAGGGGGGCTAGATGAAAAAAAATAAGACCAAAAGTTGTAACGACACTTTTTGCTATAGTTGTAAGCCGTGCGGCGTGCGCGTATTTCTCTGTCTGTCTCTCTCTCTCTCTCATAGAAAGCAAGCCAGTTATTTTCGTTTCGTCTTTCTATTTCGCATTGAACAGTGTGGTATCGCGACGATTATTTTTGTTGAGTGTATACAGGTTTTTTTTCTATCCGGGTGTTTCTTGACACCTTTCATGTTTTTTTCCTTTTGAGGTACGGAACCCGAAAAAAGAAAAATTAAATGAGACACTGAGTAATCTCTTCTATCACACTTCACCGTAACTACTTCTAAACTGTCCATACTTAGTACTTCCAAACAAAGCTTTCTCAACAACAACCGAGATAAACTTTTCTCTCATTTCATTTATTCACCGCTCGACTATTCCGAAAGAACACAATAATAAGTCCAAAGTTTAGTTCCCAAACCCAGTGACTAAATTAGAAGTTCTACTTAACGAATTCACTAATTAAGTTGAGAAGTTTGCTCCCATTAATTGGAGCCGTAAAGGAGTTCAAGACGATTAGCACATCGATTTTCAATTCAAGTGCGATATCGAAAATTGCTTTATTTGCTTTTGTCCGATTTTTTGGATGGTAACGAATGTTAATTGAAAGATTTTATTTCGTGCTGTTTTTTTGTCATTGGAAAATTGAAGTTAATGCCGTGATTATTGTTTTTTTAGGGTTCAGTAATTCAAAAGAAAAAAACGGAACCCTTATTGGATCACTTTGTTGTCCTGTCTGTCTGTCTGTCAAGACCTTTTATCTCGGGAACTCGTGGGGTACCGAGTTATAATTAATACCATGTACTCAAATCGGTGGTCCCTTTGTGCTGTAAATCAACCTAATAAGTGTTTGCAGTCAAAAGATATGACTGTTAATGTCGCAAGATGGTACGGAACTCTCGGTGCGAGAGTCTGAATTGCTCTTGGCCGGTTTTTTTTCTTTACTTTTAAATTAGGAATCTTAATTTTAAAAAAAATGTTTCTTGAAATCTCTTTGCGCACACAAAAAGTGCTGGCACAAAATAAAACACGTTCAGAATATAACAACAAAACCTTTACATCGATCAAACTGACATTTAGTATGAACTTTTTCCTGGTTACCAGCCATCACCAGCACAATAAAAACCTACACCCAAACGTGTCTTTTAGTTTTTTTTATTACTATAAGTTTAATGAAATTTGAAAATGTAGCGCTTGCAACACCACACAATCGTGTGAAAACTCACATTCGGCAGCTGGCAGTTGATAAATAAAATGAAAGTACTATATAGATATGATAATATACAGCGACATCTTCAAAACATTATCTTCGCCTTCATAACCCAAAACAATTACATTCAAAGTAAGAAACAACTTACCTGACTTTACCACACTCAACAAAGGAACAAACTCACACACTCACTTGTTTCCAAGTTCATTCACTCAATCACTCAGTTTGTGCGTCGTTCCAACTCAACTCGTCTGCCCTTCGTCACGGTAAATCAAGAGTCTGTCATCGTTATACATTTGCGTTTGTTTATTCTCTTTGAATGTCCTTCAAATGAATTATTGTTTATTTACGCTCCAGTTTAAATAAACAAGGTACTGGTAGGTTAAGATAGGACGTACCTAATCATTTCTAATTGACGATGTTTGTTGAAAATTGTGCTTTGTTGTCACGATCAGAAATTATAATTTTGGTTGATTATATTGAGGAGGTACACTGTTTCATGTTTGCACAAGGGGATGGATTGTGTCCAATCGTTTGACTCGTCCCTATTACATGGGATTTAATCATAACTGGTGAAAATTGGGTGTACTAATAAGTACACCTTTGTCTAACCTTTTGTGTAAAGATTTAATAATTTACTAGCTGGCGCCCGCGGCTTCGCCCGCGTGATGATCGAAAAAAAGTATTCTATGTGTTATTCCAGACTATAATCTACCTCTGTTCCTAATTTCATCAAGTCCCGTTTTGGCGTTGAAGACTAACAACTATCCATACATCCGCAATTATAATATTTTAAAGTAGGTTTTTACAATTTTTTTTACACATAGTAGACAGGACAAGAAAAAAATAATTAAAATTTGAGTACAAAGGTACTGCTTATTTCTTAAGAAATTTCTGCCAGTAGAGGTGTGAAAGGGGGTGTGAAAAAAAATGTAGACGATGGTGTGTGACATAGTACGAGTAAAATATGTGTATGTGCCTTTACCTATCATAAACTTACATATTATATAAGTTGAACTTGAACTTGAACTCTTCATTAATGGCTTTTGTGGACGAGAGATACCACAATTTTGCCAATAACACGTGTACTGGAAATAAACTATCAAACGCTGGAGAACATTTAGCAAGTAATCACAGTAATTAAAAAATATAAAAACAATAAAAGTATTTCTTTGCAAATTTAGATTATCATTTCATATGACAGAATGACAGAAAAGAAAAGAGACTATAAGTAAAAAAAAAAAATATTATATAAGTTAATATTAATAAATATTTAATGAATAAAAAATATTTTCGCTCTGTCACCACTATGTCAGACTTAGTAGTGTCATTACTTATTGTAAACAATAACAATATGAATGTGCTGTCTCAATCTTATTTATTTTGTATTGAATTTTGTAATATATAATTATAATTACTATAGCTGTTTTACCTGAAGTAAATGAATCTTATTTATTGCTGATTGATCTCCACTTCGTGCTCTCTTTGACTAACTTATGAATCACTAGCTTTTGTCCACGGCTTCGCTCGCGTTAAATTCGGGGTAACACAGATCCCCTTTCCTGATTTGCAGGTACAGTCAGCATCAAAAGTCGATGACCAAATTCAGATTTTCAAAATCACTGTGCATTATATCACCCATAACTCGCTCAACAGTATTTTGCGTCAGTATTGAATGAACATCATTAAAGTTCAAAATTAACTGAACACTACTCGTCAAAGGTCACTGAACACCATTTTGCCAAAAATTGCTGATCGTTATAATATCCGAAAACATCTTAACATTCAGTTTTACAAAAGTCACTGCACAATATAAAATACTTGTTTTGGTTTTCTAGTGTAATCACGGCAACGTCCAAAAATAACTTAACATCATAAAGAACAAAAGTTACTGAACATTACTTTGTTTCGGATACGTAGCGTGTAAACTTTGACGGCACGGTTGGCACAGTGGCTGAGCAATCGACTGCTGCGCTGCGTGTCGTGGGTTCGATTCTCGCACGCAACAAATATTTGTATGACCTGCAGATAGTTGTTTCGGGTCTGGCTGTTTGTGGATGTGAGTTTATTTGTTTGTAAACGCACCCACGATACAGGAAAAGTTCCTAGTGTGGGACAAAGTTTTAAAAAAAACTAATACTATCAAAAGTAGCTTAACTGCAAACTAAACACGTGCGCGTTACTATCTTCAGAGTTTTAGAACCAATCTTGTCCTATCCAAACTAAATCATGTAAAAAAAAGTTAAATGGATAGATCTTTTCTACCAACCTGCTTGGACCGAGTGAAAATGCATAAAAAACATGGCAGGCAGCTGTCAACGCCTCTTCTTATTTTTGTTTTAAAAACAAAAGACGACAGAAGAATATGGTGTCAGTTATCAATTGCGCTTTAGTGACAAATAAATATTATTAATGCCATTTAATAGGTATTCCTGTTGGTATTACGTCAAGTTTGAAATAGGATTGATAGCTGTCACACGTGCTGGAGAGATATTTTTTTTCTAAACAAAAAAAATATTAACGGTATTGATTTATCGAACCATTTAATTTAATTTTGTTGATAATAAGTAAAAGGGTGGTGATTTATATTTGCATGTGTCTATTTAATTTATATACCAAGCACATATTATACGTACCGAAATACACACACATAAAACCCAAAACATATTTCATTTTGTTCAGGGACTTTAGAGATAAACCATGGTATGCTATTTTTGTCAAAAATTTGTTCAGACACTTTAGAGACGAAGAATGTTATGCTTTTTCTAATATAACTTTGTTATGTGACTTTTGAAAAGTGGTGGTCACCTACTTATGGCCTTTTATGATAATCATTTATTTCTGGCGCTTGTCATGTTGATCGATTTAGGTGTAATACGGTGTACAGTGATTTTGAAAATCTAAATGTGATCATCAACTTTTGATGCTGACTGTACCTGCTACCTGTAGTTTTTGCCCTTACGCCTTATTTATTATAATAGCAAAGATAAGTTTTACCTTTTCTTCCTTCTTTCTCCCTCATTTTCTTTTTTTTTAAAAAAAATAGCCTATGTTTGTCTCCAGGGCCTCAACTACCTCTGTACCAAAATTCATCAAAATCGGTTTAGCCCCTTAGGCGTGAAGACGTAAAAAACAAATAAACAAACAAACAATTCACTTTCGCTTTTATAATATTACTAAGGCATCTAGTAGTCATCGCTGAATGTCATAAAAAGTACTACAATGAACACAACTGGCAAGAAAAAAACAGTTAACTATTGCTCACCTCCAGGTTTCTAGTTGGAGACGGCATAGAAACTGTGGTGAAACTACTTGGAAGCTGCGTCAGTTTCAATTCCATAAAGTGTACGCTTCAATGCCGCTGGCGTGCTGTTAACAGTTCGGAAATACGGATATAGTGTTACAAAACTTGATGTTATTTCTTACTTGCTACTGTCGAAAAAAACAATAAGTGTTAAGGTGCGTAACATTAATATAATTAATATTTTCACTTACAATTAATTTTAACAATCTAAGTCCATTTATTAGAAACATCAAAAACTGAGTATGTCATGATTAATAAAATTTAAAAATGTATATAAATAAAAATATATAATAGAGGTTTCTATTATATATTTTTTTAAGCAAATGGCTATTACAGCGTAGGTTTAATATAATTAAAAACTGTTGCAACGAAGAAGTCAATAATGACGGTGGAATCCTTATATCTTGAGTTTCTGTTCTGTTTCTAACATAAAGTTTCGATCTGCATCTGCAAAGAAATACGGTAGGTTATTTTTTTCTATTTTATGTTTTAAATACTATTAATACTGGCTAAATTACTCTCTCTGGATATATTTAGCGATTATCATTTGCGAACTATTGAAAGACAATCGTCTTTTAGCAGTATTACAAATAATATTGGCGACTTTGTGGTATCCACTCAACAAAAACCATTTATGAAAAGTTGACTTTGAAGTTGAATTATTACATTGATGCTATAATGTCTTTGCAATATTATTTTACAAGTTTTAAGATATTTTGCTGCGTCTTAACAGGGTCATGTACTCATTAGTTATACGCCTAGCATTTATATGCTATATACGAAGTTATCTTCATACAGGTTTTTAATTAAATAAATAAAATGCTAAATTTTCAACTTCAATGTCCAACAATTTACTTATATTACACAATAAAGTTATCTTCAGCACGTAATATTCAGCGTCAGCTGTTTATCAATACGAAATTCTATAAATCCTTTAGGCAAGATCTTAACCTTCCCATAGACACGAAGGCGACGCATAAATCAAATAACTTTTCAAAGCACGTCCTCATGAGTTTTGACCAGAGAGATACGAATGAATTGATATGGATATAGCCTTATGAATTCATGACCTGCCTTCGAATAAATCTTTAAGACTGGTAGAGGAAAAACTTGCGTAGTAAGTTATTGTGTAGTTGGGAACTAGCACTAGTTAGAAAAAAATATTGTTTATGCTCCTAATGGATTCTTGTTAAATAAAAGTAATACGGCAGGCCATTTTATGACATTGTTCTATTTTCAATACCACAGCTTATAATGGAAAGTTAAGTTCTAAAAGGGAGCATAAGGTCAAGGCAGGTCTTCTTTTGTTTGCTAAACAAAGCCTTTTAGTAGGATGCTCAAAATAAACCTAAAAAATGAAGTACAGTAGTGAGACATTCAGTTCATGTCTGAACAACTCTTCATAAATTCTGAATTCTTTGACCCATCCTAGCGTTGAATATATTTCTATGTGTACAACCCGGTAGCTGAATATGTAATCATATCAGAGCAACCCTTATGTGCCACTGAAGCAGACCCTTACTCTCGAAATTGCAATCTATTAGGGTATGGGACGCACGAGACTTTTTGCCAACCCAACTTAGGTAGACATGAATAAGGAAAAAGTTAATTCTATAAAACATTTTGAATTCCAACACCTTTAAGAATCTCACGCATTTGGAGACGGGAAGCTGAGCCTGATAGTTATCTGAATGAATTCTATGAAACTTAAAACAGGCTAACCACGAAATGCTTTCGCCGTTTCGTCGCAAAACTTTCCACTCAAATGTTTTCCACGGTCGGACGGACCACGCCGCAACAAAGCCAAAATTGGGCTGTGTTGCAAACCACGAGCGTTCTTTGAACATTTTCTATAACAACGGTCTGACTGACCTATTTTTTGTTATAATCGTTGGGTGTTTTAATCAATCTTCAATGAATGAAAGGAGTTTTAACGTTGGAACAGTCCCCATTTATGAGATTGTTTCAATTCTTGTAATTTGCAATTCATCTGTGAGCGCAGTGTTTGGAATACTTGAAGTTTTAATTTATACCGTTCTAGTGACTCGCCAGTGGCTTTGCAAGCGTTGAATTAATACACCGAAATCTTTCTTTGGAGTTGTTTTTAATGATGGTTGAGCCGTAACGGATTCCTCGTGGAAGGATTATGATTACTCTAAAGAGATAGACGCTACTGCTAAATGAAAGAAGCCTGTCTTATACAATATGTTTGGCGGTCACGGACTAGCAATATTCTATGTACTTATATAAGATACATTCGTGTACTCAAATTTATTGATTTTAAAAAAAAATACTACCATTTTTTTCACAAAATTTAATTTTGTTTCCTAAAGTTACGAAAATGTAAGCCCATCATTTCTTAATTTTAACGATAGACAATATTGTTTCCCTTTGAGTACACCTATTTTCGTCTCAGTAAGACCAATACTTTGAGAGATATGATTATTTTTTGTACACGCATAGAAAATATCTCAAAACGGCTGCCAAAAAGCGAAGAAGTGAATTAGACCCAAGTGTGTAGCGTAATAGTATATTAAAACACTCGATACATAAGTATCTAGAATATCGCTAGTCCATACACATTATTACACATTGTATAAAAATAGGTTGCCAACATCGAATATTATTAAAGAAAAAAAATGATTCACACTTTATATTGATTGAATTCTACGAATACAAAAATGAAAGTTTTGATAGGAAAATGAGTATAGAGAGGGAGAGGTATATTAATATAAATATTGGAATAGCACGAGTGTTCAAAAAGTGTTATTGTGGTAGGTGACAGACTAGTAATACATCATTACTTGCTCTATTTACGATCTTGTCGGGATTCTTTCGCCAGATGTATATTTCTGATATAAAATGGGGACACAATTTTATTTGGGACAAACACAATACTTTTACATAGTAGACTCCTCCCGAATACTTATATTATACTGGGTTTTACTGTCATTCCCACGTCAATTTTCGATTTCCTATTTTTGACATGTTTCACTTTTCTTATAATCAAAGTAAAGTAAAACTTATTTGCATAGATTGTAGGTACATAAAGTAGGGAGTAACATGGTTTTTTTTTTTTATTATTTCATAAATATACTGACCTTCTATTACGAGTAGAACTTAAACATAATTGGGTAAATTTGGGTGTATATCAACCAACATCCCTCTTGCTGTCTCCGAAGCGTTAGTTATGCTTTTGGAGGTATTATAAGTTAGTACATAATCATGGATTCGTCTTTCTCAGCCATTTTGAAACAAACTAACATTACCATTTAAATCAGCAAACTCAATTCCTCAGCTATTTGCCTAACCAAAATTGTTTCCAAGTGTTGAATATTTAGTGTTACCAAAATTTTAATACGTTCAGAGATAAGTCTATTTCGTTTCTAGTTTACGAATTGGATTACAACTCAAGAGCCCAAGGGACGTCTGCTACCTGCCCATAACATTTCAATCTCGTTAAATATTCACCGAATAGTTACGGCATTTTTGGCGAGAACTGCAAAGTTTAGATTAAGTTCGTCTTTGGCTTTCGGCGTCAATATGCCTTGGTGGGGAAAGCGAATAAAGATCGTATTGTTGAGAATAAAAGGCACTTTTTAAAATAGCAAGTTTTTCAAAAATGTTCTTCAAGTTGCAAGATAAACTGTGGAAAGGGTTATGACAGTAGATTTTAATATTTTTGTTCAAGGTCTTTCAATCGATGTGAGGAATTTGTACTGAAACTAACGATTAGTTCGATTATTGCCTTCTCTTGACAACATCGATAGAAAGGTTTTATGTTAGGCAGGCACTGTGCAAACATGGGCATACTTATGTCTTGTGGCCGATACAAGCTACCACTTTCTATATGACCAGTATGAAATCAGCTGCTACAGGATACAGTAACTACTACAACTCCTACAACTCTAGAAATTGGTAGTTTGCATAAGACATTAGACACGAAAGTGTCATCGTTTGCGCAACGCCTTAGGTTTAATAGACTACCGCAAAAATAATAATCAAATCTCCTGAATCTCTCTTAATTTGACAGTTCGTTTGGCGCAACGAATGAGCGATTGTGGGTTCGATCCCCATGTGAAAAGATGTTAGTATATGTGAACTTAAATGTTTGTGAATATCCACGTTACGGGAAAAGATGTTAAAGTTGGGTAAAACAAAAAATTAATTTCAGGTATTAAGAATTAAATTAAGGTATAGTTGCGGCTTTTTTTTGTTAGCCTATTCTCCCCGACTCCTGGGCAAAAGCTTCCCCTTTCTTCCACTTGTCTCGATGATGTGCTTTGGTTCTTATCCCAAAATAAAATAAAAATATTAATCAAACCTACTTTGATCTAAAAGATCACAGACCAAGAAGACCATCAGATAGCAATATATGTTTAAATACCAAGTTTTTAAATTACAATTTCGTTTGAGCTCATTATTAGAGGAAAAACGAAATTTAAAACCTGATAATCGCTGGCTCATTCTTGCGAACGACTGCTTTATAGATTGTATCCTATTTCTGTTCCACAAATAAAATTTCATCTCTAGCAATAAAATTTTCTTGAAGGAAGCGCGCCAATCTTTGCAATTGGAAGCGTAGATTTTATTGCTTGCAAATGATCGTGCTACTAAAGGCTTTACAAAACACTTCAAAAGTAGCTGACAATCAATAAAAAAAACAATAGTAAGAAAAGTATTTTTTTACATTTTCAAAGAAAAGTATCCTTGGAAGTCGGTTATTTTTGAAAAAAAGTTTTTTTAACATCGTTCTTCCATATGACAAAAGGTCATAAACTCATAACAACCATTCAATAAACTAATGGAGTTCTTTCATTGGCTGAATACGATACCAAACATGCATTTCGATACATAAGTGAGGTTATCGATGTTTATCGCATGTGTAATTACAAGCACTATTAATGTAATTGCTTACGAAAATGTTTTGACAACCTGTCTGAACAAGGGGTATTGTATTACCCAGTACTAAATGGGTTGTGGACGTCAGATAGGCAGGCAGGCTGTCCATGTAAAATACACAAACATAATTTGGTAAGGACTAGGTTGATGATAATGTTGGGTTCGAAGATGTTTTTTTTTCAAGATTGGATTGCGACGAAATTGGATTGTATGAAATTATTGTAAAAATATTACAAACTTCTTTATTTGAATTTAATTTTGTTAACAATTTCATGGGTATTAATTTATTAAAAAATGTGTTTTTTTTTTAGTTTTTAGACTACAATATTTTTAGTTCAATGTGCCATGATTTTACATACCCAGTTAACTTGTACCTAAGTTAATTTTAGCTACAACTTCGACAAATACCGGAGGAGGCTCTCGTTAGGCGGCTGGATCAAGGGCTTGATACAGAAAGCGGTACTCCTGGACACGGCTCGTATTGTTGGGAGGTTCCTTTCTCTGGAGCCCTGACCGCCGGTAGATTAGACCCTGTTCCCGATACCGGTGGGCTACAATTTTTATATTTTTAAATGTTTTTATTAAGAAATATTTAAAAGTGTAAACTTTATGTAAATAAATCAATAAATGAACGAAAATAAATGCAAAAGTTTTTATTTGTGTTTTTTACTTCTTCACGTTACAACGTCTGGACAGATTAAATGAAATTTGGTATGTCTTTCGCCTATACCCTAGAGTCTAGAGTATAGTAGTAGTTTGTAAAGAAGAATTTTATTGTTACACCGCGTTGTTAGTCTAGAGTCTAGACTAACAACGCGGTGTAACAATTCTTCTTTATGGTGAATCCATACTAACTAAGAAATGTAAAAATAATTCTGGTTAACTACGTAAGCTTTTCATTCTTCAACGGGTTGATAGGCCGCGACTTACGTTGCACCTAACTTATTATCCCGGTTCCTAGAAATCATTTGAAATTTCTACTAAGCCGCGGCCAACGATTTTTATTTTATTTTATTTGATTGGAGGCTTTAATCTTCAAAGGCAAGTCAGCCTCATCATAACTTAAACTAAATTTAAACTAAACTACACATACTGGGTATTATTCTACACTAAACAAGCAAGGAAAATTGCTATTTCTGGTGAGGGTTGTGCGAAAATTTGAACAATGGACCGGAATCGTATTCTTTTAATTTCATTTAAGCATTTAACAGTATTACTGTACCTTTCATATCCTAGTCCGATCAACTTCTGAAAAAAAAAACAGGTAAGCATTGTACAGTTTACAATTTAGAACATCTGTGCTCACCTTTATCCTACTAATATTTTAAATGCGAATGTTTGTGCGGCTGGATCTATGGATGTTTGGATGTTTGTTACTCTTTCACGTCAAAACGGCCGAACGGATCTTGATGTTTTTTTTTTTAATTTGACCTTGCTCCTGCACTAGGAATTTCTCCTGTATCGTGGGTGCGTTAACAAATATTTAAACTCACATACACAAACAGCCAAACGAGGAACAACTATCTGTAGGCCATACAAATATTTGTTCCGTGCAGGGATCGAACCCACGACACGCAGCGCAGCAGTCGACTGCGCCAAACGAGTCATCAAAATTTGGTGCAGGTAGATTATAGTCTGAAATAACACATAGGATACTTTTTTTCCGATCATCACGAGGGCGTAGCCGCGGGCACCAGCTAGTACACAATATCACAGAGGCCAATTCGCTTAAAATTGTTTGCAAATTGTTTACCTAATTTTTGTTTACTCCCAGACTTTAGGGCTTTAGGCTCAAATTACGTTATTCCGTTCAGTAAATTCGACAACTTTAATAAAACAAATATGTGTTTTGTCTGAAATTCTGGATCAACCGATATAATTTATTCTGAAATTGTTATGGAACTAATCTCATCAGTTACATAAATGGGTTGAGTATCTCAAAAATATTTTGTGACGATGTTGATGTTGGGATAGGCAGTCGCTTCATCTTACTTCCTACTTATATATACTAGCATTTGCCCGCGGCTTCGCTCGCTTTAAATTCGAGGTAACACAGTTCCCCTTTCCTGATTTGCAGGTACCTGCTACCTGTAAATTTTGCCCTTGCGCCTTGTTTATTGTAATAGCAAAGCTAAGTTTTCCCTTTTCTTCCCTCTTTCTCCCTTATTTCTCTTTTTTTTTATCTCTGTACCAAAATTCATCAAAATCGGTTTAGCCATTTAGGCGTGAAGACGTAACAAACAAACTCACTTTCGCTTTTATGGTATTAGTAAGTTTAGTATAAATATTTTAACAGACACCACGAGGTAACGTAATACCCAATGCTAACTGGGTTGTGTAAGTCAGAGAGGCAGTCGCTTCATGGAAAATACTGATATTAAGCTGGATACGGTTGAATTGGAAACCAAACCCAATAAAATTGAGAAAAGGCTAAGCAGATGATGATGATTTCAACAGACTTCATCAACTTTTATTATCCGCTGTATTTTAAAATACTTTTTGTATTTTAATTTTGTTTTTATGTTATTTTTTTTTAATTTTTTCTTTAACTTGCTTGGTTTTCCATTGCATACACTGCTCAATGTGAAGTAGAAGTAAGGACTCACCTAAAACAAGCATCTCCTTGCTTCAAAGGTGATCTCCAAAACATGTATGTTAAAGTACTATTGTAATTGAAATAAACCTTTTTTTTAATTAAATGTGTTGGAAAATATATCTTTATATAGTTTTTACAAAGTCTTTAAATAATAGTAATAGTCGTCAAATTGAGTCTTGCAGTCGTTATTGGACTTCCGAAGGCTGCAAGATAAACTGATTTGGAACTTTGTTCTCTCAAGTTAGTTGGGATTCGTTGTCTCTTATAACTGGAACAAGGTATAAGCTGATAGCGTTTGGAAGATCACCATCCCTTTTTTTTACGAATGGGATATCTTCAAATAACTTCCCCCGCTCTGGGCGAAGCGAAGGGAGTTATAGATTCGTTTGCCCATTATGTTCCGAGGCCGCGGTATCTCTTTTGAACAACGCGCAACCCCGGCGATTACCATACTGCGAGCTTACACTATAAAAAATCTTATACAAATACAAAAGGTAAAACTGTAAAAGGTAAAACCGGCCAGGGAATCTTACTCATCGGTTTAATTGCCGCATTTGTAAGCACGATACGTGTTTCTGTGATTGTACTGTGACAATTTTTTTTTCGCGTGTTGGAAATCATCAACGAATGTCAGACTTGTACTGACTAAAAACCTACCCATGTTCCTTCTACTGCCCTTTATATTCCGGGGCCGCGGTATCTCTTTCGAAGAACCTGCAACCCCGGTACTGCGACAACCCTTTTTCGTCTTACACTTGGTCCATACACACAGTTTAGAGTTTCACAGCGAGACTGGAATTAGTTTCACGTTTCTGTTTCAACTGTAAAGGTTTTGACAGTCAATTTTGGTATAAGAGGTCAGAAAGAAATACAATCTCTCACGGTACTACGTTATATAGCTGACTTATTCAGCGCAGCATTTAGTCCTAATATCACAATGCAAGATTTTGGTCAACCTGTTAGCTTTTCAAAACGCCATTAATAAGTTATTTAGGCAAGAAGAAGAATTGAAAAAAGGTATTAGAAAGTTGAAAACATGTTTAAACTTCTACACGTAAAATTCATTGCCTTTATCGTACTCGACTGCCTCGTTAGTCTAGTGGCCGCAAGCGTAACTGTTGAGCATGAGGTCTTTTTTAGCGGATGGAAAATTATCAAATAACTTCCCCCGCTCTGGACGGAGCGGGGGGAGTGTCAGACTTGTACTGACTGAAACCCACCCATGTTCCTTCTATTGCTCTTTATGTTCCGAGGCCGCGGTATCTCTTTCAAACAACCCGCAACCCCGGGAGCATGATGGTCTTAGGTTTATTTATTTATTGAACACTTCAAGTACAAAGTACAGAGGCGGACTTAATGCCATAGGGATTTTCTACCAGTCAACCTTTGGGCGATGCAGAGACAAACAGTGGTAGGTGTAAAACAAAAAAAAATATTAATTATTAATTTATACTATATAGGTTCGATTTCCGGATAAGGCAAAACGTTAAAGGGTTTATTCATCAGGATGTTATTTGCAGCATCTGTTGTGTCTAAATTTGTGCCCGATTGACGGCAGTAGACTCGCCCCCTACTACATGGGACTCAAACATGCGAAATTGGAGTGTACTATTAGGTACACCTCTGCCTGAACCTCCGGGGATTATAGGCGTAATATTATGATATGTTATACACTAGCGCAGGAGCTAGGGAATTCATTAACATGTTTGTAATTTGTTTATGCCAATAAAGATCATTATTATGTCTTTATCTTAGCATGACAATACATCATCTCCGTACATGCCTATGATAAATGCGTCACCAAACCCTCCGTTCAACTTGATTTAAATACTTTTTTGTGTGTGATAACTTTGGTGGCAACATTTTATTTACTACACATGCAGCATTTTAGACCCCACCCGCACCACCGCCTGCACCAAACATATAAGAATTTGTATGGGATGTGTAGCTGCCTGCTCATTCTCTATTCAACGCCGCCATGCAAGCTTCACGCGCCGAGCCGCCTGATCGTGGCTTCAGGCCGGAACGATACCGCGTTGGAATTACGATTTTGACACGAAAATGTACGGAAACAGGAGCTGAAACTAACGGGGGTATTGTAAAGAATTTAGTAGCTGTAGGTAAACCTTATTTAAATAACGTGTCAATATTTTAGTACCTACTAATATTTGCCAGTCGATCATTTACAAAAGTACGTTTTGGGGGCTTCGGGAGCCTTTTAGTAATGGCTGTTTCTTACTAGTCGTGAGGTTGAACCCAGGTATACCCTTTTGTCATTTATTTCATAACACAATAAAGGAAATCATCGCGAGAAATTCAGCAATTATACCTACTTACATCGAAAAATTCGAAGACATGACCAGACATTAACCAACCCTCACTGGGCACACTTACCCTCCCAGACAAGGTCTTTATCCCAGCGTTGGGAAAATAATAAGCTGACAACTAGTACTCAATATTATGCGTACATTCAGAAGACAAAAAAAAACAGTGTCGAAGTTATTCGGCTTCGATGATGGAGCAGCCCTACCTAGACAAGACTGATGTACATAGATTGGGCCAACGAACTGTGAAGACGTCGATAGCAATATATTGCGTTGTATACAGGTTGTTTTCTAAGCCAAGTTATCATTAATTTAAGAGTAAGAATCTATTATTTTGCATCGAAAGTTTGTGATACAACTTAATAGTGTTTCCTTTTGCGGAACTCGTGGCTATAATAATAGCAGCCGCTCGGATCGATCTTAAGGTTAAGCCGCGCTTGCCTGGGTTGGTTTGTCGATAGGTGACCAGCCGTTACATACCGAGTTTGCTCCATGCCTCGGAAAGCACGGTAAACTGTTGGTCCCGGCTGTCATTTGTAGATCTTTGACAGTCGTTACAGGTAGTCAGTATCCCGAAAGTTTGACAACCAGTCTTACCTAGGGCTATCGTATTACCCAGTACTATCTTGGTCATGGAGGTTAGATAGGCAGTCGCTCCATGTAAAATACTAGTATTCAGCTGCATCCAGTTAGACTGGATGCCGACCCCGACATAGTTGGGTAAAGGATAAGCAGATGATGATGATAAAAGTATTTCCTTTTCATTTTATACTTTAAAAAAATAGCATGCAGTACCAAACTTACTATGTTGTGTTATTATTAAAACTCATGAAACACAACTTCACGCCTATAATCCCAAAAGAGTTATGCAGAGGTTCGTCTAAATGTACAACCACATCTTTAGATTACGTTTAATAGGCGGGAAACCTAGGGATCTCAATAAAAAGTTTATACTTTTTTTTAACCGTCCCACACTAGGAATTTTCCCTGTATCGTGGGTGCGTTTACAAACATTTAACTCACATACACAAACGTAGACCATACAAATATTTGTTCCGTGCGGAGATCGAACCCGCGACACGCAGTGCAGCAGTCAATCGCTCAGCCACTGCGCCAACCGTGCCGTTTTCCGTCTAGACTTATCAAAAGCCGATATTAAGTAACATCAGTTCTTCAATACCTACTTACCCTTTATGGTAAAAGGTCAACGACCATTCAGATTTCAAGTACCTAACAGTAAAATCTCTTAATAATAAAACTTTATCGCGTCATAATCCAGTATTTATTTTGTCAACGATCGAAAAGGACGTATAAAATACAAAATCCATTTTTATCCTCAAGCATTTCAGAACGGAACGTTAAATCCGATGTGTTTTGAAAAAAGGGCTTTAGAGGTCGATTTCGTTCGGAAACTGGCATTTGTTGGGTTCAACCAACGAACGGTATCTCTGAGTATTATCTTGTAACTGGCTGTAATCAAAGCTAAACATACTAGACTTTTTTTTTCGGATAGAAAATTATCAAATAAGGAACGGAGGGTTGCGGGTTGTTCGAAAGAGATACCGCGGCTCCGGAACGTAAAGGGCAATAGAAGGAACATGGGTGGGTTTTAGTCAGTACAAGCCTGACATGCCGCCCCGCTCCATCCAGTGCGGGGGAAGTCATATGATGATTTCCTACACGAAAAAAAAAAAAAAAAAAAAAAGGGCGGAGCGGAAAAGAGGGGGAGGGCGTGTCAATGGTACTGACTAACCTTTGTGTCATGGCCGCGGTATCTCTTTCGAACAATTCGTACCTATTCCCGAACACATACTATCTGCGCCCCACGTTTTACCCGCGTAGACCGGGAAAAGGTTTAAGCTATCTACACATAAATACAAGCTAGCATTAACATTTAACCGGAATTAATTGTCAGAGTATTAATGACCTTGATTTATTCTCCACCAGTGTTCCTAAACTGAAAAAGAAGCTGGCCAAATGCGACTCGCATACCGAGGCGAGGGTTAGGTAGGGTACGAACTTGAAAAAATATGGACGCACGATTAGGTACTAACTCTGCCTCGCCTTTCCGAGATTACAGGCGCGATGATTTGTTGATTTTGAATAACAAGGTCTTTATTTTATTTTATGCCATTGCTGCCAGAATTCTAACAATATCCATCTATTTGATAATGATGTAGATAGTATAAAGCCCATCCAAAGGTTGTTTGGAAGATATCGCTATAGCGATAAGACCGCCATTATAACCATAGATTTTGTACTTTTTTGTAAAACAGTTTTATTTCAATTTTGGTGTGCAATAAAGTAGGTATATTCTATTCTATAGTAATAATTTTGTCAAGACAACCCAGTACTTAAAAAATCTCAAATGAATCTCAAATTCATACAAAATTCAAATTTACAAAACTGGCTTCAAACATTTATCTCTAACAATATACCAACGAAATACACAATATCTGTCTTTATAATTAACAACATTATCTAAGCTTGTGTATCCCTTTATATTGTGTCAACTTGGTGATTGTTATCTTCTCAGTAATTTGGTGTTATGACGTCACAGTGTTTAAATCATTGAGAAGTTTCGGGACTGGTTTGCGTCTTTTCAAGAATGGAATTTATGGCTCGGTTCGAAGATTTAAATTGCTTTAACTGCTTTCGTGGTACTTAGTCGTGTGAAAAAGTGTTTACACTGTGTAAGGTGGGGTTGCACATCCCACTATTAGTTAGTTATTCATTTATTTCAAGTAACACAACGACTCATTTTAGTTAACATCAAACACAAAACACAAGCATTCCAATTTCAATTAAATAGAATAATGTCAGAAAAATACATTAGAATTACATCAAACAAATAAATTACGTTACATACAAATTTAAATTATTAATATTAAAATAAAATGCAATAAATTATAATTAGATGAAATGTCAGCAGATTCAAATTTCATAAAAAAAAAACTAAACAAACTACAAATAAACTAAACTGTACAAACATTTTTTTGCGGACGGGAAATCATCAAATAATTTCCCCCACACTGGGCAGAGCAGGGATTAGTGTCAAATCATTTTACTAACTAAAACCCACCCATGGTCCTTCTTTTGCCCTTTATGTTCCGGGGTCACGGTATCTCTTTCGAACAACCCGCAATCCCGGAACTATACCCACTTACAAAATAAACAATGCAGACAGAATGGATGCAATATAAAACAGTATCCTTCTTTAAGTACAATCATTAATTAATAAGAAACAGTACGCCCAGATGCAACTGTTTGACCTTTTTTGACAAGTTAAAATTAATTAATGCAGCCAGTCTCTTAGGGACATTACCAATTGACAGCTAGAAATATTTAAGTTAGTTTCTGTAAGTTATTTAAATTTATTTTATGTTGCTGATAACATTACACCTGTAATTCACGAAGGATTGGGGACAATTCATTTATAATAAACATATTAATTTAATTTACTTTTCTAAAGGATATACTGTAATGGATTTACTGAAATTAGACATAATAAAAACATCATGTTAATGACTAGTGACACTATAAAAACAAGTATAACACTGCACCTTCTCTTCGTCTTTTTTTAAATTATACATTATTGGTGTTTGCTAGGTGACATGTGACAATGAATGAATATTTTTTTAAATGTACCTTGTGATAAAAGGAATTGTAAAAATCTGGTTCTTCTAACCTGACAGACAGATGTGTTGCTGGGGAGTTTGTTCCGCCACTTCTTCCCAGCTAAAACACTAGGAAGTGGCGAAGAGCAGGGCGTTTTTGTGGGACTGTCTCTTATAATGTGACGTTCAAAAGGTGCTGATTATCAGCCTAATTTGAATAAATGACTTTTGATTTGATTTGATACAATTAAAAAATAAACCTGTTTAAACTGGCGTAAATATTATTGTGAAGAAAAACAACACAGCTCGAAAAGAATACGCTGTATTTTTTTTCTGTACAACATTTTCGTGCTCTAAATTCTTCGGTAACTGCAGTTTTCTTGACTTTATTACTGAACCTTGAGTGACAAACGATAATCATGATGGCAACCATACTGTAGCTACTGAGCCAAACAATGGCCGATCAAGATGCATACGAGCCAAGTTTTAGCGAAATGTTAGCTAACTTCAATGCTGTGTAGGTAATTTTGGGCGCACATTTGTGTTCCTATCTTTGGGCTTGTTTTCTTTGCAGATTGTGTAACATTTTAGAGCTTAGCTTATTAAACGACGCATTTCATTGATACTTTCATCTTTATTCAACAGTGTACCTACCTGCACACCATCATCAATAGATTTTGATAAGACTTTAATCACCATTTTAGATGGATATAGTGTGACCAAAAGTCTGACAACTCGTCTTGACAAGGAGGTTATGAAAATGATGGCCGAGAAAAGGCTAGGCATCTGCTTAGCCTTATCCTTTTCCCAATTTTACTGAAAACTTTCTGTTAAATACCAGTTTTTACATGGAAAGAGTGCATATCTGATCATATCCATTTAAAATGGTGATAAAAGTATTATTTTTCTGTAGTATACGCCAAATATTAACCAATAACCAAAGTTGGTGGTGTTGTCCGACTGCCCAGACGTATATGCATCGTTTATAAAGTTCTCATTTTTTTATTCGGATGGGAAATCATCAAACAAGTGCGTCAAGCAAAAGCGTCTGACTCTTACTGAGTAAATCCGTTCTTCTTCCTTCTTTTGCCCTCTGTGTTCCTGGTTCGCGGTTCCTCTTTCAAACAACCCGCCACCCCGAAAGTACCTATTACATACCAAGTATGTAATAGGTAATGAGCTTTCAGACGCTTTAAATACATCCCAAAAAAGGCTATTGAAACTTAGATTCTTCGGCATTCAAAAAATATCTCATTATCATTCCAGATCTGAGTATTCACCGCTATAAATAACCCTAGCAAACCCAATATAACCCTAATTACGCTACATCCTAGTCTCAATCGCACTTGTTACCGAAATAGAGCTCAATTACTAGTTAATTACAAGATATAAGTGCCTTTTCATCCAGGGTTGAAACATAACCGTTATAACCAAGTGTTATAACCGAGTGTCTTTGCAAAATAATAAGGTTGATAACATTTGGGATGTTACAAGTCGGTTAAGATTAGAACTGTTGATAAGTCTATAATAATGACATTTTGGGTAGGCGGAGATAGCAGCGTATGGCGTTTGAGACACTCCAATCTGTTGGGATGGCTTAAATGGTGTGTAATGTCTTGTTTGATTTTTTTTGTGGTGATGATACCTGATGGCTCTGACTAGTTGAAATGACATTCAAAAAGGGTCAAATTAACAGAGGGGCCTGTCAGGGCCACCGCGTAAAGATATACCGTGGCCCCGGAATACGTCGACCGTAGGTTCAATTGAGGTAAGGGACAAAATACCCAAAATGAGTTAAGTATACAGTTTTGTTCAGAATTTTTCGCTCTATCGAATGGTGTATATGAAAAAATTCTAGCTTAAGAAAAATGTCCCTTACCCTAATGATTTTTGGATCCAAATTTCGAATCAGCCCCATAATAACAATGTATCTGAAAAACTATGGAATATAGGAACTTGAAATGATGTAATTATTGCCGCCAATCTACTTGAAATAAGGTAAGGGTCTTCCCAATCAACGAATTACCATTACATGGTTTATTTTTGAAGAAACAATAATAAAACTGGCCTTACACTAATGTCTTTGTTATCTAAAAAAAATTATATCATCCATACTTTAAATGGATTGCACGAGTTTTGACATAGTTGTCCCTTACCTCAATTTGCATTGTCATACTTTAAGCAGTGTCAACGTTACACCAATTTGAATCGAATTATATTTAGGTTCGGTGTCCGTTACACTAATTTGCTGATGAGAAGTATTGAATTGTTTATCCCTGTTACCTTTATTTACACACACTTCTAACTTCATAACACAAGATAGCACGTACTTGCACTATTACCATCCTTTTCTATCTCACAACGTCTTTCTTTGTGCGAAAGAGAGGATGATACCAATGCGAAAGCAGCGCGCGGGCATCAAAAAAGTCGCTATCAGTGCGAGTTCATCTGTCATTTGGTCGGGATTGTGCACGGTTTTTGACAAAAACAGTGGTAAAAATGGAAAAGCAAAACCATTTAAACCAATTGCTTGGACATTTAAACCAATTGCTTCATGTATCTGAAAGATGTTGATGATAGAGGAATAAGAAAAGTTATCCTGTATTGCGATGCTTGCACTGGACAAAATCGTAATAGGACAATGCTGGCAATATTGCATTACTTTTTGCCAATATCCAAGAATGTCGAAACGATTCAGATTAACTTTTTACTGACCGGTCATAGTTATATGCCAGTTGACAGCATGCACTCTGTTATTGAACGAGAAGTGCGAAAATTGACTGTTTGGAGTTACATGCAATGGCCTAGTTACATGGAATGTGCTAGAAAGAATCCTCGTCCCTACGTCGTAACCGTTATGGAGCACAAGGATTTCATTGACTGGGACCCCGTTACAGAAAAACTGTTTCCACAAAAGACGAAGGACTTGCAAGTTACGAAAATTAGAATAGAGACGTTAAAGAAAAAAGACCATAAAACCATTTGGACTAAACACTCTATGAAGGAGGAAGCGGTTGTTTATGTCATCAAAATAAATGGGGAAATGGCAGCCAAAAAGATAGGGAGTAATCCAGAACGTAAAACGAAAAGTGGGAAGGGAAAAGGAAAAGGGACTGGAAAGGGTAAGGTTAAGAGTAAAACATCTGTTAGTCACAACTAACACACATCGTCACAACTAGCAGACTCGCCTGATATAACAGTGGACAATAATTGCATAGAACTAAGACCTTTGTATAACACCAGGCTACCAATATCGTTCGCAAAATACAAAGATTTAAAAAAAATGTGTGTGAACGTGTCGACGGCGCGTTCGTGTTTCACGCGCGCCTCAAAGAGAGTCAGCAAAGCAGAGGGGCTTGCCAGAGCCTCCGCCTGCCGGGGTTGCGGGTTGTTCGAAAGAGATACCGCGGCCCCGGAACGTAAAGGGCAATAGAAGGAACATGGGTGGGTTTTAGTCAGTACAAGTCTGACATGCCCCCCCGCTCCACCCAGAGCGGGGGAAGTCATTGGATGATTTCCCACCCGAAAAAAAAAAAAAAAAAAAAAGGCTACCATATTGCGCTAAAGTGATTGAAAATTTGAATCGAACGGACGAAAAAGATAATGTTGATGAAAAAAACGTTTAATTCTGAAACATTTATTGATCTCAATTTTATTTTTTTTAATGATTATAATGATTAAACATTGATCTCATGTTGAAGGCTGATTAAGCGGTAAAGCGGTAGTAAGTAAAATTGATTATTTTTATTTGATTAACAATGCCTTAGAGGCTCTATTAGGATTATTTGCAGCTACTTTTTTATTTGAATAAAAATTCAAAGTAATCTTTTAATAATTTGATTACAATAAACATATTAAATGAAATATAAATTGTTTTATTAAATCTATACAAATTAGCTATTACAATGTACAAACATTTCATTTCATTGTACTATGTAAGCAACACACAAAAAACAGACACACGGTTCTAAAACATTTTCATGTCTCTTAAATGATTTCTTGTAACAATAATAACGATTTCCAAATTTATGATATCCGTACGTCAAAAGTGTGTACTTCATTTTATGTCAAAAATCTCTTTACACTGTATTTTTTCCATAATTTTTTTCAACAAGTGCTTTACACTATTTTTTCATTAATAAATTTAATCCAACGCAGGGGTCAATTTAATGTAAGGGACGAGACTACAAGATACTTGATCAGTAAGGGACATTACTAACAAAATACGTTGTTGTAAGGGACATCTATTTTCTTAAATAGCTAATTTATTTAAATAAATGTTACACGTGTAGATAGAGCACTAAAATACAAGATTATGTGTGAAATCAGACCCGAAAAAGGTTAATAAGAAAAAAAGTTATACGCGATTTAGTCGGAAAAAAGACTTTGTCGGCCTCTCCTGAAAAATCGTATTTTGTCCCTTACCTCAATTGAACCTACGGTCGACGAATAAAGGGCAAAAGAAGGAATATGGGTGGGTTTTAATCAGTAAAAGTCTGACACTGCCCACCGCTCCCCCCAAGCAGGAGAAGTTATTTGTTGATACCACATACGCAAAAAAGAGGGTCGAATTTCTACAATGACTTTCAACACGATTTGAATTATATTGAAATATGATATTGAATTAAGTTCGGGAGCTTGAGCTATTTTTAACGGGTTCCATCTATCTGGCAGAATCTTGATGCTCCGAAATTTATTTGCATAACACACTTAGCATAATTTTCTTTAAACAAACATTTTAAAGGCATAAAAATTATTTGGTATAATTATTGTTTGGCATAATGTTTAAAACTTCGAATTAACAATGGCATACTTTTAAGATGGCAGAATTACATTTAGTATAATTACGATTGGCAGAGTTCAAATTTCGCATAATATATTATTTGGTATAATTTCACTTGGCATACTATGCAGACTGCAGTAATAGCTAGGTTAAGTTAAAACTATGACCTCTTACGGAAACGACTTGCATTAATAGAAAAAAGAGATTGTTTTAAGTAGGTTACCCAGAACTGAACTATTGGTGCAGGTGCAGAACTCAAATAAAACGACGTTTCTGTCATCCGTCTAGGCCTTTTAATTCGCTTGAAAAACCTTTAAGTCTTATCACTATTTTCAGACACCGTAACATAGTAACTAATAAAGTTAAACCGACATTTATACACATTTTGTGCTTTCTCTATCTCACATAGCACTTTGTCGTTCGTGTGACAGAGACAAGAATACTACACGCCAAAGCACGTGTAACTATTGTAATCAAGGCCTTATTTGTGACGTCATATATTGCAAATACACATTTACAAGATAAATGTTGACTTGATTCTGTAAAGAAGGCGTGGCAATATGTTCTACTGAAACAATTTGTACGTTTAAATAATTCGATCAGTTACCAAGGTTATCATACACCTGTTCAGAAAATGTGTTTTAAAAATATTGCCAATGTCAATGTTATTAGGTATAATTTTATTTATTAAGCAGTAAAATTGAACTAAGCTAAAGATAAGTGTGTGACGACAAATGTACAACGTTCACAAGATAAGCGAGTTTGATTTAGACACGCTGTGTATTATAAAAAGCTAACGATTTCTGAATTTTAAGACCCTGGTACTTTCTTGGCGCTAGTTTTCAAGTTTTACGGGTTAAATTTTAGGTATATTTTTAACCGCCTTTAAAACAAAGGAGGATGTTCTCAATATGATTGTATTTTTTTGAGGCAAAAGATTTCCTTTATTTTTTTCTGTAACAGACGCAACTCACAAACTTAGTCTAACAAACTCATTTCTTACTTTATCCATTCTTGTCGATCCACACATCCATCTTAACATTATCATTCTCGCCCCTTATCACATAAGAAGTAGTACTCTCCCTCACTCTACGAAAAATACAATATTATTCGCAGCGTTTACAAAACATAACATAAGTGTCAAAAACATTTAGGTACTACTCAACACAACCATTCACCATTCATATCTCTTTTTGCCAAAGGATGAGTTCAAATTAGAGCAAAGTTGAGCGTTGCCGGAAACAAGCCGGAACACTGGACCGGACCGGCTCTCAACGTTTGTTAGAGGACTACTGACCCCTTTAGACTGAGGGACCAACATAAATTGGGATATCGGAATGTCACTGCTTGCTTAGCCCCTCGATTGCTTGCGAAAACAAAAAAGGCGCCGAACTTTGCTCGTGGAAACAATTGTTTCCAAGTCTTCATTTTTGTTAAACGACTTAAAACTCTATTAATATGACGTTAGAGTCCTTTCAAAACCTCTTAAAATCATAGACTAGGAACAGATCTACCGAATGAACGCAAGTTTATAACACCCATAGACAAAATTATATTTAATCTTTTGAAGTGAAATTGAAGTCACCATTTTATATAGTTTTCGTTCGGTTTTACATTTCTTTTTTATCAAATTATTAAGCCTTTTATGGATTTTTTTTTTATTAAAACGATGAAATAACTAAAATACTTTATGAAAATTTAAAAAACAAGTACACTTATCGATCTTATTTTGCTATAAAACCTTATTTTAATAGAAGTAGGCAATATACTTGTTTTCAAACTTTCTAGTTATTTATAAATATAATTATATTAAGAATTAGAGAAATAATAGACTAATATTTATTGTATAACTCATTGGCTACACAAAACAGTATTTTTATTACAATAAAACCTATCCAGTCGGTAGTAAATTAAGTTTTTGTTACCACATGTCACAGCGCGTTACGCGAAAGAGTTCGCCGAGCAAAGTTCGGTTTTTTTGTTTGGAAACGATCGTTTCCAGAAGCAACCGAGTGGCTAGAAAAAATACCGGCCAAGACCGATTCAAACTAACCGCACCAAGGGCTCCGTGCAAAATTGCGACATAAACGGCCGTTACTTTTGACTGCGTAAACTAGAGGGAAGATTTTTTCACAGCACAGTGGGACGTAGACTCAACTTTAACTCGACAATTTCACGTCTTCCTGGGATAAAGGGTTTTGACAGACATACTGACATACGAACAACAAAGTGATCCAATAAGGGTTCCGTTTTTTTGCTTTTGAGGTCCTCATCATCATCACCTACAGGCTGATTTCACGCACAGCTGAGTATAGGCCTTTCTGTGCTTGTATCTGGGGGCCTGGTTTCGTAGGGCTTGCACCCACTGTCTTTACCAACTTCTCGGTTACTTTCGCTTCCTTTTCCTTAATTATGCCCGATCACCCATGAGCTCGTAAAACGAAAGAAAGAAAACTTGTTTATTAGACTCGCACATCGCGCATTTAAATAGAACAATACATAAAATCTATGAAACAATATTTTAAATAGACAATTAATTTCTTGACTTGTGGACCATAGTTTCCCTAGTCAACCGCCCGTTAGCTATTGTTAAATCGGCATCAAGATGGCATGCACGCATGCATGCATGTCCGTTCTCCAATCTCTAGGTTTCCTCACCTACCTCTCCATATTCTCGCCGAAGTACCAGAACTTTCCTTTTAGGAAAAACAAAACGCAATCCACTTTCAAATTTCAATCCTAGTTCCAAATTCCATGGCGTTTCAGGTTATGTTGGTCAAGTAATACACGGAAATTGCGATCTGAGGTGTAGGTACTTACAGACACTGGGATTTTGGGGTATAGGTACTTGACGGAGAATGGTTGTAACAAGTGCCGGGTAGTGACTGATCAATCCGTGAGGATCGAGCTTAGAGTGTGAATGAGACAAGCATAGCATAATACTCTAACAAAAGTCCGAAAAAAATTTAGTACACCTACGCATTCGTATGCGGTTATTAATTAAATTAAATTATTGATGACACGTTTCGCGCGGTGGCTGAGCGGGTTCGATCCTTGCACGAAACAAATATTTGTATGACCTACATCTGTAGTTATTCCGAGTCTGGCTGTTTGTGTATGTGAGTTTAAATGTTTGTAAACGCACCCACGATACAGGAGTAATTCCTAGTGCGGGGCAACGTTTTAAAAAAAAATGGACGCACTATTAGGTACTATCTCTGCCACGCCTTTCCGAAATTACAGGCGTGATGTTTTGTTTTCCTAGTGCAGGGCAAAGTTTATAAAAAAAATGAAACGAAAATTTATAGAAACGTAGAGAACTTAAAAACGTGCCCTGTGACGAAATGCTCCTAATTCCTTGAAGGTTAGGTATAGATGTACCTAATAATACATCCATATTTCACCAGTTATTTTTAAGTCCTAGGAGATGAGCCTATTGCCGTTGTAAGTGCAACATTAACATGCATAGAAACTATTCATATAATTTGGTTGAAGGTGAAGGTTGAAGTGGAACTGGGCTGGTGACGTCTGCCGCATGTCGGAGGAGCAATGGGCCAAAATAACCACTCAGTGGACACCAAGATGCAAAAACCGACAACGCGGCAGACCCAAAAGCAGATGGCGGGTTGAGCTGGAGTCTTTCTTAAAAGGACTGGCCTACAATCGCACAAGAACGCGAAAAGTGGAAGGAGGGAAGGGAGGACTTTGCTCTGCAGCGGGGCTGTATACTGTATACGTATAGGCTTATGATAATAATAATAGGCGGCTGCCGGATGTTATTAGTCGCTTAATTAATGTATTTAAAATTGAAAAATAATAATAATGTCTAAATCGGATCTATTTTCTCTTGTTTTTTTTTTGTATACCTGAAATAAATGAATTTAATTTTTATTTTTTTTATTTTATTTTAAAATACTGTAAAATGTACATTTTGGCATACAGCTAGTCCGTGTTACAGAAGTATTTGCAACTTACATAATTAAAAAAGACTATTATTTATCGAGTATTCCGATACTTCTTAAACAGATATTTTAATCCAATAATCCTTTACAGCGTATCTCATTCATACCCCAACGTACTGAGAAACCTACATATCAAACAAGGTATTGGGGACTGCGAACCGTTCCGGTACTTTGAAAGGAAAAGGAGGACAACATACCTCATATATTACACGGGCTACGGGTACTTTACACTTCGAACTCAACTGGGTTTTTGCCCTCTGGCGTAACGTAGCGCAAAAGGTTACTTTTATATTATACTAGCTATGCCCAGCAGTTTCACCCGCTACTCAACGCCTAAGTCTTGATTATTTAGCTCTCTATTAGTTAACGATAGTTAACATCGGCCCAGTAGTTTCGGAAGCTATTCGGTACAAACAAAACATTACTACTATTAGTATAGATCACGTGCAAATATAGGATTTTGGAATTCAAAGAAAAATAACTAATACATGCATAAAATCATGAAATTATTGTTAAGTATACGCACTACCAACTTAAATTGACTAACTACAGTACTTTCACAGTTTATTATGCATGGTGTCTGGGACTGTGGCTTCATTCTTTTGTTTCTTGACATTCAAAAGTGCATGTAATGGTCTAATTGAAATAAATGCTTTAAGTTCGAGTTTTGAATTTGAATTTTTTATAGGGTTGGCTTTTGGGGGACTAACTTGTGTAATTGACGTTCAAAAAATACTAATCTTGAGTCTTATTCGAATGAATGAATTTTGATTTCTTTTGACAGGTCTGATTTGAATATTTAAATCACAATTTCTACACACTGAAAATTGGCGTAGGGTGTCAATTTGGGAGAGTTCAATTCCCTGGTAGGGCAAAGTGTTGGATTTTTCGGAGTTTTTCAGTAGCAGCTACGAACTCTGGATATGTGTTGATATCCACAGGCTGGCCCCATATTACATACATATTATATTACATACACAAAATGTCAGTGTATTATTGAATGCAACTCTGCCCAATGCTTCGACGAATACATGCGTAATGTTATGTTTTTCTGATGGTAAAGTAAATACCTACTTTTTTTTCAGATAGGAAATCATCAATTAACCGCGCTTTAGGCGAAGCGGGAGGGAGTCTCAAACTTTTCTGACTAAAACCCATCAATGGTCCTTATTTTGCTTTGTGTTCCAGGGCCGCGGCATCTCTTTCGAACAACCCGCAATCCCGGCAGACAGTTGTGTCTGCCGGGATTGCGATTGATTGGACAGGGCCACCCCTGGCGGGCCTCTCTTTAAAATAAAGCAAAGTACGAGCTCGGTTATTTATTTACTTAACTGACAGTTGCAATAAAGTGGCTGTACTGTGGTGTACAAAATTACTTTAAAAAAAGAAACGTCGATAACTAAGTACAAAGATCTAAATACCGTATTAACACGTCCAAAAAATGATCCCTTGACCTCTACACCGAACATAAATATCGCAAAAAACTGTTTAACATACAAACTGCTCATAACTTTACCTCCCGCATTATTTACAAACGCGATCACAAAATCGGGAACATTACTGCCATATCACACATAACTATCGAAAGATACTACGGTCCCAACTTTTATGCTCCACCATTCGAAGTGAAATAGGCGTGCCTGTACATACATATGTGAGTTTTGAGGAAAAATGGAGCGAATCTAGTAAATTATCGCTCCGTCATAACGGGCGGAATGTCCGAGGGTCGCACTCTTGGGACCTCCTTATCAAAAACTTGTCCGAAAACTTACTTATTTGTTTTTATCGTCATCTGGCTTTATATTCATGCTTTTAGTGTTTGGTGTATACTGGTGTTTATTTGAGTTTTATATTTTTGTATTAAATGAGTAGGTTTTTTTTGTTTGGGAAATCATCAAATAGCTTCTTCCACTCGTGATGGAGCAGGAAGAATTGTCAGGTTTTTGCTGACTAGAATCCACCCATGTCTTACCCTTTATGTTCCGAGGTTGCGGCATCTCTCTCAAACAGCACCTAGCCCCGACAGAAATTCAGTATGTTACCAGATAGCTTTGAGATCAATAACAAAGAGAACGTCAAGTAGATAATAGCCACAAATATACACACAACAACAACTTGACAATTAACTAACTAAAAGCAAAACCTCATATTTTTAACAGTTCAGCAGCATTCATTACTTCTTTACCTTACCGATTAAAAGTTTTTTTTCAAACATGACGCAAGTAACACGATTCAGGTGTGAATGACAATTTCAGCTTAATTTTAACCAAACTTTAAAAGACAAATACAAATAGTAGGTACTTTAACAACAACAAAATAATAAATTAACAATAACAATGTAGTAGACTGGCACAGTCGCGACACTATAAAATATATATCCACTATTAAAGTTATAAAAGATGCAAACCGACCATCACACCAGAAGTGGGAAACGATAAAATTAATTCCAAAGAACAGTTACGAAGCGACGGACTATTCCTGAACCGCCCGACGCCATCTTAAAAGTTAAAAAGCTGTAAAATATAAAGCTAGTCGTATTTTTACCGCTGCGAAATGAGAATCTGTGTAAAACAATGCGCTTGCTCGCGTCTTTCAAACATTCCCCTTTGAAATTTCCTCCTCAAAGCATGAACTGAAAACCGGGTTTTTTGAAATATTGTTCACAACTACTAATGGAACATGAATTTTTAACCTACTTCGATAGAAGTGGCCTTCTATGACGTCAGAGTTCGTTTACTCCAGTTTGACAGATAACTACAAGCGAATAAGCACCCAGTACTAATTGGGTTGTGGAGGTCAGATAGGCCGTCGCTCCATGTTAAATCCTGGTATCCAGCTGTAACTAGCGATACTGGAAACTGACCCCAATAAAAGGGGAAAGGCTAGGCAGATGATGAATAGGTACCCAATACCCACATCGGTATTATATGTTTGTGGATGTTACGATGGGTGTCGATTTCGCATTTTTTTTTTCATTTTGTTATTATATTTGTTTTTTCGTTCCTCAATTTATTTATGCTTAATTTTTTCATAGGGCCTAATTAGAAAATCTGCGCTGTGACATGGTTGCCATGTTGCACAACCCCTCTCTGCTTTTCTATACCCTTGGAGAATAAATGTAAAAATGTGTGTAATGTTTTGTAAACTAATAATTTCGAATTATAAATTCAAAAGTAAGTATTTTGTTTGTTTGGACATACATACATTACGTTGGTTTGGTCTGTAGGGTTTTATGCAAAAATGACACAGGTGTACCTACGCCCTCAGAAAATGCTTTGGCAGAAGCACCTACTAGGTACTTTTATTATGAGTAAAACAAGGAATGCCCTCTATACTTCTATCTCTGTAAAAAGCGTAAAAGGAAAGCTATTTAAAGCGCTATGGTTCCCCATTTATGGTGTAAACCGCCAGTCTGTAGAATACACTGCTCTGTCTCTTCTTTCCAGATCATTAACATCTAATCATTATCTCTTCGAATTTAGAATTAATTGGTTTCTTCTAGGTAAGTGTTCCCAGCCCTTGGCCACATCATCGCTTCACATTAGGCGAGTTGTGACCATATACTAGAAGCAGCTCAGACTGTTCATACCAGTTTTTCTTCTTTTACTTAAAAAAAAAACGTTTGGTTTTTTTATAAACTTTGCGCCACACTAGGAATTACTCCTGTATCGTGGGCGCGTTTACAAACATTTAAACTCACATACGCAAACAGCCAGACCCGAAACAACTATCTGTAGGTCATACAAATATTTGTTCCGTACGGTGATTGAACCCGCGACACGAAGCGCAGCAGTCAATCGCTCGGCCACTGCGGCAACCGTGCCATCATATAAAATAAAAGCCCTAGGGAATCCAACCCTATTTCACATCAATAAGACCAAGATTAGTACAGAGCCGCTATTTAAAACCGCATTTAGCATAAATGGTTGATATATAACTGCACTTTGTATTGGCAGCGTGCCAGACCATTGCTTAGGTATTTACTTGTGTAGCTACAGTGATCTTTTGGCCTAGTTAGCTTGGCTTTTCAATGTAATGCAGAATACAGTTTGAATGATTGAGGTAACTACGATGACTGCCGTCGTTCATCTAGTAGTCTCATGCACGACTGTTGAGCAGTGTCCTGGGTTCGATTGCCGGGTCTCTGCTATGTGCTACTGGGTTTTTATTTATTTAAACTTCATGTACAAAAGTGGTACATAGGCGGACTTAACGCCATAACGCATTCTCTACCAGTCAACCTTTGGATAAAATACTGAAGGTTTTTCCGCCAGGAATCCCTTAGCAGCAACCACAGAGTGTGGGTTTGAGCCTGGTTTGTTTGTTTGTTTGTTACCTCTTCACGCTTTAACGGCTAAACTGATTTTGATGAATTTTGGTACAGAGATAGTTGGGAACCAGGAGACGGACATAGGGTATTTTTTAAAGTGGGATACGAGGGAGAACGAGGGAATAAAAGGGAAAACTTAGCGTTGCTATTACAAATCAATAAGGCGCAAGGGGAAAAAGTGCATCGCGAATTTAACGCGAGCGAAGACGCAGGCAAAAGCTAGTAATACAAATATGCCATTCTGAAACGCAAAGTACCTAAAATCCTATTTTAAAATGCAACGGATATGAATTCCAATTCTTGCGGAATTAGTCCGCGAGCAACAAGGCAATATGTATGCAAACAATTTCAAATCGCATGGAGCCATGAATGGGACTAAATATTTTAACATATAGTACTTGTGGAGTTTCAGGAGAGGATTCTATTGCCTAACTTAAGCTAGGACCACTTACTTCAGCAGGCAAGCGTTGGAAGCCTATAGCAGGAACTTTGTTACCTAATATGTATGTAAATTTTATGTTATGTTAATGGGCTTTTATGCCTATAGTTGCGGGGAGTGTTATTAAAGCTGGCGTGTATTTAGTATCCTTTTATGAACGTTCTAAAGTTACATACTAGAAATAAACTTATAAGGTCAGCTTAATATGAATTGACCAACTTCAAAGCAGAGGGGTCAGCCAGAGCCACTGCCTGCCGAGGTTGCGGGTTGTTCGAAAGAAAACCCCGGAACATAAAGGGCAAAAGAAGGAACATGTGGTGGGTTTCAGTCAGTAAATGTCTGACACCCCCTCCTCCCCCTTCGCCCAGAGCGGGGGAAGCTGTGTAATGATTTCCCATCGACAAAGAAAAGGATGTTTTTACAGCTGTTATGGTTAACATTCAACGTGAGTTAATCGTTTCTAGATATTAGAAAACAAAAACATTATTTAGAGGAAACATTTGTATTTTTGTATGTAACGAATTAACTCAAAAACTACTGGACCGATTTCAAAAAATCTTTAACCGTTTATTTAGCGAAGCTATATTATCACTGACTAACAAAGGCTATGTATATAATATCACGCTAGTACGTATGGGAGCGGGGCAGTAACCAAAAACGCGAGTGAAATTGCGATTGAGTGTCCAACCGCCTGATTACCAGGGCAAATTGTTCATGCAATTATCAAAAATATTAAACTGTTGCAATAAAAATTGTCATGGAGATCATTTTCACAATCGGAGCCAGTTTCAGAGATCAAAAGGTTTTTCACGAAGTTATGTGACAATGCCAGAAAAGCAACTTAAGTAAAAGAAGCCTGAGTTACTCCTTATGACATCAGCTATCGGCCAGCGAAAGCCCCATCAAAAACGGGCTAGCCATCTTCTGAACACGGAGCAGACAAAAAACTGTGTTTTTGGTTATATGTATCTTCCATAATGCACTTTATGAAAAACTGTTATATCAACAGACATTTCAATTATTTGTATTGTATGCATTGTATTATATTGAGTACTTACATAGGTACCTACATATTATTATTATTCATTTATTTCAAGTAACACAGACTCATTTTTATATATGTAATATTTTTATATTGTTATTCCAACAGTAATGTTAGATAATAAACGCTCGGAAGATTGACATCGTAAATTGGGTAGGTAATGCACACACTTTAATTTTTTTTTAAAACATATTCTAGCTACTGAGCCACACTTTATTTTAATTACGTATTTATTCCATAAGTGCACAATGTATCTACGTTCTAGAATTAATAAATAAAGAATCTTAAAACCCAAGTAGTACAGCTTTATTTCTATTTTCACACGTGCGATACTAAAGTTATAATTTGACGAACAATAAAAAGTACTTACTTTTCAAGAAGTTTATTTTCTTTGAAATTGTGAATTTCGCATTAACGTTTCTTTGCCATGAACATGCTTTATTAGCGTTGTTCCTTTTATAATTTCACTAGCTTTTGCCCACGGCTTTGCTCGCGTTAAATTCGGGGTAACACAGTTCCCCTTTCCTGATTCGCAGGTACCTTCTACCTGTAGTTTTTGGCCTTGCGCCTTATTTATTGTAATAGCAAAGCTAAATTTTCACTTTTCTTCCCTCTATCTCACTCATTTCTCACTATTAAAAAAAAATTGCCTATGTCCGTCTTCAGGGTCCCAACTATCTCTGTATCAAAATTCATCAAAATCGGTTTAGCCATTTAGGCGTGAAGACGTAACAAACAATCAAACTCACTTTCGTTTTTTTTTAATATTAATAAGGATTTAAATTAGTAAGGAAATTAAAAAAAAAACTTTTTCGGTTTATGTTGTGCAGCTGCTCACATTACAACGGCATAGAAACATAAAAAAAATTAAAAAGCTTTAAATTAATCCTTACAAACTATTAAAAGGCACGTAAAATTTAAACTTTGTGAAACAAAAATATTGTGGTGTTGTTAATGCCTAACTGTTTAACTGTTCTGGCCCTGGCATAGAAACAAGGAAGCATTTAAATAGTCAAAACGGAAAAATCGTAGAAATTAAAAAAAAATAGAGTTTGTATGCGTGTAGCTTACTGAAGTTACCATAAGCAATGCAAACATGACTAATTTTTTAAGGAACAAAATTATTTAAATCATTTCATTTAAAATCAGGTTTGAATTTTCACACCACACCCAACGAAGTGCGAAACAGAATTCAAAAATTCACCGAAGTAAATCCTTAGTTGGACCGTATACATTACGTATTCGGTGGGCATGTCTTATTCATAGTTTATGTGCCTCAGGGTGCGTGGCGAGCCATGGTCAGCATTCAAGAATTGTGGTTACGGTACACTGAAAGATCGGAGAATATTTATTAGTAGCTTTATTTCGCTTGGGTCTTGAATTGAAAGGGGTGAAGTGAATTTGAATGTTTTTGTTTAAATAAAAGTTTGTTGTGTGCGAAATACAAAGTGAACTATTGTGCTTTTTTTTAGGGATGAGAAATCATTAAATGAGTTTCCCCACTAGGCGAACTGGAGGGAGCGTCAGACTTTTGCTGACACCCATCCATCTTCTTTCTTTTGCTCTTTGTGTTCCGGGACCATGGCAACTCTATCTAACAACCCGCAACCTCGGAAACTATTATGCTGGGATAACGCTTCTAAAACATTGGTTTTGATTTGGTCGCTAGCCCGTATTCGGATGGTCGATTGACTATACTCGAATTTGGATACCCGATGCATTTATTACACTGCATGTAGTTTGCTTTAATGGTTCGACCATTAAAGCAAACTACGGAAATTGCAAAAAAAAAAATACTTACCATACCAAATATATAATCCAAGCATGAGTAAAACCTTCGTCAGACAATATCAATCTAAACTGACATGGTCACTTACATTATTATTAACACATTATTTATTTCGAGTTTCCGATATTTCGGCGATGTTGCAAACGCCATGATCACGGATGAACTGAAATTATTGCAGGTGGGTGTTTACGAGCAGACAAAACGATCTACCTTCTTCCTTATTTGTTTCGATTTGATTCTTGTCATACAACTGGATATACTGGACTTCCTAGTTTTTGAAACCCACCAACCGCGATGATGGGTTTCAACTGTCAAGAGCTTGGAATCATGTGATTAAATTGTGTAAAAACCCAAAAAATATTGTAAGGCAATGTTTATCAAATTTCCCTTCTGTAAAAATTATATAAGTTGCAATTTTACAATTTTTGTCATTGATTTACAAGACAAACCCAGGCTTTTTTTTTTTTCGGGTGGGAAATCGTCCAATGACTTCCCCCGCTCTGGGCGGGGCGGGGGGGCATGTCAGACTTGTACTGACTAAAACCCACCCATGTTCCTTCTATTGCCCTTTACGTTCCGGGGCCGCGGTATCTCTTTCAAACAACCCGCAACCACGGCAGGCGGAGGCTCTGGCAAGCCCCTCTGCTTTGCTGACATCCCTTTGAGGCGCGCGTGAAACACGAACGCGCCGTCGACACGGCCTGTCGTCAATCGACGGACGGACGGTGAGCTACCCATTGCTCACCGTCCACAGGCCCGCATCTACGGTGGCCGGGAGTCGTCTCGCGGCGCCTGGCGCCCTGGGCGTCTCCCGCGGCGGCTGGGTTGGGCAGATGTTCTCTCCCTCAAACGCCCGGCCACCTCCTTTGCTAGCATTACTGCTTCGCAGAAAGTGGTGACCGCTTCCCATTCCCTCTCGCTCCGGACCATGGCCTGAACCAGGGCCGGACGCGAGAGATCGCCGCCGCCGATCGCCTCCACGAGGGCACGGCGGTGCTCCGCCCAAGCTGGGCAGATCGCCACTGTGTGCTCCACGTGTCCTCCGGGCGATCGTCACAATGGTGACACCCGGGCGTTTCCTCCCGCCTGATGATGTGCAGGAACCTCCCGAAACTTCCGTGTCCGATGAGGACCTGCGTCAGGCGGTAGGTGAGGACGCCATGACGCCTCTCCAGCCACTCCTCAAAGAGGGGACTTACCGCCACTATTGTGGCGTGCCCAGACAAACCCAGGCTTAAAAGTTGCCAGTATTATAAGATATGCGCTATATTACTACAATAAAAGCACATAATTATAATACTTTAAGATTATATTTTTAAAGTGAAACTTTTATTACATCGTCTCAAAGTTTTTCGTCTGTGTGTTGCATGTCGCGTGACGGTGGGCCGCGGAGTAGGGACGTCTAAATGTCTATAATGTGAAAAAAGTTTCACTTTTACCGTGGTTTCATAAAACCACACAATCCTTTTATATTATATTTTAAAGATACATCTCACACTTCCTACGCCATTCCCTAGTCTTCACTTTTTTCTGATTCTTTATTTAAAACGACCTGAATATTGGAACGCCATGGCCAACCAGCCAGCATTCGGCTTTGGTTAAGGTATAAAACCTTTTACAGTATTAATCCATTTATTTCTAAGTTCAGAAACTACTCCGTCTTGGTAATCAGACACAGGAGACTTGCACCCATAGCTCAGTTAAAAAGAATAAGGTGCAAGGCTCTCTTTGTGGATTTCTTCCAGGACTAAAGTTTTAACGCAATTAGTTAACCCGCTTGACTTTACGGTGAAGCTGAGGCTTTTTACAAAAGCTTTGTATAACATTTTTTCGCAAAATTATTTTAAAATATGAAGTTATTTAATTAAATGTAAACAATAAAGATGGTTTGGATCATCATCATTAATTAATAGTTTCCTAGCGAATCACCCAGCCTTTGTGAGCATACAATCTACTTACAAAAACGCTACTTATGTGTGGAACAACGTTATTTAAAAAAAAAACCTATCGTGACAAAAATTATCCTATTTATCAAACTGGCACTATTCATACAAATTCAAAATGTTATTAGGTTTTTCCATAATTAATTTCTTAGTATAGAATAGAATAATAGAATAGAATAATCTTTATTACACAAGAAGTATATACATTGTTTGTGAAGTCCCTGACTCCTGTGCTAGGTGAAAAACCTGTGTTACAGGAGCCAGTGCCCTCTCCCAAAGGAGGTTTTACAGTGGTATGTGCAACAAGATTAACAAAACAATATTTTTCAAAATTAAAGAATAAGACATTATAATAGGATATAAATTGAAAGCGGTTAAAAAAAATTCAAAAAATAGCCTGTTATTGCATTGAAGTGTTAGTATGTATGTGTATGTGGAGTGTGAGGTTGCGTGTGTGTGTGTGTGTGTGTGTGAGTGTATTTGTGTGAAAGAGATAGTGTAGGTTTGTGGGAGTGAGTGTGTGCACGCGCGTGTGTGGGTGTAATTTAATGATCAGGAAGGGTTTTCAGCAGATTTACGCAATGGAAATAAGTATATCCTCTGTTTCGTCATAGTTTAGCGACAGTAGCCACGGCTTTAGAATATGCTTAACTTTATGCAGGGTTAGTTTGTAAATAGAAAGCTTTTTGTTAATTTTGTTGTAGATTTGGGAGCTTAGAACACGATAGTGACGTCGCGCAAGAGCAGTACGCCACTGCACAGAGTCACAGATAGGGAAACCAGCCCGTCAATTGCATAGACTACTATCTAGTGGCATGGTGGAGTGTCGGCGCAAGACAGAGCGAAGGACGTATAGTTTCCTCACCAAAAGTACTTGGGCTTCTGAGTACAGCAGGGCGGTGGGGTAGTCCCTTCTACGGAAGTACATAACTTTGAGAACTGCCCGCTGAGCTCGTTCTACCCTAAGCATCACGGTTTTGAAGGTTCCGCCCCAAACCGGAATACAATAAGTAATTAGTGACTCGCATAGTGAACGGTACACTAGTGAAGCTGTTTCAGAGTCGGTCGCATGTCTGAGCTCTTTAAATAAATAAATAAGTTTTCGAAGCCTTGAGCAAAGAGTATCAGTGTGGGTGCGCCAATCTAGCCGCTCGTCAATAAAGACACCCAAATATTTAATATATGTGACCATGTCAAGGTAACTGCAGTTGCATGGAGAGACACCGAGACAAGTATGCGCTATTATTTTGTTAGACTTCATTGGTGGATTAATTGAATTTGGTGGTTTAAACTGGATTACTTTGGTCTTTGAAATATTGAGCGTCAGCAGGTTAGTAGAAAGCCAGTCCATAATAGTTTGCAGAGTAAGTTCAGCGCTTTGTTTAGCTCTATCCCAGGTCACATCGGATATCAATAATGCTGTGTCGTCAGCGTAGGTAAAAATGTCACAATGGGTGAGGGAAAGTAGACAGAGGTCGTTTATATACATCAGAAAAAGTGTGGGTCCCAAGATACTACCTTGAGGAACCCCGTAGCTGATAAACTCTTCATCACTAAGAACGGAGTTGATTTTAACACATTGGCTACGCCCTCTAACGTAATCTTTGAAGATATCTAGGGCCACTCCACGTACTCCCATGTGCTCCATTTTAGCCAGCAGTCTGGGAATAGACACTGTATCAAAGGCCTGTGTTAGATCTAGGAAGATACCATAACATTTAAGGCGACTATCCAGTTTACCGACCAGGGTATTGGTCAAATCAGCGACAGCATCTTCTGTGGAAATTCCTGACCGAAATCCGTACTGGTTTTGAGCAATTAAATTATTTTTTGATAAGAATTTTTCAGATATGTGTTGAGGATTCGTTCAAGTATTTTAGATAGGGAGGTAAGGACTGAGATTGGCCGATAATTGGAAACGTCATCCTTAGCTTTGCTTTTGTACACAGGGTGTACAATTGCACGCTTGAAAGCTTTTGGGAACACTCCCGAATTGATGGCACAGTTACAAATATGGGCAATGGGACGAGCCAAAATGAAACTTGATTGCTTTATTATTATAGATGGGATGTTGTCCCACCCAACTGCACAATCACTGCGTAATTTATTTATAGTGCTTATTACAAGTTCTTCATCAACCAATGGTATAACCAAAGAGTTAACTGGAGATGGGGAATAAGATGAATAACCAGATGGGGTGTTTTTGGCGAATTTCGATGCAAGATTAGTTCCATGGTTACCAAAAAAAGTTATTGGCATTATTAACAGATACAATAGGCTCGATGGAGGATTGTAGCAGGGCGTTAGGGGATTGTTTTTGTTGAGTGGTGTGCGTGATTGATTTTATTATTTTCCAGGTAGCTTTCGGGTTATTATGCGCTTTTTTAAGTTCAGCTTTTTCATAGGCTCGTTTTAGTTTTTTAAGTAGGGAATTACAAAAATTGCGGTACCGAGTGTATGACGTTTTTAATATTATATTATTCGGAGACTGACTGACCCGTCGGTGCATTTTATCACGATTACGAAGACAACGAACTAAACCGGTTGTCATCCAGGGTTTTATAATTGTTTTTCTATTAGGTGTGTGAACAATATTGGAATGTCTTGTTATGACGGTTTGAATGTCAGCTATTAAGATATTTGTTGCTAGGTCTGGATCTGTGGAGCTGAGAACGGAAGTAAAATCATGGTTATTAATTTCCTTTCTTATTTCGTCATAGTCGTATTTAATTGAGGTTTTATTTGGCGGGGTTTCGATTGATTTATTAGTACCTAAGAATATAGCGACAGGAAGGTGATCAGTAACATGGGTATCTAGTACGAGAACCTTGGCTGGCGATTTAGTCTTCATCATGACATGATCCAGGCAGTTGTTTATTCTTGTCGGTATAGTGTGAGCAGGCAGTAACCCGAGTGTTGCTGTTAAAGTCAAATAGTCGTCTGAATGACGGTCAGTATTACTGGGTTTGATATCAATATTTATATCACCGATAAGCAAGATGTTATTTTGGGATTTCACGGATGTAATAATATCACTTAAGCTAGACAAGAAATTAGCTGGGTTTAAATAGGAAGGAGAACGATATATCGAAATTATAGCTGTGTTATTATAGGATGTTATTAAACAGTTGGCATCTGAAAACAAGGGTTCAAATGTGGTGCAGTTAAGTGTGTCTTTGACGTAAATTACGACGCCATCATTTTTTATTGGATTATTGTTCGTGGAATGTGAAGTATAGCCCTGTAAAACAGGGATGTAACCCGCAGTCTGCAGCCAACACTCTGTCAATATAATAAAATCAAATTTAACTTTCGTTAATTTTAACATGGTGACAAATTGATCTAGATTTTTTTTATACTCCTGATGTTTATATGTATAATACGAAAACCCCAAGCGCTCTGTCCTACAAAATCTTGACATAGTTCTGGAGAACATGAATAAGACTCAGCAATAGAAACATTGTCTATTTCCTGTGATATTTGATCAATATTCATCATTTCTAACAAGAGTTAATAATATTGTCACTGCTAGTGCACAGAGATGTTCAAGCTCGAGGATAACGACGGGACTTATACTGAATATTACATAAATAAAGATCCAGTTTTTAAGAGGAAAGCTAAAATTAGATTTTGCAATGATACAGTCAGTTCTTGAGAAGAATATGTGCGAGACTAAATATGTGTATTGTTTAGTTCCTGATGAAAATGTGTGCGTGATCGAATTTGAGTGCATGTGTGAATGAATATATAATATAATATCTGAAGAGTATGTGTGAATGATGGAATTAGTGTGTGATTCAATTTCTGATGAGAAGAAGTGTTTGATTGAATTAGTGACTTGGTTAGGCTTAAAAAGTATTAAAGTATAAATTCTAAGAGATAAGTGTACAAACAGCAAGCAAGACATTTTATGTATTTTACATAGATAACCGGACAAAGACCCTAGTCATGTACTCAGCCGTAGGCTGTCGAGGTCTGCTTCGTTTTTTATTACCAAATGTCGTTCACCATCGACTTTTCGCAGCAAAACCTTACCATATGAGTTCCAACAGTATTTATAAACATAATCTTCGGAAAAGCGCCGGGCCAGGTAGTAAATTCGTTGAGCTTTGGGTGTGAGTTTTTCGGTCACATATATCGGTCTGCTAGGTCCGCTGAGTTTTAAGTGGGTTGAACTTAACTTATTTTGTTTATTTGCGCTATTGAAATTGCGAGCCTTTTTGACGATGGTGTCCTTCGTTATTGCGCTTATAAAATCTACAGTTATAGTAGAGGTGTTATTTTTGTTCTTGGTGCGGTAAACGTCTTTTATTTCGTTACCACTTATCGGTGCGCCAATAACGGAGGCGGCCTCTGTTACAATGGCGCGGAGACTTTCCTTACCCTCTTCCTGTATCTCGGGTATATTCCTAATCTCTAACTTAGTGGAGTACAGTTGTCGTTCTATTAGGTCTACTTTATCTTCCAACTCAAAGATACGGCGGCGGTCAGTTTCACGTTCGGACTCCAAGTTCGCAAGTTTTACTTTTAAATCGTCGTAATCTTTGGATATAAACTCCATAGACCTCTGTATTTCTGCGTTCTGAGCACTTATTTCAAAGATGGAGGCCTGTAATGCCACAAGTTTCTCGTCAGACTTGGCCGAAGACTCTGACAGTAATGCACGAATTTCGTCCAGACGACCCATGCAATCACAGTCGCCACGCTTACGCTTACGGCTCGTCACACCTATATCCTGACCCAATGTTGAGAGATCTGGAGAAGATTCAGACTGCAGGAACAGGGAACGGGTGCCAGACGCAGTGGTTAAGTCTGGATCTGCAGTTACTTTTTCAAGTTGTTTCTTCGTTGGTGAGCGTTTAACGGACATATTTAACTAATTAGAAATTGTTTACCTTAATTAAATATGTAGTAGTAAACTACGTAGTCCGATATGTTTCCACTCGAGCCACCTCCGATGAATGTTGTCAAACGCTTACAATATTGTGCTAACGACGCAACGCGTCAAAGCGCAGCGATGATGTACTCTTGACGCGTAGATAGTACGAGTGTGACGCGCAGTGACTCAGGCGCAGCGTAGCTCGGGCGTCGATCGCCGTCTCAGGAGTTGCTGTCCTTTTTCTTCACTGACTCCGCGTGGAACACAGTCGCCGCGATAGTATGAGCTCCTGGTACTTTTTGTTGTTATTTAAAATGTATTTTAAAGATAATTATAATAAAAACTATTTCTTTTTTTAAAGCGCACACGTCTGTTCGCTTTCGCGGTCCGGGAGGAAGGGGAGTAGCAGTCAGTGTCTGAATTTGAGCGCGGTTGATGGCAATAGGGTAGCCAGTTTGCCCTACCAGGGAATCGAACCTAGAACATCATGCTCACCAGTCGACCATCGAGGCATTACAGTGACACATATTCTCAAGAATTGAGGAAGAACCAGTTTTCTTTAACGCATCCTACTTCCTACTTTATATAATATTATAAATGCGAATGTTTGTCAGGATGTATGGATGTTTGTTACTCTTTCGCGTCAAAACGGCTGAACAGATCTTGATTAAATTTGGAACAGAGGTAGATTATAGTCTGGAATAACACATAGGATACTTTTTTTCATATCACGCGGGCGAAGTCGCGGGCGCCAGCTAGTAAGATATAAAATATCGCTTTTCTCGCTTAGCTCCCACTGCACTACCAAAAAAATTCTCGATCACGCACCCGCGTATGATTTAGTCACGGCAAAGTGTCTTACCGGGTGAAATGTTACTAAAGTTGACGACACACCGAGAATACTAAGGACCCATGTAAATGTTGTTTTTGATATTTATATCGGTAAGTTCGCGAGCCGGGTTCGGCAACTTGGCCGTAATCGTGTCGGGAATTACGACCGTAAATCATGTTCGAAGTTTTTTGTTCCTGATAAATTACTTGTGTGTGAGTGGATTATATTTGATGTGGGAATTAGTGGGGGGTGTAATATGATGTGATGGTTGGAGCTTTGTGTAATCAGTCTGTTTCTATTTCTATATGGTTTTGGTCTCCTTGTGATTGTACAATATTTCATTTGTTTTAGTAAGTATTGACTCTTGAACATAGATCCATGGGTATTCAGGACTTCCCTTATGACCAATCATCCCTTTACATACACACAATGTAAATTTACACAGCATATACCGATTTCTAATAAATGAAAGAATGAATCTTATCTTCATCTCTTAGCACCTACTCACACAAGTACCCACAACACGCCACATTTACGCACACGCCAGACACTCAATCATTAAACACACATACTCAGCCTCTTATATAACACACGCCCAACCCAACTCACACATAAGACACACACTCACCTTTTCAAATAATACGCGAGCGCCCGGCTCATGCATAACACACACACCCCTTAACACCATCCATTAACATTTCCACACACACTCAAACATCCCTTTATTATGTATGTAGTTACTGGTTGTTTTTTATTTCTTTCTTCTATTTATAATTGTCATTAACCGTAGCATTTCTCGTATATTTCTAATAACTGAAGCATGTTCTTGTTGGAAGAGACAGGATCCTGCAACACAAGGTATCCTAGTGCCACAGTGCCACATCTAACGTAAGCCTAAACTTTTACGAAATAAACTTATTTACCTAATACTTTTTTTTTTTAATCGAATCAAACCTCAAAAATAAATAAAACGGCACCTTTACAGAATCACTATGTTGTCCGGCTGTCTGTCTATCTGTCTAGACAGCGTCCAGGTATGGAGTTGAAATGAAAACCATATATTCAAGTCCCTTGTGAAAAAATCAACCCTTGAAATCTACCCAGTCAAAAGATATAGCCGTTTATGTCGCAAATTTTGACAGAACCCTCGGTGAGCGTGTCTGAATCGTACTTGGCTGGTTTTTTCAATCCCTGTGAACCGAAAACTTCATCGACATTCTCATGATTAAACAGTTTGGAAATGACCTTGTCTCTCTATTTTTTACCATACCATACAATGGTCCATACGTCCAGGGACACCCAACCCTGGACGTATGGACCATTGTATATTTTTTATATTTCAAAGACATCATATATTAAACTTTTCTAACTCATTATTGTGTTCCTAAAAACAAGCAAAAATATATGAAAACTCACATATAACAATGTTCTCAAACGTTAAAATACTTTGCCCTAACATCTGAAATTAACTTGGCAGAAGACCTTTTCATAACACGCCATAAATTAATGTTTATACAATTATGAGTTTGCGCCCGGGAAGAGTATAAACAATTTCATTACAATAATTATGTTACATTAAATTAAATAAGCTTTCGTCATGACCTGCATAATTATTTTGATGAGTAAACCTGCATTTACGTTATTGTGTTGATAAGGTTTACGGATAACGACTGAATGGTCCCCATTATCGTAATTAAGGGCTCTCAGATGTACTATGCTACAGTTATGCAGGTCCGGGTCGAACATATGCGGCATATCCGAGCAACAAATTGTAATGTTAACTAGCTGGCGCCCGCGGCTTCGCCCGCGTGATTATCGAAAAAAAAGTATCCTGTGTTATTCTAGACTATAATCTACTTCTGTGCCAACTTTCACCAAGTTCCGTTCAGCCGTTTTGACGTGAAAGAGTAACAAACATCCATACATCCATCCATCCTCACAAACATTCGCATTTATAATATTAGTAGGTTTACCGAATCGTGCTGAATTAGGCCAAAGCCTTTATTTACTGAACGCAGGATATACAAGACACTAGTAATAAAAGTAAAAAATATTGAAATAAGATTTTGAATAAAATTTCTGTAGGTACATAATTATGCTTTCGAAATCAGTTAAATTTATTTGATAGAAAAAAAAATGATTTTTTTGAATTTTGAATTGAAAATTTGAGCTGAAGACGCCCGGGGTTGCGGGTTGTTACATGTTCCTACATGGGTACGTTTTAGTCAGTAAAAGTTTACCACTACCCCCGCTTCGTTCGTTATGTGTTGATTTGCCAACCGCAAAAAATACGTTCAGCGGTTTCTTTGATAAAAATTACTATATCTGACGAGTCTGGTTACTTATCTCATTTGCGTAGTAAAATTTATGCCCTTTTACTTTACCCTTTTTGATGATTGTAGTGTCAGGCTTGTACTGACAAAACCCACCATGTTCTTTCTATTGCCTTTATGTTCCGGGGCCGCGGTATCTTTTCTGAACAACCCGTAACCCTGGCAGGTTTACTTAACACTTACCACTACTATTATGATATACTTACGTCTGGTATGGTGTATTTAGAGCTCTACTATTTCAGAACATGGAACTGTTTTTTTTTGTTCTATGGCTTTTGGAAATTCATAGCTGTGAAATATTTATAAAATAACTACACTTTTTCGTTCAACAAAATGAAACCCACTTTCCAGTTTTCAGGCCCCACCGATAAATCGAAATACCTTCGCATAACCGCTTAAAACTCGTGCCACTAAACGAGAAAACTTCGCATACTTAAAATTCTTACTAATATTATAAAAGCGAAAGTGAGTTTGTTTGTTTGTTACGTCTTCACGCCTAAATAGCTAAACCGATTTTGATGAATTTTGGTACAGAGATAGTTAGGACCCTGGAGACGAACATATGTTTTTTTTTAAGTGAGAAAAGTAGGAGAAAGTGGGAAGAAAAGGGAAAACTTAGCTTTTCTATTACGATAAATAAGGCGCAAGGGCAAAAACTACAGGTAGCAGGTACCTGCAAATCAGGAAAGGGAAACTGTGTTACCCCGAATTTAACGCGAGCGAAGCCGCGAGCAAAAGCTAGTATAAAATAAAAGCCCTAGGGAATCCAACCCTATTTCACATCAATAAGACCAAGATTAGTACAAAAGGCACGCAGGTTAAAGTTAGCGTTAGCCCAAAGTAACTATGCCACGCGGATGAAGTCACGGGCGGAAGCTAGTATTTTTTAAACTCAATGTTGAGCGAATCGTACAGAAACTCAAAATTACCTAATGTATTGTAAAACCTGACTTCCGTATCGTAAATATTCTATAGAGATACGTGCTTCGTATCGGATAGGAGGCAGATAAAATATTTTCTGATTTACCGAAGTTAACCTAAATTATCCTTTATAACGTTTTGGTAGCATCTGGGAGAATGCATAGTGGGATTTCCGAGCGATATTGGGGATGCGGCGTAGCAATAAAATGGATTGCAATTGCAGTGTTCTATTTCTAATGTCTCTAGGAGTATTAGACAATGGACGTTATAGAGGATTTAGTTATGTGGAGGTTCTTTGTTTTGAGTTAGTATCTTTTGTCTTAGTGTGGTTAGAGTGTTGTATTGTATCGATAGATTTCATTCGTAGTTGCTTCATTTAGTTGATTTGTTACTTGATTCTGAGAGTGTACTTTGTTACGATATTTATTTATTGTGCGAAGGGCGGGGCGTTTTTGTAGGACTGTCTCTTGTAATTTGAAGTTGAAAAAGTGCTGATTAGCAGCCTAATTTGAATAAATGACTTTTGATGTTGATTTTCATAAATGCTAAGATTCTGTACTGTAATTGGTTCCTAAATATTAGATCGTAGAATCTTTAAAATAATTTCTTGAGATAATCACATAGTGAAAGGTTTTATTTATGACGAATGACACAATTCTTTGATTAAGCATTTATTTTTGTGTTTTCAAGAACTTCCTCATTGGAGTAGTTGATCGCAAGTGTTGAGCATGAGGTCCTAGTTCGATTCCCAGGTCAGCTAAAGTGTGATTGAAATTTTCCATCAGGTATTTCTCAGTATTAGTTATGGACTCTTGGTTTCTACCCTGTTGATGACAATATGCTCGTTTAACTGGGACATAAACCTAACTGCCAAAATGTGGACGTACTGTCACCTGACAGTACCCTAACTCGTAGTAGGCCTAACTCTCCTGGGATTACAAGTGTGTGCCGATATTCAGGTACTGACAGATTGTTCCTAAATTAAGCTTGCACAATTATTGATGCAACCCTAAGTTAACACATCAGTTTTTGTGCCCTCTCAGTCACAAAACTCATACGCCGCGTGTAAGAATACAGGCATCATCTGCCTAGCCTTTTCCCAACTATGTTGGGGTCGGCTTGCAGTTTAACCGGATGCTGCTGAATATCAGTATTTTACATGGAGCGACTGCCTATCTGACCTCCACAACCCAGTTAGTACTGGGTAATGCGATACCCCTTGGTAAGACTGGTTGTAAGACTTTCGGAACACTGACTACCTGTAACGACTGTCAAAGATCTACAAATGACAGCCGGGACCAACGGCTTAACGTGCTTTCCGAGGCACGGAGGAAACTTGGTATGTAACGGATGGTCACCCATCCACAGACCAACCTAGGCAAGCGCGGCTTAACCTAAAGATCGACCCGAGCGGCTACTATTTATTTAGCCACGAGCTTAGGAAAACCACTATATGAAAATAAAATTCAACAGTAAACAGTAATAAAATCCAATATTCAACACGCAACGTAAACCAGATGAAAATAATATTGAAGATGAAAGCTTAACATGTTCATATTTCAGCTAAGTAGTCGCAACAAAGTGCCATCTTCTTCATTCCATGTTTACATACACCAGTATTTATGCACAGCAATTAAGAAACTTAGTAGCACATATACTGTGCAAGTTCCAAGACAATTTGCTAAGTGAAAACATCTAGTGAGGGTGTAATGTTTCAGTGTTAAGTAGAGGCTACAGTTTCAGTGTGGGGGTTGAATTTGAGTTGAGTCTTTGCTTTGAAGAAGATTGTGTATAGTGTGTTGTGCCCGTTACAAAACTTGGCCTTGTCACATTTCTTTGTTCCCAGCAGTTTCATCTTTCGATATAGTGTTGGCCGGACATATTAGTTACAAGCTGGTGCCCGCGGCTTCACTCGCGTGACATCGAAAAAAAAAGTATCCTATGTATTATTCCAGACTATAATCTACCTACCTGTGCCAAATTTCATCATGATCCGTTCAACCGTTTTGTTGTGAAAGAGTAACAAACGTCCATCCATCCATCCTCACAAACATTCGCATTTATTATATTAGTAAGATAAGATGACAGATTTTTATCAATAAAAGTCAAGGTATTTTAATAAATTAAGCATGTACACACAACAGTTAAAAAAAATATCTAAATCTTAACACTACAAAGAAAAAAAACAAAACTTATATTGTGTGTCTCACGGCTGCGCCAAATTAGCCCAGTAGGCCTACCATGACCTCTTAAAGCAGAACTTATTCCACTGAGGGAAAGAGATGGTGCTAGACACCCTGTATAGCTCTGTCTATTTCCCTCAGTGGAATTACTTCTACTTTAAGACGTCATGGTAGGGTAGCAGTTCAGCAAACTGCCGAGCAGCTAATGCCCGACGCTGGTTTTTAACTGGACCTAAGAGGTGATGTGACGGATGTAAGACAGTTTTGTAATTTGTGTTTAATGGTTTTTTTCAGGTTTGCTCTTACTTCAGGGTTTGATTCCCATCATCAAGTAATAAAAAATACTCTAGGGAACGAAGCTACGGGTAAAGGCTAAAGTAGTGTATTTTTTTCGCGATGTTGATTGTGTTCCCATTTAGAAAGTGGTTCAGTTTGATGGTCCTTACTGGTACACGCTGTATATTACACTTTGGGTCCGCTAACTAAAAAAGAAATAAAATTCAAACATTTGCAAATCTCATGTTTTCATAATCAAGTAAGTCATAAAATTATATATTTGGGTCGCGAGCTTCGGATCAGGAAAAAAAATATTCGTTAGGTCCAAACCAGGGTTTACGACGACCCCGGGATATGCGTCATTCCGTATGCATGGACATAAAAATATGTTAAACGAAACAAAGGCAAATATGTATGAAAATCCAGAAACTCAGTACACCCACGCGACACTTCGGAATTACGATGAAAATGTGCTGTAACTGTGACCGCGTGTTAGTGGAACAGATACAAGAAAACCTTTTCATTTTACGCTATATAATATCATCATCTGCCTAGCCTTTTCCCTAACTATATTGGGGATAGCTTTCAGTCAAACCCGGTGCAGCTGAATACCAGTATTACTGAACAACTCGACAGATGAACAACTACTGAACAACTCGACAGATCCCTCATTTCACCTCAGACTCAGAATAAATAAATTAAATATATAAATATTTATTTCAGTTACCAGATTACAAACTTATACAATTTTTTACAATAGAGGCCAACTTTTAAGAATAACAATGATTTATTACGCCTATGATAAAAATGGGTATAAACCCCAAATTGAACTAGCTCGCCCGCGGCTTTGTCCGCGTAGTGATCGAAAAAAGTATCCTATGTGTTATTCCAGCCTATAATCTAATTATGTGCCAAATTTCATCAAGATCCTTTCAACCGTTTTGACGTAAAAGAGTAACATACATCCTCACAAACATTCGCATCTATAACATTATCTATTTACATATACGTATATATATATATTTAAATATTGTAGAAAGTAGGATACTGATTCATTGATGTTAAAGGTGGGTCAAAAATTATGATTATCTGTCTAGCCTTTTAACGACAGGCCATGTTGACGGGCATTAGTGTTCCACGCGCGCCTCAAAGAGATGTCAGCAAAGTAGAGAGGCCTGCCAGGGCCACCGCCTGCTGGTGTTGCGGGTTGTTCGAAAGAGATACCGCGGCCCCGGAACGTAAAGGGCAATAGAAGGAACATGGGTGGGTTTTAGTCAGTACAAGTCTGATAATCCTCCCCACTCCACCCAGAGCAGGGGAAGTTATTTGGTGATTTTCCATCCATAAAAAATGGTTGTCGACCATACTCTACAAGATGCAATTTTGCAGCCTCGTCATAATTCACGACGTCATAATTGACGGCACGGTTGGCGCAATGGCTGAGCGATCGACTGCTGCGTGTCGCGGGTTCGATTCCCGCACGGAACAAATATTCGTATGACCTGCAGATAGTTGTTTCGTGTCTGGCTGTTTGTGTGTGTGAGTTTAAATGTTTGCACCCACGATACAGGAGAAATTCCTAGTGTGGGGCAACGTTTAAAAAAAAATCAGGTAAAAAAATCATTAAATAACTTCCCCCTAGGGCGGGGGAAGTTATTTAATGATTTACCATCCGCAAAAAAAGTGAGTCAAAATACTGAAAAAAAGTTTATTTACATACATTATTATTATTTTATGTATATACTTATTTTTCAATAAACAAAATGCTTAAAGGGCTTACTTCACTATCCTAAGTGATTTTAAATGACGAAATGCTCGAGTCTTGGGCATTCCTTCATTAGCTATTCCTTTTATATCGTCAGGAAACTGTGCAACGAGTAGGTATTTGCTCCAGCAAAATAAGCGATGTTAAACAGAACTTGAGAAAGCACACGCGTCTTCGTTAGCACAGAAACCAACTTTAATAAATGATTCATGCAAGTTTTCGTGTTCGTAACGTGTACGCCTAAACGATACAAATTGCTTAAAATCAAATCATCGGAGCATTCACCTGTAATTTAACAATCCAAAGTAATACGATGATTTACCATCCGAAAAACAAAAGGTGTGGCCAAACTGAACATTACTTTACAAATCGTATCATTACAGATTATGTTCACTGTTACGACACAACTAGTAACAATCGCTTTCTGTGAAAAATCGAATCCCTCTCGTTGCTAAGGGTACGTTCAGACAGCAGTCCGTTTTACAGGATTCGTCGCTACTGGCTGCAATGTTCGTATGCCCGATCTTCGATCCGATAAAACAGTAGGTAGCTACAATTTGAAAAACGCATATTTTCAAAATCTTTTATTTTGGGGCCCCTTAATACTGTCATTACACCCAGTATCGCCGAATAAAAATGGGCCTGCATAATGGACTGCTGTATGAACGTACCCTAAGAGTTCTACCACGGTCCATTTCACTCAAAGAACAACTCTCGATGTCAATAGTAGCCAGGGTTGCCAAGTTTTTTATAAGAAATAAAGTATTTCTGATTTTAAGAGAGGGTAAATTAAAAATACAGACGAACAATATTAATTTATTATCCTTACTAGTATTATAAAAGTACTTAATATTATAAAAGCGAAAGAGAGTTTGTTTGTTACGTCTTCACGCCTTAATGGCTAAACCGATTTTGATGAATTTTGGTACAGAGATAGTTGGGACCCTGGAGATGGACATAGGCAAGAAATGAGAGATAAAGAGGGAAGAAAAGGGAAAACTTAGCTTTGCTATTACAATCAATAAGACGCAAGGGCAAAAAATACAGGTAGCAGGTACCTGCAAATCAGGAAAGGGGAACTGTTTTACCCCGAATTCAACACGAGCCTTTGCTCGTGTTGAATTACCGCGGGCAAAAGCTAGTCTTTTTAATAATTGTAAGAATTTCACATTCTAAACCTGAGATCAAATTAATGAGAAGCTTAGTTTTCATCATTTGATTCACCTTGATGTCTTGGTGTATAAAAGCCAGCGCACGTCACAAAGCAATAAGAAATTTTGTCACCGGCCAGCACATTCCGATAAATGAAAGCAGGGAATTTTAGCTGCCTGCAGCGTCTACCGTCGCAAGCCTTCACATCCCTAAGCATGCCCCCGTCGCGTCCCGTTGCATGCCGTCGCATCCCGCCACGACATTCTCCAGCTTGCTCTTAAATGCCGGTATGATGATGATGATGTATTTTATGCCTTTGGTTCGTTCTGTATACATTGAAATTTGTATCTTGGTACCACTAGGCCCTACCGTCATCGGTTTGATAAGCGTACTCTCGTTTTTTTAACCGAACTCTACAAAAAAGGAGGTACCTAATTCATTCGACTGTAATTTTGTATACCTACGTAAAATTTAAAGAGATAATAAAATGGAGATTTAATTCCCTAAAGTACAGCGCCCGCTCACCTTCTCGCACCTTCTGACAAATTTAAACTACTAGACGGAGTTGCTCACCGAGGGTTCGGCGGACTGACAAATATACCGGACTAGTTATTTTGTATGCATTCCCATCATTTAGAAATCATATGAAAGGGTTTGCTTAGAAGAATACCAGAAAGTGTTTCAGGTGTTTTATCTATATATATAAAAAAAACACGAATGCCATGTCAAAAAAATTAACTAAAAAGAAAAAAAACAAGATGTTAGTTTCAACAAAAAATTTCATCGCAGTCGGGGGACTTTCGTACAAACTTGCTACATAAACGGCCTTATCTTTTGACTGCGTAGACTGAAAGGGGTTTATTTTGACTACATGGTACTTGAGTATGTGGTTTTAGTTTCAAATCGATACCTCTACGTGTTCCTGAAATAAAAGGTCTAGACAGGCAGACAGACAACAGGGTGATCCTATAAGGGTTCTATTTTTTTCATTTTGAGGTGCGGAACCCTAAACATTATTTCTACGACATATCTTAGAGAACATTACTCACATGAAAAAAACATCACGAAAATTATATTCAACAGTTCTACACGCAACGCAAACCAGATGAAAGCTTTTCATGTTCATATTTCAGCTCACCTCAGTCTTTCGTTTTGAGCTACGGAACCCAAAAAAACGGTGTATATTATTATTGACCGGGTACCGTAATTTTAACTGATTATTATTTATGTTTTTTGTGACCACCCTCCTGAATTATGACGAGTCTGCAAAATTGCATCTTGTAGAGTATGGTCGACAACCCTTTTTTACGAGTGAAAAATAATCAAATAACGTCCCCTGCTCTGGGTGGAGCGGGGAGGAGTGTCAGACATACCCAGATTTCTTTATATTCCGGAACCGCGGTATCTATTTTGAACAATCCGCAACCCCGGCAGATGTGTGACAACCCTAACAATACCTAAATGAATGATTCACAATTTATTCCGAACAGGAGCCAACTCTTAACGACTCCAGTTATCGCTTCGCACAGTTTATAATGCGATCATCACACATGTTGACGACCTTTACCAGCTTCAATTGAGTTACTTTTGAACTCGAAAGTACCATTAAAACGTTTTAAAATCCCTTTTTAAAGTGAGGTCAGAGTTTTAATGGGTCTAAAGTAGGCTCATGTTGTGGAAATGTGTTTGGAAGTTGGCCATTCTTTAGAAAAGCGGTAATAACTTACGTTTAAAATTTCAGTAGGCGTAAAAGGATACCTGAACAGGTTTATTTATTGTCTAGTTGTAGTAGTAAACTACTGCATAAAACCGGCCAAAAGCAAATCAAATTCGCGCACCGTACAAACTTGCGACATAAGCGGGCATGTCTTTTGACTGCGCATACTTGCAAATATCTGAAAGGAATACTGTTTTGCCGGACTTGGAAAACGTACCCAGGATCTCTTGGTCTACAGTCGCACTTCGAGTTGAGAAAAGGCCTACTTCATAGTAGTATGAATTCTTACAGCATCAAATTACGATCAATACAGTACGAGAAAATGCTTTTAAATTTCGCTACGGTTGCTCTAAACTACCTACGTGCTTCCGAGAAAATTTATGATTTGAAATCATTTATTCATTTCTGGACGCTATCACGACACTTCCGAACGTCAAATAAATTATTACGGTCGGAGCAATATCTTCATTGAGACTAACAGACGAGAAAGGTAAACCGAGATATTAAAATAGCTATGGAGAGGTAGATAATGTCAAAACCGTATTTTCTGTTGCTTTGGAAACTGCAAGGTCTGCAAGTAATCTCACTTTCAAAGCATTTTGAAATATGTAGAATCATACGAAGTCAACGTTGCTTTTACACTTTCTACGATCTACGGAAATCCATAAATGTAGCCTTTAAATTTATTGTCTGATTGGTTTTCACTTCGTTCATCCTCCACAGTCGTTTATAATCGACTTATTTAAATGATGTCCGAATGCGGGTCGAACCGCATTTGATTCAACAACTGCTCCCATTTTTTTGTTGCTACCAGTTAAATGAAGAATTTAATTTTAAGAATGGACGGGCAATATTGTATTGCTCTCAAAAAGACTTTTGTATACTTTTTTATTGCTACAATTTCAGCAAAAAGTGTTTATTATAATGTCTCGCAAAAGCGTTTTCTGGTTACAAATTGGTGACCCTTACTTTTTTCGAAAAAAATACTGAAGAAGATGTTCGAGTAAATATATTACGAAAATAAATCCATTTTTTTTCTGAATCATTTTCAAAACAGCTACATTGATACGTCTGATTTTAAAATATGTATATTTCAGATAATGTAACCTAAAATTATGTGAACCAGAAGTCTTTGACGCAGATATCATCACGGTTACGTCCGTAGCGGGGTGTGTAGGGGTAATTAATGGGGGTAGCCTTGAGTTAATGTGTCCCTTAATGCCTGCCGGGGGATGTATCCATGCGGGTGGTAATGTTTGCTGCATGTATGTACTGAGGTACATAGTTATATTTACAGTTTATTTATTAAACATGTGAACAAACATGAGTTTTTTTTTATAAACATAACTGTAACCAGCTTAGAAAGCTGAGCTTTGCGCTTCGTCCAAAAAATCTGTTTTTTTTTTACTGAGTTTTCTCAAAACTGTTAAAGTGGAGGTTGACTTTGCTGTCTTCTCTCTCATCTTATTTATTTTTATTTGACGACATGGTTAGCGCATTGGCTAAGCGATCAACTGCTGCGGTGTATGTCGCGGGTTCGATCCCTGCACGGAACAAATATTTGTATGGCTTACAGATAGTAGTTTCGGGTCTGGCTGTTGTGTATGTGAGTTTAATTGTTTGTAAACGCACCCACGATACAAGAGATATTCCTAGTGTGGGGGGCAAGGTATATTTTTTTAAAAGAATAAAAATATGAAAGCTTCGATTTATGGTCCATTTCCTAGTTATTGACTTTCTCAAAAGTTCTTGCTATATATTACTGTTTCCATTTTGCTGAAATGCACTGAAACAAGTGATTTCAGGACCAAAATGCTTTCATTACTTTACTTCAAAGTGTCTCTTTACTAGAAAATATCAGTGCACGGCTAGCATTCGTCATGAATGTCTTTTAGGACCATTAAAACATCTTAGAAGTATTTTAATGAGCAATTAGCATTTAATGGTTTTCTGTAGAGCTTTTCAAGAGCTACCAAACTATATTTATAAGTGGGTGGATGGGATCGGGTATACTGATCGGATTATAAAGGTTCCATTAAAGAATTTGACCAAACCTCGTCATGTTGTGCCCGAAGGTATTCAACAATTTACGTTTGGGGAACCACTATAATAGGGTTTCCTCAATGGGATTTTGATTTATGGGATGGTTTTGTATTTTTTTTTTGCTTTTAGCGGCCAATTATGTGAATGCCGGAGGTTTTAACTCAAGATGGTACAAAGAGGGCCGAAACATTAATCGTGCTGCAAAGTCAATGAAGAAAATGAAAGACAATTGAAATACCATTTGAAGAAAAACAAAAATAAATTCAAGTTTCTAAATTATAAGTGTGTAAAAACTATAGTGTTATAGTTTTTTAAATGTTAACTATAGTTTTGTAGTTTTTTAGTTTGGTGAATCAAGAAAATTAAATTAAAATCAAAATGTTTTACAGTGAGCATGGATATTAATAGATGTTATGACTTAACAGTAAATTGCAGTTCCAGTATGTCCTAGTAAATAAGCATACAAACATTTTATGTGTTCATAAAACCCACCCATGTTCCTTCATTTACCCTTGGGCCGCAGTATCTCTTTCGAACAACCCGCAACCCCGGCAGGCGGCGGCCCTGGTGGGCCCAAAATGTCAAAATTCAGAACTATTTAATCATTTTCTATTTATTTTTTTAGTATTTCATCAAGTATTTAATCAAATATCGAAATATTTGAGTCAAAAATTCGTACTTTATGGTGAATGTGTATACTGAGCTACTTTTAAAGCTGTTAATTTAAAACGAGACATTAGAATTTTTTGATTTTCTTTATAAATTGTAGCCTATGTGTTATTGTGATATGTAAGATATTTTATTGTGAAGTTTCATCAAAATACATTCAGCAGTTTTTGCATGAAAAAGCAACAAACATACTTTCCTACATCCCCACAAACTTTCGCTTTATTATATTAGTAGGAAAGTAATTATTTTGGGGGTTTTCTTTACCGTTTAAATATGATTTCTGTAGATATCGCTACCCTGTTGATGTTACAACGAGAAACTATCTATCAAGTAGAAAAACAAGCAAAAAATAACCTTGAACAAAGAAATATATCGTCTAATGCCTATACAAATATTAGGATCGTGTTTCTGATTACCGAGATAACGGATTGGTTCTAATCCGCTATTGATTTGTTCGGAAAAAGGTCACGCGCACAATAATCCAATTTATTTATCGTCTAAGAGAAAAACGGGTCAGACGGAAAACGATTTTGTGTACGTAATGATCAGGGAGGCTTACTTAAGCAGTTGGTGTTTATTTTTGACGTCACGGTTGGCGCAGTGGCTGAGCGGTCGACTGGTGCTCTGCGTGTCGCGGGTACGATCCGTGCACGAAACAAATATTTGTATGGCCTACAAAGTTTTTGGTCTAGCTGTTTGTGTATGTGAGTTTTAATGTTTGTAAACGCACCCACGATACAGGAGAAATCCTATTGTGGGGCAAAGTTAGTTTGTGAGTGTTTTTTTTTTAAAAAAACAAGTTGAGCCACAGCTTTCTTTTCTATTTAAGCTTGATTTTTAAACAATCATTTAAGCGTTATCCTTTAATTCCCTTTTCTCATAAAGTTTACACCGGTTCAGAAGTGTAAGCAATAAACTACGTATGTTTTCATTTCAGTGACAAATTGCACCGCTGCAAGTGATATAAAATGGCATTTTAATGTGCACCAGACTCGCCTTCGTGGCGCTGCGATTTTCTGACCAAAATAAAGAACATTCTTATTAACTGCACATTGTGTTTATTTCAGTAATTCCTCTTAAAATAGAGCGCAATAATAATATAAATTAACTATTATGTCGAAAGTCTTGTTATAGAGATAACTAATCTATATTATTGGTTCAAGGATAAAGAACAATGGCAAAAGTCTATCCTTAATTTTACGTAGTTTAAGTAAACGAGACGCGTCACTTCAATGATGTTCTTTGAACTAAAAAAAAACGAATAATTTATTTAAAATTACGTCAATTACTCAAAACAGGCCCACAAAACGCCCTCACCCTTGCATGCAATTACATGTCTACCCCTAACTCCAGCTTAAAATAAACCATTACAGTACTTAGCAAGTTTCTACTGATGTAAAATAAAACGAATTGTATGATTGCTTTCCGAACAGACGATTACGAGAAATTCTCATGAATATTACAAATACTATCGGTAGCCGTCGGGAATATCGAATATCGGACATGTTAGGTTAGTCTTGAACACTTTACTTTGCCAGGAATGTTGAATTTAGTTCTCCATTTGAAGTAGTTTGTTCTTTTAGTTTTGTTTGTTCACATTGGTTTCCCGAGCAAAGTTGGAGTAGTGTTAACTGGTTGGTATGGTCATATGATTGACCTATGAAATATTTTTCAATCGCAATTTATGTATTTATTTATGGATAAATATTTAAGCATTATGTTTTTATATAAGTATTTATTATTATTTACTTATATGTATTAGTTGATAATAGGTTAAGGCACATACACATATTTTTCTCGTACTCGTTCACACACTATCGTCTGAATTTCGTTCTCATATCTCCTTTCGCAGGTCTGCCGGCAGACATTTCTCAAGAAATAAGCAGTACAACAGATAAGAATGCTATTTTAAAACCACGTAGGACTAGCGTACGACTATAAAAGTGGACAAAGAAATAGAAAGAAAAAGTATTTATATTTGACTCACATTGTCAAAAAAAGTAAAACAAAATATTAAAAAAAAATAAAAAAATATGAACAGAAATAATATCAAATCAAATCAAAATCTTTATTTCAGACCAAGCGATCCATATAGTGTTAGTATCAATTTAGCCTAAGTTAGTTAATTCAATAATTAAAAACAAACAAAAAATAAATTAATTGGCTGCATGAACATGAGCACGCCCATGTCTGCCAGCCCAGAGCCTAATAAATGGTCCGTCGACCTTGTCCGCCAGTGTAGCTAAATTAAATATCAATGGAGTATGTCAGGTTCGTAGCTGGTGGCCTTATGTAGTATCTAACCACCTGGTACTTCTGTGAGAGAAAAACTTGAGTTGATATAAGTATTTAATTATAACTGCATAGAATTCATAACATTCAAGAACTTTTTTTGGACCGACTATATCGAGCCAATGCGTCTAGGCAATTAAAACTAATTAAAATCCAAACTTCGAAATAAAACTCCTTGATCCTGTTCTAGATGCGATATTTCAAACTACTGAAAAAAAAACGTTGCCCCATACTAGGAATTTCTCCTGTATAGTGGATGGGTATACAAACATTTGAACTCACATACACAAACAGCCAGACCCAGAACAACTACCTGTAGGTCATACAAATATCTAACCCACGACACGCAGCGCAGAAGTCGATCGCTCAACCACTGCGCCAACCGTGTCGTTCAATAAACTAAAAATAGTAGGTACACGATAGGACACGACATAATATCATCCCGGTAATCCCCGTAGGGTTAAACGGAAGTGTACTAAATAGTATACCCATTTAAATTTAAGTCCCATGAAACAGGGCACACGATAAAATTTGAAATACCTAAGAATGTTCTTTGAAACCAGTTCTATCTTGTTTTAAGATAAAATTATGAAGATTTCAGTTGGATAACATTATTTGAAGCTGTTAGAAATGGCGCGCTGCTCTTTATTGTGAATTTAATTTGATTTAGAGGTGCTCAGTTTGAATGAGTGCCGCATTACCAGCAAGTGTTGCTTCTTCTTCATTTGTTGAATATTTGTGACGTTTATTTCTAGAACATTTTGAATAAGTTAGCATTTTTGCTACGGTTTTATTTTTGACTTGGAATTTGGAGGTGTATTCGCGATTGTGCGCGTTTATTTGAGAGATTTCTTGAATAGGGACGGTAAAAACGTTATTGTGGTTGTACTGTTAATCATTGACGTACTTCTACATTCTATACCTCTGCTTTACCCTTCAGAAATTAAAGGCGTGATGTTCGTTGTTTAAATGGGTATTTATTACTCCCTTCAAATTGTTCGATAAAAATGTACTACGTATTTTCGTTGAATAAAGCTCAAATAACAAAAATTGCTGCCGTTGCTTACGGCAGTATGTTGTTTTATTTAATTTGAATGAAAAGTTTAACTCTCAAAAACACACATTGAATTTTCTTGTAATGAAAGGAAACTCGTCACTCATTTACCCAAAATTCCATTAAAGTTTAAAAGTTATGTTCCAATAGCCATACAATTTTGCTATTCAAATACATATGCCCAATATATTCAAACCAACCCAACTTCAATGAGTGTCAAGTCAAGTTACTCATCAGTTTCATATAGTAAGCCAAACATCAGTAAACGGTCATAAGCTTTTAACCACAAATGTGCATTGAAACTTACCAATAGTGTACACAAAGCAAATCTATTCGGTTTGCAGTCCCCACTAGCCTAGATATACATGTTTGCATTGTAACTTTGTCATACAGTATGAATATAAAGGTGTGTGTCAAAACAAGCTAACCAAATAAAGCTCACTTTTGTTGTTACCTTGCTCCTCTAAAAAAAAAATGAAAATTCGGTAGGTTTATACCCGTAAGTGACCCTCTCCAGAAAAGAAGCTTAGCAGCGGGTGAAACCGCTGGGCTCAGCTAGTCTTATAATATAAGTTGTTGAATTGAGATAACACACGTGTGTGTGTTACGTGTGTATTAGTTTTGCATTATACTGGAAGTCGTCGTCGTCTTGAAGTCGTGTTTGCTACAATAGTAGTATGACTGGCTTATAATATCATCCTAACAGCATGCTAATTAGTTCGTGTGTGAAACTGAGCTGGTTTGTATGACATACACACATACATCCATACTGTACGATAGATATAAGTTGCTACGAACAGAAATATCTATGCTAGTGCGGACAGCAAACCTATAAAATTTGCTTACTGTACACATCACCCTCAACACAGCATAGCACCCAGTTTTTACCTAAACAAGCAATCCCCTAAACATTACACAAATAAAATTGTATATTAACCCTTACTAATATTATAAAAGCGAAAGTGAGTTTGTTTGCTACCTCTTCACGCCTTAATGGCGAAACCGATTTTGATGAATTTTGGTACAGAGATAGTTGGGAACCAACACTAAAAAAAGTGGGTTATGAGGGATAACGAGGGAAGAAAAGGGAAAACCTAGCGTTGCTATTACAAATCAATAAGGCGCAAGGGCAGCAACTGCAGGTAGCAGGTACTGTGTTATACCGAATTTAACGCGAGCGAAGCCGCGGGCAAAAGCTAGTACAAATATAAACGTTTTATAAACCAGTATTATGTCCTGGATGACTTTCACGTGGCTTACAAAACGTTATATTACAGCCGAGTTACATCTAAACGGGGGTGTCTGAAGTCACGTTGGCGCACTCCGCAAAGGAAGGAAGCAATTCTGTGCAGACTGCTGTTCCCTTCTTCTTTGTCGACACCCTGTAGCTTGTTAGACGTTTGGTGGGATCGTGACCGCTGGAATTTATTAGCGGTCATGCCTGATTTGTCTTAAAGAGTGGTTCTCGCCGTCAAACGTTTTTACAAGGGTTAAACTGTAAATAGTTTTCTTGTACAGGAGTTGTTCTATTTGGCTTTAACATAATTATATTATGATTAGGTCATTATGGCTGAGCGATTGACTGCTTCGCTGCGTATTGCGGATTCAGTACCCACATGTTACAATTTTTGTATGGCTAAAATATTTTTTTTTGTACACGCATCCACGATACAGGTAAATTTTCTAGTGGGGCCAAAGTTTTAAAAAAAGTTATAGGGAACCAATTGAGAATAGTACTGGATTATTCATCCCCTGTTAAGATTAACAGCGGTTGAATAAGCCCTAAGTATGTATTTATACAAGTGCGCGTGTAAACACTTTCATACTAAAAAATACGTGTGGCACTCGGGGACTGCCGCGGTAAAGCTATTGCATAGCATTTTTTATCAACTTATACAATAAATAAAAACAATCTAAATAAAATATTTAAAAAGTACTTCCAATGAAAAGAAGTCGCAAAAAGAATAATTTTTTTATCAACTTAGACAATAAATAAAAAACTAAATATAATATTTAAAAAGTACTTCCAATGAAAAGAAGTCGCAAGAAGAAAAACAAGACCTTTGGTTTGATCCAGCGTAATATCGATTGACTATTCGATTCTCTACCAAACACGCTATTAGAGCATTAGAATCGGGATTGAAATAACTGACCGTATTGTGTAAACGACGTTAGACAATGCACGGCCTTCAAGCCACACCTTCGTGCCCGTCGGAGTGGGGAGCGTCAGGTTTTTTTTCGTTACGGAATTTCTGGATTCGGTCCCCGCGCTCAAGGCCCGCGATAGAAGCAATAGCTTAAAAAAAATATTATAAATTTAATGCGAATGAATCTGACTGCTTGTTACCTTTCTAAGTTTCTAATTCGGCACACAAATGTTCCTTGATCTGATTGACATAGAATATTACATTATAACATTTGTAAGTTTTTTCTGAACTGATGATTCTCTCTGCTGATCATGAAGTCCTGGGTTCCATTGCTGGATCGGCCAAAGTGATATTTAGTATCAGTTTCTCATCTTGGAGTCTGGATTGGTGATCGATTGCTGGCTATTACTTGGGACTTCAGGTAAAATTTAGGTGTAACTCCTATTATGTAAATTTCTGCCCAGCCCTTCGCGAATTACAGGGGTGATAATGTTCTCTTGTCATAGTAGGTATCTGCCCTCAATGCAGGCGTAGAAGGGGGCAAAAGCTAGTAAAACATTATATCCTTTTATAGTCGCTGACACACATTCAGTGAAATTGCTCTAAACGGCTGTTAAACAATCATCTCCTTCCAAACTTGACATTTATTTGAGTACTTGTGATACTCACCTTACACTACACTCAAGTATTATGTCAAATAAAATATACGTTAAATTCGTCTTCGTTGTAAGCAATATTCCACACTAGGTTACGTCTAAGGCTCTGGTCTTGTGGAGTCATATTCCCACTGGATCGTACATCCTATGTGATATTTCAGGTTATAAACTATCTACCAAATTTGTGCCAAATTCCATCTAAATCCGTTTAGAAGTTTTTGCGTGAAAGAGTACAAACATCCAGATTTCAATACATCCTCATAAAACTTTTGTATTTATAATATTACTGGCTGTGCCCAGCGGTTTCACCCGCTGAGGTTTAGGGGTATAAAAAATAGATCTATTTTTCATCTATTTTTCCTCAGCGGGTGTGTACCCAATATGTACCCAAAATTTCATAAGAATCGGTCGAGTCGTTTCGGAGGAGTACGGTAACTAACATTGTGACACGGAAATTTTATATATTAGAAGAAGACTAGCTGCGCCCCGTGGTTCCACCCAAACCGAGATAAAAAGCCTATATGTTACTCCAGGATAGAAGCCATCTGCCGGTGTTGGGGGTTGTCCAAAAGAGTTACCGCGGCCTCGAAGCATAAAGAGCAAAAGAAGAAACATGGATGGGTTTTAGTCAATAAAGTCTAACGCTCCCTCCCGCTTCACCGACCCGCTAACCCGAGGACCAGAAGCGCGGGAAGTTATTTTTTATTTGAGGATGTCCTATCCCTAAAAAAGGGTATAAGCCATCTTTATCCAAATTTCATTCAAATCAGTTCAGACGTTTAAGCGTTAAAGAGTAACAAACATACACACACATACAAAAATATGTATGTTTGAATTTCATGATACCTTACCTCGCGTGACATCTCTGTAAGCGTGAAAACATAGTTTTATGGTATCGGTTACCGTTTAGTAAGAACCAGTGTACCATATAGTATAGCGTTATAGCATACCGTATAGTATAGCGTTTTTTTGGGGTGGGAAATCATCAAATAACTTCCCCCGCTCTGTGCGGAGCGGGGTGAGTGTCAGAACTGTCAGAGTTATACTGACTGAAACCCACCCATGTTCCTTTTATTGCCCTTTACGTTCCGGGGCCGCGGTATTTCTTTCGAACAACCCGCAACCCCAGAACGTGAAACCTTATTGTCTAACATGCGATTTAAACATTTTATTCCAGATGCTCCTCTTTCCTACCTCGGGAAATACCGTGATGTTACCTTCATAATACAAACAATAAAATTTACTTTTACAAAACACGACACACGAACGAATATCATCTTTGAATTACCGGAAACCTTATAATGAAGCAAGTGTGCTGTGATATCTGATTCTAATTAAATGCTCAAGCTTTTACAAGATGACCAACATATCTTGAAACTTCAGGGTGGCGCTAGTTGACGTTATTATGAAACATCAAAGATACGTGCCACTCAAACACTGGATAATTCCAGTTTAGTTCTGATTTTCGCCACGCATCAAATTATAATGGGTGTTTAGTATATCAAACTCGTAATGTTTCTTCGTTATTTGATTACATGCTATTAATTAAGTTTTATACGATGTAAACTTCACACGTTTAGGTGTTTTAGTACTTTAACTAAGTGAGTTAGATAAGAGATTGGCGCTTAAAATAATTGGTTAATTTGGCTTTAACAGAAGACGTTGAAGTCAAAGAGATACCAATTAATAGTGATTTTCGGAAATTTATGAGATCGTTAATAGTTCAAAGACAGTTATGTTAAAAAAGTGCTTTTATATTAGCATAAATTAACAAAACATTAAAGAACTTTCCGCTTAAAAATCGAACCAAAATGTCAACTTAAATCTTTGGCGACGACACTTATATTATAGACTAGATTTTACCCGCGGCTTCGCTCGCGTTAAATTCGGGGTAACACAGTTCCCCTTTCCTGATTTACAGGTACCTGCTACCTGTAGTTTTTGCCCTTGCGCCTTATTTATTGTAATAGCAATGCTAAGTTTTCCCTTTTCTACCCTCTTTCTCCCTCATATCTCAATCTTTTAAAAAAAAAAAATGTCCGTCTCCAGGGTCCCAACTATCTCTGTACCAAAATTCATCAAAATCGATTTAGCCATTTAAACGTGAAGACGTAACAAACAAACTCACTTTCGCTTTTATAGTATTAGTAAGGATGACCACTACATGGAAAGAAAGCCCGAACATCACGCCTGTCAAAAACTCACTTAACGACTCGGTAGCTGAGACGCATACTTTCCGAAGTCTTAAAAATCCATTTCGCACAGAAACTTTTAGAGTGGCGCTACACTTGTTAATTTTCTCATACCATCTACCAGATTACAAGCGGTTACTTCACAGACTTTGTACTTTATAATCCAGTCTTCTCCACTTTGTTCATAATTATGCGAAGCGCCCGTAACTGAATTAGTAAAGGAGGCGACATCGTCTTTGATTTACATTTGCACAGAATTTTCCAAGAACTAACTTCGTGACAGATTGTAGCTGCAAGCGTGGGTACAGTGATGTAATATCGTTATTTATGAAGACTGGATATAAGACTTGATTTAAAAATAAAAGGTGTGTGTGCCATTCACACATGATAGAAGTGAAACTTCAGTAAATCTAAAAAGAATGAGATGAATATTATATAACAAGGGTAGGATAAATACAAAGATTATTTGTTTAAAAATGAAAGTATTTTGATTCATTTTAAAAGATATTTTATACTTTATTTAACATAGGTCAGCATACCTATGTTAAATAAAGTATAAAATATCTTTAAGAGATTTCTATAGAAATAAGCATTACCTTTGTACCTGTTTTCTGTTCCTGTCTTTTATTTTTCTGTATTCAGTGTGTACCTATGTACATAAACCGTTAAATAAATAAAATAAATAAATAAATATGTTACATAATTTATTGCTCAAGTTCCATATTTTCAGTTTCAACAAATGATACAAGAGGCTTATGATAACTAAAATACGACACAATTTGAAACGATATCCGTCATTATTTATATGTGTTAATTTTTCACGAAAAAATCGTCATCTAATTGAAATTGTCCACCGCGTCATAACAAGGTAAAAAAATACATTTTGTTTAAAGAAATTGTGACCTTAACTCAAAGACATAAAGACTTTTCAAATGCACGAATGTATTTGTAATTCACTTAACTTAAACTAGTTGCGTTAAAAAAATATTAGTTGCGGAAATTTAGAACTTATCGTAAAGCATTAAAGCTTTAGAGGAGAGACCGATAATATAAATAGTATGTATACTTCTGTCTCATTCTTTGCCGGCTTCATCCTACACATTTTTGTATTTGTGTCTCTTACCTGTCGTTTTTTTCCGTTGCATCCGGTTTGAAACCACAACGATTCTAAAGAAGTTTCACTTCAAAAAAGTGCAACATAAACGGCCATATCTTTGACTACTTAGACTTAGAGGGTTGATTTTTCCACAGCTCCAAGGTAATTTCAACTAGATACCTCTACGCGTTCCCAAGATAAAAAGTCTTGACAGTCAGGTGGACAAAGTGATCGGAACCCTAAAAAATGTGTTGATATTGGATTAAGGGCTTTGTGTGCATTTATTTAGATCTGAAATCATACTAGCTCTAGATGGCATACAATTGCATGACAACCGCGGTTTTTTGACCATCCAGGTTTGTGGGATGTTCGAAAGACCGCGGCCCCGGAACACATCATCTGCCTAGCCTTTTCCCAACTATGTTGGGGTACGCTTCCAGTCTAACCGGATGCAGCTGAATATCAGTATTTTACATGGAGCGACTGCCTATCTGACCTCCACAACCCAGTTAGTACTGGGTAATGCGATACCCCTTCAAAAAACAAAAAAGGAACATGAATGGGTTTTAGTCAGTAAAAGTCTCACACTCCCTTCCGCTCCACCAAGAGCCGATGGTTTTCCATACGAAAAGATTAAATAACATAAGACCAACGAATCTGGTCGGTATAATCTTAACACTCATTACAAGAAGAAAGCTAGCCATACGTTTATTTAATTCACGAAAACAGAAGAAAGAGTTTTCCAACGAAATGATAAAGCACAGTTACAACTTTTATCTAAGATAAAAGATAAAAGAGATATGCGAACAGCGTGTAAAATAAAGCATCAATCGTACCCAAACAATCGCGATAACGGCACAAAACTAACACTCAATTCGTACCAATTGGTTAACTTGGAGAAATATCATTGGGTATCCAATCACACGTTTAATGGGCTAACTTTATATGTGGACCGAAGTTCCCCCTTTGTTATGTTCAAAAGATTATTTAGACAACGAAATGTGATGTCATCAGAACTTTCTGTTGAACAATAGGAAGGATTTACGGGGACCCTCATTGGGGCCTTAATTTAAAGAGTACCACACGAGTACGAGGCTACTATATTTATTTACTAGCTTTTGCTAGCGGCTTCGCTCGCGTTAAATTCGGGGTAACACAGTTCCCCTTGCGCCTTATTGATTTGTAATAGCAACGCTAAGTTTTCCATTTTCTTCCCTCTATCTCCCTCATATCCCACTTTTTTTTTAAAAAATAGCCTATGTCCGTCTCCTGGTTCCCAACTATCTCAGTACCAAAATTCATCAAAATCCGGTTAGCCATTAAAGCGTGAAGAGGTAACAAACAAACATCCTCACTTTCGCTTTTATAATATTCTTAAGGATTTATAATTAAAACTTTATCCACAACTAAAAAGTGTACAAAGGCGGACTTAATGCCTTTGGAATTTTCTTCTCTATAGATATTTCTCGACGGCATGTTAGCAAAGTCATAAGCCCATGGGTGGAAAAGAAATTCTGCCACCGCGTAAAATGTAACGTGTCCCCAGTTATATATAAATCAACTTGCCATATTTACAGTTGCATCTGTTTGTTGGAAGGTGTTGTAAATGTCCGGGTAGAATGAGGAATGTCACAGGGATGTGAGTGTGGATGGCCTTACATTAGGGGAACAGACAACTTGGTAAGGGGACGTTGTTTACCGACGCCGAGTGTCGTTTGTTATGGAAATCTATGGGGACGCCTCCTGTCATGGCAGCAGCTCGTATTCTATGTAGCAAAACATTGCGGTGTTTGAGTTTGTTGGTGGTAGAAAGCCAATGGTGAACCTTGTTTACCCAATTTTAATGTCATGGCTAATTTAAGTATCAAAGAATACTTTCATGATATTTCTTTGCAGGGATAAATCCTTACTACCCTTCCTACGTCTTCACGCCTAAATGGCTAAACCGATTTTGATGAAGACGGACATAGGCAAATTTTTTTTAAAGTGAGAAAAGGTGTAGACAATTGGACGCTAGCGAAGCCGCGAGCAAAAGCTAGTTATTAATATTTCAATAGTGATGATCTTCGATCAGGTCAGGTGCATAGTGCTCGCAGCCAGCGTGTATGTGTGCACGTGGAGAAGGCAGGTAGCTGAGGTAGCCTACAGGTTCCCATGGGGAAAAGGCGGGAGTTTATAAATAACATTAATTAGGTAATTATTTTATATTCATCTGAATCCGGTTTGACTTTAAAGCGACCACAATATTCTAGCTGGGGAGGTAGCATTGCATTTCACATAATAATTTCTGGTCGATTGATTCATATCTGAACTTATTCTTTATGGATAATTATTTAATAATCTAAACGTCAGCAGGCTCAGAATCCGAGTGGGGAAAAAAATTTAATTATGTAAAAAAAAAATGTAAACTGGTCGTTTGAAAATTTGAACAGCAATAGTTTAAACAATAATAATAATTATAGAAATAATCAGCTGTAAAGATAATGGTGGGTTGTACGTCAGCAGGTCATATCCGCACATATTAAAAATAATTATCTTCAATTCATTTCTGGTCGAATGAAATTGATACATATTATTCTTCATGCTATTAAAATAATTAAAAAATGCCTCAGCCGACCTATTGATAGGGGTAAGATCGTCAGCAGGGGGATTATAAGTAACTATTTGTATTATCCAACTGACGACTTTCCCCTCTTCAATTATATTGCTGACTATTTTTTTATTTAATATATTGTTTAAATTACTCTCAGTATTAATTTCAAGCGACCAGAAATTAATTTGAATATAAACAATGCCTTTTTTATTGCATATATAATCTATATACTATATGTCAGCTGGCGGACGACTTTCCCCTCTTCAATCACTATGCTGACTATCTTTTTTGTTTAATATATTGTTTAAAAAACGACCAGAAATTAATTTGATTATAAACAATGTCATTTTAATCCCTTCTTTATTGCATAATTATATAATTTATATACTATATGTCAGCTGGCGGACCATTTTTCCCTCTTATTATTTAGACTGTTTTTTTTTATTCTATATGATGTTTAAATTACTCTTAACATTAATTTCCAGCGACTCGAAATCAATTTAATTATAAAAATTATCGTTTTAATTTGTTAATATCTACATACAATTTGAACAGATAGGAATGAGGAACATCAAACAAATATGTACATACTATACAAATAAAATATGTTTTAAATTACGTTATTGAAACGCATCCTTTACAATCCTTACATTCCTATCTGTTCAAATTGTATGTAGATAAATTAAAACGATAATTTTATAAATAAATTGATTTCGAGTCGCTTGAAATTAATATTAAGAGTATTTTAAACAACATATTAAACAAAAAAGATAGTCAGCATAGTGATTGAAGAGGGGAAAGTCGTCAGTTGGATAATACAAATAGTTACTTATAATCCCCCTGCTGACGATCTTACCCCTATCAATAGGTCGGCTGAGGCATTTTTTTATTATTTTAATAGCATAAAGAATAATATGTATCAATTTCATTCGACCAGAAATGAATTAAAGATAATTATTTTTAATATGTGCGGATATGACCTGCTGACGTACAACCCACCATTATCTTTACTGCTGATTATTTCTATAATTATTATTATTGTTTAAACTATTGCTGTTCAAATTTTCAAACGACCAGATTACACTTTTGGTTTTTTATTTTTTGACATAATAATATTTTTTCCCACTTGATCCACCCCGGGTGCGCCTGCTGACGCTTGATTCAATTATTGCCCATATCTAAGCTATTAATTTCAATCAAAATTAATCGTACAGAAATCACCATCAAAAATGCAACGCTACCTCCCCAGCTATTCCTGTTGGTAACAGGCTAAATGATGGTAGTTTAGGGAAATTTAAAAGTTAAATGTATGTATTAAACTCAATATCAATGCATTTATTTGAATGTCAAAAAACAAAATGATGAAGCTACAGTCCCGATCACAGGGCATAAAAACTTGGGAAAGTACTGTAGTTGCTCATTCCAAAGCGTTGATCTCTATGGAGAAGAATGGGCAAGAAACTCCATGGACACTTTTTTTAAATTTTAATATTTTTACAAAACCGTATTTACATTATGTTGAGATAATATGTGAGAACGATTTAGAAAGACGTGCACAGTAAGAGCGTATAATAAAAAGCATGTATGTAGGTATAACTAGGCTATTACTTATGTAGAACCAGGACATAAATTGTAACCTACATTTTATTTCGGTAACAGAAATTTTATATTTCAAACATTCGCATTTTTAATATTATTTTAATATTAGTAGGATACGTATATATTTCGGAAACGTGGTAACATTTTATTTTCCTTAACTGTTTGTTGACTACCAGGATAAATATTTAACTAAATCGATACTTTGTTTGGTTTGTGATAATTTTGTTCAATCACTAAATACCGTTAATGTTACAGTATATAATGCGCCACAATTTAGCTTAATTTTAGTATTAAAATCAACTTGACATAAATACATTCTTAAGGATGTGGTCGAAATTAGTTGTTGTGTTGTTTTTCATCAGTTTTGTGGGAATCTCGTGGTCTGCGCCACATTTTAATTATCATAAATTCTGTCCCGGTTACATGCCGAGATTCAATAATGGTGATTGTGCGCCCACAACCGAAAATCCGTGAGTGTTTAGTATCCTTACTAATATTATAAAAGCGAAAGTGAGTTTGTTTGTTTGTAACCTCTTCACGCTTTATTGGCTAAACCGATTTGATGATTTTTGGTACAGAGATAGTTGGGAACCAGGAGACAGACATAGGCTAATTTAAAAAAAAAGTGGGATGTGAGGGAGAAAGAGGGAAGAAAAGGGAAAACTTAGCTTTGCTATTACAAATCAATAAGGCGCAAGGGGAACTGTGTTACCCCGAATTTAACGCGAGCGAAGCCGCCGGCAAAAGCTACTACTACTATAAGTCGACTGTCATATTTTTGTCCATTTTCTAAAACAGAAAGAAGTTTTGTTATATTTGGGTGTGTGTGTTACCTAAAACTGATCGTCCCTAGGCCGCATCATCGCTGCACATCAGGCGAGTTGCAGTCAAACGCAAACCTATTTAGTATTTATATTAGCTCACCGTTCGTCTAGTGACGACAGGCCGTGTCGACGGTGCGTTCGTGTTTCACGCACGCCTTTTTTTTCGGGTGGGAAATTATCAAATAACTTCCCCCGCTCTGGGCGGAGCGGGTGGCATGTCAGACTTTTACTGACTAAAACCCACCCATGTTCCTTCTTTTGCCCTTAACGTTCCGGGGCCGCGGTATCTCTTTCGAACAACCCGCAACCCCGGCAGGCGGAGGATCTGGCAAGCCCCTCTGCTTTGCTGACATCTCTTTTAGGCGCGCGTGAAACACGAACGCGCCGTCGACACGGCCTGTCGTCAATAGACGGACGGACGGTGATCTACCCATTGCTCACCGTCCACAGGCCCGCATCTACGGTGGCCGGGAGTCGTCTCGCGGTGCCCGGCGCCCAGGCGTCTCCCACGGCGGCTGGGTTGGTTTGAGGTTCTCTCCCACAAACGCCCGGCCTCCTCCTTCACTAGCATTACTGCTTCGCAGAAGGAGGTGACCGCTTCCCATTCCCTCTCGCTCCGGACCATAGACTGAACCAGGGCCGGACGCGAGAGATCGCCGCCGCCGATCGCCTCTACGAGGGCATGGCGGTGCTCCGCCCAAGCTGGGCAGATCGCCTCTGTGTGCTCCACCGTGTCCTCCGGGCGATCGTCACAATGGTGACACCCGGGCGTTTCCTCCCGCCCGATTATGTTCAGGAACCTCCCGAAACTTCCGTGTACGGTGAGAACCTGCGTCAGGCGGCAGGTGAGGACGCCATGACGCCTCTCCAGCCACTCCTCAAAGAGGGGACTTACCGCCACTATTGTGGCGTGCCCTGCACGGGGTTGCGGCAGTCGCTCTCTCCATGCTACCATGATTAACGCGTGCCTAAAGTGATGTCAGCAAAGCGGAGGGGCCTGCCGGGGTTGCAGGTTGTTCGAAAGAGATACGATAAGCGATAGTTAAAGTCTGACATTCACTCCCCCAAGCTTCGCCCAGAGAATTTCCCATCCGCAAAAAAAGCATACGCATTTACGTGTACAACTTCACGAACTGTAATAATTATGATAAGTGTCCTTGTCTTTGAAATTGGAATTAAATTTGGTGAAATAAATACTACATTGAGAACCATTTGGTAGGTCTCATAGGGATTGTTCACAATTGTGGCTGTTATTAAGCAAATTCAACCGGAAAGACTAAACTAATTAAATTTGTATCTGTTTCAGTTCAGACTTTTATGACTGGAAATAACTGAGAAAAAAAATGGAAAACCAAATTTTGACAACACATACATTAGAGTTCTAAAAAACTTCAAGACAAAAAGCACATTAACAGCACAGCACATTTGATGAGTATCATTTCCAATCCAAAACTGTTTTCATTTTATTAAACATTTTTTTTTAATTAAAATGTGTCTTATTTTCCTGTACCTATTGATCCCGATTGTGACCTACAGAGTATAAAAACAACACTTTACAATATCCGAATCTATACTTTCCGTACTTAAATAATATCTACATGATAAGAAAAATTTCGAAAAGAGCTTGTGGCCAAATAATAACTGCCGGTTCGATCGTGATAATAAATCGCGCTTGCATATGTTGGTCCCTGGATTTTTTACCACCCACATACCGAGTTTCCTCCGTGCCTCGAAAAGCACGTTATAAGTCCAAAAGTCCCAAGTTACATTTAATTATGATACATGTTAATTAATTTGTGATCCATTTAAATCCCTCCCAACGTATTTTATTACGTGGTGAGGTTTCATTTTTTGTTTAATGCAATATTATATTTAAATTAATTGATGAGTAGTGGACACGGTCGTAATATCAACCAATTTACATGGTGTAAACCAATATACATGGTGTAAACCAATAGGTATACAATGTGTAAACCAATATACATGGTGTAAACCAATATACGTGGTGTAAACCAAAATACGTTGTGTAAACCAATCCTTCATGAAGCTGTCAACCATGCATTCTGTACATTAATAAGATCTGCACAAATCACCTTTACTCGTGTGAAAAGTTCAGGAAGTCATCACAAAAGTGTTCACCAGGCTGCGCAAGATAAATTAAATTTCTAAATACGGCAATCAAACGTGGACACTTTTGTGTCTTGTGTCAGATACAAACTACCAATTGTTACAATATACCGTAGTTCCTGTTTCCTGTAGCGGCTCATTTTATACTGGTTTTATAGAAATTGGTAACTTGTATCCGACACAAGACACAAAAGTGCCCACGTCTGCGCAGGGCCTAAGACTACAGAACACCTGTCGGGCACTAGCTTCCCTGATACAACACCCGTCTGGTTGGAGGATCCTCCCTTTTCCTATAGGTTAGTAGGCAGATGATGATTCGTCGTGTAGAAAGGCTTCTCTTTGGCGTTAATTTATTTTACCTCATCAAAGTTCCCAAATATTTAACAATAGAATCTTCTAGCCTATCAATACCTTGTATTTAATATTTACCCTTATTGATCTTAGGTAGTAAAATATCTAGCTAGCTTTAAATGAGTTGAATCTATTGGTTTATGCTTTGTTCTATAGTAGTTTTCATCTCAGAAAACTCAATCATTTTCAGTAAAATATCTCATTCATTAAATATAAGTCCCTCAAAAGGAGTAATTTCAAAGACTATAAATCTATATTGTTTCGCTCGCGAAATCGTAATTATCCACAATCTTTATTCATATAGCCTGTGATTATAGCCTATACTAGCTGTGCCTCGCGGTTTCACCCTCGCTCGGCTCCTAAGGATTGTAGCATGATGTCATTATGCAAAGAATTTTTGAATTGGAACCAGTAGTTCCTGTGATTATCACATTCAACCAAACAAACTTTTCAGCTTTAAAATAATAGCAGTATAGACAAGAATGCAAGGTTTCATCAAAATCTGTCCAACTTTTACAGCGTTAAGATGTAACAAACAAACACACACAGACGTTTCTGTTCATAATTTCAGTATGATAGGACTCATTAAGAAAGAAAGGTCAGTGCTGAGTAATTACATAGAGTTTATTATAAAATTAATTATATTTAGAATTAACGAGGCGTATGTCGTTAACGAATAATAATACTAAGTATTTAGCTGCCCTTTATGTTAGTCATTTATTTTACTCTTTTCAGGTTCGAAAAAAAAACGAGTTTATAATTGCTTTGTTTGGTTGGTGCAGGGGCTGACCGATCGACTGCTGCGCTGCGTGTCGCGGGTTCGATTCTCACACGGAACACATATTTGTATGGCCTACAAATAGTTGTTTCGGGTCTTGCTGTTGGTGTATGTTAGTTTAAATGTTTGTAAACACACCCACGATACAAGAGAAATTCCTAGTGTGGGGCAACGTTTATTTTTAAATAAAAAATTGGTTGTTTGTAAAGTAGGTTTACGATCGAGATGTTTACGTGATAACGTCTTATTGGTGATATAAGTTATCACCAGTAGTGACATCTAAAATGAAATTAAGTACTAATTTAAAGTTTTTTTTTCGAGCCAAGTAACAGATGGCGCTACCATCTTTATGAAATGTCGCTCGTGAGGTTTTGGTGTGACACAAGTTTCTGAACATGTCACCCGACTAAAACGATTTTAAAGACGTTATCACGTCAAAATGTATTACTTCAAAATGATTACCGTTACCAGCAAAACGAAAGAGTGCAACATTACACCCTCACTTCAATTCCTAGTCTCACTCATTAAATTCTCGCATTTCAAGCAGCATTACCATTAAGTAGGTCAGCAGAGCTCTAAGCCAAGTGGAACAGTCGAGAAGGATCCTTTATCTAACTCGTTACCACTGATCGTGTACTAGAGGAACATCGGTAACGAGAGCGGTTAATCTTTTCCTTTGACGGTAAATATACAAGTTTAGCTGGTAGAGATTTGCTTTTTTTTATTTACTGACACTACGCAGTACTTTTTACTCCACTTTTTTTTGGAAGAAGCAATAGACAGAAATAGCAATACAATTGTTGCATGTTATTTCGTTTATTTATTTTAATATATGTATATTGTTTACATTTTAAAATATTTCTTATTTTTCTTCTTTCTTTATTTTTATAAAAAAAAAACATTTTAAAATAAAAAAAATAGTAGCCCGTAAAAGTAAAAATAGTAACATTTTAAAATCATTTTAAAATTTTAAAATAGTAGCAGTCAGGGTTCCAGAGAAAGGAACCTTTCTAACAATAGGAGCCAAGTCCAAGAGTCCCGCTTTCTATAATAAGCCTTTGATCCAGCTGCCTAACGAGAGCCTCCTTAGGTATTCCTTAGGTCGAAGCTCTTGGCAAATAACCATTGGCAGATAGGACTATCTCTCAATGACCGCTGAATTAATTATTAAAAACATAATTTCCTACTCGTCCCATGGGATAAAAGCGTATGTATCTATATGGTATAAATCGGTGAAGTCAATAGTACGAGAGCTGTATTGACAACGAGACGCAAGCGTTAGCTATGAAGTTAGCGCTTCCACAGAGTCTGGACTGAAGTTCGTGTGAGCTGACTGCGAGGCGACGAGGGAGCAGAGTGACGCGGACGGACTCTCTGGTAAAGGTTCTCACCTTATTAAGCCACCTCTTCCGACATATACATGTATGCATAGTTACTATTTTTTAAATGATGTATTGTTTTTTTTTGTGTTTTCGAAAGATTTTGAATGTTTTTAATTATTTTGTTTTGTTCAAACATTTGTAATTTATTTTATCTAGATTTCTCTTTTTTCTAAATTTACAATGCCTGTCAAACCTAAAATTATCTCATGGTTTTATATGTGGAAATCGTTGTTGATATCAAAATTGTAATTTTTTATTTTTCATTTATTTATTTGTGTACATAATATATTTTATATTTTTACATATTTCTTAGCAAAAACAAAAAACATTTAAAATATAAAAGTAGTAGCCCATCGGTATCGGGAACAGGGTCCAAGCTACCGGCAGTCAGGGCTCCAGAGAAAGGAACCTCCTATCAACACGAGCCGTGTCCAGGAGTACCGCTTTCTGTATCAAGCCCTTGATCCAGCTGCCTAACGAGAGCCTTCTCAGGTGTTGGTCGAGGTTCTTGGCAATTAAGCCATTGGCTGTAACGACTATCGGCACAATGATCGCTGAGTCCACTAATTACTAATTCTTTATTATTATTATAATTTCGTTTATTCGTCTTTTCACATATTATTTATTAAAATTATATTTAATGTGTTATTGTTTGTTTTCCCCAATAAATAAAATGAAATGGTAATTATTTTTCTTATTTCACCCTTTAAATTCAAAACATTTTGACGGGCCTGTTGGTCTAGTGGTTAATGGCCCTGACTGCTGAGCCGGAGGTCGTGGGTTCGATTCCCACCCAGGACAAACTTTGTGTGATGAGCATGATTGTTTGTTCTGTGTCTGGGTGTGATTTATCTATAGTATGTATGTATTTATAAATTATATAAGTATGTATATCAGTTGTCTGGTTACCATAACACAAGCTCTGCTTAGCTTGGGATCAGATAGCCGTGTGTGAGTTGTCCCAAGATATTTATTTATTTATTATTTATTTATTTTTCAGGCACACCTTAGAGGCAGCCCGAGCCCTGTAGGTACCCAAAAGCTATAACTTCACTTTTTTTGTTGAATCACTTTGTTGTCCATCTGTCTCTCTGTCAATGCCCTTTTGGAACCTTTCGGGAACGCGTGGAGGTATCATATTAAAACCATAGACTTCTGTGACCTCCATGTGCTGTAAAAAAATCAACCTTCTAATCTACGCAGTCAAAAGATATGGCTCTTTATGTCGCAAGTTTCCATGGAACCCTCGGTGCGATAGTTTGACTCGATCTTGACACGGTATTTTTCCCACCTAAGTACCGGAACAGCAAAAACCATTCAGCATTTTTGCAAAACAAGAAAGCGTCAAAAACAAGATCCTCTCATCCCAGAGTGACGGGACACAAACTCATTAAAAACTTTGCTAAAAAGGGGAAGTCTGAATTGGCGACTGGCCAAATTAAATGTTGATAAAAAAAAATTAAGCCCCTATTTGCGTTGGGCCATGCAATTATACAGGCGATAAGATTAGGCCCATTTTAGACGACACCAGGTTTCATTTGCATGAATTAGTTTGAGTTGTCATGACACAAACGGTCCAAGTGCGAGCTGCGGTGCAAGTGCACTAAGGGTTCCGTACCGCAATGCCAATATATTTTTCCCTCTTTAAATTACTTGCCGTGAAAGTAACTAGAAAGAGCTATCTTCATAGCTGTAATAATTAAAAAAGCTAGAAATCGTCAAAATTCGAGTAATTCGGATTCTTATAGGCAATCATTCTTCAATCTAGGCCCCATCATCGCATCACATTAGACGAGTTGCGACCAAACGCAAACCTATTTGGTAATAAAAAAAAAGAAAAAAACTGAAACTAAAACCAAATATCACACTTCTTTTTTAGTAGTCTTTTTTCGGGCAAAGGCCTCCAAAAATTTTCCAACCATTCCTTTCCAACTCTCTCCGTGTTTAGCCTCCTCTGACTAATCTGGCAAGAACGAATCTAAATTATCACGCCAACGTTTTTTAGACCTTCCTAGTTGATAATTGATAATACAATAAAAGCGAAAATTTGTATGTGTGTATGTTTGTTACTACTTACGCGCAAACTTCTGGACCTAATGGGTTGAAATTTGGTGTAAATTTTGATATCTTATTGGCTAGATAGAATAGATAGATAGAATTATATATTTTAGGTATATATTACTATCTCAGTATTTATTTTTATATGTGTATTATTTGTATGTAAGTTTATTATATGATTGATAATTTAAAACTTTCTGTTTTATCTTTTCCACACACTGTGTCTACATATCTTATCCAACTTTCCTCTCGCAGGTCTGCTGGAAGAAATTTCTTATGAAATAAGCTGTACCTTTGTGCTCTTCTGTCTTAATGTAATGTCCTGTCATGTATTTTGTGTGTGCATAAATAAATAAATAAATGAACTTTTTACTTTCCCGATCTGACGGCTGAAACCGTGGGGCGCAACTAGTATATCATAATCAGCTTACACCGCTTCTACTGCTAGAAAATAAGCCTCCTCTTTCAAAGAGGGGAAATAAGCCAACACACGAAGCTGCAATTGGTGGAAGTCAAATGTCTTCAAAAAATCTATTAATGGTTCTACGACTATAGGGTACCCTTGAAAATGAAAAAGACAAGATACAGTCCTGTGATTTTTTTTTTCGATATGGCATCTCGCAGTTCAACCTAGGAGGTTGTCGTCTGGTTAACTTGGCAATTCTTGTGGATGCCTTGAAATTAAGGCCTCCAGCCAGGGCAAAAAACTAACAATCTAAGCGACTACACGCTAAGGGCACCCCCTGTGGGATACGAGTCTCGGCTTAGGGCGTCGCTGGGGGAGGACAAGGGACGGGCTGGATTTGAGAGATATTATTTGGGGACTGGTCTAAACTTACTGGCTCAGCAACGCGGGCTGGCTCTAGCAAGGGACGGGTGGGACAGTTCTGTGACGTACGGACAGGTAAATATATAGTCTTCCTGAATGGTTTTCGGTCACGGCGGTCAATCACAGCAGAGATAAGCCATCGATGCGTAAGATATTATAGTGCACATGTGTGTGTGTAGGCACAGATGCACTCTCTGTTCCCTCACTCTCATAGTCCGATGGGAAGGCAACCCGATACGATTTCCGAGGCACACAAGCATAAATACCTGATGAAAAAACTCAAAAAATCCCTACCCGGGAATTAACCCCGTTAGGACCCCATGCTCAGAAATCGCGCTTGCGACTGCGAGACCAACGGAACAGTTATAAGCTTAGTAACATGGTGCCGTCGACATTCACCAGGTAGCTAAACATGGAACCCTAAAATGTCGCACAGTCGCGACAGACGTGACGCGCAAACGAATGGTAAATCACGGCGCCTCCGACACGCCTGCGATAATTAAACGCTTTATGATTTTATTTTTATGTGGGAGGATATCTTTATAATTGTTCGATTGGGGAAAGTTTTGGGAGAGTTGTATGAACAACTCTCCCAAAACTTTATAGAACAATGTTCAAGCATTTTATTAGATATTTACCTCTGAATTCGATATTCATTAATAATAATAATAAATCGTTTATTTCATAAAACAAGATCCATAATACAGAAATGAAAGTTAAAAAATTTGTCAGCAAAAAAAAAAACAATAAATTAAACATCATAATAACAATAGCATTAACATTATTCCGTTCATTTATTGTTTCTCCACGTATCATTAAATTTTTAAATATTTATTAAAAACATTAAAAAAAACATAAAAATAGTAGCCCACCGGTATCGGGAACAGGGTCATTATCATTATTTTATCAATTTATTTATTGAACAAGGCTCAATAATAAAACAAGATCTTTTTAATTGTTTCAAGGAATTTTTCAACGAACTAAGCCATTAAAGGAGATCTTATTCAGGTACATCCTTTTTCTTGGAAACCAGGTAGAAATTATACAAATTCTATCTAGTTTCCTCTGGTTATTTCTGCTAAAAACATTTCTACATAGTTTTATAGACAGATTGCTTTAAAGAAAATGCCTACACACATTCTGATTCTGATTCTCAATTCTTTATTGTTGTTCGATATAGTTCTAGTTCTAAATAAATGGTATACTAGAGCTATATTATTTACTCAAATTGTGTATTTTACTGAATTAATGAATTCATCCCGGTTGTCATTTATAGATCTTTGACAGCCGTTAGAGATAGTGTCCCGAAAGTCGAACAACCAGTCCTACTAAGGGGTATCGTATTACTTAATACTAACAGGGTTGTGGCGGTCAGATAGGCAATCACTCCATGTAAAATACTGATATTCAGCTGCATCCGGTTAGACTGAATGCTGACCTTAACAACAATAAACATTTATGAAATCCGGACCTATATGATTTTGAAACACGAATCCTACCTGACAAAAAAAAAACAAAAAATATACATGTCGAATTGAGAACCTCCTCCTTTTTTTCGTTGGTTAAAAAGGGCGTGAGATACTAGACAAAACTATTTGTTACCAAGTAGTTTCAAGTATTGGATTACAATTTTCTTCATCTTGTCCCGTGGTAAATTTTTGAATGTTTTTGGTTGAATACGTAAAAAGAAGCCGCTAAATAAAGCAATATTTCTTAAGCCCATAGACGAAAGCACCACTATTTCCTAATTCCCTATATCACCTCCCCTAATTCATAGCTCAAGGGTGAAACTATATTAAGACAAATCGAAACCGATTCAAGGACGTTAGAATCGGGAAAAGTGAACCGATAGCGGTAAAATCTCTCGTATATTATGTTTGTAGATGGCCAGTGTTAACGTACGGTTTATTTTTCAAACATTCTGCAGAGATCGGTTCTAGAATCGAACAAAGTAAAAAAAGTTTTTATACTTTCGTCTTTGAATTAAAAAAAAACCAATTTATTCTATGAAGACAGGCTCGTTGGCCAATATTCTCAAGCGCGACTGTTAAGCATGAGGTGTATAACTTCGATATAACTTCTCCCGCTCTGGGTGGAGTGGGGGGTTTGGCTTTTACTGACTAAAACCCACCCATGTTCCTTTTGTTGCCCTTTATGTTACGAGGTAGCGGTTTATCTTTCGAGCAACCCGAAACCCCAGCAGGCGGTGCCCCTGGCATGCCCCTCAGCTTTACTGACATCTGTTATAGGCGCGGGTTGATGAAGAACACGCCGTCGACACGACTTGTCGTCACTAGATGGACGGAAGGTGAGCTATCCATTGCTCACCGTCCACATACCCGCAGCTGAAAGTTGTCTCGCGGCACTCGACGCCCGGAGCGTCTCCCGCGGTTGCTGAGTAGGTTTGAGGTTTTCTCCCTCAAACGTCTGGCTACTTCCTATGCTAGCATAACTGCTTCGCAGGAGGAGAGACTCACGGGCCGGACAAAGTGTTATTCGGTTTACCATCATTAATTTCTCAATAATTTTGAAGTTAAGATCAAAAACAAAACAATTTATTCAAATTAGACGAGACATAAAAGTACTTTTAGAGCATTATCAAAAAGGAAATGAGATTTATTTCGATTTAAAATACTTACGCTTCTTTCACGTATTTTCAAATAGTTTTTATTTGGTTATTGTGCCTCACATATTAAAAACAATATTTGATTATGTGAAGCAGGAAAATATTCTACAATTTTGAACGTCAGCAAGACATGAAAGCTCGCTTCGCTGTAATGAAAGATCTCATTTGTCATGAGTTGCAACTTTTCGCGCATATGAATTTTTCATACAACATATCTTGAATACAATTTTAAAGCAAATAGTTATATCATCAACATATTAAATCAAATGTGCTTGGAATGAATTGTTTAATAATCAATTCTTTTATTTATGTAAATTTTACGTTACTTTAATCGTATTTTGCGAAATAAACAGCCATATCTTTACTGACTGCGTAAACATAGAGGTATTGATTTTTAACAGCTACAAGGGACAATAAACTGGTGCATAATTATGGTTTTAATTTAAATTCGGTACTACGCGTCCCCCCGCCAGAAATAAAATAAAGAAAGTAAAAAATGCATACATGGAGAATAACTAAAAACAATTTAATTTTGTTTTTATTATTAGTTTGTGTCTATTTATAGGTTGTATATAGTAATTAATTTAATTTAATATTTCAAATAAATTCTGACTTTGAAAATAAAAAAAAACTTTTAATGTTGAATAGAAAAAAAGTTCACGGTTTTGGTCAATTTGGCCAATTCTAGGCTGCTACTGAGAAATTCCTATTCCTAATATTGCCGCTTGCCCAACACGGGAATTGAACCTAGAACCCCACGCTTAGCAGAGGTGCTCACTCCCTCTCATAGAGAGGGGGCACCTAACCTAACCTAACCTTAACCTTACAGGCTGGTTATGTAAAATAACATTAACATCACGCCTGTGAACCGCGTAGGCTTAGGTAGGGACGGACCTAATAAAGTATACCGCTATTTCGGCAGTTATATCTAAGTCCTACGTAACAGGGGCCAAGCCTATTACCATCAAATGAGCACAAATTTCTGGTTTTCCCAAACTCAACAAATTGATTTGAAACGAGAACTAAAGTATTCATAATATTTTTTTTAAACGTTGCCCTACCCGACCCTACCCTAGGAATTTCTCCTGTATCATGGGTACGATTACAAACATTTAAACTCACATATACAAACAGCCAGACCCGGAACAAATATCTGTAGGTCATACAAATATTTGTTCCGTGCGGGGATCGAACCCGTGACACGCTGCGCAGCAGTCGATCTCCCAGCCACTGCGCCAACTGTGTCGTCAAAATTAAGCTCTTTTATTCTAAATCTTGTTATTTATTTAAGAGGGGGATCTTAATATAGATTCTTTTGTTACCTTTGGGAAAACAAAGGAGAATCTAAAACTAACAAGTTCAACGAGAACCAACGATTTCTTAGTAAATTGTTGGTTCTCAAGATGAGCACAACAGCTTTTTCCTTTTAAGTAGGCATCTAGTTATATCGAGACAAAAGAAATTCTTTGACTAGATTACGAAAAAAAAAGTCTAGAATCCTTCATACTTTACTTCAAAGGGTGAACCTATTTTAGCGAAAAAATATTTACTGACAAAAGTTTAATGTACATTGGAGACGTGTGTCCTCCGCCATGGGACGGCAGAGGGGTCTGTCAGACTCCTACTGACTAAAACCATACGGTGTTCCTTCTCCTCACTTCTGGTTGGGGTGCGCGAACACAATTGCATTCTACACAATCGCCCTAGCAGAGCTATTAATTTACCTACACCAACCAACGAGGCAGTCTATACTCTTAGAAAGGCTCGTACTGTTAGGAGGTTCCTTTCTCTTGAACCCTGACTGCCGATTGCTTGGATCCTGTTCCCAAAACCGGTGAGCTACTATTTTTAAATGTTTATTTTTTTTGTTTTATAAATAAAAATTATGTTAAAATATATGTGTAATCCTTACTAATATTATAAGCGAAAGTGAGTTTGTTTGTTACGTCCTCACGCCTAAGTAGCCAAACCGATTTTGAGTTTTGGTACAGAGATAGATGGGACCCTGGAGATGGACATATGCTAAAAAGGTGAGAAAAGGGGGAGAAAGAGGGAAGAAAATGGGAGAGAAAGATAATTTTCTTTCGATCATCACGATGGTTAAAGTTAGCGTTAGCCCAAAGTAACCATGCCACGCAGTCGAAGTCGCGGGCGCAAGCTAGTAATGAATAAACGGACTAATAAGCTACCTAATACCTTTCAAATTCTCTTTTTCTCGATAATATTTCGTCTTAGTCCGCCAAGACACGACTTTTTTTGATGGATGGGATGATCTTTTCGAGCTGATTACTGATTACTGAACTCAATATTATCTGAGGATTTTGATGCAAAGCGGTTTTGAAAGAGATTTTGAACCGACAAGGCTCGCCTTGAGATTTATTTATGTTATGGTAATTTCTTTGTTTGTCGAGCACCTTTCAGCTACCATCGAGTTCCCTGTTTACGTTGCAAGGAATGAGGCAGCTTTAGAAAGTTTCTGGTTATATACAAAACGTGAGAAACATCCTAAATCAAACATAATTTTAATTTTTTTTTCAACGCGAAAGGTAAATACTGACACCATAAATCGCAATAAGGATTCAACACAAAATAAACAACAACGTTTCTTCTTTTTAAGGGACACTCAGTAACAGGAAATTCATATTGAATTTATGGCACAATTCGATTTCAATCGACCTCCTTCATCTAATTCTAAGCAGCGAGCTCGAGAGTTCCTCAGCCTCGTAGTTTTCCAAAAACAAAAGCTGACGAATTTTCGTCAGGAATGTTCATTAAACACGTCCATTTTAAATACAGGTTTATATTACACTTGTTTATTTTTAGCTGGTTAATTAATTTGGGTTTAATTTTTCAAAATTATTTCCTCATAAATTATCTCGTAAAAGACAAACGAGGTTTAAGGCCCTTATGCGAGTAATTTGCGAACCGTAAGCAAGTCCAAATGAAATATGCGAGTGCCTAATGAGAACTGTCTGCATTATTAACCTACGTAGGACTCCTGAACAACCCTTCTAGCCTAAACGCAACTTAGTTAAGTGAGGGCTTGAATCGTATCGTACGATTGAACTACGTTTGTGAACGGAATTTTGGATTGTAATGTGAACTTTATGTCCCATTAAAGTGTTCCGATATCGGCTAATGTCGAGGTGTCCCCGTTTGGGGTCACATTCGCGAAAAATGCTCATATCTCTGAAACGTGACCTACATGACAATTGTCACAATAAAGGGTCGAACTGTAGCAATTATTTTTTATCTGTCCGATTAGCTGGTCATAGGTATGTGAAAAGGTTTTTAAAAGTCAATGAATGAGTTTTAAAATAAAATGCTTACGTTTGGAATAAAATGTAATGGATTAATCTGGATATATGCTTTTTAAGCGGTGAGTAAATAAACCGGAGTCGGGCGGTTGTTTTTCATGTAACTGTTTCAATACAGTTACTACTTGTCGCTTATGTGGATAAATAGTTGGACCGACTGCGGAATTGAGTTTGTGAACAAACATTTTATAATTTTGTTTACGTAGAACTCTATTTTGTGCCACTGAAATTTTGCAACGTTAATCTGATTGCAGTAAATATTTATGAAGAATCAATAACTACTATAATTCCTGTCAATCACTTTCATGTTATTTTGGGTATTAGTAATGATAGTTGTATTAAGAAAAGCCGGCAAAGAGCGAGTCGGACTTAGAAAGTTGTTTTTTTTACACCTTCAAGGGACCACAGACATGACAGACCTCTACGCGTTGAGATGAAGAGTCTTGGCAGACAAACAGACAGACGAACAACCAAGTGATATTTTAAGGATTCCGTTTTTTTTCATAATGACCTCATTATGAAAAAAAACGGAATCTAACCTAACCCTAAAAAACCAAATCATTTATTATAGACCTTATAAAAATAATAAGCAGCAAAGATTCTACTGTTTCAGCTATTTTCCGAAACACTCATTTAAATTCAATAAAAAACACACTTTTTTTGAAATGGCAACTTTTACTAGCAAACGAAAGTAAATAGTCATTTCATTGTAAACAATATTTGAGTTACCAAACTCCTAAAAGTTTTCTCACTTAATCGTCTCTTATAATAACTCAATTAAAACGTAGATGCTCCAACTCACTTACTACTGCCATGCTCTGCGATGTGCCTTTGCATCATTTTCTTCATCTGGAACATGAAAATATGAGATAAAAAATACACCTACCTAGTATTAAATCAACACATCCCACGGCAACGTGCGTGCCTGCAAATAAATTAATAAACACTGGATATACGCAGCCTTTCGTAAACAACTACTCAACTTTATATTTTTTGCTTCAACTGAACTGCGAACACAACCAGAATCCTAATGAAAACCTTAATAAATTATTTTGTTTTTGTTTTCACAACGTTTCTTAGTACGATTTAATTTTGCACTTTGGCCTCGAGCGGTAAATCAAGTTGCTAACTTTTTGGTTTTTGGAAAGCGCCACCCAATGCTGAATTGTTTGCGATCCAAATGGCATAATAAATTGCTTGACCTCTGGTCTTTAGGCAGAATATGGAGGAAACTTAGCTTCGGAAGATAAATGGTAGAAGCCTAGTTGAGGAATGTGAGTGATATAAGCCCGGGATTCTAATAATAGCGGCCGTCTTGGACGTGGAGTTATGATCGTGTCTGGCTTTGTAGGTAAGTGACTATATTTCTCCGTAGGTGTTTAAATTGCATTGAAGAGAGTCATTTAAGGCCTGAAGCTTTAACTTTATGTATGTACGTAAATAACTAAGTATTTATATGTCTAAAAAGTATTTATTTTACTCGCACAGAACAAAACAGTTAAACAAAAAATCAACCCGCTCTAGCTCATAAACTGAGATTTATTTGTGTTTTTGGAGATAATTACAAAAAAAATACACTTATTTCTGGATTATAATATTTTTTACAAACAAAACCAAAATGACAAAAATAGGGAGTGTTATTTTTAGGCAACACTGAGGTTTAGAATAGTATTTTTTGGTACTAGATCGTTAGTTCAGAATGTAGACTATGAGCTACAGTACGCAAATACGGTATTAAATCAATTATTTTACATTTTGAGGCGTTTATACGGTATGTTGAGTAGGTACAGTCTACACAATGATATAGAGGGTTAAAAAAATAAATGTGACAAATAATACTAAATAAAAAATATTTACTACTAGCTTTTGCCCGCGGCTTCGCTCGCGTTAAATTCGGGGTAACACAGTACCTGCTAAATGAAGTTTTTGCCCTTACGCCTTATTGATTTGTAATAGCAACGCTAAGTTTTCCCTTTTCTTCCCTCGTCCCTCACATCCCACTTTTTTTTAATAAAAAATATGTCTATTTATGCCTATGTCCGACTCCTGGTTCCCAACTATCTCTCTACCAAAATTCATCAAAATCGGTTTAGCCATTAAAGCGTGAAGAGGTAACAAACAAACCAACAAACTCACTTTCGCTTTTATAATATTAGTAAGGATAACTACGGCATTATTATAACAATCTACAGAAGGCATTATTCATATCCTGCTCGTTCTGTTGTCTACATGTTGCAAGAAAGGTGCTAAGCTTATAACCCAATTCTGGGTCAAATAATAAAGATGGCCATCGACACGTTAAGACACTTAAAAGATTCGAATTTAGTTCAACCAAAAAATAAGGTCTTTTTTAAACAGAAGCTACACGTACACGTACGTACACGGAGACACCCTTATCAATCAAGACTGAATTATAAAATGACTTGTTACTAGGAGAAACATGCTGGGGTCCCAAGTGTCGGTCAGACAGAAGCCTTCCATCCTGACAGATTGCTATGATGGATTGACGAGTTATCACAGCTTCTCTACATCGAGTTTTCGTCATAAATTAATGATGGTATTGGTTACTAAGGGCAGATATACCATTGGGCCGTTTTTATCTCTCATAAGATCTAAATATATCTGCCGAAATCCTACTAATATTATAAATACGAATGTTTGTGAGGATTTATTTAGTTTTTATTTATTTATTTGGATTATGTTATATTATATTATTTATTAGGATGTATCGATGGATGGATGTATGGATGTTTGTTACTCTTTCACGTCAAAACGGCTGAACGGATCTTGATGAAATTCGGCACAGGGATAGATTATATGTCTGGAATAACACATAGGATACGATTGATATCACGCAGGCGAAGCTGCGGGCACCAGCAAGTAATTTACATAATTCTTGTGACAAGCAGCCCATTAGTATCACCCATTATTACTTCTTTCGTGTGGTTAGTACCTACGTTAAGTAAGCGTTTTATGCCTTTCATCGGCCTGACATTTGTCTTGATGCCGTCGAAATTGTTTTCTATTTTTAAGATGATTTCGTCCCCCTTTTTGCAAGAGATAATTATGCAATACGCACATGAATCTGATGAATCAGAGGGTCATTCTATTCTGAGACGTGAAAATCCTTACTAATATTATAAAAGCGAAAGTGAGTTTGTTTGTTTGTTTGTTACCTCTTCACGCTTTAATGGCTACACCGATTTTGATGAATTTTGGTACAGAGATAGTTGGGAACCAGGAGACGGACATAGGCTAATTTATTTTAAAAAAGTTCTTCCCGCTTTCTCCCTCACATCCCGTGAGGGAGAAAGAGGGAAGAAAAGGGAAAACTTAGCGTTGCTATTACAAATCAATAAGGCGCAAGGGGAACTGTGTTACCCCGAATTTAACGCGAGCGAAGCCGCGGGCATAAGCTAGTATGATATAAAAAACACTTCAACCTAGTATTAAATCAACACATCCATATGACTTGGCTGCCAGGTCAGGCAGGTCTAGGGTAAGCTATTACTGCTTAATACCATAGATATAGTAACTATGAACCTTATTTATGGTTCAACTTGCTGAAATAAATAAGGTTACAAAATGTCCAGGTGTTCGTGTTAGGCCCACAGAAAGCACAGCCATAATTGTAGGGTACGTTGACCTAATAATATCGTCACCAATCCCTAAACCGATAACCGAGCTACTTCACAAAATCCACTCCAAGAATTTTGTCATCCCCTTGAACGTAATACTTTGAACCGTTACCACCTTATATCTAGAAGAAAAACCTAAATAGGAAAACATTTATCCCGGCAGTGAGCGATCGAAATACAGACGAGGGTCTAGATTGATGAGTCCTGAAAACGTCTTAATCTAGCGTCCTTAGGATCGTATTAACTTGTACTTTATTTTTTTCGGATAGGAAATCATTGAAAAACTTCTTCCACTTTGGGCGGAGCTTAAGGGAGTGTCAAGCCCGCGGTTTCTCTTTCAAAAAAACCCGCATCCCCGGTTCTGCTTAGCACATATACTTGGTGTTTAAGCTTTTATAAAATTCGCCTTGTACAGCTAAAGTGTGTATTTGTAAAATCTCGTAACTGATTTTCAAACTGATTGAACTGAAATTTAACACACACCTTTTGATATTTTGACTATATATTTTGTTTTTCGTGACAAAACATTTTTACTGACCTGATCCTGCAGCCAGAATTGCATCCTAACGAGAGAACTTCTCAACGGTTAATAGCACAAACACAAAACTTTGTATATGCGAGATATGTAGATAGATAAACCTAATATCTTTTATTATTTTAAAAGAAAACTAGTTTTGAAAAAACAACATTTGAATTCATTATATTTGGGTGTCCCTAGATCCTAAATAACGTATACGCTAACGGTGCATTGACCTTTGCTTGTGCTCTGAAGTTTAGTTCTAGACAAGTGACGATCGCTTTCAACCCGCTTTGATTTGTACTTACATCGACTTTCAACAGAATGGTGTGAGCCTTTCGGAGGCTTATGGTCTGTATGCATTCTGCATTTTTTAGTTTTCTTATTTAGTCTTAGTTGGCATTAGTCCGTCGCCAGGACACACGGGTGCAACTCCGACAAACACACCCCAGCTAAATGAAAATCAGTGGAAATCAGCCTGGCTCAATTTTTACAAAAGTAAAGTCCCCAAAGAGTTAAGCAGAGGTGTGCCTAGTAGTACGCCCATTATTCAGTAGTTATGTTTTTGTTCCATGTAAAAGGGTCGAGCCCAGCCCATCCTATCCCCAACCGGGGTCAAATCCTGGTTCCATAGCTGCTACTGAGAAATTCCTGATGGTAATCCCTGGGAATCGAGTCCAGGACCTCATGCGCCGCGAGACGACTCCCAGCCACCGAAACACGGGTTTGTGGAGCTCAGCGTCCGTCCGTCAAGTGACGACAGGCCGTGTTGACGGCGCGTTCGTGTTGAACGCGCACCTCTAAGAGATGTCAGCAAAGCAGAGGAGACTGCCGGGGCTGCGGGTTGTTCAAAAGAGATACCGCGGCTCCGGAAAAAAAAGAAGGAACATAGGTGGGTAATAGTCAGTAAAATTCTGACACTCCCTTCCACTCCGATCAGAGCGGGAGGAGTTATTTAAATAGCAGTCGCGATTACGAACACTAGACCAATAAAGCACGTGTAATTTTATTTTCTTAATCCTAATCCTCATGGCCACCCTTCAAAGTCCTTCTAATCAAAGCTCACCCAAACCTTTGATTTTATTCGGACCAAACCGCGCGGAAAATAGCAATAAAATGCGGTCAGCACTCATAGCGGCTTAGCCACATAAATTAATAACAATTTAGTTCGAAAATGCGGTCCAGTCCCCATGGAATATGTTGATTAAAGATAATCAGGGCTTGCCGAGAAAGGGTCGATGAGTTCCGTACGTCATGGGAGTTTATACCTTCGGATTTTCGACCATGCGATTAATCCATGGAAGGCTTAAGCCGTGGCTATTGGTACCCGTTCCACCGTCACCGAGAAAACGACTAAGTATCTACGAACTATTGTAGCGTCCAACAAACGAATAAGATGTATAGTGTCATGGCACTTACTTTTACTTAATTTTTCTTGTGATTAATGCCTAACCTGATGTTAGTTTTTATGAAACCCATTTTTTTTAAGGATGGGAAATCATCAATCATCAAAAAAATTCTCCCACTCTGGGTGGTGTGGGGGGGGAGTGTCTTGTAGAAGATACTTGTACTGACTAACTCCCCTCCCCCCCACATGTTCTTTCTTTTGCCCTTTATGTTTCAGGGCCGCGGTATCTCTTTCGAACAACCCGCAATCCCGGCAGACCTAGGTACATCTCTGCTCAACCCTTCGAATATTACAGATGCTGTTATGTGTTCATTTAGTGTGCGGTATCCCTGATTGATCACAAGGCCAGGTCTGCACTAAGTAATCCTATTATATCGGGCAACGAGAGATGAAAAACGGAACAATAATTTGTCTAGGGAACTTTCTCGTTAGTGGATGTGAGTGTTTATGTTTTTGTGAGCCAGATTTATTGCTAGTCAAGACTCAGTGGCGTAACTACCATGAACTATGGACGGTGGTTTTTATATTTGGGATAGTTTTGAGATTGTTTGTATTAGGTAGATGACTGTTTCTCTGTAGTTGTAGTTCGTGATATGCGCTTGTTTTTAAGGTCTGTCTGACAAACACACAGACAGAGAAACGGACAACAATTGACCCTATAAGGATTCCGTATTTTCCTTTTGAGTTACGGAACCCTAAATATAGTTAATCTTGAAGAAAAAACCTGTTGAAGACGCCAATTATTGGTTCGTTATAAAATTAGGATATGATTCGTGAAAAAATAAACAACGGTCAACTAGCAGAATCGAACCTTTTACCTCATACACCGCAACCATACATCGGATGTTAATGCAAAGCTCAAGCTGTGAGAAGTTCAGAGGGGCTTGCCAGAGCCTCCGCCTGCCGGGGTTGCGAGTTGTTCGAAAGAGATACCGCGGCCCCGGAACGTAAAAGGGCAATAGAAGGAACATGGGTGGGTTTTAGTCAGTAAAAGTCTGACACTCCCCCCCCCCGCTCCACCCAGAGCGGGGGGAGTTATTTGATGCTTTCCTACGCCAACAAAAAAAAAGCTGATAAGAGTTGTTTGATTGTATCTTCACGTATTTCCACTTCATTGACCTCTTTTGTAATAAGATCAAGTCTGCTACATAAAGCAATAAATCCGAAATAATAATAACACACAGAACTACAATCAACCATTTTTCTTTATTGACTTTTATTTACTAGCCCAAAACAATAAGTGGCTAGCATGATTTATTGCTCCTAGATTCAATATGAAATATATAACTCTCTTTAAGATAGTTCCAGTAATACTGTTTGATTGGGGCCATTTGAGTATATTTCTTGTTGGTCGAAATGGCGAAATATAGATCTTAGATAAACTCTCATTAATGGCTATTTCATTTGTAACTGCGTCGTTGGTCTCGCAGAAGTAAGAGTGACAGCTGAGCACAGAGGGTTTCATTCCCGTGTCAGGCAAAAACTGATATTGAATTTGTCCTTTAGGAATTTTATAGAAGAAGCCCAGAGTTTGGAAGTTGGCTGTAAGATGATAGCCTGTGGCTCGGAAAGCACGCTAAGCGGTTAGTCCTGTGTATCTCTCTTCGGACGTGTCGGATTGCCGTCCCATCGGACTATGAGAGTGAGGGAACAGAGAGTGCACCTGTGTCTGCGCACACACTTATGCACTATAATATCTCCCGCGCCGATGGTTAATCTCACCTAAGATAAGCCACCGTGGCCGAAAACGATCAGGAGGACTACATAATTTATGGTCCTTTGCTATAAATATTCAACCATTTTGCACTCTATTTTCACCATTTTAACTCAAAGTAATCTTAATAAAGTAAGTTTAACGACACGGTTGACGTAGTGGCTAAGCTTTTGACTGCTGCGCTACGTGTCGCGGGTTCGATACCCGCACGGAACAAATGATTGTATTAACTAAGTACAGATAGTTGATCTAGATCTGGCTGTTTTTGTATGTGAGTTTAAATGTTGGTAAACGCACCCACCATATAGGACAAACTACTAATGTAGGGCTACGTTTTTTAAAATAAATAAATATCTTAAAGGAGATATCGTATATCCGTTGTCTCTAGCACATACACTTAAAACACATCAAAATCAAACGCAAGTCAAGTGCAACGTAAGCCAAGTTTAATATCTTGTTCACTTTCTTGACGTAAATAGATCTCCTTACTTTAAAATATCTTTAAAAGAAAATATATTTAAGAAGATATCGTATATCCGTTGTCTCTGGCACGTACACTTAAGACATATCAAAAAAACACAAGCCAAGTGCAACGTTAGCGAAGTTCAATATCTTCTTGACGTAAACAGATCTTCTTTCTATATAGTGGATGAAAACTCAATATGTAAACTAAATAAAGGCTCAAAGGTTACATGTATCTACTTATTTTTTTATTTACATTATGAAATGGATGATTAAAATTGGTTTTCATTAATTAACTTCTCTAGAATATAATGTACTTAAAATTGCAATAACATAAGATTGAATGATTGCAACTGCTGATTCTAAAATTAAAAGTAAAATTTGAAACCCTTTCGCACCACTCGAAACTCGGCAAGTTGGTTCTTCCAATAAATATCGACGGTTCAAATAGCTGACACGTAGCTGCAAAATAAATTTATTTGAAACGTGAAAAACATTTTAAATGCTTACCTAGAGATATCTTGTCAGACCTCCTTTTCTAAATATATTTCAGCATTCTGTGAGCATGTTTATTTGTGAATTCAACTGTTTATGGTTCGTTGGTAATATTCGTTTGTCACAATTTATAAAGGCGAAAGTTTTTATTTGTTTTCGGTGCCTTTTCACGCTCAATTGGCTTAATGGATTTGGATGAAATTTGATATCAAGATTTTCTGTATTAATACCTAGGCTACTTTTGATGCAGGAAAAATGTGGAGTTTCCGTGGGATGATCAAATAACTTAACTATAGTTTTTCCCGCGGCTAACACCACGGGGCGCAGCTAGTAGAAAATAAAAAGAACGGATCTTGACGAAATTTGGCACAAAGGTAGATTATAGTCCGGAATAACACATAGAATACTTTTTTATCATCACGCGGGCGAAGCCACGGGACACAGCTAGTCACTTTATACATATGTTTCGTTTATTGGTTCTATTAAGCCCGTGGCTTCGCTGCGCCAATAAAGTCAGATGACAGGGTCATTTGATGATACTGACAGTTTGTGATGAAATGGTGTACTATATTATTGTATTTTCGAATAAAAAGTCGACGTAATTACCTACTTTACGTTTACACTGCGTACTCGCGCTAGGGACACTGATATCTCCAGTATTAATTCACTATTACGTACAGACGCCTGCACATCTAGCTACTACAATCTGTCAGATTTCTTTGATAGATTTTCAACTTTATTTCTAAAGTATAAGGTTCAAGGTTCATTGGGAAAAATTGACAGTTTCGGGTAGCTTGACCTGCTGGCGTCTGTACATTCTATACTAATGCATGTCATGACAGTTGTCAGTTCTTTAACAGCAGAGGAATTTAGACACAATGTAAAATTGCTTACATGCCTAAGTTATTAGCGCGATGATATATATATAGCATATAATATTTTTCCCATGGTTGAATAAATGCTATACCTATATTTTCTTAGAAAATTTCATAACGTTCTGTTCACCCGTTTATTCGTGAAATGTTAACAAACAAACAGAGTTACTTTCACATTCATAATAATAATATGGAAAGATCACGTTTGTATTTATTTACAAAAATATAAAAGAATAATAACGTCAATTGTCTCAGAATGCAAACTTTTACGAGAACGTTCGCAACCACTATTCAAATAATAAGATGGCGTCTAAAATTCGTAGAATAATAAACTAAATATAAACATTTTTATCTCTTCTTTTTATGTCAAATTCATAGTGAGGATAAAGCTCCCTGCCCGCTATCGTTTGAAATGTACGCTGATGTTACTGCATGACAGATATTTTACGAGAGCTGGTCTATTTTACATAACTGTTGTATTTTTATAGTTCCAGCATTGCTTTATTTTTGTTTCGTATGCTATGATATTTTTGTATGTTTGATGTAAATACATGTTGGACATCGACGCGTGAAGTATATACCATCGCGCCTGTACCCGTGAAGGGTTAAGCTGGTGTGTTCCTAACAGTACCCTTATTTTGCCAGTTGTATTTACTAGAAAAAACAACTGGCAAAATAAGGGTACTGTTCTGTATCCATATCTTTTTTTTAAATACGTTGCCCCACACTAGGAATTTCTCCTGTATCGTGGGCGCGTTAACAAACACATAAACTCACATACACAAACAGCCAGACCCGGAACAACTACTTGTAGGCCATACAAATATTTGTTCCGTGCGGGGATCGAACCCGCGACACACTACTCAGCCACTTCGCCAACCGTGTCATCAAAGCTACCTAATGTGGTAGAAGTTGTACACAACTATAAAATTTGTTATTTATTTTGATCCTTATGTTGAGCCTAAATAGATCGGCATTTGTTTAAAATAAAAGGTATTTGTCGCTTTTAAATTTCTCAATAGTTCCAAGTGACGATCTTCTTAGCAGAATTTAATCGTTTATTTGATTGTAACCCCTATAACCGGCTCCTTGAAAGTCGGGTAAATAAACCGAATAACTATTTTCCCGACCCACGAACCGAACCTAAGGCCTCGTGTTAAGCAGTCCCTTTAGCAATCACTAGATCAACGAAGTTGTTAAGTATATAAATAACTAGCTGGCGCCCGCGGCTTTGCCCACATGATGATCTAAAAAACTATCCTATGTGTTATTCCAGACTATAATTTACCTCTGTGCCGTTTTGACGTGAAAGAGTAACAAACATCCATACATCCTCACAAACATTCGCATTTATAATATTAGCAGGATAGAATTTATAATATAGTAGGATAAAACAAAAACGATTCGTAGCTTTGTTTTTCAATATTTGAGTAAATACAAAAACGTCTACAAGACGTTTTAGCCCAATTAGCCAAAACTTTGTTTACAACACTATCAATTTCACAGCTAAGCGCCTAAATTAAAACTAAAGCTTGTAATGGCTCGGTAATTTTAGCTCAAATTGTAAGTAACAATGCAAATTATTGCCCATAACACGTTACAAAGAATTTATTGCCGTTCACTCCAGTGTAATGGGCCATAAACAATGTTGCTAAGTATTCATAAAATATATTTATTTATTTTGTGAAAAAATAGGATCAAACCTTCATATGATTGACCTATTCAGAAGCTGACCATCAAAAGTATTTAGACTTTTTTTTAAACTTAAAAACTTAGTAACTGTAACTGAAAACAACAGTCGGGGGCCTAAGGGGCCAGAAGCTGTCGTAAGTCTTATGATTTTAAAGAAAATACAATCATCCGAGCTGGTCCTCACGACATTTTTAGAATTTATTAAATAACTTCCCCCGCTCTGGACGGACCGGGGAGGTGTCAGACTTTTACTAACTTAAACCCTCTTTGGAACAACCCGCAACCCCAACAGGCGGTAGCCCTGGAGGCCCCTCTGCTTTGCTGATATCCCTTTGAGGCGCGCGTGGAACACTAACATGCCGTCGACACAGCCTGTCTTCACTGGACGGACGGACGGTGAGTTACCCATCGCTCACCGTCCACAGACCTACATCTACGGTGGCCGGGGGTCTTCTCGCGGCGCCCGACGGCTGGGTTAGTTTGGGATTCTCTCCCTCAAACGCCCGGCCACCTCCTATGCTAGCATAACTCCTTCTAATTTATTTTTATGGATTATGTTCATTTCGAAATAAAGTAAGAAAGTAATAAAAATATCTGAGAGTACATCTCTCAAATTCAGTCATGTTGCCATTCTGCTGTTTACTAAGTATAAAATTGTATAGTCATTTACTTGAATATTGAAAAGACAAGTAATATCATTATCCCCAGTCTACTGACGCCGAGGAGATTGCTGCCAGTTAACGGTAATCACATTTTTATATAATATTTTTGTAAGCGAACGCAAAATTGGACGCCAAGCATTTTAAATATGTACCCAAATAGCAAACATAGACTTGTTTTTAAATTAAAAACCATGTTTTTATTTATTCTTCACATTGTGCCGTTACAATGAGAATTTATTTTTGCGTTCGCTTGTTTTTATAGTTTTATTTTTTTTCTCTGTTTCATATCGTTCGCTTTTTAAATATCTACATGTCACAACAATATTTGTCGGATTACTTTTTGCTCTTTTTACTGGCACACTGGATTGGTTTCTTTAATCAGTGGTTACCCGTTGGAGGTATTTTTTCACATACTTACTTTGTGCGACTGCAATGGAAATCATGAAAAAGCTTGTTATTTTCATTTCTACAGCAGTTGTGTTGAGTTTGTACTTAAATAAAGAATGTTTGTTTAATTCGTTTGTTATACACATTATAAGATGTATTTTTCTACTAGTACCATGTGCAATAATTTTATAAGTCTTTCAAAACATTGATTATTTTAATAGTTTCACTCAATGCTTATTTCTTTTACTCAGTAATTTAAAAAAAAACCGTCAAAAAGTCAAAACTAAAATGTATAGAATGCCAATCTTTTATACTGTTTGCATCGTGTAGGTGACATTTCCTGATATTCGATGATAAGTATTTTTTTGTGATAAGATGCATTGTCGATATTGTATGTTGAGAATACACTAGGCTATTTACATTCAACGAACTCACACTCCCATTCAATGAACTAATATGAAAAAAAAAAATACTATAAAATAATGACTATAACCAAAAACAAAAAAAACCGTAAAACGTAAACTTCTATATCTATAAAAAAAACGACATCATAGCAATACATCACTAAATATTTCTATGGCGCCACATTCACATACGCGCTTACGCTTTGCTGCATTTTCCATTCAATTTTATTTCATTTTTAGACAAAAACATATTGGATGGTTAAATTCATTTTTACTGCAGTTATTACTGATTCCATATTTTACGATTAAAAAAGTTCATAGTGAAATATTCGTAAGTCATGATTGTAAATCGTGGTAACATTAAAGATGCTACAGCACTATAACAGCAAAAACTCGCGATGTTTGGCATGATTATCTTTACTATATATAATATTATAAAAGCGAAAGTGAGTTTGTTTGTTACCTCTTCACGCCTAAATTGCCAAACCGATTTTGATGAATTTCGGTACAGAGATAGATGGGACACTGGAGACGGACATAGGCTAAAAAAAGTAAGAAAGAGGAAAGAAAAAGGGGAGGGAAACCTTTTTTTTTCGACTATCAAGCGGGTTAGTTAGCGTTAGCCTAAAGTAACTATGCCACGCGGACGAAGTCGCGGGCGTAAGCTAGAATAACATAAAACTTCCTGATGGGATTTCAATTTAATTCGCAAATGTTCTTAACTACAAACGTAATTACAGATTCATCAGTTTCTTATTAAATACAATCAGTCGAAACCAAGCTGATCAAATACATTGGAATTAAAATGAGGAAAAACCAAAAAAAAGTTTTTGTGATTCAAAAAATCTTCAATGATAACCGACCCTTTGATTTTCTGAAATTAATTCCGGGCAGGACTTGAGACGTTAATTTATTTTGATTAAGCTTCTTTCCTGTTCTACTTCAAAATTAAGTGGAGATAACTTTTTCTTTAGGACATTAGGACCGGCTATTAAGTATTAATAAGACAAGCTGAAACCAAATAGAGAGTTATGCAACAATAATGGTGTGCAATAAAGTATAGATATCATATTTTATTATTATCTATCTAGGCTACTTGTTTTTGGTATTCTATTTGTAATTTGATCTTTTTATTATCAGACTTTATATGAAGTCGACGATGTTCTAATAAATGTATGATAATGCCGTGCCGATTGTCGTAACGGCCTGATAGCCAAGAGCCTCAAAGACCATGTCGAAGCTTTCCTTAGGCGTTTGGATCAAGGTCCTGATTCAAATGGCAATACTTTTTGATTCAGTCAGCATTGTGAGAAGGTTGCCGTCTCTGAAACTGCTCCCGATATCGGTGGACCACTATTTTTGTAATTTGTAATGTTTTCATGTAATGTTAAGAAATAGGAGAATAATACTTTTAAGTAAAATAAAGAATTGGTTTAGGTATTCATAGCCAAGATAAAACCAAACTTTTAGATTATTTTAATTGCTTTCTATTAATGTTTAATATAGTAGTACATTTTATTGGTATACCAAATAAGTAAATAAACTTCTTTTACAATATGTAGAAAATAGTTTACTAAAGTAAACAATGCCTAATTCATACTTTAGGACCAGTCCTTCCTAAAAAGAGGTTGTAGGAGTGTCGCCTTTGATCTAGGTCTTCAATGGCTAATTGGTAGAATTTTTTGCCACTTCGCTTTTTAGATTTGGGGACAAAAAACAAATCTTGAACTCATTTCCATGCTAATTTTCGGGCAAGAAATAAATTCATCAGCCTGATGTTTGTACAAGTTACAAGGAAAATAAATTAATGCGACCTTATTTTGTAATGGTGTAGGAATTTGGTTCGCTTATAATGAACCTGAGGCAACATTTACACGGTTTAGGTAAAAAAAAAATGCGGTTTCTTACAAAACTTACTTAACTTGACAGTGGGTAGGTAAGTGCCTTGCCGTCTTACTTCTCAATGAAAGCATACAAACAAGTACAATAGTTACAATAATCATGGGTTTTATCATGATCTGCCCAGACTTTTTCCAAGTATGTTGGGGTCCCAAAGCAGCTGAATACCAGTTTTCTACATGGAGCGACTGCTTATCTTTTTATTGTGAATGGGAAATCACCAAATAACTTCTCCCGCTCTGAGCGGGGCGGGGTAAGTTATTTGATGGTTGGAGGGGGGGAGTGTCAGACTTTTACTGACTAAAACCCACCATGTTCCTTTTTTTGCCCTTTGTGTTCCAGGTCCGTGGTATCTCTTTCGAACACCGGAGCGACTGCCTATCAGACCTCTACAACCCAGTTAGTACTAGGTAATAACATAACCTTTGCTAAGACTGCTTGTCAGATTTCGAGACTCTGATTACTGTAACAACTGACAAAACCTACAGTCAGCGGAGACCAAAAGCTTAACGTGCTTTCCGAAGCACGGAGGAAACTCGGTAGTAACGGGTGGTCACCCATCCAAAGGCCAACTTCGGCAAGCGCGGCTTAACCTAAAGATCGATCCGAGCGGCGATTATTTACCCAAAAGCTTCCCATGGGTTTATACGGTGAAACGCAGTAAATTGAACTTTTAAAGAATAAGCGATAGTTACGATGTGGATGGACACAAGAAACCGCACATCAATGATAACAAAACCAAATCTTTGCGAGATTGAATAAGAAGCCTCTTATTCAATTGAAACTCGAAGTACAGTCGACTATACTAATATACGACTGACTACCGATAAGTTGGATACGTAGGTATATAAAAAAGAATGGGATTTGGAAATCCCATTCCGTTATTTAAGGATCAGCCGAAAAGGTGGCATACAATGATGTCTTTAAGGTTCCTAACGATAATAGAATCTGATACCTTCGCTCTTTCAAGTCACGGTAGTTGTAAAATAAACTTTGTAGTAAAAATCTTCAATCGGGACTTTTACTTTGTAGCAAGACCGTGGCACAACGTAGCTGTTTTTTTTTTTTGAAGAGGAAATGTTGCTATTCATTTATTCTATAGGGTATCTCTGGGGTAAAGGATATTAAAAAGGTATCTGTAACAGACAGACAGACGAATAACAAAGTAAACCTATAAATATTCCTTTTTTGTCATCTGAGGTACAGCTACCCTACCATGACGTCTTAAAGCAGAACTAATTCCACTGAGGGAAAGAGACAGAGCTATACAGGGTGTCTAGCACCATCTCTTTCCCTCAGTGGAATAAGTTGGTAGGCCTACTTGACCTTAAAAATAAATCTTTTTAGTCTCGGTAAAAAGTTAATACGTGCCTGCTACCAGGATTGTATTTGTTTAATCCAAAATAAGTTTAAGTAAGTAATCAGTTTATCTGTGACTAGCTGCGCCCCGCGGTTTAGCCCGCGTACGTACGGATAAAAATTAAATGCCTCTGTGTTAATAGGGTTTAAGCTATCACTGTTGGGATGATGACTGGTTCTCTCATACTTAAGTAATAACGCTGTAACAACAACATTGTAAAACCCAATGATTTTTAAAGAGTAACCATGGAGTTTCTTGCTGGTTCTTCTCCATATGAAACGACCAATCCGAACCGTGCACCTTTTCTCGACGTTTTACAAGTGCCCATGTAGGCCTATGTGAAATAAAAATATTTTGATTTTGATGATTGTGTAGAATGCAATTGTGTGCCCGCACCCCAGCCAGAAGTGACGAAAAGGAACACCGTGTGGTTTTTAAGTCAGTAGGAGTTTGTAAGATCCCTCACCGCCCCATGGCGGAGGACATCCACCTTAAACCCTGACTACATACTTACCAAATTTCGTCTAAATTCATTAAGCTGTTTGAGCGTGAAGGAATAACAAAAATACACACACACATACAGACTTTAGCCTTAATAATATTAGTGTAACAAAATATAACTTCCTGGTGGCCTCTAAACAATTTTCCATACACGTGTACTACAAGACCGTAACCGTTTTAAGTTTTATTTACATAATTATTTTAGCTTGAATGCGGCGGTGGCCCTGGCTGGCCCCTCTGCTTTGCTGGCATCTCTTTGAGGCGCGCAACAACGTTTGAACACGAACGCGCCATCAACACAGCTTTGAACTACCCTTTGTTCATCATCCACAGGCCCGCACCTACGGTGGCCGGGAGTCGTCTCGTGGCGCCCGACGCCCGGAGCGTCTCCCCCTTAATTGCGAGGGACTTATTTGACTGGTGAATTATAGGTGTACCACTTGGGCACTTATCCATCACTGCCTAACCCTTCCGGGAATACAGACGTGATGTTATTATTTTTCACTATATTTACTTTTTATTCTCACTTTTACATTTTAAAATATTTCTTAAAAAATAAAAAAAACAACATTTAAAAATGTATTAATGTTATGTTTATGTGATTATTTCAAGTTCGTGTAGTTAATGCCCAATTTGTTGTCAGAATTTATATTTCTCAGGCATGCTGGTTTGGTTTCCTCACCTCATGATATTTTCCTTCTAACGAAACTAAAAATCAGAGGAAAAATCATCCCAATGACTAAAAGACCTAAGATATATTATGTAAAGGTGCATTTTTATCATCGACGCCTTATCCATTCATTCCCACGCCTTTGTGACGTCGTACATCCCAAATAGATCGTAAATGCTTCCAATTTTACTGCAGTAACATATTGTTGTAACGTCCCTACGTATGCTTATACACAAATAGACAAAACGTTGAATTAGTGAACAGATGTTCCAGTCGTAAACGCTAAGGAAAAAGCTGGTGGGACGTCGCGAGTCTTTTGTTAGGGATGTTTTGTAAATATGTACCTTGTGAGTTTTACGCTTGCTTATTGAATCTCTATCTTTAGGTGTTACAAATTAAAGTCGCTATTTGGGCAGCTTCTTGTTGCTATTTAGTTATTTAAAGTACATAATTTGAAACAGTATTATTCTAAAATTTACAGAATGTTTTTAGCAAATGCATAAAATATATATTAAAGTTATTTAACGTTCAATAAATGAAAATTAAAATGATTACTATTTTCCAGTTCAACGTGGCGCACGAAAAGAAGGCCTGGAAAGATATGATAAGGCTATTACACAGCAGAAAAATAAAAAATCTTAACTATTTACTGAAACGACGAAGTTAAAAATGATTGACACTGGTATGTACTACCTAACACTATGATGTAACAAATAATATTTTCCATAACCACGCTTACTCAAAAGTCTTGACGATAATGTTTATTGAAAACTTAATTACGGAATAAACACTATTTAAAGCAGGAAGGTCGATAGCACAGTCACTAATCAACATTCTACAAAGTGATCATTAAATCCGGTTAAGTCATAATGCCGTTGATTAGAGTTGCAGCAATCGATTGGTGGAACAAGCCTTTGTAGTACGTGTTGTGTGTAGTGGAAGCCAAACGAACGTTTAAGCGTATGCAAATGTTGGTGCAACTGACCCCGGTTAGTTTAAATTGCTTGGTGTAATGAGACGAAAACGAATATATATTGGCCATGAACGAAGTACTTTTAAGTAATTATTTGCAATACGAGATTGGTTTATTTATAGTAAGAGTTGGATATAGAATAGATAAAACCCCTACCTATTAAACACACTTAGTACTCACTCAAAAATATATCAGTTGCATAACTTCGTTGTGCAGCGAAAATCAGACTGACCGCTCATGTTTTTCAGGGTTCCGCACCTCAAAAGGAAAAAAGAGGAACCCTTATTGAATCACTTTGTTGTCAGTCTGTCTGTGTGTCTGTCAAGACCATTTATCTCGGGAACGCGTGGATGTTTCAAGTTGAAATTAAAACCATATACTCAGATCTGTGGTCCCTTAATGCTGTGTGAAAATGAACCCTCTAAGTCTACGCAGTCGAAAGGTATGGCCGTTTATGTCGTCAGTTTGTACGGTTCCCTCAGTGCGCAAGTCTGTTTCGCTCATGCTGGTATTTTTTTTGTAAATGGCATCTCGCAGTTCAATCTGATGAGCTTATCGTCTACTTAACCGGTCAATCCTGTGGGCGCCTTGAAAGTAAGGTTTCCAGCCAGAGTGTCCGGTTCTGCAAACCTGACGGCTATTTAAAAGTCGATCGATCTTTCGAGAAAGTTCCACAACTTTCTTAAACCTTCTTCACAGCTCACAGTGGAACACTAGTGGAACCTGCTCGAATCTTCTATGCAGTTCCATACATTGTAGATTCGAATGTAATTTAGAATGTTGTTATAAAAATGCCCACGTAAAAATTATCTAGGTACTATATCCTTACTAATATTATAAAAGCGAAAGTGAGTTTGTTTGTTTGTTACCTCTTCACGCTTTAATGGCTAAAGCGATTTTGATGAATTTTGGTACAGAGATAGTTGGGAACCAGGAGACGGACATAGGCTATTATTTTTTTTAAAAGAGCGGGATACGAGGGAGAAAGAGGAAAGAAACGGGAAAACTTAGCGTTGCTATTACAAATCAATAAGGCGCTACCGAATTTAACGCGAGCGAAGCCGCGGGCAAAAGCTAGTAATATTATAAATGCGAATGTTTGTAAGGATGAATGGATGGATGGGATGGATGGATGGATGGATGGGATGGATGGATGGATGGCACAGGAGTAGATTATGGTCTGGAATAACACATAGGATATATTTTCATGTTCAGCAGTTGCACTTACGACCACTAGACCAACGAGTTAATCCAGTTTGTTTCTTAGAACTGACTTTTAATAGCTATTTCAGTATTTTTATTGGGGACCACATATTTTTTTCGTAGTCAATAGTTAATTTAAGCCCATTATACCGCTGTGCCATAGTTAGATTCAAAACCAAAACACATTTTTTTTGCACAAAATAATTTATTAAATAAGGCTCCCATAATTCTTCTAAGTGAGACATTTCAACACCAAGAATTTTTCGTTAATAAAAAATGCAAAACCACGAAAAGTCGGAACTCATTAAGACTGAATAGATTTGCATGATTTTTCTTCTCTTTCTCGTTTTGAAAGCCTTTAAAACTCACTAATGGTGGCTTTTCTTTAAAAAATATGCCTTAGAAGGTCCTTTTTTTAAACTGTTAGAACTACAGTAACAAAGACAATTCATGCAAAAACTGGAAAGTACCTCATCAAGGTTAGACCTTCTTATTTTACTTCTAACGCAAAAGTGATCACAGTTTAATCAATAAGTTAAATTAATCTCTCGTTACCAAAACTTTAAACCAAATCCTCCGCCAACATTGTGCCTTTCTTCTTTTGTTTCGAAAACAAAACACAGTCGTATGAAACTTCCACAAAGCTGTGGAATCTTCAAACTGGAACATCCAACAGTGTCCTGAAAACAGCTTTGCAGGCTATCCTTTTTAACAAGGCGATCTACGTCCTATTTCGTGAATATACGTCTGTCTCTCCGACTGACCGCTGCAGAGAAAAGGCATGGCTTGCTTTAAACTCAGCTTTAATACTAAACCGCACATCAACCCCGACTTGCTATCTTTAATGCATTTCCGTACGAGTATAACGAGATGTTAGACCATCTCTTTTAGACTAAACGAGATTATGGAACGTTGAGGTTGACGGCGGTTTTTAAAGGGAACCGGCGGGATTTTTAATTACGATTCTTTTTGGTTTGTTGTTTATAGGATAAAGTTTGTAGCGATATTTTATGTACTTATTTATGCTTTTTTTTGTGCTCGTTTTTAATCCAAGTGTCGTTGCGTCGGAGGACGTCCCCCGACGCAATGACGTCTTTACTATGCAAGTAAATGCAGATGAGATACGCACAGAAAAAAGACAAACAAAGCGGTCCTCCGAAGCAACGAAGCTTGGATTAAAATACTCTACTTCTTTAAAACATCATCACCTGCCTAGCCTTCTCCCAACTATGTTGGGTTTTACTATTCTAGTCTAACCGGATGCAGCTGAATACCAGTATTTTACATGGAGCGACTGCCTATCTTACCTCCGCAACCCAGTTAGTACTGGGTAATACGATTTACCTTGGTAAGATTGATTGTCAGATTTTCGTGACACTGTCTATCTGTAACGACTGACAAAGATCTACACATGACATCAGGGACTAACATCTTATCGTGTTTTCCGAGGCACGGAAAAAACTCTGTAAGTAACGGGTGGTCACCCATCCACAGACCAACATAGACAAGCGCTGCTTATCCTTAAGATCGACCGAGCGGCTCCTATTATTTAGCCACGAGCTCGTCTCACTTTTAAAAAGTAAAGGAATAATATTTTACATTCGGACGGGCCTGTTGGTCTAGTGGTTAGTGGCCCTGACTGCTGAGCCGGAGGTCGTGGGTTCGATTCCCACCCAGGACAAACTTTGTGTGATGAGCATGATTGTTTGTTCTGTGTCTGGGTGTGATTTATCTATAATATGTATGTATTTATAAATTATATAAGTATGTATATCAGTTGTCTGGTTACCATAACACAAGCTCTGCTTAGCTTGGGATCAGATAGCCGTGTGTGAGTTGTCCCAAGATATTTATTTATTTATTTATTATTATTTTCTTTTTTTAGAGGTTTTTGTTTAGAAGTGTTTTTTATTCGCTGATATTTTCGATAAGATATTTGTCTATTCAAATAATCATATCAACCAACACGTGAACCTACGACTAAGCAAACATATTATGTATCATCCAAACAGAACAGCCAAGAAAACAACAAAAAAATAACGTGTGGAAAATTCTCACATAAATATTAGATTTTCAGTCGACGTTGTAAGTAATGTCTCAAAAATACCAGAAGCTCTCTCTGCCTGTGAGAACGAGCAACTGGCATGATACTGTGGATTTTCACTTATGACTGGCAACCAGGTAAATAATATATTTGACCCAGAAAACATAAAATCCCCATGACGTTTCATTTTTGTAGGTCTCTTGATCGGATGGTTTCTTAGGACGAAGAAATATTACGAAAAATAATTGTGTGGTTTCTATTTGAGTAGCCTTTGTGAGCAGAACAAGGAGACTGATATCTAAACCCAGTAATTTTTTTTTAATTATTTATATAGTCTCAAACTAACGTTGACCTAATTCTAACATAGTTTATTTTATAGTTTTTAATGAATTGGTTTTAATTATTTTAACACAAATAAATATTTATATTATTCTAACTCGTTTTTATACTTGTTTCTCTTGGGTATGGTTGGTCGTGACTGCTGGGCATAAGGCCCTGCGTTGGTTTTAAAAACGATGGTGGGTGGTGGTGATACCGCGGCCTTGGAGTATAAAGGGCAAAAGAAGGAACAGGGATGGGTTTTAGTCAATGTCTGACCCTCCCTTCCGCTCCGCCTAGAGCGGGGGCTATTATTTGATGATTTGCCATGGGAAAAAGGTGTAAAACTACGTAAACACGTCGACTTTTAAATCGAAAATATTTATTTATTTCACAAACACTGATAACATTACAGGAAAATTCCCAATGTTCGTGTCCTTAATTAAACTATTATCCTATTTAATTTTAGTTAAATTGTTGTCCTTGTTGCAAAATAAGGATAACCAGTTTCATCCATAGATATGAATATAAATAGGATCATGTGTATCTGAAACGAGTATTTCTATCTTTGAAACTGACATATTTATGTTGCGTTTACTCCGCGCAGTTCTGAAAAGGCTTTAGGAAATCAAACCCGCACTGACTCGCGGTACTTCCTGCTGCTCAGATATTGTATAGGTAGCAAATATCGCCAATATAACAGTTCTCTGTTCACTACTGATGTCATGTTCGTGAACGGGCGCTGTCAGTTGAGACTGGTTATCGTTTAGCCACCACGGTTTTTTATTTTTGTTTGGTATTTTTGCTTTTGACTCTGGACGAATATGTTCGCTTAAAGGGCCATTTTAGCATGTATGAAAAATCATTACAATATAAAATCCCTTCAAAAACTTATCCCACACATAATAATATAATAAAAACTTATATATAACCTTTTGAACGCCATTATCATGTGACAAGTAAGCGCTTGCCTTGGACGCCAACGACTCAAATATGTGACAAAAATTGAGGTGAAATGAGATGTTTGGCGTGGAGTTGGCGCACGTGAGTTTGTGCCCTGGTAATCATACAAATTTTATTATACAAATCATGTACATTTTACACGTTGATGCCTTAGAACCTATCTTGAAAACCTTTTACCTTTCGCAGCACCAAAATGAGTACAAAATTGTGAACGCAATGAGAAAACAATACGTTTATTATTTCTCCCGAAATTACAGCGTATCACTATTCATATGCAAATAAATTGTTATACCGTACTACACCCATCAAATCAAATTACTTTTATTTGTCAATATGTCGTTTACGGAGCCATACTAAATACGATTAGATTCCTGTGATTTGCGTTAGAAGGTGTTGTAATCACATCAACAACTTCGTGATTCAAATAAAAAACTTATCTCAATAACATTAGGAAAGACTCTTTAAAATACATTCACGTTCATTGGTGGGCATGGTCTCTCCCAAGACTCGTCAGTCTCCTGACCTATAATACCTTCGCTATCAATATATGCTGATAAAGTTTAATCCAGTGTTAACTTATCGTAACCAACAACAAAAACTTTCTCACAATAAACCTCGTTCCAAAGGGTGTTGCATCTATTGATTGCAACGTTACTTGCAACTTGTTACAGCAGCGCCCAGAGCGTTATGCTAATCCACTTCGCCCAGTTAACTGAACTTGCTCGACAAGATAAACTTATGCTGCACTTTTTCATTCTTCGTGTTTTTCTTTGATGCCAGTTTGATTTATTTTTTATTTGCAAGTCGTTGGAATTTTATTTAATCTCGGTCGAAGTTAGGAATTTATTGAAATATTATGCCGGTTGTTTTCGTAAACAGTTTAGAATTCAATTTTGTGATCAACAAAATGTCACTAGTTGCTACGACATTGCTACGGCCGCGTAGTCAGCTTGCTACGCCGTAGCAGGTGCGTAGTTTCGTCAATGAAACCTTAAACATAAGACAAAAAATACATATCACACAGTAAGCAGGAATTGCAAACGTAATACCAATAGAATTAATACTTGTGGTGACTCTACAATTCCGAACATGGCAAAACATACTACAGCGCCATCTATACCATAACTGAATTACTAACTGAAAAAATCCTACATCACAGAAGCGATATTATCCGCGAGTATAAGATCATATTTGAGAACCCGATAACAACTCCCCATCCCTCCCTTGCTAGGGGCAGCCCGCGCTGCTGAGCCAGTAAGATCGAATCAGTCCCCAAATAATATCACTCAGATCCAGCCTGTCCCTTTGCTGTCCTCCCCCAGCGACGCCCTAAACCGAGGCTCGTACCCCACATGGGTGCCCTTAGCGTGTAGTCGCTTAGTTTGTAAGTTTTTTGCCCTGGCTGGAGGCCTTAATTTAAAGGCATCCACCAGAATCGCCCGGTTAAGCAGACGACAACCTCTTATGTTGAACAGCGAGATGCAAGAGATGCGAGAGACAACAACTGTTGGGCAGTTTCCCACCAGCCATGACACCCATATGGTCGGAAGAAGGATCTTAAAGAAAAAAGTAGGACCCTTGTCTATAGGAGATGAAGAGCTTAACACCCTGTTCTTCATACTTTTAATTACTCTCATAATTTTCAAAAGTTACGGAACCCATGGATCTAATAAAGTTAAAAAACCCCGTCACCCAAACAAATGATTGACATAACCAATAACCGCAAATATACTATCGGACAAACTTTCTAAGTTAAAGAATAATCCACGTCGGTTGAGTGGCTCCAGGGATTATCTCAGAAAGTTTCCTTACTGATATTGTAAGTACTTGAGCGTCGCGTCTTTAATGTTTACAAGTTTATACACGCTTTGTCTGGTTAATGTTAATGTTTGTTTCGGTTAAATAATAGACTACACACACGTTCTTTGATAACTCGTGGTTTAGCAATAAATTCAACGTCTTTTGTGTATTATTTAAAAAAAAAACGTTGTCCCACACTAGGAATTTCTTCTGTATCATGGGTGCGTTAACAAATAATTAAACTCACGTACGGTTTATGATTAAATGAAGTACTCTTCAGATAGCTTATTTAAGCGTATATTCCAAAATATAGAAGATTCAGAATTTATGCGTGTGATTAGGATGCGTATACGTTCACCGACATATTGATTGAGCGACAGTGGCGGCGCGACGCGGTTGAGTTTTTCACTAACTATATACTGTGACTGATGGCGTTTTGTTGACGACGATGCGTAGACACATACGCAAACAGCCAGATCCGAAACAACTATTCCTAGGTCATACAAATATTTGTTCCGTGCGGGAATACAACCCGCGACACGCAGCGCAGTAGTCAAACGTTCAGCCACTGCGCCAGCCGTGCCGTCATAGTTAAGCTGCATTTGCCTAGGTCGGTCCGTGAATGGGTGACCATCTATTACATTGAAAGCCCTCTGTAGCTTTGAGACCTCGTGCACTACGCGAACGCATCTGATTATCTAACTTTCCCTTACTCACTTTATTCCCTAAAAGCAAGAATATAAGATTACGTACCGCAACATATTGAAAAACAGCGCCAAACGATACGATACGTAAGAAAATGACACTCGTAAACCGTAAGTCTCCTCACAAGGGAAATTGCTCCAAGAGACGGAGACTCTAAAACAAGACATACGACACAAAATTTCGAACATCCAAAAATCGTTCAGAAACTCCATACGAACCGGTAAGCAGTTTATTTTAGTACAAAACTCTGCAACTGTGTACTTAATACACTCGCCTGAAACATGGCCCACTAACAATTTCCGATACCGCATGCGACTTTACTTTTGCGACTTTGATTTTACTGACTTTATTTTTTTCAATTTTGTTTTCTACATGCAATGGAACGTTTGTAAAGTGTTGTTTGAAAAGGACCAAGTATACACGTTCCGTTTTACGGGCGACTCGTCTTATTCTCCTAATTTTACGCTGTAATAACTTGAAATTATTCCGGCGGCTGCTCTCAAAGGAAATAGCGTAATAATATTATAACCGCATCGGGTAACCCTATTTAGTTTCGACCGTAATTTTTGGATCGAATTTATTTTAAAAACTTGGAATTGAACGTGACGGATGAGGCGTGGTCGCACTTAAGGTAAATTGTATATGGGTAAGAAAAGAATACCCATTCTTCTCTCGAAGTGTAACATTATGAACGCAAGAGCCCTAGTGTGGTCTCTCGGGCTATAAAACTGAACAACTCTTGTTCCACGAGTTCGCGAAATTCACAAAAAAAAAAACTTTATATAAGAAATGACGCGATCAGCTGATCAACATGTATGTAAAAACTAAAAAATACGTTATGAATTTCTATAGTCCTAGAAAGAAAGTTCTCTTAAATGGTCCAAGAGACCTCATGTAAGGTCTTACGCTTATTATTTTACATGTACTATTAAATTACTGGGTTGGTTCACGCAATCGGTTAATGAAATTGACATCTTTGAGCTTCGAACCGAACTCCGAAATAACCTAAATCACGTCACACAGTCGCACCCTTTACCCAACAAATGATTCTACAAAACTCTTTGTTATATAATTGAAAACAAAAACAGTTCAAGTAAGGTTTGTTGTAAGACAACCCAAGCTCGTCGTTGTACAAATGATTTAGTATTGCAATTTATGTGTATATTTTTTGTGCAATGAAGAGTTAGATATTATCCAAGCTTTAGCAGTCAGTGGAGCCGAGGCCATCTCCTACTTTATTTATCATCACTATCCCCAGCCCGACTCCACCCATTGCTGGTCATACTTCTCTTGTTTGTGCCAAGCTCCACGTTTATTCCCGCAATCTTAATCGCTTTAGTAGTCAGTGGAGTCTAGGCCAGTTCCTCCTTCATTTCATGGTCATCATCCAAAGCGGGACTTCATCCACTGCTGGGCATAAACCTCTTTTTGATTGGGCCAAGCTCCTCGTTCCGGGGTTGCGGGTTTTTCGAAAGAGATAAAACAGTCCGGAACGTAAAGGGCAATAGAAGGAACATGGGTGGGTTTTAGTCAGTACAAGTCTGACAGTTTCCCCGCTCTGCCCTGAGTGGGGGAAGTTATTTGATGATTTCCCATCCGCAATAAAAAAAGGTCCACGTTCATTCCCATGATGGTAGCAATGTCGCCTCCCCAACTCGCCGACTATTTAAGTTACCTGATGACAACTCTTGGTATCGATAAAATCAAAAGATTACTTCTGTCTCATATACGACTGCTTACAATGGCAATTCAGAATACACTAGAACAAGCAAACTAAACAATAGATGCTAGGCAAATTGCAGCTCCCGAAACTGCTAGTTTCCTTCTGCAAATATAGCGTTTGTAATGGAGTTTAGACAGATGTAACTTGTGTTGGTATCCGTACTAGACATAGATAGGTTATACAAGTACTGTTGCACTTGTACTTTGATGACGTAAAACATTAGCTGCAGAACTTCCACTTTAAAGTGACTTCATTATTTTGGTCTTTAAATATTCAATCTTATTTGTGACAGAAATAGATAAAAACTGTTTTCCTATGCCTACATTTAATTTTCTGACTAGCTTTTTTCCCAATTTTATTGGGGTCAGCTTCCATTCTTACCAGATGCAGCTAAATAACAGAATTAACATGGACCGATTCCTTTTTTTAATAGTTTTTGTTTTGGTTTTATTGTTATATTTCTTTTTTTTAATGTTTTGTTCTGTGCGAGTCAAATAAATACGTTTTCTTTTTTCATCTGACCTTCACAACCCAGTAACAGACTTCTACTGACTTAAACACACCCATGTTTGTTTTGACGGGCCTGTTGGTCTAGTGGTTAGTGGCCCTGACTGCTGAGCCGGAGGTCGTGGGTTCGATTCCCACCCAGGACAAACTTTGTGTGATGAGCATGATTGTTTGTTCTGTGTCTGGGTGTGATTTATCTATAATATGTATGTATTTATAAATTATATAAGTATGTATATCAGTTGTCTGGTTACCATAACACAAGCTCTGCTTAGCTTGGGATCAGATAGCCGTGTGTGAGTTGTCCCAAGATATTTTTTTTTAATACACTTTATGTTCCGGGGCCGCGGTATCTCTTTCGAAGAACCCGCAACCCCGGCAGTCGGTGAGACCAGTTGTAACTTCAGTGACTACTTGTAATGACTGTCTAAAATCTACAAATGACAGTCAGGTCAAACGGCTTAACATGCTTTTCCGAGACACGGAGGAAACTCGGTATGTAATGGATTCCCATCTATCATCATCATATATCGTGCGGCTGTTATTATTCGGCTACGAGCCCTCCACATACATTTGTGATTGTGAAAATTTTCGAAATGTAAGGAATAGTCGTTTTTTGTTTTCGATTTGAGGCTTGTCCCCGGAAGAAAAGTTGATAATTGTGCAATGACACCAAAAAAAGTTTAGTGTAAACCAGAACTAAGCTTGTACTATATACTACTTAGCTGTGACTGAGCGATTGGCTGCTGCGCTGCGCGTCGCGAATTCTATTTTAGGGGAACAAATACTTGTATGGCTTACATGTAGTAGTAGGTCTGGCTGTTGACTTGGGACATTTAAAAAAAGAACAATTCTTTTTGGAGATACCTATTTCTAACATGCATTGGCCTTCTGAGCCGACTATTTACTATAGTTCCATCTGACTTAGATGTTGGTCAGAGCTTTGGACTGCGCATTCTGTTTTGTGGCTCAGTTTAAGGTCCGATCTTTGTGTTTCAGTTCTCTTAAACACGAGCAGAGTTTGTCTAAAGTCAGACGGGTTTCAACGACTGTTGTGTTTTTAGGCGGACGTAGATTAAATATGGACTGAATTGCCTCTTTAGTGCAGTTTATAAGTAAATTATGTAAAAGTGGAAGATGCGTTCACAAACTGTTTTTTTTTGTTCGTTCAGTTTTTTTTCAGTTCGTGAACGGATTTAAGTTAACCTTCGATCAATAATGTACATTTTTGATCGAAGAAGTTAACACAATGCAGAGACGCAGACAAATTGAACGCATGTTTTTGCAAATTCTAATCATTTATTTTGGACATCGTCCGTATTAGGTTAGTAATACAAAATTCTTAAATCCTTATCAATAATAAATTGATAATAAGAATATGAATTGAATTGACATAAGCCATTGAAACTACTCGATTGTTTATGGATTATTTATGTATTACGTCAATGATTTAAAACGGTTGTCGATTAAAAGCGACATGTCTCTTGAAAAAAAAAATATGGCTCTCTAGCTAGACTCTCAGGTCATTTTATATTTTATCTACAAACGTTAAAACGATGCCTCCATTTAACGTGGCATTACGCTACATTAGAACTGCAGCAACGCATCGCTGGCGATGAATATTCACTCGCTATCAGCATAAACGAAGTTAAACCAATTCCTGCTTAATATGCCATGTGAGAGGCCAGCAGGGACCAAATATTACGAGCATGGATGATAGAAAATAATTAGATATGGCATCTCAATAATATCCATTGTAATACTTAATTCATCTTGAGAAAACAGCCAATAGAATATTGACACTGGGTAATGGACAATATTAGTGTCGAGGATCGCGTCACGTATTTTATTTTTTGTACAAAAAAGACAAAAAGTTGTACAATATAATTTCTGGACTAAGTTTGTAGTATAATCGTATATGCAAGCATTATTTTTTTTTAACTTCGTTTACATATTTTATTATCCTGAACGTATCTTTTTTCAAACAAAAAAATAATTATTGAAATCGGTTCTCGCAATCCAAAATTACCACCGAAAACTTCTTGCACGTCTTTGTATTAATTAGTAACCCAATTCCCCGAGCGATGGCGCTGTAGGTACTTATTACATTGGTTCGGGTATTACCGAATTGTTCGGTTGGTCTCTCCTTGGCATTGGCGGTATCTTATAACTACATAAAACTTCTATCAAGAACATGCTAAGGCAATTTAGAACAAAACTAAAATTCATTTTTTAAACACCATCAAAATGTTAAGGTAAAAACCAGTTCATAAATGGTTCGATAGATGGCGTTGCGTAATGCCGTCATTTTTTTAAAAGTCGATGTTAAGATTTTCCGTTTCCGTGCTTTCATGACCTACCGTGATAAAGAACACTTATTGTGATGTGACGGACGGGAAACTACGGAACCATACACTGAGCGTGGCCTGACACGCTCTTGGCCGGTTTTTTAAATGTTGCAACACCATCATGCTGAGATGGGGAATTTTTAGCCTCAAAGCCCTCAAACAGTAGATACTAATTTAGTTAATGTGTCTTGGTTTTGTTTGTTTCTGTTTTTTTTAAATTAATTTTGCAATTCTGTTTTGTTTTGTGCGAGTCAAATACATACTAATTTTTTTGAGTTCCATACTCAAAAAGAAAAAAAAGGAACCTTTTTAGGATCACTTTGTTGCCTGACTGTCTCTCTGTCAAGACCATTTATCTCGGGAACGCGTGGTGGTATCGTATTGAAATTAAGACCATACTTCATCTGTGGTCCCTTGGTGCTGTGAGAAAATCAATCCTCTAAGTCTACGCCATCAAAAGATATTGGCGTTTATGTCGCAAGTTTGTACAGAACCCTCGGTAGGTACGCAAGTCCGACTGACACTTGGCTGATTTTTTTAATGGGCCTACTTTTTCCATCCATCTTGTCCAATGACAAAGATGAGGTCGATAGAACGAGCTAACGCAAAAGAAGCCTTAAAATATATGTGATATGTCATCATATTAAACTGTATAGGTATTACCGAAGATAATGACGCGACAGTGTCCTTTAGTTGTACACAGAATGCTTCATGGTCATTTTGAGCATATTTATGTTACAAATGGTTCCATTCCTCCATTACACAATCCAAAAGTTACACCACACTGAGATAACTGGCACACTGCATGCATGTTGATTTTAATAATAACTTAATTTGATAACCTCCATTTTGAAAATGCTTCGTCCACCGCTAAAATAGTTTTAGCTAATTCTAAAATATTGTTTAACGTAATTTGTAGTTTTAATTTAGCGTCTGAAAATGTTGGCATGTGTTGAAATATTTTGCTAACATAGTTTATTTGTTACGTGTGCTGAATTAGACGTTTTGATCGTGACTAAAATATAGAGCACGAGGTTATGATTTGAAATAGGTGACTATAATGGTTATAATTATGATAAATATTATTTAGACGTAAAACGCGGTTTTTAACCGATGAAAAAAGGACGAAGGTTTTTCCTATTTGGTAAACTAGTACTTAATAGAATTCCGAAAATGTTGATGCTTTACAGTGTCTTTAGTAAAATATGTGGCTTAAACTTCTAATACCAAAATCTTACCTGATAATATTGTGGCAGTAACATGTAATTCCCGAAGGGTTAGGCAGATCTCGTGGTAGCATGGAGAGAGCTACTGTTACAACCACGTGCGGGGCACGCCACAATAGTGCCATCTTTGAGGAGTGGCTAGAGAGGCACGGCGCCGTGTCCGTGGCGCGTTCGTGTTCCACGCACTCCTCAAAGAGATGTCACCAAAATGGTTAAAGTATTGTTTGAAAGAGGTACCGCAGGCCCGGGACACAAAGAGTAAAAGAAAGAACAAAGATGGATTTTATTCAGTAAAAGTCTGATACTCCCCCCCATTCTGCCAAGAGCGGGGGGAAGTTAATTGATTTTCCAAACCTACAAAAAGGTTTAGGTATAGCCGCATTTCTCCAGTTATGTCCATGGGGCCTATTGCCATCAACCGGGTTTCGAACCCAAAGCATCACGATAGTATTTTGTCAGTGTTGTAATAAAACAAGAATTAAAACTAAAATAAGTATATTATAATAATTTATTAAACTAAATTCAGGTACCAGTGCAAGTATGCAGCTCGATATAAATACACTATGTTATCTTATAAAGTAAATAATTTTAGACGGTTTTTTCAACTTCTTTGTTCTGTTCTTCGGCTTCCTTCTTTAAAGGTTTCTTTTGACCTACAAATAAAAAATAAATATTTGTAGATAATACAAAAAAATAAGATTTATTCTCTTTCACAAATAAACACCATCCATCAGTGTTAAACTCTCTATCAGTCATAAAGTGGGATTTATTTGATTTTTTGGATTGAAAATTATATAAAAAAAAAATATGTTGTAGGTACATATTTTATTTTTTAAAATATGTACCTACAAATTTGTTGGTATTTGTATATTTTTAACTAAAACAAATACAAAAATAGGGAGTGTTGCTTTTAGGCAACACTGAGATTGAGAGTCGTATTTTTTGGTACCAGTTCGTTAATTTGAAATCTAGACTACAAGCCACAGTACGCTATTACTTTAATATACATAAAAAAAATTAAATTTTGAGGTGTTTATACGGTATGTTGCCTACAGTCTACATAAAGATATAGAGGGTTAAGATGTAACATAGATATAGAAAAAATGTCTTTTACTAACTTAGGCCCGTATTTTGGGACACCAAAGAAATATTATAATATCGCCATTAATCTACGTTTAAGGCCACACATGATATCATACTGCAATCAACAGCTACTGGGTTGCTAGGGTTGATTCAAAAAAGAAACTGCGGCCCAAGAACACAAAGGGCAAAAGAAAGAAGATGCATGGGTTTTAGGCAAGTCTTACATTCCCTTCCGCTCCGCAAAAAGTTTGCTACTGGGAATTTTAAATGGACCAATAGATTAAAAATTTGTCCCAACGGGAAATCGAACCCGGGACGAAATAGTAAAATTTTGTAGGAAATGAAAATAATAATAAATCGTGAAGATTCATAGACATTATACTGTTAGGTATTAATTTTATACCACTAGTACACTACTAGACAGGATTTTTTCTGTTAAAAAACATATGTCATCAACATAATTATTTCTTAACTTCTTTCTTATTTCTTAACTTACCTCCCAATAAAAGTTTGAAGAACGTCGAGCAAGGAGCGTCTATAACTACTACCATAGCGAATGTGAAGATAAACGCAAGCGTGTAGTGTGCCAGGAACTTAAATACCTGTGAAAAAGATGGCGACATGAGATTTACGGAATACCCAAAGGTTTATTAGATTAGGTCATTATAATTAAATAATGACTTATTTAACAATTTAATTTATTAGTAGTCACGATTTCTAATCCAACATTTCATTTATTAGTCATGATAATAAACATGAAATAATAGATCATGAATTATCTAATCCACCATTTCATTCATAATTTCTTTCATCATATCGAATTCATCATTTTCACAAAAAATAAATGTAAAAAATGTAACATGCAAACCTATGTAACATGTCATGTATTTTTCTTTTCTTTGAGCAATAAAAAATATTATTATTATTTAATGACTACTTCTTATAAATTCATTGAATATTTACCACTGATTTGACGGTAAAGAACGCAGGGGCAATTGCACTCATATTGACGGCACACATCAGCCCGTAGTGGAACAAATATATTCCGTATGACATTCTAGATTGGAGCTTCCATACATTCAGTGATAAGATCCAGTTAATAGGGCCTGAAAAAGAACAATTAAGAATGTATGCGTAACATGACGCCTGTAATCCGCGGAGTGTAGTACTTAATGCTAAAATAACATTTCGCCAGTTATATTTAAGTCACACATTATAGGGGCAAGTCTGTTGGCAATTAAGTTAAAATAAGTTAATATAAATAAACTTTGCAATCCTTACTATCCTTACTAATATTATAAAAGCGAAAGTGAGTTTGTTTGTTTGTTTGTTACCTCTTCACGCTTTAATGGCTAAACTGATTTTGATGAATTTTGGTACAGAGATAGTTGGGAACCAGGAGACGGACATAGGCTAACTTTAAAAAAAATATTTTTTATAATTTTTTAATAATTTTTATTTAAAAAAAGTGGGATATGAGGGAGAACGAGGGAAGAAAAGGGAAAACTTAGCGTTGCTATTACAAATCAATCAGGCGCAAGAGCAAAAACTGCAGGTCTGCTTGGTGTGTTATACCGAATTTAACGCGAGCGAAGCCGCGGGCGAAAGCTAGTAATATTATAAAAGTGAAAGTGAGTTTGTTTGTTTGTTACGTCTTTACGCCTAACCATTTGAACCTAACCATGAATTTTGGTACAAAGATAGTTGGAGACGGACAAATGCTAATTTACAAAAAAAAAGTGAGAAAAGGTGGAGGAAGAGAAAAGAAAGAGGGAGAGAAAAATATTTTTTTTCGATCATCACGCGGGTTAAAGTTGGCGTTAGTCCAAAGTAACTATGCCACGCGGACGAAGTCGCAGGCGGAAGCTAGTTACTTATAATTAATGCATGTAAAGGCTTTTTTTTGCGGATGGTAAATCATCAAATAACTTCACCCGCTCTGGGCGGAGCGGAGGGGAGTGTCAGACTTTTACTAAGTAAAATTTACCAATGTTCCTTCATTTGGGGGCGTCCATAAATTACGTGAGGTGTTTTTTTGAATTTTCTGTCCCTCCCTCCCCCCCTGGTGAGATGTCGTGAGATTTTATTCAACCCCCTCCCCCATCCCCCAATCTCACGTGAGATTTTTCAAAATGTGGGTTTCTTACGTAAACGCGTTGGATTGTTATTGTAAAAAGAAAAAAAAAATTCGCTTCGTGCTTTTATTTACGACTAGTTAAGACTAGTAATCAATATTGCTGAGAGTTTAATTTTAAGTGTAATAAAAATTAACAATCTGGATTAAATCCGAACCGTCCACAGCCCCTTTGCAAGGCTACGGGATTTTTTCCATCCAGACCGGTTACCAAACAAAGGGTGCCTTCCAGTTTACCAAACGACACATAAACGCGACAATGGTCTATTCGCGCCACCGACCGCTTGGCTTAGGACGCAAATAGGCCTTCACATGAATTTATTATAAGTAATTGTGAAGCTTAATGCAATTGAATAGTATAATTCTTAATTGGCAATAGGTTCGCCCTTATAGCATGGGACTTTAACATAACTGGAAACGAACACGACCGGTTGCGTTTTCGTGCTATGATCGCTTTTTTTAGTACGCAGCTGTGTGAACTTGATCAATCATTAACATCAACTGTAAATAAGGAATACCGCAAAACAGAATATTGCGGTCTGACTGACCTTAAATATATTCAGTCTACCAAATAATTCTAATCTAATGATGTGATACACACCACCCTGAAAATAATCCACTAGCTAGAGATTGGATATCTTACCACCATAACCGTTGACGCATGCAAACACTATACATCCAACGAAGAGTGCCCAGAGAGGTCTAATGAAGGAGTTGTACAGACTATCAACCAGTTGGTTGTCCCAGCCAGGTTGTCCGATAGGGTAGTTGCTGTACACGATAAATGTTGACAGAGAAAAGGCTACGATCCAGTAAATTACTGTCATTATCTGCAAATAGATATTATCTTTTAACAATTTAAACGCCAGTGCATTAAGGCACGCTTGTACTGTCCACACCACCTACATCTTGTCACATATACTATGTGTCAATAGTGTCCAAAAACGTCTTACAAACCTTCTTTCGTACTTATAAAACGTCGAGAAAAGGTGCAAGGTTCGGGTTGGACATTTTCTTCCGTTAAAAAGGTTAAAACATTTCGTTAAAAACAATTCATTGATAACGAAAAAAACTCATGAATTAGGTTTTTGTAGTTATCTTTTATGGTTTAATCTACTTCAATAAATTATCACAAATCAATCAATCTTAATTTGTAGGTATTCAGGTTTTCTTACTAAAATGATGTGGAATTTTTACGGCTTATGTGTCTTCTTATCATGATTTATCGGTATCTTGGCCACTCCCAAATGTTTGTTACCAAGAGTTGGCTCCCTACCTGCCACGGTTCCGGGTTTTCCGAAAGAGTTACCGAACACAAATGGCAAAAGAAGGAACATGAAAAGGTTATAATCAGTAAAAGTATAGACACGCCCCTCCGCTCCGTCTGGAGTAGGGTAAGTTATTGGATGATTTCCTATATCTTAAAAAAAAACTTGAGAGGTGTCAAAGGACACATTATATACAAAAAACCTGTATACACACACAATAATCGTCGCGACACCACATTGTTCAATGCGAAATAGAAAGATGAAACGAAAATAACTGGCTTGCTTTCTATGAGAGAGAGAGAGAGAGAGACAGACAGACAGAGAAACACGCGCACGCCGCACGGCTTACAACTATAGCAAAAAGTGTCGTTACAACTTTTGGTCTTAATTTTTTCCGTCTAGCCCCTTTACGCAGCGCGCGATAAGGAACTTCGTTCCAAAAAAGAGTTGGCTCTCGATAATACAATGATAAATTTGCACGTGAATAAGTATCCGTGTCTATCAGCTTAGAATTTACATTACTGAGTACCTAATGTTTTTCTATTGCCACATATTGTGTGATTATGTCAAACGTGGGCTACGTTTATTACACCAACCATAATATTGCGAAAATCATATCATTTGCTCCATAATTATCTGAAAACAATGTAGTCTATGCGTCAAGTTCGTGAACGGACGCTGTCAGTTGTGATTGGTCATCTCTCAGTTACCACGGCTTATTTAATTACGTTTTTCGTCCTTTTTTTTTACTCTTTTAACGTGCACGTCTTGCTACATCGTTCCCACATAATGTACCATCTCCACATGAATGATGTAACTAAAGTTTTCTAACAATATCCTGATTTAGAAGAGTGTCCATGGAGTTTCTTGCCCATTCTTCTCGAAAGAGACCTACGCTTTGGATTACGCAATTACAGTACTTTCACAAGTTATTATGCCTTGTGACTGGGACTGTAGCGTCATTTTATTGTTATTATTGTATCGACAGTTCAAAAGTGCCTGTCACTGGCCTATTTGAAATAAATGCTTTTGATTTGTTTTGAATAATTTCCGAAGTAAAACGTTTAATCAATTATCTTGTATAGTTCGCAACTATTAGTTGTTTGTTCGTGGCTGATTATGTATGTGAGTTTAAATATTTGTAAACGCACCCACGATACAGGAGAAACTCAAGGTGTCAAAACGTTGTCCCACGTTTAAAAAAAAATATGTAAGAGACCACGTAGTTGTATATTATTATGGGATTATACGTACCTTTGACATAACCAGCTTCTTTGTTTTAACAATATACCCAAACAGCATGCCAACGAAGAATGGAGAGGCTCGGGTCAAAGTGTTCATGTAATAGTGGACCGAGTAGTAGAGCATGTCTTCAGGACGACTGCAAATAAAGGAAATTGTTATATACATAGAAATTCACGATTCGAACCATGTGATAACTAATCAGCTTGAAATTGTTACAAATGTGGCAATTTTTAGCAGCACTAACCTCTTATTTACTATTTCGTTTATTTATTTTAATGTAATATTAAAATATACAGAAAAGAAAAGAAAATACAAAATATAGTAGCCCACCGGTATAGCTTGAGCTAAAGCGATAGCTTGGACCCAGTTCCCGACAGGGTTCAAGCTACCGGTGGTCAGGGCTCCAGAGAAAGGAACCTCCTAACAATACGAGCCGTGCCCAGCTGCATCCGATAATGATAATGGCAGGCAGATGATGATAATGTGGCAATTAATATTCCGAGACCGCTTTGATTGTAACAGTCACTTAACGTCATACTAGGTACTATGTTGCAGAAGTTTTGAAAATGTTATACAAAACGAATTAAAGATGAAACTTAATTTCTCACTAATGATACTTACCCCATCATAGTAGAAGGAAATTCCATGATGAAGTTGAAAGTGGTGGAAGCTACCAGAATACCGACTAAACCAGTTAATAACGCTGCCCATGCTGTCCTCTTGGTTCCCAGGAGAACCCAGAACAAGATGAGTGGTGACAAAACATGGAGTTGGACATCTATGGCTAAGTACCAGGTTTGGCCGACACACTGAAAAACATAAAAAAAAATGTTCGTGGAATGGTTAAAACCGTTTTTGTATACAACGCTTGTAACTATAGATATTACGCACTAATATCAGGTAATCAGTCAAACTGATAAGGATACATTGTGGACTATACTGTTTGCTGTAGAATGGTGCGGGTGACATGTGATGTGTTAGTGATGGGATAGATTTCTATGATGAACACTCCTTTACGATTATAATGTTCAGGGTAAAGCCTATAACCTCGTAATAATAATAATCCAATATAATGCTTTTCTATAATAATAATAATCACCCTATAAAAACGTTGCAGATTGAAGAAGAATGGTAGATTTAACTAATGTCACCCGCAACATGCTACAGCAAAAACAGCGAGATTTTTTTAGACACTTACGGATATTTTGGCATAGTATCTATCAGTACACTGTGCTGAAATATCCGTCATTGTCCGGATTCCTGATCGGCTTCTACATAATATTTCCTGCGTAGCCTTAGGCTATGCTGCCGTAGACAACATAATTGCTACGAGCTACGCTCCGTAGCAAATGAATGTAGTAGCATATGTATGTATTTAATGATGCTTTTGCTGACATTTTTGTAATTTATTTTATATAGATTTCCCTTTTTTTTACAACTCTTGTCAATCCAAAATGTCTCATGGTTTTATCTGTGGAAAACGTTGTTGACACATTTGTAAATCTATTGTTATTCTTTATTATGTTTTATATTTAATGTGGTATTGTTTGTTTTTCCCAAAAAATAAAAAATGAAATAAAATTTGTTACGATGTATCAAAAATTCAAATTCACGCTAGACGTGTCACTCAATACCGCGCCGTATACTTTTAAGTGCTGCCTCGACATTGGTAAACTTACTTGTAGGATAAAATCATAAAATTTTGTCATATTTTTAAATTCGTCCATAGACTGTAAAACGAAGTTGAGAATGTCATAATTGCAAATGTCCAAACTAACCGTATTCGTTGGGTTCATGTAGTTCTGTATGTGCAATAAAGTGGCCCACCATGAGGTTCTACACCTCTCTACATGGCCTTCCACAACGGTCCATATTGGACCATCCGTCGCACGGTTAAGGAAGGTTGATTCTAGAAGAACGGCTGTAGCCAGTAAGGGAAACATGCGCAGAAGTCGGTTAAGCCAAAACAAATGAATGTTCTTGAGTAACTGTCCTGGAATAATTAAAAACTATGTATTAAATAGAGGTAGGAACTGATTAAAAGGAACATAAGGAATGGATATTATTTTCGTATTTTTAAATGTCTATAAAATATTAGGTACAAAACTAACCTATACAATCTCTATTTTATTAAAATGAAAGTTATGCCCTACATTGATTAAATATTGGTCACGAAATATTAAATCTGATAGATAAATAATGACTTTCCTCAGTTATCGTTTACATACGCAGTAATCGATTAAATCATTTTCGTAACTAAATGAAGTCATTTCTATGTGCAAACATGATAACATTTGAATTTTAAAAAAAAAAACAGCCCAGAGGGAGTCAGACTCGCGCACCGAGGGTTCCGTACAAATTTTCCACAGAAATATTTTGATTGCGTAGACTTAGAGGGTTTTTTTTACACCACAAAGGGATCACAGGCTTGAGTAGGTATATTGTATTAATTTTAACTCGATACCTCTATGCGTTCCCGAGGTAAAGGGGTCTTGACAGACATAGATAGAGGTTTAACTAAGTGAAGGATTACTTTGTTGTCCCTCTGTCTGTCTGTCCTCAAAATAAAAAAACGGAACCCTTATTGGAATAAGGGTTCCGTTTTTTCCTTTTATCTATGGAACCCTAAAAAGGTCCAAAGGTTTTCTTGAAAACATTGCTTTTAGCGATAAAACCACCCATTATGTCAACCTAAGTGAAATGTTTTCAGTATTACTGAAAACATTTCACTTCATTATTCATTTCATTATGTCAACCTAAGTGAAATGTTTTCAGTATTACTGAAAACATTTCACTTAGGTTGACATAATGGTATTCATATGTTATTTGTACAGTTTACATAATAACAAATATTTTATTTTATTCTATTGTAAATGGCATTTTTAATCGTTTATTTCTAAATAAATTTCCACAATTCATTACGTTGGTTAATCTTAGAGAAAAGTGATAACATATTTTTTTTTTGTAGTGAAATGAAAAACACACATACAAACTCATTTTCGCTGTCGAAATATTGCGCAAGTGTATAAAACCATTTTGTAGAATACCACACCAAAGTCAATCATGACTTGCGCACAATTCGGCATGTTACGGTAAACGCTCTTTATATATTCGCAGTTGCAAAATCAATTCTATTAAAGTCCTGATTACTTACTTGAATTTAATTTTCCAACAGTAGTGTATACCACAAGAAAACCACTCAACATGAAAAATGTGTCCACTGTTACAGTCGCTGATAGCACCCACAAGGCTTGCCAGGAAGTTACCCACTGGATGGAAAGGAATAAAATGTTTAGAATAAATAAATGACATGGCCAGAATGGGTATAGAGCTATGCCCTAACAAAAAAATATTCATGTACATTGATGTACAGTACGTCATTTTAAAGCTTGCATGCAGGGCTTTACAATAGTTTATGATTTATGATCAGAGAATAGGCGAGAGACACAATAAATAGAAAACAAAAATAGCGCCTTGACAATTTGAATAGCAATGATGAAATATTCAGAGTTTTATAGGCGTAACAAAACGAGGAAGACTATTCAGACGCCATTTAGTAAATAGACTAGGCTATTCATAAAAAGGAACTAATTCCACAAGGAAGGCCGATATCATGCAAACAGTTATCGTGCTATTCTACAAGAAAACAGCGTCGAGATTACCGCTGCTGCAGTGTCAAGTTTTATAGAGACTCGGCTGGAGTCGTCGCTGCGATCAAAACTCACTACAAGAGTGAAATGCATAGTAGAGTAATGTATATGATATAATAGTAAAGTAGTGTGAAATGTTAGAGACAGTTTAATAAACGTGTTTTTTTTCTTTGGATACCCATATATTTGTAAAACGTAACTTAAACTAACAAGTCTAATAAGGTACAGCAGAATATTAATATTAGTAAACGATAGTTTGTGGTCTAGTTTCAATAGTAACAAATTACGATAATACGTGATAAAATCCACGCAAAACGACAATGTAAATGTCAATTAATGCAATGTCAGGATATAAAACCACATAATCAATGAACAAACATATTTTTTTTTGCATTTTCTCTCGCCTATTTTAGGGAAATGTAATTATTGGGATTATTTTTTATTTATTTCAAAAGGAGTTTTCATATATTAATCATTACTGTGCATTATCAGGGCAGGATCTGGCCATGTCCTTTAAACCTATAATACACACATCAAAAGTGTCTAGGGATCAAGCATTTTTATGCGGATTTCTTGAGATTGAGATGTGGCTTTGTAATAAATTTATGATTTTATAAATTTATATGGATCCTTTTTGGTGCATTTCATAATTTGAATCAGGAACTCTCAATCAAATTCGAGTAAAAGATGAAAATAAGCTGTCAATATTTTCCCTATAAAAACATACAACGCATTGAAGACATTATTAGTGCTACTGTTTCCCTACTACTGATTAAAACCAACGTTATTATGGAGCGGCGACGTCATTTAAGCAGGGAAGAAATGCTCAGAGCCGTGGAAATGATAGAAGCTGGTTCCCGGCAACGTACTGTAGCTTTAGCTCTGAATACAAGTCAGAGTGTTATCAGTCGACTTTGGACACGTTACCGAAGCACTGGTACCGTGGCTGAGCGCCATGGAGGACGGTATCGCTGCACTACACGGAGACAAGACCGATACATTCAAATCTTAACTCGAAGAGCTCCAACAATAACCGCCATGATGTTAGCCGTAAGGCTTCATCACTCTTCAGGGAACTTAATTAGCGACCAAACAGTCAGAAACCGCTTGCATGAAGTGAACCTTCATTCCCGAAGACCGCTACGGGTACCACCTATAGCAATGCACAATCGTAGGATTCGATATCAATGGGCTCTTGAACACAGAAATTGGGCAGAAGAACAATGGCGTTTCGTGTGCTTTTCTGATGAGTCTCGTTTTGGTATGAGACCGAATACAAGACGTATACGACACTGGAGAACCCCTGGACGCCAACAGCGATTAAAATCCTGCCAGGAAGTCCATCCTTATAGTGGTGGAACCATCATGGTATGGGCGGGTATTTGGATCGGCGGAAGAACTGAGTTGATTTGGATCAGAGGCAACCTCAACGCTCAAATTTATGCTGAGACGATTGTATCAGACGTCATCGTTCCTCTACAAGTGCAAATCGGTCCCTTATTTCAGTTAATGCATGATAATGCACGACCGCACACCGCAAGAGTTGTAAGACAGACTCTCGCCGCAGCTAACATCAATGTCCTGCCCTGGCCTGCTCAGTCGCCAGACTTGAACCCGATTGAGCATGCATGGGATATGCTACAGAGAAGAGCTCTGCCAAATATGGAGGGTATCCAGTCGCAAGAAGACCTTTTTTTGTTGTTGCAACGAACATGGGCGGCCATTCCACAGCGTGATTTGGATGAACTCATTTTGAGTATGCCAAACCGATGTTCTTGTGTTGTTAGTGTTCGCGGTAGAAACACGGATTATTAATTGTTTAAGTTACCCAATAAAATTTTAAAGAAAACTGTTATTTCAGTCTTTTTTTCGAACTTTAATGTTAGTGGTTCAAATGTCAAAAATCCCTTTATTAGGAAAATGGCAAATTTCTTTATTAATGCAAAGGTGACTTGGTTTATCGTTACTGTGACAAACGAAAACACTTTATTTGATGAATCCTTAAAGAAAATTTTAATTAATATCAATCAGGAGAAAAGTTATTGCAAAAATATATGTTGATCCCTAGATACTTTTGATGTGTGTATATTAAGTTAACACCACTGATTCGAAATTGATTTTGACTAAAGGCTGACAGAAGGTGCAGGCAACAGCTATAGGCCGACCACTGTACTGAGACCATGCTTAAGGTAACTGCGCGGTGTTAAAGGGGTATTGGCCCCGGAAGTCGGCCAATGACTGAGCCTTCGCATCACGTCACCACACTCTGAGGTCAGGCGCAGTTAACTCAGGCACGGTCAAAGTTAAGCGGTCGGCCTATAGCTGTTGCCTGCATCTTCTGTCCTCTACATGTTCTAAGTGACCTATTTCAAAACGATTGGTTCAGTGGTTTAGATTTGTAAAGGCTTTATTATGAACGGAAACCTAATATCATCTGATTTTATTAATATTTTTTTCTTTTTACGAGTAGACTACATAGCCAATATAAACCTTCTTTTTTATGGGGGGCAATCATCAGATGACGTCTCCGGCTCCGAGCAGAGCGAAAGGGAGTGTCAGACTTGTATTGGTTCTTTCATTTGCCCTATGTGTTCTGGGGCCGAGACATCGTTTTCAAAACAACCCGCAGGCCCGGCACGCAGTGGCCCTGACGAGTTCCTCTGCTTGGCTGACATGTCTATAAAGCGCGCGTAGATCACGAATGCGCCGTCGACAGGGCCTGTCGTCACAAGACAGGCGGACGGTGACGGTGAGCTACACAGACCTGCGTCTACGGTAGCCGGGATTCGTCACGTGGCTTCCGACGCCCGGAACGTCCCCCGTTATCACGTCGAGCCATCGACGTGATAACAGGGTGAAGGGGGGGCGAAGTAGTCACTAGCATGACTACTTCGCAAAAAGAGCATCCATTCCATTCCTTCTCGCTACATTCATAAGCCTAAATACCAAAGAGGAGCTTATGGCTACATAATAACAGCCGATCGATTCAATCTTCAGGTTAAGGTAGGGTGGAACATAGGTGACTACTTCACACCGAGTTTCCTCCATGCTTCGGAAAGCACATTATACCCGGCTGTCACTTTTAGATCTCTGACAGTCGTTACAGTCGAGTGGCTCGAAATTCTAACATCGGTTCTTACCAAGTGGTATGGTTTTAACCAGTACATACTAGGTTGGGGAGGTCAGATAAGCAGTCGTTCCTTGTTAAATACTAATATTCAGTTGCATCCGATCAGACTGGAAGTCGAGCCCAATATAGTTCGGAAATTAATAACAACATTACTTACCAAAAAGGTATCGAGAGGATTTGCCCAATGTACTTCTGACGAAAACGAATGGCCAAGTACCACCCACATCATGGCTAAAGCCCTAATGCCGTCTAAGCAGTCGATGCTGTTAGGACTCGATTGGAAATTCATGACACGACGACCATTTGTGTACACTGAGAACGCCCTGCCAATTACGCTTACTGTTTTTGGATCTGAAAGAGGAATTAAATTCATTATTAAAGGGAAAACGAGAGAAAGCGATTAGTACCTGATTAGCCTACAACGTTACAACGATATGCTGCGGAGTGCAGTGGATATGCGTGCAAGACCTACACTTGCAGTAAGTTCTTGTCATTCTTACCAATCCATACAAGAAATATGTGGCTTAGTATAAATTTTCAATGTATATGTAATAGCTGGCGCCCACGGATTCGCCCGTGTCATATCGAAAAAAAAAGTATCCTATGTGTTTATCCAGACCATAATCTACCACCGTGCCAAATTTCATTAAGATCCGTTCAGCCGGTTTGACGTGAAAGAGTAAAAAACATCATTTATTTTTCTTTATTTTTTATCAAAATAAATGTAGAAATTTTTGATAAATAAGAAAGGCTTACCTTTTTTCAAAATTAATGTATGCCAAATATCATACGATGTGCTTAGAACAGTTACTAATCCAATTAGAGAGAAGACTATCCTGTAAAATATAAAATAATTATTGGTGTGAAGCTTTAGCAATGTATTCCTTATTGCGAGTGGATTAAATGGATGTAAATAACGATGCCGAAAAGCATGCTCTTCTCGTCAGTGTGATTTGTTTTTTGTTTAATACCAATAGCTCGTGGTTAAATAATAACAGCCGCTCGTTTCGATCTTACAGTTATGCCGCGCTAGCCTAAGTTGGTCTGTCTGATGGGTGACCGTCCGTTCCATACCGAGTTAAGCTGTTGGTCCCGATTTTTCCCAGTCGTTACAGATAGTCAGTGTCCCTAAAGTCTGACAACCAGTCTTATTAAGGGGTCCCTTACTACCCCATAAAAAAGGTATGGCTTTGTGTAATTATGTAGTTGGTGTTCTTATTATTAAATAAATAAATAACACTTACACAGCGACGGTATCTCCTGGCACCCAAGGCTTATCATCAGCCAAACGACAGAACTCATCAGTGTATTCAAATCCTACTGATGACATATTGAACAAAATAGAATTTAGAACTTCTTCCGTAGTACAAGGCTTGGGTATGCAGACTGCTAGTCTGAATGTCATTGACTCGAGTGGGCTGCCTGTTATGGTCCTAAAACAATTAAATAAATGGTTAACGCCAATTATGTTCACACAACCACTACACTTCCTACCGGTTTGTTCGTAAGAGATACTGCGGCCCCGGAACATAAAGGGCAAAAGGAGAAAGTGTGACACTCGCTCCCGCTCCGCCCAGAGCGGGGGAAGTTTTTTGATGATGTATCCACAAAAAAAGGGTTTGCTGGTAGAGAATGATTAGTGGTATTAAGTCCACCATGGGTTTTAAATAAATAAATAAGATTACCTGTCATCAAGAACTCCTGCCATGGCGTGCATCCCTGCCCTCGCAGCCTTAAACTCTTCTATAGCCCTCACTGTTTCGCTATCCAAACGTAAAAGATTTGGATTGAAATTTGAAGGCATGAGAAGTTCAGGTGAATGAAATGTTTGATTCATTGGAACTCGTATCATGCAGTATTTTCCCTGAATTGCGTTATTAGGTGGGATTGGTTGATTAAATCCGATGCATTGGTGGTAGTTGCCCATATCTAGTGTGTTGCCTTCTAAGATTCCTCTTGGAACCCTGATGCCAGCGTCAGCGACTGTTTGTAAGAAAGGATAGCATTTAGGTACTTGTTAAGTTTTGTAGTTCATTCATTTATAACATAACATCCATCACGCCAGAAATTCCCGAAAGTATAGGCAAAAGTGTATTTAACAATACAACTATATTTGACAAGACATGGGTCTTGTCTAATGCGCTTTTTTCAGCAACAAAAACAAATAGCGAGCCTACTGACAGACCCCGTGACTCCTAAGAAGTTCCTGATTCAAAAAAACTTTTTTGTTAAAAATAAAACCGACTTCCAAAAAAAATTATAATGGGAAAATAACTTTACTTCCGGAATTCGGTGACTTTTGCTGGTTTCGTTGACTTTTTTTGCTACCGACTTCTGGAAGTAAAATTATTTTCCGATGTTTAGTTTTTTTTTTTTGGAAGTCGGTTAATTTTTTTACAAAAAAGTTTTTTAGTTATGGTACAATGATAATCACATATTTTAATCGAGGATTCATTTTCCATTGTTACTATATATAAAAGATTAGCAGATCATCCATATAGACATGAGAATAAAATATGTATTATAGACGATAACTCATAAACTACCAAAGCAATATAAACAAAATTGATATGAGACCACCTGAAAAGTATACCATAACAACAAAAAAAAGAATTTTGCAAATCGGGTCAGGCGTCTTTGAGTAATCGATGAACATCCATATTAAAAAAATATTCTGACGAATTGAGAACCTCCTCCTTTCTTTGAAGTCGGTTAAAAAATGATAACACTTAGCCCAACCCGGGAATTGAGCCCTCATGCTCAGACGGTCGACCAACACCAACTAGGCAGTCAATTTACGGATTCATTCAACAGTATTACATAATACGACAATTGAAATACTTTGTAAATATTTATCTTACCGTAATATAAAACGTTATTATTATCAAGCCTAAAATATCGGGTAAAACTAGGGAGGCAATGGCAAACAGAGACAATATTTTGATAAGGATTTACTAAGACAAATGACAATCGTTTTCATCTGCCTAGCCTTTTCCCAACTATGTTGGGATTGGCTTCCAGTCTTACCGGATGCAGCTGAATATCAGTATTTTACATGGAGCGACTGCCTATCTGACCTCCACAATCCAGTTAGTACTGGGTAATGCGATACCCCGTGTTAAGACTGGTTGTCAGACTTTCGGAACACTGACTACCTGTAACGACTGTCAAAGATCTACAAATGACAGCCGAGACCAACGGCTTAACGTGCTTTCCGAGGCACGGAGGAAACTCGGTATGTAACGGGTGGTCACCCATCCACAGACCAACCTAGGCAAGTGCAGCTTAACCTAAAGATCCACGAGCTCCTCGTAAATAAAGTTTAAATAAATAAATAAATTATTCGGTCTTCGGTTCGATCCCGTTTACGTTTTGCATATAATCCAAGTGCATAGACATTAAGTGAGTTGAGTGCAGTGCTATGCGCGATCAAGTACGGACGTGCATTCGCTGCTCGATACGAATTTCATATTCGCGTTTTGCGCGGCAGTAGCCGTTGCCCGATTTTCGCCACTATGAGTCAACAACTCATAGCCAACGAATGTTTGGCATTCATAAAACATGCCATTGACTACATGGACGAGGTCAGCATCCTGCAGATCTGCAAGTCCAGCTTCAACGAAGAGGAGATAAGCAGTGCCAAGCTGCTACTGTTCCAAGCTTTGGGCAAAGTTGACCAGATGCAGTCCCGACGGAGGGATGGTGGCCAGAGAAGTGTGCAAGACATCATCACCATGATGAAGAGCACAGACCCGGACGACGTACCCGCTTTCGTGGCGAAGGAGCTGCATAAGCTGCCCCCCGTCACATTCGACCACGTTGACGTCACCAGGTTGCTGAAAGACATAACATCCCTGAAAGCAAGCCTGGCCGAGATGAATACCAAGCAGGAGGTGTCGAATAACACCATAGATACACTACGTGGAGAAGTGGAGTTGTTGCGCAACGCTGTTTCAGAAAGTAGGGCGCCTATCACCTCTAGCTTGAATGTTCGGTGCGGAGCGCAAAATGCATCCATCAGCAGTTTTGAGTCGGCGAGTTGCAGTGCGTCACCCGCTGATAAGAATGCGTGCGTTGCATCTTGTTCCGCCGCTTACGACGCTGTTTCGACGCCGGTTGAAGTGGTGTCGCATGTAGGTACTTTGACCCCTAAACGTACCTACTCCGCTATTGTTGCCGCAAACAAATCTGCTGTGTCGCAAACAACACAGCAAGCAGGCAAAGCGAAAAAGGGTAAGCAGGAGTGCTTAAAGCCTCATAACGCAGACTTAAAACAACGAGGTCTGTTAAGGGGTTCCAGCGAAGAGGATGGTTTTATTAAGGTGGAAAAGAAGAAAAGGAAGAAGCCTCCTTGTCAGAACCAGTGCGGTACCGCGCTGGCAGGATCCAACACGCTGCTGCGTCCAGCATTACCCACGACGCAGCTGTACGTGTCGAGATTGCTTCACACCACGGCAGCTGAGGACATCGTGGAGTATGTACGTGTGAAGACAAACTGGACTTTGAGAGTCATGCAGTTGGAGTCGCGCCATGACATTAATTTTAAGTCGTTTGTGGTGCGGGTGCCGACTAGTCAATTGGACACCTTCCTCAAAGGAGAGTTTTGGCCGAAGGGTGTCGTGTATCGACGTTTTCGTGGAAGGATACCGAACTCGCAGCGAAACACGAAGCCGTCACCTCGTGTGCAATAGTTTTTTAATTTCATAAAATATGTATTAGTTTATAAATTTATGCTTATTTGTGTATAGTATGTATGGGCCTTCGATGCCTGAAATAAATTGATTTATTATTATTATTATTATTATTATTAAAACAATACTTACAGAACAAGGACAAATACGCGTCGTTCCTAATAATATTGATTTGTTCAAGACATTGTTCTGGATCCAACACATCTTCGTATAGACTCTGATCTAATGCTTCATTTGGTACGGGCTGTTCAATATGCCCTTTAACTAAACCAACTAAAACTATATTAACTACAACTAAACTTAAAATCACTTTAAAAAACATTTCGATATCAAATATATTATTTTATCACAACTCTTTGAAAAGAAATTTTGAATTGTTTAACAAACACAAGCAAAATCGTAAGTAATGTAAAAATGTTGGGAGCCTTCTTTTTATAATTATGTCAATTAATCTAATCAGATTCTTGCGTCAAAATATTAATTAAGATATGTTGGTAATCATAGCACTGATTAGTTATTACTTAATCAGAGGTCGTTCAGAAATGAAACTCACAGGATTTATTTCAATGAAACCATTACAGGCATTTTTGAATGTCATACAAATTAAAAAGAAGGGACTGCTACAGTCCCAGTTACAAGACGTAATTAATAACTTGTGTAAGTACTGTAGTTTCCAAAGTGTAGGTCTCCAGGGAGAGGAATGGGCAAGAAACTCCATGCAAACTCAGTCAGAATATTTCATCATTAATTTTAATTTTGAGATTATAAATACACTCGAGAGCAATTAATCCGGGTCACTTGAAGAAACCTATTTCTATTTTTATTTCAATTTCGGAAACTAAATATGTCGGCGCTGAGCAGCCAAACACAGCTTCAACGGCGCACGTGCGTCGTGCACGTTCGAATGTGACATCACCGTACCACTCCATGAGTCAGGCGAGGTGGGGGACGAGTAATATAAGGCGGCGCGCTAGCGGGCACGAGGCAGCCCGTCAATTCAACCAAGCCATTATCGCTACCCGCGGTAACTTGGTTGCCCTTTCCACCGTCCTCGACGAGTTCGACGACGTAGCCCAAGCCGTCCTCAACCTACCCCACTTCCGAGTGTAGGGACAATAGCTTTAGTTCATTACAAACACAGACCGCGATCCGTTCCGGCCTCACCGCAGAGGCCCACCGCGTTTTTCCGTTGTGAAAACTAGAGTCCGACCCGCGAGTTGAGCTAGTAGTTTTAAAAGTCCCCAAATAATAACCCGACCTGGCCCTTTTCATAGTCTTTCAATCATGACCCCCTAAGCCGAGGCTCGACCCCACAGGGGGTGCCCTTAGAGTGCGGTCATCGAATCTTCCTAGTAGTTTTTAGCCTTGGCCGGGGGCCTTAAATTCTTAAGGTCACCACAGGATAGTCCGGTTGAGCAGATAAAAAACTCAAGAGAGTTTAGCTGCGAGTGGCACAATCAAAAAAAAAAACCGGCCAAGAGCGTGTCGGGCCACGCTCAGTGTAGGGTTCCGTAGTTTCCCGTCCGTCACAATAAGTGTTCCCACTTATGAGTTTAAAGGTGGAGGAGCGTGCAATGTTGCACGTTCCGCGGTAGGCGCTCCAACAGTTTTTGTACAAAAAAGACAAAAAGTTGTACAAAATACAACTTTTTGTCTTTTTTGTACAAAAACTGTTGTGTCAATCAAGTTCAAAATGATTTTCCTAGAAAGTCCTTATAAAGTTCTACTTTTCAGATTTTTTTCATATTTTCTAAACTTATGGTTCAAAAGTTAGAGGGGGGGGGACACATTGTTTTTTACTTTTGGAGCGATTATTTCCGAAATTATTGACATTATCAAAAAATGATTTTAGTAAACCCCTATTCATTTTTAAATACCTTTCCAACAATATATCACACGTTAGGGTTGAAATTAAAAAAAAAACACTTCCCACTTTACATATAGGGTGGCCTCCCTAATAAAACATTTTTTTCCAATTTTTATTTTACTACTTTGTCGGCGTGATTGAAATACATATTGGTACCAAATTTCAGCTTTTTAGTGCTAACGGTCACAGAGATTAAGCGAGGACGGACGGACGGACGGACGGACGGACGGACAGACAGACATGGCGAAACTATAAGGGTTCCTAGTTGACTACGGAACCCTAAAAAAGGGCACGAGGCAGTTTTACCGAAGCAGTCGCAGTGTCAACACCTCGGAATTGTGATGCGGATCACACCTGAGTCATAAATACAATTTATTGTGAAAGTTTATTAGTGAAACGATTAGTTGATTGTAATTTTGATATAATAAATCAGTTGTCAACAATATGCTGGGGTTTTGTTGCAACATGTCTGAGCATCAGTCAAGGGCCTGCCCTGATGATCTCATGAATGGCCTCCTCCCGCCTTCACCAATTCTTCACCAAGTTTTGGCTCCAGCCGAAAAATATGCTAGCTTAATTAAATAATTTGTGTATAATAGACAATTTAGTACACCTTAAATAAAGGTATAGTGTCTTAGTTATTGTAAAGTTATGACACAAAATATCAAATTTAAAAAGAGAGACTTTCGAAGATGGAACTACGAAATCACTGCATTTGACTTTGCTATTGTTTGCTATCTATAATACAAATGGGTATTTAAATCATATTGATAGTGTTCAATATTTATTATTCCAGCTTTCAGTCGCTTACACTTGAAGAATGCACCAGAATTCTCACAATGCTGGCAACCGTCCGGAGTAAGCGCGACACAGCCAGTACTGGACTGAATGACCAGTCACAACTGACAGTGCCCGTTCACGAGCATAACGCATGGATCAGTCCGAAGTTGTGCACCAATGTTGAATGATCTTACATATGTAACTAGATCAGGGATTTTCAAAGTGGGGGGGGCGCCATCCTAGGGGGGCACAAAGACCTGCAAAGGGGGGCGTGGGCTATTAGTATGGTTAAGGACCTTATTTACACCTTACCCGCGTTTACGCTCTACGTATTTATTTTATACAAACTTGGTAACTAACATACATATGTACTGGCTTAAAAAATACTGAAAATATTTAGTGTGGATTGATTTTGGACCTACGTCAAATTATCTTATACGTGGTTTCACTGACCCCGAGAGATCACTTAAGTTAATCATCTTACACCTCAATCTGCATGGTTTTTTTTTAAATATTATATGGGCCTACTCTTAATCTCATCTAATCTCATCTACTCTCAATCTTTTATAACAAGTTGCCAAAATCAGTTATAGAACTGACAGATGGAAAGTTTAAAAACTACATAAAACGTGTCCTTATTAAAAACGCATATTACAAAATCAAGGACTACGTTGAAGATAAAGAAGTTTGGCTATAGTTCCTTCTGCGCATGCGGCTTCCCTGGTAGCTATAATCAGCACAAATTTGTGGATGTCTCTAACTATTCTCAATCTTATTTATTTGTGTGATCTCTTTAATCATTTTGTTTTTTTTTTTGCAATAGTTGTCAAATCACATATTTATATCACCCTTGTTCTGAATAGTTACAGTACTGATAGCAACATCTGTGTGACTCGTCTTTTAGTCATTATTTTGTTTTTGCAATATTTTTTTATTTATTTTTTTTACTTTTGTATTGATTCTTTTCTACCTATTAGTTGTGAATGAGTGGACATGGTTGGCCTTGTAGATTCTTAGACGCTTGTTAACTTTTGTTAACGTATTATTTTATTTTACTTTTTGTAAAGTAAGCAATGACTTATTGTCGGGCCTACGCTGTCCTCTCATACTTAAGTGCTAACGCTGTAACAACAACAACATTGTAAAACTAAATGATTTTAAAAGAGTAACCATGGAGTTTCTTGCCGGTTCTTCTCCATAGGAAACGACCAACCCGAACCGTGCATCTTTTCTCGACGTTTTATAAGTGCCCATGTAGGCCTATGTAAAATAAAAATATTTTGATTTTTGATTTTGATTTCTCAATCTTGGCCAAAAATACAAAAATGAGTTTGACGATGGAACGACTTGAAAAGATTCTTACATGATCTAGCCCAGATAATGTCAGGACCTGAAAAGACATTGGAGTTTGTTTTGGTTATTCTACAAAGTATAAAGTCACCGGTAAAAAATACTAATTTAAATAAAACCAACCCTAACATTAATATATTTTAGTATAAATTTTAATAATATTTTTTAATAATAATATTTATTTAAATATATAGGCTAACTAACCTTTTATTTTTGGATGGGATATCATCAAATGACCTACCGCTCTGGGCGGAGCGGATGCCAGGCGTGTACTTACTAATACCCATCTTTCTTCTTTTACCCTTTGTGTTTCGGGGCCGTAGTAGCTTATTCTAACCAACCGGCAGCCCCGGCAGGCCCTGACGGGACCCACATATTGGTCACTAACCTTAGGTATGATTTTTCTGAGTCACGCCAAGAAATAAAATTTATGGAACAAATTTGTCAAATGTTATTGTAATGGCGAGTTTGTAATGCGTGATTCACTGATAAATCGTAAACCTGTCGTCGATGATAGATTTGCAGGTACCTGCTACCTGTAGTTTTTGCTCTTGCGCCTTATTTATTGTAATAGCAATGCTAAGTTTTATCTTTTCTTCCGAGTCTCTCCCTCATTTCTCACTTTTAAAAATAACAACTATCTCTGTACCAAAATTCATCAAAATCGGCCATTAAAGCGTGAAGACGAAACAAACTCACTATCGCTTTTATAATATTAGTAGGTAAGGATTGTCGGCAACACACGGTATAGGTACTAAATATTTTTTAATAAGACCGTAACCATACGGTGTTGTTTCACTGCAATTTGTTGAGATACGCGGTGCTACCATCTTGAGCCTGTCTGTTCAGGCAACAGTATCTGAGGCTGTCACCCTATATGCTGTGTGTTACTGCATATCTGTCTCTACAGAGGCTGCTGGAGATCATACGGCGTCTTAAGTGCTCACACACCAGTTTTTCGCAGTAGGTACTTTTTCTTGTGATACGCTTTTTTTGCGGATGGGAAGTCATCAAATAACTGCCCCTGCTCTTGTCGCAGCAGCGAGGATGAGTGTGAGACTAAACTGACTAAAACCCACCCATATTCCTTCTTTTGCCCGAACAACCCGCAACCCCGGCAGGCGCTGGCCCTGGCAGCCCTCTGCTTTGCTGACATCTTTTTGAGGCGCGCGTGGAACACTAACGCGCCGTCTACACGGCCTTGTGATACGCTTATATCAGCGTAAAACGTGCATGCATTTATATAAAATAAAAATACTTTAATGTTTTTATATTAATAAAATTCTTTATTACATTTCAAATAAATAAATAATTTACAAGAAAAATCTCTTAACGGTATTACTTACAAATACACTACCTATTTACAAATACACTATCTATTTGACAGTTGGTCAAATATACCCGTACCAGTGGTTACCGTGTGGTACCCGTGGTTTTACCTATTAATATTTCCATGCGTCATGTTCGTGAACGGGCGCTGTCAGTCGTTACTAGTCATCTCTTAGCTACCACGGTTCACTTTAATTCATCTATTAATTCATTCTAATAAGTAGTAGCTCTTAATGTACTTAATTTTCTACATCGTCCTCGCATATATTTATTATCTCAACATAAATGATGTAACCATGATTTTGTAAAAAAATATATGATTTAAAATTTTATGATTATTATTGCCCACTCTCTTCCATAGAACTACGCTTTGTAATGGGCAACTACAATGCTTTCACATGTTATTATGTCTTGTGACAGGGACTGTAGCAGCATTTTTTTTTTGGTTTTTTTTTAAATTCAAAAGTGCCTGTTATGGTCTAATTGAAATAAATGCTTTGAGTTTGAGTTTTATTGATTTAAGGTTGATTTGTTCATACAAATACTAACAAAAGTCAATTTTACATAACATCACACCTGTTATCCTTGAAGGTGTACCCAAAATTGCAGTCAATTTTATTCCACGTTAAAAATATAACTGTCATAATAAAATCGAAATACCGAATAACCTAAACTAAAATGATAAGAGTACGTTAACCTACAAAATAATCCGATTGATACGAATCTTATCAATTTAGTTTGTAGTTCAGTAGGTACAACGTTTAATGGTTACTAAATGGCAAATCTCTTAATATTATTTTTATTATGTATTTGCAGAACTATCATAATTAAAATCATCAATACATACCTTTTAGTTCTAAAACATATGTATTCAGTATGCTTATTTTTTACACATATTTAGTTTTTCGTAAATACACAAAAAAAAACATTTAAATACAAAAATAGTAGCCCATCGGTATCGGGAACAGGGTCCAAGCTACCGGTGGTCAGGGCTCCAGAGAAATGAACATCCTAACAATACGAGCCGTGTGCAAGAATTGCGCTAGTTTCTGTATCAAACACTTGATCCAGCTGCCTAACGAGAGCCTCCTTTGATATTAATCGAGGCTCTTGGCAATTAAGCCATTAGCAGATATGATTACCGGCACAATGACCGCCGAGTCCACATCATACATGTCGACAACCTCGCGAGCCAAGTCAATATAAGTACTTGATTTGCTTATCTTTCTCGGCTTCACGAGGTTCTCGTCATGCGGGACTGTTATTTCAACAATCACTGTGCGCCGCTCTGATCGATCCACCACCACTATATCAGGTTTATTAGCTACAATAGTCAACTGTCAGTGATGGATGGATCCCAGGACAATGTTATATTGCTATCATCGAGAACTAGGTCGGGCACATACCTGTAGTTTGGACTTCCGATTCCACAAGGCTGTGTTTTATAGCAAGTTGATGATGGATAATCCTGGTGTAAGCTAGACGACAATCACCGGAAATAATGTGACGAATTGATTGAATATTTTTAACTAATGTTTATTAAAAAAGGCTTATCAATTTAAAAATTGTAATCATGTTAAAAGAAGGATAATTCAAATAAGTAGTATATTCCTAATTCAGAATTCTGTATCACGCGAAATGTTATAATTTTTAAATTCAGAAAGGTGTCAGTGTTATTGGGCTTTTCCATCTAGCATTTCTCAATCATCGAGTCTGATATTATGCCCAGTTGATGGCAAAAGGAAAGGTGGGTGTACTATTGGGTATACCTCTGCATTACCATTCGGGGATTACAGTTTATTTATCTATAAAACGAATAGATAAATGAAAATATTATTTACAAGCTGTTGCCCGCGGCTTTGCTTGCGTTAAATTCGGGGTAACACTGTTCCCCTTTCTTAATTTGCAGGTACCTGCTATCCTGTTTTTGCCTTGCGCCTTATTTATTGTAATACCAAAGCTAAGTTTTCCCTTTCCTTCCCTCTTTCTCCCTCATTTCTCAGCCTATATTTTCTTTAGCCTATGTCCGTCTCCAGGGCCTCAACTATCTCTATACCAAATTTCATCAAAATTGGTTTAGCCATTTAGGCGTGAAGACGTAACAAACAAACAAACTCACTTTCGCTTCTTTAATATTAGTAAGGATTTTCAATTGATAAACTCAAGTTTTTGTTTTTTTGTTGAATAAAGAATTATAAAAATCAGGATCACAAAAATGAAATTGGAAAACTTTGCAATTTATATAAAAACAAAATTTTAGTTCAATCATATGAATTAAATCACTCTAGTTTAAGTCCAAATCCTCTCCTGGAGAAACACTAGACTGAGGCTTAACAACACTATCATTAGATTTAATAGGAGCAGTTATTGGGTCAATAATTTTATTACAAGACTTTATAGTAGCGGTATTTGGCTCAACAGTTTTAAGACTAGGATCATTAGGAATCATAGTTGGATCAGCTGTTATATCACTAGAATTAATGTCTTCAGTATTTACGTCGACAATTTTATCACTAGAGTTTACATTGGCCGCATTTGGTTCAACGATTATAACAGTAGAATCAGCACGAGAAACACTAGGCCTAACAAGACTTTCATTAGAATGAGATTTCACTTCATTAATCTGAGCGACAGTTTCATTTGATTCAGAATTTACATCATTATAACTTGACTCACTAGAACTAGATTCAGATACATCGTCATCTGATTCGGAACCTACATCATCAGTCTCGACAATGTCGTCGTCATCTTCATTGATAGCCGCCATATTTCTTTGAGTACTATCAGTACGATCATTATTTTCTTGCATATCCTCATCAGTTGCTTCGTCAATCACAATTATGGGTGTTGTTATCATTCCTGAAAAATAACAAAATTTTTGTTTGATAGTATTTTTTATCTAATATATAAAATTCTCGTGTCGCGATGTTTGTTAGCAAATTCCTCCGAAATGGTTGGACCGATTTGTATAAAATTCTGTGTGGATATTTTCTTTTATTATTAACTAGCTTCCGGCGCTAACTTTAACCCGCGTGACAATCGAACAAAATGTTCCCTCTTTCTCCCCCTTATCTCACTTTTTTCAAAAATTAGTAGTCCCAACTATCTCTGCACAAAAATTCATTAAAATCGGTTTCGACATTTAGGCGTGAAGACGTATCAAACAAACTCACATTCGCTTTTATAATATTAGTAAGGATTAAAGTAAAGAAACACAGGAGTACTCTGTGGGACGAGTAAACTATTGGCATCGTTTGCAGATCACAAAGCTTAGTTACTTTCGAGCCTCTTTTGTTGTGGGTGAATCTTACAGTGACGGAGTTCTTTTTAAACAAAAATAAAGCAATGTAGTATACCTGATTTCATCAGCTGTTTAAAGAGCGACATAATTGGAGAGTCCACAAGTAGAGTGAAGATAAAGGAGAACACCACAGCCAACACAGCGTGGGCCATAAACTTGAATGCCTGTAGAACAATTTAAAAATGAAAAAAGTGGCCATTTAAAAAAAACGTTCAGTTTCCTGAAATAATTATTTCTGCGTTGTTATGATCAGGTGAGGTACCATGACGTCTTAAAGCAAAATTAATTTTAATCTTATTCTAGTGTAGAAAAGAGATGGCGCTAGCCAGCCTGCAAAGCTCTGTCACTTTCTCACACGGTAGTGACATTACAACAATCCTGCTTGAAGACATTTAACGCCCGGTTCCAATAATATACGATTCGTTAGTAAACAAAAGATACCATTCGTTTTTGAGTTACAAATAACGGACGGTTAAATGCGACAAAGTTTGGTATTTTCTAAACATATTTCTATTGGTCCAGGGTTCCTGACGCTTACAAAACTTTCATGCGTAGAATTTTTCTGGAATGCCTAAAATATTTGAAAAAAATGTATGTTGAAAATAGTTATGTTGTCTAGAACTATGAAAAAAAATGGTCCAGACGTCCTGATGTCAGAATGTCTGACCACTTTCTTTACGTGGTTCTTCGCTGTCAGTCGATGTACTAAATATTTGAAGATAGGTATCAAATAGTAGCAAAAAGGTAGTAAATTTTGGTATTTTCTAAACACCAAATATCTCTATTGGTCCAGGGGTCCTGACGCTTACTGGGTTTGCGAGTCCGACTGGCACTTGGGCGGGTTTTTGTTTAAATAACCTATGAAAAACTAATCCATGCGGGTCTACATTTATGTAGGTTAGGTACCTACTGAATTCGTTGTCTTGTGTTTATGTTTTCAAATCAAATCAAAACCTTTATTTCAGACCAAGCGATCCATATAATGTTAATATCAACTTAGCCTATGTTAGTTCAATTAAAAACAAACAAAACACATTAATTGGCTGCATGAACATGAGCACGCACATGTCTGCCAGCCCAGAGCCTGATAAATGGTCCGTCGACCTTAAATATTTGATAATACTTACAAATGCTTCAACTGAAAAGAATGTTGGCGATACGGCAGCGCCATTTATGCTCATCATGAGAGGGTAGTGGAACAGGTACATCCCATATGACAGGCGAGCCGGTAACCGCCATGATTTATGAGATAAAAACCAATTTATTGGACCTGTAAGATGCAAAAAAAATTATTTACTTTATAACATCACAAAATATCTCAGAAAAACTATGTAGCGGTTTCATATTTTATCAGGGGTCCAAAATGGCTGCTTTAGCCGAATCCTTACTAATATTATAAAAGCGAAGTGAGTTTGTTTGTTACGTCTTCACGCCTAAATGGCTAAACCGATTTTGATGAATTTTGGTACAGAGATATTTGGGACCCTGGAGATGGACATGGGCAAAGAAAAGGGAAAACTTAGCTTTGCTATTACAATTAAATAAGGCACAAGGGCAAAAACTACAGGTAGCAGGTACCTGCAAATCAGGAAAGGAGAAATGTGTTACCCCAAATTCAACGCGAGCGAAGCCGCGGGCAAAAGCTAGTACTATTATAAACTGTGGGCAAATAACAGGAAGTAACAAATAGAATCTTACCACCATAACCGTGCACGCAAGCAGTGATTATCCAGCATATGGTACAGGCATATGCAGGCCTCATGAATGAATTCATCACGTTGTCCATCAGCTCATTCTCATAGTCAACCTGTTTGATACTGAACTTGAAGAAGAAGATTCCTCCCATCACACCTAGGGCATTTACCCAAAATAAAATGGCGACGGGCTGAAATTTAAATGGTTTTTATAAACTAATCGTATGGGTCGAAGTATGAAGAGTCTTTATGATGCGCCCGTGGGAAACACTTATCCTATGTTTATTTTTAATTACGTTATACAGGATCGTTAAAATATCGTGATAGCCAAAAAGTTGAGCGCCTCGCCTCTCAAAAATTCGAAAGCGTGAAGGTTCAAATTCGGGCAACTACCAATGTGACTTTTTACATTCATGTGTACTTTTAAAGTTTATCTTAGATATAAGACACCAGTGAAGGAAAATATCGTGAGAAAACCTGGACTTAGATATAATGAATATAAGTCTGAAACCCAACCCTATTGGTTATGGTACGGTACGGTTGGGTATTTTTTTATAATACTTATGTATTTTCAGTATGATGAAGGTACTAATAACAATATCATGAAAAAAATATTGGTTGAGATTATGTGAACTTAGAGGGTTGTATTGCTGATTTGAGTGATTATTACTCCGTACAGACATATTTGTTACGGTTACAAATCATATCAACACCGAGCGGCAAATTGCTAAAAAAAAATTAAGAAAATTTGAATTTCGCGGGCTAAACTGCCACTTCCTAACACACATGCATGTCGCCAAGTGGAAACAAAAACGGCCATTTATGTTACTATATATGTATCAAATTAGAACACATCATTAATAGTAAAAAAAATGTTATAGAACCAGCCGAAACTGCAATCTATGATTAAAGAAATAGGGAAGATTTTCTTGCAATTCTCCTAATAAAATTAAACCAACTTACCCACGGAAGGTATAATTTTTCGTGTCGGTAAAGATGGAGAATATATCCGAAGACAAGACCAACAAAAAATGGAGAAGCTCGCGTCAGAGTAAAGTAGTAATATAATTTCAGGTAATCAGCCATTTCAGGAAATCGACTGAAAAATAATAATACAAAAGATATGAAATTATTGTGATTGTTTAAAGAAACAATATAACTTCACGCCTGTAGGGTTAGGCAGAGGTCTAGGTGTACAGGAGTACTGGAAATACCACCCACGAAAAATTCCACGCGGAAAAACCCAATAACACTTTAATCGTGCTGGGAATCAAACCCTAAGACCTCATGCTTAGCAATATCGCTAGTAACCAGTAAACCACCGAGATACTATAACTACCTATGGCAATAACAATTTTCCTCACCTTGGCACAAGGTGCCCAGCTGGCACATTTATGATGAAAGTATAAATAGTCGAGCCTGCCAGCACAGCTGTAAGTCCACCTGCCACACCGATCCAAGCGTAACGTTTCTTGCCAGACAACACCCAGAGGAGAACCAAAGGCGATATCACGAACAGCTGGAAATCTATGGCGACGTACCAGGAGTGGGCTACACACTGAAATATTAGAAAATCAAATTAAAGTTACTTGTTTTAAAAAAGGTTCTACCAAGGTATCAGTTTAAGAGCATGTAGAGTTAGACCGATGTTGTAACCTTGAGGAACCCCACGATCATAAATCAATTTGGCATTTTAAGAGATTCTTCGTAGCGTTATAGACGATTTAAAAAAAAAAACAAATTTATGTTTTGAATCTCAGTCGCAATTTTATTTTGTTTGAGAAAGAAGAATTGCTTTTATCAAGTTTGAAAATTAATAAAACGTTGATAAATATAACACCACTCAGAAGTTTAGTCTATAACATAACATTACATACACCTGTGATCCCCGAACCCATCAACTGGTCAATTTTAAATTAACATGACTCGGGAAAATCTAGAAAGGACATGGGAAGACGATATAATACTAACAGTGGAAGAATTGCACGAGATGGATTTTAATGAAAACGCACCCACGATACAAGAGTAATTCCTAGTGTGGGACAATGTGTAAAAAAAATGAATACCGCAAGAAGCATCTGTCAAGTGGCATGCTACATGGCATGCAACAACCAGTTGTTGTTACCAGTCCGTTAACTTTCGAAAATAAAGCTCGTGAACACATTTACAAGAAGTTGGCGGATTCGTCTCAGAATTAAGTTATAGTTGTTATCTTGTTACGGTCTCTAAACTAAACATAACTTTGTTTTGTGTATGAATATAAGTTTTTATTCTTATATGTATACATATTTTTTAATAATAATTTCCGAATTTCTTTTTTTTTTTTGTTATTGCACCTACTGTGTTTTGTCTCTGCGTCACGCTAAGGTGGACTGGAGGAAAATGCCTAAGGCATTAAGTCCGCCTTTGTACAGTTTTAACTAGTGCATAAAGTTTTAATAAATAATAAGCTTACCATATCATCAACGTTAACCAAATTCTGCACATGAAGCAGGGTAGTCCACCATTTCGTCCTGCATGTTTCTGTTGCATACACCACTGACTGCCAGTATGGGCCATCGGTCATACGGTTGAAGAAAGATGCTTGTAGAAGCACAACCACGGCCAAAAGTGGAGTCAGCCGAATATAACGATTCAAGTAGAACCAGTGGAGGTTCTTGAGAAACGTTTCTGGAAAGAAGAGTGATGAACTGAGCTAACTTCTTGAGCTTAATGATTATGCCTGTAAAATTACAGAACTGTACAAGCGCAGCCTTGTACCTCCCTCAGCTACGTAGACCGACCAACTTACAAATGTGCCTGAATCAGATTAGATACGGAAGGCAAAGGAAATGGTATTGTGGCGCCACATAGGAGAAGCTGCCCTATAGTCATCATCATCATCTGCCGAGCCTTCTCGGTCGGCTTCTCACGGGATGCAGCTGAATACCAATATTTTACATGGACCGCCTGCCTATCTGACCTCCACAACCCAGTCAATACTGGGCAATACTGGGCAATAGGATACCCCTTGTTAAGACTGGTAGTCAAACTTTCGGCCTACTGACTAACTGTTAAAAATCTACAATCAGATTATCATGTATGACCAGAAATGGAGTATAGGACTTGATCGCTTGATGGTCATGAAATTGAAGTCAAAATTTTCAGTGCTCCTGTTGACTGTGGGAATGTAGTTAATAAATGTGGTCTGAACCGTGAATGAATCTTGACGAGCAGTTCAGTAACTAGGTCTTCTTCATTGTCTTAAACATTAATCTCCAAATTAATATTTTAAATTCTAACTTACTTGGTTTCATTTTCCCCGCATTCGTATACACTAGAAGTACACCAGTAACCGTAAAGAACGTATCTACTGTCAATGTTGACACAGTTATCCAGAGAGCACTGGCAGAAAACATCCACTGAAATAAGGGAACCATTTTATTACTTTTAAATATTTAATTCATGATGTTTAATTTCTTCCTCTTAGATCTCTGTCAGTCGTTATCTCATATTTATCATCTTTCGCACAATCCAGTTAATGCAGTTACACAAAAAGGTGGAACGATGTTTATGTTTTCGAATTTTCTACTTTTAATAAGATTTTAAATAAAAAATAATTATTCTTTTGTACTTTAATTGACTACTAATTTATTTTGCAATTATTTTTAAACCTTTTTGTATGTTCTCTCCATACGTCTAGAAACTGAATAATCCACTTAAATCCGACCACTACTTACCACTTTTTGAGTATTTTTTGTTAAATTGCAGTCGGTTTATTTGTTAGTACCGACTCTTTTCTCAATTCTAGGCACAGTACAATCATGCCACAATAACATTTCCATGATTTCTACTCAGGAGGAGATAGGCATTCTCTCTGTGATAATTTGTGTCAAAGGGTGGACCCCGGGCCAACGGGCCCCATGTCTTTATTATTAAGAGGCTTTATAGCCTCTATTAACTTGCACTGTCAACGTTTACTAACTATTTTTCTGCTGATATCCAGTTTTATTGACAATGCACTTTTCTGTCATCTTCTCACGAGAGAACTTATTTTTGTATGCGTTTATTGTTGATAGATAAAGCTAATTTGAAAAGATTGTTTAAAAAAAAAGTTTGCTTTTATTTCAATATTAAATAGTTCCACTTTCATACATGTATTCTGTTACAGGTTTTGTATGTACCTACCTCCCATGAGTCTAAAGGATTTGCTATAAACGATTCTAAACTGTATGAGTGTGCAATTATGATCCATAATATCGCGAGCGTCCTGATTCCATCAATACATCTTAAGGTCCCGCCATCATTGCTAAATGTTGTGAGTCGAATTCCGTTTGTGTAAACAGAAAAAGATCGACCAAGTGTGCTTATTTGTCTGTGATCTGGAAATTGTATAAAATATATGTACCTTTTTAATAATTTATTAATATTTGAAGTAATGTTTAAATAACATAATTTCTAAACAAAATTATATGTCAAAACTAATTAAATAACCCGCCCCTGACCATTCCCGGCGCAAAAGTGCCCATAACACTTGCCGCATTCCCGTGTTGGATGGCAATGGACAACCTTTGCGCCAGAAACCGGCTGGAGCGGGAGTCACCACTGACAATGTTTAGCCTGTGCCCTAAGTCCTGAACAAAGTCCTTAGCGTCTTTACCCCAACTGCCCATGGTCTCCACTGCCATGGGCACAAAATGGTACAGCGGTTCCAAAGGAGCGTACTTCAACCTCTTCTTTGAAGCGGCATCTTCCGCAGCGGCTGACGGAGAGTGGACGGTGCGATACAGGTGGCTAGAGGCAACAGTGCAGACACATGTGGCGTCCCAAATTAGGCACTTACCATTCCTCCAGGGTACCAATGTCAGCCCGTCCGGCCTCTTTCCATCAGATCTGCTCAGACCCGGAGGTTCAAGACGGCAAGGAACGTTGGCCGATACAAGGGCTCTACGAACTATGTCGTTGAGGGCGTGATGTCGCGGAAACCTCCCTGTGCAACGACGACAACTCAGAGCATGATGACCATCGGCCTCTACCATAGAACCGCAGGTGCATACATGGGGTTCACACACCTTGCAGCCCAGGCGGAAGGCCACCGCCACCCGCAAAGAATCGTCGTCGAGTAAAGTGCCCAGGTGAGGCGAAGGCAGCGCGTGCAGCCACGCCCCCGATTCGGGTTGCGACACAGCTCGCAGTCTAGCCATATCTGCCCCGGAAGCCTCCCCTAACAAATTTCCTTGGGCCCCTTTCACCCCCTCGTCGTCCCACGCCCGCTGAACGTGCAGTGCTGCAGGAATAGCTGCACTCGGGTTGAGGGCCGACCAAGCTGAAACAGCATCCGACACAAACGGTATGCCCACCTCGTCACCATTTGGACTCAATAAGACAGTGACAAGGCTGGCAACTCCGTGGGCGGACGCCAAAAAAGCCGGCAGGCCCACATCCCCCGCACGACGCACCCCAAGACCACCACACCAAACCGGTAGAGCCGCCTGTCTCCACTGGGTGTCACCCAGGGAGACATTGAGGATCGACTCCACAATTGATTTTAAAACTTTGTCAAAAGAAGAAACTTCCTCGGAACAAAGCCAAGTAGGGGTGGTTCGTAGCAAGTATGCGATCTTCGGGAGGGCAAAGCACATACGCAGCAGGACAATAGCAACGTGTGCGGAAAGATCTTTGAGATGTTCGTGAGCGGTAAGGAGAAGATGTATTTTAGAATTAATGGCCTCAGGAACTGCGGTAAGAAAAATAGGAGAACCTAAAAGGCTGAAATTGGAAGGAGTAAGTTCCTTGAGACCTGGTAAAAGAGTATCAAAACGAGAGAAGTGTTTACGAGCCCCGATACTGCAGGGGAAGAATTCACATTTCGAGGGATTCGCTTCCAGACCCAGCTCTCTAAGGCGTGGAATAAGAGCCTCTAGATCCTGGAGCACGTCCTCCGGTTTACCCCCAATAGTGCCATCGTCAAGGTACCACACATTCAACGGAGATTTAAGCTCAACAAGCACTCTGTGTATTGCTAGACTAAAAACAAGTGGACCTAGCGGATCCCCCTGCTGGGCTCCCACTTGAGAAAGAATAAGATTACTGTCATAGAAGAGATTAGAAGGAAGTCTGTAGACCTGATGGAGAAACGGATAGAGTGAAGGAATTTTTTCCTTAACCTCTCTCAACAGAACATCCCTTTCTAAGGTATTAAAGGCGTTGCTAATGTCAAGCTTTAATATAATATATTTTTTTTGAAGTATAAAATATATTAGTTACAAATACAATTAATACATATTATATTAGTTTTATTTGTAGCGCACAAAGTTAAGTCGACAATAATAACACTAGCGACATCTATGACATATATGCAGAATTAATATTAAAACTTGAATCGTGACTGTATATAAAATTCTGAGTTTATAGCATTGGGCAGTAGCCCACCAGACACGATACCCGTTTGGTCAAACCAAATTGAGTAACCATGGAGTCTCTTTCCACCCGTTTGTTTGCCGTAGGAAACGACCGATAAGAACCGTGCACCTTTTCACGACGTTTTATAAGTGCCCATGTAGGCCTATCTGGAATAAAATATTTTGTTTTTGATTTTAAAAATACCTTCCTTTTTTCTGTGGCCGACAACGGCCTTTAGACCTTGTTCATCATACCTCTAAACACCTATTCATTGTTTTCATTTTTGGTCAATACAGACAATATTCTTAACAGAGTACGGAGGCATCTTGGCGCTGCATCGTGCCTATGTCGACATTTTCTTATACAAACCAAGCATATATCACACTATATACTAATGTATCCTTACTATCCTTACTAATATTATAAAAGCGAAAGTGAGTTTGTTTGTTTGTTTGTTTGTTTGTTTGTTTGTTACCTCTTCACGCTTTAATGGCTAAACCGATATTGATGATTTTTGGTACAAAGATAGTTGGGAACCAGGAGACGGACATAGGCTAACTTTTATTAAAAAAAAGTGGGATATGAGGGAGAACGAGGGAAGAAAAGAGAAAACTTAGCGTTGCTATTACAAATCCATCAGGCGCAAGAGCAAAAACTGCGGGTCTGCTTGGTGTGTTATACCGAATTTAACGCGAGCGAAGCCGCGGGCGAAAGCTAGTATATAATAAAGTTTGTTTAAATGATCTAATCTCTAAACAACCAGAACCACCAGTCGGAATTGAAAATATTATTTTTACAGTTAATAGTTTCGTTTAGTATTCTTCAGAAAGATTATTCCTTAACATTCTATTCCTTACCTTTCTTCAGTATAAATCGATAGGAAAGATCGTAGCATGTACTCAAAAAGGTTAACGATCCAAGTGCAATAAATATCCATCTGAAAACGAAAAAGTGTAGACAGATAGATAATAAAGATTTTAGAAGTTAATCCTTACTAATATTATAAAAGCGAAAGTGAGTTTGTTTGTTTGTTTGTTTGTTTGTTACCTCTTCACGCTTTAATGGCTTCACCGATTTTGTTGAATTTTGGTACAGAGATAGTTGGGAAGCAGGAGACGGACATAGGCTAATTTTTATTTTAAAAAACTGGGATGTGAGGGAGAAAGAGGGAAGAAAAGGGAAAACTTAGCGTTGCTATTACAAATCAATAAGGCGCAAGGGGAACTGTTTTACCTCGAATTTAACGCGAGCGAAGCCGCGGGCAAAAGCTAGTCTAAGTATAAAGCAAAGATTATTAGCAAAGTCACACTTCATTGAACCTTGCCTGTATTTACTTATCGATAAGATATGAATTCAATTTTTAACAAACTAACTAGGTATGCGCACTTGGCTTGCCTGAGTGCAAAGGCAACGTGACAAATCATCGAGATTTTTGTGCAATCGTTACTTAAGTTTTTTTTTAAGTTATGTCGAACACATACGACAAAACCTTCCTGATAACTTCAGGTAGGTTTTTGTCGTAAATGTTCGACATAGGTAACTTAAAAAAAACTTTATTAGAATAATTTATATTAAATTATTATTATTTATATATTAATACCAGAATGTAGCTGTACAAATAGTATGATCTTAATATTAATTTGGCCCATTTACATTCTACCATTAAATGTGGTATGCAAATATTTAATTTTACAAATAGGTTAAATTATTAAAAGTGTCATAATCATTACATTACATCAGCTGTTATCTATGTGATAATTTTATATAATTGTAGAGATTTAATTTCACATAACATTATATTACATTTTTAATAATATAATGCAAAATTAAGCCCGCATTAATGTCTAATATTCAGTGCAGTTGACAAGTTAAAGCGGTCACACACAGAGACAAAAATAGTTTTTTTTTTTGTAATATAAGGATAATTGATAAAGGAAGTACTATTATCAACCAACGATAATTCCTTCATGTAACAAGATAAACAAAAGCTTGAAATATTCTCCGAATTATTACGCTGTCCTCTCATACTTAAGTACTAACGCTGTAACAACAACATTGTAAAACCACGATTTTAAAAGAGTAACCATGGAGTTTCTTGCCTGTTCTTCTCCATAGGAAACGACCAACCCGAACCGTTCATCTTTTCTCGACGTTTTATAACTGCCCATGTAGGCCTATGTGAAATAAAAATATTTTGATTTTGATTTATTAGCTGTTAGATACCTACTTACACGGCTGTAAAATCAGCAAGAACCCAGGTCTTGTCACCTGGAAGGCGACAATAGTCTTCGTAGTAGCGCAAGCCAAACTCATCTGTGACGTTAAATATTGAATCCATTGCCTGCTTGGCTGTACACGGCTTGGGTACGCAAACCCCTAGTCGAAATACTAACATCTCCTCAGGCAGGTTTGGATTAAGGGACCTGAAAAAAAATGTTTTTGAATTTGAAATAATAACTTTAATACCTAGGTAGGCAGCTGGATCAAAGGGTAGGTAAGGGGTTGGTAGTACTCATGGACACGGCTCATATTGTTAAGAGGTTCCTCTGGAGCCCTGACCCTAGCTTAAGACCTGTCCCCGATACCAGTTAGCTACTTTTTTTGTAACATATACTAACCCATCCCATTTCTCAACATATACTATGGTATGACTAGAAAAAAAAAAGAGAAAGCTAACTTTTTTGCAAAAATATCGACTATCAAAAAAAGTGTTTTGTTTAAATCGATATTTTAAAAGACGGAAAATATGTTTACTTCTGGAAATCGTAAGCAAAAAATCAATGAATCAAACAAAAGTCACCGACTTTCTGAGGTAAACTTATTTTCCGTCTTTTATTAGGGTTCTGTAGCAAGAGGGTAAAACGGGATCCTATTACTAGGACTCCGCTGTGTGTTCGTCTGTATGTACGTCCGTCTGTCATCAGGCTGTATCTCATGAACCATGACAGTTAGACAGTTGAAATATCCGTAAATAATGTTTTTCTATTGCTGCTATAACAACAAATACTAAACAAAAGGATAAAATAAGTATTTGAAGGCGCTCCCATACGACAAATATGATTTTATGCCACGGAACCCTTCGTGCACGAGTCGGGCTTGAACTTGGCCAGTTTTATTTTATCAATATTTTTTTTAAATATATAATTTAAAATTAGGAAGATTTGTTTGACATCAAAAATAAACACAAAGAGCGATAATAGGCGTCCTAAAACTTGGACCCAAAACAGAAGTTAGTTTCCATCAATGTGATACTGCCATGTTCGAGAACTGGGTCGGGCACATACCTATAGTACGGCACTTCCGATTCCACAAGGCTATATTTTAGGCATAAATAACTAAAACATTTGGCGAATTTCAAGGTAAGAAGCGTTATGGCTCCGTAATACGTGAGAAAAAAAATACGAAAAATTGTTCTCGTTGTTAAATTATTTCAAATTGATTTTTTACAAAATACTTAACTCACCTTTCATGCTGAAAGTCATCAAATTTACCACTCAAAGCCAATATTTGTCTATGTCGGAGATTATATTCCTCAAGCTTACTAATTGTTTCGTTGTCCAAACTCAAGGAAATTGGATTTAACGGAATCCCTCTGTCTTGGGGAAACGTTATGTCTTCTTGTTCGAAAGGAATAACGATTGAACAGTACTTTCCTATGACGTGCATGTCTCCGATTTCTTGCTTCATTGCTAAACATTGATGGTAGTTTCCTAGATCCACACGATTACCTGTGAATATTCCCCTTGGGATCCTTAAACCGGCATCCATAACTGTGAATGAGAAAAACGAAATATGTTACAAAACTTGAGCGACGATGTTAAAAGAAATGCTTTTCTTGTCGATCTCTTTCATTACTGAAACTTCCTTCGAATACAGCTCCCAAAACACAGGCTTATTAGATCGATTCTGGCAACCGATTTAAACTACCCATTTTTCAATCCAAGTATCCAGAATCAAGAATCCAGAAGAAGAATTTAGCAGCTAATTTCTATGCAATGATTGTGGGCTGTGGGTTCAAACAATTGATAAATGTAAATTACTTAGTCACTATTTTAAGGATTTTTTTTTTGAGGATGGGAAATCATCAAATATCTTCCCCCGCTCTGGGCGGAGCGGGGGCGAGTGTCAGACTTGTACTGACTAAAACCCACCCATGTTCCTTCTATTGCCCTTTACGTTCCGGGGCCGCGGTATCTCTTTCGAACAACCCGAAACCCCGGCAGGCGGTGGCCCTGGCAGGCCCCTCTGCTTTGCTGACACCTCTTTGAGGCGCGCGTGGAACTCTAACGCGCCGCGTCGATACGGCTTGTCGTCAAAAGACGGATGGACGGTGAGCTACCCATTGCTCAACGTCCACAAGCCCGCATCTACGGTGGCCAGGAGTCGTCTCGCGGCGCCCGACGCCCGTCGTCTCCCGCGGTGGCTTGGTTGGTTTGAGGTTCTCTCCCTCAAACGTCCGGCCACCTCCTTCGCTAGCATGACTGCTTCGCAGAAGGAGGTGGCCGCTTCCCATTCCCCCTCGCTCCGGACCATGGACTGAAACAGGGCCGGACGCGAAAGATCGCCGCCGCCGAGAGCCTCTACCACCGGCTCCGCCCAAGCTGGTCAGACCGCCACTGTGTGCTCCACCGTGTCCTCCGGGCGATCGTCACAATGGTGACACCCGGGCGTTTCCTCCCGCCCGATTATGTGCACGAACCTCCCGAAACATCCGTGTCCGGTGAGCACCTGCGTCAGGCGGTAGGTGAGGACGCCATGGCGCCTCTCCAGCCACTCCTCAAAGAGGGGGCTTACCGCTTACTATTGTGGCGTGCGTGCCCGCTATTTGAAGGATGAGTAAAGCTTTTTCTGCTATTTAGTCGTGCTGCGTTGATTCTTGTAAAGGTTTTTTTTTATAAAACTGTGCCACAATAATTGAGTACCCACTCATCTCTAAAGAGGAGAAGGTTCATGGCAATCCTATTTTCTGATCATAAAACATAAGCGATTGTAAAGCCCTGCATGTAAGCTTTAAAATGACGTACTATACATCAATGTAGGTTTATGAATATTTTTTTGTCAGGGCACAGTTCTATACCGATTCCGGCCGTGTCATTTCCTAACAGGATCGCAATCGAAATCTCAAACAAGATTTAGACAAATCGATTGACGATTGATTAAGAATCATCAAAATCGGCCCACGCGTTTCATTTCGAGAGTGGCACAAAGGAACAGACATAGGTACATATAATATAGGTAGACTGCTAAACACAATACCGTCCGCCAGTCGGGTAAAAAAAAAACACCTCTCCAGTACAAAATTTCAATACGTAGTCGACCCAATTATAAAAATATGCTGATCATTAGGGTCAATTGTTTTTTTTTTGCGAATTATATTTTATCCGATGCAGATTATTACTGTTACAGGAAGTATACAAACAATTCATGTACTTACAACTATCATCAGTAAAATCGTGATACTTCAGAGGTTAAACACAGTATCAACAGATACAGATTACCTATCACTAATCAATACTTACATTCAAGTAAATGCAATCGGCTGCTTTTGATAGCTTCTATTTGACGGTCACACTCTTCCTCGTTTAACACACTTTTCAGAAAATTTGAGTCGATGGCTTCACTTGTTCTGTCAATTTTAACAGAACAAGTCACAAAACTAAAAGCACCTAAAAATAAAAACACTTTGAACGCCATTTTGGATTTTAAGCACACTAATTGTTTTTACAAATAAGCGCGATTTATTCCATTTAATGCGTGTTCAGACACTATTATTTACAAATTAAGACGCTTTTTTGACGCTAATTTTTGTTACACTGGTGTAATCTAATCGTGAAGCCTTGATTAACTGAGATATGGTTAGATATCAATAAATATAACAACACAGGAACACAATCATAAAAAAGCAAGTTACGTAGATATTTATTTGTCTTAGTCACCTGGTAATTAGGATAAAGTATGATTTATGCTCTAAGTATTTGCTGTATTATTGCGATTTCCGATTTTCAATAAGGAAAAAAATCCATATTATAGTCGTATCCATATTATACCAAACTGTTTAGCAGACTTCCTATAGCTTTTGTTATATTAATATTTTTTTATGATTTCATTCATATTATTATGGCATATTCCCAAAGATGGCGGACTAGTAGTTTTGTATGCACCCCCATGATAAGGATATCTATTAAAAGGGTTAACTGTGAAAAATACGAAACCAGCAAAGGAGCTATCTGAAAAAGAATAGGTACTTAAATCTTTTGTTCTGTAATCATTCTCAACAGGGCGACCTGTAATTGAATATATAAACCATTTATAAATACATCAAATAGGTGTTATAGGTAGGTATTGGTACATCTATCGATATATCTTATAGGTAAAGCATTATAACAAAGATAATGTAATATGATATTAGAGGAACTCATGGCTAAATAATTAGCGGCTTGGGGAGACATTTAAGTATTAGTTACATAGTTCGTTTTAAGTTAGGTACCTACCTACTTAAAACTAGATTTTGTAAATAGTCTTCCTATTTGGTTAAGAAACTGACTCTTAAAACCTTCTAAGAGTAAAAGTAATCTTTTCCTAATAAATATTTTAGTGGGGTCCTGGTGACCTAAAATACAGGCCATGGCTTAGTTTAGGCGCTAGTCTCCCACAAAAAACAATACATTATTCCTCTCCAGGAACCCTCCGGTTACCATGACATCTTATAGCAGTTCTTATTCCTGTGTGAGAAAGAGATGGTGCTAGACACCCTGTATAACTCTGTCTCTTTCCTTCAGTGGAATAAGTTCTGCGTAAGACTTCATGGTAGGGTAGCTGTATCTAGGGTAGTTACATCTTAAGTAGGTACTGATTTTATTTATTTGTGAAAGAGAAATAAACAAATTTATAATTATATTATTTAGGTTAAGCCGCGCTTGCCTAGGTTGGTCTGGGGATGGGTGACCAGTGACCACCAATAAAATGAAGAGTTTCCTCCGTGCCTCCGAAAGCACATTAAGCTGTTGGTCCTGACTGTCATTATAAGATCTTTGACAGTAGTTAGGGATAGTCAGTCTCCCGTAAAACCTAGTCTTTCCACGGGGTATCGTACCTACCCAGTACTAACTGGGTTGTGGAGGTCAGATACGCAGTCGCTCTATGTAAAATATTGATAATTCAGCTTCATTAGCATCAACCCAACATAGAGAGAAAAGGCTAAACAGATGATTTGGCTCATAGACATACCTTATAAACAAGCATATATACCTACTACTCAAAACAAAATAAGGGCCACGAGGTATTTTGTCTGTACCATGAAAATAATAAAACCAATATATATATTTTTGTCTCCATAACGAAAACTAATGTTGTTTTTACCATGTAGACCAATAAATTTATTCAAATAATAATGATTAAAAAGTTTATTTGCTTTTGAAAGAAAAAACACATTTTAGGTTAAAAATAAAAACAATGTAAAGTTACTGAAAACAAAAGAAAATACTCCATGCTCATCTTTTAGTAACGGGTATGCCCCCCTCGTTTAGCTACGCACTCCTGAAGCCTGGAGTGCATGCTCTCAATCAAATGCCTGACATTTTCCATTGGAATCTCTTCCCAAGCCCTTTTAACAGCGTTGATGAGTTGCTGTTGGTTGTGGATTTCCTGATCACCGTCTCTAACTCTTCGTTTCAACTGATCCCACATGTGCTCTATTGGATTTAAGTCCGGACTGTTCGCCGGCCACGGCAAGACTTGAATTTGAGAGGCTTCCAGTACAAACCGAGTCGCTTGAGCCGTGTGTGCACGAGCATTGTCTTGCATTAAGATGAATCCAGGACCCGCTCGCTGTGCAAATGGGATCACATGTGGTCTGACAACTTCCTCAATATACCGCTGAGCAGTAACAGTACCCTCATTTAAAAAAGCGAGCTCAGTTTTGCCGTGTAAGCTTATACCGCCCCAAATCATTACATTTGGACCACCAAAACTATCGACTTCATTGATGCAGGCTTCTGAAAATCTCTCGCCGCGTCTTCTCCATACTCTAATACGCCCATCGTCGTTAAAAAAATTAACTTTGCATTCGTCTGTGAAGAGCACCATGCCCCATTGGTTTATGTCCCAGTCCAAATATTAACGGGAAAATTTTAAACGATTTCCACGATGATTTCTGGTTAATGGAACACGGACAACTTGCCTTCTTGATGCCTGCTGGTCTTCATGCAATCGATTACAAATAGTTTGGTCACTGACACGAGTACCCGTTGTCAGCCATAAACGATTTTGCAGCTTGCGGGCCGTCGTTGTGCGATCTCGGCGCGCACTGATCGAATGTAACGATCCTCTTGAGCTGTTGTAATGCGAATTCTGCCCCAACCAGGTCTTCTTCTAACACTGCCGGTCTCTTGGAAACGATTCCATAGATTTTGAATAGCTCTTCGAGAAAATCCCAATTGCAAACCCACAGATCGCTGCGAATGACCTTCTTCAATCATTGTAACGGCTCTGGTTGCTGTCAGCGAGTCCATATGACGCCTGCGTGCTTGTGGCATATTGCAAAAGACGTTTCTGACTCAAGATATCAATGAACTCTGATAATTTCTAATGAACCAAGAAGCTATGGAAAGCAAAACGTCAAAGAAAATGGAATCAAATTTTCAAAAAGAATTTTAAATCAAATATTTAAAATTGTTGCCAGCATTAGACGAATACTACAATATTAAAAAGTTTAGGTTTCAAAGAGTTTGTATACTCAATATTTTACTACTTTCAATATGTAAATGTTTAATAAATTACACCAAAATGAAAAAATACCTCGTGGCCCTTATTTTGTTTTGAGTAGTATACTTAGGTTTAAAAACTACAAATCATGTGGCAAAATGACATAAAAGCCCCCTTTTTATATAAAATACCTTCTTTTTTATAGGTAAGTAGGTATCTTTTAAATGTAAAGAAGTGCGAGGTCAGGTGAAGGCAGCAACTTGTGTGTGAGTGCAATGCCTAATAATAAAAATAAGCAAGCAAAATGACCTCATCTTCTTACACTGATTGCTCTATTCAAATCATCAGAGCAATACATTAGTATTAAAAACAATGATACCTACATAATTCTGAGATTAGGTATCATATAGGTATTCTATTCTTTTCCATTATTTTCCACTCTTTTCCATTCTTTGCCATTCTTTTTCATTCTTTGCCATTCTTTTTCATTCTTTTCCATTCTTTATAAGGATTCTTTTCTATTACTTATACCTTATACCTCGAGACGTACCTACTACTTTGTTTTCTTTGCTATTCATCCATCCGTTTCTGCAATGATAAACAAGATCAAAGTATAATACGGTCACGATAACTTACAACAGACTGAGGTCGAATTCGTGACCTCCTAGACACTAGACATCTGTAGGCCTACCATGACGTCTTAAAGCAGAACTTATTACACTGAGGGAAAGAGATTGTGCTAGACACCCTGTATAGCTCTGTCTCTTTCCCTCAGTGGAATAAGTTCTGCTTTAAGACGTCATGGTAGGGTAGCTGGTCCCTAGACATTTAATAATGTTACCGTAATGCAATCACATCCTCCAATGATCGAAAAAACGTTAGTGTTACTTAAAAAAAAATTGTAATCAGATCAGGCGAGTTGCGGCCAAACGCAAGCCAATTTCGTATTAAAAAATATATAGGTATACTTAATCATATTTATTCCTGCTTCATGCAGCAGCATGCAGCTTTGGGGACCAAACACTACTAGATCGTTCTAATGACTGGCCTTACGGAAATAAATTCTTAATCAATTCACTTTGCTTTTGAAAATAGAATATTGAATGCAGTTTATGTCATAAGATTTAGAATAGAAACTATAGCATTTATGGCTTTAATTAAATTCGCTTTAAACATTCTATTTATTTTGGTCACGATACTGTATTAGACAAAAAACCATTACATTTTTATCTTTATGCCAATAATATTTAATATAATATCATAGCTTTATGCTGATTTATCAAACACAATCTACAAGATATAGGTGCTTATGTTACCATGGTATATAACACATTCTTCAAATATAATAGTGAATCTAGATATCTGATAGAAACTAAACGATAATATGAATATATTAATAATCTAAGATTAATAATGTAATTTAGATTTGGCTGTGCCGATAGTCGGCCAATGGCTCAATAGCCAATAGCCTCGACCAAGGAGGTTCCTCTCTCAAGAGCCCTGACCACCGGTAGCTGTCTCGATCTACTTTTTAGGGTTCCGTAGTCAACTAGGAACCCTTATAGTTTCGCCATGTCTGTCTGTCCGTCCGTCCGTCCGTCCGTCCGTCCTCGCTTAATCTCTGTGACCGTTAGCACTAGAAAGCTGAAATTTGGTACCAATATGTATATCAATCACGCCGACAAAGTGGTAAAATAAAAATTGGAAAAAAATGTTTTATTAGGGTAGCCACCCTATATGTAAAGTGGGAAGTGTTTTTTTTTTAATTTCAACCCTAACGTGTGATATATTGTTGGAAAGGTATTTAAAAATGAATAGGGGTTTACTAAAATCATTTTTTGATAATGTCAATAATTTCGGAAATAATCGCTCCAAAAGTAAAAAACAATGTGTTCCCCCCCCTCTAACTCTTGAACCATAAGTTTAGAAAATATGAAAAAAATCTGAAAAGTAGAACTTTATAAGGACTTTCTAGGAAAATCATTTTGAACTTGATTGACACTACAGTTTTTGTACAAAAAAGACAAAAAGTTGTACAAAATAATTTCTGGACTAAGTTTGTAGTATAATCGTATATGCAAGCATTTTTTTAACTTCGTTTACATATTATATTATCCTAAACGTATCTTTTTTCAAACAAAAAAAGAATTATTGAAATCGGTTCTCGCAATCCAAAATTACCACCGAAAACTTCTTGCACGCCTTTGTATTAATTAGTAACCCAATTCCCCGAGAGATGGCGCTGTAGGTACTTATTACATTGGATCGGGTATTACCGAATTGTTTGGTTGGTCTCTCCTTGGCATTGGCGGTATCTTATAACTACATAAAACTTCTATCAAGAACATACTAAGGCAATTTAGAACAAAACTAAAATTCATTTTTTTAACACCATCAAAATGTTAAGGTAAAAACCAGTTCATAAATGGTTCGATTGATGGCGTTGCGTAATGACGTCATTTTTTTAAAAGTCGATTTTAAGATTTTCCGTGCTTTCATGACCTACCGACCTGACCTACATTTATGAGTGCATAATCTAATTAGTCGTCGAGGTTTGATTTTGAATTGTCCGGTATTAAAATGTTCTCGTATATTTTGAACAGTGAAAATCATGTTGAGGACGACGCTGTGCAGTGTGCGCGCCCTTCATGATTTGTTAGCCCAACGCACATCGTTTCGGCCTAGAGAAGTGTCTCTTTTTCTTTACCCGGAACTAATAGAGCCTGTGCCTCAAAACGAGTCTCATTTACAAATTATATATGGCGGAGAAGTCGGGTTTGTGGGGCATTGGATTTGCATTTATTACATCAATGGAATATTACGGGTCTATGATAGTTTATATAATAGTTTAAGTCATTCGCAGCACGTTTACGTTAACGCACTATTCCCATACTTGGATAATAATATAATACAATTAAGTACAATGGGCCCGTTTTTAGTGTCCCGTAATTATTAGAGTTCCGTAACAAATAGCCTTTTTTAAGTTGGGTTACCACTATGTTCGCGCTCCTGCAACTGCTCCAATGGATACGTCACGCGCACTTCTACATGCACTCCCCTTTGACACATTGCGCTCCCCTTTGTGTTCGCGCTAAAAACTGTCACAAGTCGGAGCGCCTGCCGCGGAGCGTGCAATGTTGCACGCTCCTCCACCTTTAAACTCATAAGTGGGAACACTTATTGTGACGGATGGGAAACTACGGAACCCTACACTGAGCGTGGCCCGACACGATCTTGGCCGGTTTTTATATATTTTTGCTTAGTAATACATGAAAATATTAAAAAAAATATACTGTGTAACAACGAATATGTACTCCAAGACTAAATAAATCGATGATACTCAACTGTCACAGACGCAGGCCGATCATACTAAAATATTGTACTTAAAGGCTCCTACACACAGTGCCGGCGGCAATGCCGCCGGGTTTACGCGGAGCGGGTATGCCCCAACAAAACAAGCCGCCGGCAAAAGCCGCGCAAAGCCGCCAAGCATCATTCCGGTTGTGACAGTCAACATAAAACGCTAGCTAAAAACCGCACACCACTACCGCTCGAATGCCAGCAGCAAGCCGAGTTACCCGCCGGCACACCCCGGTGGCCATGCCGGCTGCTCTGTCGGCTCTCTGCCGGCGGCATTCAAAGCCGCCGGCTTTGCCACACAAAAGAGCCGCCGGCATGGCCGCCGGGTTGTGCCGGCGGGTTACGCGGCTTGCCGGCGTCAGTTCGTTCCTGGCACAGAGTACATTGTATTTAGTGACAGTTCCTGGCATTCGAGCGGTAGTGGTGTGCGGTTTGTTTGTAAGTATTCAAGAAATTAAAATGTCTTTCATTGGGACGACGAAACTGTGTTGCTATTAATTGAAAAAATTGGTTGTTTGTAAAGTAGGTTTACGATCGAGATGTTTACGTGATAACGTCTTATTGGTGATATAAGTTATCACCAGTAGTGACATCTAAAATGAAATTAAGTACTAATTTAAAGTTTTTTTTTCGAGCCAAGTAACAGATGGCGCTACCATCTTTATGAAATGTCGCTTGTGAGGTTTTGGTGTGACACAAGTTTCTGAACATGTCACCCGACTAAAACGATTTTAAAGACGTTATCACGTCAAAATTCATGAAAATGAAATTATGGAATCCCAGAAATGTAGACTATAAGAATAGGAACAGACGAACGGACGCATTGAATATAATTGCTAATGTACCTACACTTTCAGTACTCTCTAGCAAATATTCAAAATCTTCATGTCATTCTCAGAAATCCAAAGAACATACTATTGCGCAAACGCTGACACCCCACATCATCTTTTTTATACTCTTCTATCATAACAGTATCTACCGTTCTGCCATTTTCTATTTTGTAAACTTGGGCGCACCCAAAACCTTCTCGTCCTCTTGTATTTTTTTCTTATTAAAATAAAAATTACAACTGCGGTGGCAGTGCTGATGATTTCCTTATTCATTGTAACCAACCATAAAATGTGCACTTCACTAGCGTTCTATGTGGCTGTCACAACCGGAATGATGCCTGGCGGCTTTGCGCGGCTTGTGCCGGCAGCTTGTATTGCCGGCGGCATAGCACTGTGTGTAGTAGCCTTTAGTTGCTTGGTTTAAATTACAATTTTACTTTAAAGAGTAGGTCCCTAACTAAATTACATGTAACGTCAAAGTTACCAAAGTCCTCAAATGAAACTTCAGAAGTAGGTAGGTATTCACTCTTGCTTCTCTCTGATTAAGTTTGAAATGATTTTTACCTTATTTCAATCAACTTTATGACATATTTTTCTCCACCATTTTTCATTTCATTAGCCATCCGTGCGGTGGTCAATTTAAGGCCACACCACTGAGAAAAATAACTGATGGTTATCCAAGCTTCGCCGTTTGCATGACTGAGAGTTATTGGATTCTAAAGTCTAATGCAGACATGGGTGGGACCGCACGTACGATACATAAATCATCTATGACATGTGTTTAGTAACAATAATCTTTATTTACAGTGACCTTCATCAAGTAATGAACGTTATCAATTTATAACAACAGAATACATGATGATAACAGGATAGACAATATTTTATTATGACGTAAATAACATGATATAATAATCAACAGTGCAGTAAAATAAAAGTCTCAAAAATATGACGTAATTTTTATATAATATAAATGCTCTTAAATATGAAAATAAAAAACAATATACTCAAAACCATAAAAAAGAAATGCCTAAACAGTAAAGCAGTTTTGTGAGTCTGAGGACAATTTAGATAGATTCGTTTCAAATCTGACCTTGAAAGTTTGAAGTGTGTGACCACAATTACCTAAGCCGTATTGTGATAAAAATTATATTGTTGCGGCTACAGATCTTAAACATGTATTATCTAATGCTATTATATTGCTTGTAGTTTTATTTATATGCTAGGTCAATCCTTGCAGACATCTAAGGCGTCCTGTTTTTCTTCAGAAAGTTCCTTGCCCGTAGCGTCAAGGTTTTGGCGGGCGAAGTCTGAGATAGTCAGTCCCTGGACGATCTTCCACTTGCCATTGGCGGTTGTGACCGGGAATGAGAACACGACATCACGGGGTGTGCCGTATGATCCGTCGGAGACAACACCCATGCTCACCCAGCGGTCTCCACTTCCCAAGAACCAATCCCTCATGTGATCAGAAGCAGCCTTTGCTGCAGAAAGAGCTGAGGACATCTTTCTTGCGGCAATGACGGCAGCTCCACGCTTCTGTACTGTTGAGACGAAAGCCGACTTCAGGTAGGCATCATCATTAATAGCGGCAGGCACAGGCTTCTCTGCTCCACCAATAGTCACAACCGCATTTGACGCGTCAGGGAACTGGGTGGATGAGTGGTTACCCCAAATAACAACATTCTTAACATTCTGTACAGGGACACCAAGTTTAGCTGCCAACTGAGACTGAGCCCGGTTCTGGTCAAGACGAGTCATAGCTGTGAAATTCTCTTTAGGAATGGAAGGAGCATACTTAGAACAAATGAGAGCATTTGTGTTGGCTGGGTTGCCAACAACAAGGACTTTGACATCCTTACGGGCCACTTTGTCCATGGCTTGACCTTGCTCCTTGAAAATGCGAACATTAGCGGCAAGGAGGTCTTTCCTCTCCATGCCCTCTTTCCTGGGCATGGCACCAACTAGGAATGCAGCAACAACATCTTTAAATGCTTCCTCAGGCTTGAAAGTCGGCAATACACCGGCAAGCAGGGGCAGAGCACAATCAGCCAGTTCCATGACCACACCTTCCAGGACTCCCATCATGGGTGCGATATCAAGAAGATGTAGGTACACAGGCTGGCTGGGGCCGAACACAGCACCAGATGCGATCTGGTAGATCAAGGAGTAGGCGATCTGGCCCGCAGCACCGGTGACAACAACTTTGACAGGTTCAGCCTGAAAATGAGCAATGAAAACAATGTAGTTTCATGTTTCTCGTTTATTATAGTATCACCTACCTATCCAAACATTCATTTGAGTTTGTTCAAGTATCAATGTTTTGAGCACAGATTTTTAACATTCTAAAATATCTCACACCCGAAGGAAACTTCTTTTTAACCCCCGACGCTAAAACGACGGGGTGCCCCCGACACGACAAAATTTAATCAAAAATTTCATACGTACGGTCAACAGCAGGCCAAGATAACCATTTGCAGTTCAAAATTAGCGGTTATGCCTCCGACATAAAGGTGGCACAAAGTCCCGAGTAGATAGTCTGACATGCTTTAGTTGGTACTTACGTAGTGTTAAAAGTTTTTTTTTTTTTGCTTTTTATAGGGTTTAGCATTTTTAACCTTTTGTCATAATAATTGCATACTTTTTTTGGGTCGGGGGTGTTTTTAAATTTTTAATTTAATTTTTAGACCTTCTACCCACATATTTTCAAAATAAGCACAAAAAATAACTACATTTAGAAACTTGAGCTCTTTCCAACAGAAAATTAATACTAACTCCTTCGGTTTTCATGTTTGTGCCAATGTTATTTTTATGTAATAGGTACAAAACAAGATCACTGCCAAAGAACTGTAAGCCTGGTTACCATGGCTACAAAGGATAAAATCAAATTATCAACTTTCAGATAGTTAAGGATGAGGAGAGAGTTTTAACTGAAATTAAGTATGAAGTTGGTTAAATAAATTCAATAAATTAAAAATACTGCAGTTTTGCTTTGGCAGTAACCTGTTTTTTTTTTTAATCTGTTAATTAATAGTTAGGCTAATTTAGTATAAGATAGGAAGCGACTTAATTTAGAAATTTGAATCTAGGCATTTTTCAATTTGATATCATTCCATCAATAGACGTAATAATCTAACATAATTATTGATAAAGAATCCCGCAACAACACGAAAGGTCAAACCAAAGTCAAAGGAAATTAACAATATTAATACTCACCATTTTTATGTTTTGTTTGTAGATTGTTTATTTCTTTAACTTAAGGAGATTTTTATTGCTTTTAATATCAACCGGCTGCCGAACCGTGTGTTCGAAATATACTGTGCCTAATCCCGCGCTAGCTAAAATGCGTCGTGTAATGTGTAACTCGTGTACAAGCCCGGTGACCGGAATTGACAAAACAGCTGACAGTTGTCACATTTGACAGCCGGTTGATAATCCTGATTTTTGCCACAATGCGGTGGCGCTGCTTGCATAGGGAAATGTCAAATTGGTTTGGCTCACCTTCAGATCGAGTTGAAGACGATGTTGCAGATGCAGCCACAATGTTGTGTCGAGTTGTGCGCACACGGCTGGTATTGAATAAAAGAGAAAAATAGTAAAACCTGGAAAAAGTTGTACCCAAAAAAATTACGTAAGTACAGACCAGTGGTCTGTCATACCACGCGCAAACTTATACAAGACATATCTCACCAGAAACACAAGCGCCGACATAGCCACACTCCAAGAACGTTGCCGGGCGACTACCTGAGGGGTACTCAAAAGCGCTGGGGGTTACGCCTCTTTTAACAAATGAAACCACCCTATCCGAACGCTTCAGGTGTCTGTGAGACCACACATCGGTACTTAAAGGTTAAGCCTTTGACCGCGTCACGGCACTGGAATTACTGCTGATTGAATTGTTTATCAGTCCCTGCTTTCACGAGGTTCTCGAATCTTGACTACATTATCTATACTAATATTATAAAGAGGAAAGATTTGTTTGTTTGTTTGTAATGAATAGGCTCCGAAACTACTGGACCGATTTCAAAAATTCTTTCACCTTTGGAAAGCTACATTATCCCCGAGTAACATAGGCTATATTATATTTAAAGAAAATTAGGGATCCTTACTAAAACTCCAATAATGTAACACAAGGTGTAAAAAAATGACCTGAAAAATTCCTTACGTCGCGTGCGCTGCGAAAACTATTGATGATAGAACAAAATCATTTACTACGACTTTGCAGAACTCATCATTACCTACAAAAAGTGTCGCGACAGCATATGTCTAAATATTATAGTTATGTCACAGTAAGCGGTTTATTGTTCTAAAAAATTAATTTATATGCCGCCGCTTGAAAAGGCTCTTTATTTGTACCTTGGTATTAATCCTTATCAAAATAAATTACTTTATATTCAGGACGGCTTCAATACCTTTTTATAACTTTTTGAAATATTCAATTCGGACATTTCATTCGGAAGATATCACGAGTTTTAAAATGCAAGTATTAGAAAAAAGTCGCGTGGTTGCCGCTCACCGCGCTCAGCTAGCCAGCATGCGATGTAGGCTCCATGTAAGAGTCACTGGGGTACGGGGGAATTGCCGCAACTCTCATAAAGAATGGAAAAACGGCTCATTCTACTTTTAAACTTCCACTATCCGTAAATCTTGAGCAACAATCGTTATGTTCAATCCGTAAAAACGGCCCTCTTGGTAAATTATTACAAGACGCCTCATTGATTATGTGGGATGAATGCACTATGAGTCACAGAGCGCATATAGAGGCCGTGGACAGAACATTAAAAGATCTTAGAAACTCCTCTGCCCTCATGGGCGGGATTACTTTTGTATTTGCTGGAGATTTCCGACAGACTCTTCCTGTCATTAACAGAGGTACGCGAGCAGATATCATCAAATCATGCTTGATATCGTCTCCCTTATGGACTTCGATAGAAAATTTAAAATTACGGACGAATATGAGAGCTCATCTTCATGGAATCACAGATAGTAATTTCCCACAACAACTGCTAAAACTTGGAGAAGGAATTTTTCCCACTCCAAATTTAAGCAGTTGTGACATCCTGCTGGATGAGTCTGTAGGCCAAATAGTCCATAATTTAGAAAATTTATTAGATGCTGTATACCCTGACATCGAGAATTTGCACGAAAAGGACTTTCATTGGTTGTATTCAAGGGCAATAGTGTCACCCAGGAATGATAATGTCAACGAAATAAACAATCTCATTATTCAAAAAGTCTCCGGCCAAATAAAAAATTACAAATCGATCGATACCGTGACAAATATCGAAGACGCAGTCCATTATCCACAGGAATTTTTAAATTCACTAAAAACCCTTCTGGACTGCCACCACGTGAATTGACGTTAAAAATTGGAATTCCAATAATGCTTTTAAAAATTTAAGCCCTCCGAGCATGTGCAGTGGGACGAGACTGCTTATTAAGGAATTGAAGGACAATTTAATTGTAGCGACCATTATCACTGGCCCAGCAGCTGGTCAACTAGCTCATATACCGAGGATACCGATGATCCCAAATGATCTGCCAATCCCTTTTAAACGACTTCAGTTTCCGGTCAAATCATCTTTCGCGTTAACTATTAACAAGTCCCAAGGCCAAACCTTTCGTGTTTCACGCGCGCCTCAAAGAGAGTCAGCAAAGCAGAGGGGCTTGCCAGGGCCTCCGCCTGCCGGGGTTGCGGGTTGTTCGAAAGAGATACCGCGGCCCCGGAACGTAAAGGGCAATAGAAGGAACATAGGTGGGTTTTAGTCAGTACAAGTCTGACATGCCCCCCCGCTCCGCCCAGAGCGGGGGAAGTCATTGGATGATTTCCTGGCCTGAAAATCAATTTATTTTGCTGCCACAAAATAAAACTACTTCAAATATCGTTTACAGGGAAGCTCTGACTCACTAAAACTAATGGTTTTTGTTTTGTAGATAATATCATATTTGTATAAAATTTAAAAATAAAAATATACAAAAAAAAAATTCATTAAAAAAAAATTCAAAATTCCTTTATAATTTTTTTTTTTTTAAACCCGACGCAAAAAAGAAGGGTGTATGTGTGTGTGTATATGTACCCGTGCGAAGCCGGGGCGGGCCGCTAGTAATTAATAAATAGCAACACCGACGAGTAATGCCAAGTGACATAACTATAACCTCAAAGTTCTTTTTTAGGGAGTTCTGAGTGCCTGAAAGGCTCTTCATAAAAGTTCAGTGATTCTTCTCAAAATTGAAGCAGAATAACTTATTTTTTTTTAATGATTTAAAGACCTGCAGCAACAAAATGTCATCGCTTTTAAGGTCCACGAAGTTTGTGCGGTACTTCACTGGTGCGGCCCGAACGCTTATCCTCAACACAGCCAAGACTGCTGAAGCCAATTCTTTAATCAATTCTAAAGCTATTAGTGCCGCCAACAAGTGAGTACAATAAAAAATTACTAGTAGTCTAATTAGGCTTATAATAATTTAACATTGTATCGATAATCTCTATCATAGAAACGTTCAAATGGTTACAAAAGTTGCAAAGGTACAGTTTTTTGTCTACTGTTAACTAATGTCATCTGCAGCTGTGGATTAAGTTAACATTTTTATTAACGTTTTATTGAAATAATTAAGGTTATGTATAAAACTCTAAGTTGTAACATGTTTTTCAAGTAAATTAAAATAGCCTGTGTGGATACTTCTCACCCAAACTGGGTTGGCAGTACCGATTCTACCTCTATAACTCGAGGATGAGATAAAGATAAGATTCAAATCTAAGAGAAAATACAAAATAGTGATAATAATTACAGACAACTCGTAACATTAATAATTTTTTCTTTGCTATTCTAGTGTTTTGATGAGAGACTATGCAACAAAGAAAAAGGAAAACTTAGAACCACTGTTACAAAAACTAGACGCTGAAGTGCGGAGGTTTGGAAGAATCACAAAAAAGGACATTGATGAAGTTTTTGACGAAATAAAATCTAAAAATGACATCACTAGCTCACAATCCTTGCTGGTCATTAGATGTTGCGGTAAGCTGCATATTTATAAACTTAACTTTGCTTGATTTAATAATTTGGCAAATTATAAAACTAACTCACTTTTTAGCTGTAAGTGCAGGCACGGTAAGGAACCTCTTCCTACAATTAGTTCACTCTAAAATTAATGCTACCCAGATGAAACCTTTCATACAACTGTATCTGAGGTAGTATGCCATAGACAGTAGACCCTATATGTGCACATTGCCAACTTCTTTTTAAGTTTTTCTTCATTAAAATTCTCTTTGTTTAAATTCTAAAACACACCACATTTTTCTTATTACAATCTGAATGGGATGTCATAAAGAATGGTGGACGCTCTACACTGCTGTATTATCCTTACCATTTCTTATTTTCATCAACAGGTGAGCTGGTACCTGAAGAGCTACCAGAACAGAGGACACTTTTGGTTCAAAAGATATGGAGTGTGCTCACTGAGAGAGGGATTCCTATGGATATCTCACACTATAATGCCCTGCTTAGGGTTTACATTGAAAATGAGCACCAATTCTCTCCTGCCAAATTCCTTGAAGAGTTAGAGAGGAAAGGTTTACAGCCAAACAGGTAATTTTTCAATTGAAAACATTTCATGCCTTTCAAATTTGCATTGATCTAGTGTAGGCAGCCTCATTTTGCCATCTATGTATACATAATTAGACAATGCAAAATGTGAAATCAAAACATGGACAATGTGGGGTTACGGCTTGTTCAAAACCTGACGGTATTGTTCAAAGATGCCCCGACACACAAAAGAAGAAACATGGATGGGTTTAAGTTAGTAAAAGTCTGACACTTGGTCTCACCGTGCCCAGAGCGGGGGAAGATATTGGATGATTTGATGATGCCTTAAATAATAGAATGGAAAATCGGTTATTCTTCAAAAAAACTGTGACAACATAATTACAGACAACTGCTATGAAATTTGAAAATGTATTAAATCTCCATGTAAACAATATCAAGCAATAAAAATACAAATGGTACTGATAAAGTCTTTGTTTATTTTATTAACAGGGTTACATACCAAAGACTGATGTGGCGTTACTGTCAGGAGGGTGATGTGGAAGGTGCTACAAAAGTACTGGAAAAGATGCGTGAACTCAGCATGCCTGTCTCAGAACCTGTGCTAAATGCCCTTGTAATGGGCCACGCCTTCCATGGGGACACCGATGGGGCTAAAGCTGTTCTTCAGACTATGGCTGGAGCTGGGCTTGAACCTTCAAATCGCACATACACACTGCTGGCCTGTGGTTATGCTAAAAAAGGTGATATTGACGGCATTCAGGCAACAATCAAAACTGCACATGAAAAGGAAGCTCTATTGACAGACAGGGTATAGTTCATTTTATTATATATAAGAATGGACTGTGTCACACTCATTACTAGAGTGCTCAAAGTTCGCTGCTTAACTAAATTATTCTCATAGAAAAAGTATTGAAGCATGCACCCCTGCTTCGACTCTTAATAGAAACCACAACTTATATTTATTATTATTTATATGATACGTTCTCATAATATTACTAATTGAACTATTAACATTTTTAATTCCAGGATGTTCTAGAAATCATTGAACATCTAGCCATAAGTGGACATGGAGAAAAAGTTGAGCAACTGATACCACACTTGCAAAAAGGTATTGGTTACAACCAAGATGTATGCAATGTCATACTGAGGCTACTTAACAAGGGACAAGAAGAAACAGCCAAAAAAGTTATGAAAACAATGCCAAAATCAACCAACATAGAAGATACTCCCTTCAAGGGCGCATTCTTTGTGAAACAACTACTTAGACTTAATAAACCTGCAGATCGAGTTATTGAGACATGCAGGGAATTACAGAATGAAGGTCTGGTACCAAATGCCTTCTTCATTGCAACTGAAGGAGCACTTCAACATGGCCAAGCAGAGTTAGCACAAAAACTATTCAAAGAACTGAAGAAAGAAGGCTTAGAAATCAGACAACATTACTACTGGCCATTATTAGTGCAGAAAGGAAAGGAAAATGATGAGGAGGGACTTCTACAAATTCTAAAAGAGATGTCCAGTGATGGTATTACTGTTACTGGTGAAGCTCTGAGAGATTATGTAATTCCCTTCTTGGTGAAAAAAAATACCCCACAAAATGTGTTAACCAAACTACAAATCGCGAACATACCAGCTATACACGGAGCAAGAAACCTGATGGTAGAGCTTTTAGATGAGGGAAACCTCAAACAAGCAGCTGAAGTTGCCGTGTCGTATCGTCCTTGGGGCAATTACTCTCTTGTGGCTAGGTCGCTCATCCATTCAGTGACTAAATCAAAAGACATTGATTCTTTTGCGACAGTACTTCATGTCATCAGTAGTAGACCCCCAACACAGACTGAACAAGACTCCGTCCAAGAAGATGGTCAAAGCGAAGAAATAAGTGACCTTCAAGAAGTCAGCCGCATTGTTAAATCATCAGTCAAAGGTCTGATGAAGCCAGAGTTGGCAGAAAAGCTTTTGGAAGCTATTTATTCCAAAGGCTTGAGAATAACCACTGCAACAGCAGAGTCAATAGAACAATTTCTTGGCGAAAGCATGACTACGAATTTGTCGCAGTTATTGACCAAACTTTCGACGTCTGATATGGAACCGATCCCGCTTGAGAGTCGCAGGCCTGGTGGCGTGCGCTCAACCGCTCAGTTAGAGTCTCAACTGGCACAGCTGAAGGCCAAGGGACAGACCAATGTGAGTCGCTTACAAAAGCAGTTACTTGTAGCTTATGTAAAGGAAAATAATGTAAGCAAGTTAAACAGTTTCCTAGAAGAGTTGAAAGCATCGGACTTTGAATTAACACCGGCGACACTGGCACAGTTATTTGAGTTTTACTGTGAAAACAATGAGATTGAGAGGGCTGAAGCATGTAAACAACAGCTTGCCAAAAAAGACCCAGATTTTCTTTTAAACAAGTATAAACTTGTCCTGATGGCGTATGCTTTAATAAGAGCTAATAGGTTTGACGAAGCTATGGCTTATTTGAAGAATAACAAACAAGCGGATGAAGGCACAGGCTTCATGTTAACATCGAAATGCTGGCAAGTCTTAAACACATTAGCAGAGGCGAAAAATGATGATCAGGTAAGTCAATTCTTTTTGGATCGAAAAATATTCCCACCCCTACGCAAAATACGCGCCTCAGACGTGGAGTTGCGGACATCAGCCCGTTATACAATACAAGTCAATTCTTTGAATAAAACACTTAACGGCTGCTAGTAAGTAAAGTACCTAGTGTGAAACACCACGTTTGATTCTACTTGAGAACGGGTGTGTACAAGCCACAAGCGGCCTTATAGTAACTACTTTCGTTCCCCTTTTGAGAACTATATAAATAACTACATTAGTTTTTATGCTTATCAGTTATCAAGTTCGTACTAAGACTCAAATCCAAATGAGCTTAACATTGTAAAACATATTATTTAAATAAGTACAAGACGCTCAACTGCTCCGTTGGTCTCGCGGTCGCAAGCGCGACTGCAGATCACGGCGTCCTGGGTTCGATTTCCGGGCCGGCAAAAGTGTTATTGGGTTTTCTATTAGGTTTTTCACAGTAGCAGCCGGGAGTTTGGAAGTTGGCGGTAAGATACTCCCGTGCCTCGGAAAGCACGTTAAGCAGTTGTTCTTGTGCCTGATCTCTCTGCGGTCATGTCGCATTACCGTCCCGCCGGACTATGAGAGTAAGGGAACACGCCTACACTATAATATCTCCGCTGCGATTGGCCGCTATGCCCGTAAACGTTCAGGACGACTATATTTTCAAGAAACTGAAAACAACCAAATTTACTTTCAGGTAAAAGAAATGACAAAAACTCTCATTGAGCACAAATACATTGAACCATCGAATGTCATCTTGGGACCTTCAATCAAAGTTCACATACTGAAAGATGATATAGACGGTGCCCTCAAAGAGTTTGAGAACAGCTGTAAACTATACAGAAGTACTCCTTGGAAGGGAGAACTTATGAAGGCACTGATCATGAAGGAGGATGCAACTAAACTGCAATGGTTGGCTGATCTTAGTACTCAGGTAAAGAATTGTTTCCTTTTGGTCTTCATAAAGGGTGCTTGCATATAGATACCTATTAGTATGGCTAAAATATCATAATTTCTGTTAAAGTTCACTCATAAAGAGGTTTTTCAGTTGACAAATCAGGATAAGGGGGGAGATTAAAATTTGATTAATTTCCTGTATGAAATCTCTGAACCCGAAACTTGTTCTTGTAATCCAATCTTCCAACAAATGAATTTTGTCTTTAGATATTCCACGTTCATGCGTTACTGGTATTGTTTATGTAATTTCAGGTGCATGGCGAAGTGAACATTCTCCATGATTTGGTTCTCGCATTCGTCGAGTGCGGCCGCCTGCGCCAGGCGCGACGCATCCTGGAAACTCCCGGCCTGCAGACTCGCCACAGACGCTTGGATGACGCTTGCCAGAGATACGTTGAGGTAGCTATTCTTGATACTATATCTAAACTCCATAAAATCATTCGTGTATATACGGCATACGCACATTGGTCCTACTGGATGGACTGAGTGCAGAAAGCGGACTCACCCAAGAAGCAGGATCCACACTAGCCCAATTTATTTCTTAAACGCGCACCACGTTTTCTACTTCCTTATATCTCTTAGTATGTATTCACCTCTTTTCTAGTCTTATCTCTATCACGAAATTCGTCTGTCGTTTCTTTCGTCACCCTCTACTAAACCCGAAATAACATCGTTTTTATTTCATTATAGGAAGGAAAATCTGAATATCTGGAAGGTTTACTCGAAGCTACCAAGGAGTTGTCAAACATTGACCGCTCTAACATATTCTACCACCTGCTTATTACCTACTGCAAAGCTAACGAAACTGACAAGGCTCTCGGACTTTGGACCCTCTTACAAGAAGAGGGTGAAATCCCCAGCGATCAATTCCTTTCATATCTCGGCAACCATTTGAAATCGCAAAACAGGGAAGTGCCATTTATAATTCCTGAAGAAAAAGTGAACAAAACGATAGAAAAAAAGAAAGAAGTCGACCTTGTTAAAAAAATCGTGACGCGAAAGGAACCACCGAAACCGACCAAAAACGATGTATCCACACATATTGAAACCATGACGAAGGATGGACAGTTGTCACAAGCAATGGATGTCGCTTTGAAATCTATCGAACATGGAGTAATACCAAAAACCAGTGTGCTTAAATACTTACTAAAATCTTTGGCAGAAGCTGGCGATGTGGAAAAAATTCAACAATTGGGCAAATATGTAAATGATTCACTGAAACGCCGTATCACGTACGATGACAAGTTGACTTTGGCTATATTCACTAGGGGTGCCGGTGCACAACATATCGACAATTTACTGGAGTCAGTGAAAGCGGCTAAAACGGAAGAGGAATTAGACAGTTTGCTGAGAAAGTTCCCAAGAAGTGGCGCACTCTCTGCTGCCATTCAGGATAGCGAACTTGTTTCTAAATGTAAGTATTGAAAAGGGGAATAATATTTACCTAATATGTACCTACTTCCAGTCCCAGTTAAATGTATCTCTTTTTCGAAATTCCAACACTAGCCGCTGTCCCACTCCTGGGCAAGGGCCTCCTACTCTTATAACTTTATAAATCTAATGCTTAAAATGAACTGTCTCTTTTATAGGTACACAAATAGCCGACTTTGCAGCAGAAAAAGGAAAGTTCCTGCCTGCCAATCTGCTATGGATGGAACTTGTATTAGCCGGACACGACAAAGAAGCTGAAAAGATTTGGTCAAAATGGCTGAGTAATGCACCCGTCGTCGTATTCCGAAGATTATTGCAAGAAAGTCACACTAGAAAAGAGCCAGAAGTTATAATAAAGCTTATCGCGTTATTGAAAACAAACAAAGTAATATCATTGGCGTCTTTGGGAAATGCGTACTCACGCCTCATTAATTATTATTTGGTTGAAAATAAGTCGCAAGAAGCCGAACAAGCTTTATCCACGGCATTGAAATTGGGGCTCAAGTCTGAACACTTGAACAAAACCACGCTAACAAGACTGAAGTCTGCTGTAGAAGAGGCTGGCGGGGTGTTTAAGTACTCCATCTAAATATATCCTTATAAATAATCAGTTGCGTTCCTTCACATTTCAATATCAACGTTCATCTTCGTAAAAGTATTTTATTTGTAGAATATTGTACACTATTTACTTCTTTGTTGATATGTTATTATAATGCTGTTACAATTCAGTTTCCAATGTTTTACTAAGATATCAGAAATTTGTTTTTAAGATATCTTGTTTATTGTCGCCATATTGTAAAGAATGTAGAGATGATTATTCACCATGGACATTAAAATTGTGGATGTTAACTGAGTATTGAATTGCATCTGTAGTAGTTAATTTTAGTTTTTAATAAATTATTAGTTAATACTTCACAGGTATTATTTCGAACACAAGCAAAATTCATAATTATGGATTTATAAACCTGCTAAATGGCTACGTCTGGCAAACATCAATGGTATACAAAATTCCGAACTAAACCCTAGTAGGTGTGAAGAGAAAAGTACTTTCTAACCGCTCAGAAGGGGGGACCCCTCTTACAATTATATTTACATCTACGTAAAAGCAAGCAATCGTCAGGCAGAGGCCGTGTGTGTGTGTTCACTACTCATAGTGCCATCCTGCCTTTATCCTAAATTATTTGGGTGTCGGCGCAGAAATGTCTTCTTCCATACTCTATAACCTCCTTTCTAGCCATATCATCCCTCACACAGTCCATCCATCATTTCTATGGTCTTCCTCTGCTCTTTTACCCACATTCCTAAATCCACATTTATACTCAAGACTTTCCTCACGCCATTTCCCTTATTCCTCCGCATCATACTGAGCCAACCAATTACCACACAACTTTTTAGTCATCGGCGCCACTTTCAGACTTCCACTTATGTTCTCGGTTCTTACTTTATCCATTTGCGTAATACCACTGTCATCCTCTTTAGCCTTGCTAAATTGGGATGAATATCCCAACAAGCAGGTCTAACTAACCGCCAGGACCAAAGGCAACAAAGCACGACTAGTGAGGATGACGTCCTGGGTTTGATTTCCAGATCGGAGTCTCGTTGGATTTTTCAGTAACAGTTAGTCTGGACTAGTGCAGTTTTAATTGAAGGCAATTAAATGGGCTTTTTTTTCGAATGGGAAATAATCAAATAAATTCTCCCGCTCATCTGCTTTGCTGATATCTCTGAGGCGCGCGTGAAACGCGGACACGCGACCTACCCATTGATTGTATTTTATAATATATTTAGTATGGTAAGCGACTGTAATAAATATGGCTTCACTGAGTTATTACAATTAAATTCATCAATACAACAGCTGTCCTAGTTCATTTAGTGAACGTTTCGTGAAAAAGTCATTCAAAGGGATTAAATAAACTCAAATTGCATACATGTAAGAAATATTTAAACGGGGGCTAGTCTGCGAATAACCGAATCACCGGCGATCAAAGTCGCTGCGTGTATATCTAGCTTTATCCTCAGCTCACCGACAGCGATTACAATAATCGTAACATACCTACTAGTCCGAATCAATTTATTTCCAATAAATTGAAATTCGTCTAATAATTTTGTTTGCTATAATATTCTATACAACCAAATTTCTGAACGAGTTTGAAATTGTGGCGGGAAAATACGCGTCACTTTGAGTGAGCATGTTGTCTTCGTAATTAAAACTTTCTTTCGCGCCGCCCTCGTTTCCGAAGCACCTGCTCAGGAAAGGTCGAAAAATAATTTCACTGATTTTTATCTTAGAAAAATGTTTTATCCCGTAGATTCTTTAAAAAGAGGCGGCCGTTTTTATTTGTGTTGGGTCGCAGATTCATGGCCTTTACGTTTTGCTACTATTACCCACAGACAGCTTTGGTCTCAAGATATTCGAAGAATATGGTATGAGTTATAAAATAGCTTTTTCAATTTATAACTATTCATTCGCCTTTGTTAACATAATTATATTTTCCTTTTTAGTGATGATTTATTAGAAGTTATAACGAATGAATCCGGTCGTCCCGCAAACAGATTTTCTCTTCGCCTTAGCTCTCAACTTCTTCGAGGATTAGTTAGACTATACCAAAGAAAAGTTACTGTATTTTTAGGTAAGGTTATTTGGAATATTAATACCTACTAGTAATCGTATGTCACTAGTAACTATTCACAAACTTGTTTGCGCAAGCTCACTACGGGATTTTCAACGTTCTGTTTCAGGTGAACTATGTATGATCAACGCCAATGTAATGAAACATTCCAACAAGAAGTAAGTAGAAATAATTGTTTATTACACTACATAGGTAATATGTTTTTAATATCTGATCAACAATTTAAACTTAACAATTTTATAGGATTTCGAATAAACTATAATATCTTATTACTTATCACAAATGATTGAAGTAGTAAGTTCTTATCCTAGTAGTAACATTTACAAATGGCATGATATTTTCTTAGATGGAACATCCATGACATTGAGATAGAGGAAGAAGTGAGGCGGCCACAGCTTCAGCCACTGGAGATTCGAGAGATAGTTGAAGAACTACCTGAAAATGAACAGAGGATTGAGGATCTGATACAGGTTTAGTCTGAATTCTTAGTATGTAGAGAAAAAGTACTCTATGTAAATAACTTGTTCTAACTTAGCCTAGTATTGTTTTGCAGGACAACTATTTAAGAAATAGTTACAGCATTTAAATAAAGTATTAATTGATTAGTTGTTGGTGCTGTACCACAAAATGTCCAAATAAATGTCTTCCCAACTCCATACTTCCCCTCCATAATCTACATAGTTTTTAAATGATATTCCCTCTAAAATACTTTAATCTCCTCATTTTTCTACAAAAAAACTTTTTAGGTACAATATTTAAGGCTAGACACATGCCCTTTAATTATTTACTAATCAACATGTTTGCTCACAGCAAAGTGGGAATGTGGTGTCCAACATTGCTGATATAACACTCAAAGAAGCAACAATAGCTGAAGTGTTAGTGCCACCAAATGTAAGTACCTAGGTTCTGTCTTAACTCTTGTATTCTTCATAAAGTAGGTAATTATGTCCTATCTTCGTGTGCGTTCGCGCAGCGGAATGTTGTTGAATTTAAAGATTTTAATTATGCAGATATTTAGTGTATGAGGTCGTGTAATTGTGTATGGTAAAAAAAAATTTGTGCATGCAGCCATTGTGGAGAAATTCACCAAAAACTGATTCCGCTGCGCGAACGTTGTCCTAGCGGAACTTTTTTTGAAATATAGACTTTAGAAGAAAAGAGATGTGTCTAAAAATTAGTGTGTATTTGTGTGTAATTGTGTATGTATGAATAAAATTAGTGCATGCATAAACTTCGGAGATATTCAAGTTTCCGCTGCGCGAACGTTTGGCCATTAGCTAGTTTTCATATAAAGCGCTTACATAAAGAGCTGTAGATTTTTACATACATTGTTTTGAATTTGTGTATATTTGTGTAAAAAACAGATTTAGAAAAAATCGCAGCGTTTAAAAGATAAAAATATAAACGTAAAAAACGCTTATTAGGTCTTAGTTCTTAAAGTTTGCACTTTGGGGTCTAGATTTTCACGTTTATACAAACCTTGTAAGTGTCTGCAACATGTTGCCAAGTATCAATGATGTTCCGTTAGTAATTAAAGAGTTATAGGACAATTTACCATGAATAGATCACTGTTTACAAAGCAGTCAAATATCACGACGTTCTAAAGGAATTACATGGTAAAATGTATACCAATAATTAGTGTATTCATTCAACTATTCACATGCAAAATTTCATGTCATTAAATTCAGTAATTAAAGAAAAACAATTAAAATACTGACGAAGCATCGAAAACCTACATAACCCGACCAAGTTCGGATGGCTACAAAAAAGCGGCCGTGCAATATATTTAGGTAACATCCCAAAATTTACAGTATAATACCGGTATTGAATTGGTATAAGTGATTACACAATTGTTGTTTCGATATAATTTAGAGGTCATTTATTTTTGTACACCTACTTTTTTAAATGTATTTGACTATGACAGAAAGTAGGTACTATTTACGTAGGTACTTTATTTAAGTATGCGCTTGAAATTTGAGATATAATCTAGATATATTGTTTAAGACAAATAAAATTCATACAACTAATTTCTATTGAAGATTTCACGGATCAGTCTAGTTATGTGATGTGATTTTAATTTTTATTGAAGCTCGATTTATTATACTTACGTTTAAGTCTATTGCTGTCGTTGCAAGCGTTTGTTAACGTTATTATAATTACATAATTATTTTATTATATGTAATTAAAAATATTTTTGTACACGGATATTTAAATAGAGAAGTACTTGTTAATTGAAGATTTATTTTAATCGTAGATAGTGGCGTTATTATTTAAATAGTACATTACGATATTAGTGCGTTATGATGGTTATAACATGCGAGGCGGAATTTCAGCCCGAGCCGAAGGCGAGGGCGTAATCGAGCCGAGCATGTTATAACCAATACGCACGTATATCGTACGACGTTTTTTAACACATTTGCGAGGAAACAGAAAAAAAACATTTCACAATACAAGTACAAAGAAAAGAAAATTTGAGAAAAATGGCGCGAGGATTACTTTCTGCCGTGGCTGCGTGAACATGTTGGCAAAGACACTAGACTTCACTAGAGCATGCAGCCAAGTTTTTAAATTACCGAATAAACAGTTTTTTTTTTTTAATTTTAAATAAACTCAATCTGTGAATGCACACTGTTGCTTTAAAATGGCGATTAGTTCGAAATTTGAATAGCAACAGCGCGCTGCTCACTAGCTGGTCAGTCGTGCGGCGGTTCCAAATTTCAGTTCCAAATTTGAAATGGCAAATAATACTGTTATGGAATTTGTATAGACTATAACTTAACTATTTGCTTTGATAACACACGCGTTTTTTATGACCCTCTTTACATATTTAAAACCGGTAGAATTACATCAGCTTTACGAGCAAGGGTGTTAAAAAATATTTTTCATTCAAGAAATGCAATTGTTTTATTTTTTCCTAGCGCTTGTGTACACAACTGTACTAAATTAATAAATACTATATTGGAAGGTTAAGAACGTTTGTTAGATATATGGCACGGCCGCTTTTTTGTAGCCATCCGAACTTGGTCGGGTTATGTAGGTTTTCGATGCTTCGTCAGTATTTTAATTGTTTTTCTTTAATTACTGAATTTAATGACATGAAATTTTGCATGTGAATAGTTGAATGAATACACTAATTATTGGTATACATTTTACCATGTAATTCCTTTAGAACGTCGTGATATTTGACTGCTTTGTAAACAGTGATCTATTCATGGTAAATTGTCCTATAACTCTTTAATTACTAACGGAACATCATTGATACTTAGCAACATGTTGCAGACACTTACAAGGTTTGTATAAACGTGAAAATCTAGACCCCAAAGTGCAAACTTTAAGAACTAAGACCTAATAAGCGTTTTTTACGTTTATATTTTGATCTTTTAAACGCTGCGATTTTTTCTAAATCTGTTTTTTACACAAATATACACAAATTCAAAACAATGTATGTAAAAATCTACAACTCTTTATGTAAGCGCTTTATATGAAAACTAGCTAATGGCCAAACGTTCGCGCAGCGGAAACTTGAATATCTCCGAAGTTTATGCATGCACTAATTTTATTCATACATACACAATTACACACAAATACACACTAATTTTTAGACACATCTCTTTTCTTCTAAAGTCTATATTTCAAAAAAAGTTCCGCTAGGACAACGTTCGCGCAGCGGAATCAGTTTTTGGTGAATTTCTCCACAATGGCTGCATGCACAAATTTTTTTTTACCATACACAATTACACGACCTCATACACTAAATATCTGCATAATTAAAATCTTTAAATTCAACAACATTCCGCTGCGCGAACGCACACCCTATCTTCAATCAAATCCATCAGAAATGCAAACAGGGTATACTGGAATGTAAAAAGGAAAATGAAGGCACACACATTTTAGTTGTTATAAATTAATTAATGTAGACTATTAATTTAAACACAATGCAAATACTTTTATAAATAAATAAAACTAAAAAAATATAAGGTGAACAGACTAAAATACAACTCTGTTTTAATCTCAATAGATTTAGAGAAAAGCCAACTGCCGTATTTTTTAAATGATGCTATTTGTTTTAAAGCAGGGAAAGGTGAAAAAAAAGTAAATTAAAAATGTCGTTTTTGTATATATTTCGCCTTCGTTGCTTTCCTCCAATATCTGTCCGTATGTTAGACCAATGCGAGACCGTGTGCCCTCGTCTTCAATTGTTTTTACCTGCTGAATGCAAAGTGCTAGGAGTCCGCGCTGTCCACGTCTCGTCATGGAGAACTCACGATACGTCGCTCATAATATTACTGTTAAATGGCTCTTATATTACTAACATCACGCAGAATGACACCTGTATATGCCCGAGGGGTTAGGCAGAGTTGGGCCTAAAGTACACCATCGTTTCGCTTGTTATTATCCTCTTTGGATACTAATATAACTTCTAAGGTGCTTGTATCTCTCGATACCGCCGATACTAGTCTCCGGCCAGCTAGGTAGATCACAACCTAGTCTCACAGAGGTTGCTTTGACTACTAAACTGTACTGTCTCAATTCTGTTCGCTAACACAAATTGTCTTATGTTGCTTTTAAATCTCAGGATGGTTTTGGCGAAGAGAATGCAGAGCAAGCTCTCCAGTTCCTTCAAGACCGTACTCTCGAGCAGATGTTGGTACAGCCAGACCAATCCGCTGCGCATAGCGGTCTGGAAGCCGCGCTTGACATCACGGACAAGTCGCAAGACAAATCGCGATTTCTACACGAGCCTGCGCAGATGGAGAGGATTTCGGAACACGATGTCACGCTGTTTAGAAAATGTATTGGTTTTTTATGTCTTAAAAATATAATAAACTGCCATAATAAAGTAAATCCAAATACTTTTATGTGACTCTTGTATATTTATTTACCTATGAATTTATTTCGGAATTATGAACAAGTTTTTTGTTTTAGCCACTGGAGAAGAATTGATGCCTGAATTTGAGAAAGGTAATTTTATTTAGCCAATTTTGACATTCCATTTACCAATTCATGGCAGACTGTCACATCATTTAATTTCAACAGCATAAACCAAAGTGCATCCTTCATTCCTATACATTCATTAATTTCTTAACCCATCCTTTAATTTATTTTGAAATCCTTGATATTACAACCTTAGCATTCCTACAGACATTCCCGAAATACCTGAAATCCCGCTTCCCGAATTACCTGTTCCTGAACCAGATAAGTTGGTGTTGTTTTTTTTATTTGTTTCTACAATCTGAAAAGATTGACACCCCTTAATTTTGACATCTGTATCACGACTATATTCCACAAAATTGTAGGTAGGCAGATTACTATACGCCAACTCTTCGCGAGTTTCAGCGATGTAAAACGTCGTTGGTTCGTTACCCTGAATAGATTTTATCTGGTATTGATCTCTGAACTTCAAACCCCAAAACCGGAACCTATTTATTTGCGTCAATCATATTTACTAAGTTTAACTCTATCTAGGCTTCAAGAAGCGCCGCCGGTAGAAGAAGTTCCTATCAATGTTGTCGAAACAGAGCCACCAAAAGCACAGGAGCCTGTGACTATTGAACTAGAGGTGGGTATAGACTGCAAGTAAATGTAGGACATTTTTCCTGTTTTGCAAAATGCATATTTGTCAATTGGTACGCGCTTATGAGCGGAGAGCGGACCAACTATTGGCCTGATAGTTTGTTTCAACACAGTTGAATTGGTTGTAGCGCATCATATTATATCTACTGCTAACATATTGTGACTCGACGTCATGAGCACTGATTACTTGAGAGGCCATACTGACCACAAACCAAACAGACGCTTCGGTATTACGATCATCAATGAGGTCGACTGTTAGTTGCTAGGCCTTCATAGTTCTAAACACTGACTACAAGGACCCTAAGCGCGGTATCGAAAGAACTAGAACTCATGGGGTAGAGGCTTTAGAGGTTTAAAAATATTGTTTCGAGAAATTGTAGTGATAAAGATCGTATTACTCTAAGGTCTTACTACAGGATGCTTCCTTTACATTTGGAATTTGTTCGCTTTAGGAATTGGAACAAGCAGCACCGCAAGCAAAGAGGCGCAAGTTCAGAAATAAGTTGATTGTCGATAAGAAGATAAAGATTGCCACAAATTACTTTCGAGCTAGGATTGAAAATCCGTTAGTGGAATTACGATGCGAGGTACTAACATTATTTAAATATGGATAACAGTATGGATATTATTATCGATGAAATTAAAATTCGTAGTTTTTTGTAAAGTTATCTGTGGTCGAGGAAACGTTCTATCAATATCCTGTTGTTAAACTACCCGATTTGTTTACAAAGGACAGTTCAGACGACATCATCATTATACGCGTGCCTGCAGAGACATACTTTCGGCGACCTTGCCACGGTGGTGACAAGATTGTGTCTAATTTCGGATTCCCTATTTGTCGCCTTTTCTCCCGGAATCTTGGAGTCATCTCAGCACAGCCTCTAGCGGATAGAGGAGGGGAGGTAACTATTAGCAAGCGTAATGTTGGATCATTTATGAATTTCGATTTATCTCAATTTGGTCTAGTTTTAAATAGATATTCACCGTGATCGGTTGGTGAGTTTCGTTGAAGAATAATTTGATTATTTTATAAGTAGGTATTTATGATTTTCATCATAGTGATTTATACTCAAAAAACAGATCTTCACATGTAAAACCTTCTACACACACTATCAACCTGCTCACTTGAATATACATTTTCCAAAAACATATTTCGTTATATCATTATCATATCATAATATTTTAACGTGTTTCTAGCAGTCCGCGGAAGTCATAAGACAAAAGTCCCCTCGTACTCTCCCGATATCTACATTCGAGAATATACAAGAGGAACAAGAGGCACCTATCGTTCAAGACAGGCTCGAGGTTCAGATTGAAAAGACAGTTCTTGATGCGAACGTGACCGTGAATGAAATGCTAAACGTGTCTGAACCTCCACGCGTCAGTGTTCCGATGGATCTGGATATCGCGGACATGCTCACTCAGAAGGTGGACACGTTGACGCAAGCACGTAAGCGGACGGGCCTACCTGAAATTTTCGTTGAAAGTGTAAGTTCCTGATGCAAAACTAACGGCTAACGTTATAAGCTGTTTTCATTCTTACGACCATGTTACAATAATTTTGTTTACGTTTTGCAGCCGAAACGACAACGCTCTGTCGGCTATATGTCTTTTCGGGAGAGTCAGCTAGCAAATGAGCAGTCACATGCGGTACCACCCGCACCGTGTCCCGTGTTTATTACAGGTAATAAGCACACTAAATACAATATATTTAATCTTGACCAGGCTTATTTTATCACTGTGCTCTAGTTTTTAAAAAATAAGTTCATGTTTCCTTTGGGTAACGGGACCTTACCTATCTCCATAAAGGAATTTTTGAAAAATGGACTAAATCTTTGCGTGCTGTTTACGATCGACGATCAACAGGGCAAAGATGATTTTAAAAAAGAAGTTACAAAAAACACTTTTTTTTCAGATATTGAGGGAAACAAAGAAAACGTACCGACAAATTTACAACAGCCCCAAGACGCGGAGTTGATTCTCTCATCAAAACTACAAGAAGCTGGCCTAGCAGATATCATACAACATGTGGTTCCGGAGGTAGAAGTCCATTCACAAACTCAGCGGCCTCTGACCACCTCTCGAAGGACTGGGAGTGACCGATCTGAAACGCCTTTGGGCAGCTTGGATAGGACGAAGGTGTCGCTCGGTGATTCCGAACGGACTACCGACTCGAAGAGATTTATACGGTATGTATAAGATTTTTGCAACCATGGCTGTGCTTTTGTTAGTCAGTTGACTAAGCGTTTGAGACTACACGTCCATTAAAATACACGAAGACACAATGTTCGTTATTGCGCTTATAAACAAACAGTAAATCGTATTGTCGTTATAGATAGATAACAAAATTTGCTTAAGAGTTATTGTTTTCTGTGACCAGACTAGCTAGAATATGATGTGGCTCATACAGTCCACAATGGCTCTCGTTTCTAATGATTTATTGTTTGTCACAGTGACCAGTGGGGAACAGAAGGAACAATGATCAAAATTCTGAAACATATCAAAGCCGGCCTTCAACCAGTGACTGTGACAAGCCTCCTTGATAAAGGTCCAGTCATATCCGGGTACAGACGCATCATAGCCGCGCGATGCTTTACGTCAATACTTAGTAAGTGCTGTTATCTGATATTCTTCAAAACCAACACTGAATAACCTTCATGATAACTACTACAGTTCAAATTCTGCTGTGACTAAATAATTCAAGGTCAATCATCCTCGCTTTGAAAGAAATTGATTGATCAATAAGACGTTATATATAATCTTTTCAGAGTTAAAGCAACATGGCTTCATCAAAGTTAAGAAAAACACTGACACACTGGAAATAGCAGATGTAACTTTGGGGCCAAAGTTGACTAGTTTGAATGATCTTTAGATTTCAAACACTCAGTTTATAACTGTAATGTTGATTTTGTATAGATTTTATTATTTGTTATTATATTTTTAGGCATATGTTACAGTATGTGTTTAACTATACTGACCACCAGTATAGTTAAACATATACAAAAAGATATAACTAGGAAATAAATGTGGTTTATTCATATTTAATGATGTTCACCAAGTCCATGAAGATTGCTGTATGTAGAATATTTTTTCTAAATGAATTATACCTAAATTCTATTGGGAAAACTAGTTTTTTTAGAGTTCTGATGCCAAATAGGAAAAACGAAACCCTTTTAGATTAGCCCTGTCCGTACGTCACAGCCATTTTACTCCTTAACTATTGGCAATTTTGAGAGTAAGTGCCTTCTATGCACAGATACACTAACGTGATGCGAAATAAGTAGGTGTGATCCCAGCCCTCCGTTACTGAGAGATGAAAAAAAAAATTCTTCTATATGTAGATTTAACAAAAATATATCGAGGTTCCTTAATATTTGCTTCTAAAGTCTAAAAAATTTCATGAACCTATTACATATTAAAGCAATCATTCTGTTCTTTCGACTTTCTTGCGCTTATATTATTTGGTGAATTTTCTGAATTACAAACATTTATAACAATTATTTTGGATTGATTGAAGTGCTAAGGATCTCAAAGTTTGTTATTTTTATTATACTTAATAAAGTAAGTTACTTCAATATAAAAAGATAAATAAATTACTTTGAAGTTGTTTGTTAATAAAAGATGTTATTGATATGAACAATTTTATTTACGATCTGTATATAATGATATGATTTCTGTACACTTTACATAATAAGTCATCAACTAGATTCAAGCTAACTAGATAGATTTATGAGTATCTTAATAATAGGTAGGTAATGGCTTAATAATTTACAAATTCTAATAGTATAATCGAATGCTGTACAATAACAATCGACGTAAATAACTAATCTAGACATTTATCCTTAATTACATACAATACAGCCATTTACATTATAGAATTGGTATATTATTATTAGTATTAAATCTTTAAGAGCTTAATTGGTAGTACAGTTTTACACATTATTCTTAAACAGAGAAGGAAATACTAAATTACGGTCATTTATATGGAGGTTCCCTACATTGGTAAAGCATGTCTAATTTTTATTTATACAAAATCAGTCTCCTACTATTTGTTAAGTCCGCCGTATGAAATGTACACTAGTAAAAGGAATTAACATAGTAATCTTATAACTCAAGGCAGTCACGCGTTGTCTCATAGGACGTACAGCACTGGACGATTGGAATATGTTTAACAACAATAGTATGTCTTGAACCGCAGCACACGTTAACTAAGCACTATATTTTATTACTTCTGATTTATTGATTACATCAGAAACAACTTCAAGCACACTTCAGTGTTTCACAGCCTTGCTAACAGTCGTTCCAAGCTCTCACTCAATTTATATTAAATAATTACAGTCTCCTTATAGGTTTAGGAATGACAATACTTAGGTTAAGAATAGCTACCGTTATTAGCAGATTTATCATTTCATGTAATACTTTCAAGACAACTGGAACGAATCATTGATAAATTCTTATAAAATCAACCCAAATAATTATAGTGAGTAAATATTTAAATTTATCATTTCATGAATTCATAAACATTTACCTTCTTGGTTCCACAACATTTAAGCCAAAGGCCATGGATATAAATTATATGTATATTAATAGTACAGAAAATTATCTCTAACTTCATAACATGCATAACACTTAGATATAAGATTCAAAAAAGGTTTTTAAAAATGAAAAAAAAAATCTCATTCACCCAGCGAGAGGCCGTGTAATACAAACAATGGATTCCAAAATTGGTAGTTAACATTTAAAACGGTGACATATCACAGATCACTCGAGACATTCTAAAGAGCCTTTGAAAAGCGGAATGATACTCAATAGAGAAGTGAGAAGCACGCAGTACAGTATACACAGAGTGACTCAGGGCGCGAGGGAGTCGCTGTCGTACTCCTTGGGCGCCTCGTCGTCCGAGTGCGCGCGCTCGCCATAGTTCATGCTCTCAAAGTATTGCTGTGGCTTACCGTTCCACAGCGAGTCGTCCTCGCGCGACGTCGGCGCGGGCGGCGAGGGCGACGCGAGCGCCACGGAGTCGGCGCGCTCGTACAGGATGGAGCGCGACAGCTCCAGCGCCAGGTTGTGCGGCGGCGACAGCGCGGCCGGGTAGTAGGCCGGGCCGGGCGGGTAGGCCGGGTAGTGCGCCGGGTAGGCCGGGTAGTGCGCCGGCAGAGGGCGCGCGCGCGGGAACAGCGGCGCCAGCCTGTCTGCGCGCGCGACGTACTCGGCCGCCAGCGCCGCCACACGCCAGCGCTCCGACTCATCTTCGGCTCTCTGTCGAAAGGCCCAACCGTTGTTACGTTGGTACACCGGACGTTCGTTAAACGTCGCGGTGCCTCCGTGCGGCCTGTGCGGGCGAGCTGTCGTAGCTGACCTTTAATGAGTGTCCGCGTCCGCGAAGTGCCCGCGACCCGCCAGTAGTCATCTTCGAGGCGTCCTCGGACTGCGCGAATGCGAGTGAATGATGAACTATTAATTATTTTAATTATTAAGAAAGTATAATGTTAACTTAGTTATTTTCATTGTGGGAACCGAACCATACTTGTGAGGATGACTACTGGCGACTTCGTGATTCGAATAAAAGGTTCACAGGTACTGCATTTTTTCGTGATATCTATTGACTTGATTGACTCCACCGTGTCAATAAACATGAACTACCGGGTATTATTTAATGATACATCTGTGCATAACTTATTATTACTCTATTAGTTACCAAACCAATTACCAACAGTGTATAGGCTATGTGAGAGCATCGGTATTTGCTTTGTTATTAGCCAATTATTCTGTGCCATTATGCCACTATGTCAATACAAACATACAAATAAAAAAAAATACAAAAATCATAAATAACCAAATTAACACACTCAAAACTAACAAATAATGTGTCGCATAGTGAGTAGTGGCGAAAATAATTATACAATTTATAAAAATGTATTTTTATCTTGCACTTACCATACCACAGTCTTCATAATGTCCAGAAGTCACAACAAATGTTAAAATGTGCACGGAATAAATAACACTTGAAAATGTTTAATTTTAATAATGGATTTTTAAACGTTAAGGTTTATAGTTTGATTTTGTTGGTATGTAAAATCCCACGCCATTGAAAGATGTCGTACAAAAGAGTTGTGAGTAAAAGTTTAAAATAAAATATCAGAGAATTTAAAATAACTCACAAGGTTCGGAGTACGACTCCTTTTACAAACAAAATGTGTCAATTGATATTAACATGAATATGTGGGCTGGTGACATGAAAATCGATCCAAATACTGAATGATTATAATGTACGTAATCAAAATAATGATTGAGCTAAGTTAAAATTTTTATACAATAATACTCCTAAGTATTTCAGTACTTCAAGAAAGATGTTGACGCCACCCGAACCGTCGCTATAGTTAGTGACGAGGACACACAATCGTTAGCACATGCTCGCCTACACTACGGACCGACTCGCTCTACGTAAAACTAAACCAAACTAGAATCGGGACGGGCCCGGCGGTAAAGGAACCGAAGCGAAACGAAACGACGGAGAAACAAAACTTACGATCGACATAATGGCATGCGAGACGCGGCCCGACACGAGATACTACGAGAACGTCAGGTCCGGCGCGCGCGGGCACTCACACGGCTATGAGCCGGAATCTTTAAAGAACCACGCGTTCCAGAACGAGCGGGCGCGCACCTTGGGGTCGGGCGCGGCCGGCGAGCGCCGCACCGGCACGCCGGACTTGGGCTCGCGCTCCTTGCGGCCCGGAGCCGAGCCGGACCGGCCCGACGCCGCCGAGCGCGCCGAGCGCACCGAGTGCGCCGACGGCGGCCGGGCCGGCGCGCGCGGGCCGGGCGGGCCGGGCGGGCCGGCCGGGCCGGGCGGCCGCGCCGTGTGCAGCGGGATGCGCGACGGCCGGCGGCGCGGCGTGTCGGCGATGCGCGCCTCGTCGTCGTCGGGCTCGTCCGGCATGTGCAGCGGCTCCATGTCGCGCATGCTGAGGTGCGCGTCGCGCGCGTGCGAGGCGGGCGAGGCGTGCGAGGCGGGAGAGGCGCGCGAGGCGTGCGAGGCGGGCGAGGCGGAGCGCGCGGGACTGCGACGCTTGCCCTCCAGCTGCCGCACGCGAGCGCGCGCTCCTTCCAGCTCGATACTTTTCTCCTCTAGCTGTGAACAGAATGCGTCCTGATTTAGTCAAGAAGCAAAATGCGCCAATTACTTTATGGGAACTCGGCAAATCGATAAAAAAAAACTTGTAAGAAACCCTCTGACTCATCATTAAAATAAATTATTATTAATTGGTTAGGTACGGCGGTAAAAGACGCAAATGTTATTGCGAGAACTGTAGAGGAAGCCTGTCACGACTTGAGTCAATGACACTAGTACGTTATCCTTCATCGACGCAAATACCTGTGGATTTCCGTTTCATTAGTAAGTAATAATTCTTTACGACTGATACGTAGTCACATCCGAGTCAGGACCTGATAAACTTGACAATTGCGTTAACCCTGAAGATAAGGAAAAGTTGCATAACTTACTACACGAGCAAGCAATATTTAATATTCATTACTTAGAGGCATCTAACCGATGGATGTGTGGAGTGACAAGAATGGATAAAGTAAGGAATGAATATATTCGAGGAAGTTTGAAAGTTGCACCTGTTACAGAAAAAATTAAAGGGAGTCGTTTGTCTTGGTATGGACATGTGATGAGGAGGGATGAAGGACATGTGACTAAAAGAGTGATGGATCTGAATGTTGATGGACGGAGAGCGAGAGGAAGGCCAAAGAAAAGATGGATGGATTGTGTAAGGAATGATATGAAGGAGAAAGGAGTAGATGATGCCATGACGTCTGATAGGGGAGAATGGAAGAAGAAAACGTGTTGCGCCGACCCCAAATAGAATGGGTGTTCATGCACCACTCGGTACTGAACCACTCCACTACTGGATGACTCACAAATAAAACACTTGTCTATGAGAGTACATGATTTAATTTTTACCGTCAAGGGTCTTATGCAACGAGCGGAGAATCTTAACACCGAGATTTACAATTATGACGTATTTGCACAACTCCATCTATGGTGGAGTGCAGGAAACAATACGTTACGTAGCATTACGTTGAGTATACTGCCATCTATACATTTAAGTGCAAACTACATGCGTGTTTATTTTTACAACTAAACATACCGCCCACCATGGACAGATTGTCCATAACATAATTTGTTACTAACAACACAAGTTGAGCAACATTTAAAAAACTAAACAATTGTGACAAATAATTGACAAGCCGCCCACCGTGAAGCGAGTGGATCCAAAAACAGTGAATTATGCAATGGCGTATAAATAAAGATTTTGTTACATAATTATTCGAAAGTGGACTGTAAAGTAAATTAACCAAATTAAATAAATCTTATACATTACACAATTTTAACATTAACCAAATTACACACAAACAAAATGCAGTTAAACATGACTATGAGTGAAACATAAACCAAAACCCCTTGACGTACAAATAAACAAAGGTAAACACAAAACACACAAAATTTATATATTATTTAAGTAGTAATAGGGAGTACAATCAACCTTGACACAGGTCTTTTAATAATTGTCCCCTTACAGCGTAGTGAAACTACTCGTGTGACCTTGTCCGAGCCAGGATGTTTTTCGAGAATCAACCCGTGAAGCCATCTCGAGGGAGGCAAATCATCCTCCATAACTAACACTACATCACCTATTTTTGGTTCTACAGTGTGATGAGTCCATTTATTCCTCTGATGGAACTGAACTAGATACTCCCGGGACCACTTGCGCCAGAAATCTTGGACCAAACGCTGTGTCAATTGCCATCTCCGTAAATTACTTATATTAGACGTTTTGAAGTCCGACTCTGGTGCAAGTAGCAGCGGTTCTCCTATCAAAAAATGTCCCGGAGTGAGAGGACATGGGTCTTCTGGATTACAGCTTATAGCAGAGATTGGTCTGGAATTGAGACATGCTTCGGTCTGGGCTAGGACTGTTGACATCTCCTCAAATGTAAGAGTGTTGTTTCCGACCACTCTTTTGAGGTGATGTTTCAGGACTTCACCCCTGCCTCCCAAAGTCCCCCAAAGTTAGGCGAGTGAGGTGGGATGAAGTGCCAGCTTGTTCCATTAGTTGCCAACCATTCCGAAATGTCCGTCTTTACACTAAATCGCTCGTGATTGAATAATGATTTTAATTCCTTATTAGCTCCGACGAACGTAGTACCGTTGTCGCTCCACATTTCCTTACAATGACCTCTCCTAGCAGTAAACCGCTTAAAGGCAGCTAAAAAGGCCTGTGAGGTCATGTCGCTCACAACCTCCAGGTGTATGGCCCGAGTGGCCATGCATATGAATAAACAAATATACCCCTTGGTGGCATGGTGACCGCGACCTTTAGTTGACCTGATACTAATAGGTCCTGCATAGTCAACACCACTTTTGAGGAAAGCTCGACTGGCGTTGACTCTAGCTGAAGGCAATGATCCCATCAATGGAGCTACAGGCCGAGCAGAATAACGCATGCACTTAACACATTTGCGAACATATTGCCTAACAACTCCCTTTGCATTAATGATCCAATATTTGGATCTCAAATAATTTAAAACTAACTGAGGACCGCCATGCAGTGTGCGCTCATGAGCGTCAGCAATCAAAAGACTGGTTAAATGCGAATTATGAGGAATAATAAGAGGATGCTTAGTATCTTCGTGAAGATTGGCTTTATGAAGTCTACCGCCAACTCTTAGAAGTTGATCTTTATCTAAATAAGGATTGAATGATTTAAGTGCTCCTGCCTTGTCTAATTTTCCCTTTGCCTTTAACATTTCAATTTCTGCCGTGAAATGTTTCTGTTGACATAACCTTATGCAGGTAAATAATGCCTCGTTAATTTCAGTGTGTTAAGAAATTATTGAATTTAATAGTGTTATTTTTATTCTTAAAGTTTAAAAATCTTTTACAGTAGGCGATTATTCTGGTAAGTTTCCTTAAACTTGAATATTTGTTTACAATAGAATCCTCAGTTTCTTTCGTTACGACATTGCATGCTAGTACCCCTTTCTCCTCCAAGTTGGTTTCTTTGATCAACCTTCTGTTGTATTTGATTTCAGCCTTTTGTAGCCAACTAGGTCCCTGCGTCCATAATATTAAGTCTGCGCACTCTGAGGGATTTACGCCGCGCGACGCGCAATCGGCGGGATTGTCTTTAGACTGAACGTGCGACCACTGATTACTGTCCATGAAAGTGAGTATATCGGATACTCTATTCCCAACAAAGGTTTTCCAGCGGCTGGGATGGCTGCTTAACCAGGCGAGCACCACTGTTGAGTCAGTCCATGCATGTACGTTTTCCTTACATACATCTAAAGTGTCTGACACTTCCCGCAGGAGTTTTGATAAAAGCACTGCACCACATAACTCCAAACGAGGTATGGATACCTGTTTGACAGGGGCCACCTTGGTCTTTGAGGCTACAAGACTAACCTGCACATTCCCATCAGAGTCCACGCTACGAGTGTAAACTACTGCTGCATAAGCAATATTTGAGGCGTCAGAAAATCCATGCAACTCCATAAGTACGTCACTTTTACTTGTACGGATCCAACGCGGTAATTTAAACTCTTGCACGTGATAAAGGTTGTTTCTAAACGTGATCCATTCCTTTAAGAGCGGATCGGGAAGTTCATCATCCCATTCGATTCCTGCTAACCACAGACGCTGGATAAACACTTTAGCTGTGATAACGACAGGTGCCAACCAACCGAGAGGATCAAATAAACGAGCGATATCTGATACTACTTTGCGTTTAGTCACGGGGGGTTCGAGCGGAGGAAGATTTACAGTGTATTTGAAAGTGTCAGTCAGTCTATCCCAAGTGAGACCTAAGATTTTCATAACTGCATCTGATTTTAATTCTAAATTTTCAGTTAATGGTCCATCCTTTATTTTACTATGCAAATCAACGTCACTGCTGGACCATTTCTGTAGCTGGAAGCCTCCGCGACTCAACAACTCGTTCATTTGTTGATGTATCTGTTGACCCTCGGCAATAGATTCACAGCCCGATAGAAAATCGTCGACATAAAAATCCTTAAGAATTCGATCGCCTATCACGGCATAATTGCTTCCTTCATCATGGGAAAGCTGCTGTAGTGTACGGACGGCCAGGTAAGGAGCGGATGCTGTACCGAATGTGACACGCATGAGTCGGAAATGTTCTAACTCTGCATCTGGTTGGTCACGCCACAGAAAGCGTTGGTATTCAGCATCCCCTTTACTAACCATAACCTGGCGGTACATTTTGACTATGTCCGCAACTAAACTAATCGGATGGCGACGCCATCGCAAAATAACTTGACGCAAATCAGGTTGTAGGGTTGGGCCCACCATTAATTCCTTATTTAAGGATACACCATTGTGGCCAGAACATGAAGCGTCAAAGACGACCCTAACCTTGGTGGTGACTTTATCGTCACGCACCACTGCGTGATGTGGCAGGTAGAACGCATCAGCATCTAATTCCGCCGGTGGGACAACTTCAGCGTGTCCCAGCTGAATATACTCATTGATAACAGCTCTATACTGTTTCCTAAGTTCTGGTTCTTTAACTAATCTTTTCTCTAGGTTGAGAAAACGTCTGCGGGCAATGACCTCGGATGACCCTCCAAGTGCGCATTTGGGGTGTTCAGTTTTGAATGGCAATTTTACAATATACCGCCCGGTTTTATCGCGTTTGGTGGTCTTAGAGTAGTAATCTTCGCACTTCAGTTCTTCCTCATTCAAAATGCGTTGAATTGAAGGCTCCGATTCCAACTCCCAAAACTTACGCATGAGGTCGTTGACATCTGCTGACTGTACTACTGCGTGATAACATACAGGCCTAGAGACAGCTGAGGACTGGATTTCGCCTGAGACGATCCATCCAAGTTTGGTCTTCTGTGCGACTGGACTTCCAGGCGGACCCTTAACCAAACCGTCTAAAAGAACTTCTCCAACCACTTGTGCACCTAAGAGCAGGTCAATCTTTCCTGGTGTATGGAATGAAGGATCTGCTAATTGCAAATTTGCAAGCGACGGAGGAACTTGTATAATCTTTCTTTCAGGAAGATTTGTAGTGAGTTTATTCATTACATATGCACTGACATATGAACAATAGTTCGGATCTAGACGAGACTGTAATTTGAATGTCACCATTGACCTAGAGGGGACTGAGCTTCCCTCGTCATCGCCTAATCTATGTATGCCAGTTTGAGTGGGTACCTTATGCAACCCAAGAAACTGAACTGCGGCTTCAGTAATCAATGATACCTGAGAGCCCTGATCTAACAGAGCTCTAAAAGTCTGCACAGTACCGTTTCTATCAGATTCAACTTGGACCAGGGCTGTTGCCAGCAATCCGAGACTGTGGTCCAGTTGACCTAAACAACAAATGGGTTTCCTTATCGCCTCGTTGGTACCCTCCCCATTTGGGGCTGTTGGTGTGACGACCGCGGCTGTCACAATCTTGTCTTCTGCTAACCTATTGTTAGAATCAGAGAAACCTACAGTAGTGTCTAAGTGAAGCAGTGAGTGGTGTTTTTTCTTACAAATTTTGCATTTGGTTTTTTGTCGGCAGTTATAGACAGAGTGATTTTTTCCTAGACAATTAAAGCATAAGTTGCTGACTCGGACGAGGTCACGACGTTCATTGCAATTCTTTTTTGAAAACTCTTTACAATTTGACACTTTGTGATCTCCAGAACAAACGATGCATTGTTGGGTTGTGACATTAAATGATTTTACATTTTGAGGTTTGCTAGACTTATTGGAATTTGGATCTAAGTATTCTAATGATCTGAACCTGGATTCAAGGAATGTTTTGAATTCGTTGAATGTTGGTAAATTATTATCTAATGCACTGACTTTCGTCTCCCATAATTTACGAGAATCGCAATCTAATTTTTCACTAATTATGTAAATTACAATGGCATCCCACGAATGAATATCTATGTCTAAGTTCTGCAACCCTTGCAAACAATCTACAGTATTGTCTAGTAATGACCTGATGTTGAATGCTGTATCTTTATTAACATTTGGTTGAGTCATAAATCTTTTTAACATACAATTAGCAAGAAACCGTTTGTTATCGTATCTTTTAACTAAGATTGACCAACAATTTTCATAATTTGAAGCGGTTACCGGGGTATGGCGCAGTAGCTGTTCTGCTTCCCCTGTTAAATGACCCTTCAAATAATGAAGTTTTTGAACGTCATCCAGGTCTTCATTTTTATGAATTAAAGATAAAAACAAATCCCTGAACGAAGACCACTCAGTGTATAGTCCCGAAAATGTTGGCAGTGTGATTTTTGGTAATCTAATATTTGACATGGCCTTTGAACTTGAATTTGAACTGTTATTACAACTAGATGTGCCTTGAATTTTAACTATGTGTTCTTTTAATTTGGACTTGTAAGTAAAATATAATTCTTCTATGGTTTCATATAACTCTTCGGTAAAGTAAGAGTTACTAGCTATATCAGACTCTGTTGCTTGTATCAATATATTTTTGTGCGTTTGATTGAAGTCCTTCCACTGACTTTCTAATGACTCTAACCGAGTTGTTACATAAGTTGGGGTAAGCCTCTCCTTAGGAGATTTTTTAAAGTTAACTGACCCCTTTTCAATAAAACTTTTGTTTACTAACTGTATTTTGATCAAAGACGACAAAGACTCCATGGTTATAATTAAACGGAATTTGTAACTTATGTGGAAATGACAAGAATTGCTAGTCAATGGCAACAATAGTGTGAACCAATCAATAAACAAGATCTATCACCCAGTATAACAGGTCAATGAACGCAATTACAGGGCAACACTGAGTCCTCAACATATACACAGGTCAATAGGAACCAGATGCATATGATTAGGCCGATAGTGACAAAGACACATAAAAATAGGCCGATAGTGACCAAGACACACACATAAATAGTCAATTCTAGTAATGTTCTAACTACACACATATAAGTCTTTCAGAATTCAAAGTCAATATTGAAGTCTACTTACAGTTCTTTTTCTTGATAACCTTCACTGGCCGTACACTGCACTTATGAACACGATTACTTTCACGAACACATACCTACGTGTATGCAAACACTTATACGATGACACTGGTATTACGTAGGTATGATATGACACTGCAACACTGATATCACGTTGATATGTGATATGATACTTTGCTCCGGAAACACCGCACTTCAATAACGACACTGGAGAGAGGACTGGCACGCCCTCTACCGTGGACTGCTGCAACTCCCGGCGTGCTGCGCTGACACCAGCGCTTGCACAGTTCGGCCGCTCCGCTTCTCAGCAGCTCCGCTCGAACACCAATCTCACTACTGTGTGAGATTGTTATGCGGCACTTCAGGGCGATCCACCCTGGTTTCTATGCCGATCTGTCCGACTCGACAGGACCAAAATGTTCATGCACCACTCGGTACTGAACCACTCCACTACTGGATGACTCACAAATAAAACACTTGTCTATGAGAGTACATGATTTAATTTTTACCGTCAAGGGTCTTATGCAACGAGCGGAGAATCTTAACACCGAGATTTACAATTATGACGTATTTGCACAACTCCATCTATGGTGGAGTGCAGGAAACAATACGTTACGTAGCATTACGTTGAGTATACTGCCATCTATACATTTAAGTGCAAACTACATGCGTGTTTATTTTTACAACTAAACAATGGGACAAGGGCAGGAAAATGATGATGACTTAGAGGCATCTAACCGAAGATTATATTTAATTTATTCTTTCTAATGAATATGATTGAGAAAACGATTGAATACTTACTCTAAATTTGAGGTCTTCGTTGAAGTCTCTTGCGCGCTCCAATCTTTCTAACAGCACTGTGCGCTGCGCGGCCGCGCGTCTCAGGCGTTCGCTCAATACCTGAAAACAGATCATAGTAATAAGTAAATAACAGAGAATAATTATTATCCGTCGTAGTACATAAAACCGTTTAAATAAAAAGATAAATATTACAGGTGTTTTTATCTAACACCGTTCGATGATGCTATATTTTTATCAAAACTAAATATTCATGATGAGTGTCTCACTTGCGACTTTAATAATATCCTTTTTATTACATTCCACGTAAAGATAACAATAATGTCAGAGTTGAGTAAAGGCTTGTTAAAAAGTTATCACGAATTCACAAAAAAAAAAACGTTATTTACATGATTGTGTTTAATTTCCGCCACCAAATAATATTGTAGCAAAATTCATATAAACCTGCACAGTACGTGGCAAAATCCTAAATCAATTAAAAATTTACCATTACTTCTAACTTCATAGTATAACATTTCTAACATTTGTTAACCTAACAATTAAATCAGACTCTTTTTATTTTGTAGTAGCGTACAAGTTGCTTGTTTTTAGGGTTCTGCACCTCAAAAGAAAATAATGGAGACCTTTTTGGATCACTTTGTAGTCCGTCTGCCTGTCAAGACCCTTTATCTCGGGAACGCGTAAAGATATCGAGTTAAAATCATATACTCAAGTCTGTGGTTCCTCGGAGTTCTGGAAAAATCACATCTCTGAGTCTGAAGTCTACGTTGTCAAAAATATGGCCGTTTATGTCGCAGTTTTATACGGAACCCTACGTAATCGAGTCTGACTGGCACTTCCCTGGTTTTTTTGTTGTTGTATACAAATACATGCGTCCATCTAGTTACTACAGCGCTTAAGGATATCTCAATTTCCCCAAATGGCCTGATATAATGTGTAAGAGGAAGCAATGCAGAAATAATTCTTTAAAAAAATAAACACTGGATATATAAACATGATTCTATTTATATAAAGTACATACGCATATCAAGCAATGCGATGCAATGACATGACTAATTACAAACTGGGATGATTTATTTATTTGAATGTAAATGAATTTCGTTCTAATGGAGGCGATATAGACAGCTGGTGGTAAAGAAAAAGCAAATCATAAAAAGGAAACGTACGTAGTCACCGGTCAATTGATATCAACCATTAAGAATAGGCCAAGGATTATGACGCATGCGATGCCATAGCCTGTGGTATTGTATTCAAGTGTTTTGCGATAGGCTTTGCACGTGAACGTGATGCAAACAAAAAATATGGCACAAAGACATGTGACGATAATGATATCTAAACAACACATAGATGTCGATACAAAAGTACTTAATTTAAGCAGGGTTTTGTGGAGTTTAATGGCGGTGTCCGCACAGTCGCGGACACACTCCATTAGCTGCACAGATCTGCGTAATTCTGCCGAAATATCTGAGATTACGCCATAGCCGTCACAGCATCAGGCAGCTCGTTAGTGCAACAACAGTCTGTTTTGAAGAACGACTAGCACGTACTTCGTTACCTCACTCGTTCTGCAATTAACAGCTTGAACTGTTTTTTTTATCTTTTTGTTAATGCAACACAGATTTCTAACGACCCAAAAGGCGAGAAATTTCCTAAAATTGACACCTTACCGCAAGTTCCATGCACGTCTGAGAAGATCATACCGGCACACTAAACAATACGATTGATGATTAAATACAACAGAGATATAGACAAACTGATTCAAGTAGAATAATAATCTTTAAATAAACTTAGATTTTGGTCCAAGTTATCGTCGTGTATGTTCCCACTCACTCATCTGTTCACTTATGTCAAAATATATAAGATATTTCGGTCTATAATTAAAAGCATACCTGATTTTGAACGGTGGAAGTGAGCAGCTGCCTCTGAAGTTCGACAGGATTGCTCTCGAGGAGAATCGCCGCGAACTTCTTGGAGTCAGGCGTGGCGACGCACGGCGGACGCGAGGGTGTGTCCAGCGCAGAGTCCAGGCGACCCAGCGGAGTGCGAGGCGTGGGCGCGGGCGGGCTGGCGGCCGCCGCCGCCTCCAGCTGCGCGGCCCGCAGCAGCAGCGCGTCCCGCTCGGCACGCAAGCGGGACGTGTCGGCGCACGAGCCGCACGCGCCTTCAGTAAGGGCTCGCGCGAACGACTCCTCCACGGTGTCGACGGGTTGCCGGTCATCAAGTTCACCGCGTAGCTGTTCGGCTTCGTCACGTAGTCGCACTCCTTTTCTTTGGATGACATCGAGCAACGCCCACAGCTCGTCTTCGAGCGGGCGCGAGCGTGTGGCGGACGCGGATGCCGACGCTGACGAAGAGTGCGCGTCTTTTCCGCAGGAGGTTTCTGTGCTGAAGCCGGAATCCTGCACGGAAGGCTGCGGCTTGGCCCGCGCGGCATCTCCGGCGCCGGCGGCCAGCTTGCGACGCACGCGCACACCTGGCTCCCAGTCGCGACGTGTGCCGCTCGCAGGCGTCGACGGCGCCATCTTGGAGCGCAGGTTTGGGAATGTCTCGATGACGAGGTCGCGAAACTCAAGCAAAGCTCCGACTTCATTCTGGAGTTCCTAATAAATAGGAAATATTCATAAATAATAATCGGAAAATGTTTTCACCAAGCATTAATTAAATGGGATATTGGAATTATACGGCTCACAGTCGTAGCAAAAATATTTGTTTTGAATGCTAGTTGTGGCTAAATGGTTATTGCTTCCGACCCGAAACCATCATCTTAATGATGTCTGATAATGCAAAATCAGATAATCTGAGATGGCTGTATAAGATGGACGAACAAGACATCAGATCGTTACATGACTAACCTGTAGAGCGACGAGGGACTTAGCCTGCTCCGAGATGAGGTAGTGAAATGGTCCGGGTGGTGAGCGTAGTTGCAGACACTCCATGCCCGAGCCACCTGACCCGCCGCTGGCGCTGTCTGCACCGCCCGTCTGGAAACAACAACAACCAAGATGTAGAAATTGGTCATAATCAACTAACTACAAACCAAATTGTCTGATAGTATACAAGAAGTCAATCAGTACTTCAGACAAATAAACAATATCAAATGGTGAGGACAATATCTGCATGCCAGATGTCAGGTTTTCGCAAGATTACATTGGCTAAGACGAGTTAATATGCCAAATCTAAGGACTGTATTTTACCTTTAGCCAGCTAAAACGAGCATCACACAATACTGTAGCAATTTAGTAAATCACACAGCCATTAGCAGGCAGTTTTTTTTTAAAGGAACACAAGTAATGTCGCCGTGCGCCCCAGCGTAAAATTGCGTTATGGTCGAGTGCGCCCCGGACACAGTGTCCACAATTCACGACTCTCTTCCTTGGCGACCATTGTGTGCTGTTGCATTACAAAAACTCTATTGCTAAATCTCTTTAAATTGGTCATGCTTCCAACTAAACGTTATTAAGGTAGGTTCAACTTCTATAAAGTATTACGAATTAAAGTATTAAGAACCGGATTTAATGAATCGGTGTTTACAACCAGTTTATCGTGTGCGTTTGGGTCGTATCAAATCATCACCTCATGTGGACTGTCGATTTTTTTTGGCCCGATTTAAACCGAATTTACTAACGACCGATTGGGATCCATTACTGCTACAATTATTAATAATACTATAGCTGGCGCCCGCGGCTTCACCCGCGTGATGATAAAAGGTTATTCTATGTGTTATTCCAGACAATAATCTACCTATGTGCCAAATTTCATCAAGATCCTTTCAGTAGTTTTTTCGCGAAAGAGGATCAAACATACATCGATACTCACAAACTTTCGCGTTTATAATAATAGTAGGATTAGTAAGATTAAGTGTTAGCAAAAGCTAGCGCAAGACTCCTCCAAAACTCTTACGACTTAATTTGGCTTAATTTCTTACGAGTTTCTTATCCATCGGTTTCGGTCACAAGATCTAGCTTAGTAATCAGAAGTTTCGTAAACTTGATACTCAGATGCTCTACGATGCTTCTCAGTCTTTGCTAATGCTTGCAATTGACGTTTCAAACCTATATTGGAAACTTTACGATCATTAAAGCCACGATTAGGCTATAAGCAAAGTTAACAGTTTTATTAGTAGCTACGTACTGTATAAAAAAAACTGATTTTCGTATCGTGCTATTTTCGCAAAATTTAAATAGGAGCAGTTAACTCGTCTACTGGCCTGTGTAGTGCAAATTAATCCAGTTTAACTAACAACAATTAGCAACATGACTCGTAATTAATTAGTGTTACGACTTACGAGTAGTTACAACGCTTACCGAAACTACAGGAATGGAGTAAATCATTATAGTGCCTTTTCTAACTAACTATGATAAAAGTCAGTTTCTCTTGAAATACTGTGTACGAGCTCTTGCTTGCTAATACATGTGTTAAGTTTTGATGGAAGACAAAATGTTCTTACTGATTTTTTGATAAAATATTTATGGATTGTAAAAGGTGTTTACAATAAAACGGTCGAAAGTGTACTCAATTATAATTCAATAGTCACTTAACAATACCTTAGGTAAAAATGTTAGCCAACTAAATAAATGTGTGATGTAATCGTACATACTGGTATTCTAAGAAGAAGAAGAATGAAGCTGAATACTGGTATTTTACATGGAGATACTGCCAATGTGACCTCGACAAATCAGTTCGTATTGGGTAATACGATATCCCTTGGTAACTAACAAGTACCATTATCAAATACATCTGTATATATAAAAGAGAAAATCACTGACAGAATCATCACGAAGTCTCAGAATCTACAAGTGTTTAGGAGTCTCAAATTTTGCATGGGAGTTCCTTTTAGGTAGGAGGTAGGTGCTCATTTAGACGGGATTTTTCAAAATTTAATCAATCGGGAGAACGCGAATTCCCTTGCCTGGATTGTTTTAAAACTACTATGAATGCTTAAAATTCACGATGTACAAATTAGAAGCTGAGCAGTGGGCAAAACCGCTGGGCACAGCTAGAATAACATAAGCACTCCTCAAAAAAAGTCAATGTGTCTCAAAACGGTTTTGACACAGTTTAGTCAATATCTTACTAAACCATTATCAGTTTGATAGTGCTTATACTACATAACATACCAGGGAGAATGTCGATGTCGTTTTCAAAGTACTGGTAATGATGCAGTGTAGAATTTCAACACTATACATTCAGTTTGCGACATACCATTGTTATCGAAGTACGAAGAGATATTGTATCTCTTAGGATAAACAAACGTGCATCTGTAGATTCGGTAGACAGGCAGTATTTTTTTTCGAAATCATTAAATAACTTCCCCCGGTCTGGGCGGAGCAGAGGGGAGTGTCATACTTTTGTTGACTTTGACTTGTTCCTTCTTTTGCCGTATATATGTTTTGGGCCCACGGTATCTCTTTCGAACAACCCCCGATATGGCAGCAGGCTGGCAGTATTTTTGTCGATATCATAAATTTACTAAATCGAATACTTATGTATGTATGACACGTTCGCTTTTGTTACTGCAAACAATACGGACTCACGGAGTTCCACATTCAGTCGTTGTTATAATTGACAGCCTGTCCGAACTACTGCTTTCCTCGTTTTGTGTCAGTTGCTAAAAGGACATCTATCTGGTAGAATACAGAAACGGATATGACTGATATGTTGGACTAAAGACTGTTGTACTAACTTCGATAGGTCTAACATGTCTTTTTTTGCGGATAGGAAATCATCAAATAACTTCGTGCTCTCTGGGCGGAGCGGGGGAGGAGGGAGTGTCAGACTTGTATTGACTTAGACCCACCCATGTTCCTTCTATTGCCCTTTATGTTCCGGGGCCGCGGTATCTTTTTCGGACAACCCGCAACCCCGGGTCTAACATGTCCTTGATTAAACATTTATGTCCGTTGTCATATGATGAGCACTGAAGTTTAGTCATTTTAGATAACAACATGACACGTCTTCATCCGAAAACAAAATGGAACAGCTGGAAAGATAGATGAGTCACATATTATGAAGTTATCAATCTTTGAGTCAGCTTTGGGACTGTGTGAAACGAAGTAACTAAATAACTTTGGTTTCTATACAAGAATAAAGTTGAAAGTTGAATGAACTATCTCAACGGTGTCAATTGGGTTGGTCAGGACAATAACTTAGGCTTACTATGCTTTTACAATACCTAAGTGTCTGGTACCAAATTTGGAAAATAGCAGCCCGTTCTCTTAGCATTCGCAATGAATTGCGTTACTTGGATTCTAGAAAAGGAAAGTTAGCAGGTATGTATAAAATCGTTTCCGATAGTTCAATAGTTTTGAATAATTCTACGTCAATTAATGAAAACTAGTTATGTTATCTACTATGGCAGTACGGCACGATGTCGAGAAAGCGCGTAGTGGCGGTAATGGCCGGGCCTACAGACTGTTGACGAACGACAGCAACAATCGACGGTCTTTTCATTCAATGACACTACGTTTTGGCGGTTTCTTAGTTTCACTTTCTTTACAATTGCGTCAGAACAAGGCCGTGTCTACATCCACACCAGCTGGTATTATAATAGCAATTCACTAATGTGTTATGACATTAAGCTGGCGTTCGTGATTAGATGTTAGTGCCGGATCTGTCGATTGTTTATTTTCACCCGGCGAGACGTAACAATATGCAAATTATGGACGCGTGCACATGTACATAACATAATGACACTTTCATAAATGCGAGTAATGATGAGTATTTAGATTGCACACAGTCTTTAGTTTATACAATCACGACGGCACTGCCGATCGAATCAGCGCAAGATTTCACCATCTTCAATACATAAAATAAATCATGTGGTTTCAAATCTTCAATTTTCAACTCCTTGAAACAATTCAAACGAATGTGCGAATGCGTCATTGTCAAATTGAAGTACTCAAGCAAAGATTGATAAATCACGTAGAGCTGAAAGCGAAGACAATGAGTTTTTAAGTATCTTGTTGGCGAATACAACTGTTAGGAGTAAAAAAATATATAATCATCTATAAACAAAATATTGCATAATGAACGCAAAATATCACGTGTGGGGTCTCGGACCATGCTACTGAACAACTCCTGGTGTAAGAGTTCTTAATATTATTTCTTTCCATTCTTTAAAAAAGAACTTTGACTTTTGCCTGTATCGACTGTTCGTTTACAAATACTTAAACAACATAAAAACAGCCACACCGGGAATAACTACCTGCAGGTCATACAAATACTTTTATCGTGCGGGGATCGAACCTGCGACACGCAGCGCAGCAGTCGATCGCTCAGCAACTGCCCCGACCGTGACGTCAAAAATTAAAAGAAATATATTAATTCAATTGAAAACTTGTACTTTATAAAGGAACTGAAGCGATCAGCTGATCCAAGATATTTGACAAAACGAAAAAAAAAGAAAAATTAAGTCAGAAAAAAAGTTGTTCAGGTTCATGGTCTGAAACATTACACGAGGTCTTACATTTATTACGTTTCAACCTGTAAGATCATCTGGAATCTAGACTCTTCTATTATTACCTATTTCGGCTATGTAGACTTTCAGTCTATCAAAGGCCTGATTTTGTAAGTTCTTAGGAAAGCCTGAAACTGGTTTACTTACTGTAAAGATAAAATTAGTTTTCCACGGCCAATTACCATCTGACCTCTACAATTCAATTTAGTATTTGGAGAATCACAATGTCCTAAATTCTGAGAAAGGGTTACCAGATGTCCAACTTCTACAATTCGGTGTGGGAATGTTCGGGCACCATAGCAAAAGTGTAAAGTTCTACTAGATTTACCAACAATCGTTATAAATTTATAATTGTCGCGACAAGATATTCTAAAATTGGATTGTCATTGGTTTAAACAATGTTGCTGTAGGTAAGTTAGTAGATAATGATTAATTTTGCAATCTAGGTGCTATTCAAGGACAATCGCTTGTGAAGTACGCAGTAGGTGAGTTGAGTATTCAACATCTAAGGCATGACTGATATAATTCGGATAAAAAATAATACAATGGAAGATTTTTCTAGCATAGATGTTATTGTGATTTTTGAACAAATTTTTTGTGTAGATGCTCTGAGTCACATTGAATATTTTGTAGGTTTCTATAATTTCAATGTCCGTTCTTAGCTCTATCAAAATTTGACAATATCAAATGTTATTTTAGTATTTTCAAACTCAATGTTACACTGATAACAGTCTGATTTTTATTCTATCAATAGTTTTCCATGTTCGTGACAACGGGTATTGGCAACACAATCAGGTGTTCCATTATCAGTTGAGGAACAATCAGTGAACGTGATACATCACGTCCATACGTTTTACGAGACGAATTCGTTTCGATGGCCGCTCTACATGCGCGATGAATAACAACCAGCATTATCTTACCGTTAGCGTTAGCCACATTCTCGGGTACTTATTTTTTATTATCATTTCTATAACCACTTATTACATCTGTGTACTCGGCCAAACGTGACGAGTAATCTGCATCGATTAAAATAAATGTTACTATTACGAGTACTCAATTATTTTCGTCTGTGAATAGGGACAAGGATGGCACTCTGAACAATGAGGCGGAAAATTATTATAAGAGATCCGGTCGGTTCATTAGGTAATCGGTAAATGAGTGAGGCATTTCCTGCGTTTTTTATGTCATAGAAAATCATTGAGAACGGTTTCGAGGTAAGTAGTTTTAATGTTATTCGAATTAAACCGTACAACGTTTTTAATGATGAGAACTTGGATTAGGTAAGTAAGTGTGTAATAGAATTTGTAATGCAGATGACTGCCGAAGTGCGGACCTTCAAGACTCATCATCTACCTAGCTTTTTTCCAACTGGGGTCAGCTTCTAGTCCAACCGGATGCAGCTGAATAACACTATTATACATGGAGCGACTGCCTATCTGACTGCAACTACTGGGTAATACGATACTCCTTGGTAAAACTAGTTGTCAGACTTTCGGGACACTGACTATCTGTGACAACTGTCAAATGACAGCCGAGGGCTTAGTGCTTTTCGAGGCACGGTGAAAACTCGGCGTGTAACGGTGCTCATCCATCCACAACCCGACGTAGGCAAGCTCGGATTAACCTAAAGATCGACCCGAGCGGCTGCTATCATTTAGCCACGAGCTCCTCCGCGGACCTTCAATACTAAGAGGCACTTTAACAAAAAAAATATATTCGTGCTAAATGACATTTGCTTGGATGCCTTAGCACGATTGCAGCAGAGATTCACGAATCACGACTGTTCTGCAAGTGATGTAAGAGAAGCGAATCGATCAAGTGAACATGATCAAAATATCGATTCGATTATATCTACATGATCGATGTTTACCTTTCCATTATTGACGCAAAAACTCTGCGTGCCCTAATTTTCACTTTACATCGTTCAGTGAAAACCGCGGGTAATAATTTGCTAATCAATCAACCATAAAAGTTTTCAATGAAATCTTAACTTACCGCAAGTGATAGAAAGATAGTGAAACCTAAGATTTAAATAAGATAATCACAAACTTGTAAAAGTCATAACTGTATGTATGTGTATGAATAAAAAAACTTCAAAAATGAAAAATACTATCTTTGTCGTTGCCACCGACTTCTGAAGCTTAAATTATTGTTTCTTTTCACTACTTTAGTGTTTTTTGCAAAAAAACGTTTATATGTATTTCTTATACAAAATGGGTCCAAGTGTGCCTAAAAAATTGAAGAGTTTCCTAGATATCTCTATCACCAAATACTGACCTGATGATGACCATGGGACCACTTGGGGATGGAAAGTATACCCTTTCAAACAAAAAAATAATTGACAAAATCAATCTAGGTGTATTTGGGTAATCGGTGAACATACATAAAGGGACCAGAGTTGAATATATTTTGGTTTTAATTTCAACTCTATACATCCACGCGTTCCCGACACAGATCGACTTCAGGCAGACAAACAACAAAGTGATCCAATAAGGGTTCCGTTTTTTTTCCTTTAGAGGCTCGGAACCCTAAAAAAGATTCCAACTCCTTCTTTCTAGAAGTCGGTTAAAAAGATATTACACGTAGCGAGAGCTATTCACATTCACTGTGCGTTTACTCAGCCCACGGCGAAAGAAATTTTGAGGTGCTTAATTAGAAAGATTAACAGCAACGGTACATTTGGGCAATCTACGTGCCTCTGTGGAATATTAAGTTCTAATTTCATTAACGCACGCCCCGTTTGTTTTGAAGACAGTGCATCGTTTATTTCTGTACGATATTAAAGCTGATGGGAGGTAAACAGTTACATACACGTCAGTGTCGAACTGTTTCGTATGTTCTGAAAACTGAAGCATTTGATGTTGGATGAGTATGTAACATTCTTAAGCTGTGTGTGGTCGTTGCTTATGAATAAGGTCATCGCGTTTCTTTCTGGCTTCTGTTAGCGTTGCACCTTTTAAACAACTATTAGGTGCTTAAAAGGTGATATCAGATGGAAGGAAAGCATTTTCTACGAGTGATAAGATCTTCGGAAACTTTGTTTCCCCTTGGAACAGATACACCGTAATGCAGATTTTCGGTTGCGGTTGCGTTTACTTCAGCTTTCAAAGTCATTGTACGAAAGTCCCCAAAGTTGCTCGAGGGATTGGTAAATTGTAAGGCATTTCTTTCGATATAATTTTCAATTTTCATATTTTGTTATTAACCAATTCCAAAAAAGAGGAGTTTGCAAATACGTCGGAATGTTTCTTTTATGTATGTTCCCCAATTTCGGGGAACATACATAGAAGAAAGATACGCCTGGACGGATTTGGAAACTCCTTTTTTTTGTTTGAAAGGTTATACAAAAAAAAACCAAAAGGCGAAAAGCTTTAGCTTTTCGGAAGTAACAAATAGTGAATTAAACGAACCAAAGTCACCCACTTTTGACGCATTATGGTGTTTTTTTTAAGTAGGCTTTTTTTACTCTTCATTTCTTTTTGGTTTAATTACAAATTGATTATACCAGCCTGTACATTCAATTAAGTAGGTTTTGGAAAAGTTTATTCATTTTGACATTAGTAAGTATCTGGATTCCTTTCTAGAAAACATGATCACACTGTCTGGTGGGCTTATAATATGAATAATTACATTGCTTCACATGTACAACCTTTTGTATTTTAATACGTGCCTCAAGTATCTTCATATCGATTACGAATGCTCACGACTTCGAAACCACATCAACCATTCCCAATACATAATGTGTATAAAAACACATGTAGGTAGTATATCTAGAACATTTGTCGTACAAACGAGATATTAGGAACATTTGTGGTCCCACGTTTTTACACAATCTACAGACTTCTTCACGTAATTGTCAAATACATAACTATGTACAATGTTACGTGTTTTGTCGACAATTTACGGCGAACTGAGAAACGTTCTGTGCTTTTAAATTGTAGAAGCAATAAAAATGGACATAAAATTAAGTTTAATTTATATGAATTAGTTATTGTTTCGTTTTTGTGTAGCCCACATAATACGAACAGGTCATGAAGTTATACTAAGGCCAGAAGGGTTTTCTGCGCCCGCTGATTTTATACTGAACTTGGTAAATGTTTTTTTTTTTGGGAATGGGAAATCACCAAATAATTTCCCCCGCTCTGGGCGGAGCGGGGTGAGTGTCAGTCTTTTCTGACTAAAACCCAGCCATGTTCCTTCTTTTGCCATTTGTGTTCCGGGGCCGCGGTATCTCTTTCAAACTACTCGCAACGCCAGCAGGCCCCTCTGTTGGTAAACGCTTGATTCGTTTTTTCATGAAATAATTATGTTGAGAAGCAAGTTTTCTGTATGATCATGACTGAGAAGTATTGCTGCAAGTACATTAATAAACCAATTCATGTGTTGATTACTGCAACTTTAAATGAAGCGGTTAGTACAGCTTCATAAACCGCTTGATAGCAACCAGTATAAATAAACAGGGAAAACGTCATGAATTGTTATAAAGGAGATTCCATAACACAAATTGACGTGTTTCCTTGGAATTCATAATGTAAGCAAGTTTACACCGCACCACCAACACGCTCATGGAGAAAGCGACTATTGTTACAAAACCTACAAATACTAAAAACATGATAAATGAAAATATTAAATCAACACAAATACTTTCGAACTTAAATTAACAGGTTTGTATTCAGATCATTCCAATACTTCTAAAACAATAACAGTATTTAGGTCGCATTGAAAGAAATCCATTCATGTCGTTGCCAACTATAAATATAGAAAGCCTTTTATGGAACCTGTAATTACGCAAGTCCGAACTCAGAAAGGAGACACTATTTGCATGAATACAAGACAAACTCTTTGAACATAAAACAGAAAAAGTTTGCCCGAAGTAGAGAGGTGACAAGCATTTTGCACCTGGGAAAACATTGTACCGTTGATGCAGAACCAACACAGCTTGCAAAACATACAATACAGCAGAAATTGGCAAGTAATATTGCATGTGACATTACAAATAGGAGGGGCAACTGAGAACATGGTGATCTGTGACATAATATTCGCAAAATGATGTAGACACTTTCGTAATAGCATTTTATTTGATTTGATTTCACACCAGTTAGAATCAGACACATCACACTGCCCGGTCTGGTAACTCAACCGGTAAATTATTAAAATTTGCTCTTCGCAAAAATGAAACCGTGCACACTATCGTATTCATTGTCCTATTTAGAGAGGTAAATGTAAACCGCATTTGTGCACGCGTACCTACCTACCTACATACATACGAATGCAAATGTCTGCGCTACACCTAAATTCAGCGTTCACGTTCATTGACGAAACGCAATTTTATGTACAAACGAAGTTATTCATTGCATTTTGAAGCTAGAAATCGTTATTATTATCTGCCTAGTCTTTGGCACATTGTATATTGTATAGATGAAGCAACTGCTTATATTTTAGTTTTATTTAATTATCGAATGTAACACCATTATAATATTTTTTTAATGAATGTATTTGTTATTTGGTTCCATTTGTATCTAATAATATTTTATTTATTTAATGTGTAAGTAATAATAGTTGAATGTGTTTACAATGGGCTATGCCTGCAATATTTTTTTATCTGACCCCAGTTAGAACTGGGTTTTTACGAGACTCTTTGGTAAGACTTTCGGGCCACTGTGATGACCTGTAATGACTGTTAAAGATCTCAAAATGACAGCTGCCTGGTACCAACGGCCTAACTTATGTGGCTCAGAAAGACCTATATACCGTGTGGCTCAGAAAGCATAAAGTGCTTTCTGAGCCACACGGTATATAGGTAATGTTCACTCATCCACGGACCAACTTAGGCAATCCACCCGAACGGCTTATTTAGCTACGAGCTCAGTGAAAACATCTTTAAATAGGTTTTATTGATGCAGTCCATTAAAGTACCTAGCAGATTTTCTTGTAAATATTTTGCGCTCACTTTGGTCATGGAGCAAGTATTTGGATTTGAAATACTACATGTTAAAACAATAAACTCTATTCATCAGCATTGTAATTTATTTGTAAAGTGAAGCCACAAAAGTCCTTTATTGTATACAAAGAGGTTTTAATAAACGAAGTTGGCTTCGACTTTGCAAATTGGATCTATAAGTGGTACGCTAACAATACAAAATATAAGACGATTTAAATAAGAAAGATCGAGGTACCCAAATGGAAGAAACAAGATAGCTGCTAAGTCATTTCATGAAAAAAACACTTGTTATACGACCATATAATTTGCAATGCCATATTTTGCGTGTCGTATGTATGAAAAATTACGTTAGAACACGCGATTAATAATAAGCGTAAATCATCAAATGGCAAGTACAAAAAATAGGACAAACGTAGGTATGATAACCGAGTGTGCGGATAAAAAAATACAAACAAATTATGAAGAAGGTAGCAAACTAAGAAAGACAAAAAAATAGAATCATAAATATAAAGGAAAGCCCTGATAACCCCAAATATAAGACCTACTTAGTTTAATACATTCAGTATAATTTCGGTTATTTATTAATATTCAGAATTCGAAATATTGAACATTATTGTGTCACAAGAATTGACTAAATTTATCATTTCGGTGACACAGTTACCGGAACCTATTGTTGAATCAGCATTATTATTCTAGATTCTGCATGAATAATAAAATTATTACCTAAAATACATACTTACATAGTAAACAGGACAAGTGTCGACAAATATCAGGACAAAAGTGCGTGCCTAATATTTTTGTGTCAGCTCGGATCTTAAATTTGTAAACGCACCCACGCGCACGATACAGGAGAAACTTCCTAGGGTGGGGCAAAGCTTTTTTTTTAAAGTTTACACTGTGTCGGATTAACCACCTATAAGCAAGAGTCTCAATTGCTAAGAGTCCCGCGTGTTCAAACCAGCCCACTTCCATTTTATGCGTCTTTTTTTAAGGTACTTTAACCTACTACAATGGATAACCGGACAATGCCTCAATATCTAAAGCTACACAACAATAACTATATTTTCAACTTAATTCTAAAAGTAAGCACCCCGCAATATATTATTTGGGATGGAAATCCCCCTCTGATAAACTTTCTATGGGCCCCACGCTCGCTTAATACAACACTGAGTTTACACATCTACTTTTTTTGCATACAAGAATGGTGACAACCACATTCGAACATGGTAAGTAAACTTCGTTAGACATTCAATGAAACGAGACAAGAAAGAACAACTGTATCGAGTAATAAGAAACAGATCGAACGGATTCCAGGTTGCAGACGAAAAAAAAAGTTGATTAATGAACAAAAAATCCGAGGTTAACAAACAAATAAATTGTTGTGAAAAGTGAGTAGATTGTAGGTACACCTTTAGCAACATCAGTGGATTACAGCAATTACTGTGTTATTAATTACTTTGCATTATTTTACGACTCTAGTAATAACTGGGATGATAGTTTTATTGCATTGAAAAACCTTGAACTCTGTGTTCATATAAATAATTATTCTGTCTAAAGGAATATGCTTCAACATTTTCAATCAAAGTTTCTTAATTATTCTTCAGTGTTTGTATCCTAGCTTAGTCTTTCAAGCTGTGGCATTTGACATCGTAAACTTTGTAAATACCCAAGAAAATTGACGATAGCAACCGTGTCTAAACTAGACGTTGGCAAACTGTTGACACTTGCCAGTAAATAAAACAAAACAAGCGAGGAGCAACGTGATCCAATCAACCGTTGCGTGCTTTCACTCTCTGCCTTGCTCGCTCCATTTTAGGGTTAATTTTCGATATTATGAGACCTCGAGATCCGTTGCAATCGATTTCACTATCGATATCTACTCGTACATGATCCTCATCAACTTTTTGTTGCGACAGCTTATGATGAGCCAAACAAAAAGTAGCTTAGATAACAAAGCAACAAAAAATGTAAGAAGACACACAGATTTGTATACTATGGTAATTTGAAACAGATTTTCTTCATGACGGAGTAACGGTGTTAATAGAGGAAGAGTGAATATAGAGTGAGATGTATCTTAATTGTTTTAACGTTAATGAGGAAGCGTTGTGTAAAAGGAAATGGGGCGACCTATCAAATGAATGAATGTTTCTTACATTTAACTTTAAACCTTGAGAATGAATATAATCATGCTAGTGAGTTTATTCAATAAGCGGACGAGCATACTTCAAGTTCATGTTTTGCATATTAGGCACATTAGTCACACATTTGACTTTGAAAGGAAGCTTTCTGACAGCAATTTTTAATTTATAGTCAGTTTTGTAACTTATCATGTACAGTCAGCAAAAGAGGAATGTAACCAGACTCGTCAAATTCAGTTGAATTTTCTTTAGAACCCGATGTAAGTCTTTAACTGAAATTTAATATGTTTACGTAACTGTTTAGCTTCTATCAAATAAATTTAACTTTATTCGAAAACATTCACAGATTTTTAAGGAAATTTCAACTGTATCTGACGAGCCAGGTTAGTTTTCTCCTTCGCTGACTGTACAGTATGCAATTGAAAACTGTTCGAACAAGTGCAACAGAAAAAGTTATAAGTTTTAAAATTAATTACTGCATTACCTCAAAAGTGCATATTAAACATTATGCATGCATGTGTTGATAGGCGTTAATTAAAATGAATAACAATAGGAATTCTTGACGTAAATTGTCTGAGATTTAAATTGAATGAACATAGGAACTTTGATTTCTCTTTGGTAGGATTTTTCTTTTTACTTGTTGATTCTTTATCGGTTGTCAACTCGTATTATGATAACAATTCATAACTGTTTTAGCTGTCCTACAATTAACATATTTCAATGACAACAAACCCAGACATGTCTAACAAAAGGGTGCATCATCAAATATGAACCCTAACATAACACACAAAGCTTGTAACAATACGATAAAGCGAACTCAGAGTATTAAATTATACATGTATGTATTTTTGTTGGAAACTAGTGCACGCATACGGAAAAGGCCCGCATGCCGGTGAACAGCCAAGCGTGGTCGAGCACCGCCCAATCGCCCACAATCCACAATGCGTGAAAACAAACCGGTGCAAGCTGCCATTGAAAAAAAAACACAATTGCATGCTAAGGGACAAATTTTAACGTATTTCCTTCACGGATCTAATCAAATCATTGCGCGGCAATAATTGTATCGATCGAATAACCGTGTTTACCCGTCTTAACTACAACAGCATTTTCCCAATTATATTGGGATCGGTTTTCAGTCTAACCGGATGCCGCTGAATACCAGTATTTTACAAGGAACGACTGCCTATCGAACCTCTACAACCCAGTTAGTACTGAGTTATACCCCTTGGTAAGACAGGTTGACTTTCGGGACATTGACTATCTGTAAAGACTGTCAAAGATCTACAAATGACAGCCGGGACCAACAGCTTAACGTGCTTACCGAGGCACGGAGAAAACTCGGTATGTAAAGGGTGCTCAACCCATCTACAGACCGACCTAAGCAAGCGCCGCTTAACCTTAAGATCTACCCGAGGGGCTGCTATTATTTAGCGACGAGCTCCACTCTCAACAGCAACAGCAACAGAAAATAAATAAAATGCATAGTTTCATATAAAAGAGAGTCCATTCCCATAGCTGACAACTCAATTCTACCAATATCGAAATCATTCTTCGTGTTTTTCTCGAATCCAATTAAATTAAGACTTTAATAGTGAGTACACAATAGTGACACTCGAGGCAGAGATAAGAAACCCAAGTAATATTGACAAGACAAACGCTAGATACGTTTTTACCAATAATCCCATTGGCAATAATAACTTGAACAATGCAATTGACACATACAATCATTTCGTACGACGAGTTTGCAAAATAAACCATTCAGTTCACATAATGACGCAAACATCGAGTTCAATCATTGCATTAATTATCAAACAACCCTTTGTGAGCTATATAACAATAAGGACTAGTCCATAGTTTTTGTGGTCATTCAGCCTATGAGAACACCACGGTTCATAGGTCAACTGTGCTGTGTAATAATGAAAATGTTCAAGCTATTCTGCAACCGGGGTTGCGGGTTGTTCGAAAGAGATACCGCGGCCCCGGAACGTAAAGGGCAATAGAAGGGACATGGGTGGGTTTTAGTCAGTCCAAGTCTGACACTCCCCCCGCTCCGCCCAGAGCGGGGGAAGTTATTTGATGAATTAACACCCCCAAAAAAAAGCTATCTTTGCATTACAAGCTTTGAAAAGACAGTTCTTTATCAAATGGCCGGATTGATAGATCCGGATCTACACTAAGTCACAATTCCTCTTCTTGGTGTATCGATGACAATCTAAATTGAATCAGGCCAAAATTTGGCGACGACTTTGTGCGTTCTCAGTTGCATCCATCAAAATCAAAATCAAAAGTCATTTATTCAAATTAGGCTGATAATCAGCACTTTTTGAACGTCAGATTACAAGAGACAGTCCCACAAAAACGCCCTGCCCTTCGCCACTTCCTAGTGTTTTAGCTGGGAAGAACTACAACTCCTGTAATATCCACACTTGATAGACATATTTCCTTGGATACCGTTAGGACTAGGTGAAAGATGCAAAAAAGGAGGTGTTTGATGAGATGACGAGTAATACGAGAAGAAGAGAGTGGGAGAAGAAGACATGCTGCGCTAACCCCAAATGCATTGGAAGAAGGGCAAGAGAATGATGATGACCGTTTTATTTTCTAAATCTGTTTCCTTCTCTTTATTTATTCCAAATGTTACTACCATCCGCAGCAATACCAGCACTAAAGTATTCCTAATAGCCACGATGTTATTTCTAAACTAATCGCCTCTTATTGAACACTCGACCCCTCACGTACGCAAAATATCGACGCACGTGCGCGTACACATATGGCCTCCACAGACTATGTGCAATCTAATTAGGCTCATAATCTTGATAATCTTCAGTCCAGCCATGTCATCCTTATTGACATTTAAAGGTCGGGTTGTGCAGCTGTCCCATAAATTGTAGGAACTATGTAACTGTCGCACCTGCGATCGGAGGAAGAAAGGTCTGATATAAAACAAATGGCTTTTAAGTACATATTCTATGACAGTCTGTACTGAAGGGCAGAATTATAGCCGAAAATCTAAAACAAAAAATGAATCCTATTTTAACTCATCATTTAGTCCTATCTCCTTCAAATCATTCACCACACAATCCATCTATACATTTAAAGTGATACATAATATACGTTCGGTTCTGTCTGGAAAGTCTCATAATATCTACAGCAGTTGCGGCTAAATAATACAATGTTGACTCGACTAAAATTGCAATGTCAAACTTTCCATTTCACAATGTTGAACAAAAGAACATAGTTTGTGTTTATATACAAGCAATAAATTAGTAGAATTGACTCGTAGGATGTTGTGCCATACATGGCTGTGTTTAGCGGCTCATTCACGACTCATTGTTTCAGAGGTAGCGTGGGTGCATGATTGTTGCACCCACCATCTATTCCGAATGGCTGATGAATTGCAACGTGCGAAACGTATTTATCCCAATCAATCTCGTACGGTGGAACGGATGCGTTTCAACCAAGTAAACATTGGATAAAAGTTTCTAATTGCAGTCACGATTCGGTAAGTTGCTGAAATGTTTAATTATGTGGAACGAAATTATTGAAATCCGTACAGATTCCGTATGAGATATGTAATGAGAAATGCATGAAGGTTATGAAAGGAATGGAAACAGTATGTTAATCTAGATTTAAATTATATGCGTAACAGGAGCCAAACAATAATTATGAGCAGATAACGCAAAAGCAGCCAGGTGCGCTAACAAACGAATAGGCGCGCCGAAGTTACGGCCAAGTGTCTGCCGCAACTCGACCTAGTGCGTCATTCATTAGACACATTATAACGCCTGTAATAAAACCACTAATACCATACCGATCCACATGAAAGGACACACCAAAACAAGAGATCGTTAAACATTTTGTAACTAGATTATATTAAACACGACTAATAATTGTTGGAACGTTTCACCACATTCATTATTATTTTTCACAATGGCTCGAAACACGTATCAATTACTAAAATTACACGAAATATAGGTGGTATATTTGTGGTTAATTATTGTTACGATGTTTACAATTGATTACATACTGGTGTTCCGTGCAACTCAGTATGCAAATGAAATGAAAGGGTTACTGTCCGTGAGTTATTCAATAATTGTTATCAAACATGTTTCAAAACTTAACGGGTAGCATTCGGTATTGGTAACTTTTTTATGTACAACATCACCATAACGAGTTGGAATATTAAAAAAATATCGTTCTAATAGCTGTCTATATAATCAAAGCATGTAAATTAAGAGTCGTTTATCAAAAAAAGCAACAAATTATTCAAATTGATCGATTGTATTTTATATTATTCATAATGACAATAGCATATATTACTGCTAACTTAACGGGACATAAGACGCCGTTGATGCACTTGTAAAACAAGCTTAATTAATTATTTATGTAATTATAATTCCTAATGCAATGTTTTATATTATGTATTGCAAAAATTCTTAATTTAGCTGCTTGGTTTCAATTCAATGAATGGAATTTGTGTGTGATAAGTATTTGTGTCAGAATTGCAGCAAGCGTTCGCATTATTATCATGTTTAAAAAATGTGCACTATGCAATATTTAATGTACTCCAATTTAGTCTTCCAGCAAGAAATTGGCACGAAATTATTTGCAAACAGCACTAAACAAAAACGAAACGTTTACCTTTTTTAGGCATAAACAACTGAAAATCTAAAGAGAAAGTAATTGAAATGGCGTAGACATAGAAGATTAAAACAACATTAGCGTTTTTACTTAAGTCCCAGATAATATTATATCTGAAAATGTTGTGAAACAGCTATTCGCTACGAAGAAACTCATACCAAAAGCGGTTCTATTGTTTGAAGACAGAGAAGGCTTAATATACGTGCCGAAGCTTTGTCCAACATAATGAAATGTTTGACATAAGTTAGATTATGTCTACCCATGTCAAGCTAAGTTTAACAACAGGATCGTTTTGTATTCATAGATTTTCTTATAAGTACGTACCTTTAAATCGAAGTCACAACGAATTTCACTACACTTCACATCAACATTGACATAAGTAAATATCTCTACTGCCACGAAATACTGATAAAAACGTTTGGTAATAATCTTATCGCTCCAATAGACGATTTGATTTGAAATCTACTTATACCAAGTATAAAGGATATGATTTTTTGTCATAACTTCTTTGAAGATCAACAGCTGCGAGTGATAAATAATAATACCAGCCTATAACTGCCCCACTGCTGGGCAAAGGTATCTTCTCATACAAAGAAGGCGCGAGTCTTGATCACCACGCTTGCTTAAGACGAATTGGCGATTTCAGACTTATATCATTACAAGTCCAGCTTTCCTCCTCCTTCACCGATGTCTGTGATGTCAAGATAAACTTTAGAAAGTACATATGAATTGAAAAAGTCACATTAGTACTTACGACTGATAGACGTAAATTGAATAGTGGGGTATTAGAAAACTAACAAAATGCAACTTCCGTTCTTGGCAATCTCTATCATATAAAACATAATCGAACCAGTAAATTACGGAAAGAAAAACATACTGAATATTGTGGAAATACTGTCACTTTCATCCGATCATCGATCAGTCTAGAACCTAGATGTTTCCTAGTCAATCATCGCAGAATAAATAACATTGGTCATACCATTGAAAAGCACTTCACGGAACAATAATAGCAAAGATTGCATGATTTGCGATAAAATGAAATATTTCCAGTTTAGAGCCCAACGCATTTACACATTCTAATCAGCACAAGGCCAACAGGGCAATATTACGGATATTGACCTAAACCTGACCAAGTTGAATGCACAAGAATTTATGAACCAATAAAATATTTTGTTTAAACAAAGAAAAACAAGAATTGAGGAAACTACGACGTAAGTTATACGACGAGACGTATGTTACTTAACGCCTAGATACTGATCGTTCACAGTAAAGTATTGTGTGTAGTGTGAAACATTAGTTTATTGCACGAACGAAAAGCGCTCACAGTTGCACTCGGCCGAGATAACACCAATTGGTGTAATTGATGTTAGATGTCGGGGAACGACTCGTAAGTGCCGGCAACATACGCACCCAACTGTATATGTATGATTCATTAAATGTACTACTTAAAGAGATGCTTCTAATGGCTCAGCTATCTGTCCGTCCCCAGTCTTAGCACCTATTCAAATGAAGATAAAGCCATTTAACATGATTGATAACCTTATTTATTGCTTTCGTATTAATTTAAGTGCTTTACTTTGATATCGGGAGTACATAACATGTCATATTTTTTATATATATTTGCTTTCCTAGAGACAATACAAATCGTGCGTCGAGTGTTAACTGTTTTCTTCATTTGCTTGGCCAATGAGTCAATGTAACTGGTATTTTAATGTATAATTGCTACATTTAGTGCATTAGCGTCAGCTGTACAGTTGCAGTGGCACGCTTAAGTCTCTTTAACGGAACTAATGAGACCGGCCCCTCAGTCACCCAGGCCACTGCCTTTTCCGTCAGCTATTTGTGTCACTCTGATCCTGTACTAGATGTGTCTTCAAGTGGCATAACGGAGCCTTTTTCACACCCTGCAGCAATTTGTACTTCATAAAAAACAGCAGAAAAGTTATGGATAAAAAATCCAAGGCAAGGTTTCTCTTGCAATATAAAAGATAAACGATATCGCTTTCGGCACATTCAAGCGGGTCGGCTTGTGTCGGCAGTCTAAGTAAGAACTTTGATAACACATGGCCGGGAGTCTAGAGAGCTTAAGTGTGGGCGCGAACAATGCAGTGAATCATCCCAGCTGTGAATGAAGTGTGTTCGACAATGGGTCGGTGCTCCCGAAACAGAAATAGACGTTGTTGCATCGCTTTAACTGTTTCAACACGCTAGATGTTTCAGGTGAAGCCAAGTATACAAACTTAGAACACCGTGTTTGGTTGTTACTTAAAAATAACTCAAGGAGAAGAGACTATAAACGTTTTATGAGCTTGCGACCTGACGCGTCCATGTGCACGTAAGGAGAAGATAATGACTTCTCATGTTGTCTTAAGCTACAAAGTATCTTATAAAGAATTCCTTTGCCCTATAATCTTTAAACAAGCCTGTTTTTGTTGTAAAAGAAACAATTCATATAATGACACAGAGTCTCATCATTCGCCAAGGGGGTCGTTTTCCAATTAAATCTAACAGTTCTTATTTGTCTGACCATAAACATAACGAGCGTTGTGGAACGGCATTATCGTATAAACAAGGAAACATCCACGACCGGCGCCATGGTCGGTTATCTGGGTCGACTTTAAACTTTTTACCATAATTCTTTCACCTCCCACAACCGCCGTACGTTTATTTACTCCAGAACAAATTTAATCAGATCCAGTAAAATTCAACGTAATTACATCTGTTTTCTTTTCTGCTGAATGTAAATAGTGTTGTGTTGGACTATGATCGACGTGATCTACCTTTATGTTGAAAGTGTGCATATATTACAACATAAGCTTCTAGGAAGTCTTAGATATCTATCATATATCTTAGTGACACTTCAAAGCATGACAATCGATTGTTCTGAGAGTGGGGCACTTTCACCTCAGCCTTGGCTCACGCCTCTTAATTTAAAATCCTATGTAATTCATTTCGTTATCGGTAGAGCGGATTAAAATCGTACTGCACAATAAATAATTCACATGCACGACACGTTTCGTAAAAGGTTACACGAAACTCTATGATATCGTCAGTCAACACTTTCTATCGTCAACGTGTTTGATGGGTTTAATCCATGACTCATAGAATGTCAATTTATCGGACTATCGCTGTTGATAAGTAGAGATAATGGAGTGATGCAACTTTAATATTATAATTAACCGTGAACTCTAAAATAAGAGATTATATAATCAGGAAATCGCCCACTTCTACGTGAAACTTTCCGTTTTGTTTCTTGTTATAATAAATCTGCTTGTTTTAAATTGTTCCATTAACGGCGTTGCCAAACCAGCTTAGTGTCTCATTAAGATTAAATAAAAATTTAGAGGTTTCGAGAGCAAAATAAAATGGCGACGAAATATAACAAAGTGAAGGCCAAAAGTAAAGCTGTCCAATTTCTAAGAAATGGGATTTGGAGATAAAATATTTCATAGTCCCATATATTCTGGTTAAGAAGAATTTTCAAGTAAAGAATGAGATAAGCAAAATTTTCATTTCAGTGCGCCGCTGATATACTGAATGAGTGGTGGATTTGACGAATGGTGTGTTTAATGGATCCTGTCTAACCTGATCTCACGAAACTCACTATTTTTGGGTGATATTTCGAAAGGATCGGATTAATGTTACATTTTTAGATTTAAGCGCGATAAAAGTGTTTTTGACGGCACGGTTGGCGCAGTGGTCGAGCGATCAACTGCTGCGCTGCGTGTCGCGGGTTCGATCCCCGCACGGAACAAATATTTGTCTGACCTACAGATAGTCGTTTAGAGTCTGGCTGTTTGTGTATGTGAGTTTAAATGTTGTAAACGCACCCACGATACAAGAGAAATTCTTAGTGTGAGGTAACGTTTTTTTTTTAAACTTGCTTGGCCCGTAATAATCTCCGTCACAAGTTCTGGGTTCGATTCCCAGGTCAGGCAGTATTATTTTTATCAGGAATTTGTCATAAGCAGCGACGGAATCTTGATGTGTACTAAGGTGTGTTGTTGACAATAGACTATTCCTCTATTACTATCAGGGTCACCTCTGCCCAACCCTTTCGGGATTACAGGCATGATGTTCTGTTTAAGATTTAATTCTACTTGTATTTAGTCCTGTGTAAGCCTTTCATATCGATTTTGTATGCCGTCCAGCTAATCGCTTAAAGGGTCAGTAAACTTGTATGGTAAAACTTTACACAATACAGTACCGGCTTTTCAATGAGTCATCAGCGTGTATGTTTAACATTACCAGGCTGGTTGAGACGGCAGGAAGAAACATAGGTGAAGGTATTACGTAGTCTTATTAGCATTTGGACTGTCTTTATTTATTTGATTAAAGGACATTTATAATCACAATGCGTATGTCAGTCCCATCGTATCCTAAACAAGCATGGCTGAGCAGATACTTCGCATCATCGCAATTTGATCGAGATAAGATCTTAAGGAGTGGGCTTACTTCAAGTTTGTTCAACCCGAAGACCCTAAACAGTTAATTTATTCTAGTCTAGACTAGACCTGTGTCGTTTTTTGCGGCTGGGTAATCAACAAATAACTTCCCCCGCTCTGGGCAGAGGGTGTCAGACTTGTACTGACTAAAACCCACCCATGTTTCTTCTATTGCCCTTTATGTTCCGGGGCCGCGGTACCTCTTTCGAACAACCCGCCACCTACTGTGTCTGGACTAGAATAAATCTATCAGTTGTACTGTCTTGAGCAACAGAACGTCAAGAGTTGTTTGTTGACTTGAGTCTTGTGTTTCTTCGCGTTAACTAGTTATTCGCCCCGACCCAGATGTTTATTTTTTATTCCGACTTTTAATTTTTATTCGCAGAAGCAAAATACCTACAAGACAAATGAGGCAACTAGAATATAAATTCATAACTGTTGCTTCCCTTATGTGCGCATAGCTTATGCGCACATGAAAGTGTACAATGGAACGGCCAAACGCCCGTTAAACTTAAAACGAGACCTCACAGCTTCATCATATAGCTTAGATGAAGTGATATCACAGGCCAAGCAAGCATTTCTCTACGCGCTAATTAATGTGCACGACGAAATCCGATAATGCGGTATCATGTGGCAATATGTCACTCGAAACGACATCAGGCGAGGCGCGGCCGTCCGACCCGACCAGCTCTGGTTTCTTGTGGTTCAATAATGTCTTGTTTCATAAAGTAATACCAGTATCGACTTTCTGTTGTCTTCCCCGAGCTATGATTCATGTTTTAATTAATCTAACGGCCGGTGCAACGATTCGCTTCGGACGATGCAATAGAAACCTTCCTTTAATAAAAACTATATTTGACACAGATCACGTTCGTGTTCCAAATACATAATGAAGAGTTTTTTGCACTAGCCAACTATATGAAGCAAACAAAGCTTGAATATTCTTGACCTTGTTCATAATGTAGGACTAGGAACCAGAGACAGAACAGTCGCTCTATTAGTTAGTTATTGAAGACATTACTCGTTTTAAAGTTTATTACGAAATTAAATCCGATTGAACAGTTCACATAATTCTGTGGTGGAAGGCGGAAACAGCGGCGGAAGCGGCGTCACGGTCCACGGCGCGCGCGCACACTATGAAGTGACGTCATCGACGGGGACCCAGCTGGATGTTACAATAGATTCCAAACAGGTTTTGTTTGATTAACAACATTATTCATTTTCGTGACCGAAAGTGGCAGTGAGGACAGTGGGTTTATGGAGAATGGCATACTTGGATTTTTCAACCTCAACGAGTGAGATAGAAACTAGAATTCTAGCACACACTAAATCGAACTGAACCGGTGCAATGACCACCAACTGTAATTGGAAGTATGAAAGGTCAAGTTTATTATAAGCTCACATATGTAAAGGTCAACACTGTTATGACGACTATGACAAAAAAAAGATGGCGCACAGTAATAAGCTCATAAAATTTTCATAACAAAAATTCCAAAGAGTTATTAAAACTATTTGATAAACAAAACACCTTCAATTTAGAACAGCGACAATTGAGAACAATAAAAGACAACGGAAACACCGAAACCTTACGCCAAAATTGGAACAAAGAAGGCTGAATAAAATAACAATCCGTTTTAATATAAAGCTGAAAATATCCAGTTGAATTGAAATCAGATACATGATACTTTTAGTTCTCCTTTATCGAATGACAGCCGTATCATGTGACATTTCAAGGCGATTACATTTTTGATACTAGACAGATAAAAAATTCTGTTAAGTATTTTGTAAATATAAGTTTGATAACGTATTTGAGATGCGTTTGATAAATATCATATTTTGATATCAGATGAACACTGTATCGAATTATAGTCAATAAGTTGAACTATAAAAACGTGAACAGACGGACAGTCTTTTAATTTTTTGCATCCGGAATTATGTCCCGTAACGTCCGCCGATGTCATCCGTTGTTTTATGTGATTGTAAAAACGGATTTTAAAAAAAGCACTACGACAAAAAATTGTTTTGACGAATGTTCTGGGCGAATGATAGTTGGGGCGTGACGTGACGTAAGGCAAATGGTTGAACCAATTAATTAATAAAACCATAGGAAAGGGTATTACAATGACTTAGGAACTTGAGCGTTTCTGTATTTTCTTTTTAATTGCGCAAAAACAATGAAATAAAGAAAAATAATTTATTTGACTAGGACAGTCCTGTACGAGATCAAAAAACGTGGTTCTGTAAAATTAAAAACGAAAATGTTATCGGTGTGCTGAACTGTTAAAACAATTATCAATAGGTGATTAAAGACCCAGGGTCGAAATAAGATAAGAATATCGACTAATCTTACTAGATTACGACCATTTTCCCATTCATGAAATAATTGTATTATTTTTTAATAAATAAGAAAAGAATACGTATTTTTTCTCAGTTATATCGGATGTCCAGTCAGTACACATATACAGCAAACAGGTTTCGCAACTCAGTCAATTTAGATTCTAGTATCATCTCAATGTCGGCCCAAGTAAACATCGTCAAAGAGTTTCATAGAGTTTTTTCCTCACCAAGTCTACCTAAAACCCGCTTGCACATCCCGCATAGTGAGAGATAGCGTGATCTGAATAAATAACATTACTTGCATTAAATGGCCTTACCTTACATAATTATGAACTGACAGTACCTACTGGCATATTATAAACTGCTCTAGGTACACGAAAAACTAGCAATACCCTGTATCCATATCGATTTAAGCATGAAATCCGATTCTATTCCAAATGACCAAAAGTAAGCAGGATTCAAATTGTTTTTTTTTTTTGTAACCAGCTAATTATGCACAAACAGATGCTTTCTCGCGATTTCTTACTAGAAAAAAAGTAGAAAGTTATTCGTTCGAGACCGGCGTCCAACGCACGTTATATTGAATTCAAATCGTTGCGTTCCATATCTCCTCCCGAATGTGTCGATCCACGCGAGCTGTTATTTCGTACGGCATGCGGCATAGCGATCAACTGCCATCTATACACGTAATAGTGAACACTTAAATAGAAATTAGACGTTAATTTGGAGTTTCGACTAGCAAGCAGGAACAGGCTGTTAGTTGCCTAGTAGCCAAGTCCTAATGAGCAACTAAGTAAAGTAATAATTAACATTATTATAACAAAATCAAAATTGGCCATAGGAGTAAGGCCCTTTTCTTATATCCAGTGGAGTCCAACCGTATTTTTCTGGTCTGGCAACAAAAACAAGCACGACATACGCCCCTAGCTACCCAGCGATTAAAAAACGTGTATTAAGAACATATCTTTTAGTAATAGGAGACAACCAAACTTGTTTCGAATAAAATTAAATCATAACTTCGAGAGGAGCACAACAGCTCCCCTGTTGATTTAAACCCCTCAGCTGACAATAAATATCACTTAATATGATGAATGGCCGAACGAATTGGTTGACATTGCTCCCTTCCGTTGCGTATTTTTGTTGTTTGTTTGATGTTGAGCAATATCCGATACTTTAGTGTTTATTCTAAGAATATTGAGGGCTACCAACAGTACCAACTTCTATTGACAATATAAAAAATCAGTCAAGTTGAAGAAGACCTGTCATATTCTGCACATTTTTTTATACTATATCAGTGTATGTATTATTTGTATGTAAGTGTGTTTTTTTTTAAATTTATTTATGTTTTAAATATTTTTTTCTTGTTTTGTCTTTTTTACACACTGTCTACATAATATTATCTCATCCAACTTTCCTCTCGCCGGCGGCGGCGGTCTGCTGGGAGAAATTTCGAATGAAATAAGCAGTGCTTTGCGCTCTTCTGTCTTAATATAATGTCCTGCCAAGAATTTTGTGTGGAATAAAAAAAAACTAACAAGGATTTGGCCAACATTTCTCATATTTCTTACTTTGCAACTGGTGTAACAATTAATGCAGCAGTTATGGAGATAAACAAAAGCACTGTGTTACCACAATATTTATCGGTCTGTGTCACATGGCTCAAAATTTTCTCCGTAACATGCTTTTATTTGACTTGGTTATTATCGTATTATGATGCTGGGTACCTGATGAAAACACATCATCATTCTCCTGCTCCTGCTTATACCAATTTTATTGGGGGCAGCGCAGGTCTGCTCTATACTTCCCTGTTACTCGTCATCACAGCAGTTATCTTATTTCTAGCCATATCATCGTTCACACAATCATTCAATCGTTTTTTTTTTCTGAATGGCATCTCGTTGAACAGTGAGGACTGCCAAGGAGGTTGTCTGCTTAACCGGGCGATTCCTGTGGATGCCTTAAAAATTAAGACATCCAGACAGGGCAAAAAACTTACAAACTAAGCGACTACACGCTAAAGGCACCCCCTGTGGGGTACGAGCCTCGGCTTAGGGCGTCGCTGAGGGAAGACAGCAAAGGGACGGGCTGGATCTGAGTGTTATTAATTGGAGACTGATTTGAACTTACTGGCTCAGCAGCGCGGGCTGGCCCTAGCAAGGGACTGGTGGGGATTGTTTATTTGGTCTTCCTCTACTATAACAGCCAATCACATTTATACTCAGTATTACTTTCGCCACATTTTCGTCATTCCTTCGCATCAAACTCGAAGAAAATACATGTTTTTAAATAATTACAATTCTTAAACAATGCCTTCTTGAGTAATTCCACCTGCAAAAAACTTATCGACAAAACACCTATTTCTTCATTCCATTTAGCTGATATGCCTGGTATGCTATTAGGGACATAAAAGGCTAATATTGTTTACAATTTAAAGTTAAAAGAGTTGCGATAAGAACATTATTTATAGCAATATTTTCACACGGTGCTGATCGTAGAAACCTTGGAAATGATATAAATGTGTTGATACCTGTGTGTGTATCCTGCTTGCGTAAATTTAAAAGCAAAAAGCATTGGCCTCATTTTGATTCTGGGCAATAAATTAATGGCTCACAGAAAAAATAAGGTCTGACCAGTTGACGTTACGTACTATTGTTTATTCTGTGCCGTGTGGCTGAATTATTTATATGTTAAATAAAACACAATGATTCTATTTAATAATTTTATTCATACCCCTAAGTGTCAGACTTTTACTGACTAGAACCTATCTACGTTCCTTCTTTTGCCCTTTGTGTTCCGGGGACGCGGTTTCTCTTTCGAATAAGCCTCAGCAGGCCATAGGCATCCCTATGTGTGGGTGGGTTTTAGTCAGTACAAGTCTGACACTCCGGACTGAAGTTATTTGATGATTTCCCATCCGCAAAAAAAAACAGACACGAATATATTTGAGACTAACCTAACATCCCCAATGATGACGTAGATAAAGGTCTATCTTTATACAGCGTTATCGTTCCCATGACAACTCCCATAACTCATATTCTCTAGTTTAAGGAAACAGTTCCAGAGAAGGTCGCAAGAGAAAACAACATAACTGGTAATGTGATAATGGCATGACGTCTGTTACTGGTGTGTAGCGGGGAAGCCGGGCTACTAACCCATTTATGAGGTGCCGGTAATTGAATTACACTCGTCTCTGACGCGACTGAACGTTCAATCGTACTCTTGTGAGTTCATTGTGAGGGCAGCTCTATGATCGGTGTGTTTTATTTCTTTTATGATCGTTTGAACTGGCTGGTCGTAAAGTTCTGTGGTATGATCGAGGAATGCGCTAGGAAGTACGGTACCACGGAAAGTCTCCTAAAAGAAGAATTTTCAGTGATATGCTACGTAGATATTAGAGAGAAAATGAAATTAGATATGCTACGCTCATGATCCTAAGGTTTGTCCAAAAAGTGAAGTCATGGAAGGAACCTCGTCTAAGCCATGTTTATAGCCGGAGCCCTAAAATTAAAGTGAAAGTGCCATAAAAACAAGCAGGACGTGAATATTAAGTCCGGTCGTTAGGATTACATATCTCGCTCGTTAAATTATAAAGATACGACTATTTTAAAACCAAGTCCAACTAATCGTTTCAAAAGAGAAATATACACATGCATGTAATTGCCGGCACAAAGGTTAATTATTTTGTTTACTTACGTGATAAAGTAAACCATAACATTATTTTTTATTATGTACTTACAACGTTTTTCAACACAGTATTTGGACATGCTTACCTGAAAATAAGAATAACAATTAGCCAAATATTTACACAACAAAGTAAACAAAATTAAAAGCCACTTATTATACACAAACAAAAGTCTTTAATGAAACCGTCCCAAAATATTCCAATCATAACCAAATAGCTTGGAATTGTTTAACTTTTTAAAGATGATGGCAATATACGAAAGCTAGGTAAAAAAACTCCAAGTATTCAATGTAAATTGTGTTTTAAGTTGTAATTTATTCATTAGGTATCTGTAATTCCAAGTGCCATATGGTGTACGACAGCAATGGGAAATGAAAATAAAGACCCCAGGGGTCCACAAATAAGAGCCACAATATCGACGTATTTCCATAGTGGTCAGAGAAAAATAAATTGAAACATGGATTGGCTATTCTTCTACACAGCATTTGTGAGAGTCGAATAGAATAAAACAGGGTTAATGGTCACTTTGTAAATGGCCTACCAGTAGTAGTTAAGCTAAACAACTGGAAGCATAAACCTACCTAAGCAATCTATTACTATTTCAAATTAACATTGCATTAATTAATGCTTCCACCGATGTTTATGGCTACTGATGCTAGGGATGCCCTGAAGAAGATCACAGGTGTAAATAATACTCGATTTTATTTGGACGCTTGTATACCTCACATGTTTGATGTTTGGCTTAGTCAGAAAATTAGATTTCTTTGTTTGTAGTTTCAATAGTCCAAACAATATTTCAAGACCTAGCTTATGGAACCTGTGAAATATGAAAAGACTATTTAGAGCCTTTCCAAAAAACGAACAGGCCCCATCCCTACGATTGATAAGAATATAAATAAATAATACATTACTGAAGCTAGTCTAGTTCATCTGCATGATAACCTGTTATGTTTTAATCCAGTACTTTCAACAAATCGAACTTTAACTGCAGATCATATTGTGCAAGTCATCGCAACACGATTCGCTGTGTCCTTTACATCCTTTCGTAGTAAAGTTAATTTCGTTAGGTAGTGTCGCCATATCGCTGAGTCAACAATTTACACGTCGTCGGTGGAGCCGTGGGAGTCACAAGCGCTAATGTCAATTCCAATTAATCGCTGGTACTCTATAGGGCTTATTGTTCTGTTTGTTTAAGAAATGTCACAAATGTTATAATACAGACGACTTGGCAAGTGGAACTTGAATATCAGATCGTGCGTATTTGCGCACCGCATCGCTATGCGACCTGCAGCATAACTATGTCTTTTGGTGCTTCCATGTTAGTTAGCGTTACTTGTTGTTGCTGAACTTTTGTTAAACGACTTTGATGAGCTACCGAAACTTGATGTCTGTAGTTCGAATCTAGACAGTGACAATTTATATTAGATTTAAAGAGCTAGTTAGAAGACTTATTATAATGTTCATTATCTTCATCTTCCTGCCTTTGTTTAATATTACCTAGAGTCATAAAAGTACCTAGGTATATGTTATTATAAATTAATCCTTAGACATTAAGACTCATTTAGCTTTCTCAGTTAACTGTTAATAGAAGGGTAAACTTCCCGACTTCTTAATAGCGGTTTACTACTTCATCAAGAAACTTTCAAGGCACTTAACCTATACTTTCCAAGCAAAGGATTTCCACATGGAAGTTTCACTTGTTGACATTCACTAAAGTAATGTGTAAATAATTACATGAGTAATTGAACAGGTAATGAACCAGTTCAACACTTAAGTAATTAAAGAAACTGCTATATCACTGCCATCTGGCCAGCTTATCTAACGTAATCTACAAAACTTAATTAATATTACCACAGCAGAATATCTCAAAAATGGAATACCAAAACAGTGAGCAAGTATAAAACGCTTATGACCAGTAATTAATATGGCATAGTTTCATTTAAGGTTGCAAAATATGGGAAATGCTTACATCACCGCGATTCTATTATACCTCACTTTATGTAACGGTAGGTACAATGTTACGGTTATTATTTTAATAATACCATCAAAATATATTATTGTCGCCGTGATGCAATGGATCGAAATTTATAACAATAACTAAATGTAACTCATTCGCGATACGATTTCTGAATTACGTGATGTCAATATTATCATAGGTAGTTGCAAAACTTTAGTATCATTGTTGCATTGAACTTCTTGCTACAACCAACATTGTCAATCAATACAAATACAATACATTTAACAGTAAATATTGAACAAGCTCTTTAGTACAAGTGACGAAGATAATGTTGTAAATATTCTAGTTCGTCCGATCAAATGAAAACAAACGGTTTTGTAATCTGTTTGGCTGTTTAGAATTTGGTAGTTTTTAGCACCTGACGGTGGTTAAAAGTTAGAACATCTGCGGGACTTTACACAAAAGAACATGAGTGTTGTGCACTGAGCGAAGTATGGAGCTTGCTGAACCCTCATGATTTTAAAATTGAGGAAGGTTGTTTTACTTGAAGCTAATGCATAAATCAATAGCAAACCTGAAACTCTAGAAGACAGCAATAACAAGCATAATTTTCAACGTCAAGCTAAACAAGAACTGATGATTAGCATAGAATTTTAATGTGGTATCTGACTCAGTATGCATAGTTAGGTGCAGTTTACATGACAGCGGTTCGCAGAAGTCACAATGTCAATTTGTTCCATGAACCGTATTGTTGGTTCGCTTATGTAAACATCGACCGATATGCGCTCAAAGCAAACAATAACCGTACATGAGTATCACAATCGTTGACTACGTTCTGTGATTACAGGTGTATCAGGCCAGACGACTCAACAATGGGAACGTTCTAGACTTATTTCAGAAAAGAAAGTGTTTTATTCAGGTTTTGACACACGTATGTGTTTGGTAACTAGCACTATGTAATGTTTAGTTATCTTTTTCATGCTGCACTATGTAAGGTAGTCGCTGCAGAAATGCCTGTTCAAAGCTAATTACTAAAACCAACATCTATTCGCACTTGTTTGCTTGAAAGTTTCATTTTACGGTCAGTTTAGTTTGCAAGCAGCGCGAACGCAAACAATTTTCCATTGTAAAATTTTACATACAGTTGGAAAACATTATAGCTGAGCCAATACCACAAAAACAAATATGTACAAGTTATATTTGTAAATATTGCAACGCAAATTGCGTCAAAACACAAAATTACCGTATGCGGTTTCGTTGTCATTGAAATCAATGTTTTAGAACGTAGACAGAAAATTGTTGGGTTATATTACTGTAACTAAAGTTTACATTGAGTATGGAATGGAAGTCGGTTCTGCATGAGCGATATCCTCGTCTCGGGCAATCAAACGTGAACCGTCCACCAAGCCACCAATGTCCATATTCGAATCACCCTTCACGACGGAAATAATATTATTTAGCTCCACGTACTATATGACACCGCTTGAATTGCTTTATGTGAGACCGGATAATATAAAACTTGTCTCGACTTCGCCTTGTTTTATGCCCCATTAACAACTTCATTGCAGACAGCCTGATATCAGCAATGTACAAAGACAATCGCATTTCACATCTCCTCGGCGGTTACAGAACGTCTGACCTTACCCTAAATTCCAGCCAAAAATCTTGATTTCCTTGAAAATCATAAAAGGTGACTTTATATGGATGATGCGCTTTCTACAACGAGTTTAAAATAATACAGAAAGCAACTGCAACTAGGTTGCGGGTTGTTCGAAAGAGATACCGCGGCCCCGGAACGTAAAGGGCAACAGAAGGAACATGGGTGGGTTTTAGTCAGTACAAGTCTGACATGCCCCCCCGCTCCACCCAGAGCGGGGGAAGTCATTGGATGATTACCCAACCCAAAAAAAAAAAGCAACTGCAACTATGTAGAGTCCACAAGCCTTTGAAGTATAACTAGAAATAATTAGGAAGCTATAGTGAACAGCCGGAGTGTTACTGTTAGTTATTCAGCACAACGAACGTATGCGAAGCATTTGACACTTTCTATTTATGTTGAAGCGTAAGCTCGCGTGACTGTTGCCATATTGAATGACATAATTTCAAATCCTTTGGGTACTAGTTTCTTCCTGTAAAAAGATGAATTATTTAAAACGTACCCAGGATTACTTAATACCCGTGCCGTTATTAATCATTTAAATACCACAGTGGACAAGTTCTGAAAACTCGAAGGTCCGCAAAAAATACTTTTTATAACTTAAAAAATAAAACGCTATTTGAACGAAACCGTCAGATCCAGCTGATTTCATAAACCATAGAAAATCTAAGGTCGTCGTTCGTTCGAGACGAATGCACCGTAGATGGCAAACAACCGCAGCACTTCGCATGCGGTTGGTGGCATTAGCCTGGAACATGAAAATGGATGCTATATAACGTGACTTTATCGATACCCACATAAAATGTTGTAAACTTGAGCCTATGCTTTCTACTAAAAACAGGAGTCACAACTCCAACGCACCGATCGGATAAATACAACAAAGATAACGTCGACTACAGCTCTGGTGACCCAGAAAGGGGAAAGAGTAAGCGATCAACAAGCCGTTTAATCGGATTATTAGCTTTACAACTTTTAATCAACAAGTCCCTTATCGTACCCGGCATCGACTACTGGGACTAAATTGGTGGTGATCTCGAGATAGCAGATAGAAAGCCGTTGGAACAACACCAACCGCGTTACGCGCGTTGAGCAAATTCAAAACGGAACCCGCCACCGCACAGTGAATAAGGTGCAAGCCGTTACTCTTTACTTGTGCAATACTTGGTAAGTTAAATATTACCTTGGATTCAAAAGCCTCGAGCTCACCATAAATGTGACGATGACTTTTTATGATAAATTTGTTGCTGTCTTTTTTGAAGTCGACGAAGAGCATCAGTCATAACGAGATAAACCACAAATGATAGTTGGTTTGCTCACGCCATAAAATAATTTTGGTTGGTGCGCGGGCGCAAAGGTGTTGTGAGCAACAAAACTCGATTCGAAATCGACGCGCCCAATGTCAGACGGCACAAGGTCGCCTCTCACGATAAACGCCTCTGCAAACCGTTCAGACCCAACAAAGCCAGCAAATCTGCGATCTGATCGGTTCACAACTATTCATCTGTACTTATTTGGCTCGAAACTACACATGGGAACATCTATTGTTCTGTAATTCGTTTTTAAGTACTGACATTTAGGACTAGCCTTTGCGTCGGCGGCGTAGCGTTTGAACTGATAGCCAATCGATGTATGCGTCAGACTAGGTAATGGATACGAATAAAGTTTTAATGTTAACGATTGCATCGGTAGATTAAATTGATATGGCAGAACTGGATGAACGGCGAACCGTTAATACCTGGCCATCGTCGCATATAACCGCATCTGTATTTATCAGTAGGGTGGCTATCGAAGCGTTGCTCACTTTATAAGGGACGGGCTTTTTATGCAATCATGTTTCTACGAACACGTTTTATATGCTGGATGTTTTTAGTCGAGTTTTAAACGGACAACAACCTTTAACGAATGCAATAAATATGAAATAACTTGACATATTTGATACGGTGGCTGTGAATAATCCATCACGTACGGCGATGGCTTATCGTGATTCAAACGACAGAGCCTTGCTTCCACGTGCCAGTTAGTACCACCGATATTGCATAAACGTGTTACAAGTCGTTAAGTGCATAATAATAATTTATGAAATGCTTCTAATCGATTTAGTAACACTTTCTCCTGGTTAAAACTTCATAGGTTAGTTAAACCTTACCGTTATACTTTCTTTGCAATTACAGAGTCTATTTATTGAAGAGCATATTTTTTTGTAGATCATTAAATTTCATATGCGATCACGGCCAAAGCTATTGGTAGCATAAAATTGGATTTGCGTAGAAAAAATCATTTCGAGTGAAACTCGCTGCTCGTGCTGTGCTCTCGATTTTAACGTCACGACGGAAAGAATCGCACTGGTTCACAAAACATGGGTTAATTTAGCACACAAAAAACCATTTCGGCACCCAAGGACGCTGATACCTTGGTGTGTGTACAATTACTGCGTTAAAAACGATTTTAATATCTCAAACAAAATTTATTTGCACCGTTCTCTACGCGTAAGACGTATTATAGTAAAAGTTAGAAACGTTTGGTTTTTATCTCGTACGACCTGCTGCTGCAGTTTGGGCCGCTGCTAATGTATTTTAAACTCGTTCACCGGAAATTATTTATTTTGTCATGGCGCCCACCTGCCACACAAAGGGAAGATAAAAGAAGTCGATGACGTTGCGGCAGATGATAAATTAAGGTTTAATCTTCATTTTATTTTTTGCCGACTGCAATTACAAAACTTTTGTTGGGATGTTTGCTAGGCGCCATTCAATTTCAATGCACAGCAGGCAGAAGCAAATTCCTGATTTTCAATTTAAATCTGAAGGCAACAAACTTGTCGCGGGTAACTATTTGTGCACTTTTGCTTATGGCAACTTTTTCACATTTCATTTTGTTATTGAACCACGTGGCATGAAACTCGAATTCCATAATAACATGCTTAAAGGTAAACGTGAGTTTACTCACTTAAACTATGCAGGCTTTAGCGACGGCACTGTATTTGTTAGAAACATCAACACGTGAATCATAAGGTGGTGTTTGTTTTTAAAATATCACACACCATTATCTAATCGTACTTCGTCACTCAGCAATATAATTTTTAGAATTATGAAAATATCAATTTATCACGAGATATGGATAAGGTACTGCAGAAGTTACAATGAATAAACAGCTGTCGAAAGATATAACGGGATCAATGAAGATATAGTTGCAGCATTATGCAACATTTCAGCCATAGAATCTCAAGTCGATATGACATGTTCTTAACAAAATATACAGTATAAGTACGCATACAAATTTATTTTATCTATATCTGTTACTACTTTCATGGACTTCTAATTATCAGTGGGAATAGACCTGTAAAATTAAGTAACCAATAATGATTAAATTAGCCTATGCTCAATTCCCGCTTATTTTCGTTGGATCCCAGTTTTTGATCCCACTTTAATATTTTTGGCGTTGGATCCCACAAAACATTATTATATATTTCCGTTGAATCCCAAATTTGAAAAATACTAAAAAAATACGTTTTATTGCCACTGAATCCCAAAAACTATTTCCGTTAGATCCCAGATGTTTAAAAACATCTGAATGCGGGTACATCCAACAACAAAATCACAATAATATTTTAAGGCGAAATTTTGTATGTATGTTTGTTATTCCAACACGCTCAAACTTCTAGACTGATTTGGATGAAATTTGGGTATGTGGATAGGTTATGTTAGAATAACGGGTGCCTGCCGTTTTTCCGAAAAGATTTGGACAAAATTTCATTACCCAAATTAATTATAGGAACCGGGAACTAGGTTTGGTTAGGTTAAAACTGAGACCTCCTACGCACGAGCCGAGCGAGCGGAGCGAGCGGTGCCGCGGCAGCGGCCGGCGAGTGCCACAAACGACTTGCATTTATAGAAAAAAGAGATTGTTTTTAGTTGTTTACCCGGAACTGAACTATTTAGATTAGGATAATTACTTATTTACAAAAAAAAGGTTAGGTTAAAACTGTGACCTGTGTGCCAGAAACGGCCAAATTATATAAAAAAAAATATGGAAAAATTATGACGGCAGTATTTTTTTTTTTGAGCTAAGAGGCGCTTGTTTTGAAGGCGTTCATATTTATTTATTTATAAACATCACAAATAAACCTGATCATTTTAAACTCATGCCAGTCTAGTACTATTTGGAGTACATCATTTGTCTCATTTATTCCCCAGTGGCAACAATCCTAAAAAATCCAAAATACACACACGGTGTTTTTGAAATATTTAATAAAAGTAAATCACTTTTCTTCTGAAATGTACACATGTTGTCATAAAATGGGATTCAATGGTAATATCAAATGGGACCCATCGTTAATACCTAAAAAATGGGATCAAAAACTGGGATCCAACGAAAATAAATCTCAATTCCTATAATTAACTTTTGCTTTTGTTTATGAAACAAAAATCTTCTGGATATGTTTCACAAAAGGTCTAACAATTAAATATAACGTAACAAGTACCTATATGGAAATATTTTGGGTCAAGCTTTCGGCGGTACATTTATATAACGAAAACACAGCAGCAAGGGAAGATACAACACAACTTCTACTTTCAATTCCTCCGAGCGAAAACATAGTGGAGAGGGTTAAAAACGTGTGGTTAGGTTAAAGAAGTTAAAAACGTGTGTAGTATTCTAGGAGTGATAAATTGCGACTGACACGTCGAGCACGAACTACTGATGCAGTCGGATACATCGAGTGGCAACTCACGAGGATGTATCACAATGAAAATTCTTCTTACTGTGCTCGGGCAAATAATGTGGTAATCGGATGAACTAACATCACAACGACAACTAAATCCAATTTGATAGAGACCCTTCAAGTGGAAACGTGCAGGTAAATTAGGACAATAAATTACTCTACATACATTGGAAGGTCGAATTAAATTCGGATTCCAATTAATTGCCTCGCGGTAAAGGGTAGCGTTGCCAAAACGAAGTTTTGAAGCACCAGACGGATGTCTGTTTGGAAGACCTAATTTTGAAAACTACTAGGTGCATCTTCAGTACTATCCCGCTACCAGTTAAAACGTTTTAAGCGTCTCTTTTTATTATTATTTTTAAGACTGCATGGTTGCCTGTAGCTGCACCACCATTTTTTTTTATTAATTTGTGTGTTATTTCAAGTAGATTTTATTGTTGCAGAGCTTGTATTTTAATAGCCATACTGTAAAATTCGGTGAAAAATTGATAACAAGTGGCTAGTCAAATAAGTGGGCATGTCTGTTTACGTGTGAATTGAAATCGTAACACAAATCATACTCGGTCTTTGACTGCTTAAAGAAGTGATTCGCCTAACAAGACCGAAACCAGATAGCAAAATCAACCTTCAGTAGTCAAGAGGCACAAAAAACTAAACGTACCATAATTTAACTTAATTTAATTGCCTACCTTGAGCGTAATGCGTGTTGTTAAGTAAGGTAATGACTGTTAAAGGCGAAACGACTGGGAAATGACTTCTATGGTCTTGTATTGCGTCTTTCCGGCCTATTGCCAAAGAGAAGTGCATGGCCGAAAAAAACCACTTATTACCTTGATGAAATTCTAAGCGTGGTAGAATTAGTACGTGGGTGGGTTAATTGTGTTACTCCTGTTCGGATCTAAAACAGGTGAATGATAGATACAACTGATCAATGCATGGTAATTATATAAATGAAGGATCAGGGTCTTCTTGGTACTGATTTATTAGGATATCTATGACACAAAACCGCCAAAAGCAGTTTTTTTCAACTAGGTACTTTAATGTTTACTCTACTTTAACACCCAATTTAAAAAGCAGTATTGGGTGGCCAACAGTTGAAAAAGAGAAAGAATATCGAGATCATCTCAATTTTCATGTACTAGACATGAAAATTGAGATCTCGATATTCTTATTGAAACTTTTATGAAGATTTATGCGAATCCGGAGAAGTAGGTCATTGGCAAGCATAACACACAATTTCTTGATATGACGTGATCGACTACTGATTGAATCGTTTTAAAAGCATTCGGAATGCAGGTGGTTAACCTTTCAAAATATATGGTTATATGTGCCGACATGTCATGTCAAGGATATGTGTTTGGACAAAGTTCATGCACGATCTGGCAATCATTAATGCGGACATAGACAAAACTAAAATAACGCCACCAATATGCTTTTAAATAATGATTATTTTTCTGGAAATACTAATATCGATGAAAAGGACGGCTAAAGAATTAGAAGTTGAGTTTCTGACTCTGGGTAAACTGTCTAAAAGCAAACTGAAGTCTTCTTTTACAGCCTGAGGACGATTTATTGGTTTTGTACACAAAGCAATGTAACATTCACTTTGAATAGGTCATCTGTCACCTAAACACCCGTATCAAGTTGGACAAAAGTATTGCTACAACTTTCTGTTAATTGCACAGTACCCAGATGAATCGCATCAATTACTGGAGAATTTCAAATCTATTGTTTTCACTTATTTGTGTTCAAAACTATGGTGGATATTCCGTTAAAAACTTAAGCGTGTACACATAGCAGACAATAATTACGGAAACTACTTTCTAGTGTGAGTCATGCCAGCTTTGCCAATGGCTAAATAGCGCCTTGTTACAACTTTTTGTGTAAAATTTGTATTTAAATATTTTTACTGTTTACTGGTTTTGGGTGAGAATTTAGTAGGTACCTACGTCTTGTGACTGACTGAAGTGAAAACAAACATTTATCATTAGTGGTGAGACATTCATTCTAGCTCGCTTATCGTCTTTTACGATAACATTTGATCTAAATATAGCTAAGTTGACTTAACGCTTAGCAGTTTTATAAACAAGATAATCGCTCTACTTGTCAATTCTGTTCAAAACTAATAATTCGACTACAACGCCCGTACGCGTATTGCCATTGTGTATATCAGTACAGACACCCATAGTCTGTACTAGATCACTTTGTGCTCTTAAAAATAACAAATACTCTAAAGCAAACTACGTATAACTACAGACCAGTCTGTATAAGTATACAGTTTGCTTGCATATTTTTAAAGCAAACTACGTATGACTACAGACCTGTCTGTATAAGTATACGGTTTGTTCGCATATGTCTAAAGCAAAATGTGCTCTCACTGATTACTACCTATCAAAGTGGCTCGACGGAGCCCCGCTTCGCGGGGCTCCTACCTCTGCATTCAAGGTTTAAAGTAACCTAACACGAAGGGGATGGCGGGGTCTTTCAGACCCCGCCATCCCCTTCGAACCTAACCTGTCCATGTCGGGGTGCCTACTACGGCAGCCAAATTGTCTGTACTCGTATGTGTTTTGCTCTCACGAATTAGAGCAAAGTGTATTTTATTTCAGTCTGTCTCTGTACTGATATGCAGTATGCTCTCTAGCTACAAGAGCATATTGCGTGCGATTACAGAGCAACCCCTGTCTGTGCTAGTATACATTATGGCAATACGCCGCCCGTACGCATTATCAACCCGATAGCTTAACTGTTAAACCCTTCACAATTTACCTTGGAAACTTGTCCATAAATTGTTAATATGCACGACCGAACACTGTGGTATTTGACAAGCAATTATTCAAAAGTTTAGAAAATCAGCGTTTGCCAGTAAACAAGTATTAAGTAAACGTTTGTACATAAAGAAAGCGAACCTGTGGTGCGAGTACCGGGGCTGTCTCTGTAGCCGCCGTTTTGCCGGAGTCTGCGTACACTAGACACAAGCACGCGGGCCAGCATGACGCCCGCTCTTAGCAATCTCCTTCCCAATATTAGCACAATTCTCCATCAGTCACTTGCTCCTCAATAGGATTGATACCGCGACTTGTAACTCAACACTGGAGACACACGAGAGGGGCCCGGCGATTCACTGGGCCGTATCCAACACACGCACTCACAATATAATTGTTACCGCTCCCTGATTTCAGTCACTACGTACACTTTTGGTGACATGTCAGCAAATCATATGTTTTGAAAACAATAGTAGCCGTTTCGTACGAATCGAAATGTGAAGTTTCCAATTTGATAAACTTTATTCGTTTAACTATTTTATCGATTAATTTACATATCACTAAAGGCACTGCAAGATTATTGAAATGGACAGTTATTACTGCAATCGTAAAAGATCACGTCGTCAATTATTCGATTTGCTCGGGTTCGGTTACGGGTTCAGCTGAACGTCACTACGTGACAGTCCGTATCTCTTCAAAGCTTTTACCGTACTGGCTAGAAGGCAGTAGTGCGAGCTCGGAAAAAAGAGAAAGAACGATTATGACGTACCAGAATCACAAGTCCATAACCGGCCATGTTGTGTCTGCAGATATGCACCTTGCGTCGTTCAGTTTAAGGTGCAAATTCTCAATAGCGTTGGTACCAGCTGTGTCAGTTTCCTCGAATGTTGCGTGTGGAAATTCGAGACGGATTGAGCAGCGCAGTCATTGAGTGTAAAAGAGATAAAAGCAAATATCGAATGCTAACGACGTTAGCCGATTGGAGACCGACCGCCAAGGCCGACTCACGTCACGTTTCGCGAGACTAGACGTGCCTCCTGTATACAATAGGTATATGCACGATTGTAGTTTATTGCACTTTGTTTGACTGTTTGAAAACTTACTCTAAGCAGTCCCAAAATATATCATGAGTCTTATCTCATTAAATAAGCCATAATGAGTTGACGTGCAGCTCAACAATAAAGGGTTATTATCGCTCATTAGCACTTAATGTTATTGTTTCTTAGTGTTCGTGATAACGCATACCAATGACTGATAATTAGTTATTACAATGTGATTAATTTTGATAAGATAATTCTTGAGAATTCGTTAGTTTAGTCAATAGCAGTTCGTATCTAAACAGCTGACAACAATACTCATAATAATGTCTCATAGAAACAAATTGACGTCAATGAAATGCAAATAGGCACAATGTAAGATATTGTTATGTTAATAACAATGAGTACTCCATCAGAGTATGATGCATTGAAGTTTCAAGTGGACAATATCATGACGCGTCTTTGTTTTTCAGGATCTTTACATTTTAGGAGCCGAGTTATGTTTGGATTTCGTAAACATAGAAACAATCATCATCATCTGCCTAGCCTTTTCCCAACTATGTTGGGGTCGGCTTCCAGTCTAACCGGATGCAGCTGAATATCAGTATTTTACATGGAGCGACTGCCTATCTGACCTCCACAACCCAGTTAATACTGGGTAATACGATACCCTTTGGTAAGACTGGTTGTCAGACTTTCGGAACACTGACTACCTGTAACGACTGTCAAAGATCTACAAATGACAGCCGGGACCAAAGGCTTAACGTGCTTTCCAAGGCACGGAGGAAACTCGGTATGTAACGGGTGGTCACCCATCCACAGACCAACCTAGGCAAGCGCGGCTTAACCTAAAGATCGACCCGAGCGGCTACTATTTATTTAGCCACGAGCTCCTCAAACATAGAAACAATCATGTTTAGAAAATATTTACCCAGATGATAGATTAAATTAAATAACACCTTTCAATGTGTAAATAATGTAAATGTTTGGAATTCATTTCAAGATAAAGGCATTTGATCGTATCCTGCTTACAAGTAAACCTATTACCCAACATTTGAGCACTAAACCCAATCGTATCATATTTAATATACATAAATTTGTCGTAAACACAAGTGTTGCGTCAACTTGCGTCGCCACGTGAATGGAAGCGGATATGTACGAAAACACATAAAACATCAAAGTTTTCTCCGACATCCGTTTGCGCTGGAGCGTAGAGAGACAGATATGCGAATAATCTACAATAGTAACAATGTTGTGAATTTGATCTTAACGCCACATTTCTCTTTGATGCTAACTGATTATGGATTTGATCGATGATTAAACAGGAGGCTCGTGTATGTTGATTCTAAGTAATTTACTTACACGGCTGAAGAAGACTGCTACTAATTAGTTGAAAGAAAATTCTTTGAATCGCGACAAGGAAAAATTTTGATAGGCAATACTAAACTCCAATATCATGATGTTTTAAGTTATATATGCAATAAAGGAAGACAAAGATGATGAAAATAAAAACGGTAAGCCAAAAAAGCAAAGGAAGCCATGGTGACGAAATCAATGCAGGGTTATGTTAGCGCAAAACAAGCTATGGTCAGAGATATAAAACCTTAAATTTCCTATTTCGGGACTAATGTCTTTGCTTTATTTTCTTATGCCTTGGCTTTATTTTCTTGACATTTAAACAATAAGTTAGTAAAGTACTAAAAGCTATTTCTACGTCTAAGTTTAAACTAAGTTCTTATTAGTAACTCGGCAAACTTTCGCATCAAGTTCCGGAGGAGTTCCGGCTCGAACAAATATTGACTCAAGATAAGATTAAACTGCATGCGACTATTTGAGCTCACCTTGTCCTCAATCTTATATGAAAACATTGATAACTGACAATATCGTGACAGTTTGAAACTTCTCCAAATAAAAAAGCAACAAAACTACTTTTTCAAATAAATTGCTACTGGAATTGTTTAGATTTTATCTTTAACTAGCTTCCGCCCGCGGCTTCGCCCGCGTGGTGTGTTGATAAAAAGCAGCCTATAGCAAAAATAACAAAATCGAAGTATAAATAAAGTTAGGTACGTCTCATTTTTAAGGTTACGTCCCCAATGGGTAAAAACTCTATTACTAAGTCTTCGCTGTCCGTCCGTCCATAGGTAATGGTACGAATCTAACTAATAGGTATGTATTATGAAACTTCATAAAACCTATGTTTTATTACATTTTATGTAATTAGATCTTATTGTACCTATATGTTCACAAATAAAGGATTTGAATTTAGTTTGTAAGGAACGTGTCAACTCAACGTACTCTGTGCTCACGCGTCTGCCCGTGTTCGGGTCGCGCACTCAGCGATGAGCGACTTGTTCCCTACACCGCGCCCGAGCGGGCCAGCCTAGTCACGGCGACATGAAATTAATTTTGTTGCGCGTTATTTTGATTTTGCTATATCTCCTAAAGTATTTATTTAATCTGCATGATGTAAAAGGAAAAAATAATCTTCATGAAATGTTCATGCCAACCAACCTATTTAAAATGATAAGGATTAATACTGTATTTGTGTAAATAGCTTTCTAAGTTAGCGCTTTATAATTGCCCATTTGTTAAAGTATTAAAATGGATATAGTATGTTATCCTTAAGATATAGACATATGTCACCGCTGACTTTTCTGTGGACCTATATAAGATACACAATTACACCATACATTATTTTGTTATATCTTAAAGGGTTTAGGCAGCGTTTTCGTTGAAAGCTCCCAGACAGCATAGTTTTTGCCGACATCTTCAACAAATATAGTTAATGTACACAGAAATAAATACAAAAACTTAACAAATTATATACTAAAACCTTCCTTAAGAATCACTCTATCTATTACTAAAAACCGCATCAAAATCCGTTGCGTAGTTTTAAAGATTTAAGCATACAAAGGGACATAGGGACAGAGAAAGCGACTTTGTTTTATACTATGTAGTGATGGTATGCAAAATGAAATAAAACAGGCCAATGTGACAAGAGATCCCTGAACAGGATTTGTCTTTCGTGGTTTCCAATGACGTCAGCATTTACAACTTACGTGCGTATAAAAATAGCAGTTTATTTGACAATTATTTCCACTAAATGCACGTTTGGGGAATGGTGGCAACCAATACAAGATGTGTAGGCGGCAGATAAACGACCAACTTTGCAGATGTGTGTATTTTTGCTCGAGTTGCAGAACTAGAGGTAAAAATTCATGACACGTATTCGAAACCAGTTACATTTTCTAGCGTTTAAATGAAGGTTTTTGACCCCTGAGGTCTTTCTCGACTATTCCTAAAATGGCCAGTTGCCATAATCCCGATACGGTCCTACGACATTAAATCTAGGAGGGTATTTAAAAATCTTTTCGTTTAAGTCTTTTACTGATGACTAATTAAGCGAAATTGGCAGTCACGTAATCAAACCTTAACGGAGAATTTAATATGTCTGACTATACCAATTTTCCTCCCACTTACAAGAACTTTTATAGCAACTGTAAGAAAATAAACTTTTTACGGCAGGATCTATCTACGCGAAGTTTTTATTGCTATACAAACGAGTTCGGGAGTTTGATCTGAAATTATGAAACATAAATTCATGCCGAAAAATAAACTGCTTTAGTTTTGAAAGAGAAAAAAGAAACATCACATAACAACATAATATTCCATATTGCTCCTGATTTCTTAAGTTTCATAGGGAACTTGTTGTCGGAGTTACAACATTTTAAGAGCGCAACGATACAGACTAACGCATGAACTGATCGTATAAGTTGGTATCAGCTTGTGGTAATGCGAGATTAACTACTTTCTTTTTACATCCCGAGGCAGAGGTGACTCGTCCAGTTTGTTAACATTAATGTAAATGTCATTGAATGCTGTCCAACCGGTTACGACGATTTATTTTTTATCGACAACTGCCTCTGGTGTTATTTTGAAAGCTGCAAATTAATTTTAGCGATCCTTGTAGTACCCACGACTTGCCTATTAAAACTTCTACAGTGACCTTTTGATCGTCCATTGTGCATGGAATTTTTAACGAACGTTGTTATCGAGGAATAACTGCATCTATAATACGATGATCTTCAGAATTACTTCTATATTTTAACTTAATGACAGGTAATTTCCCCGCATCAGTTAGCAAAATCGCTTTGTATCTCTAACAGACGCCATTTCTAATCAATAGTTGGATCTTCAAGAAGAAATGACTACTTTAAACATACAACAAGCTCATCATTAACATTAAGTCTGAATAACACAATACCCTCTTTCTCTTGGATTCAGTGGAATAATTGAAATGAATATTAATAATGTTGACTTGCTAATGGAGAGTATTTGAAATTCATATCTCTAATAATTCGAGCAAACTATTTTTTTTATAAACACTCTCACATAAACACCGATCAAACAATGTAAATTGATTTGAGAATAGATTGTTTCGAGTTTATCGTAGAACAAGATCTGTCGTATGTATAGAAAGGTGGTCTTATTGCATGACTGCGTGCTCGTTCGCAAAGCACATTTTTGTAAAATCGTTTAACAACCAACAAATAGACACTAGAGCGGCCTCGACTCAAATGAAAAGCAATCAAACCGCATCGTATCACGAGACGGACGTTTGTTACGATGTTTAAAGTACGCACAGCACTACTACCACAGCGTTGGAGGCAATGTGTTGAATTGTCAATGCTGTACACAATTGATAGGCAGCCAGTGACCTGACGGCTAACGATGTGCACTGCGCACGAACACTCTTTATTTGTAATGCAAAACTGCAAACATCCTATCGGCACGACGACTGCGCATACAACACCGGTCACAATACTTGTAACATTATTTATAAAATCATAGTTAACTCCATATCAATTACGTCATACGTACGACTCCTGGCTGTAATTTCAAGATTTTATTTTATTTTAGATTGGTCTAGCAAGGAAGTAAAAAAAAATCATATAAGGTCACGATGACTCAATACTCAGCTTTTTGCTCGAGTAACAAATTACAATGGAGTTCCTGTGCGTTCTCATAATATTACATATTTATTTCATTCATTACAGACATGTGTAAGTTTAAAATATAACGATCCTTGGAATTGCTCCTTTGATGCACGACATTGTTTATTAATGAGAAACAGACGTTGAATATGTACATAAAAGGAACAGGTTAATAAAATGAGCAGGAGTTGTTAACCCAAAGAAATAGTTCTACCACAATGACGAATCACAATATAAGTGACTAACAATTATTTAAACTAGTATTTAATTACTTCAAGTAAAATATTTGGCTCTATCAGATACATCTTCAATATTATAACTTCCTCTTGATTAAAAAAGGGGCCACTCCATTGTAGGAAGTAATTACACGATACTATTACACATTCTTTAGAACGCCCAATGACAGGGCAAAATTCAGATCCATATCCATTTCATCATTTTCAATGAGTGACGGACCGGTGTCGACATAACACATTATTTGTTAAGTTCTGCAAGGCACGGATGTAACTAATCAACAGAATGATGAGATGATGAATGGAATCGATGATTTGGGCGGAGGCGTCGGTTAATCAACAGCATATCCATACATTTTTTATGTTATCCAGAACATACAATTATTCCGTCAAACTAAACCTTACATCATCAGCAATTAGATTGTGTAATTGTCAGTATGAACACCGCCGCCAAACTTATGTAGCTCGTCTTTTGTTAGATTAGATAGAATCATTGTTATAGTTCTCATTTTACGTAATGTTCAAGCATCGCGTAAAGCTGCACACATGTTTTTTGCCCTGCATGCGAAAATCTTAGAATATAACTGTTATCTTATCCAGATATATTGAACTGAAGCAAGTCGTTCATGCGTCACTCATATGTCAATATTGATCCGAATATAGAGCCCGAACAAATAGAAAACTTGCAATATAAGAAATAATCATTGTTTAAAAAAGTTTAAAGATATTGCAGTTGAGGCAGACCAAAAACTCAGCCGCGGCACGATTTGTAATCTGTATCTAGATACTGAATGGAGCAACCTGATGATATTTAAACATGCCGTGGCAACGTTGAATAACACATTGAAATATACCAGTGTTTCAAATGTCTCAGCTGTCAGAGCATTGTAAACTGAAACCGATTCGCTGGAAACAATCATTGTTAACGAGCAATGTACAACATGTAGACTAGAAGTTCTATTCATTGTAAAATTAAAAACACATTTCTTTATATTTAAACTTGCTTTGTTGGTAGATTGGAGAATAATTGATTTGAAAGTCAAGGAAATGTAATAGCTGTCCGGGTCAGTTGGAAAAGAAATCTTCTTGACCACCGAATAGGTCTATGCGTACCCTGCTTACCTGTCGCCACTGAAGCAACGGTATTCAATCCATCATCGGTCATTTGCAAAGCAGTTATGCTCCAGTTTCGGATAATTGCGTTTGCACTTGTTATGCGAAATCAAGCAAGAAGCCAACATCGTTGACTACTATTAGCCAACATGTAACATTAATAATGCGTGAAAATCTGCCGGTTTGTAGTTGCGTGTACAAACATTTAACATTCGGAGCTTGTCTCATTATAAGAGTTGCCACACGAATTCGTTGCTACCGTAGTCCGGACACAGTTGCTTGGAAAAGGAGAAGTAGGAAGCAATTATTTTTCTTAAACACGTATTGTTGTATGAGATTACGAGTTGGATGTGGTGGTTGACACTTGAGTTATAGTTATGTATGAGTTACACTTTAAACTAACGATGAGAGATACATTTTTGTAGTTTATAAGAAACTTTAGCTATTTTCAAGTTTGATTGAAGATAAGAGACTCCGTTGAAGATTAAGTCTTGGCATTTAGCCGGTTTAATTCGACCGTGTACGCTTTTAGTATTTTCCATTTAGATGAATTTAAGGGATTAAACTGAAAGTCGGTAAATTCCATGTTCTTTAAATATGAGCAGATAATTATCCAGCGTTGAATCAAATATTAGTTTACTCTTTCTAATTTTAGAATAACTAGGTATTATAAAGAATAGAAAAACTAATTCCGTGTGATTTTTCTAGCGATCTCGCGACATCGCGTGTCTTAGTATTTATTACCTGTGTAATTAGGACGTCGACGTTCCACTTAGCTCCGTGCGTCAGTAAGAAGATCTTACGCAGCTACCTCATCCGTGCTTTTTACCAACTTAAAATATGTATTGAGGGTACCCAGAAGAAAGTTTAATCATGTATAGTAGAAAATGGTGGCCATTACACTTCGTCAACCCGAGCAAAGAGTAATGAAGCAGAAAAGTTTGTAAAGAAAACCTAACAATGAGCCTACGTGAAGAAAAATTACACAGCAGCTAAGTCAGCTGAATAATGAAGACCCACAATAGAATTCAGAATACAATATGGAATGGTAATTAACACATTAGCAGTCTACGATTGGCTCTGTCTTCCTCAATCCCACTTATTTTCGTTGGATCCCAGTTTTTGATCCCACTTTAATATTTTTGGCGTTGGATCCCACAAAACATTATTATATATTTCCGTTGAATCCCAAATTTGAAAAATACTAAAAAAATACGTTTTATTGCCACTGAATCCCAAAAACTATTTCCGTTGGATCCCAGATGTTTAAAAACATCTGAATGCGGGTACATCCAACAACAAAATCACAATAATATTTTAAGGCGAAATTTTGTATGTATGTTTGTTATTCCAACACGCTCCAACTTCTAGACTGATTTGGATGAAATTTGGGTATTTGGATTGGTTATGTTAGAATAACGGGTGCCTGCCGTTTTTCCGAAAAGATTAGGTCAAAATTTCATTACCCAAACAAATTATAGGAACCGGGAACTAGGTTTGGTTAGGTTAAAACTGTGACCTCCTACGCACGAGCCGAGCGAGCCGAGCGAGCGGTGCCGCGGCAGCGGCCGGCGAGTGCCACAAACGACTTGCATTTATAGAAAAAAGAGATTGTTTTTAGTTGTTTACCCGAAACTGAACTATTTAGATTAGGATAATAATTACTTATTTACAAAAAAAAGGTAAGGTTAAAACTGTGACCTGTGTGCCAGAAACGGCCACTTTATATAAAAAAAAATATGGAAAAATTATGACGGCAGTATTTTTTTTTGAGCTAAGAGGCGCTTGTTTTGAAGGCGTTCATATTTATTTATTTATAAACATCACAAATAAACCTGATCATTTTTAACTCATGCCAGTCTAGTACTATTTGGAGTACATCATTTGTCTCATTTATTCCCCAGTGGCAACAATCCTAAAAAATCCAAAATACACACACGGTGTTTTTGAAATATTTAATAAAAGTAAATCACTTTTCTTCTGAAATGTACACATGTTGTCATAAAATGGGATTCAATGGTAATATCAAATGGGACCCATCGTTAATACCTAAAAAATGGGATCAAAACCTGGGATCCAACGAAAATAAATCCTCAATCCCACGCTGGGTCTACCCATCAAGTGTCGATGATCATCGGTTGCGTTGGTCGTGTTTATCGTGCCGTGTGGTTGGTAGAGCTGGGAATTCACGAGACAATCAATATTTGACGAAAACAGTCACCGTCGTGAGGTTATCTGATGGCATTGTGAATTATGGCGCATCGGTACCAGCCACCAACGTCACCACCTACGAATATTCCAATAATTTCGTGTAAATCTTCGTAGAATGTTCAGAGATAGTATTGCATATTGAAAGTATATTATTGTATAATGCTGATTTTACAGTAATCTTCTACTTTATGGTTATCGTGGCCTTAGTACCAGCCACCAGGGTCAGGTTAGGTTTACGTAAATAGCAGAACTATTTACGACTGAAATAACGTCGATATTTAGTTGGATCTTATTAAACGACGTACGCTGCTTTTTTGACATTTTATGGCTTTAGATAACAAGTAATACCTAGAGCATAAACTAACGATGTCCGTTTAAGAATCATTCAGCAGATAATAGGTTACATAATCACATGCTTAGAAAACTGAACACCAAATTGAGCATAACTGGCCAAGTCACCTTGGAGCTTCGATCATTCTCAATAGCAACTAATTTTCAAAGTTGGGGTCAAACAACTTGCCAGCGGCATGGTAATTACTTCCTTGTAATAACAACCAGGTATCGTGATGGCTTTTTGTTGACTTTTTCTAATGGTGCACGTGCGAATCGCTCTAACCTCGGACGCGAGGGCGCTGTCCAGCAACCGTGAACGACTAGTTTGTACCCTTCCACCATTTTTTTTTCGAACGTTTACGTTGCTCATTACATCATGCTGAACAGAATAACCAAACTTTACTAATAATTAGTTTAAGAGTAAAAAGTTTTGAACAGTTCAAAGCTGGCACCAATTTTTTACACTTCGGAAGTTTTCGAAAGATCGTCAGCCCATACGCGCTTCCGCTGTGTTTACTTTTACATCTTGAGCGAGCGAGCTGATGAGCAGCTTATAAATTATTTGTTCTTTGAACCCGAAGAGCTTGAAAGCATGCTAAGGCAAATCAAACATAAAAAAGAAATATTTCAAAGTGTCCACCCTCGCAACATTACGCAAGACAAAGATGTCCACTAAAACATAATTTCACTTTCTTTCGGACCACAGTCGGCGTAGGATGGGCGTGACGACCGGCCGCCTCCAGCGGCACGTAGATTGCATACTTTCCCTGTTTTTATGGGAATCATGGGGCGCCAATGATATAACAATAATGTGAAAGCTTTAGAGAAACATGTTTCTTTTTGTATGCAATAACATGTTTCCAAAAATCTCGCTATGTCAACCAACTCGAACAATTGTAACAGAAGTCTGGAACTTGTTTGGAAATGGTTCAATTTAGGAAAGCAATAACAAATGTTTGTCATTCATTGTATTAAAGTAAAAGGAGTCAAATAAACGTGGAACGTACAAGCAATGCATTGGAGTCTTTATTTATGAATACTGCGTTTAAACGTGAAAGTTTTTATGCAAAGTAGCAGACAAATAGGTACTTTGTAAGAGTCTTGGAATAAAAGAGGATAAAAGATTACTTTTTGTGTACATGTAGGAATGGTATATCTAATGAATGACTATGGAAGTAGCGTGTTCCTGAACACGGGCCTCTCCCACTTTCCATGAGCAAACCCGGCTATCGCATTGGTAATCGGGATATGACGCCATTAGCAAACAGGTGGGTGCGACTGCCAATCCTCCAGACATAGTGATAGGGGTTTACCTATCTGTAACTGACACAGCGAATATCGTTTATATCGCAAACGATATAAAATGAAGGTTTTATGTGAGATGAGTTCATCAAAGTCAGTGCTTTCAAAATGTACACCTAAACTTCGACCTTAAGTGTAGAGTGGGTGGGTGTTCGCCAGTTGTTATTAGCATTGACACACATAATGCTTTGCAATTGCTACGACATTCTCGGCAATTCGACTCGAAGAATAATTATAATGAGCATGTAGATATTGCGACAGCTAAGGTTAATTCGTGGGTAAAGCGGAACTTAATACATTATGGTAACATAATAGAAAACAAAGGGAACGTATTCAGCTGTATTTTTTTAATAGTAGTAGCACACAATGTTCTTGGTTCAGACGTTTGTATCCCATGGGTTCCGTTAGAACGGGATACTGGATAAAATAAGATAAAAACGGACAATCTTAACACTGTGATGCCATTTACAAAGCAAAAACAATTCTATAAAAGGTTGTGGATAAAGGAAGTAGACCGGTTATTCCAAGACAAGACTCTCGCAATAGGCCGAGGAAACAAGATGAAGCAATTAACCAATTTAAAAATAAAAAGATTAATGTTTGTTTTCCATCACAGAATGTAATTGTACATACATGTCCGTCACGCTTTTTACCTTCAAAAATACGTAGAACTTCAAGCGTAGCAGCTTTACGATATTTTGACACAAATCATGCGAGCTTGAAAATATTCATGTTATTAAGTTGAAAAAGTGACAAGCAGGAAATAACTGCTTATTTTCTTAGCAATAAACAAAATCATCAGAAGACGTCAATTTTCTTTTCATCGTGTTATTATGAAAATGCATTCGAATGAGACACCTACATTCATTTGAATTATGCATGCAGAGATGTCTGTGGTAATTCTCAAATGATTGACGACTTTATGGATAACGCCTATTAAGAAACATTTAGCGGTTATCCAACGCCAATCATTAACTGGATATAACAGTTCAGCTAGGTCAAGTTTGCTCGGCGTCCACACAAGGTTGACCATTGGAGGTTTAAAAGCTCTATGATAAGCTTTAACAGTGATTTCCAAAATATTGTCCATTAGTGATGTGGGCAAACATGAATCTTATTTAATTTTCAGATAGCATTTATGTAGAACTCTTGTCTTCTGTGCCTTTTAGTGGCACTGCTATATCAAAAATATGTTATAAAATGTAGGTATCAACAGACTAGGGATTTTTTGCTCGTAGAGCGAAGCAAGTAAGCTTGCAGGAAGTTTGCAAAGAAGCTATTACCCTGTCACCACTTAGACAGTTTTCTAATTTACAAAGTCAGCAACTTAAAGTTTTGCACGTGCGGTTTTAGTAATCTCTTGACATTTTACACTTTGTTCATTTCCACACCAAAGGGCATTTAGACTGCATTTATTTTATTGCATTGCCGTCTGCAGTGTGATGGATCCAGATTTCCCCGTATTGGTCCAGATGGAACCAAAAAATACTGCCCCTTTATTAAAATTGTCTCGATAGTACGCTGGTTTTTAAGTTTCATGTACAATTCAGAGCAGAGCTTTAATTATGGAAGTTCTCCAGTTGAGTTTTAACAATAGCAGATGGAAACACACTAATTTATCCATTGTGATGACTACCAAGAGACTGGCACGCGTTCTAGCAAAGAGAAATTTGACAATGCACTTATAAAGAAAGTTTTATAAGTCATCAGAACGTGATTAAAACAAACGAAACGTGTTTGCCTCGCTAATTAACCAAGGAAACAGTTGGTGAGCTGATATATTTAGCGAGACGCATGCATGCGATATCATTGAGAACGGGATGTTGGTCTTTATGTGTTTAGTCTGTATAGACTGTTCTTGGTTGTGCTTTTATACTGCAACAAAACAATCTCAATTTTCATTTATTGAATTAATTCTACCGATTTCCTTTGAAGACGCCACTTAAAATACCAAAAAAAACCTAATCAATTCCGTCAGACCATCTTAATGATCCAATCAACTGATTTACTGCTGACATTTTAGTGTCACTTCCCTCCGGAAAGGCCTAGTTCGCTAGCGTGTAACGTGACGTATACTGATTTAAATATATTTTGCATAATGTAACATATAAGTATTGATAAAATCAGTGGCGGAAGACGAAGAAAGTGACACAGTAACCCGCTTGTGTCCGAGTGGAAAGAAGCGAGAGTAATCGGTGACGTCTGCGATCACAACGGGTGTGGTTGTTGACCTCAAGCCTTAAAACACAGGAACTTGCCAATTTATAGTCGCCAGGGGTAATTAAGCAGCGTACATTTAGATCGCTCTCCATAAATTAGAACGTTTGACAAAATTAGGTGAGGCATCGTCGAAATTGCTATTTCATTAATTTAATGAATATCCAGCAGTCACGCCACACAAGTGCGGCTAAGGCAAAAATATAGCTGAGTACAGAAATTGTTGTTATGTATTGAAGTTAGGAACATAATAACACAATTACTGCCAATGGGAATAGACGTAACATGGAATCAAAATCTATATTATTACCTACGTCTGTGTATAACACCTGTCAGTTTTGACGGTTATTTACTAAACCATATGACGAAAAGCAATTTAACAACGATCTAATTTCGCAATTCGTACTGACAATGTTCAATTGTGTAAATGTGGTAATGAAAGCGCGTTAGCGATTTCAGCCCACAGAACAGATAGACGTGGTTTGATCGCGTAATGACTTACAGCATCGACTCAATCAGGACAATTATACATTTGGCCCCGAAATAGTCCATCTAATAGAATTGTTTCGATATTTTCAATTACGGTTGTCTGCGGAGTAAATTGTAATTTCAAAATGAATTAATCGTGTGGTAACGTGAAAAAGTGGAGACTTTTACAGGGCAGAATATTAGAACAGTTTAAATTTAGTTTGTATTTTTTTAAGTAATCACATATTTCTTAATTAGATTCTTTCTTTGAAAGACAATTTTAATCTAAATCATTGTACAATTGCTTCTCTACAACTCAATATTTCCGTACAACCCCAATATTACTGCATCATCACCAGCAGGATCATTAGTCACTAAGATTAAACGTAACGACATTGCCTTTCCCTGCTTCTCCATTTATTCTCCATACATTAACATTCAATTCCTCTATGTTTACTTAAAAGGGGAAACAGTTGTTTTACACTAGGTAAGGCAAATTGCTGACATTTATTGCGTCGGTTACTACAATATGACGCTTTTAACCCATACTAACAGATAGTAAACAGCGCAAATACCGAAGGACCATCCTCAAAACAAAACTGATAAAATCGCGAACTTCGTTTGGAAATTAGAATCCGCTCCTGTAAGGTAGTGGCTTAGTTATCGTAATTCATCCATTTCGTAATCATGCCATTGGGGTCTTAGATAATTTGTGGGATGTTCTTAACCCACAAAACCACGTGTTATTAGAAGTCTACCTTCTGTTCTTTTGAACACAGCGGCAACCCCACAGCAACGATCAAACTTCTGCGCACGCGCAAAACGCAACATAACTACTTTCGCCGATTAAAATCCGACGCCGTCCGAGATATTGTACGTGACAGACGTTTAACGCGTACCTATTACGAAAGTACGTCACGATTCATACGAATAATTTATTTGATACCTAATGATGTTTCGTGATGCCCTCACGACGTATTCGCGTGTACCTCCTGCTATACGATTATAGACCGTAGAAAATTGAAATTTTCCATGCCGATTGGACAGCCGAAACACAAAAAATTAGGGCGTTTTCTTAAGTTGTACAAGAATTCAACAAAAAGTAAATAACTTAACACGTACAAATACTATCACTTTCAAATTCTGAGGCGTGCCTGGCCAATTGAGACCCCATCATAATCGAGACACCAACTTATTCCGAAGCAATTTAAATATTTATTTAAAACGACTGGTTTTTTAAATAATACATGTCTAGTTGTATCAGAAATAAACAGGTTCTTAATGTAGGCAATCCTGTCTATGGCGACTGATTGATAATTGCCGTGAACTATGGCAAAGGATTACCTTTCGGTATCTTCGCTTTCTCCTTTAATATCGATTGTAAAATACCAATCAATAACTCAATATTAACAAGCAAATTGCTGCCGGGGGCAACGTATGGACATATGCACAAAAGCTATACACTTAAACAGATAATAAACTTCAATCGATACCGGAGTGAAATTGGACCGGAATATCGAAAAGAAATCGATACCTAGCGATGTGGTTTAAGGCAATTTTGAAAGCTTATGTCTTACTCCGCAGTCCATATATTGGCTATAAAAGAATAATTTTATTTATACTGCACTTCTGGTAAGTACTTCCGAGTCTGCGGTGTGGAGAAACCGCATTGGTTTTTATAATATCGTCCGTATAATGTGATTGTATCATGTTCTGCAGAAATAGGGATCATTATAAGCAATGATGTATTTTTCCTGACGCGCAGAATTGCAATTTTTATACAAACATATTGGTTTAATGCTTTTTTCAACAAAAATAGTTCATTGCTGAGAAAAAATTCAAATCGACCAGGGAGCCAGAAAAGCACACAATGCCCTACATTGTGTGCTTTTCTGGCTCCCTGGTCGATTTGAACCAAGTTGGTTTCTTCTTGAGGATAGCGTTAAGACGCTGACGAAATAAATTATTTGAAATGACGTCAAAGATCGTTATGTGAAATTAATCCATCGTATCGAAAGCGATAAGCTCACGATTATCAATTACAGAACCGAAAGACAAAGAGATTTGGTAATAAACACATAATATGCACCACATGCTGATAATATCAAATAAATTGGCATTAGCGATCAAGTCGTGAACATTGATGTACGCTCGTGTGCACATAATTAAGTTACGTTTGTTATAGGGAAAGTTATATAACACAGCGAAAGCTATCGATATTTGAACATCGATTTTAAAAAAACTAACACTACATTTGCTAGTATCAAGGGTAATAAGACACGGCTAAAAATCGGCCATAAATGTGACTATCACGATTTTTTAAGTAGTTACGGTTCATTGTCACGAATTTGTCTTAAAATTAGCGTCCTACGTTCAGTGGGTAAGTAGAGCGCGTCGCTTTGAATAAAAAGTGTCTATTGCAGCAGCTGTCAATCAAGCGATGTGCAGTTTTATTTTGTGCCTTTTTTCAAGTTAACCGTGACTTTCTGTGCAGAAAACACTTTCCATCAATTAGCTGTCGAATGGAAAGTCGAACGCACATTGTACACTTTTCACATCGTGTCAATAAACAATAAATAAATGCAAGTCAAACTTGCATAATTTGTGTTCTGCACCATAAACTTTTATCTGTCGTAAATCGTTTCAAACCGCAGATCAAAGTTTGACTTGTTTTGTTTTTGGAAGCCAATTTTAAAGGATAGTGTATCTTAGTTACTACCATCAATAATCTGGCTCTCTGGCTATCGCCCTCTATTATACCGTCTTTACAGATACTGCATACATGCTGAATGAACAAATCAACTTAAATGTTTAGTGCAGGAAAGAACTAGGTAATGCAGTATTTTCAAATTGTTCTCCACCCCTGTTTCGCGTGCTACAAAAGGGTTGGTCATGTTCAGGGATCCGCGGGGTGGGGCATTGTGAAAACGCGACCCACTATCTTTCGCATAAATAGGTTAACTACGTGTCATGTCGCCTATTCCATAACAAAATATGTAATCACCTCTGTCACGAACCACGAAATAATTGTCACTATTTACGAGCATCGTTGAGCTGAATTAGGAGGTGAACTAGTTCCATATAATAGACTATTAGTCTATTTGCACATTTAGATGTTCCTTTTCACATTTCGCTTTCATTTACCTTTCGCTATTAGTTACTGTTCGATAGTTCTACAGCGACGAAGGTTCGAAATAATTTGTATTATCTGATGCACTTAATATATATTATAGTTTGGTGTGGCAGGATATAAGACAAGTCACAACATAATATTACTGGCGTCCACCGCTATTAATATTAATAACAGTGTTAGTAAAACATTGAGTGGTGTAGTGTGACCAGAAACTGTGAATTATATGCGCCAGTCAAAATATTTCGATAAGGTACAACGAAATGTTCAGGGCCGTAAAGGAGACGTTCAACAAATGTATGGGGCTTGGACCTAAAATAATTTTAAATTTGAACAGCAAGCTGACCTATACAGGTTGAAAGAGCGTAATTATTTTGATTTTTTGAGGCATTAAATAAGATTTTACAGGCCGCCGTTTATTTATAAAACGAAGTTGAAAAAATATAAGCTTGTAACCCTGCAAACATTATTTGAAAGGGCTAGCAACCCTGTAGCAATTGCCATGACGGTATATTTTGTATGTCTGTGGTAATTATATATATCTGTGGTGGCGACAACAAAATGTAAACAAAATAATCTGACGACTTTCCGACATCGTATTTACCGCGTTGTGATCATGAGTGTTATCGTGCTGGTGTGTTTTTACTTCCATTTGACCTTTGCATCTGCTCTACGGACTCCGAACCCTCTTTAGTGATCAACCTACCGCTTGTGTTAACTGAACTGATATTCTTTGCGATTTGGACTATCGTTTGTTCGAAAACCATGGCTGTATGTGTTAATTGCTGTGTTATCTTGCAACCTGAGGACGTCAGGTCATTATAAATACTATGTATGCTGCAGAACTGAGCCCAGAGCTAGCTTTGATTATTGAAGAATGTTGCGGGCGTGAGGTTAGTTATATCTTACTTTAATCGACTAGAAGTATTAATTGTTTTATTCACAAACAAGGCTTTGAATGCCTACATTAGTAACCATTAGCATTATTTTGTGAAAGTTCGAATCCACAATACTAAAAAACTCATGACTTGAAGGCCAACCCTATCAAAAACTGTCTTGCTTTGTTCCGGGGTCCATTCCATAGTGGAATGACGTAAAATAAGTTTCTTCAGACGTATTGTAGTGTTAAATATTATTTTAGACATATATAGTTGTTCTTACATTAGTGTTTCACCAAATAGATTTTATTTCAATCACTGAGTTATTAAATAAATAGCATAATAAAATTATTATTTTTATTTACAGATTAGTGATAACGACCGCTTCTGCCAAGCATGTGTTCACCTATCTGCACAAAAAGCCAAAAATCCCGCCATCAGACTGGTTTCACACATACTTGTATACATATCTTGTGGCATTACATTGGGTCAACGCACAGGAAGATGACATCGCACATTATTAGAGGGATCTCATGTGAGAAATTACATAGAAAACCAAATATTTTCCCGACAGGTAATAAGATCATTAGTTGTTTATTACTTTGCTTACACAATAATAGACTTTTGTTTTATTAATATATTCATTTCAATTACTAACAGGTCCCAGATGAAGCTTGGGCATGTAATGCTTGCTGTATGAGGGCTTATCATAATATACCCCGGTTACAAACGGAACCTCCTGTACCCACGGAATTTGAAGTGCCAGTGGTCCCAGTCCAAGTAAATGAGGTGTCAGTTCCAGAACAACCGAATGTTGACTCAGTTCCTGCATCATGTTCAATAACTGTGCCAAGCTCAGAAACAGAATCTTTGGCTGATCAGATGTCCAACATTCAACCACCAATCGATACCATTAATTTAGTTTCATATGCTCGCACATCAGACACAGCATCCCACTGTTTTGTACCAGACTGTGTGAACCCTGAACGCATTAGAGTTCCTCACTATTTAAAAAGATCAATCTTGTCTCAATTTATAAATATATTTCTGAGAATGCTAGAGTAAGTCATGAACATTTAATGTTATATAACTGGGATATTCCACAGTTTCAACAGAACTGCAAATAGAAGATATGTTAGATTTGTTGTGGCATAGACCAATTTGTTGTGACAAACAGCTGTTTGTTTGCTGTGCCTAGAGCATTTAAATAATTCATTTTTATTAAGAGGAAGATTAAGGTCACGCCACCAAAGCAATAAAATATATATTGTTGAATTTAAATAGTTGGAGTACAGATTGGTGTCAACGTATTGCACAATATTATTGCAGTTGTATTATAGGGAAACGTACTATTGGCGTGCCGTGCCCATGTTATGACTATTGTTTGGTACTTGGTATGGGCGCTGCATCAGGAAAACGTAATTCACCCACCTGCCAGTTTTTTAGATAATGTTTTAGTACGAGGCGATATAGAAAATGAAGAAGATGAATAAAGCACAAATAATTAATAACCTGTTTTTTATTACCTACTCCTATCCCTATGCAATGATGACTACTATAGTTTAAGTATGCACATAAAAAAATAGAACACTTTCTTTTCTTTAGACTTCACATGTTCATCATGAATATTAGTATTTTACATGGACCTACTGGGCTACTGCCATCTGAACTCTGTAAAACAAAATGTCCTCTGGCTTATACCAACTTAACCGAGTTAAAACACTTCATTCAGAGGGATAAAGCCCAATAGCAGGGCTACAAGCAGCTTGGGTTTCTGATACCTAGCAGTCTCAAGATAGTTTGCACCTTTTTTATTTCATCCTTAATGAATCCTACTGGATTTTACCAAGGGAATAATAAGTATGGATGTGTGCTAGATAAACATCCTTTTAGCAACTAAGCCGGTGTCGACTATTTTGCCATCAGCGAGGCGCAATGAAGTACTTTGCGTCTTGTGTAATCATAAAGCTCATTTCAATCTGGAATTATATAATATTGATTGTAATTTGCATTTCCAATCAACAATTTATTTTAATGTCAAACGACAAGACAACTGACGTCAAGTCGATTATTTGACAAATTGTCAATCTGACATTTACGAATTTGTCTTTTCTGCCACGTTTTGATATTGCAATATTATGATAATAAATGTTTTTGTCTCAATTGCATGTTACTGTGGCTTAAATCATCATAAGATCAAGAAGTGTTAATAAATAAGAAAACTCAATTTAAGAACCATTTTAAATAACTATATGTCTCAAAAACCAAAATAAAACAAAATGTGCGTTTTGTTTTTGCTAATACATTTTTCAGTTTTTTACAAAAACGGGGGGCTGAAAAAATCATATTTATATATAATCGAGTAGCATAATAAATAAGCTTTCTAATAAGGTATATCATATTGCTGTTCAAATTTCTTCGGAATAAAGGCCCACTTTTAGTCGTCTCCTTTATCAAGCAAGTCCCAAGTTTGTTTGACAGAGAAATATAGCAAACTAGACCTCTAGTGGCACTTAGTGGATTTCTCTCCGTTTGATCGTTCCAAGTACTAATACTATGAAATTCAATCGGCAATGTCAACTTGTTTTTCGAAAGTTCTACAATTTCAATATGGCTTCAATCAATAGTTATCAACAATACAAACCGCAAATTAGTCGATTGTAAATCAATAATACAAACTGATATCAATTGTTTCGAAGATAATTTCTGTAACAACTCGACAACTTTCTGTCAATATTCAAAGACATATTATTGTGAAATCAGAAAACGACCTGTTATATGCTTATGAAGTAGGTATTGGTTTATCGTGGTATAATCACAACAGTGGCAAGTGTCCTATATAAAAACTGGTCACAACATAGTAGCATTGGAGTCGGCTCGGCAAAATGAAACCCCAACCGGACGCGATCGTCGATATCACATTAGAAAACCGTTGGGTAGGTACACACCTCGATGCATATTGGTTACACCAGTCGAGTTCACAACCATGGCGGCTAATTTGTTCGAGTCAAGATCAAGTCGAATAAAAATAGAGCGATCTAGATCTGCTAAAGTTTCTACATAAACTGGCGTGGCAGCGTCATTAAGATGTTGATAGGAAAAGTGCAATTCGTTTGTTTATATCTTATAGGATGAAACAGTTTCTAATCTGCACGTGTAATAGATTGAACGTTTCCATTCACATAAGTATCGGATGAGTCAACTGAAAGCAATCGGAACAGCTCTAGTTTTAGAAGACTTATTAACGCATTGATTGCCTTCCTGGTGTGATTTTCTATTTAAGTCTTTAAAAATGAGGTTTCCAATTGATATCGTTATAATAAGTTTTTAAGACCAAGTTTATCCTCACCACGGAAAAATACCTTAGTGAGGAGCGTAGAACAAAATGGCCTCAACCAAATGAAAGTTTATTCTACTATCCGTATAGTAAATTAATTTGCTATATGCGGAGCTGGGGCACATTTCCTTACAGTAATTTTCTTTTGGCTCTGATAGCTAGTTTTCTTATGTTCCCCGTACAAATATGACCGATAAGTCGAAGAAACTTAACTAGATGTGCCCAGGGGTTTCACTTGCTGCTCAGGTCCTCTTCTGAAGATGTCCACCCTTATCACTTAGGGGTATGAAAAATAGATTACGATCGGGATTTACCGAGGTGTATGGCAACTAAAACTGTGAGAATTTTAAATATAAGAATTTATTCCATCATCCACGCAAACGTTATAAAATTACCACTATTAACAGCCCATCAATAAAAGTGATGTCTTTCGAATCACGAAATGTTAGAACCGATTAAATCGATATTAAGATAGGATCGGTATGAAGATAGTTTTGGTAGCAGAACCAGTGTCCATTAAAAATCATCAGTAATGATGATGGCTCGAGATAAAATCATTCGTAAGTGCATTGCATAATGGGTTATTATTCAAGCTATTGTTGGACATACCGGTTCAGTTTATTCATTATGACAAACGCCATTATGAATGTTATTAATATCTATGGGTTATCTCTTCGTAAGTCATCTTACGTCATTACTTATCGAGCTTATCAATTAGCTTGGGAGTGTATAAACAAACCTTCCGGAATGTAGGTATGTGTTATTTATGTTCAAGAAGAAAAATATTTTCTTTATCGGTGTGGTGGTTAAATATAACATGGCACATGACCTTTAATGAAACACCAAGTGTGGAAATCATGATTTGGACATCGTATTTTCCAGTTACTCTACAATGACGACTCCTGTAATACAAATACATTATTAGAAAATACGTGAGGTTACTGAAATAAAAATCGTAAAATTCGATAAGAGTAATTCAAGGTTCTTGGATTTCTTAATACATGTTCCAGCGAAATTACAAAAGCAACCTCAAACCCAATTAAAATGTAGGTAGGTACACCAAATTATATCTTGTTTTTCGAAGAAATGGTTACTCAGTTAAGTAAATTGTAAAGATGTTCTGTGTAATGCGATGGGACGAGCTAACCTATAAGAAGCCAATTTATCCCTCAAAAACAATGCCACAAAACAGTATGCACTTAGACTGACTAATGACGGACTCTAACAGCTGGTATCGATGGTGGGGTTGCGGGTTGTTCGAAAGAGCTACCGCGGCCCCGGAACGGCCCGGAACAAGAGCGAAAGCAGGAACATGAGTGGGTTTTAGTCAGTAAAAGTCTTACACTCCCCCTGCTCCGCCCAGAGTGGAGGAAGTTATTTGATGATTTCCCATCCGTAAAAAAAGGCTGGTATCGCTGGTATTTAAGTCATTATTCTCAGTAGAAGTAATATGATATCACTGCTGACCAACTGTTTTGTCATTATGATAACCATGTGTTAACCCTCTAATGGCACGATTAATGACTTCATCAGAAATAACTATCCGGTCAGCAATATGCCTGCGATTGTTTTTCCTTGAGACAATACCCTGTTGATAATACCATTACACAATTTATATTACACGAGATAGGTACATATCTTAGCAGGGAACACTTGTGGTTGAATGTTTAGCAGACATGGCCTTTAAAATGTATTTAATAATAAAACAAATAAAAAAACATACTTTCTCGTTTTCTTCTCAGCAAACCTTTAAACATGACACTCTTATTATGGGTAGGTACGCATAAAGTAGCTAGTTCGCCATGTTGGAGCGTCCGCCATATTGGATTTAGAATGACTTAGCTAAACAATGTTTCAGCTCAATCGGAAACAGGGCCAAATGTCATTTCCAAGATTATTTTACATAGCGCGTGAGGGAAACAAATAACTAAAACTATATTAAAAGCTAGGCTTTACGCCTCGAGGTCGAAAAAAACAAATGGTATCTAAGTAACGACTTTCGTCACACAACATGGCCAAATATATTATCTAGTACGTAGGCAGGTCATCAAATGAGTTAAATTAGATGTGACTTACAGAACTGAAGGATAAATAAAAACACGAATAACGTCGTTAGCTTAAAATAACTTTATTACGAACTATTATCGCCTGAGAACGAGCCATGGTAAAAAAGGTCCTGTTTCATTGTTTCAGGCTTTGAATAAAATCCACATCAAATTGCAAAGCCTCGTTACCCTTAAATATTATCAAACAATTGCTCTTTGTATTTTTAACTGCGACCTTACCCTTCAAACCTTTTTGTTTTCAAAGTAAACAAAAAGGGAAAAGCTTGCCCATTAAATTTCTATTTCAATTCTACTGTTCGTTCTGGAAAATTCTAACATTTAGGTACAGACGGCACAAAGGACAATAATGAGGCTAAATAATACCTAAATTTCGTGTTTGTACTGCCTAAAATAACTTTAATGGACATTTATGTTTATGAATCGTCTTATGTACTTAATTACATGAATGTGGGTTTAGTCACGTGCACACGGGGATGCCCGATGTGCGAAGCCGCGTCACGTGACCCGTGCGATCAGCAGCTTATGTAGGGGGCTCCGGTTTATGTTCGAAATTAGCAGACATTCTCCGAACGCGTACGTGAGATAAGCCAACAAACTTCTACTGCACATGTTGCAATCAACGTAAGATTGATAGATAGAATATGTATTGTTTATTGTGCATTCAAATCAGTTCTATTTACTTGGTAAGAACTACAAAAAAAACGCTCCTGACGATATAAGCAAATCAACAAGGCACTATGGGGTTATTGCTCGGGGTGCTCTGTCTGAACTTTCAGTATTAGATACTATTGTTGCTGGTGAGTGGTGACGCTAATTTAATTAATGGCATTTATACATGTCTCGCTGCTTTGAAACAACCAAATTCAATTATAGTAATCATAAAAGTGTGTCATCAAATATCGTCCTTGGTGCCATAAGATGGATGTGCATTTTTTTTGCGGTTGGGAAGTCATCAAATAACTTACCTCGCCCTGGGCGGAGCGGGGAGGAGTGTTAGACATTTACTGACTAAAACCCACCTATGTTCCGGAGCCGCGGTATCTCTTTCGAACGCCCTGCAACTCCGGCAGGTAGTGGACTTGGCAAGCCCCTCTACTTTGCTGACATCTCTGTCGACACGGCCTGTCGTCACTAGACGGACGGACAGTGAGCTAGCGATTGCCCACCGTCTTCAGACTCGCATATACGGTGGCCGGAAGTCGTCCGCGGTGCCCGACGCCTGGAGCGTCTCTGGTTTGCTGTAGCCTACATCTTTGCGTCTTTTAGTCAACGTGTTCTGTGCATAATTGCCATATTAGTGAGTCTACATTGCCCATGACCATTAGCTATATCAGAGGGTACTCATAAATTAGTGGTTAGTAGTGTTGACCACTCTGCGGTGACAACAGTGCGCAACAACCGTGACAACACGGAAATGCGGGCTGCGTTTAGAAAGCAGTTTCGTTATTTGGTACGCATATGTGCACATTATTGCTATTTGATCGCACTATGTAGTGAAGTGATTTAGCAGACGAATGATGCTCATTTTGTTTAAACTCTGCACAATGAGTCATGGGAAAAGTTTAGGAGTCAGGCTGCGACAAACAAAATTGAAAAAATCCGGTCAAGTTCGAGTCGGACTAGCACATCAGAATTCCATAGCACCAAACAAAATAATAACGATATTTTTAAAGTTCATTCATAATTATAAATTTACACTCAACGGTAACATTAAATTTGTTTTTCATAGTATTTTAATGAAGAACAAACTTACTGCTACAGTTTTCTGTAAGACAGTTTTTAACACTTTAAGAGCAAAATCTCATCAATCATTGGCTTAAGAAATAGAGATTTTTCAGTACCTCTCGACATCAATTTTCCAGACCTATGGATAGACACCCCACATGGTTATTTATATCGATCTTATTTTTAGTTACGTGTATGGAAAGCCACCCTTGTTTTTTTGGTTTTTAATAATTGAACACCAGATTTATACTGCGATTTATAGAGGACCTACTCTCCGAATTTCAGATGTGTGGTGCCAACAGTCTATGAGTTAAATGGCTGTGACATACGGACTGACAGGACAGACGGACATTAGCTATTTGGCTACGGAACCCAAAATCTTAAATATAGGTTTGATAAAAAAAAAATAGTAAGTATAATGTTGTAATTACCATGGCAATCGCTACAATAAAAAAAACAATTATAGTTTTCTCTTCCGTATATGGCTGCCTTTGCAAACAATGTAGGGTTTCAAGGTATAAGCAAGCCCAACAAATGAGCTGCTAGGAATTCTACCGATTATGTCAACTTAAGCCGTAAGTAAATCAATTAGCTATTTCTTAAAAATATGCTGTGATATACGTAGGTATTTAACCTGTTGAGAACAGAATCCAAACAAAATACCACAACTCTAGGATTAGTTTTATGTCATTACGACCAATATTTACTAACACCAGCTTTTTAATGTCAAAGACTAAAGCAATTATTTGATTAGACTTAAAAAAACGGTGACTCATACCTTATCCGAGCCGAGTTTCTGTCTGAGCTATACTTATCGTTCATACAGATTCTACTTTACGACTAAGTTCTTCCCATATATTCCGATTAAAAATTAATTCGCAGGAGATACAGGGTGTCTCCATTAGCTTTGCATAAAGTGTACACGAGTAAGCACTGCAGATGCAAATAAGTATAAACGCAAGAAGTGTTTAACTATTCACTTATCGCATCTGCTTCTTGAATATCTACCTGTTTTCTTTAAATAAAATTCTCGAACGAAGATAATATGGAGTAAAGGCTTCTGCACACACGCGCGGCGCGGCAAGCGGCGACAAAGCTGTGCCGCAGAGCCTCACACACTGGCGCGGCGCGGCAGGCGTTATTTACTCGATCTTAAGCTATCGAAAAATTCTAACCTATCCCTTTTGATTTCAAATCACCGTAGAACATTTACTATGAAAACGCATGCCACCGTTCACACTGCCGCGGCGCGACACGCGATACGCAAGTTTGGGCTGCGACACGCCGCGACAACTCTGCGGCAGAAAAACAAAAGACGCCTAGAACATTTTGTATGAAGCGGGCTCTGTCGCAACGCCTGTGTGAACGGCGGCGCGGTGCGGCAAGCTGCGGCACGCTGCGGCATCGACTCGGTGATCGACTACTCGATCCTCTCTATATCGAAAAGGGGTAGGTTAGGATCCTAACATATCCATTTTCTCGCTATAAAAACCCTTAATAGGTGTCCGCCACCCTGGGGACCGCCTGGGGAGAGCGGAGGGGTCTAATAAACTCGTACTGACTAAGATGTTGTCCTAACGGACTATCGATCCTACGATGACACGATGCGTTCTCGTCTCTCTCTGTAGAGGACTATTTAACCTATATACAAGTATAGCAAAATTTAGGACATCAAAATTTTACTTCGATAATCTCGTAATTTGAAAATGTACTTTTTTATTTGTTGAGATATTTTCACAAACTTGATTTCAAATTGCAGGTGTAGGTTTAAAACGTGTATTTCAGTTTGTTTCAATTTCCTAAGACGAATTGTTTTCTAGTAATAGCGATAAATTGTTGTTTGTTTAAGTACATTTTTGGTATAATTTACTAAACTACTGCTATTTTTATTAATTTTTGTTCTAGGATCTTTTTATTGTTTAGTTCAGGTATAATATTATTTAATGTGTCGTATAGGTAGTGTAAAGAATGATAAATGCGAAATACTTATGTACAGTGAATTATATATTTTGTTATGTCGACCTGTACTCGTCAAAAAGCCAAAGTCAAATTTAGAATTTAAATACGCCTGAGAAAGAGCAATCCAGTCATAACCATAAAATACCATATGATAGAGTAAAACGGTGCCGGAAACGTAAGAATATGAATTATTGCGTCGGAGCGGATCAACGACGGTGCCAGTACATCTACAGCTGGGGCGGTCGAGCCTCTTTAGTGTTAATGTCTCTTCTTCTCTTCTCTTCTTCATGTTCAACGAGTTTAATTTGTCCTATATCGGAACTTTTCCAACAACGCTTGGTAAAACCTGTATTGATTTGACGTTTACCAGAAATCTCGATAAATCCTGTATGCCATTTGTTTCGTACTTTTCGTATCACAGACCTATATCATCAAAAAAGTTGATTCAAAAGGGTATTTTTTTGTTTATATGATTTACTTCCTGAACCCGATGAAAGACAAATGTTGTGACATAAATATACTTAACGTGTGATGTGTCACACGTATATTATTCTGTAATACATATTTACGTATTCACGTAAAACCCACGGCCGTGTCCATTACACAGCCACACACCTATTTTTTTTGTGGATGGTCATGGAAATCATTAAATAACCTCTCCCGCTCTGGGCGGAGTGATGGGGAGTGTCTGATTTTTACTGAATAAAACCCATCCATGTTCGTCTACCTTTTTTGACCTTTGTGTTCCGAGGCGTGGTATTTTTTCGATTAACTCGTAAACCCGGCAGGCGGCGGCCTTGGCAGGCCCCTCTGCTTTGCTGACATCTCTTTGGGGCGCGCTTGGTTCCGAACGCGCCGTCGACACGGCCTGTCGGCACGGTGAATCTCCCTACCTATCTGTAGTCAGGTTTCATAAAAATATGGCATCTTAATTTAAATGCTCATAATAAGTGATTACTAATGAAAAGTGTTTTTAATTTCGTTTTCGACGGATTTTTGTTTATCCTATCGACTGAAATTTGGTATGCGGTAACCAGTAAACGTGACGAATAGGTATACTTACACCGGTCTCATAGTTCAAATTTTTGTAAGCAACGTTTACATATATTTTAATAGATCGATAAGATCTAAAAATGAGTATGGAAATGGAATAATTAGTACTTATTAATCGATTAAACAAAGTAAAACAAGTTATTTACTGCAAATTATTTATGTCATTACCTACTTTACATTTGACAAGTTTGGTCATGAACTGACAAATGGTAGACAGGTAATTAGCACGGAGGTTTTAAACAAACTGCAATGATGACATGTGACTCAAATAGTGTTCCGAACGAGATAGCTTTCTTGATGTCCTCGTTTTACAATTGCTAGTAATAAATAAACATTGAAATAAGATTCCGCATCCAGCATAATTCTCACTATTACACCTCTTAAAGTAACGCATTTTTTAAATTTTGAAAGTGGAAGCTTTCACTTTAATACAAAAAAAAAGAAAATATGTTTAAAAAAAGATGTTCATATGTTATGATCATACAGTTTCTAAGATATGAGTAACACGAATGCCATGATGATATGTCATTCATTAACATTTTTAAAAGTTGCAGCTAAGGAATACAATTTTTTGAGAAATTATTATTTTATTATTATATTAAACCCGTTTTTATTTATGTGCCAGTTCAACTATATATGTGATTAACAACTAGGTACTATTTTTTTAAACATATTTTTACTGACAATGACGCTTTCCACTCTTGACTCTTTATCACTTGGTATAAGTATTCTCCCTTTGAATTAATTAAAATAATATAAACTTTGTGCCTTTGACATAAAGTTCATTTTTTTAGATAAAATTCACATAACAACTGGAATTCCAGTTATCTTATAAGTTCCTTGGTAATAAATCAAATATCAGTCAGGTGCGTTCCAAATACAGTGAAGGGTTCTGTAGACGGATGGATTTGTTACGAACTCATAGAAATATTTTTTTTTTGCAAAAAAAATTTCAATCGACTTCTAAAACATGGTATTGCAAATCGACTTCAAAATAAAGGTTATTTGTTTTTTTTAACAAATCTTGGCGTCTAAAAGATTAATGAAAGAAATGATATTTGTACACGTTATGCGACGATGTCAATCCTATCATACTTTAAAAAATATCTACTTATTAAACAAATTTTAACTAGTCGTAAAAACAAAAGCAAATGAACCACATCTTATCTAATCTAATTTTATTCACCTTCGTACAAATTGTTTCCACTAACCATTTAGTTGATTTTAATAGTTTAATAAGTGAATACTTTTTTAGTTGAAAGGGTTCCGGTTTTGCCAATTTGCTATGGAACCCTAAAAAGCGTCCCTCGTCCGTTTTCTTTTGTGCTGTATTTTTTTTCTAAACGCACGTTTCAAGATAGTAGTACAAAGTTATGTTCTGGATTATCAAAATCAAAAGTCATTTATCAAATCAGGCTGATAATCAGCGCTTTTGAACGTCAAAGTTAACAAGAGAAACACCTCCAAAACGACTGCATTTCAGCATTTTCTAGTGTTATAGCTGGTAAAAAGAAGTGGCGGAATAAACAAAAACATCTGGCTGTCAAAGTGGAAGAAGTAGACTAATAAATTTATTTTCTGCAAATTGATATCGGTTGCCCCACTAGGGCTGAGCAAAGCTGTGTCCTCGTAGAGGCAGTCGATGGCGGCGATCTTTCACGTCCGCCTCTGAGAGGGAATAGACAGCGAAGCAGTTATGCTTGAGGAAAAGATAATCAAACCAACCTAGCTGCCGCGGGAGACGCTCCATTCGTGTTCCACGCGCGCCTCAAAGAGATATCAGCAAAGCAGAAGGGTCTGCCAGGGCCACTGCCTGCCGGCGTTGCGAGTTGTTAGTTGCGCTAATAACAAAAGGTCCTAACATATTGATTCGTAGGGCTATTCGGTGTACGAACCTATATAAATGGGTTAATTATACCAAAAGGTTACCAGATTTCTGGAGCGTCCTGCATAGTAATCCGTACAAGATGGTGTGAACCACCGAAGATGTTTACGCAAACTACGCTAATAAACTACTGACCCCCGACGTAAGTGCACGAGGAAACACTCAAGCACGCAAGCTCTCCCCAGGGTGGAGGACGTCTAATGCAGATTTCCATTACCAGAAAAAGAATAGACCACGATCCTAACCTAACCTAACCTACCCCTTTTCGATAGGCTAAGACCATGTATTCGATCATCGAGTGGATGCCGCAGCGTGCGGCAACGCGCGGCCGTTCACACAGAGCGCCGCGACAGAAACCGTTTCATACAAAATGTTCTAGGCGTCTTTTGTTTTTCTGCCGCAGAGTTGTCGCGGCGTGTCGCGGCGTGTCGCAGCCCGTCGCGCGGAGTGTAGTTTGTCGCTCGATAGCGATAGTTTGCCGCAAGGCGCGCCGCGCGACAGAAAAACAAAAGACGCCTAGAACATTTTGTATGAAGCGGGCTCTGTCGCAGATTATGTGTGAACGGCGGCGCGTTGCGGCAAGCTGCGGCATCGACTCGGTGATTGACTACTTGATCCTCTCATTATCGAAAAGGGGTAGGTTAGGTTAGGTTAGGATCCCAACCTATCCATTTTCTCGCGATAAAAGCCCTTAATTGGTGTCCGCCACCCTGAGGACCGCTTGGGAAGAGTAGAGGGGTCTAATAGACTCGTACAGGCTAAGGTGTCGTCCTAACTTACTATCGATCGTACGATGACACGATGTGTTCTCGTCACATGATGAGACTGTATAATCTGTTTACATTACAAACCAGAAGACTGTTTAACCTGTTCACAAGTATGGCAAGATTTAGGGCAAAAAAAATCACTTAGATAATTACGTAATTTAAAAATGCACTTTTTTATTTGTTGAGATATTTTCACAAACTTGATTTCAAATTGCAGGTATGGGTATAAAACTTATATTTCAGTTTGTTTCAATTACCTGAGACTACGCGTTTTCTAGTAATAGCGATAAATTGTTCTGTGTTTTAGTAGTCTTTAGTAAATTATTATTTTTTTTGGTTTTTGTTATAGGATTTTTTTATTGTTTAGGTTTGGTATGATATTATTAAATGTACCTATTGTAAAGAGTAAAGAATGACTATGCAGAAATGTTTATTTTGTAAGTGTTTTCATAGTTTAAATAAGAGAGACACGGCTTCAAAATTTTCAATCGTAATCAAAGGAGAATGGGCATTTTGGTACTCGCTCCAATAGCAATCATTGTGGCGTCATTGGATAGATCTTTTAATCAGGAAAAATATTTACTATGGCGACTCGTCCCAAATCGTTGTCCGAAAACCTCGGGAAGCCCCCAAAGTTAGTTAATATCATAATTGCAAATACAATAATATTACATACCTATCATGGTTGCAAATACGAAAAATAGCATTATTTAAAACGAGAAATATATTGTGTAACTATTCATGCATAATATATCGTGATAATGGTGATGACTTTTGAAAATATGTATTTTTACATAAAAAAGTAGTATTACATTTAAGATACACAGTTAACTACAGAGCAAGGTAATGAAGCTCGATCAGTTACAAACAATATGCGCGTAGTGGAAGTGGTGAACGGGAGGTTCAAACGAGATTTCAAGCTTTTGCGGCATAAATATTTTAATAAAACACTACCAAAAATGTTCATTGATTTTAAAATCGCCGCAGCTATGTTAAATAACTTCCACATACCCATCAATGATAACATTCATGCAGAGGCCTTCCTAAACATAATTAGGGAGAGAATAGATTCCCCGAATCTACTTTATGATTATGTAGAAAGAAAACGTTTGAATAGCCGAAGAGCAGATTTTCAAAGAATAGAAAGTCAAGAAATACAGAACTTCCCACTACTTACGGAAGAACAGATTATTTTACTTTCTTTGGGCACCTATCAACTAAAGCTAGCCCGATCCTACTGCAACGAGCATTTGTCAAATGGACTATACATTTTAGAAATACATATATAGAGAAAGTGCACTTCAAGATTTAATTGAATATGGCATAAACGAAGATACTTGGCTTTTACGCGGACGCATACAGTCGCGTCACGTACGGTCAAAAACTTATGATTGTTATGTATTGGTAAAAAACAATGTTAATGAAAACGAAACCAATATCCATAACATTTTATGCAATTATTACTGCACGTGTTTGACCGGACGACGAACAGTCGGCACTTGTGCTCATATAGTTTCAATCGTGTGGTATCTAGGATATGCCAGACATGAAGGCTTCACTGCTCCTGCAGCGTTCCTCAACGATATCATTATTGATAATAATGTTTTAAAAAATAAATAACGTTTCTTACTTTTCTTTTTCTTTTTTCATTCCTGAGTGTTTATTCATTTTAGTACCTTTTAATCAACACACACATGATTCTATACAAGACAACGATATAATATCACCATTATCTTAACAAAATCAAACAAAAACAAAAAAAAAAACAAAAAATATATATTAAATACTTAACACAAAATAACTCCGTTCCGACAGCAAATGGAGACAAGCGACTTGGTTATCATTAATCCTTGTAAAAAGACCTTTCCAATGATATATATATTGTGGCTATTGGGCCGAGTACCAGGCTTCATACATTTTTGCCCATTCTCCTTTGCGATGAAAAACGGTTCATACCTATAAAAGGCGGGCCCTAGCTAGAACGTCTTTTAAAACGTTTCTTCGACTCTGCCCTCAAACACCACAACCACCTGATCGCTTTTTTCTTAAAGGGTTTTAGATTTTAGCAATTCTCAGTAGTGTCCGTGATTTGAATTAAGTTTCAATCGAAGATACGCATTATTTAATTCTTAGGCAACGATGTATGGAGCCCGAACAATGTCCTTTAGCCTTTCATTTCACGACCTTTTTAGTAGTGCCTGTCTCTCTCAGTTGGTCTAATTGAAGCTCGCAAGCAAGACGACGACGCCCAAAACCGCCGCGATGTTTCCTTGCACATTTCAAGGGGCAGCGGTATCTCGAAGTAACGTCTGCTACCTGGTCGTCGTCGTCGTCTGGTTTTGGCCCACTTCCCCAGCTGAGTGAGAAGTTGCAAAATGTATAATTTCGGAATATGGGGAGACAATATCATGTAGAATAAATACATAAAATTACGGCAACTTATCCAATTACCAATCTTTCTCTCTTTTGCGCAATCGGGCCTGAGGAATTAGAGGCGGTTTGTTTGATGCTAATATGGAAAAAATCGAATCCTTAATCGCCAAAAACCCTAAATGTTTTGGTCGTATTAAGGGCAAAAGAAGTGGTAATACTAACGTACTGCATTACATGGGCTCGTCCGCGGAAACCGGTGATGGTATCTCCAAGCTCTTTTCCTATCTAATATCTTCAGTCTACCTTCCAAGAACTTGACAGAATCTGACGATTTACTAGCTCCGTGAACCTGAGTACGGTCAGCGTAAATCTGGTGATGGTACTCAAGTTACTTAAAGGTTTGGACCCATCTAAATCTGGTGGGCCTGATCTGATAACCCCCCTTTTCATAATTAATTGTGCAAGAAGCCTGGTAGCACCGGTCTGTGTACTGTTCGAGCGGTTTGCTGCGTGAGGTTGTTGTCCCGAAGGTGTGGAAATCGGCATTTATTACACACATTTTTAAAAAGGGAGATTATTCTTAAATACAGAAATTGTCTAAATTATGTATTTTGAAGTTTACGCAGCTATGCAACGCCATTAATTTGGTGACGAACAACTTGTTTTCTTTAGAAAACGGTCAACTGCCTCCAACCTGATAATATCCAATGAAATTATAACCACTGCGATGGCCGAACGATGCCAGGTTGATGCGATATACACGGACTACAGCAAGTGTTTCGACCGTATAGATCATCGGATGCTTCTCCAGAAGCTTTATTCCGCAGGAATTCACGGCCATCTATTCCGGTGGTTTTCGTCATACATATCTATGTATGATGCCTGCGTTCGATTATCTAATCGAACGCAGGCTGTGGTATTACGTGGACACGCGTCTGGATGGAAATCTGCCCCATCAGGAGTGGCCCAAAACTTAATCTTAGGACCCTTGTCATTTACAATATTTATTTTGGACATAAAAGACTGCTTTAGAAACTCACATATCCTACTATATGCAGATGACAGAACAGATCAGGACAGGTCTTAAAGTCAGTACGCACATTTTTCGATACTGAGCTACTTTAGTCAGACCTGAACAAATTCGCACGATTTTGCAAAACGAATAAAATTACAACTAAATGTATCCAAATGCTTTCACGTAGTATTCACTCGCCCGAAATATATTATTGGTCCGGGTTATAAACTAGATGGTACTTACATTAGTAAAACAATAAACCAATATCAGAGATTTTGGTGTAGTACATGATAGGAAGCTATTTCTCCCTTGAACAATTTTCTATTATTTTAGGCTTTAGAGATTATGAAAGTTTCTTACACCAAGACATTTCTGTACATAAACCACGTTTTTAGTTGTGCCATCCTTTGCAAAAATATAAAGGTTTCGTGGTTTCGACACTCTTGAGCACGCAACGTAGAGTTGTCCATGGGAGAAAAAGTCTTTCCAAGATGTACCCCCGCAACTTTTTTCATACATTTTTCCGATGAATTAAAACAATAACATGAATCGAACACGTGTAATGACACTATTGCGCGATCAACGCCATTTATCTACGGAGCATAGGAACAGCTCGACATTTATAGTACTGAATTGATGCCGACTTTTGACCAATAGATGGCGCTGCATGTCCAAAATAAATTTTATTTTTATTTTTTGTAATAAAAGCTATCCTATGTCCTTTCTCAAGTTCCAAACTATGTCTGTAACAAATTTCACACAAATCGGTTCAGTAGTTTAGGCGTGAAGAAAGGACAGACAGACAGACAGACAGAGTTACTTTCGCATTTATATTCGCACATTTATAATATTATATATATATATATCTCTCTTCTCTCTTTTTAGCCTTTTTCGACCATTTTGGTTACGTCTGCGACTTTACTTTGCTCTCGACACCATTTATTCGTTTTGCGGTCCATCAATGACACTCCTACCAGTTTTCTCTCAACCGCCCTCTGGGCTACTTCCAGTCTGTTGATGGTGTTTCGAGTGAAAACCCAAGTCTCAGCACCATGAGTAAGCACTGGCAGGATGCATTGATTGAGTATTCTGGCTTTTTGTTTAGGAGAGATTTTCATCTTGAAAGCAAAGTCAAGCTTCGAGTAGGCAGCCCACATGAGCCTTATTCGTCGGTGGATCTCGTAATTTTGGTTGTCCTTACCCATTCTGATCTCCTGTCCTAAGAAGACGTACTTATTTACTTGCTCTATGGTGGTTTGGTCAATGGTAATGTTGATGTTATTACTATCAATATTTGTCATTATCTTGGTTTTGTCCAAGTTCATTTCCAGACCAACTTGTAGTGAGACGTCACTTAGTTCCTAACACTTAGTTCATATGTATATATATTATATATTAGTTTGGATGTACAACGGCGAGCTTAACCCAGAATTGGGTTTAAAACAAAAACCTTAAAACAATTTAAAGTTCTCTACTGTTTTCTAGTGCGTAGCCACTTTGTACGTTTCTCAAGTGTGGAATATGTGATCTACAAATCTCGTATTCGAGAATCTAAGTGATATCTGTTTTTTTAGTCAACATCTCAAACGGCTCGGTTGATGGTCTCAAACTACTTAGTAAAATAGTTCTTCGCACAAATCAAATTTTTGACGGGCCTGTTGGTCTAGTGGTTAGTGGCCCTGACTGCTAAGCCGGAGGTCGTGGGTTCGATTCCCACTCCCACCCAGGACAAACTTTGTGTGATGAGCATGATTGTTTGTTTTGTGTCTGGGTTTGATTTATCTATAATATGTATGAATTTATAAATTATATAAGTATGTATATCAGTTGTCTGGTTACCATAACACAAGCTCTGCTTAGCTTGGGATCAGATGACCGTGTGTGAGTTGTCCCAAGATATTTATTTATTTATAAAATAACCAAAGAAAACGGCCGTTACTCCATGTACCATCCGCATCGACTAAATACAGGCACAACGCCTATTGCATACGTAGGTACCTAGTGTTCTAACTTTTAATAGTTAACCATCATACCTGGATATAGATTTATTTTGCACCAGAGCACACAAAATCAGAAAGACTTTGAACAACGAGTACTTTATTATTAACACTTGAAACGGGATATTTATCATGTTTATTAAAAATATATACACATTTATAATAAACATGGTAAATATCCCGTTTCAAGTGTTTATTATAATATTAGTAACCATGTCAGTTTAAAGACTTATATAACGAGTACCTACTTTGGTGACAACCATAAATAAAACCTACAATTTTGTTTTTGATATTGCACGACATACCTATTAACTGGTCAGCGCAAATGACGTAGTAGTTATTAGCATGTGGAAGATTGTAATTAGCAAAATGTTAAACTTAACTGATATTTACGTTTGTTATTAGTCTCTAAGTTTTCTTTACAATGAAATAAATAAATAACGTCTATGGGACCGGTCACTGTACGTGGTGCGCATTTGTGCAATTTTTCGACTTATTACGTATCTGTCATTTGTTATTGACCATATTTGTCAATTGTAAAATAATCATGGAGCTCAGCAGAAGTAACATCAAGATATCGCCCCTTATGAAAGTGTGCGAGGAAAAACCGTGGTGGTTTTACGGGTTGTCTTATCTTGCAGGGATTGTACGATGGTATGATGCGTTCTCCCCGTACTACTCTCTACTAAACATTGCATGTGCTTGCGCGAAGAAAAAGATGAGCTCGTGGCTAAATAATAGCAGCCGCGTATGATTCTTTCGAAATCATTTGGTTTTATAATGTAGTTGTTTCAGCGTTAGTACCTAAGTATGGAAGGAGAGCTTTGGCCCGACAACAAGTCATTGCTTACTTTACAAAACGTAAAATAGTATAAGAAGTTAACAAGCTTCTAGGAATCTATACGGTCTAAAATGTCGACTCATTCACAAAGAATTGTTTAAAATATCTATACATGAAATAAAAAAAAACTATAAGTATGAAACAAGTGACGCAGATGTTGCCATCTGTACAAAGATTGTATAAATTTGTGATTTGATAACTATTGTAAAAAAACTGATAATATAGATTTAAAAAAAATAAGATTGAGAATACTTAGAGCCATCCACAAATTTGTGCCGTTTTTGAGCTAGGTACCAGGGAAACCAAATGTGCAGGAGGAACTACAGCCAAACTTCTCTATCTTCAACGTAGTCTTTAATTATGAATAGATATGCTTTTTTAATAAGGACACGTTTGATGTAGTTATTAACTTTCCATCGATCAGTTCTGAAACTGAAATTGGTAACTTGTTGTGAAAGCGTTTACTGTTTATTAGAAATGACTTGCTAGTTTTTGTCAATTTGAATTTAAGAATTGCAATTTTGCGGACATATAACGTACATTCGAAGATATAAAGTCGGTTGAACAAACGTTTTGAAAGACATTTCATAAACTGGGGTATTCAAGACGAACCGTTCTAGGGCACGCCTTATACACCGCGTATTCTGAACCCTTTTTCGTCGCAAATTTTATTACGAATGAGAAATTTGAAGCCGTGTCTGTTTTATTTAAATTTTGAAAATACTTACAAAATAAATATTTCTTTATTTATCATTCTTTACTTTATACGACACATTTAATAAAATTAAAGATAACCTAAACAATAAAAACATCCAGAACAAAAACCAACAAACTTAATCATTTACTAAAGACTACTAAAACACAGAACATTTATCACTATAACTAGAAAACGCTTAGTCTAAGGTAATTGAAACAAACTGAAATATACGTTTTATACCTATACCTGCAATTTGAAATCAAGTTTGTGAAAATATCTCAACAAATAAAAAAGTGCATTTTTAAATTACGTGATTATCTAAGTGATTTTTTTTGCCCTAAATCTTGCCATACTTGTAAACAGTCTTCTGGTTTGTAATATAAACAGATTATACAGTCTAGCCACAGACAGAACTCATCATGCGACGAGAACGCATCGTGTCAGCGTACGATCGATAGTCAGTTAGGACGACACCTTAGTCAGTACGAGTTTATTAGACCCCTCTGCTCTCCCTAGGCGGTCCCCAGGGTGGCGGACACCTATTAGGGGTTTTTCTAGCAAGAAAATGGCTAGGTTGTGATCCTAACCTACCCCTTTTCGAGATATAGAGGATCGAGTAGTCGATCATCGAGTGGATGCCGCAGCGTGCGGCAACGCGCGGCCGTTCACACAGAGCGCCGCGACAGAGTCCGTTTCATACAAAATGTTCTAGGCGTCTTTTGTTTTTCTGTCGCGCGGCGCGCCTTGCGGCAAACTATCGCTATCGAGCGGCAAACTACACTCCGCGCGACGGGCTGCGACACGCCGCGACAACTCTGCGGCAGAAAAACAAAAGACGCCTAGAACATTTTCTATGAAACGGACTCTGTCGCGGCGCTCTGTGTGAACGGCCGCGCGTTGCCGCACGCTGCGGCATCTACTCGATGATCGAATACATGATCTTAGCCTATCGAAAAGGGGTAGGTTAGGTTAGGTTAGGATCGTGGTCTATTCTTTTTCTGGTAATGGAAATCTGCATTAGATGTCCTCCACCCTGGGGAGAGCTTGCGTGCTTGAGTGTTTCCTCGTGCACTTACGTCGGGACGTAAGTGCACGAGGAAACACTCAAGCACGCAAGCTACAGGGTACAGCATAATACTGCTGACCCCCGGGTCACCAGTATTATGCTGTACCCTCCGCTGCTCTGGTGTTTTGACCAGCAGACGTCTGCTGCGGAATGGGTAGGCGCTCGTTATCTCAACGTAATCTAACGGTGTGATCCATCCCGATCTTAGTATTTGAGACAGGTAACAAGCCCGCACCTCGCATGCGTGCACTTGCATATCTACCACTCTCCTGATTAGCGGAGCACTATTTTTGCGAATAATCCCGCGATACCCGTCGGTACGTGTTTGCGTAAACATCTTCGATAGTTAACACCATCTTGAACGGATTACTATGCAGGACGCGCCAGAAATCTGGTAACTTTTTGGTGTAATTAACCCATTTCTTTAGGTTCGTACACCGAGCAGCCCTACAAATCAGTATGCTGTACCGATGGCTCCCTTTCTACAAAAATTACAAAATCGAGACACTCGGTTTAGCAATCCTGTATTAATGACGTAAAAATGAAAACATGGCTGTACCTATGTATTTATCTGTGTCTGAGGTACAAGGTCCTAATGATGGTTTCTGTATTAGATACCTACGACCTTTTGTTGTTAGCAGTAGCCATGGCGCGCGTGGAACACGAGCGGAGCGTCTTCCGGGGCAGCTGTGTTGATTTGAGAATCTTTTCCTCAAGCATAACTGCTTGACAGAAGTAGGTGATTGCTTCCTATTCCCTCTCAGAGCAGGACGTGAAAGGTCGCCGCCGCCGACCGAGTCTACGAGGACGCAGCTTTGCTCAGCTACTATCTACTATCTTGAAACCTGATTAGAAAAAAAATAACAGTACGAAAGAAAACGGACGAGAGATGCTTTTTAGGGTTCCATAGCAAATTGGCAAAAGCAGAACCCTTTTAACTAAAAAAGTATTCACTTATTACAAAATCAACTAAATCGTTAGTGGAAACTATTTGTACGAAATTGAATAAAATTAGATTAGATAAGATTTAGGTGGTTAATTCGGTTTTGTTTTTACGACTAACTAAAATTGGTTTAGGAAGTAAGTTGATATTTTTTAAAGTATGATAGGATTGACATAGTCGCATAACGTGTACAAAAATCACTTTTTTCATTAGTCTTTTAGACGACAAGATTTGTTAAAAAAAAACCTTTATTTTGAAGTCGATTTTCTATAAAATGTTTTTTTTCCAAAATTTATTATTTCTATGAGTTCGTAACAAATCCATCCGTCTACAGAACCCTTCACTGTATTTGGAACGCACCTGACTGATATTTGATTTATTACCAAGGAACTTATAAGATAACTGGAATTCCAGTTGTTATGTGAATTTTATCTCAAAAAATGAACTTTATCTCAAAGGCAAAAAGTTTGTATTATTTTAATTAATTCAAAGGGAAAATATACATAACACTATTATTCTAAAATCTTAGACACTCATAGGTATTAAAAACAAACTTACGACACTATTCTTACTAACCAAGTGATAAAGAGTCAAGGCTGGCAGGCGTCATTGTCAGTAAAAAATGTTTAAAAAAAATATGAGTTGTTAATCACTTAGATAGTTGAACTGGCACATAAATAAAAACGGGTTATAATAAAATAATAATTTCTCAGAAAATAGTATTCCTTAGTTGCAACTTTTAAAAATGTTAAATTTATATATAGAAACTTTTATTTATATTTAGAAACCGTATGATCATAACATGAACATCTTTTTAAACATATTTTCGTATTTTTTGGTTACAGTGAAAACTTCCACTATCAAAATTGAAAAAATGCGTTAATTAAAGACGTGTAATAGTGAGGATTTTTCTGGATGCGGAATCATATTTTAATGTTTTTTATTACTAGTAATTATAAAACAAAGACAGTGTGTGCACACTGAAAGCTATCTCGCTCGGAACACTCTTTGAGTCACATGTCATCACTGCAGTTTGTTTAAAAGCTCCGTGCTAATTACCTGTCAACCATTTGTCATTCGATGATTAAACTTGTCAAACGTAAAATAATCGCGTAAATAATAAGCACTAAATAACTTGTTTTGCTTTGTTTAATCGATAATAAGTACCAATTATTCCATTTCCATACTCATTCTTAGATCTTATCGATCTATTAAATAAAATGTAATATGTAAACGTTGTTTACAAAAATTTGAACTATGAGACCGGTGTACGTATAACTATCCGTCACTCTTACTGGTTATGTACCAAATTTCAGTCGATAGGATAAACAGAAATCCAACAAAACGAAATTAAAAGCACTTATCAGTATTCACTTATGAGTATTTAAATTAAGAGGCTATCAGATGCCATATTTTTATGAAACATGACTATAGATAGGTAGGGAGATTCACCGTGCCGACAGGCCGTGTCAACGGCGAGTGAACCACGCGCGCCTCAAAGAGATGTCAGCAAAGCAGAGGGGCCTGCCAAGGCCACCGCCTGCCGGGTTACGAGTTATTCGAAAAAATACCGTTCCCCGGCACACAAAGGGCAAAAAAGGAAAATGAACATGGATGGGTTTTATTCAGTAAAAATGAGATACTCCCCCAGAGCGGGAGAGGTTATTTAATGATTTTACTATCCACAAAAAAAATCGGGGGCTGTGTCGTGGACACGGCCGTGGGTTTTACGTGAATACGTAAATATGTATTACACAATAATAAACGTGTGCCACATCACACGTATATTTATGTCACAACATATTGTGTTCAGTGATGGCAACATTTGTCTTTCATCGGGTTCAGGAAGTAAATCATAGAAACAAAAAGTTACCCTTTTATGACAACTTTATTGATGATAGGTCCGCGAAACGAAAAGTAAAGTAAACATTTCTGCATTAATCATTCTTTACTCTATACGACACATTTAATAATATTATAGATAACCTAAACAATAAAAAATCCTAGAACAAAAACTAACAAAGAAAATAATTTACTAAAAACAAACAACAATTTATCGCTATTTCTAGAAAACGCTTAGTTTTAGGAAATTGAAACAAACTGAAATATACGTTTCATACCTACACCTGCAAAGTGAAATGAAGTTTGTGAAAATATCTTAACAAATAAAAAAGTACATTTTCAAATTACGAGATTATGGAAGTAAAAATTTTTCGTCCCAAATTTTGCTATACTTGTATCAAGGTTAAATAGTCTTCTACAGTCTCGTCGCAGACAGAACTTACCATGCGACAAGAACGCATCGTGTCATCGTTCGATCGATAGTCCGTTAGGTGGACCTTAGTCAGTACGAGTTTATTAGACCCCTCCGCTCTCCCCAAGCGGTCCCCAGGGTGGCGGACACCTATTAAGGGCTTTTATTGCAAGAAAATGGATAGGTTGGGACCCTAACCTACCCCTTTTCGATATAGAGAGGATCGAGTAGTCGATCACCGAGTCGATGCCGCAGCGTGCCGCAGAGTGCGGCAACGCGCCGCCGTTCACACAGGCGTTGCGACAGAGCTCGCTTCATACAAAATGTTCTAGGCGTCTTTTGTTTTTCTGCCGCAGAGTTGTCGCGGCGTGTCGCAGCTCAAACTTGCTTATCGAAAGGAAAATCTAAAATCTAAAACGCAACGTGTCGCGCCGCGCCAGTGTGAACGGTAGCATGCGTTTTCATAGTAATTGTTCTACGTTGATTTTGTCGCAGCTTGCCGCGCCGCGCCTGTGTGCAGGAGCCTTAAAAGGTGAAGGTCAAAACAACAAAAATACTTATTTGGCTGTCAGTACAATCTATTGGCAGTTCGGAAATATAACCGGAGAAAGTAACTAATTATCGTTCAGTCGAATAATGTAGTCATACACTAGACATGCAACAAATATGAGTGGCAAAGCTTTCATCTTTGCATTCGATACGGGCTCTAATGAGTGTATACCACACCAGAAATGAGCAATCGATTACACACCAATTCAAATCGATTCAAATTCGAATCGATATAAAACGTAACAGTCTACTATTTAGCGGTTAGAAATCTCAACTTAGAAGCCATATGGAGGAAAGAATATTATGGACTTTTCCATTGTAACATTCGTAATGACAGTGATTAAGTGTTTAAGATCTGTAATCGGCCCCAACTTGGCTGCAACTCGTTTCGCGTCTTAATGACGTGATTGGTAGACCTCGAAATTAAACAATGTTATGACGATATAAAAAAGTTGATTTAAGTATAGATAAATAGAGGTTACGTTTCTGAATTTGCGTTCCTAAAAAGTTGAGAAATAATTTAGACTGACGGACAAGACAAATAATTTCAACATGTCTCCTTTGTGCTCGTAATTAAAAGGCAATTGATAGAAGTTTACAACAGAATCAATATCAGAATAAAGTGTTTATTGTAACATCATGTTGTATTGAGATGGAACTGTCCATTGCGATATCAGAAGTCAAAGATAAGCATCTGATTAGATGGAAGACTTAACCCGTCAATAGTCTACCATAACGTTGCGCAAAATGAACATTACGTTTTAATGGAAATTCTTCCATCTTCACAGAACTTCTGGTATCGATGTAACGCGAAATTAGTTGATGTAATCGAAATAAGGTAAAAAAGCGATTGGACTAGAACGAGCGAATGACGCAAGCCGAATGGATGACGGTATGTCACAAACAGCTCTACCTTACTACGTACGTCTATGATTCGAGGCAAATTATCAGAAAAAAATGCGTATTTTGAAACTGTTTTCCTGCTCCAAGTTTTTCCTGCATTACAAATTGAGCAAACCTATCCAGAATCGCAAACTAAGTTTTTGCTACCGTTCAAGTACGCAAGGCGCAATACTGAGTCCGGATCGGATTATGCAGGAGTAAAGCGCAAGATAACAGTTTTCTTTTAAAAATATAAAAAAAGGAATGACTTTCTATTCGGCTAAGAACAAAGATATATGAGATAATGTATCTGATTAGCTTACCCGTGCAATGTTCTCACTAAGTGCACCACTACACGTTATCTATAACATTACATTATAACACGCACCGTTTTCCTCACTTTCTTTTTTGGAAACAAGATTTTTTTCATCGTTTTTCTTTCACGAGACACTATGGCACATGTTTGTAGATAAACTGTACATAAAAATAACAATGGTAAGCGGGGAGGTCGCGACTTGCGAGCTGCAAAATATTTCGCAACTCTCTGAAACAGACTGGCTGACAGAGCCGAACATTGAGCATTGCCAACTAGGTAGATAGGTTTTGCCACAAGCACGCGATCGGTAGTTACGTACCTTATACAATTTTAATATCGAATGTACATGAAACAATGTCTGAAAACTATGAAAATTGCGCTTTCGATAACTATGACTATTATAATTTGATAATCGTTAATTAATTTAGTAATCTTAATAACGAAAAAATATATTTAGGCACCTACTCAGGTTGATACTTTAGTCGCGGAGTGTAGAAAATGGCTAGGGTCTTCTCATTTTCTTAACTATTCAAAGATTGTTATTTGTTATATTACAAAAATATAAAAAAAATCGTAGCTAACGATTGCAATTCGGTGTGCTGTCGAGTCACATACAAAATGTGAGTATCGTAGTGAGGGGACGGTTCACGCGAGCGTCGTCCCTGGTACCCTGGCACCGACAGCAGCTACTCTGAACATGCGACCTTAAACGCCATAAAAAATCGTTTTATCTTTCTTTATTATAGTTACAAATTACTGTGCAAAGAAAGTTTTGCATTTTCTTTTTAGGTGTTCGCGTTTTCAGTGAGAACGCAACGTCACTTTCTCTGACGAACTGTATGTATACTATACTCTACAAAACTTCACATCGATATTATATAAAGGTGTTAATCTTACCATGTAATTGACAAGAATCAATCTTGTATCATATAAATGGCGGTGTATCAAACTGATCCGTTTAACCTTTAAGAAACGACCTCGTGTTGGCAAACCCATGATGCCGTAATCGACTCATGAAAGAAACACATGAGTAATACAAATATGGATGCAATTAATTCGATAACCTATGTTTTCATCCATTTAAACATCCGATTATAAATCATATTGCCGATTATTTAAGACAAGTTTCTTTATACAGGCTCCGAAATAAGTGGCTTCTTGCAACATACACGACAGCTGCGCGGTGGCAGATGCTGCGCGAATTCTTTATGTGGCGAGGCTCCTACATCCTTATGTAAATGAGTTATTTACACAGAACAAGCTACTCCACGTACATGGATGCATAAACGATGGCATCGCACAGGTGGAAGCGTGGGAGTAAAAAGTAGATATTACTTTAGTGCACAATAATTAATTCTGCGGTGGTGTCGTGGCGGTTCGTGCAAATTAAATTGTGTCAGCTGCTTGGCCCACATCGCATTGTCTCGTCGTGGGATCAAGATACTATTATTGTTCATCGGCAAACTGTTGGCAAAATAGAAAATTCTGAACAATGGCGTGTTATTTTTTAACTTCCCGCGCCGAAGCTCTCGGAACCAGGCGAAGAATAACGCCTATACGTAAGAGCATGCGACATTAATATCAGCAGCTTTTCTAGTCTGGCTGTACATACTTTCACGAAGCAAACATCGGTTGATGTCAACAGTCATAACTTCCAATTAAAATGTTCACAAAACGTGGTTGAGTGCAAGTAAACAATTGCAAATCTGAAGTTTCACATTGCTTTCTTAGCCACATATGGAATTGCATCTTTGTATGCATTTAAAAGGCGATGATAAGGCATCCCAGAGGCAGGCGTCGCGAAACTGAGGAACCTAACGTTCGTCGATCGCTATAAAGATAAGTTCATATTTCGTTCTTATCTCAGCATGTAGACATTGCATATCCACAATAACTTAACATAAATACATAGGTTGCTGGTCGTATCATGGCGAAATCTTACGGAATCTGGCAGTAAAGGTGGAGACGTATTACTACTTCGTTGGAACGAGTTTCATGGAGGCATTTAATTCAAATATTCTTGCATATTTTGTAAGCACATGTTGGTAAATTGCCACATATGTATTACTTTGGCGTGCTTAATGTTGCGAGTAGCTCCTTGTTCGTTCATATTATTATGGTGTAATGTCATTAGATACAGCAAATTATGTTTAAACTGTTGTAACACTTTTTTTTCTGCAGTTTTGATGTCAGGTGTAACTTACTTATGTAGAAATTACTTCGTTTTCCAAACGTATTAACTATGGGAAAAGTAGAAAAACTTCAATCATAATAAATGTTTAGTGGGAAAACATTTTAATAGTTTTCTCGTAAATTAATTAACTATTGTCTTAAGTCTTTTTAACGTAAAAAATAAACATAGGCTCAGCTTCATTTTCATTGTTACCTGTTCACATGGTAATATTTAGTTATTTGTGCTTGGAATAACTAAATGAAACGGGAAAAATAATAACATACAGTCACTGTAATGAAATGAAGATAAAAATGGCTATAAATAACAAAACACCTATTCTAAAAATAATTAAATAAAGTATTAACAAAAACATTCCTAGAATTAAGACTGACATTAAACAGCAGCTAGATAAGACATTCTTAAATAAACAAATAAATACTGGGAAGGTCCAGAGTGCAAATAAGCAAGCATGTAGATGAAACTTAAGTTGATGTTATTTTAACTAAGCTAAGTGCAGCTAAAGATAATTTTGCTGTTCAACTGCTCGAGGTTGGATTATACTTTGAATTCTGGTATCCTTACTAATATTATAAAAGCGAAAGTGAGTTTGTTTGTTTGTTACCTCTTCACGCTTTAATGGCTAAACCGATTTTGATGAATTTTGGTACAGAGATAGTTGGGAACCAGGAGACGGACATAGGCTAATTATTATTAAAAAAAAGTGGGATATGAGGGAGAATGATGGAAGAAAAGGGAAAAATTAGCGTTGCTATTACAAATCAATCAGGCGCAAGAGCAAAAACTGCAAGTCTGCTTGGTGTGTTATACCGAATTTAACGCGAGCGAAGCCGCGGGCGAAAGCTAGTCTTATATAAAAAAAAATAATGCTCAATAAAAGAGATATGGAGGTAGGACTTTTTTTGCAGATTGTATATCTGCAAATAAATTTCCCAATTTGGGTGGAGCAGAGGGCAGTGTCATATTTTGTTCCTTTTTTGCCTTTTATGTTCCGGGGGCTGCGGTATCTCTTTCGAACAACCCGCAACCCTGAAGAAAGCCTTTAGTCTCAGGTGTTATTTGTTTGTTTGGCAGTCTTTACAGGTAATCAGTGGTTAGAAAGTCTGACAACCAGTCTTACCAAGGGATATTGTAGAGTATGTTGTAGTAACTGGGTTGTGGAATTCAGATCAGGCTGTTGCACCATGTGAAATATTGCTATTCAGCTGTATGTGGTTGGTTAGACTGGAATCCAACCCTAACGTAGTTGGAAAAAGGTTAGGCAGATGATGTAGGGATAGACCTTGTGCCATAGCCAAGCAATATGGGACAAGGAGTGGACGATGATATCTAATTAGTTGCGTCTCTATTTGGGCAATTTATTATTGTACCAATGTGATCATGCTGCTGTCCAAATCCCTACCTCCATTACTATTGACAGTTTGATGAGTTTTCAAGTGTACAACAATTATTATTAGATAGTTGTGTGGGGCAACATTTATAAAAAACTAAAATTTCGTCCCAAATGTTTTTAAATATCAGGGTTGTTTTCAAACAGAGACATACTTCAATGTCATACTATAATTGGTAGCGGTATGGTAACAGAGAGGCCCAATGTGACAAATGTGGCCAGGTTTTGTAGATATTTATCTGATTTGCTACATTTAATGTAGCAACTTAGTAACATTGTTTCTTTTTAAAGAAAAGGAGACAATCTTTTCTCTCTTGAAAAAGATATAAAAGAACATTAATTGAACAATACATTTGTAATTAAAGTATAATGTTAACACAATAGGGGAGGACTCTCCATTATTCACCAGTAAGCCAGAAAAGCTGTCTCAATTTTTTGGTATAATACACAATTATACATATGACTCAGTAATACAATAAAATCTTTCAAGAAAGGTGGCCAGATCCTTTCTCCTATTTAAACCAGTAGAAGTTTTCATACAAGTCTCTGACCTAAGTAAATCTTGCAATTGACCAATAGATGGTAGTATACACACCAGAACAATTTCCCAGAGTTTGCCAGTAATATATATATTTTTATAATAACAGTAATATATATAAAACCAGTAATATAAATTGTGATAACATTTAAATATAGATAAATATATGTTGAAGGTAACAATGCAATAAGTAAACATCTTATATTTAAACAACAAAAGACAGGGCTATAGATAAGCAATTTTATTACAATTTCCTAGTAAACAAAAGACTAGAATGTCAAGACTCAATGTATTTGCAGTATGTCTAGCAATATCTTGTGATTATCTTAAATTTAATCCTCTTTATTCATTTTTAATACTCATGTTTTGTTTAATTATTTTTGTTTCTAAGATAAAAATAATATGTTTAAAGAAATATCATTATGCCACTCAATACAAGGATAACACAATCAATAAAGAGAAAGAATATCAGAAGACTCAAAAATTCACTATCTTGTGTAATTAATAAAGGGGGTAGACAACACTTAACTACCTGGGGGGTAAGGGCTTCCAAAAAGTAACAGTCAACTTTTAGGAATTATCTAAGTACCCACTATTGCAAATATCTTTGTTTCACTAAGTTAGATTACTCCAAGGTTAATTCAAACAAGTACAGAGTACAACTTTAATAGAAAGAATATTATTTCGTGCATAATTTGTTGAGAATGTCGACTATAGGGCTTCCAATTGACATGGTAAATTAGATTTGTTGTTTAAAATTACATGGGTTCACTAGTTTTCATTGTGTTTTAATGTAAAAGTGTTGCAATAATTATTACTTACCACATTATTGTAGTTGAAGGCTGTGGCCCCTGGCTCGAAGTATTCTCTATTTATTTTGTCCCCCATCTTGGCAAAGGCAATCACTAACTTTTTAAAGTTTTAGGTACACACACAACCTTTGTAAACAACAACATTATTTATTTTTATATTGCTTCGAACTTTTTTTATGATTTATAGGAAATTCAATGACCGTTAGGAGCGTCCGAACCAGCATCATTAATTTCATCTAATAGTGTCGGATTTTATTTTATTTTTTAACTTTCACGCATTTATTATGTACAATGGAATGATAATTAAATAAAAAGCACGAATTATTTAAAATATTTGCCTAAATAACACGAAATATTAAATATTTTAATTTACTACTTCTTGACAATTTACCTTGACACATTAAAATGTCAAAGTCGCCATGTTTACTCCACAGATAATAATAAAATCACTTGGTAGACTTGTATTCAAAGACTACAATATTATATCTTGTATTCTCGATACTTTGTTTTTAAGGTTTGACGTCGGGTAAAACAAATATTATGTCGTCACTCATCACAAATGATATGTAGTTCGGTTCGTTCGTATTACGTTACACAAAACATCTGAAAACAAGTGACTAGATCTAATCCTGTCACTTACACAAATGATTAAGAATCCTCTCGCCTGCAGCCAGCATATCTCTTTGTAGTCTGAAAGTAGTATAACTTATTCTGTAACTTGGGCCACCATCTTCAAAAATGGTTTCTGGTGGACATGAACCTCTCTTAAGCCACATCCACACCATCCTGTCCTTCACCTTCCGGGTTTATTTCAAGTTTATTTCAATACTGTGGACAGCAGGATCCTTCACAGAAAATATACAAACCATAACATACCACCGTCACGACATATTTTTTTTTCGTTTCTCATTCCTCACACAATCCAAATAATTCTCTTTTCGTTGTTCTATAATGTAGTTGACTTTAGGGTTTATTTAAGTGGTAAAATACTGTGAAACGAAACAAAAATATGTTGGTTCCATATCAGTCTTAAAATAAAATACAAAATGAGCTTTAAGTTGTTTATTTATTTATAAAAATATTATACATGTTATGAGTAATCAGTCACTTAGAAATTATAAAACGCTTAAATAGTAAGCGTTTTACTAGCAGGTGACAATTATTGCGCTTAGCCAAGTAGTTAATTAGGCGTAATCATTGTCTCCTACTAGTATCCTGCGTTAGAATAAGCCGAAAGATGCTTTGTCGACACGAAATCCATTGGGGCAGCCATTGCATTTTCCGTTCCCAACTTCAACGTTGTTATATGGCAATAACAGTCCCGACGGATTTTCTTTGGCTTATAAATATAGGTTTTGCATCACTAGCGTCGAGAGGTTTTAAGAAATATTTATATTCGTTTTCAGTCGTTTCGATTACTATTCAATATTGCACTTTTTTGTAGCGCCCCCTGGTGAGTGAACATCGTAACTTCTATTTTACGAAACATCACCAATGAGCGCACAAACTTTTTACAGAGCACCACATCTAAATTGTTCTGGAGATAAATGAGAATATTGGATTGTGCGATTGGTTGGTTTATTGTAGCGTGCCCTGGCGAGTAAATACTTAAACAACTATCTACTAACCATCACCAGAGACCACAAACATTTTACCTCATTCAAATTGGTTGATCCGTTCTGGAGCCAAATAGGAATGTTGGACTGTGCGATTGGTTAGTTTATTATGGCGCCCCCTAGCGAGTAAACACTGTAACAACTATCTACTAACCATCACCAATTAATCAGAAACATTTTGCAGATAACCCCATATCAATCCGTCGATCCGTGTTGGAGTTAAAAGGGAACATTGGATGCGCACCTCTCACCCTAAACGCATATTCTTGCTCTATTACGTCCTGGGTACTAAAATGACGAAAGTTACGTAGACCAGGTTTCATACAAAAACTTCCCAACCTCCTTTGGTGTTTAATTCTTAATAATTAGGCTATAAACTTATCAAGTAAGAGTCAAACTCATAAAAAGTAAGTAATGAATTACGCTAATATTTCTGTAAAATAAAGATAACATTATAATAAATGCGACTCGGATTTAAACTAATTTTTTTGCCAAGACAAATGTCATCAATATATCAATATCACCTTTCCGGGATTGCGGATGGTTCGAAAGAGATACCGCCCATAAAGTGCAAAAGAAGGAACATGGGTGGGTTTTAGTCTGTAATCTGACAGTTCCAGTGTTTCTGGGAAGTTAATTGATGATTACTCATCTGCAAAAAAAACACTTTTTACACTTGCCCACTTTATTTTTGCCTGTGGATATCCTCGAAAGATGTGATGTGGAGTGGCGGAGGGGTCTGTCGGACTCCTACATACTAAAACCACACAGTGTTCCTTCTCGTCACTTCACTGGCTGGGGTGCGGGGACACAATTGGATTCACACAATCACCCCAGCAGTAGATTTACCCACTACCAAAACTTGACAGAGATAGTTTCGGAGAAACAAAGAAATACTATTCATCTGAGTTTGAGGGTACATACTTCACACTAAAGGTACAAACAGAATGTTAGTTATCGATATAATTATTTTAATCTCTTTGGATTATCCAATCTCCTTAGGTTCCCACTAATGTTTTATAGCAGCAATGGATAAAGGATACCGATTCAGTCAGCTATATAAAAATATGATATCAGATTGCTTCATTTTACTATGACCGTATATTTATGTTTATCTGCAAAACCACTAGGTTGATTCCACCCACCGTGTGTTAAATACAATAACATGATTACCCCTAAATACCCCTATTCTTTAGTTGCCGTCTCACCCGACGTTTCATCTTTACTAAGAGGTTGTGTAGTCGTATATTTCTCCAAGTATTTCTGCAGACCGTCTGTGCCGACGCGAGCAGTAATCATTTTGAGAGTCATGGCGAAAAGTTCGTGGGCTATGTTCTTATCACGAGCCATTGCGGATTCTTCGCAGTAGAAGCAGTTGTTGAAGTACAAACCGGTGACGCCTTCTAGCTCGGCTGCGGTTGCAGCGTATACCGTTGTTGCTGCCCCTTGTTGCTGTAACAGTGTATGTTATATTAACCGACTTCATAAAAAGGAGAAAGTTCTCATTTCGACTGCATTTTTTTTGTATGTTTGTTACGCGATTTCTACGTCGATTGTGAGCCGATTTTCAAACTTCTCTTAGACTCGATAGGGTATACTCCCGAAGGGGTCCCATAATATTTTTTTGTATATTGCTTGAGTAGTTAATGAGTTTTCTTCTATAATACATATTTTTCTTATAATAAATATGGACGACAAGCTATTATTTCTTAGTAGTAATGAAAAATGAATACTCGATAAGAATTTGCGTGAGATAGTTGTGGTATGATACCACAACTAAAAACGCTAAGTATAAGTATTAAATAAATAATTCCAAACAAAAAAAAACTGACTTGAAAAATAAAAGAATCGCTGTTTATTAAAAGGACGATAAAGTGCTTGTTTTATTTTTCAAGAAAATATAGCAAGTGTTAGATTTTGTGTTTTACGTTTACGTTTTGGGAGTAGTCGTTTTGAGACACGGACTATTAATTTGTGAAATGGACGAAATGGGAAAAAACTTAGGGAATTACCATTTTGGGAAGTGGACGTTTTGGGAGGGTCGACGTTTTGGGAAGTTGTCGTTATGTACCTAAAGGAACCTGAAACCGTAGTGTTATGATATGTATGACTTACCAAAGATTTAGTAAAAGGTCGGACTAAGAAGAAAGCTAGTCTGAAAAGCCACCATGACTTGCACAGATTTGTGTAAACCATGTTTCCAGGGTGTAGGGAATTTACGTAAATGCCCTTATTTCTCCATTCTTCACTTAACACCTGTAAAAATATTTTTATTATAATCTGTAAGATCTTCACATCAGGTGAGTTGCGGCGAAACGCGAGCCTATTATAAAAAAAGATACTGAAAAGTTTCTAGAACGAAAATTATCGACACGTCAACAAAAAAGGCAAGTTAAGTAATTAGCTGTTGATAATGCATTCAAACAATAACGCTTGCACTTTACAATTTATGAGTTAACTAGCTTTTGCCCGCGGCTTCGCTCGCGTTAAATTCGGGGTAACACAGTTTCCTAATTTGCAGGTACCTGCTACCTGTAGTTTTTGCCCTTGCGCCTTAATAATTGTAATAGCAAAGCTAAGTTTTCCCATTTCTTCCCTCTTTCTCCCTAATTTCCCACTTAAAACAAATTGCCTATGTCCGCATCCAGGGTCCCAACTATCTCTGTACCAAAATTCATCAAAATTTGCTTAGCCACTAAAGCGTGAAGACGTAACAAACAAACTAACAAACAAACTCACTTTCGCTTTTATAATATTAATAAGGATTATTGTGTCGAATCGAGTTTAAGAAATCACACTTGCTACTAAAATACATATTCAATTACCTTTGCAGTTATAACATTATACAATTTAGAATTGTTGTACGCCATCATAGAGCTGTAAGCGTCTTTGGGCATCGCAATATTTTGTAGTGTAAAAACATTCTTGAGATCAGCAAACCTGAAAATTTAAATATCTGGTTATAGATATGTAGGTTATTTAAATATACGAAACAGTGGTTTCAACTTTGAGATAAGATTTATTTCGTAATGATGGCTTCCAAAATACTACAATATTTGTGAATACGTTACTTACATTGTGCGTGACTACTATTTACTTCTCTAGATCTCTGGTTGTTTCTTGTAAAATATTGTCTTTTATTCGTAACTAAACAAGAGATAATGATATTTACCTGTGTGACTCTGAAGAAACAAATATAACTCGGGAACCTTTCCTCAACAAGGGCTCCAACAGTATGGCCAAGTACAAGTGACTGACGTGGTTGACTTGGCAAGTAGTCTCTATGTTATCCTCAGTCTCTGTGTATGGTAAACCAAATACTCCTGCATTTAGGATTACGATGTCTAGGTGGCTGAAAAAAAAATGTATATTATCTAATATATAAAATTCTCGTGTCAGTTTTCGTTCCCATACTCCTCCGAAACGGCTGGACCGATTTGAACGAAATTTTGTGTACATATCGGGTAGGTCTGAGAATCGGCCAACATCTATTTTTCAGACCCCTAAGTGAGCAGCGGGTGAAACCGCTGGGCACAGCTAGTCTAATATTTATAAAATTCTCGTGTCACAGTTTTCGTTCCCATACTCCTCCGAAACGGCTGGACCGATTTAAACGAAATTTTGTGTACATATCGGGTAGGTCTGAGAATCGGCCAACATCTATTTTTCATACCCCTAAGTGAGCAGCGGGTGAAACCGCTGGGCACAGCTAGTATTATATAATAGAATAGAATCCGTAACACTACGTTCAAAGAGTGAATATTGGGTAAAAAAAAATACTCAATGAAGTGAGGTAGAAGGAGGGTGTCTGAAAGAGAGATGAGAAAGATGACTTTGTGCGCAAGATTATGCAAAGCTTTATAATGAGAATAAGCAACTTAGGCTTAATTTAATTTATCAAAATTATTTAGCCTCTGCTATACTTTTTCAATAATTTTCTTATCAATCTCATCATAATTTAATACACATTTTGGCATCCAACATGACTTCAAACTGTGGCTCAGTGAGTTTTGGTGAATCTACACACAACGTCAAACATTTATTATATCTTGATTTAATAATCTTGCCACCAGTTCTATCGATGCATTCTACTGCAACATCTCTAATATGTTGACATTTACATTTAAAATTGGTAGTCTTCTTCTTGTTTTCCTATTCTTTTCTTGAAAAATTTTTTGGCAAATCTTTTTGACCCGCGTTCCGTGAAGGACAAACACAAGTTGTTTTTTTTCATAACTTAAGTTTGTTAGTTTAACAATGTAACCTTTTCAATTCATATTAAAGTTATGCTAAAGTTTATCTAAGTCATCAGCATCACAGACATTATAGACAATGGTGAAGGAAAACTACTTGAGGAAACCTGTAATTATTATTTATGCAAGGCTGAAATCGCCAACCCGTCTAGAGCAAGTGTGGTGTTCAATGCTCTCTCAGTGTTAGAAAAGACCTTTGCCCAGCGGTGGGACGGTTATAATTTTTATAATTTTGTTTTTTATAATTTTTATTTATTATAAATCCAGTTATTTCTAATACTAGTGTTTAATTTTCTACATTTTGTTATTTAAGTATATATGAAGATTGTCATGTTCCAAGATGTCCAAAGATGTATTTTTTAATGTACCACTTGGAAGTTTCTATAAAAAAGTAACTCTTAAGGTAATGCTATAATTATCTAAGTGCACATTGCAATTTATTCTAGTACCTATTAACTTTTTGCACCCCAGAGCAAAGAGCATGTACCTACATTTTTATGTTATAGGTGTTTAGGGCATTTGCTTGCTTGTAGTGTGCAATTATATTTTACTTAGTTTTCAATAAACATTGTATGAATGATAGTTGTCATGTTAGTATTATGTAATAAAGTAAACGAGACAGCAAACGTTGTCCCACAGATGTAACAAGTGCATGTGGTGTTAGCCTGTAATAAGTGACTGTTGCACTTGTATAAGTAATTATTTGTAAATGTTTTGTGTAAACAATTGTTGGCTAACCGAAATCCTACTTCCTACTATAATATTCTAAATGCGAATGTTTGTGAGGATGGATGGATGTATGGATGTTTGTTACTCTTCCACATCTAAACGGCTGAAAAGATCTTGATGAAATTTGGTACCTCTGTACCAAATTTAATCAAGATCTTTTCAGCCGTTCCTATCCGTGAGCAGATTATCGATTAAGTGTCTGGAATAACACAGAGGATACTTTTTTTTATCAACACGCGGGCGAAGCCGCGGGCGCCAGTAATTAAATAAACAAGACGAAACACTGTTGGATGTGTTGTGATAAAATTTGTTTTTGACATAGTGTATTATACAAGAAAGTACGTAAGTTTTTTAATGAATAGCATTATGAAATAAGGAAGCAATAGAATACCTACTCTGAGAACACAGTTTTTATTGCAGCTGCACATTTCTTTACACTTTGTAGTGAAGTTAAATCCAAATGAATGGACTTCAAGTCATCTTCAGAAGCTTTAGTTTCCTGGACAATAGTCTGTATGGCTTGCTGAGTAGATTCCATATTGCGGTTGGCAAATAAAACATTACAGCCATGCCTTGCAAGTGATTTTGCAGTTTCATATCCAATGCCAGCATTGGAACCTGTGACCAGGGCATATTTTCCGGATAAGTCCACACCATGAAGAATCTAGTAAAAGAAAGTTCCATTTAGTTTTTTTTTATAGAAAATATTAATTTATTATTTATATTTAGGTAAGCATGGTAAGCAAACTTTTGTGATGATAACATAATCACCCTGTCACCCCCAAAGGGTTTAGGCAGAGTTGTACCTAAATAGTCCAATCACATTTCACAAGATATGTTTGTATGTCCCATTTAATAGGGGGAAGCTTATTGCCATCAACTGGGCACGAATCTATGCTCCAGAGCTGCTACTAAGAAATCTTTGATGGAAAAACGCAACAACACTGCCTGACCATGCAATCAAAACCAGGACCCAAGACTCATGCTAAGCATTTCGCACTTGCAACTAGTGGCCGACCGAAAGTTCGGTTTCGGTTTCGGCAGAAGTTTCTGTTTCGGTCAAAATCGGCCGAAACTTTTGCCGAAACCGAAACTTATGTCGCAAGTTCACGCACGTTCAGGCTCGCCTAACTTTGTTTCCCGCGGCAACGCTTGGACGGACGCTGTCTGTCCTGTTCGGGAAAGGTCGTGCTTTAGTTATTATTATTTTTATTTAAGAGGTACCTAAAAGAGACTGATGATTCTTCTAAGTACAAATACAATCCAAAGTATTAAAGAGAAAGATCTTAAAATACCAATACTTAGTATTTAATTAAACAGTAACAATTTCTGATTTGATTAGTGTTAACTGATAAACATTAAGCTATGAGAACTTAATTTGAAAAATAATAAAACTATAATTATTAATATTTTTTTATGTTATATTAAATGAATATCTAAATGATTACATACAACAAACTTAATACTAATTTATGCAAAATAATAGGTAAAATGCACCAAATTTCAGTATTTTAAGAAATTTTATACTTGACCACGTGATTTTCGGATTCGGCCGGAAAAACAAGTTTCAGTCGACCTCTACTGTGATTAACATGAAATATAATGTCTATTCATAGTTAAAGTATTGGCCTTGGATTTTGAACAATGAATTACATGCTTAACATAGTAACTGTTAGTCTCAGTCATTTGATTGAACACAAGAAACCTGTTACAAAATGACAAAAAAAAAAAGAATGTAATGAGAGGCAAAAATAACCAAAATCTGTTGGTATATACATATGTCGTATTTGTGTCTATAAGAGAGTATAAAAGAGAGAGAGCAATCACCGACTGGCTGGGAGTCTCACATATTGCATGGAGGATGCTTTTAAAATGTATTTGCTCACTAAGACAGGATTTTGTATAAAATGAAACAATCCTTACTATAATTTGGGAATATTTTTAATTTAAATACAGACATAACTCAATGTAGCAACACTTTTTGTCCAGCATTTTATGGTGGTTTTGAAAGTTGTTGTTGAATGGTGCAAAGAGAAGTGTATGTTATTTTACAATTTGATATTGACACACAACACACTTATTGCTTTACTTTATCATCTTCATTTTACCTTTTTTGCTGATCCAGTGCTTTAATTGACGACACTGTTGGCGCAGTGGCTAAGCGTTTGACTGCTGCGCTATGTGTCGTGGGTTCGATCAACAAATATTTGTATGACCTACAGATAGTTGTTCCGGGTCTGGCTGTTTGTGTTTGTGAGTTTAAATGTTTGTAAACGCTCCCACAATAAACGTTAAACACAAGAAATTCCTAGTGTGGGGCAACATTTTTAAAAAGTTGTGTTTTCTTTATGTGGACAGCTGGTATACAAAGGTGATGAAGAAAAAAGGCAGTTCTTACTAATTTCCTCAACTTAGAAAGTACTCCTTACTGCTTCATATTGACATATAGTTGTTGATATTTAGTGAGAGTGCTACTAGGCTACATTGAGTGTATTGTTATGTGGGTAACAAGCTAAACCAACCATTTGAGTAATTTGATGTTTAAAGGAGTAAATCATTAAATGGAGTTTAAACTGTTACACATTGAAAAATAGTTTCAAAACATTCATCTTTTTAAATTTAGTCTTGTTTTCACTGAAAATAGAGAGAATAATACTGCTGCTAAACTAACCTGAAAAGCAGTGGAAGAAGCATCAAATCTCTGTCGAAAGTCATGCACATGTTCTTTAGCATCCGTAGCGAACGCTAACCTGGGATCCACGTAGGTTTTTTGGCCAGTATCCTTCTGAACATATACAGGTTTGTCTTCTTCATCCACAGTTTTCGTCCAGCCGAATGGCAATTCTTTAGGTATTTCCTTCTTTCGTCCTGTTCTTGGGTGTGTCCATTGTGTCTTATTCGTACAGGTGCTGAAGTGTAAAGTCCAAAGAAGCCCAGCTTTAATAATTATGTACGAAAACACAACTTCAAGTCTTAATGTAGGTTGACAGTTACTTACTTTACAAAGTAAACACTTCCATCCTCTGTTGACTTTTGCTCCCATCCTGAAGGCAATTCATCTTCACTATCACTGTCTATATTATGCATGTTAGATAATAAATATCTATTTATCTCATAATTAGAAGACAACCGGCTCAAGGTTTAGCTGTGATCCGAACAAAGACTACAATAGTATAGAGGGATCCGAATAGCTTGTGAAGTTGTGAATTGTGACTTGACTTGACTTTGATTGGTGTCAGCTGCAGTGTTGCCAACCCCATAAAACTAAAAAACATTAACTCGCCAGAAAAAAAACAGTAGAAAACATTAGGTAGTAGGTAAAAAAGGCAGATTTCATACTTTTGCTTATATAATTAAACAATAAACAATTTTCTTAGTTACCAGAACGCACATACATTGTTATATTAATAATGACACCAACAAAAAAACTAAAATTAAAGTAAAATTATTTTTCAGTTTCATTGTCAATTGCCTAATCTTCAGTATTTTCACACTCATCATTATTATTACACAACAGGCCTGTAGCTGTCATTCATAAACTGGGATTTCAAAGGTGGCGATGAACGCTAGTTGAAAACCAGTAAAAATCAGGAATGAAACAGAAAACATGGTCATCAATGTAAAAACAGCAAATCTACTGTTAAAACAGTAGGGTTGGTAGCACTGGTCAGCTGTGAATCTGGGATTGACTCCAAATTCACTTCACAGTGATATTTTCCCGTGATGACAGAAAATTTACCTGACCCGACTAAAAAATTAAATTTATAAAAAAGGAAGTTTGAAAACATAGTCTTTTAAGATCGACATATGGCGTGACCAGAGGTCTCTTTCTTTGGGCAAAGAATAACAGATTACGTAAACTACGTTTGTTAGTTGTGGTTTGACGAGTAATAGTAATAGTCTGTGATAGCATGAAACTTCAGTAGGTTGCATTTATATAATATAACTTCGTCATAATATGGCAGGATATGCTGGAACTAATATTATAACATCTATTGTCCATTGTACCATATTCTTACAAATAAACATTTTTGATTTGATTTGACTTGACCTATGCGAGGCACACAGCTTACATAATATATTTTATGAACATAACATTGCTCGTTTGCCCTCTCATGTAAAAAATATATTATTAAAGAAAGTATTTGCTAATTGGAAAACATTAAAAAAACAACAACAATTTATTAACAAATAATTTATTTCATAACAACGCACTTGTATTCCCCGAACGGTAAAGCAGATGTGTGCCCACTTTAACCTTTGACCACATGACTAATGAGGCAGTTTCTTTTATACCTAAGTATATCTTAAAATAAGTTTCTTCGTATTTTTTACAGTCTAGTATCTTCTATTTGAGGCGGTTTCTTATGAGTAGGTGGTCTTTGTGTATTTGGTAGCAAAATTGCGAGTAAGCCGCAAACTGAAATAGGAAAAAATATAGGTTTCAATTAAACTGTTTTTATGCAATTATCCTTATGTAAAGAGTCTATTATTTATGTCGTATTTACTAAACTTGTTTATATTTTTACACTTCAGTAGGTACTAAAACGTCTGCGAGTTAACAAAATTAATTAATAATCTTTAGTTTTTGTTCTTCAGCTTAACTTTCCCGCCTGACTTCAGTGAGCATCAGCTCATTTATTTTGTTTCTTAAATTCTTGTAATATGTTAATAATAGAACAGTAATCGATAATATGCAAAATACTTACAAATTAATAAACCTCCAAACAGGTAGAAAGTCAATTCACAGAACACATTCAAAAGAACACCTGCGATGTTGGTACCAATTATTGAACCGGTTCGTCCCAACATCATGGTTAAACTAACCGCCATGCCCCTGGAATTATGAGATAGACACAATTTAGTTTTAGGGACGTCTGCAGGGGAGAATGGAAGAAAAAAACGTGCGCCGACTTCAATTGGAATGGGACAAAGGCAGGAAGATGACCATCATCATTGATGCACATAAATTTTTTGGCGTGCCGAATTGTTGATGCCGTCAACAACTCAATTCAAAATTTAAATAATTACGGCCCAGATTTCGGCTCCCGATTTCTTGTATGGATCAGAATTCTGGGCCACAAAAGGGATGATTGCATGTGGCTGAGATAAGGATGTGTGGTGTAACGCGATTGGATAAAATACAAAATGTATTACATTAGTTAGAGGAAGTCTGAAACTAGCACCGGTCATTGAAAAGTTGTGAGATAAACAGCTATGGACATTTGAAATGAAGAAATGAGGAAAATTTTGAGTACGATTGTAGATGGCTAAAAGCTTAGAAGAAGACTTAAGAAACGATGGATGAAAGGAGGTGACTGCTGAGATGAGGAGTGTTACAGAAGTATGGAAGGAGAAGACATGCTGTGCCGACTCCAAATAAATTGGGATAAGAGCTAAGAAAGAATTAGGATGATTTCGGCTACGAGTTAGGTGCTTCCATTATAATCTATTAGGAATCTACAAAAACAGCGATGAGCAAAGCGGAGAGAAGACTCGTGGGATTCAACCAATCACATTTATTTAAATCCATCTTGTCTCTCGTCTTTCTTGTGATTATTTGAATCTTGCATGTATCCACACAGCTTCGCTCGTTTGTGTTTTGGTGAAGTCTAGAGGCCCTTACACGAGCGTACGACAAGCAAACGTAAAGTTTTTATGTGGGTACACATGACCACGTATCAACCTGTACAAAATCAGTTTATGCTGATCTCTTAACTACGGATCGTACACTGTATTTTTTTTTTGATGAGATGAGTTATCCGGATTATTAGTAATATCTTGAAGCATTTCAGTTAAATAGTTTGCAACAAGCACAACCTTACATCCAATTTTAATAAATTCTTAAGACTCGAGTGTGAACCGAGTATTTTAAATTATTTACGTAACGTTTACAATGCGCTCTCGTGCTAGGTCTAAGTACCTAAGGGTCTAGGTAGTAAATTAGCTATGGTTACCTCAAGTTTGTGGGGAAAAATTCCACAGAATATGCGTTCACGGGCCCAATTGCAAGACCCATGATCGGGATCGAAGACAACAGAACAGCGAAAATCATGTCTTGTGTTATGAAATTGATGAGGACAACGAAAGTTCCTATTACAAGGAACACTATGATGAGAAGTCTCTTCTTGCCGATGAACTTGACTGTGCTGCTGACTGCTACAGCTATTACGGCACAGCTTACATTTGCTACTGAATTGATAACAAATGTTATAGTTTCTATGGTGTCCACGCATTCCGCGTCTTCGGCTACTGTCTGAAATAAAAGAAGTTACATTTTACGATTTTGGACTAAGTTGCTAATCTCCGTATTCATCATGCAAATCATAAGCAATTATTTCTAATTAGGCTGAGAGTCTTTCAATTCAGTTTTTGAACGTCAAAACAAAAGACAGTCTCCTAATACGTTCATCATTCACCACGTTGCTAGTGTTCAGCTTGGGAAGATGGGAAATGGAGCAACCAACTCCCCAGCAATCTGTGCTCGTAATACTAACCTGATTTAATCGGTCAAAGATGACGTCACAGGCCGTCATGTCTTCCCCGGCTCCGGTCATCACCCTGTTAAGTACATCTGGGACCCACATGTACAGACCGTTTAATCTAAAAAACGAGTAAAAAGGTTACACAAAGTAGATTTTTAAAGATAAATATATATATTTTTCAAGTGGTTATGGATAAAATCCTAAACTATGAGAAATAGTGACAAACGCTCAAAGGCGTCTCAAGCTCAATTTTGATAAAAACTAAAACTGCAACATTGGATTTTTGAAAAATAGAAAATCATGGTCAGGAATCGGGCTCGTTGATTTGAAAAAAAAAAACATTATTTTTACACCATTCGAGAGTGTTGGTAATAGGGATCAATTCCTGGAAAGTAATGTTTTACGGAAACTAAAGGTTTCTTTTTTAATTACACGATTTGGTGTAAACGCCTGTTTATTGGTATGATTAAATCTGTCTGCCTGTTTGCGGTTAGATTTCGGATTTTTTTTAGATTGCAGAACTTATTCCACTGAGGGAAAGAGATGGTGCTAGACACCCTGTATAGCTCTGTCTCTTTCCCTCAGTGGAATAAGTTCTGCTTTAAGACGTCATGGTAGGGTAGCTGTACTTACTTCACAAACTTTACCAAAGCTATTTTTCATTTATTTTGTACCAGAACCTGTATTCTGTACCAAAGCAGGTTCGAATTTTGAAATATTTTCAGTTAAACCAGGCCTACGTTTTTGTCGTCAAACAAAAACAAACTAACATTCTGGGCTGGCCACATGACATGGCATCGTCGCTTGTTGGAGGAACTATGGTCTAAAATGACCACACAGTGGGTCCCGAACAGTGGTTAACGGCAGAGCGGCATACTCTACAATTTTTTTAAAGATAGATGAGACAGACGTGATAGCTGCACGCAGGGACAAGTGGAAGGAGGGAAGGGAGGCGTTTGCCCTGCAATGGGACACTAATAGCTTATATGAAATAAATTGTCTTATCTATGTCATACTCCAAACTTACACTGAGAATATTCCGAACATTAGAAATCCATTCAGAGCAAACCATTTCAAGTATGGAGTCCTGAGTAATGGTAAGCTCTGGTCTTTTAATGATTTCAGGAAACTTTTCTTTGTGTTGTCAATAGGAGGTGTATTCAGGCGCTTAATCTGAAACCATAGACATTTATTTTGTTAATACGGTGCTTTAAAAGTTTGAATGATAAAATTTTGAATGATATTTAAAAAAAAGGGAGTGTTTTACCGACAATTGGCAGTGGAAAATGGAAAAAAGAACTTTTAGCAAAAAAAAAAAAAACTGTTCCAAAAAAACAAACATACGAAAAATAAATACTTATTTCCGGAAGTCGGTGGTCAAAAAATTTTCTGAGCCAAACAAAAAACACCGACTTTCCATTTCAGCATTTTTAGTTTTAGTATGATGGTATCTTACACAACTTCTTATCGAGTATTCATTTTCGATTCTTACTAAGAGATAATAGCATATCTTCCATATACATTAGACGAAACAATTTAGACTTATATGGTTTTCTAATGGATGCCATTGGATCAAACGGGAAGCACAATCAAAAACTCGGAACACCCAGCCGAAAGTTCTGAGGTAAAAAATATAATTAAAACAGTCGAATTGAGAACCTGTTTGTAGATTTTTGGATCAATTAGGTACATACCGGATAATCTTCTGGAGACTTTTTCTTGTTCCCAGCGTATATTGTTTGCAGAACTTTAAGAGCCTCATCTAGTTTGCCTTGAGAAACCAAATATTTTGGACTTTCAGGACCGAACGACAGTAGAAGAGCACTAATTATGAAGATGGTTGCGTATATCATTGTTAGCAGTCTCCATGGCCTGAATATGTATGCTCCGAAGTCTTTTCGGAAATCTAGGGGTAGTATTCCCCATGCTATAACTGTAAAAGATCAAGAAAATATTTTATTGTTTGGTATAAGGGCAAGAGAATGTAGATATCACAAAGTCCCCTGGCTGGAGGTCTTAACTGCAAGGCATCCAAAGGATTGGCCGGTTAAGCAGATACGACCTCATATGTCGAACTGCGAGATGCCATTACATATATATATATATATATATATTGCAAAGTTATTTTCACACAAGCTTGGAACTTTATCGTTTTGAACAGGACTGCCATTAAAATATTATTATGAACTAGTGGGAATTATCGCTATCTCTACAAATGAGTAGGTATGTATGTCCGATAAGGCACCCACCAATTTACAACAGTTGTGGAAAATGTTCATTAAACGACGAAAAAAATCCAAGGATGAACAAACGCAAAGTCCATTCGTGTGTATTAAATAGGTAGATATAAATATTATTTTATTAATGTTATCATAATTAATATAGTTTATAAGTGGGTATCATAAACGTTTTAAGATAATCAGGATTCCAGTGTAGAGTCACAATCGTGGATGACTGGGAATACTTTATCAAAACATTTTGGATGTTATCACCCGGGAAAATTGCATCCGTTAGTGGAATTGCTTTCCCAATTTTTTGTGGTCGGCACAATATTTTCTCTATTACTCGTCACCTTAGTAGTCACCACATTTTTTCCACCCATATCTTCATTCACACAATCCATTCATAATTTCTTTAGTCTACCTCTACATAATTACTAAATACATTCATACTCTAATATTTTCCTCAAATAAGTACATCAAAAAAGACTGATTCATTTTCACAGTGTTTCGACAAAATTAAGGGAATAAGAGTATTTTCTGAAGGAGAAGAATTTAAATCCTGGGATGATGTGAAACCGTGGCCAGACATCATCTGCTTACGCGTTACATCATCGGCCTAAGTGTAATCCAGAGAATATTAAAAACAGGAGAAGTGAATGGGGCGTGTCCCCGATAGCCGCGACATGATCTTTGCGATCATGTCTCGCCATCATCATGTTTTCCTTCACCGATGTCTGGGTGTCTTATATAAAGTTTAGAAAGTACATGTGAATTGAAAAAGTCAGCTTCGAACTAAAGGTGCTAATACTTACGAGGTACTAAAGCGGAGCCGCTAATCTGAAGAGCGTTGGTGATGGACAGGACCACATCTCTGTTCTTTGCCGGTAGAATTTCACCGATGAATGTGTAGGGCACTGCCGCCGGGCAAGCTATGCTGGCCAACAGTAATATTAATATGTTAAGTTGGAAAAAATAATCATCGGGAAGATATTGAAACTCCTCATGCTCATCTAAAAACTGCAGTACCTACAGCTGGAAATCGGCTTCTTAGGCATCGATATCTTGATTCTCAGATAAGCCAGATCTAGTGAATTCTAGTATCTTTTTATTGAAGACTTCGGATGACGCCGGTGATCGAAAATAGTATCCTATTTTTTATTTATTTATGTACACACAAAACACATATGATGGAAAAACAAACAGACAAAAGAGCAGAAAGGTACTACATACTTATTTCATTTAGAAATCTCTTCCAGCGGACCTTCGATAGGACAGATTCATACGACACAAATATATCTCTATTAGAAATATTGTTTAGTGTTTGCGAGGTTTTTGGAAATAATGGAATAGCACAATGAGACAAGTAATTGTGAAATTGCTAAAGGTGCATCCATCCATACATAAGTTACTTTAAGTTGAAGCCCGTTTGCACGTGTAAGTGGGCACTCCTATACATCAAAAAGCTATACGATAAGCTGCAAGCTATGTGTGTAACTAAGGATACAGTTTAAGGTTAAAATTCAATATCTTACCAAAGAGACATGAGAAACTTGCAAATCGCGAAGCTGATGAGGTTTGGCATAAACCCAGATACTATGCCAAATACTCCAGCTAGCAGAGACGCGTATATTACCACCATCTTGCGGCCCCGAGTGTCCACGAGGTATCCCCATGGAAACGAAGTTACAACGATACCTGGAAATAAATTTTCAAAGGACTGTGAGAGCGAAGAGTGAACTTTGATTTTGTTAAGTAAAGTTAGCGTTTAAAAAAAAAAACAACTTTTAACAAGTTAGCATAAGGTTCGTATTCCCAGGACTACTGTCTGCCGGCGCTGCGGGTTGTTCGAAAGAGATACCGTGGCCCCGGAACACAAAGGGCAAAAGAAGGAACATGGATGGGTTTTATTCAGTAAAAGTCTGAAACTACCTTCCGCACCACCCAGTGCTTGCGTAGCCTATTTGATAATTTTCCATCCTTAAAAAAAGGTTCGTATTCCAAAAAACAAATGAACGCTCCATTAGAATTGCCTTGAGTTTGTGGGCTTATTCACTTAGGAACGTACCTATTTACAGACATGTTTTAACACATTCGCGCGCGGTGCTCACTTTTTCGAAAATTGTGATGGAGCACTGTTTTTCTCCATACATTTTTTTTTACGTTTATAAACGTTCATTGGTACCTCTATTCATTTTAGTAATTAACTATGATTAGAACGACATTATACGTCAACGTATGGTGACGTTCCGCAACATATAATTATTTTTCATTTTTTAATATTAAACACAACGTCTCGATACGTCGACGTGCAGTTACGTTCTGTACCATTATATATATCTTAATCTATTATACTACACGCAACGTCTTACTACGTCGACAAAATAGAAAGCAACTGCTCTTTTGTACTTACATATAACTAGTTATTTTAAAGTTTTATCAGAATTTTTGTATAAATAAAAAATATAAAAAAAAAAGTTTTATTTTGCCAAAATCAACATAATTAAAAAAAATAACTTTCCTGAAACTAACACAACAAATGAAACAAAGTTTTCTTCTTTGCAAACTAGGAAAAAGACAGTCTTGTGATTTATTTATTAATAACTACTTTTACTTATTAACAATAGTATAACTAGCCTGTAGATAATAACTTTAGCTTTGACTTAGTTTTTGCTTTAGGTTTTCCTGTAAAATAGAGAGATCTTAATAATCAGTTTTCTGATTTGAACATCTGTGCTGGGTTATACCTCAGCTCTTTTTGTTTTCAAACCTGGTTATGCCATTTTTCGAAGCAGAAAGCACACAGGGGTGGCTAAGTTCAGGCCTTCAGGGCTCGCAGTTTCGTTTTTTTCTTTTCCATCTACAACAAATAAATGAAATTAATTAAAGTAAGTGTAATTATCAGTATATTTGAGGGCATAGAATAGCAGTGGTTCTTACTGTTATGCCCAAAGAACATGGTGGTGATGGGTCCTTGCTTGTATTGTCACCTTTTATTACTTTTCTTTCTTCTCGCTCGCTCGTCTAAAACAATGGAACTTCTATAGTTAAAACTAAAATAAAACTACTGTTGTTGCTCAAATATGAAAATAATGATTGTATTCTATATAATACACACTCTAATAATTAATTCCAGTAAAAATATGTGATAACTTACAATTTAAAAGTTTCATAACTCGGGAGCTTACTTCACTGTACATGTGCGTCGCGTAACGGTGCACAGCCCGACGAACAGTATGGCGGCGCATACGCCAGTTGACGACTATGCACGTTCTGCGTTTGTGAGTAGGTGTCTTTGTATGTGTGAGAAGCACCCACAAAACGCTTAAAATGTCGATGCTGTGTGACACTACGAAATCAAAATTTTGATATGTTGTGGCACTGTGACGTCACTATAGGAGCATTATATGAGAAACTGACGTTTTCTAACGTACTGACTGATAGAGAAACATAAAATTTGACGTATCGATACGTTGTGCGACATCGCATCTCGATTATTTTACGTATCCATACGTTCTGCACGCGAATGTGTTAACAGGGAATGCTATTGACTATTAAATTATTGGCTACCGTACACCAGCCACGTATTCCCTAGACATTTTAACATACATATATGTTTGTTAGATACTCCAGACAAGTCATTGATTGAATTCTATTAGATTTGATTCGAGCCAAACATGTCCTAAAGGAATCCAATTTGATTCAGAGCTCTAAAAATACTGGCCCATTGATGAGATAGTTTACCTAAATCAGATGAATATATTTTGTTAAGAACAACCATGACTTAAATAACACAAATTATCTTATAATCAAGGTACCTGGAAATAAACTGTTTTCATGCAAATTAATAAATCCAAGATAATAGAAGATTACGATTACCTCAATTGCACGTTACAAAAGACCTCTATTCTATATTTCATTCAACATTTTCAATAATTAAGGTAAATGTATTCATCATTTTAATTGATCAGTTTCATGATATCACAGCTGTTTTGACCGTAATAGGAGTCTTTGTTGGACTTAAATTAGCTTTACTTATAGTCTTTTACAAACGGAACCCCTTATTGGATCACTATGCTGTCCGTCTGTCTATCTGTCAAGACCCTTTATCTCGGGAACGCGTAAAGGTAAGGAGTTAAGTTAAAGTTAGAGAGAGGAGATACCGCGGCCCCGGAACGTAAAGGACAATAGAGGGAACATTTGTGAGTTTTAGTCAGTACAAGTCTGACACTCCGCCCAGAGCGGGGGAAGTTATTTGATGATTTCCCACCCCAAAAAAAAGGTAAGGAGTTGAAATTAAACCCATATACTCGACTCTGTGGTCCTTTTGTGATGTGAAAATTAACCCTTTCAGTCAAAAGATATAGCCGTTCATGTCGCAAGTTTGTATGGAAACCTCGGTGCGTGAGTCAGACTCGAACATGGATACGAGAGAAAGAAGGTCAATCTTACCAAGGGGTAACGTATTACTCAGTACTAACTGGTTTGTCGATGTCAGATCGGCAATCGCCCCATGTAAAATATTGGTAGATATTCAGCTACCTCCGGTTAGACTAGAAGTCGAACCCGTTATAGTTGGGAAATGGTAGATGATGACAGGAGAGAGGTTCGCCCCCTATTCCTTATTACATGAGACATAAGATAACTAGCAAAATGTGAGTGTACTGTTAGATATACCTCAGCCTAACCACCTGATTATGTTTGAAGTACGATGTCTATGTGTAGCGGTGTGGCGCCTCTCTTACATTACAGTTGTCTGATTAAACATTTTTTTTATCGAATCCGCATATTGCAGATAGATAAATCTGTATCATTGACTGTTTTCCTTTAGCAAATTCGATTAACTTATCAAATTAATGTGTATTTTATCAATTTTGTGATTTTTTCAGATAAATTTCAGTCAAGGGCGCGGTATATATTACTGTCACACACAATAGAGTTGGAATATTGACTGCTACTGATTAGATAAAAGATTGTTTCGAAATAAAAGTAGTTCGTTAACGAATTAACACATTTAGGTGCTGTAGTTGAACCTCTTTCTCTAGTTATCATCTCCCTAGCCATTTCGATTTGAATAACAGATTTTACACGAAGCGATTGCCGATATGACCTCGACAAACCAGTTAGTACAGAGTAATACGCTTGATAGAGTATTACCCTTGGTAAGATTGATCCTCTTTCCCTCGTATCGGAGCAAAATTAACATAAAAAACCGGTCATGCGCGAGTCTAACTCGCGCATCGAAGTTTCCGTACAAACTTGCGACAAACGGCTATATCTTTTGACTGCGTAGACTTAGATAGAAACTTCATTTTTCACTGCTCTAGGGGACCATAGACTTGAGCATATAGTTTTAATTTCAACTCGATACCTCCATGTGTTTTGGAGATAAAGGGTCTTGACAGACAGACAAACAGAAACTCGGATAATAAAGTGATCCAATTAAGGTTCCGATTTCTCCTTTTGAGGTAGAATCTTAAAAAACTCATGATGTGGTAAAAATAGTATATCAACCAGACATCATAGTAGTGAAGCTGACGGCTTATGGTGTACCGGTAGTCCAATTAATCAGTATCGCTAGACACCACCATTTTAATTGGTGGAAGTTATTTCAATGGAGGACAATAGGTTTTGTAATTCTGTATCTTACCTATGTAAGGTATTGACGCTATGAATCCTCTCTGGCCATCAGTCATGTCCAGATCGCACATCGCAGCTGGTAACACGAAGGAGTATCCAACCGGTTCCACTATAGCTGCTATCAGGAACAAGGCTAACACCAAGCAGTACTTTATGTTGTAGAATCCGATTCCTGGAATGAACATTTTTATGTCTTATTAGGAATACCAACTACTTTTTATGGATGACGTTTCGGATGGCAAATTATCAAAAAAAAGAGGAGCGTGTTCCATGCGGAAACAAAGTTTTCGCAGATTTTATCACTCGTAGAAAATGCTTTCCTTCCATCTTTTTTATTATTTTTTTGCGGATGGGAAAACGTCATTTAAATTCCTCCGGTCTGGGCTGAGCGTCGAGTGGCTGGTCCCCCGCGCTCAGCCCAGACCTGACTACTGACTGAAATCCACCTATGTTCCTTCTTTTGCCATTTATGTTCCGGGGCCGCAGTATCTCTGTCGAACAACCCGTAACCTCGGCAGGCAGGGGCCCTGTCAGGCTCCTCTGTTTTGCTGGCAACTCTTTCAGGCTCGCGTGGTACACTAACGAGCCGTCGACACGGCTAGTCGTCAATAGACGGACGGACGGTGAGCTAGCCATTGCTCACCGTCAACAGACCCGCATCTAGAGTGTAATAACCAAATGTGGTGTTCTACATAACAACATACAACTGACGCACGCGTTGTACCTGATGCTGATGTCAAACAAAATCCAATATCTCACAAGCTAAGTTATCCGCGAGACTAGACAAATAGGTCCTGCAGCAAGCCTACAACTGTTGAACAGTATCGCTACCAGACACATCCGGCTGGGGAAAGAATCTCCCCTTTTTAATGCAGGATGAAGAAATTTTAACCCTGTTCCTCATAAACTTAGAGTATAGTAAACCCTTGCTGAACACTTGAAGTCTATTGATGGCATTGATGAGGTCAACATCATTGGTGTTCTGACTTCTGATCGTTTTAATTTGGAATCTTAAAATCGCTCTGTTCATAATTGTGTTTAATAGCATTTGCTGAACTTTGTGTAGTTGTAAAAAAACCGGCCAAGAGCGTGTCGGGCCACGCTCAGTGTAGGGTTCCGTAGTTTCCCGTCCGTCACAATCAGTGTTTCCACTTAGGAGTTTAAAGGTGGAGGAGGAAATTATTTTGTACAACTTTTTGTCTTTTTTGTACAAAAACTGTTGTGTCAATCAAGTTCAAAATGATTTTCCTAGAAAGTCCTTATAAAGTTCTACTTTTCAGATTTTTTTCATATTTTCTAAACTTACGGTTCAAAAGTTAGAGGGGGGGGGGACACATTGTTTTTTACTTTTGGAGCGATTATTTCCGAAATTATAGACATTATCAAAAAATGATTTTAGTAAACCCCTATTCATTTTTAAATACCTTTCCAACAATATATCACACGTTAGGGTTGAAATAAAAAAAAAAACACTTCCCACTTTACATATAGGGTGGCTACCCTAATAAAACATTTTTTTACAATTTTTATGTTACCACTTTGTCGGCGTGATTGATATACATATTGGTACCAAATTTCAGCTTTCTAGTGCTAACGGTCACAGAGATTAAGCGAGGACGGACGGACGGACGGACGGACAGACAGACATGGCGAAACTATAAGGGTTCCTAGTTGACTACGGAACCCTAAAAAGGTTGTTCGAAATAATGGATAAGCCACAGATAGTAGTTTCTCCTCAATTCATGAATTTTCATTCAATAAATAATTAGTTGGAAATAGCGATTCTTGAGATCAGTAATTGCTATGATAAATGTCATAATCTTTAGTCGAGACCGGTTCATGGAATAGACAATATTGATTGTTGTCGGTGGTTTACCTACATTACCTGTAGTCATTGTCTAGCATAATGATTAACGGGTGGGGCCTCAATGTGGTCCTTGAATTTGTGTTAGATTTATTGCTGTTTGTGGCCCGGCCTTTGAGATTTACCCGATGTTCTTTCTTCATGTTTTATTGGCAATAAGAGAGAGATTTCAATGTGATGGATGTCGATCGTAATGAAATGAACTAAAATGCATTTGACTAAAAGATGGATGAATAAGTATATAAGTAAATGTAAGATGGCCCAACCGTGTGAGGAATTAATTATACAGAGTGTAAAAAAACCCTTTACAAAGCCGTCAACAATGCATTCTGTACATTAACTTTACGCAAAAAATATTGCTGATGTTAGGAAACGCCTTTTTTTAGTGTGGAAAATCACTTAACACTGTGTAACTCAATGTTACGCATTCAAAACATTGTGCTGAGTGATACATTGAATATAACTATTACAGGAGTCAGGGAAGTATTTCATGTAAAATGCATGTACTTAAAAAAAAACTAGAGATTAAAAAGTTAGAATTTTACCCTTAATATCACCGTAACTAGAAGTTTCCAAAGTGATTCTCAAAGCATTTATATCAATTCCACCATTACAGGGACTTTTGAATGTCAATTAACAAAATAGAAAAGCTACAGTCCCACTCAGAACGCATAATAACTTGTGAGGATACTCTACTTGTGGTGGTGTAAGTATGGTCTACAACAAAAAATATATCGTACTGACCGAGGAGAACAAGCGCTTTTCCGTGTTTTTCGTTATGGATACTTTTACCCCCAATATCCGATAGAAAAGGGGTAGGTAAGGTGGTAAGGTACCAATCATAGCGTGACGGTTGACAGGGGAAATGGAAAATAAAAAACGGATTGCGCTGGTCCTGGGTAATTAATATATGAGAAAGGCAAGAAGTTGATGATGATGAATTTTAGACGAGATTTATGAACGTTGTTATCAAACGATCATATCATCAAAAATCAGAATGTTTGCCTTTTTTTGCGGATGGGAAATGATGAAATAACTTCCCCCGCTCTGGGCGGAGCGGGGGAAGTGTCAGACTTGTACTGACTAAACCCCACCCATGTTCCTTCTATTGCCCTTTATGTTCCGGGGCCGCGGTATCTCTTTCGGACAACCCGCAACCTCGGCAGGCCCCTCTGCTTTGTGACATCTCTTTCGAGCGCGCGTGGAACACTAACGCGCCGACGACTCAGAGAATGTTCGTCTAACATCGGGTGGTTCAATGGCTTATTACAGTGTGTATGACATAATCTGAGTGCCATGGGAACTAAATTGAAGCTGCGTTATAATAATATTTAATCACATGGTTCACATGTGTTGTATGAATTAATTCGCATTTGTGTTTCGGCAGGATTTTGTAGCAAACAGCTAATTGTTTTGTGGCTGTTTTCACTTAATAATATCTATGAAACTGGTAACCTAATTTAACATGAAAGTAAACTGTCTACATGATGGATCATTATTAGTCTAATAAAGTTATTATGAAGAAGACTGCATTTTGCTTTTTTATTTTTTTAACCTACAGCGTGTACCAGAAAGTTGTGCTCATATTTCAGGGGGTAATTCATACCGTCAATCTGCAAAAACATTTTCCTTGTAATCGGAAAAAAACTCTACTGTCCCATATATTTGGGTCGAGTAGGTATTTAACTTTTGTACTAGACAGCTGATGATCTAAATCACACGCTGAAATATGACTACATCTTTCTGGTATCCACATGATACATAGGCTGGCGGAACATAAGAGTATAAGACCCCAGCAGGTTAAAATAATTTTGTGATGTTAGCGTGAAATGGAGAACCTCAAACCGTCCCAGCTACGCGGGAGACGATCCAGGCGTCAGGAGCCACGAGACGACTCCAGGTCACCGCAGTCGCGGACCAGTAGGCGGTGAGCAATGGGTAGTTTACTCTCTGTCCGTCTAATGACGACAGGCTGCATCGACGGTACGTTCCACGCGCACCGTAAAGAGATCTTAGTAAATGAGGGGCCCGTCAGGATCAGGATACCGTAGCCCCGGAACACAAAGGGCAAAAAAGGGTCAAATGGGAATAATGAACTTTGACTGAACAAGTGACCATTCGATCAATGAAGAAATATTATAGAGATCTGGTATTAATAAGTTTCACAAAAAAAAATATTCTATTTTTACTTTTATTTAAGGAAAATAGTCGATTTTAGCAAATGGATTTGATTTAGCGAGACATTGTAGGCATGTTATGCTTTTTTTGGGTATGACGAGATCGGAACAAAGTTTTAAAGCGTCATATCAATGTCAATGTTGCCCGCTGATAAGCAGTCGGTGGGGCTGGCAATGAGCAAGAGTTAAGATTATTATAATTGTATAGAACGGCTTATCTAACACTTTGTTTATTTTGCGTTTGTATGTAAAACTAGAAAATCAAATATTAGCATAACGTGTAAGATGGCATTAATATTAATCGGTGCTATTGTGTATGATAAATCTCCTTTATCATCTAGCAGGTTATCATTATTTATTGCTACCTGTATGATGCCGGATTATGTTTGCATTGAATTAAGTTTAAATGGTTTTTCCTCTCACTTGTATGAAAGTATTTGTAGCTCAAAGTGGTTACAAGATAAACCACTATCTTTACGACTTCAGTAGTTCGGTGGTTCAGATTTAAGGAACAGGATCGGACATCTTACTTCTTACTTATATTATTACTACTTATTTATTTAACAGACTACAAATATGTCCAGTTTGTGTAACAATATGATTTAGCCTTTGTTAGTAGGTACTTAATAACAAGAACAGATTGAGTGCGATTGGTTAGCGCCATAGATAACAGGAAGAAGCTTTGCTTTTAATGTTTATATTTGTTTAATAAAAAAAAACGTTGTCCCACACTAGGATTTCTCCTGTATCGTGGGTGCGTTTACAAACATTTAAACTCACATACACAAACAGCCAGACCTCAAAACAACTATCTGCAGGTCATACAAATATTTGTTCCGTGCGGGAATTGAACCCGCGACACGCAGCGCAGTAGTCGATCGCTCAGCCACTGCGCCACCGTGTCAGCAAACATTGCTGAGGCACTACAAAAGCGTAACAGGCAAAGCAATATCCTTAACGCATTATTATATTGTATACGCAGAATATTTTAAGCCCCGCATACGCATACGCATATTATAACTACGGAAGCTTGTGAGGATGTTTGTTACCCTTTTGTACAAAAACTACTGAACGGCTTTTTTACTAGTTCTGGTAGAACGATCCGGTGGGAGAATAACCGAAATTCACGTAAGCAACGCCGCAAGTATGATTTAGTGTATAATATAGGGAATGAGGACGAGCCACAAGCAAGAGTTCAGTATAAATGTGGAAGACCATTATAATATAAGTAATAGAATAGAAGAATGACAGAGAATGAATGGGTTGTGTGAAATAAGCTATGCCTAGGAACTAAGTGATGACGCCTTATAAGCCTTGAAATGACGCTGGTATATACCATATGTATACAATGAAGGATAAAGACGTGTAGCGCCAACCATAAATGAATTTGGATAAGGGAACCGTAAATAAATTGTGTATTCGCATAATATCGCAATTAGGAATAATTACGACGACAACTGACGGAAAAGATAAATAAAATTGATTCGAATGTAGGGCAACATGCTCTTTTTATGTGCTCCGTGACTTTTAATGTCTTGAAAATGTGACAAATTATAAAGAAATTTTACCTAAGAGGCTGGAGTAGGAGATTAATTTTTTTAGGTAGATTTATTTATATTCGAAGTGTACTTAGAAGTACACCCACATTTCGCTAGTTAAGATTAAGTCCCATGTAATAGGGTGCGAGCCGGTTGCCATCAGCCGGACACGATTCCAGATTCAGTGGCTGCTACTGAGAAATTTCTAATCGACCCCAGGACCTATATATAATGTTTAGCAACCGCGCTTGCGACCACTGGACCTACTCGGTAGTTGATAATAAAAAAGTAAAAAAATAATTGAATGCCAACTCATATTTTGTTTTCTGGAAATTCTATATTGTCACGAGGTAGTTACTAGTGTATATATATTCCGGTTAAGCAGAAAAACGATTCAAAAGTGAGTTGAACTGCGAGTGGCCCTACCAAAACAAAAAATGCTAGTGTGTAAAATTCTAGTAAGTAGGTAAGTCTTTCTTTGAAATAAATCATGGACCTGCCCACCAAAACTAATTACCAAAATTATTTGAAAAATAACGCCAATACTGTTTTAAACTTGTTCTCAAAGAACTTCGCCGTTTTTGCAAGTACATAATAATTTAAAATCCGGTTTAGGACGCCTGCCCATCCTAATTTAGGGCTATAGAAGTACTAAACTGAGCCAAGGTTAGATATCTATTATCACGCAGAGAATAAATGAAAATACAATAGTTGACCAAAATCAAATTAATTCGCAAATCATTGTAGATTTAATTTTATCTTATCAATGTATGCGTTAAATTAGTAAAATTTTAGATTATGAAGTCACATTGATTTTTATTGAAACAAATAACGTAGAAGTCGTATTTTAGCTCTACCATGTTGTACAAAGGACCATTTTTGTTTGTAAACATGGAAAAGCCAAGAGGAATTTTGAAGTATCAGATTTAAAAAAAAAAGACTAGTTTTTGATCTAAATTGTGTGCGTGTGACCGTGAATATTGTTCTATTTTTATCTCCTTAATTGTTGTTTCGCATGTTTATTTATGTAACGTAGAGTTCGAGTTGTGTTGTGTCGTCTACAATGTGTGATATTGCGGTTATCAATGCCCCGGTTAACATTAATTTCTTCCTGGTGATTTATAAACTTTAAAATTATTTAAAAAAAGAATGAATCTTAGGTAATTAGTTGTCTTGCTTACCTGCCACAGCCAGGGCCTGATCCAGATCCGCGCTATATTTTTCCTTATTGGCCACATCCTCAGCAATTGTATTAATTTTATTCTCCATTTTAGATACACATAAAACTTAAAATTTATTGAAAAAAATACACAGTTCACCACCCGCACCGGTATCAACAAGCATTGTTTTTAATCGCCCTAGCTCGACTGCAGATAAAAATGTATTGATGAAAGAAAACATGCGATAATTATTTCAACTAATTAACTGATTAATGCTGAAACTCGTCCGACTCACTCGAGCGATTCGATGTAAAGCCGTTATAAGCGTAACAGTGCGAATTATACACTAGTGCGTTTATCAGGAATTAATTTGTAACTCAACCCGGCACGAGGTCCCAATTCCGTGCCTCTTCCCACACTACGCGTATTTTTATGTTGTTCCAGTGTTTTATTTTCGCAAACGACATTGCAGCTTTCACTCGGCTAAGGACCGATACGCATTTATCCTTTTGTGCATAATGATTCAATGTTATTAACCTTCGTCGATAAAATTCGACCATAAATATTTATACGACATAAACAATAAACATATTGTGAAAATACTTTAATTTTCTTTTGTAGTTTCAGGACAACAATAAATGAGTCTATAGAACGGGGAGGAGCGAGACAACATACCGTTAATTTTATCGATATAACATGTCTTAGACGGCATAACCTTGTCTTATAGAATCGGTCCTTGAAAACTACTTTTATGAATGAACTGAAGATGGACAATAAGTTTTTTGATTTTGAAAACCCGTGTGCTTAAAAAAGCATAAAAAATAGCAATTTTTTTTAAAATTGATAATGATGACTTTTATAAACGGGGTTTTCGGGTTGTTCGAAAGAGATACCGCGATGGGTAAGTTTTAGTCAGTAAAAGTCTGACACTCTCCCCGCTCCGCCCAAAGCGGAGAAAGTTATTTGATGATTTTCCATCCGCAGAAAAAGTTTATTTTCATAACAGTATCTTATATGGATTCGGAATTTTCACCATAGCAATTATGTCAAGCAACAACGATGGAGTTCATAGTAGTTAGAGTAAAATTGTTCCAGGACTAGTTCCTGTGCCAATTTACTTTTCAAATGCTGAAAGGTGCCGTTTCCTTATAATCCTTACTATATAATATTATAAATGCGAAAGTGAGTTTGTTTGTTTGTTACGTCTTCACGCCTAAATGGCTAAACTGATTTCTATGAATTTTATTACTGAGATAACTGGGACCCTGGAGACGGACATAGCTAACATTAAAAAAAAAGTTAGAAATGAGGGAAAAAGAGGGAATAAAATGGAAAACTAAGCTTTGCTATTACAATAAATAAGGCGCAAGGGCAAAACATACAGGTAGCAGGTACCTGCAAATCAGGAAAGGGGAACTGTGTTACTTCGAATTTAACGCAAGCGAAGCCGCGGGCAAAAGCTAGTATTAGATAAATTCATTCAGAAGGCAGTATTCCTTAATACGGCCCGCATTGTGAGAAGGTTTCTGTTTCTAGAACCCTAACCACCGGTAGCTGGGATCCTGATATTATTCCCGATAATTGCGAAATACATTTTTTTATATTTTTGTATGAAATATTTAAAAATGTGTATAAATAAAGTGATTTATATAAATAATAAAATAATATTATTAGCGCTTTATAATTCTAGGAAAAATCTTGGTTTTCTACTTAGTTACTTTTAGTACTATGCAATTATTTTTTTCCGCTGTTAGTGCAGATTATTTTTTTCAACCATAAGGTAAATCCTTATCGGGAAATATGTTATGTACAGAGATAACAAGCCATATATGAGTATCTACAAGATTTTCCTGTATAACTTCAATTAAATAATTTTAAAATTCCTAACATCATACTTCATACTTTAATATTATAAAAGCGAAAGTGAGTTTGTTTGTTTGTTACCTCTTCACGCTTTAATGGCTAAACCAATTGTAATGAATTTTGGTACAGTATAGTATAGTTGGGAACCAGGAGACGGACATAGGCTAATTTTTATTAAAAAAAAGTGGGATATGAGGGAGAACGAGGGAAGAAAAGGGAAAACTTAGCGTTGCTATTACAAATCAATCAGGCGCAAGAGCAAAAACTGCAGGTCTGCTTGGTGTGTTATACCGAATTTAACGCGAGCGAAGCCGCGGGCGAAAGCTAGTTTTTAATATTTCTGCGCAGGTTCAGTTCAGTTCAGTCAGGAATATTCTCCAGGAAAAAAATCCTGGAGAATACTCCTGACTTTTAAAAATATACCTACTGCACGTTTGTTTCTTTAAAATTTTATTGTGCATTACAAATTGACTAAATTTTGTTGATAGTAAAAACAGAATGAATCTTTTATAAAACTTTTCATTTTATAATCAGTCATAAAGTTTTTCATTCCATTCGGATAATTTTGGTTGAAGGTTTTTTTTAAAAATCGTTTTTGATGATGATGATCATAAGAATCGGAAAAAAATAGATGATGTAGTTGGGAAACGGGATGTTTATTAAAATTGGCAGAGTTGGTTGGTCCCCTTTATTGAATGCTTGTTTTTAATAGTGAAATGCATCCTAATAATATTATAAATGCGAATGTTTGTGAGGATGTATGGATGTTTGTTTCACGTCAAAACGGGTGAACGGATCTTGGAGAAATTTGGCACAGATGAAGATTATGGTCTAGAATGACACATAGGATACTTTTTTTTCAATATCACGTGGGCGAAGCCGTGGGCGCCAGCTATCTTACTAATATTATGTTACTCTTTCACGTCAAAACGGGTGAACTGATCTTGATGAAATTTGGCACAGAGGTAGATTATGGTCTGGAATAACACATTGGATACTTTTTTTTCGAAATCACGCGGGCGATGCCGCGGGCGCCAGCTAGTATTATAATAATATTATAAAACCGAAATTTTGTGAGGATTTATGTATGTTTGTTGCTCTTTTACGCAAAAACTACTGAATGGATTTTGACGAAACTTCACAATAATATAGCTTACAAATCAGAATAACACATAGGCTACAATTCATAAAGACATATTGTATATTCTATCACCACGCGAGTGAAACCGCGGGGCGATAGAATTTAGAATCAATGAAATTACAAACAAATGAAATTTAGTAAATAATAAATGTAGTTATGTATTTACAGTCTATAATAATTAAGTGTATGTAAAAAATATATGTGTGTGTATGAAATAAAAATATGTACAAGTCCCAAAAAGGGAAAACAATAACAGGGCGTCAAAAGTAGAAATATTAGCTTTTGAGCACTTCTAAATAGGACATTTTGCAAAAAATGTTGATTGCGAAGTTGCATTGGTTTCCGAAGTCTTATTAAATTCTAACAAATAGAAATAACCGAACAGTAGGTAGTGCTGGAATCAATCGTCTATGATGTATACTAACACACTTTTAATTTAAGAGAATTAACCGAGTCAATTTATTGTTCTACGACCCTGAGTACCAATTGTCGTATCTACTGCTGCGTTTTGTTTCGTATGGGGAACACTTATAAATTCATTGAAAACGTATTATCGAAGCCGCATGTGGCTGTCGGTCATCATTTCAACTGCACAACTGGGGGTCTAAGATGGCCACAAAATGACAATTCTGCGTCTGTGACCATTTTAAGAATAATAACCTAATTCATATTATTGGAAGGAAGTTCCTTATCACGCGTTGCGATAGGGGGCTAGACATAAGTTGTAATGACACTTTTTGCTATAGTTGTTGCGGGGTGCGCGTGTTTCTTTGTCTGTCTCTCTCTCTCTCTCTCTCTCTCTCTCATAGATATAATATAGACATTACAGAGTTATTTTCGTTTCGTCTTTCTATTTCGCATTGAACAGTGTGGTGTCGCGAAGATTATTTTTGTTGAGTGTAAACAGGTTTTTAGTACCTAATCCTTACTTCCTTACTAATATTATAAAAGCGAAAGTGAGTTTGTTTATTTGTTTGTTTGTTACGTCTTCACGCCTAAATGGCTTAATCGTTACTGATGAATTTTGGTACAGAGATGGTTGGGACCCTGGAGACGGACATAGGCTATTTTTGGAAAAGGATTGAGATGTGAGGGAGAAAGAGGGAAGATAAGGGAAAACTTAGCATTGCATGGCAAAAAGTACAGGTAGCAGGTACCTGTAAATCAGGTAACGGCAACAGTGTTACCTCGAATTTAACGCGAGCAAAGCCGCGGGCAAAAGCTAGTAAATAATAACTTTGTTCCATTCGGGTGTCCCTCGACACCTCTCAAGTTTTTTCTTATTATGATTCTGCGGCTTAGACTCCCTGTCAAAGTTTTTGTTCCTTATGTTGTGAAAACATGACACATTATTAAATTATGTAAAAATACTAGCTGTGCCCAGTGGTTTCACCCGCTGCTCAGGTCGCCTTCGCACTTAGGGGTTTGAAAGATAGATAGTAGCCGATTCTCAGACTTTCTGAATCATAAAAATCGGTCGAGCCGTTTCGGAGGAGTATGGGAACGAACATTTTAGAACAACACGAGAATTTTATATTTAGATCAAGAAAGTTTGTTTTTTAGTTTGATTATTATTATTATTTAGTTTTATTCCAGAACGGTTAGATATTTATTTTTGTTGCTAGTGAAGATGGTTGAAAAGTCAACGGAAATAATTTAAAAGGCCCAAAAATGTACCCCTATGGAATCTCCCAGATCCAAAACCTTGACCCTACAGTGGTCCAGAGCCACATGTATTTTGAGTCCTATCCTAGTAGACAAACTGTCGTAATTAGAATAACCATCGATTCAATATAATAATATTTTTCAAGTGGTGATATTAATAATCACCTTGTCAAAAGCTTTTTGAAAGTAAACGTGATCAAAATCGTTGTTGTTTCTTACAATGTTGTTTTTATTAAAAACTTGTTCATAATAACTATGGATTTTCTTCCGGGTTGTTGCGTAAAGAATAATGTGGTTCGACATATTTCTTATAAGGTGCGATAGTTTTCAATTTTATTACCTATATTACCTAGTGCTGCAGGAAACTACCAAGGTGATGCTATGCCATTTCAATGGGTCTAGACACGGAACAGAAAAACAGTGGAAGTAGTAAGTAGGCGTGCCACCTGTCGCCACTGGTACGCTCACGCGCTCTCAGTTGCATACTGGACTATGTGAACTTATCTTGCCCTTAAAAAATATTACAATGCCTTATTGTGCCATTTTGGAATGTATATAGCCGAAGCCATAGCCGAAGGATAAATCTAACTCATGGAGGTGTTTCATGCCACCGGTAAGTATTATTTTCGGATTTATTTAAATAAAAGTAAAAAATCAAGTTACGTCAAACATTGCACAACATAAACAAACAAAAATTATCCTTAACGTGATCCCAATAAAGTTGAATTTATTTTTCCGGACATCAGTTTTTCTAGAATATTAGAAAGCCTTCCTATACATTTGACGCTATCCAATTAGTGCGCGACTATATCGATAAAATCAATCGACATGTTTTACATTGCCATTAAAATAAGAATAAGAACAAGTAATATAATATAGTTAATTGGTTGATTAATTAATGCCCCGTTCCAATAAACAAAAACGACTCGTTTTGCTTACGGATAGGTAGTTGTATTATTTTTGACATAAGTTCTATGAGACTTATGTCAAAATATGTTGGCAACACCAAGTGAAGCTACTGAGGGCGGCGGTCAGGGAGGAGGGACCGAGCTGATGCCGGTGGACATGGCGTGATGATCGCCCCTTTTCAACGAGCGACCTCGACGCGTACGCTTGTGCTGTGCTTACATTTGCATTTTATTATTGATTAATTATCCAGTGTAAAATTGATTGTCTGTATTTAAATTTAAATTATACTCAAGTTAATTAAGTGCCAAGTTTATTTTGTTCAAGAGGCCTAAATAATAGAATACCTGCAATATCTTAACATCAGAAGTGGGATAAAATATCTAGTGCTTTCCCAGCCCACATAATGGGTAAACGAAGAAGCAAAAGTAAGCGCCATCATAAAGCCAAACACGCTAGATACACGTCGAGTAGCAGCAGTTCAAGCACGGAAAGCAGCAGCAGCGGCACAGTGACGCCGCCACTCCCGTCTCGATCTCAAAAACGGGTAAAGTCAACAACGACTGTGAGTACAAATTTGAATACCCTCCATAATATGATACCCGAGTTTGACCCTTTGAGTGATAATGTAACCTCATGGCTGAACGTAATCGAATCTTATGCATCAACATTTAAATGGTCTGACAGTATTGTTCGTTATCAAGCCCTTAATAAGCTCAAAGGTTCCGCTAAAACGTGGTACGAGTCTATATTACGTAACGATCACATGTGGACGTCTTGGTTATGGAAAGACTGGAAAGAACGGATTTCTATAACGTTCAAAGTAAAAAGGAACATGTTTGAATTACTGCGAGAAATTATTGACCGGAAACCTATTGATAATCAGTCCTTATATGATTTCTTTTTTGAACAAAAGGCAAAAATTGATAATTTGTGTTTAAATTTCTCCGAAAATGATATTATTTCCATTATATTAGGTAATATAGGCGACAATAACATTACAGCATCTGTCGAAGCTAGTAATTTTAAATCATGTGATAGTTTGGCGGGCTTTCTGCATAGTCGTGTCTATAAACCTAAAATAGTTAGGCAACCAGTCAATCATAGTAGCTCAAGTAATCGGGAGGTAAATATTAAAGGGGCATCGACAAATAATGTTCCCCAAACCGTAACTTCCGTTACACTACCCACAAGTTCGGCAAATCAAAACAATACCAATGCACCATTAGGTCGTAAATTGATAGAATGTTACAATTGTGGCGGTAATCACAAACGAATTCAGTGTACAGTTAAATGTGAATTTTGTGGTAAAAGAGGGCATTCGGAAAGTTCTTGTTACCATAAAAAAAATGCGAAGGTAGAAAAATCAAATTCCACCACAGATAAACAGGAAACAAAATTCGTGCAACAGACAAATACCAAAGATAAATTTTGTAAGAAAATAAGTATTGGTGGTCTTTTACACGAAGCTTTCATAGATACAGGCAGTAGTTGTTCGATAATAAAGTCTGATTTTGCTAAGAAATATAATTTTGTAATAACTCAACTACCCTCTCCTGTTATCTTGCAAGGGTTTTCAAAGGATAGTATTAAGACAGTGACAAAGAAGGTTCGAGTAAACATCAGATTAGATTCAGCTTACATTAATGATATTGAAATGTATGTTCTCGACGAATTATCTGGTTGTGACGTATTGATTGGTCGTAACGTAACAGAAAAATCTGATTTGATGTATACTCGAATAGGTGATACACTAACATTTCAAAATATCACTAATCCAGAGAACATTTGTAATATAGTAGACAAATCGTTTCTAAACATGGATACTGGTTCACATAGTAACGAAGTAATGTTATTGTTAAATAAATATAGGCAGTGCATAGCCTCAAATATAAGACAATTGGGTAAGGTAGAAGGTCATGAGATGATTATTAATGTGAGTGATGACAAACCAGTTCAATTTAGGCCATACAGGACGTGTAATTCAGATAGAATCGTTATTAGGGAGATGGTAAATGAACTTTTAGAGAACGGTATCATACGAGAAAGTAAATCAGCTTACGCTAGCCCGGTTTTACTTGTAAATAAAAAGAATGGTGAAAAAAGATTGTGTATTGACTACAGAGCGTTAAATAAATTAACCATAAAAGATAAATACCCAATCCCACGGATAGAGGATTTAATTGACCGACTTCAAGGTTGTTCATTTTTCTCTTGTTTTGATTTAAAAAGTGGTTATTATCAAATTAAAATGTCCCAGGCGTCTATCCACAAGACAGCTTTCATAACGGAAGACGGTCATTACGAATTTTTGCGAATGCCGTTCGGTTTGGCAAACGCCCCTTCGTGCTTCCAACAAATGATGGATAAAGTAATAGGTAACATGAGATTTGGAAATATTATTAATTACCTTGATGATACTTTGCTTGTAAGTAGAACGGCAGAAGATAACTTAATTCTTATTGAAAAGGTCCTCTGTATTTTTAAGGAAAACGGTCTTACAATTAATTTAAAGAAATGTCACTTTCTCAAAAGAGAAATAGACTTTTTAGGATACCGAGTAAATTTTGAAGGCCTCAAACCTAGCGAGAATAAAGTAAAAGCAGTAAAAGAATTCCCTACCCCCAAAACGGTCCACCAACTTCGTCAATTCCTTGGCCTTATAAGTTATTTTCGTAAATTTATTAAGAATTGTGCCATGCTTTCTAGTCCTCTTACTAAATTATTAAAAAAAGATACCCTATGGAAATGGACCTCCGAACAAGAAAATGCCTTTCTTGTCTTAAAAGGCGCTCTTACTTCTAACAATGTTTTAATAGTGTATGACCCTAACAAACAAAGTGTACTTTACACGGATGCAAGTAGAGACGGAATCGCTGGTATTTTGATGCAGGTTACCGGTTGCGGTGAGAAGCCAGTGCATTTTTATAGCCGTCAGACTACAGAGGATGAAAAGAAATATCACTCATTTGAATTAGAATTATTGGCAATAGTACAATCTTTAGAAAAGTTTAGGCATTATCTTCTAGGCACTCATTTTCGAATAGTAACCGATTGTACTGCAGTACGTTACGCATTGACAAAAAAAGATATCATTGCCAGAATATCTCGCTGGGTTTTGTCTACGCAAGAATATTCATTCGACGTTATTCATAGAGAAGGTAGTCGGATGCAGCATGTGGACGCTCTGAGCAGGAATCCATTGGATTCTGGTGAAAAATCGGAGGCTGAGGTAGTTATGTCCATAACCGAAGCCGATTGGTTGCTCTCTGTACAGTTGCAAGACCCTCATATAGAAAACATTAGAGAAATATTAGCATCTGGAGAAGTGTACAAAAATAAGGAAATATTTGATAAATATGAACTTTTAGGTAACAAAGTGTACCGACGTACCAGTCAAGGTCGTCGTTGGGTTGTACCTAAAAAGTGTATTTGGCAAATAATTAAATACAACCACGATGACCTTGGTCATTTTTCAGTTGACAAGACGGTAGAAAGAATATCGTGTAGGTATTGGTTTAGACGCTTACGACATACAGTAAAGAAATACATTAAAAATTGTTTGTACTGTGTCTATTATAAGTGTAAAGGCGGGCCAAAAGAAGGCGAGTTATATTCGATACCAAAATATGCACAACCTTTCCATACCTTACACGTAGACCATCTAGGACCTTTTGTCACTACACAAAATAACAATAAATATCTGCTAGTGATAGTAGATTCGTTTACTAAATTTGTATTTATCACGGCGGTACCTAATACAGAGTCTAGTTATGTAGTCAATGAACTAGGAAATATTTCCAAAATATTTGGTAACCCTCGGAGACTTATTACGGATGCTGGATCGGCTTTTACATGTAAAATATTTGATGAATATTGTATTTCTAAAAATATTAGGTCACACACAATCGCTACGGGCATGCCCCGTTCTAACGGTCAAGTCGAAAGGTTTAATAAGACTATATTAGAATCTATGAAAACTATGGGAGCCGATTTAGATGAGGACCATTGGGATGAATGTATACCGCCATTACAACAAGCTATAAACAGTACTTACCACAAAACAATAAAAGCCGTCCCTTGTGAAGTGTTCTTGGGCTATAGACTGCGTACAGATAGTGATAGTTTGGGACCTGAGCTGGGAGACGTTAATGGGCATACGATTGACGTGACCAAATTACGAAGGGATGCATCTGAAAATCTAAATAAGAATGCAATATCGCAGAAAAAACGATTTGATCAAAGCCGCACTAAAGCAAAATCGTATCATGAAGGTGAACTAGTTCTAATCAAAATTCAAAGTCAAACTAACGATGGGCGGAGCAAGAAGCTACTGCCAACATTTAAGGGTCCATTTCAAATAAAGAAGTACTTAGGACAAGACAGGTATCAAATAGAAGATATGAGAGGTAGCGAAAGATCAAAAAAAAAATATGAAGGAGTGGCCGCTGCGGAGAATATTAAACCATGGATCAAAATCGATAATTGGTCTATAGAATAGGACGCGTGTTGGCAAGGTAAATAAATTGTTCAGACATTTACTTACACATACTTACTTCTGATTATTTTATAAAATTGTGTGCAACAGGCTAAAATATAAATGTATATATGTGCTGGTTTGCCAGACATTAGAACAGTATTCACTATCCCGGGTAGAAGTGGTGTGCTGAAGCAGTTACTGCCTAAGACTAAAGGAGTAAACTGAAACAGGCACTACTTCGGACTAAAGGAGTGAACAACTCGTTTACAGTTTTTGTCTAAGCCTAAAGACAATAAGCTGTTAGTTGGGCCAACCAGTACCTACATAAGAAAACTGTGGGTCTCACAAAGTTTCTTAAGCATAATGGAGAATTGATAAAGAATAAGAAATGATAAAGTTCACTGATTAAAGGCAACGTAAGTTCAATATTACTAGAATACTTTCTTATATTTGTGTTTTATTTCTAGATATTGACTCCGCTGTGCAAAGTATGGGTTGGAGCGTGCCTGAGGACATGCACGACGCAGGAGGGCCGTGTTGGCAACACCAAGTGAAGCTACTGAGGGCGGCGGTCAGGGAGGAGGGACCGAGCTGATGCCGGTGGACATGGCGTGATGATCGCCCCTTTTCAACGAGCGACCTCGACGCGTACGCTTGTGCTGTGCTTACATTTGCATTTTATTATTGATTAATTATCCAGTGTAAAATTGATTGTCTGTATTTAAATTTAAATTATACTCAAGTTAATTAAGTGCCAAGTTTATTTTGTTCAAGAGGCCTAAATAATAGAATACCTGCAATATCTTAACAAATACAACCATCCGTAAGCAAAACGAGTCGTTTTTGTTTATTGGAACGGGGCATTAGTTAATTAAATAAAAATGGTAGATACATTTTTGTATGCGTATTTTTTAAATAAATCTAGCTAAAGAATTAGTAAAACAACTGACGTTTGAACTATACAATCATACTCTTAGGTTTTATTTTCCTTCATTATAATTTCAGTTTTCCTAATGTTCCAACAACTAAAGAAATATGGATCAACGCTACTGGGAGATTAAATATATATACATTTACGTAAATATATTTAAAATGTACAAATATAAACACGATAGTATTTTTATTGGTACATTTTACATGTTACTTGATGTTTCTGCTTCTAAATTAAATAAGTAATTGATTTATATGCGAAAACAACATCATACATCAATTTCGCTACATTTAAAAATAACTTCACGATTTATTTTAGAAAGCATAGAAATAACATATTTTCATACTATCGATATAATATGTATGTGTCACCGGAAAATAACAAGATCCGTAAGTTTATCAATTTACTAGGAAGTTTATAAACTTTCGTAAGATTCTAAACGGGAGATAAATTGTAATATTTTACGTCGTTAGGGGGTCACAGTTTTAACCTAACCTAACCTACGCATTTTTTTAACATTCAGGAAGGAATATTTGGTGCACGAAAATGTGGACGTAAAATATTACAATTTATCTCCCGTTTAGAATCTTACGAAAGTTTATAAACTTCCTAGTAAATTGATAAACTTACGGATCTTGTTATTTTCCGGTGACATATGCATTTAATTTAATATTACTCCCAATTTTTGTTTTTAGCCAATCGTATCATCGGGTTCACAGTATGAGTAAATTGTAACTGTGTGAGTTTGGCGACACCGGTCCTCGAACAAAGCTGCCCTAATACTACTTCCACTGTTTTTCTGTTCCGTGGGTCTAGACAACTCTGAAACCTTTCACTTTTTGTAAATTTCAAACTAAGAAAAAGACATGTTAAAATTGTACAAAGAAAACAACATAATTAACAATTTAACAAATAATTTAATTTTTAACAAAATAGTACCCTAATATTTGAAAAACTACTTATGATTCTATATCTTGAACTGCTTGCGGTTTCTTATTAGAAGGAGATCTTTGTGTGCTTGGTAATAAAAACGAGAGTGCGCCGCAAACTGAAAAAGAACAGATTATTGTGGTTATCTTGCTAAGCGAATATCGACAGGAGCTACGTTATGTTATTAGTTAGTAAGTGTGGTAATTGGTTGGCTCGGGATGGGCATGTGATGTGGAGGAATGAGGCAATTTTGATAGGGATGCTTTGAGTATGAATGTGTATATATAAGAGTAAAGGAAGGTCAAAGAAAAGATGGATGAATGGTGAAAGATGATATGAGAAGAAAGGATGTCTGATAATATGACGAGTAATCTAGAAGTATAGAAGAAGAAGATATTGTTGTGCCGCCGACCCGAATAATTTGGAGTAAGGGCAGGAGAAGATGACTTTTAAAATGTTATTCTCGTTTGTTGTGTACTGTTTGTAAATCTCATCATCATTTTCCTGCCCTTGTCCCATTCTATTTGGGGTCGGCGCAACACGTTTTCTTCTTCCATTCTCCCCTATCAGACGTCACGGCATCATTTACTCCTTTCTCCTTCATATCATTCCTTACACAATCCATCCATCTTTTCTTTGGCTTTCCTCTCGCTCTCCGTACATTCACATTCAGATCTATCACTCTTTTAGTCACATACTAATATTAAAAAGAGGAAATATTTGTGTTTTTGTATGTAACGAATAAACTCAAAGCTACTGAACCGATTTCAAATTTTTTTTTGCCATTAGAAAGCTACCTTATCACTGAGTAAAATAGGCTATAATACAACATCACGCTACTACCCACGCCACTCCCGTGGGTAGTAGCGCAATAACCAAAGACGCGGGTGAAAATCGCGAAGGACAGCTAATAAATAATAAAACAGATGTTAATAGTGACAGGCAAAGATATATTTTCCTTAATCTACCTCGGACTCCTTTTCGTAAGTTAAGGCAGCTTTTTTAGGTTCAAGGTAGTTAATACATCATATTTCAGATACTTACAAAGTAATAAACCTCCAAATATGTAGAACGTCATTTCGCAGTACACGTTCAGAAGAACCCCCGCGACGTTGGTGCCAACTATTGATCCTGATCGACCCATCATCATTGTCAAACCAATAGCCATGCCCCTGAAATTAAATAGAAACATATTTTAAATACAGGGTGTAAATGTGTTAATCAAAGGTGTAAACGAATCCTTCGTAAAACTGAGCACAAAACTTACAACTAAGAAATAAAACGACTTTTTGGGGCGTAAAATCACGTTTTAGTACTCGAAGTTACGCGCTCAAAATTGTGCTAATGGATGCATTGATCAGTATTGGAGTCGCAGAAAGTATTTAAAGTAAAAATGTGACGAGACATCGCATAATATGCATATGCAAATTTTTTAACCCAGTTTTTAAAGCGTTTTTGCAAATTTTGGTACATTTTCGTTTATTTGTAGTGCTTTTTCTCTTCTTGCATTGCGTAGTTCTTTGTTAAAAATCGGGTAAAGACAATTGTTACGCTATTATCAATATCACCCATAAAACCCCGCCTGAAGAGGTTTCAAACGAGACGGTGCCAACGTCAGTTGAATGCCTTTCAAATGCATCATTATTGTAATATAAATATTGTTTTGAATTGAATACATCTATCATAGATCAATAATATGTATAAGGGCACTTTACACGATGAACAATGGTATAACATTGACTGCTTTTGTTTCGTGATCGCAAACGCTTTTGCTCTATCGATACTTTTGGGATTTTCAATCATACATTTCTCAGAAGCATGGATCTTAAATATAACTATCAAAATGTGGGTATACTACAGGTAGGTACATTTGTGCCTACTGTACGGGGATGCGATGCAGAAATGATGTTATGAGAAATATGATTTAACTTACCTCAAATGCGTAGGAAAAAATTCTACAGAATAAGCATTCACAGGTCCAATAGCAAGAGCCAAGACCGGGAACGAAGACATGAGAACAGCGAAGATCATGTCTTGCGTTATGAAGTTGATGAGCACAACGAAAGTTCCTATTACGAAGAACACTATGATGAGAAGATTCTTCTTGCCGATGAACCTGACTGTGCTGCTGACCGCCACAGCTATTGCCGCACAGCAAACATTTGCCACTGAATTGATAACAAATGTTTGTGTTTCTATCGTGTCTATGCATTCTGCGCCTTCCTCTATTGTCTGAAACAAACGAAGTTTACATTTTACACGTCATGGCATAAATTATCCTTATTATTACTTTACTTTACTAATACTAAAAAAGCGAAAGTGAGTTTGTTGGTTTGTTACCTCTTCACGCTTTAATGGCTAAACCGATTTTGATGAATTTTGGTACAGAGATAGTTGGGACCCTGGAGACCGACATAGGCAATTTTTTTTATGAGAATTGAGGGAGAAAGAGGAAAAAAAAGGGAAAACTTAGCTTTGCTATTAAATTAATAAGGCACAAGGGCAAAAACTAGTGGGATATGAGGGAGAAAGAGGGAAGAAACGGGAAAACTTAGCGTTGCTATTACAAATCAACAAGGCGCTACCGAATTTAACGCGAGCGAAGCCGCGGGCAAAAGCTAGTACATTTATAAATTGAATAAAATTTCACCAGCCTTGAAGAAATATAGTTTCTGGGTTCTGATTTTATTATAAGACCGGGGATCAGATAATTTTGCGTTCTGCGCCCAGTGCTCCTATTGCGGATAGGGAGGGAGTTTGTGTTCTGCCGCTCCCATTCCACCGCCTCCTTAGCGACTCGCTCACTTCCTTGCAAATGGAAGCAATGGTGTCTCACGTGCTTTTGTTGTATGTAATGGACTGAATCACGACCGAATATATTGAAAAATCATTCATTTAATGCAACAACATAAGACAAGTAATTAACACAAAACAAAAATCATAAAAGGTGAGAAAGAAAACAGATTATAAAGCATAAATTGACTCATAGACACATCACATAAATTTATAACGGTGGACTACTAATCGGAGTCCAGTCCAGCATATGCCTGGTAAAATAACGGGAGCGCGGCGATCCACAGCACCGATCGCCGCGGCAGGGTCAACGTGCAGCATGCCCCCGGATTTTGCTGCGCTGTGTCGTCGGGGCAGTCTCCGTAGTGGTGACAACCGGGTGTCGGTTCCTAACCTATACGGCAGAGGTGCTTACTAAAGGATCCATGTCCGAAGAGCACATGGGTCTGCTGGAAAGTCAGGGCGCCATGCTGTCTCTCCAGCCATTCCTTCGTCTGGGGTCTTACCGCCGCTATAACGGCGTGCCTAGAACTTGCCTCTAGCCTGTGCTACTAGTCTTAGTACTAACCTGATTAAATCTGTCAAAAATGACATCACAGGCCGTCTTGCCTTCTCCGTCACCGGTCAACACCCTGTTCAGTATATCTGGGACCCAGGAGTATAAACCATTTAATCTGGAATAAGTATAAATACCAATATTAAGATCATACGTTATGTATCATTTAAATTAAGAAAGAAACGGACATGTCGTAATCTCAAATTTTCAACTTCTACGATGTCACATGAGTGAATGAGTGCTCTCTGTGATAAAGTAGCAGAGGTATTTTTAAATACACCAGAATAATGCATAATCGTCATTTCTATAACCAAATTTTAATACCACCAGATTACTACTGTTTATTATCAAAAGCACTTTGTGTGTGACAACAATGAATTAGATTGAAATTCGCGATTCATGCTACTAAAATACGTTTAGCTGACACGAGTTAATCAGCCCTGGTAATTTTGCACCATGAAAAATGGCTTCTACAAAAAGAGAAAATAACAAACAAAAAAAATTGAGGACTAAACTCTCTTCCTTCTTTTCTTTGTCTTTTTTCTGAATTTTAATTCTAGGTAAAATTGCTTTACTTGCAAAAGTCGTTGACAATAAATTCAAAGACACAAATAAAAGTTAACAATTTCCGGAAGTATTTTTAGTATTTTAATGAACGAAGACAGCTAAACAACTATTATGCAAAAAAGTCAGCTTATTTTGAATTGATAGCTAGTGATGAAACGAGAAAATCAAAAGTATGTTAGAACTTACACTGAAAATAAGCCAAACAGAAGAAACCCGTTCAGAGCAAACCATTTTACATGTGGAGGCTTGAATAAAGGTAAGCTTTGTACTTTCAGTGATTTCAGGAAGCCTATTTTTGTGTCATCGTGAGGAGGTGCATCCAGGCTCTTGATCTGAAACCATAGATATTTTTTTTTTAATAGTCGTCATACGTCACTGCTACACGTGCTTTAGGTACTCCACTAACTATGCCAAAAATTGTTAATGACACGCATTGCTCCAATTTCCAACGCAGAATTCTCTAATGTTGATGTTTATAATTGTAATAAATAATTAAAACTCTACAACATGACAACCAATCTTTTAGTCTCTCTTTCTTATTTTAGACTTTTTCAAGATACAAAATTGTATCTTCAACTTATCTGTAGCGTCGATATTGTTATTTTCATTATTTATATCTTGTTAGTCCATTCGTAGATACATTTAGGTAACCCCAGTTCCAGACCAGACCAGTTCTATACTGTAATTCTTATAATTTGTATGGTGTATATAATAAAGAATATTCTATTTATCTTCTATGTAACCATAGCTTTACGCCTGATAATAATTAAGTATAAAAACCGATTTGTTTTATCTTTGTTGATCAATGATTACCTACAATAATGGTTTGTGAAAATATCGATAACATTGACATTTATCGAGTATAACTGAATTTTTTAGTGACATCAAATCATGTTTTCTAAGCAATGTGACATACGATTTCGCATGACGACGATTCAAATAATGATCGTTTATCGCTATGTCTTCCTTAAAAACTGCTTAAAACTAGTTTTAATAAGGCAACAGTGAGATATCAGAACTTCTTTGATAAATAATCCTGATAAGATTGAAAACCGAACTAAACTAACATGACAGGAAAAATTATGCATACTAAAATAACGAAAGTTCCTCTGTCTGTTTGTTACCTTAGCTGAGAGATTTTCAATGAAAGGACTATGTGCAGTGCTATGACTCTCCTTTATATTAAAACTACAAGTAAAAATGTGACTGTTTTTTGTGAATGGGAAATCATCAAATAGCTTCTCTCGTTCTAGCCGGAGCGGGGGGAGCGTCAGACTTGTACTGACTAAAACCCATACATGTTCTTTCTTTCGCCCTTTATGTTCTGGGGACGAGGTTTTTCTTTCGAACAACCCGCAACCCCGGCAGGTAAATAAGTGAACGAAGAACAGAAATAGAAGCACCTGAATGATGCTGCCTATTTATGTATTTTGTTTTCCAAAGATTTTAATCTAATATTTAAATTAATAACGAATCTACCTAGATTGGCAAGGGGGTTCCATTACACAGCCTAATCGAACGTTCTAGAGTCTTTAGTCGATTCTAGGAAGTTGTCTGCTTTGGTTTAACATAATATTGTTTTACATTATCTTTAAAAACAAAATAGTGTTATAGTCAAATCTTTTACAAAATACAGGAAAATCCATTTTTTTCAAATGGCTATTCAAGTACATATTATGAAATCTGATTTGAGATATATTTCAATTTTTTTGGACTCACACCCATTTTGACCAAGACCTTTTGGCATAGAACAACATGACCATGGCAGGATTGAGACATAAAAACAATGCTAATTTTATCGCGCAAGTTATAAAAAATAAAATACCGGAAAATCTTCAGGGGCTTTTTTCGTGTTCCCAGCATATATTCCTTGAATAACTTTGAGTGCTTCATCCATCTTGCCTTGAGAAACCAAGTATTTCGGACTTTCAGGGCCAAAAGATAATAGACCAGCAGCTAAGAAGAAGAAGGATGCGTTTATAAACGTCAAGAGTCTCCAAGATCTGAAGATGTACAATCCGAAGTCTATCCGTATGTCAAGGGGCAGTATTGCCCAGGCCAGTACTGAAAAAAAAAGAAGAGATTGCCTTTATTGCAATTAAAACATGCAATTAGTAAACATGTTAGTATAAAATACTAGGTTTTGCCCGCGGGTTCGCTTGCGTTAAATTCGGGGTAACAAAGTTCCCCTTTCGTGATTTGCGCCTCATTTATTGTAATAGCAAAGCTAAGTTTTCCCTTTTTTCCCTCATTTCTCACTCTTTTTTTTTAAATAGCCTATGTCCGGGGTCCCAACTATCTCTGTACCAAAATTCATCAAAATCGGTTTGGCCATTTAGGCGTAACAAACAAACAAACGAACTCACTTCCTCTTTTATAATATCAGTAAGGATTCATTTACTAACACAGATTTGACCAAAACTGGTGAACTAGGTTGGTATAGTTCTCTGTGCGTCGTTTTATTGACTAAACTTTCAAAGATTGTTTTGCTGTAGGGTATCCTGTGATCACTTAGTGCCACATTTGATCGTGTTGTGGTAGCTGCCAACTGTAGCATTTTATCGTTGAAGCGGAAGGAATAAATAAATTTATATTGTACTAGCTGTGCCCAGTGGTTTCACCTGCTGCTCAGGCCCCCTTCTGAAAAGGGCCACTCTTATCACTTAGATGACGGCCGAATCTCAGATTTACCAAATATACAACCAAAATTTCATCAAAATCGGTCTAGCCGTTTCGGAGGAGTGTGACAACTAAAACTGTGACACAAGAATTTTACATTTAAAAAGGAAATAATTTATTTTTTCTAATTTGATGTAAGTAGTATGTTTGATCGATTGGTATATCTAATCGGTTGGTACGAAGTCAAAAACAATGATTAACCAGTTTCGTTTTACAAAAACAACTGTCATGAAAAGAAAAATGCTTCGTGCTTAGTCATCATCATCATTTTTCTGCCCTTGTCCAATGCCCAAGAAAACGTGTGACCCCAAATAGAATGCTATTTGGGGTCGGCGCAACACGTTTTCTTCTTCCATTCTCCCCTATCAGACGTCACGGCATCATTTACTCCTTTCTCCTTCATACCATTTCTTACACAATCCATCCATCTTTTCTTTGGCCTTCCTCTAGCTCTCCGTCCATCAACATTCAGATTCATCACTCTTTTAGTCACATGTCCTTCATCGTTTCGTGCTAAGTCATATTTTATCATAATCATTATATCATAGCCTGTAATTTTGTTGTATCATTCGTGTATTATGGATTCGTGTATGAGGAGCTCGTGGCTAAATAATAGCAGCCGCTCGGGTCGATCTTTAGGTTAAGCCGCGCTTGCCTAGGTTGGTCTGTGGATGGGTGACCACCAGTTATATACCGAGTTTCCTCCGTGCCTCGGAAAGCACGTTAAGCCGTTGGTCCCGGCTGTCATTTGTAGATCTTTGACAGTCGTTACAGGTAGTCAGTGTTCCGAAAGTCTGACAACCAGTCTTACCTAGGGGTATCGTATTACCCAGTATTAACTGGTTGTGGAGGTCAGATAGGCAGTCGCTCCATGTAAAATACTGATATTCAGCTGCATCCGGTTAGACTGGAAGCCGACCCCAACATAATTGGGAAAAGGCTAGGCAGATGATGATTCGTGTATTATGAATTATGATAAACAAGAATCCAGCGAAGTTTTACAATTCTGTAAGAATGACAGCTAACAAATTAATCATATTATGTAAGAATTAATTTATGCTCGTGATTTTTCACAAGTCATTCCATTTTTATATTTAAAAATAAATATACACTTCTTTGCACCATTATTTGAGATCGAGTAGAAAAATGATTAAAAATATTAGCACCTTTAGTTTTCACCGAAAAACAAACGCGTACTTTCGTAAGCAACACCAAATGTAGATACCATAACGTCAGGTTGCCTTTGTTTTGAATTGATACAAGACGAAGCAAAAACTAACATCAATTTTGTACAAATTCTGACTTTTTCACATCAATGGGACGACTCAATTCATGCTGATTGGGCATTTATTTTACTTATATTTTTATTTTTAGTATAAAATGAGCCTACTCTTGAGCTCAATCTTGCCCTAAAGACAAACATGACGTGTAAGTTAGAATGGTCTATATCAAAAGAAGCTAATGACATAAAGAAATACTTACGAGACGTCAAAGCTGTGCCGCTTATCTGTAGAGCGTTGATGGTGGACAACACTATGTCTCTGGACTGGGCTGGCAGGATCTCACCGATGAATGTGTAGGGCACGGCCGCCGGGCACGCTATGCTGAACAACAGTAATTGACGTGAAGCAAAAATATTATGGAAGGTATCTTAAAAGTCTTAAAACCAAGTGCTGTAGCTTCTATAGACAAAAGATCTAAGCGCGTATCACACCAATTTAAAGAAACGCAAACGCTTCTTTCCATTCTATAAAAGGCCAGAACGCAGCCATAGGAAACTGATTGTCAATACTTTGGATTGCTAGTTTTGTTTAGAGTTGAGATATTGTTTAATAAAATATGATGGCAAAGAAAACTCTAGATGAAAGACCGAGCGAAGCGAGCTCAGGACTTTTGCACCCCGACTCGGATAGGTTAGGCTCGAAGGATGACGGGGTCTCCCTGCCATCTCTTAAATGTTGGCTTACTTTAAACCCTTAAGACAGCAACATAAGCATAGTCAGGCCACTATGAAGTATAAGCGAGTATTTGTTAACTACTTTTGTATAGATTAGAAGACCCTAGTAAAAAAGGAATTTCCAATCTATACGCATACATATTTCACACCAGGTTTTGTATAGAATGGAAATACGCAACGCGAACAGCCTTTGAACCATTCTATTGCTTTGAAATACTGGTCTTGATAGTTCTACGTGATGAGAAGAACTGCTGCGCCCCATATAAATTGCCATATGGGCTGGAGATTTAAATCGATGGAGATCATTGATACCCATAGCTCTTAAACACTTATGTAAATGTTTCAGTTTCATGAGATCCACTTTTAGTTAATCAGATATAATGGCAATTCTTACCAAAGTGCTGTGAGAAACTTGAAAGCTGCAAAACTGATGAGTTCTGGCATGAACGCAGCTGTAACGCCAAAGATCCCAGATAGCAGGGACGCTAGTATAACCATTTTCTTGCGGCCCCGAGTGTCCACGAGGTATCCCCATGGAAACGAAGTGGCAACGATACCTAGAAGTTTATTTTTATATCAGGTAAAGTATGAACGCTCGGTTGAGGGAACATCGCCAATAGCCATTAGACGAGTGAGTGTCTAGCAAAAGACCGCGCGGCTTAAAGCTATGAATATAAATTTAGTTAATGAGTCAGGATTCATCAGTGTGAACAGCTTGAATAAAATTATAGGTTCCATACAGTTTCACCAAGTAGGTATTGTCCCCAGTGTACAGTGTAGGAAAGTGAATCATGTTCTAAATTAGCTGTTTTTGTTCTGGATGTCCTTTTTTTTTTCGGGTGGGAAATCATCCAATGACTTCCACCGCTCTTGGTGGAGCGGGGGGGCATGTCAGACTTGTACTGACTAAAACCCACCCATGTTCCTTCTATTGCCCTTTACGTTCCGAGGCCGCGGTATCTCTTTCGAACAACCCGCAACCTCGGCAGGCGGAGGCCCTGGCAAGCCCCTCTGCTTTGCTGACTCTCTTTGAGGCGCGCGTGAAACACGAACGCGCCGTCGACACGGCCTGTCATCAATAGACGGACAGACGGTGAGCTACCCATTGCTCACCGTCCACAGGCCCGCATCTACGGTGGCCGGGAGTCGTCTCGCGGCGCCCGGCGCCCGGGGCGTCTCCCGCGGCGGCTGGGTTGGGCAGATGTTCTCTCCCTCAAAAGCCCGGCCACCTCCTTTGCTAGCATTACTGCTTCGCAGAAGGAGGTGACCGCTTCCCATTCCCTCTCGCTTCGGACCATAACCTGAACCAGGGCCGGAATCGAGAGATCGCCGCCGCCGATCGCCTCCACGAGGGCACGGCGGTGCTCCGCCCAAGCTGGGCAGACCGCCACTGTGTGCTCCACCGTGTCCTCCGGGCGATCGTCACAATGGTGACACCCGGGCGTTTCCTCCCGCCCGATGATGTGCAGGCCTCCCGAAACTTCCGTGTCCGGTTCTGAATGTCCTTACACCGTATACGTAGTTTCGTTTTACAGAAGTTATTAAACAATGATGTAGAACTTTAAGTCCTGAGTCTTACCTATGTACGGTATTGAAGCAATAAAACCTCGTTGGCTATCAGTCATGTCCAGATCGCACATCGCAGCTGGTAACACGAAGGAGTAGCCCACTGGCTCTATGATAGCTGCTATCAGGAACAAGGCTAAAGCCAAGCAATACTTTATGTTGTACAATCCGAGCCCTGGAAAGAATTTCTTAATGTTGACTATTGGGTTTTTAGAATGGCTAGGTGACAAGTGATTATAATGTTGATGGTGATTTGTAAATAATATATCTATGGTAATTTGCATTTCATAGAACGTTGCACATATCTTGAAATACCGAGGGATTAAGGGCAAAGAAGATGAGACCGAATGGGCCCAGCACTGTAGTACTTTCTAACTAAAGGTCATCTGTCATCAAAATGAAGGTCTAATCAATCTTAACATTTTGTTTTGTAGCAGCATGTCGCTGTCTAATCAAGAAAAAAGTTACAACAACAGTTCAAACCTTTAATATTTTGTTAGCAATGTGCTCATTTTATTGTGTTTAACTTTCGCAATTTAGTAAGAATACTTTTGTTTTATGTATGAATATTCCTACGTAATAATAAGGTCAATGCTAATGTCGGCATTTGCAAAACTAAAGAAGGGAGGATCACCTCCACATGAAGAACTCCTCTATGTTCAATAGCACTGACTTGTCAATTGGTATACACGTTCAAAGCTTATAACAAAACATTATGTAAAACGAAGATCTGGCGCTGCTACTAGGACTGTCTCCTTAAGAACTTCTCAACGGTTAATAGCACTGAGTTGTTCCTAAACATACAGCTCTGGTAACAAAACTTATTAAACCAAGATTTGGTGCTGGCTGGATTGTTTTGGTATTACATGTTTTGTTATAAGTTCTGAAAGTGTTTACAGAACGGCACTTCACTGCTATTATACAGTAAGGAGTTCTTAAGCAAGGAGACGATGCTGGTAGTGGCACCTAGTCATCATCTAGTTATTCGATACTTCCTTATTCATTCTTATGAGCTCTTGTATATAAATGTGTACACATTATGGTAAATACAACATAGGCCATAGTAGTAATTATTGGTATTCTAGACGTGGTGTTTTATTTAATTAATTAGCGCCATGGTATCTCTAAATAAAATGTTAATTTTATTTGACCTTCATTTTAAGATAGGTTGGAAAGTGCTACATCGCTGGGCTTAGGGTCCATAAAAATTCTTTCGCCAAGAAAACAACACGCGTTCAACAGCGGACTGTCGGAACTTTTGAATGCGGTTTGTTTTTGCACATACAATATTCATTGTGAACGCGACCATAATTATTTTATTATTTACATAGCATTGTAGTTTAGTATATTATGAAGTTCACTGTTTGCAGTGTTCATTTCAAAGTCTCGGTTAAAATGATTGGATCAAGTACATGCTTTATAATTGTTGTAGAGACAAATTATATGAAAATCTTGCTTACCTGCCACAGCCAGGGCCTGGTCCAGATCTGCCGTATATTTCTCCTTCTTAGTCACATCCTCAGTAATAGTATTTATTTTATTTTCCATTTTTAACACATCAATCTTAGAAATAATTTAATAATAACACAGTCCACTACCTGTACTGGTATCAACAAGCATTGTTTTTACACACCATACTTAGTGTTGATAAAAAATTATTGGGGAACAATAAACACGCGATGATACTCCAAAACAATAACTGATTAGGCAGTGCTGAATCTGAAACCCGTCCCAATAGCACGAGTGATATGATAGAAAGCGTTAATGTGGCAGTTTATAAAGTAGTGACTTTATCTGGAATCAATTTGTGATACTGTATGGCACGCGCTCCTAATGTGGTGCTCCGTAACGTTAACTTGCAGTGCGGAACTAATTTCTCGTGATCAAAGGATAATATGAGGACTATTGCCACGTATTTTTTAATAGCAGACTAGTGTTAAAGGAATAAGTTAAGACTACTTTTTGCCATTTGAAATATACTTTTAGGAACAAGTTTTATCACTTTAAATTCAAATGTGTATATTAAGGAGGATTTTATTATTTTTAAGAATTTAATTTATTCGAGAGAATTAATAGATGCAATTTATATTACACTTGTTGAATTACTTCGTATCTAAAAAAAATAGCAGTATTAGATTACACAGATTATCTGTGAGGTTTCTTTCTTTTTTGTGCTGTACACGTAATTAGCCATCAATCATCTGAAACAACTGGCCTGGAGAAGAAGGCGTCTGAAAGAGAAACTTACCTCACAGTTAAAATAACTTTTTAAGTTTACTATTTTTGAGACCGTAATCAAACAAGATTAATTAATTCTGATAAAATACGTTTCTTTATTTCCTTACACATCCATAACAATTTTTAGTCGAGTGAACTAACCGCGGCAGATTTGATTTATTTTGAGGAAATAACGCATTATTTGAACAAAATAGTTTATCTTTAAATACCACTTGTTGAGCTGCCAGAACGTCAATCTCATTTCTAAGGTTCTTTATGATCAATTGCAGAGGAACTAATTCTTGTTCAAAATAATCTCCTAAGTGGCCTTCCGTTGTGTCACTCTCAAGTGTACCATCTTTGCTGTCTTCCACTTTCGTTTCTGAAGTTTTCATTTCGGCATCTGGATCAAAAAGGAATATTTTAGTGCTGGTATTTTTTTTATAAGCGTGATTATAATTTGACATTGGTGATTCCATTTATAGCTCGCCATCAACAAAGTTTACAAATGTTTAAACGTTTTTCTCTTAAATAAAAAAAAAGTTGACAACATGCTATTTTCTTTCCAAGACCTTCATCATCAGTGTAGCCTTTTCCCAACTATGTAGTGGTCAGTTTCCGTATCGGATGCAGCCGAATACCAGTATTTTGAATGGAGCGACTGGTCTGATCTCCACAACCCATTAAGTACTGGGTTATACCTACCCTTTGGTAAGCCTAGTTATCAGACTTTAGAGACCACAACCTGTAACGACTGTCATAGACCTACAAATGACCACCGGGAACAACGGCTTGACACGGCCTGCTTTCCGAGGCACGGAGGAAACTCGGTGTGAAATGGATGATCGCTCATCATAGGGCCAACCTGTGCAAACCCTGATTAACCTAAAACAACCACTCGTACAGCTGTTATTTTAGCCATGAAAGGAGGAGCCTCTTTTCCAGAAACAATAAAAAATTAATGATGATACCTTTCTATTTGAAACTATTTGTACTTACCACTATAAAGCACTGGAACTCTTTGTTTTTTTTCTCTGTTGTAGTCAATATCATTCACAATTCTAGACTCACTTATAGAAACACGTTGATTTGCATTTGATTTTTTTATTTGTATGGACATATCATGCTCCGAATCTACAGGAATCCTTATCTCATTTGACGAATTTCTAATTTGAGTTTTGAGTACAGTGACCGAATCATTTGGTAATCGCGTTGGTGTATTTGCTGCGTCGAAAGTTTTAAGTATTCTTTCATTTTTATCATTTATGTAGCTGTGGAATCCCAAGTCAATGGAAATTAAATCTTTTTTCATGACACTTTTCAAGGTGCTCGTAGATTGAATAGATGATAATCCTGTATGTACGCGGTTATCAGATGGTGGAATTCTTTCAGCATGTTTTTGTGCGGACGTTGAAGGAATTAATTCATCCGAGTCGTAGATAACTGATTGAGTTCCAATTAACTCACGACTTACTGTTGAATGTGTCTCGTCATCTCTATCAGACTCTTTAAATGTTGAAGCTATTTGTGTTGTAAATGGAATTCCACTGGGATCATTTTCGTGACCAATATTCACTTGCCCGCTGAGAATTTTTGTTTCACTATCAAGTTGTAAAAGTGTTTGTGTTGATTTTGGACTTAATTTAATATTGTCAATGACTACAGGAGCCGCTATAAAATTCATATCACCCTCATTTGGGAATCTTGCTTGACCCCCAGTAAGAGAATCAATATTACTGTCAGTATGTAGTTTAATAATTTCGTCAACATATTCTTCATCACTAAGCGGTTCCGTTAGTTTACTATCCCCGAAATCTGTTTCGTACTTCAGGTCACTGGGTAACAACGTTCGTTTTTCGTCTTCACGGGAATTTAGATCAGTGTGTCTGTCTTCAATATTATCAAAATTTTTGTCTGGACTAAAGCTTCTCTTCTCAACTTTTTTATCTTTAGTGGATGCTATTGACATCTTGCTACCACTTAGTAAAGACCTTAAATCAGTGTCTTTGTCTCTTACTTTGTCTAAATGTGTGTCTGGACTACCGTTCCTCTTTGTATCTCTTTTATCTTTAGCTGATGCTGTTGATGTCTTGCTTCCACTCATTAAAGACAAACTTTTTTGTAAAATTGGCAGCTTGGATTGTGATATTTTTTGACTATCTCTTCTTCCATCCTGTTTTGAACCATCTTTCAATGGTTGTGTACTCGTATCTGGTGCTTCAGAAACATTTGAACTATCTTCTTTATCTATTGTAATAGCTGTATTTTCATTTTTAATGTCATTTTGTTTTGTAGGTTTGTCATTGCTTTCTCTAATATCTTTTATCTTAGAATCCTGTTTTTCTCTATCTATAGTTACAGTGTCATTTTCCTGATTTTCAGTATCACTTACTGGATCGGATAAATCACCTCTAGTACGAAGAAATTCCTTTGGTATTTCATCTGCTCCTATGTCGCTACTTGGCGATTTATTGATAGCATTTGAAGTTGAATCATTTTTTATTGATCCATTCCAGGGATCTATATTTTTCTGCATGTCTTTAGAGTCTTTAGAAAGTTTATCTTTAGAGTCTTTAACAAGTTTATCTTTGATTATTGGTTGTGTTGTTTTGAATGATGTCTTTGATTGAGTTACATTAATATCACTTGTTTCCAAATTTTGATTATTCGTTTCCGAGTCCACAGGGACTGACGACACTGGCATTTCTAAAGACTCCATTTCCTCTTTTTTCTTAGGAAATTCAGTGTCTTCCGACTGGTTTTCACTGTCTATTTCTTCAAATGGTTGTAGTTTTGATTCATCCATACGTTTGTCCTTTAGTTCATTCGGTGAGGTAGGTTGTTCAACGTTGGAAGGAATAACACTTTCCGTCTTCAAAAACTCTACGAGTATGTCATCAAAATTTCCAGTAGCTGATTTTCTTCTTTTTTGTTTCTGTGGTCCTTGCTCTGGTAAATCAGATTGCATTGCATTTTCGCCTTGCGTTGTAAGTATGTCACCATCTGGATCCATGACCTCGGGTTTCCGCGTACTGACCACTACGGGAATAGGGATTGGTAGGGGAACAGGAATTTTGAAAGATTCCTCCACAGGATTCTTTAATTTAGTAACGTCAGATGATTTCTGTCTTGGATAATCACTTGGATCTAATGAATCTTTCTCCTTTATACGATTGACTCCTTTTGGAGGAATAAAGTAGGGCTCTGAATGTTCGTTGAATGACTTTCTCGCTTTATCTTCACTAGGTTCTCTACTTCTAGCAGCCTTATCATTACTCATTCTGGAAACACTTTTTGTCTTAGGAGGATAAGTTATTATCGAATTGGAACGTGTGCTGGCGGAGTTAGTCGCCGAATCCCCTTTATAAATGTCTACGATAGAATCAATTTTATCTGGTAACTTAGTATTAGTTGATTTGTCACTAGATCTTCTTTTCTTTTTAAATAACCCACTGTCAAAAATCGAACTATGTCTCTCATTACTTTGAGTTTCCTCATCATGTAGTATGATAGGATTTTTGCTATTAGAAACGTCAGATCCAATATTTTTTTCTTCAAGTAGTTCTTCTTCTTTTCGTTCTAATCCTGACCTTGTACTGGGTTTGTATGAATATTTGTCTTCGCTAAAAGGTGGATCCAAACATCCTCCTGAAATCACAGGAATTAAAAATATTACAAATTTAAGTTAAATGTTGAGTAAGTAAAAGAATATATTGTGAGTGTTAAAAATTACAATGCTTCTGGTTATGTTATTTTGAGCATGATAAAAAAACACAAGCAGCACTGAATAATCGGTAAGATACATAATATATGTAAATTGTAACCCAAATTGAAGTATGCAAGTATGTATTGTATCTAACCTGGTTTACACTTTCCAAATAACCACTTTGGTCCTTCTTGCTGAGTTGAAACAGAGTAATCTTGATAAATATTTTTAGAAAGTGTAAATGTTTGTTTGAATGTACCATCTGATTTAGTTGCCTTGGTGGGTTCAGTAATATTAGCACTGTATGACGAACTAGGCATGTAAGGGCACTTGTCATCATCCACAGCTCCTAAACATATTCCTGTAAAAATTAAATTAAATATTAAAATTGTTTGGCAATCATGTGTTTTAGTAGGTATGACGATAGTTCCTGCAACAACTGTCATTCAGTTGGCACATGTTGAAAGAAACAAAGAAAAACTGTTTATTAGACTCAAACAGAACAAAACAATAAAATAAATTAAAAAAATCTACAAAAATTAATAAAAAAAAACAAATTAAGACAATCACGTAAAGGGTACGTGTTTAAAAGGCCCGTATCTTAGCATGGTGCTGCAACATGGCAACCATGTCACAGCGCTAGACAAATTCCTCTGCTGTGTACAGGCCACCAACACGGCATTGCTCTATTAGGCAAATATTCTAATATACAGTATGTTACTTTGTAACTGTTTTTTTAGTATTAATGAAGCGGTATTCACCTGGTCTTAGCATATCGAAAATGTGTTTGTGAAGTTTCCTTGATGGTTTCTTTTCAAATTCCGCTTCCATGAATACATCGAAAGTCATTATAGTTCGATCACTGTTTACTAAACGAACCTTTTGTGCAGTCTTTGAATTTTTATTAGCGATCCATGGGACATCATCGTGGCTCTGTATTTCTTCCTTTTTCCTAACTTTGATTTTCACATTAAGCGGCGTACTTTGTGAAATACAACTGGCTTGGTTTGATTTGCTTTTGGGAACAGCTTCTACGTCAAATGCTAAGTTTTGAACGATTTGATCTACGACTGCTTGCTGATTATTCATATTGTCGAAAATTCTAGAAATGTAGATGTAGGTTGATGACTGTTTCGTCGATGGTGTCGTCATAATCGGAACTGGTGTTTATCTCGTTTGGTTTTTTATTAGAATTGCTACTTTCTAATAAAAAACCAACCCAAGTAAAGATTTGTACCCGGGTCACAACAATAGAATCATTCTCTAATGAAAATAACCGTGGCGTTGTACGAAATTTACACAATTTCTCTACATACACATCACAATCATGGACCTGAAGTCAAAAAATGTACAACATAAGGTTATAAATAACATTTAATAAGTTCTACATTTATCCATCAAAGACAATAGAATAAACAGCACGATTTGATTTTGTAGTTTCTCCAGTTATCATCATTTCGGGAACATTGCTATTTGAGACTTTTGTGATCATCATGCTTGGTTCGGAAAGTGTTTTGTCAAATTCTATACCGAGTTCAGTGCATTTACGTTTTATATCATTTAACCACATTCTAAGCGGTAAAATTTCCCTTTCCATATATTGTACACATTCGACAACTCTCATTTCTGGACACATTTGCTTATGATTTTTGGGTGTTTTTCTTATTTTTACATCTATAATTGTAGATACCGAAGTTTTCCGACGATTATCTTGATAATCTTCGGAAAATTCACTCGGTGTTCTAATACTCCTCAGTAGTACTAAATCTCTCTGAGGGTCGCGTATTTTACAGGTCACAGCTTTAGACGCCAACATTTTTGAAACGAGTGGTGTTTCATGAGTATTAACTGAACATATCGAAGATAAACTTAGCAGACGTGTGGATTCATATTTATTGCAACTCTTTGCAGTGAAAGCATTCTTTAAAACATTTCGTCTTCGAGGAGTATCGCCAAATACAGTATACACAGTTTCTGTATTTGTTATTTTATCTAGCGATTTATTATACAGCTCTGTGTCAAGAAAATCTTGACAATTACTGCTTGTTATAAGTTGAACTGAAAAAAAAAACAGTAAAATTATTTAAAAAAATAGCTCAAGTGATCACAACGATTTTTACATTAATAGTGCGCTAAACAGAAATAAAATTAAGTTATTCCTATCTTTTTATCAATAACCTGACTGTCGTAAATGGCGTCGAAGAACCGTGGCGATAGTGGACCATAATTGTGATTGTGTTTAAGCGCTCGCGTAAGTGCATCTTAATACCTTGATCGTCCTCAGTATTTGTTTCAGTCTCTTTCTTTTCTATATCCTCTTGTTGCAATAAAGTATTTGTCGTGTCGGTGGAAATATGTTGATTCATGTCATTCTCAGAATATTTGCATTCATCCGCGAACCCACGTACAAAATATTCCTTGTTCGTACATTTATCCGACTTCTCTAAACATTTTTTAACTATAAACGTATCGCTTATTATTTTTGAGATATCGCCGGAACCAGTGCCTTCAATCATTGAAGTTGAAGATGTTAGTAACAAATCGACACAGGAGTGATATGTCTTGACGGAGACACGATCACTATCTTCTTGTATAGCTGGCCACTTCTGTAGGACGACTTTATACGTCATGGGTATTGAGTATTCTATATAATTTTTTTCTTGCCTCCAAATGAGTTTGTCTAAATTTTGTATGCATGAAACTACAGGCACTATTTCTAAGCAACACACGGAATTATCAATAGTTTTATTTTTGTATAGGGGTTGGAATTTTATTCTTAGGCATGCATTTTCCATGTTTAATCAAAAAAGCAAACAAAAAATCTGAAAAAAAAGAAAAAAGATTTTTTCGATTTTGTATAAAACACACCAAGCTATACATTTCCAGTATGTCCTCGTTTTCTATAGATGTCCCGTACAAAGAGAGATCCGTTTAAGCTGGTTATTTATAGTTTGACTGGTTGTCGTGCGTACACTCACGCCTCGGCAATAATCTGTACTATTTTTAATTTGTTTAATTTTGGGATCAATTAAAAACAGTTCCATGCTGTAAATGTTTCATAGTATGTCAGGCGCAGTGGAGTTATGCGAATGCGTATGATCGGAGGCGTGCGCGCAAGAAACGCGAGGGGAGGGGCGAGCGAGACAAAAAATACACATTAAGGCGCCACCCCGACCAAAACGCCGCGCAAGCCGTTTTTGTACAGTTTTCTAGAGCTATCTACTTGTTATTTAAAACGAACTAAGTAACAAAAAAAATACATTAAATTTCTTTATAATCTTGATTCCATTATTGTAGATTTAGTTTTTATTTTTATTGAGTCATTATTTAGTAAATCTCCTTACAACAAAGCCCCCGAAATGAGAAAAAATATCAATAAAATGCATCTCCTCGTAAAGTAAACATTGTTTAATTTTGCTACTGACACTAATGGATACACAATTCTATAATAAACATTTTGGTAGAAATATTTTTTTCAAAAACCCAATACTTAATTTTATATAGATTTTATTCCAAAAAATTGGCATTATTCACTACTGCTCTCACTCGCTCACTCCTGCGCGGAAAAGAGGGAAGCGAATACTCAAGGTTATTTGCGTAGGGTACGGCCTTAATATTTTTTATTCTATTTGTTCAAGTCATATCATTGGGTTGTTTTATTTTATTTTTTATAATACTGTTGAATTTATTTTGTATTCATTTAAGTATGTAAAATATTTATGTATGGTGTTTTGACTTCCATAACTTTTACTTACGGGTAGGCCACTGAAAACCAGCGCTGTGCTGTGGGCTCCCATACCAGAGCATCATGCTGAGTGGTGACCTACCTGTCGCAGGCACAACGTGCAAGATATTTTTATTTTGTCCCAAATATGTATTTGTAAATGTTTGTTATGCCTTATAATTATGCGTTAATACCCTCTCATGGCTTCGCTTACCTAGATTAATAATTAACATAATATTCTTATCATCATTCATCACGATAAGTAATATAATACGTGGTGTGCTGATGTTTAGGCTACCTATTTGCTGATTGTTTTATCTTAATCCGTTCAGTAGTTTTTAGGGTTCCGTATCTCAAAGTAAAAACGGGACCCTTATAGGATCACTTTGTTGTCCATCTGTCTGTCGAAACCCTTTATCTCAAGAACACATGGAGGTAACCAACTCTCAACCTTCTAAGTCTACGCAGTCAAAGGATATGGCTGTGTATGTCGCAAGTTTGGCCGATTTTTATATTCAAAATCGATGTAATGTTGCCTGAATCAAATGGAGAAAGACAGGTAGGTTTCACCCACCTCTCAGCTCAACACTATTGTAGCGTGACGTTATACAGCCGATACCTGTGTATACATATAGACCGAACTGTTAGAAAGAATACCACTGTGAATTTCATGCAATCCTAGTAGTTTTATCTTAACGCAATTGGTTCTACCAAGAACTTGAATCCACAGATCAAACTGTTGGAATTAATAACACCGTGAATTCATGCAAGCCTAGTACTTGAATCATAATTCATTCAAATCGATCCAAACGTTTAGTTGCAGTATAGGATTGAAACATTCTTCATTGGTGCTCCGCTCCTATTGGTCTTAGCGTGATGATATTTAGCCTATAGCCTTTCTCGATAAATGGGGTAATACTGAAATAATTTTTCAAATCGGACCAGTACTTAGTTCCTGAGAGTTTCCCTTTTATTTTTATTTTTTATTATTAGCGCGTTCAAGCTACTTCAGCTTTATATATTAGTATAGGACTTGTTGTGTATTTGTTATTATTTTATGTTTAAAATTTTCAAGTTCTGACGTTGCTCAAAAAGCGGCTAAGCTAACGTAGGCCTAGTTTACCACGTTTACCAATGAGCTGGGCACATGGCGGAGCAAGATAAAACCAACGACCAGTGGTGCACATTAACCCTAGATTGTAACAAACAAGTGGTATTCATGGGGAGATGCTTTTGCCCAGCAGTGTGATGACTTGGGCTAACAGAAAAAGTAATATTCAATTAATTTGCTGATAGCTTATTACTACTAATGTGTTCAACTTACCAGACAAAAATATTCTGGAAGTTATTCAGTAAAATTAGTTTTTCAACGCATAATTTAGGTATTGAACAAAAATATTATTGCAAAACTGAAATTTAAAAAATGTATTGTTATAAATTACCAAAATAAGCTAGCCATTTGGCAGAAGTTGTATTTTTTTTCTTTTCTAATGTCATGATTTTGAGCGAGGTCCTACGTACGTAGGTTTGTAATTTATATGTTTACATTATTGAAGTAATAATAATCGGTTTAAAAAAAAACAAAATGTTATCTTGCAGAAACTGTGTTCTGTGAAATACATGGCGCATCATAAATATTAATGTTTCTTAATTAGGAAAGACTATAAATATATTGTGTTGATTGTTTTTAAAAACAAAGAATTGAAGTAAATTGATTAAGAATCTATCTATCTTATTGAAAACATCCAACTACCAATCACCCTGTATGTAGATAAAAGTATTTGTTGTAAAATATTTGTTGGAAATTACCGGTTATAGCAGTAAATCCAGCTTTATGCAGCAGATTATAGTAGGTTTATTGCATATATTTACTTACATTACTTAACTGATATGAGAGATATGCAAAATAAATCATGCTATACGAGAATGATTTGATTATAATTGAATTTTCTTTAAACACGTCACGTAATTAGGCGGGTTGTATACAGACTATTTAGATATTATCAGCAGTCACAGTGTTTATTGTAATACATAGAAACTTAGCGTATAAATAGTTTTGTTTTAGAAAAAATCTTTATGTTATCTTTGGTAATAGAGTGCTGCATGATGTTTTAAGCGCGTCACAATAATTACTCACACAAACGGTTTCACAAAGGGGAAATTCCTAGTGTGGGGTAAGGTTTTTTCGAAAAAAAAAATACAATGTATCCGGTCACGGACTCGCGATATTCTATGTACTTATATAATAAACATTGTAGTACTCAAATTTATTGATTTAAAAAACTCCAAAACTTTCGATGATTTGTATAATTTTTTTGGACTTTAATTTTGTTTTCTAAAGTTACGAAAATGTAAGCTTATCATTTCTTAATTTAAACGATAGACAATATTGTTACCCTCTGAACAAACCTATTTTTGTCTCAGTAAGGCCAAAACTTTGGGAGGTAAGTATGATTATTTTTTGTACACGCATAGAGAATATCTCAAAATGAAAGCGGGGAAGTGAATTAGACCCAAGTGTGTATTGTAATAGTATATTAAAACACTTGTTACATAAGTATCTAGAATATCGCTAGTCCATGACCGGACACATTGTAAATGTAGTTGGTACTCCACATTCTACATGCAGGTAGATGAGGTCTTTGCCAATAGGCACACTGATATTAGGGACATTTTATAGAAATTTTAGTAGTAACTAGTTAAGTTATTCTTAATAAGGGTGTAGGTTTATATGTAAGGTTATGTTAATACTTTTTACTTTTAAAATTAGTGTCTTGCTTATCCTGCGTTCAGTAAATAAAGGCTATTTTGTGTTATTTTATTTACACCACAGACTATCTGCACTATTGTCTCTCCATCTTGCTGTAGTCCATCCAAAGGTTGTCTTGACATCGCTTTTAGCGATAAGACCGCTCATTGTGTCACCTTATGTGAAATGTTCTTCTGTATATGTTAATTGTATGCTGTACATAATAAAGAAAATATTCTCTATTTTATTCTTTGAATCATTTGGACTGAAAAATTGTTGCCACGCATTAAATCTTCAGTCCATAGCTGGCAACAATACAAACAATAATTTAACTGGAAAAATCTTCACGTCCCGTTTTTGAGATAGAAACCAGTATAGTTACAATATTTGCCATCAATACCACATTGATATTATGAGCGACTAATAAAACGCAGATAAATCTTAATAAGCTGGTTTCAAAAGAAAACAAGTATTGTATGACAAAAAACCTTGATCCTATATATATATACTATGCTTTAAAAGCATCACGGTCCCAAGATATAGGTTTTCAAAGTTGCTATCTTCGCCATCAGTACTACTTTGATCTTATTTAATAGTATAATGCGACTGTTTGTGATGATGTATGGATGTATGGATATTTGTTACTCTTTCTCGTGAAAACGGCTGAACGGATCTTGATTAAATTTGGCGCAGAGGTAGATTATAGTCTGTCTGATAACACATATGATACTTTTTTTTTCGATATCATCCGGGCAAAGCCGCGGGTGCCAGCTAGTGCATATTTCCCGAATGCGACGCTTTACTACATTTTGTTGCAAACAAGACGGATGGTTGTATTGATACCAGCTCTTGAGTATATATATAGGATTTTTAAATAAGGGGTCAGGCAGGCCTCTATTTTGAAAATTTAATAAAATTGCGGAAGTTTGGCAAGCCCCGCATCATATAAAAACTCCAACCTCTTTTACCAAGAACCGCTATATTGAAAACGTCATTTACAATTTATATGCACGTATAGAGCCATACTAAAGTTCTCGTGTCACAGTTTTAGTTGCCATAGGTACTCCTCCGAAACTCTTGACCGATTATTATGAAATTTTATATTGGATAGGTTTTAAGAATCGGTCGTTATCAATTTTTTCATACCCCTAAGTGTTAAAGCTGAAGGCCCTCTCCAGAAAAGTAGCGGGTGAAACCGCTAGGCACAGCTAGTATTTTATAATACTTATTCATCTACGTACACTCGCGAGCAAGTAATGTGTAAATACTTAGTAAAATCCAAAAGCGGTTTGACATAGCTGCTCCTTCTTTTAGTTGAGATCTATTTTATTTATAATAGTATGACATCCAGAATATTTTGTTCCCAAAAACGTTAAGAAAATAGGTTTATTTGGCACATTCCACAAGGGCACACAACATCATACAAAGTAAGAAAACAAGATAGATATTTTTACATGTGCTCCCCATAAGTTTAAAGGTCTAATACTAGACGAACTTTCGTGAATATTACATTTATACACTATTTGTACTAAGTTTTGTTACCGTAGCGATGATTATTATTTTCACTTTATGTATGCTTTTAATTAATCTGTGAACAGCGTTGTGGGCTGGAATATTGTCAATAAGTCTTGTATATTTATATGATGTTTATGTTTTATATTGTAGCTGTTTGCTGTTCCATTTGAATAAAAATAAAATAAAATGAAAACATAATTTTTTTTAAAAAATAATAATTACTTCAAAAATCGAAGGAAGGAAGGGAGGTCTTTGCCGTGCAGTGGGACAATTCTGGCCCATAATAAAAATGAAAAATAATTAATAATAACTTAAAACTTAAAAAAAGATAATTATTGTGTCTCACGGCTGCGCCAAATGAGCCCAATTCGGCAGACTGCCGGGCAACTAGTTTCCAACGCTGGTTTCTAACTGGACATGTGATGGTGTGAAGTGGCAGACTTAATACGTACTTGCAGACACTAGGTAATATGTAACTGATAAGTCATGACAGGTAAGCGCAATAAATCTTTCAGCACATCGTATCTTTGCGATCCCTCCTTAGTGTTGACCGACGTGGTTGTAAAGATAATAAAATTATAATGTACTATTTTATGGCCTTGATATTTTCAAGGCGTTACGTATTAATTATGTGGAAACAGTAAATTTTGATTTAAATGGGGAAATATTGTCATGGCGGCCGTGGCGGATTTGACGCCCGAGTCGCTAGGCGAGGGTGTAATAGAGAGATTTTCACTTTAATCAAAATATACTATTTCTAAATCCTTACTAATATTATAAAAGCGAAAGTGAGTTTGTTTGTTACGTCTTCACGCCTAATTAGCTAAACCGATTTTGAAGAATTTTGGTACAGAGATAGTTGGGACCCTGGAGACGGTCATAGGCTATATTTTTTTAAAGTGAGAAATGAGGGAGAAAGAGCGAAGAAAAGGGAAAACTTAACTTTAAAAAACTGGGCACGCCACAATAGTGGCGGTAAGTCCCCTCTTTGAGGAGTGGCTGGAGAGGCGTCATGGTGTCCTCACCTACCGCCTGACGCAGGTCCTCACCGGACACGGAAGTTTCGGGAGGTTCCTGCACATCATCGGGCGGGAGGAAGCGCCCGGGTGTCACCATTGTGACGATCGCCCTGAGGACACGGTGGAGCACACAGTGGCGATCTGCCCAGCGTGGGCGGAGCACCGCCGTGCTCTCGTAGAGGCGATCGGCGGCGGCGATCTCTCGCGTCCGGCCCTGGTTCAGGCCATGGTCCGGAGCGAGAGGGAATAGGAAGCGGTCACCACCTTCTGCGAAGCAGTAATGCTAGCAAAGGAGGTGGCCGGGCGTTTGAGGGAGAGAACATCTGCCCAACCCAGCCGCCGCGGGAGACGCCCATGGCGCCGGGCGCCGCGAGACGACTCTTGGCCACCGTAGATGCTGGCCTGTGGGCGGTGAGTAATGGGTAGTTCACCGTCCGTCCGTCGATTGACGACAGGCCGTGTCGACGGCGCGTTCGTGATTCACGCGCGCCTCAAAGAGAGTCAGCAAAGCAGAGGGGCTTGCCAGAGCCTCCGCCTGCCGGGGTTGCGGGTTGTTCGAAAGAGATACCGCGGCCTCGGAACGTAAAGGGCAATAGAAGGAACATGGGTGGGTTTTAGTCAGTACAAGTCTGACATGCCCCCCCGCTCCGCCCAGAGCGGGGGAAGTCATTGGATGATTGCCCACCCGAAAAAAAAAACTACAGGTAGCAGGTACCAGCAAATCAAGAAAAGGGGACGTGTTACCCCGAATTTAACGCGTGCGAAGTCGCGGCAAAAGCTAGTACTCTATAATTTTTCCTGATTTTATGAATTCCAGTTTAGGCCAGAGCTCTCCGGTTCCATACAATATGACTTGCTCGATCTTATCTCTACCTATAAGTTTCCGTGTATGTAATGAATGACATTAAATAAATAATGAATTGTAGATAAATATTACGATGTATTATAATAATATTTGAATAGTCATCAATAACAATGTGAAATTTGCTTAACTCACGTTTAATGACTTCAAGTGTTACGAACGACACGCATTTTGCCACCGCGACGGTGGAGACAACAATTAAGGAAACGCTTAGTTAGAACATATCACACCGTGTTGCCTCGTGACACAAGTCACATATGGGGTAGTTTCAATACATAAGTTACGTCGCAAACCTCACTAGTTACATCGCCTGAGGTTGTGAACGGGGCGTAATTGTTCAGAAATGTGCATGTTCCAGTTATGCACGGGATAAAAATATGACTAGTTTTTTTCTTTTCATCTACTATTTTCTTGTCTGATGGCATTTAGGATCGGGCTGTACTGAGGCAATCGTTCATCTAAACGATGCCGCAATAAAAAATAGTGTAGGGAGTTATGAGATAGATAATAAAGGAGCCACTACAGGTTTGTTATTTCTTTATTTATACAGCTCCAAAGGTGGACCTTTTAACAGGGTAGATATTATTTTAGGTATTACAGCATTATTTTAGCAGCAGTAATTTAACTTCACTCGAGCTGAAGGAAGTATATAACACAACACGTAACTAAAAATTAAGCATGTTTTAAAAATAAGATGTTTCAGAACAGGTGCAGGTGCCAGCCGTGATAAAATTGTATTAACCAAAAAAGAGTTGAAGATGACGCAAATGACAGAATGAAATTCGAAATATGAATATTCAAAAAATTAAAAATCATCGATATTGATCCAGAAGGAAATAGGTTGAGGTAACAGGAGGTGGAATACCGACTCTGTTACAGTACTAAGTAGGTACTATATACAGGGTGTAAACCAATCCTTCACGAAGCCGTCAACCATGCATTCTGTACTAAGTAACTCTACACAAATTATTGCTGGTAAACGACTTTTTTTTTTGGGGTGTTTTTTTTTGTTTTTACTGCTGCTGATGAATAGATTTTATAGAACAGGGTTGAAAGAGGTATATGAAATAAATAAAATACAACATGGATTTAAAAAATAATGGGTTTTTTTTTTAAACTTTGACCCCCAACATCTCCGTAACAAGATGGTAGGTATGGGTAATTAGCAAAATATATCGCAATGACGGGAGAATACGTTTACTTCCTTTATTTAGGTAGCAAAGACTCTGCCTTAGATTTATTAAATAAAAGACAACTTGTGTTATTCTCTTTTTAATTTCAAAAACTCTCGCTACTTAGCAATACTTACATCACCATCAATTCATTTGAATTTTATTTATACAAATTTTAATTTTACGATATGAGACGATAAGTTATTGCTCATAATATTTATGACTAAATTCCTGAATTATCACTAAGCACTCGAATAATTTAGGTAAAAAGAGATTGTTTTTGTAAAGGAAAGTTAAGTTTTTTTGTAAAATGTATAAAAGGAAACAAATCACGATCACAGTTTTGTTTTTCATCAAAAATTTACAAACAGAGGCATTCCTAAACATTTATAAATGTAGTTACTGATATTTTGTACAATAATTCCTTTTGCTTATTTAACTTAATAACGAACCTACTAATTCATGGGCAGATTCCTTCACATCAGTATATAATTTATTTAATATTAATAACTAAGATAGCTTACAATGGGTTCGCCACAGTCTCGGACGTGGTTTATTAATATCTATCATTAATTAAAATTACAAAGAATATACACGAAGATTTATATAGAATTTGGTCAAAAATAGGTTGGAGTAACTGTAATGAGATCTACTAAGTGACATGTTAATGTAAATCCGTACAAAAGGACCGTTTTAGTGCCAGCACAAAAATGGTTATATGTGATTTCATTTTAAAATGAAGTGAGAATTGCTAATGAAGTCACACAAAAAAATATTATGAATTAGTTTACTTTGACTCTCAAATATGTCCGAAAATAAATAGTTCCGTGGTATGGTCTAGTTAAAAAAAAGTCAAGTACCTTTGGAATTTCAAGACTCATTGAATGTCTTAAGCAAACATATCCTCTGTATTTGATCTTCATAATGCAAGTAAGGTAGCTTGAAGACTATTTAAAAAAATCGCTTGCAAAGCATACGAAGATGTTGATTCATTTCGATTGATTGATTTCTATCTGTATTTCATTATTTCTAAGCTTTACGCTTACAACTTTTCTTGTTATCATGAATCACACTAACATGTTTTTCTAGGAAGTAGAATTTACCGGCAAAATATTTTGATAGAGCTTATTTTTTCACTTAAACGATAAAGAGCACAGCAAGAAAAACCAACACATCCAAGAAATGGGAAGCACATATTGTTTAATGCAAAAGAAATACTTAAGTACCTATTTCTAAGTATTATAAGCGTTTTTCGTTAAGTACACACTATATTTATAAGTTTATTTGACTACTTTACGCTATGGACTAGTTATTTGAGATCATTCTGAAAGCCAATTTCGTGTAATACAATCTATTTTATACTTAATTTACAGATCAATGATTTCGTGTATTAATACTTATTTTTGATGGAATGGAAATATTTTGGAGCAAGTTACAATAAAAATTGGACATTTTGTAATTGATTGACATGTTTTCGTGAGGATCAGAACCTATTTCAGTTATTAAAAATCCTTGGTACTATTTTATTCCTACTAATTAATATTTTATGATTATTTACATTAATAAACTGATTGAGGCGAAATTTCTGCGAGTCATAAACTAGCTATTGAATATTTTACATGTGATATACGCTATTATTCTAAAAATCATATAAAACTATTAATATTGCATAATCGTCCCACCTATATTGACACTTTCGTGAACAATTTAACATACAAGTCTATCCCTATTCAAATTTGTAACTTCCATCGTGCTCTGACTTACCCCTTTTTGGGGTAAATTCATTCTGTGTTTGTTCCACACTGAGATGTAATGTATTTTTTTTAATTAGGATACTGCTTAATAGATTTTTATGTCAGTTTGAAAAACAGTTAAAGAAAAATGTAGGTATAATATATAATATAACGACAGTTGTTTTATTGTTTGGCTTTTCAGTTCCCCTCATAGGCCTTTGCTCAGGAATGAAACCTCCGCTCCACTCCGGCCACACCTTCCCCTTAAATATTGTAAATTATCAACCAACAGCTATACTGGTTCAGATGGAAGAAACAGGGACAACTATTTAATATGTAATAAAAATATCATTCAGTCAGGAATATGATGCACGATGATACAAACTCAATGTAGAACAAACACTATTCCTTACAACTAAACACCAAAATGTTCATTCGATGCAACAAATCACGAGTAACGTTCGCAGCATTGTCGTGAAACAGATACAATCACAAACTATAGGGTATCTAGCACAACACCTCTAAAACTTATTTACAGGATTCAAAAATGTTTTCATAAATGAGATTTCAGTCGAAGATAAATCTTATTTCAAATATTCTGTAAAGCACCGATGTTGGCCAGATTTAGGTGTTACACAATTCCAATATTTAAAAAAAATTGTGCACATATCTATTTCCAACATTAGTCCTTCGGAACAGAAATATTTAACACTCGAATCAAAAAGGAAAACAGAAGCCGCATCATTTTAAAAGATCGCTTTGATATTCAAAGTTGAAAACTGAAAATTAGTCTATGACTGGTTCTGTGTTCCTTTTTTCTTCGGACGTCAATGGAATGAAATATGTATCAGTGTGCCAGTATTTAGAATTCAGCTACCCTACCATGACGTCTTAAAGCAGAACTAATTCCACTGACGGAAAGAGACAGAGCTATACAGGGTGTACTAGCACCATCTCTTTCCCTCAGTGGAATAAGTTCTGCTTTAAGACGTCATGGTAGGCCTACAGATCTACTTAACTACAATGCTAAAAAACGTTAGGTATGAAAAGCAACATCGCGATAACATCCGACCTTGTCATCACGCATTTCTTTACCAAACACTAGCCGACCAACCAAATTAGAAATCGAGAGTGTTAGGTACTAAGTACTCTACTTTTTTAAGGGAAGTTTTATTAGGTATTATGATTGAATGGATATATTATCATTAAAACTACTGTATGTATTACAATGGCAATAGTATACAGTAGAATCCGTTTATAATGACTCTGCCTATATTTACCAACCGCTAATTATAAAGTAATTACACAGTGAAGTTTGATTTTCACATATTGTTTTTTATAACAAAGTCAAATATAATGACTTCGCATAAAGTGACATATCGCTTAATTGTGATCCATTTTTAGGGTTCCGTAGTCAACTAGGAACCCTTATAGTTCGCCATGTCTGTCTGTCCGTCCGTCCGTCCGTCCTCGCTTAACCCTCGGCATGCCTGGTAGGGTCTGTCAGACCCACCACGGCAGAAAAACCGTTGTATTTTATTCAAATTTGAATTCTGAGCGCACCCGCAAGCTGTAGCTGGCCGTTACGAACTACTCAATGCTTTCCGCCCGCTACCTCAGTCCGGGACGCGTTCCCACAACGAAAAGACTCGTTTAAAGTGCTCTCTCTACTTTTAATTCATAATAATTGTTATCAAAAAGCTCAAAGCTTAATTTTATGTTTAAAATGAACAAATTTTCATTTAAAATATAAAGATCGTTGATTTGTAAAACGATTTTTATGTCTAATTCTAATATTAGTATGTAATTTCATTATAAAACAAATATTTTTATTTATTTACTGCAATATGTATATGAAATAGTGACCCAAAACTGGGTCTGAGAGACCCACCAGGCATACCGCGTCACTTCTCGCCACCAGGCATACCGAGGGTTAATCTCTGTGAACGTTAGCACTAGAAAGCTGAAATTTGGTACCAATATGTATATCAATCACGCCGACAAAGTGGTAAAATAACAATTGGGAAAAAATATTTTATTTGGGTAGCCACCCTATATGTAAAGTGGGAAGTGATTTTTTTTTTAATTTCAACCCTAACGTGTGATATATTGTTGGAAAGGTATTTAAAAATGAATAGGGGTTTACTAATATCATTTTTTGATAATGTCTATAATTTCGGAAATAATCGCTCCAAAAGTAAAAAACAATGTGTCCCCCCCCTCTAACTTTTGAACCATAAGTTTAGAAAATATGAAAAAAATCTGAAAAGTAGAACTTTATAAGGACTTTCTAGGAAAATCATTTTGAACTTGATTGACACAACAGTTTTTGTACAAAAAAGACAAAAAGTTGTACAAAATAATTTCCTCTTCCACCTTTAAACTCATAAGTGGGAACACTTATTGTGACGGACGGGAAACTACGGAACCCTACACTGAGCGTGGTCCGACACGCTCTTGGCCGGTTTTTTTAATAAATTGTGTCTGGTTATTATAGTGCCTGACATGATTCCCAACACCTTCGGCAGTGTTCGGGAAAGTCTCGCGATACCTACCCGACGACGACGTTCGGCACGTGTAGCTTGTTTTTGTTTTGAGTTTGAGTGGGTAATTGATAGTTGACACGCTTTGTTTGTTAGTGATTATCTCTTTATTTTCTCTCTATTGAAATAAGTGCACATTAAAAAAAACAGGATATTGTTTATTTTATACAAAATGCTTTGTATGACGCCCACTTAGTAATTTCCCTTCACTCTCATTATAAATGGATTCTACTGTAATGCCTTGGCCACTCAGCTTTAAATACCAAGTTAAAGTTACGAATGAAAGTAATCAGCAAGGGTGGAGAACGATGACATTAGACGTTAACAGTAGTGTTTTAATCTCATTCCTGTGTAGGAAAGAGATAGCGCTAGACATCCTGTATAGCTCTGTCTCTTTCCCACTGGAATGACTTTTAACAATATTGCTTTAAGACGTCATGCCCATGGTTTTTAATAGCTGTTGGAGTAAATATTCCTTAACTATGTAATGACACTGACAGCTCTCAAACGCACCTAAGATGTGCTAAACGCATTCAGTTTCGTCGATGTAATTCTTTATAAAGATTTAGGTCTACTTCAAGCTATATATATATGTTAATTTTTGTGATGCTTTTACGGTTGCCTGAAACTATGGATACTGTAGCTAATGCTGTACAGCATTTGTATTTCTATTGTTAGGTACGGAAAGGACATCGGCACCAAGGTCTATTTGGTTTTTAAATGATTTATGAAAATGTCGTTTCCTTTTTGCATTCGTAACTCTATAATGAATCAGTTTGATTATTTCTTTTACTGTTTTTTGATCTATAAGTATCAATTTTGATCTTAATGTATTATGCTTTCGAAAAGTTTAGTATTTCATGAAAATATATAGTGAGTTAAATCATTGCACTAGCTGTAATCTTGAACTTCTGATCATGAATAAGAATTCAATTTTCTGATTCAAATTAAAGTGTTATTTTTTCTTTCCTCTGACTTTTGCCTATTGCTGTTTAGTTTTTAACTTTATAATAAACATTGTTTTAATAATAACTTTTTATATTTTATTTCTTTAACTCTTATTTGAAAGACCATTGCTGTATTTATTTCAAACTTACAGGTGACCCGAAATCGGCACAAAAACACAATTAGTGACACTTAAAAATAACTTACAGGCGTGACACGCTGTGACATGACATAAATATGACATTTTACGTCTGTAGGTATAATAGATATGTAATGATTACAGCAACGGTTTTTCAAATGAGAGTTAAAGAAATATAATGCAATGTCAATTACTGTAATTTAATTCCTAATTATATTAAGTTCACATTCCAAACGACATCTTTAAATTTATTGGCAGGTATAAAGCTTCTACATTTCTAATTAGGTACATACTCCGTGCTGGGGTACTAGAGTCAGTACTATAAGATTTGACCACAACTGATCGATACAAAAATAATTTTTATACACAAACTTATATCTAAGACTAGGATCCATAGACTAGAAGGTTCCACAGACTAGATTCAAATGACTAGAATCACTCATCCCCCGATAGATACCTACTTAATTTCTAATTAAAAAATAAATAAAGCGACGTTATCGGATTCTATTTAACATTATGTTTTAAGTTATTTTTATTATCTATTTACACGATTTTACAATAATATATGAACATCTAGCAGAACTACTATATATAAGTTTATATAAAAGCTAACTTATATAATTAACACGCACGAAACTGTAACGAATCCATTGTAAACTGAATTCAAAGTTGGAACATGTTGCCTGTTGAAAATATGTTTTTTTAAGGGCTGGGTTTATCAGGTTTAAAGATAGGAATTATTGGTACTGACTAAGAACAATAACCTATGTTTAATGCAATGCTATAGCGATCATACGAGTTTACTTTTACTTCAGATTATAAAATATTACTTTGACTTTCGTAATCGTCCAAGGTATGGATCATTGACGTTACCTTACCGATAACAACAAATAGTGTACAATTGTTGAATAGGCAAACTTGTTTTCGTTGTATTGTAATAAACATGGAGAATATAATCTGGTTGTATTGTTTGCAATGCTTTCCATAAAACTATTAAGGCTTTAGCTATTGAAGATTTAGGAAGCTTGACACTGGCAGTTAGGTATTTTTTCAAGTATTTTTTGTATAAAACTAATATTTTTGCGTTTAACAATAATCGTTTCTTGCGAAATAGGTAATCGCCATATTAACAAACCTTTTTAGACTGCTGCCAAATAACCAAATAAAAATAGAATCACTTTTTTTACGAACCTTATCAATACTGGCCAAAATTGTCTTAAAGTGAACCCCACTTGGAAACCAATGTCTCGCAGTTAGCGACTCAAAACTTCAACATGATGGTGTCGTCTTGGAAGACGCCCTTATTACATGCATCCGAATGAAAGGCGCTGAGGGGCGTTGGCGGGGCTCAGGTACACAGCCCAGAATTGTCTACTAGAGAACGAGCTAACACATCAGCCGCCGCAATGTCGCTCACTTTGCCTTCGAAGTGCCCTCTCACGTGGAACATAAACTCCGCCTTTCCTGCGAATTCTTGTCTGCACATAAGGCACAAATGGTGTGCATGCGTGTGTTGTCTCTCTGGGGCGTAGTGTGTGTGACCGTGAGTGAAATACGCGCCCCCACCGCCCCCGCCGCCTCCCTCGTTGACGACTGTCGCCGTGGACACTGATGCTGTCGAGATCCCGTGGCCGTTCAGAATCTGTTGGTTCTGATTGTGATGGTGAAGCAGTTGTAGCTTCTCTTGATTTGATAAGTGCACCTTTTCTTGTTGCTGCAAAAAGAAAAAAAAAGCATTATTTTAATTTTTCTATTTAAGCCTTCGAGCCGGATAACCATTTTATATGAAAATCGAAAATCAAATTCAGTACCTGTCCCACCTGATGTTGTGTGGCTTGCTGCATCTTGTCTTGTAACAGCTTGGTATCTGGTAGATGTGACTTGGCATGAGCGCTCCACTCATCCCTAGTCGCGAACAGTCTACCACAAAGTTCGCATGACCAGGATACCACCATACCTGCAGTCGCCGCTGCCACTGCGGCGCTTGTTGCACTTGTATGAACCAGGTTTGTGTTCTGAAAGACCACAGATATATTGTTATTTGAACCTATTGTGTGTAATTTTTTAATTTGTTTGTAGGAATTAAAAAAATAGAACATCATATGGTTTTTTTAAGTAAAGATATGTTAAAGCCTTTGTGCTGTGCTAATGATGATAAATTAATTAAAGACTCGATTAAAGCTATTCTAAATTTATTAACATTTACTAACTAGGTAAGTATTGCAACTGTAACTGTTTACCCAATACTTCAAAATAATTTGAACTAAAATCTAAAAACTGATACTAAACATATCCACGAAGAACTAAAAATTAAAACGCTACATACCCAGATGAAGAATAAGAAAATGCGGAAAAAGAAACGGCCACTCATAGTGTAGTTCCATATACTTTTATGTATTTCGGTTAAAAAATAGATCTAGAAACTGTGAAACCACAAACATTAATTATAAAACAAATGTTTAAATGAAGATTTTAATTCATGCTGGCACATCAAGAACACCTATAAACCATGCCTTGAATTCTCAGTAGATTTACCGTAAAGTTGTGTCCAGGTACCTGGCACACCTGGATCGGCTGTTGGTGCGAGTGTTGTTGTTGTTGCTGCTGTTGTTGTTGTTGCTGCTGCTGCTGTTGCTGTTGTTGTTGCTGTTGCGCAGCTGCGGCCGCTGCCGCTATCTCCGCCTGACTTGGCTTCGTGTCTTCTTGTTTTGTGAGCTGCGGCTTCACATCGTCTAGCTTCAAAGCTGCCGAAATTAAAGGATCTTTAGGGGGGTAACCCAAATGGGTCACTTTGTTGTTCGAATAAACAATCTAAACTACACCTAGTAAAGCTACATAAATTTAATAGAATCTAGCACAACATTAACACCTATTTCAGCGATGCTAGTAAAAAAAAGCGTTTGTCTACGAAAGGATACAAGTACGCTTGTTATTGCGATAAATCAGGTAAATAGGTTAAAAGAAAAAAGGTCTCATTCACAAAAAGCCCAACATTTTCGTATAGCTCTACACATAAAATGCTTCACTACCGTTAGAGTCCTCACAACGGTAGTGATAAGATATGTGTTAAAGGCATCTATCATCACCATTACGAAGCATACTCACGTGGTATT